>CM054380.1:9375500-10754500 GCA_028858755.1 Ara ararauna | reverse complement strand
CCCTCTTCCTTGCAGTATGAGGGTGTGAGTTGGGTGGCTTTAGGATTGCCTGTATCCTGCCTGGCAGCTCTTGTCCAGGTCGGTGGTGCTGGTGCTGCCCGGAAGTCTCTTCCCCAATGAAGTCAGCATGTGTGAGCCAGCTGGTGGTGTAGAGGCAGCTGTTAATGTGACTTTTATCTAAGGGTTACAATTAAGGTTACTGAACACTTCCTGTAATAAGATGCTGGGTTTCATTGCAGGGACATTCTGCACCCCCTCTGTCTGCAGGGAAACTCCACCAGTGTCCATGTGGTGTGTGGGAGCTTACCTGACCTTGTTCCCCCTTGGTAGAGGAGAGATAGGCAGAAATGTGGGGAAATGACAGCCCAGGAGGTCCCTTCCTATGCTGCTTGTTTTGGGTTTTTTTGTTTCTGTGAATATCCAAAGGTTTTGTGCCAAGTTTGAGCATAGGATAAAAACCACAGGCTGGCAGGCTAACAAACCCCATGGTCATAAAATGAGTCAGCAGAAGAGACGAAGCCACAGTGCTCTGGGATAACTGTAGCCCTCAACTGCAATTTGTAAAAGCAGCACTGCCCACACAGGGAGCTGCTGTTATGTGGTCCTGCCTTGCAGCAGCTGAGCTGTTGAAGAGGACGTGTGAAATGTCACTTCTAGGCGAATGTTTTCTGTCTTTGTCTGAAACTATGGTTTCATGGGAGGAAGTATTTGGTGATGATGCTGGCATTTGTTACTACTACTTGCCTCCTTTCCCTGTACCTAACTGCTGGTTCTTTCCTTCTATCCTCCTGTCTTTTCTGGGCACCCCTCTGCAGTGCCAGCACAGTTCTCCTTGCCTCATGTCACGAGCTGGGTGAAGGAACTCATTCAGCTGTAAAATGACGCAGAACAAATAAATAAAATTAGCAAACAGCCTTTCTGGCTGATTTGGTTCTCCTGTGCAGGACAGGGCCTGGCTGCACAAAACGTGGGTCCAAAAGCTGCTGCTGTGTGAGTTCTGGGGTGAGGGCGACTGCAACTGGCACTGCTGCTGGGAAGCCAGTGTGCTATGCGAAGCAACATGCAGGTCAGTGCTGCCTCCAGTGATGGAGAGAAATGACTAGGAACTGAGTGAAAAAGCTTTTCAGGTGAGTGCCACACTTGTCAAAGCTGAACAGAGCTGCACAGGAAGCGAAAACACAGTCCAGAAGTGATGGAAGGGGCAGCAAGCAGAAGACTTGTCTGCAGAATGGGTCCAGTGCAGTCAACAGCATTCTGAGTATAAGCGCTGGGCTTTCCTGCAGTCAGTCTTGGACTGTCACCAAAAATATATGTGATTAATTTGAGCCATAGATTGAGTTACCATATTGCAACCTGATGGCTCTTGAAACAGTGCTAGAAAAACATTTTTTGTGGCTTGGGAGAGAGACATGTCTCATGGTCAAGGTCCTAGACAGTGACTTAGGAATTTCTCACATATTTCCTATGTGACTTTGGAATAGTTGGTTTATTTGTCTGTACCTCAGTTCCTCTGAGTCTTCCCATCCTTTAGTTTTGTTTTGGGAAGGTTGCAGCGTCTGTGAAATTAGCTGTCTCTTTCCTGTATGTGAGCAAGACATAGCCCTTCACGAAAAACAGGGTAACCAGACCCAGGCCAGAGTCACTGTACTCAGTGTCACCTTTCAATAGTAAACAGAGTCTTACCCTGATCGGTCTTTAAGTGTGATAAATGTGGCATGCCGTTTATACAGCAGCGTCAGACTGTTTACACTCCAATTCCACTACAGATTTCATTTGATCACAAGCACTGGAAATTAATGATTCATAGCACTTGAAAAATGGCAGTCTGAAATTTCAGATGGGGTGATTGCCAACATCCCTGGGGTTTAGTTGTAACAACTCCTGTGGTACTATGGCAGGCTGCTGAAACCTGGTAGAATATAAGTAGAACATACACAGGCCAAGCAAAACTTTGCTCAGAATGGCGCCAGTTGTTCTGCTGTTTGTTCCTAAGCATTTCTGTGTGTAGACATGGACAAGTGATAACTTTGCTCTCTGACTCAGACTTTTCATTAGCAGCTAATAATCAAAGAGAGCCATCAGGTTGGACAAAGTAAAGAGGTTGTAACCTTAAAAAAGCAAGTGTGTAGCCTCATCCCTCACACAGGCTGTTCCTGTAGACATTACAATACATAACCGTGCTTCAGGCCACACAGAGGAGCTGGAGAAGAGCACTGGGATTCAAATGCGACATTGAATTGGTGCTAGTGATGGGCAGATAATTTTAAGAACATTCCTTTTCCGGCAGTAAGAGTGAAAGCCTTCCTTTTAAGTTGTTGAATTTAACTATGTTTATGTTCTCCCTCCTTCTTCACCTTCTCAGCTTTCTTATTGCCCTGCTTAAAGAGGAGAATTGGGATGCATTCTCCACAGCTATGTTTTGGGAACCTTCAGGTCGGCTCCAGGAGGTGTGATTAGTGCAGTACCTGTAACTGCATGGGTGAAGCAGAAAAACAGAGCAGGCAGTTGGGAACCGAGTGAAAGAAGTAGCCTCTGGGTGAGGCAGAGGTGGCATCCAGAAACAACCCAGCGAAGTCTCTTCATCTTTGTTTCAGTCAGTGAATGCTGAGGAAATGATGTTACACTGTGAGAACTGCTGTTGGGAGAAAGGGGGCAAAAACCTCAAACCCACACCATCTCTAGCAGTTGTGCTGGTGCAAAAAAGTGTGAGACGGGGAAAAAGAAATTTACCTGTTCAGTTCCTACTTTTGCTCATAAAAGCCGAGCTTCATTTTTTCTTGGATAATTTGGAAGCAGATGGCATGTCGTGTATGGATGATGTGTATTCCTCATGATAGGAGAAACGGATCCCCTTGTAACACTGCAGTACCAGTTCCCTGCACAGTGGCTGCAGTACAAGTCAATACAAATCACAATAGCCAAAACGAGGAGGAAAATTAACAGAAAAAACTGTAGCATCACAGTTACAGGCCCATGATGATGCACCATGTTCCACGTGGTGAAATAATGCCATTCAAAACCTGTTTTATATTTACAATTTTATTCAGTCAAGAAAGCTTTTGAGATTAATAATTGCCATAAGTAATCTATTGTGTTCAGCAAGCATTAGACTTAGTTTGTCTGGCTTTTAAATAGTCTGAAGCCTTATCTATTACAGGAATCCCCTGATCTTTCCGGGACGTTTTATACATACAGTAGCTACTTCCTCTTATAGAAATAATGTCATTTGGAAGTGAACAGTACATGCTGAAAAAGCTTTTGTCTGCAGTCAAATTGGCAGCAACAGAGAAAATCCAGATGATCTCCCAAAGGGGAGTCTGTTCAGCTGGGCCATTCTTTATTACAGTAGTGTTTTGCTCTTTCTATTTAAATATGTTTTGTATTCTGTCTGCCACACACACCTGCTCTGTTACAAATTTGAGTGGGACAATGTAGGACAATACTGTGGCCAAACTAGCGTCGCTTAAGAGTCCAGCTGCAGAGTGGATGAGTTTATCTGCACTCAGTCTGTAAGAGAAGAGGTGGGAGTACTGATGCCATTTGTCTTTAGAAATGTGAAGCCATCCAAGGACAAGATTCCTCTTGCCTCTTCTCTCACCAGATGATTTCCCCTGTCCCCAGCTTAGCTGATGACATTGAGAATTTCATGAAGGTTTCTCTGTCTCCTTCCAGTCTTGATATTATTTGGCCCTAATATCCACTACCTGTGTATAATAATGGTACACTGATGTTAGAATATGTTGGTGAAAATGACATTTAAGTTAGGAATGTGACAGAGGTAATCAGGGATTTTTCACCTGGGCACAACATGCTGCCTGGCCCATGATTTACTGAGTGGATGAAAGATGTATTGAGGGTTTCAAGGCAAATTTTTTCCTTAACTTTTTTCCACTGGACTGATAGCTTGTTTCTTCGTTAGTATACTTGCAATGAATGTTAAACCAAAAGGTGCTTTATAGGCATGATTAAAAATAAAAAGTTTTTTTTGGAGGAAAGCCAGATTTTTTTATTTTCTTTTTTCCTCTTCTATGATTTAGCTAAAGTGAGGCTCTTGATCTGTGTATCTGGGGATAGCAAAACTCTGAATTAGTCTCAGGAGCCCCATAATCTGACAGACAAAAATTTACCCTACTAAACTAAAGCTGTGTAATTTCGACAGATGTGATGGATTAAAGAGAAAACATTGACCTGGTTCCACTCTGTTAGGCTCTCCAATTACACAGGATATTGTAGAAAGCAAGACCTTGCAGAGTAATACCTGGACCTGCAGGACTGAAGTTTTAAATGTCCCTTATGCTTCTTATGTTCTTTTGAAGATCTTGCTTGAGCACTAATCCCAGAACACTAATGAAGGAGTCTCCTGTAGGTAGCGTTGTTATCTCTTTGTAGTCTGTTACTCATCTGGCTAAACAGAATATTTGTATGCTTTTGTGTTTAGAAGCTCTTTAACGAGATCTGAATTGTCTGGCCAAGCCAAATTAAGAGTTCAGATTTTGACACCAAGGAAGATGCCAGCCTGGAGAAAACGCACAGTGCAATTGGACATAAAATGTGCAGAGCTGGCGAAGAGGCATTCATCAGGATGAAATTTTAATGGAAAACAAAACAACCACAATACAGCTTTTGGGAGGAAAAATTTTGCCAAGGATGTGGTCAGCCCCTTCCTCATCAGCTTTCTGAGACGGTTCTAATGCCTTGAAATTACCAGAGCACCAGTCAATTGTAATCTAAGAAAGAAATGTAAGAGGATTAAATGAAAGATGCAAGGGTTTGCTTGTGAGCTTGAGTTGTTCTGTTGTTAATCTGTGATATACTCCAGTTACTGTAACTTCCTTCACTCATCCAAATACTGTAGAGACCTTGTAATTTCTGTGTGATGGTAGGATGTCCAGAAAAGGGGGATCTCTTAAAGTGAGAAAGTTTAAAAACCCTGCCATCCCTGTTCAGGAGGGTGGGTTGGTTCTACCATCGCTACTTTGGACCATCAATGGTCCAAATCACTGCCTTTTCCACTATTCCAGAGTAATGGCTGTTTCTGTCTGCTCTTTTTGTAGACTGAACCTTCTAGTCCTTACACAAGCTTGGATACTCAGGTTAGTACCACCCCTCTCCCACTTCCTTCTTACAAGAGATGACCCAAAAGAGAGGGCAGGTCGGGTGCTGCCCACCACATCTGTGATGTTTGACCATGTTGGTAGCCCTAGAGAAGGTGCCACTGTAATTGCAGTAGTGCTAGCTCACAACCTGACTGACTGGGCAAGAAGAGAGCCACACTTTTCACAGGAAATAGTATGTGCTGATGGTGAGGAAGGGACCTGGTGTACAGTTGGACAACAGCAGAATTGACTTGTACTTTTTAGAAGAGAGGGTGCAGTCCTCAAGGCATTGCAAGCAGCCATTCATGGGATTATCATTTCTTTTGGTATACTGAGCTTCCTAGCTTTTGTTATGATCCCCGCTGCTAGTGTGCTACTCTAAAACACTGTTGTGGTGCTATTCCCTCTTTAGACATTACTATGAATGGTAATGAATCTGTGGAGAAGCCTGGCACCAGAAGGTCAAAGTGACAGAAGGGATTTTACAAAGTCACTGATGCTTTGATTTGTGTCTTCTAACAAGGCAGCATCATTGATTTCCGTTCTCACTGATCTTTGGGAGACAGCCAAGGCAATGGTACTTGCATACTGAAGATGAGTGTTTATTCAGAACACACATTTCCAAAGTCCCTTAGTGACTGCATAAATATTTCTACCTTTGTCTTCTACTGGTCTTTCTCTGGGGAAAGCTTTTGACTGTTCTGTTATTTGTTTCAACAAGCCTACTACATCTTTTTTATGTACTTCACTTTGGAGCCAAGCCTTTGCAAGTTTAAACTGGCAAGGAAGGATCACACGAAGATTGTTTTACACAGTAGCACTATCAAGTGATATAAAAATACAGAGTATGTAATAAAATACTAACCTATGCATGATGTAGAACTAGAAATATACAGTAATAATGAAGACTTATTTTATTACTTACTTAAAATAGCGTAAGAGCATCAGTTTGTGTCAGTGAAGGTGCTGGGGGAGAATGCACGTGTGAGTGTGGGCAAGAGAATGTCACACTTGGAGGAGGAGGAAATGAAAGGGCAGTCATCAGCTCCAGCTGGTACAGCTGCAGCACATTGCTGGCTGAGGTGATGCCTTCAGCCTCAGCACACCACTTCCTTGTCCTGTCCTGCCAGCCTGCACCTTTCCTGACCTGCATGTCACTGCCCTTCTGGCCTATTCCCTCCTTGCAAACACTGTCAGCAGGAGTGCCAGGTGACTCAAAGTTGCTGTGCTTTCAAGGGGTCTTAATATTTTTGGGGCCAGGGAGGGCATAAATGCATTGTTTAATGAATAATTAAGGTAGAAATTAAGTGTATGCTTATATGTGTTGGTATTTCTTTCAGTGTTACTGAAAGCCACATCCACTTCTGAATCCATTTTCTGTAGAAAGCTGCTTACTTTTGACCTTGAAATAGATGAGGAGTGACAAAATCAACTTCTTACGTCCCAAAGTGTTCTAGATTGCTAGGGGCTGCTCAAATGTAGGAGCTGAGACCAAGAAGGAATCCTGGGGTGGGAAGGGAATGGATTTACTCTGAGAAGTGGAAGTAAATCTGGGTATCACAGCTGAAGGTTTGTAGGGATATATTTCTATATTTCTCTTTAGGTGAAGGGGTCAAAAGTATTCAGATTAGGAAGCTGTTGGTTTATATCCAGACAAAGAAGTTAGCAATTTGAGTTTGGGCCACAGTCTTAGCCCCAAGTGTGTCTGTTTTCTTTGCTGTGAAAAAGCACCGTGTAAAAAATAACAGCAGCTTTAACATTTTGCCAACTTGAAGAGGATGTTAACTAATATAGTTAGTAAAGAATCCCTACGTTTGCAGAAGTTTCCCCACATGCTTTGTTCTCTTCCTTTTTCTTTGGTGACAGATGGGACTGAAGCATAGTACTGCATTTGAGGTGTGTTGAGTAGACTGGTGAGCAGCTTCTCTGCTTTGGTGGTTTCCTGCACAATCCTGGGATGAATAAGTTCGTTTGAGAGTTTCTCTCCACTGCCCTCTGGTTTCCTGTCTCGACTCTGGTTTGGTTGGTGTTTTGAATGTTGGCATTTCAGACCGATGCTGTGTGTTGAAAGGGGGCTGTATTCTGGAGGCCTTCTCATGAAGTTTTCATACTGCTTCCCCTCCTTTCCCCAGTTTTCCAATCAGCTGTACAACTCTTGAAAATTTTCCAGGTAGGGCTGCAAGTTATCCTCTAAAGAGAGAATGGATACGCTTCCAACCAGCTCAGCTTCAGCAGTTCTCTTTGAGTTCCCCTATGAAAAGATATTTTGGAGTTTGTGTAAGTGAACAGAGGGAAAGCATTTACTTGAGTGCAGCACAAGTGTTTTAGGCTGATACTTTTCCAAGGAAAAGACAGTTTCTGCAAACAGAATAATTTTTGTACAGCTCCCTTATGTTGTTCTTCTCTTTTAGAGGCATATCAAAATACTTCGTTCAAACCGAACCTGAGAAATCACACTACTCGTGTTAGTCAAATAGCAGTATATTGGGGAATGGTCTGATTTGTTGATACCTAGCTGTGCTGGTACAGTGTGTCAAAAGATGATGCAGTCAGATAGTTCCTGTTCTCCCTGTTCTTTTTCTCTGAGTGGGATTATATAGCTCATAAACAACTGTTCTTTAGCTTTTCTCATGTTAAATGGTGTGTGACAAGCGTGAATCATGTCATGTATAAATCTGGTGCAGCAGATTAACAGCTATTTAATCAGGTGTGTTCTAGGGAGTAGGATGTGGCAAATATATTTGCACTGTGTTGCAAAATGATACTCATCTATGGTGAAACCAAGATACTTGGTTTTTATTAAAAAAAATATTTTGAAAGCAAGCCTCCCATTTCTTATCTCTAGATCTCACTGTGTGCTAATGCCAAAACCAGATACCCTTGAGCATCCTCAAGGTGCTTGATAAGGTCATGTTGTCAGGATTCTTTTAGAGGTTTCCAGGCATGTGAGATTACCCTACAGAGGAGAGCTGAGTGTAATTTGGAGAGAATGAAGAAAACAGAGAATGAAAGCTGTTTTCAGCTGCTGAGATAGTTGTATATTGTATCTGAGGCAGCTGTGACTACTTTTCTCATGATTTCAGAAGTTACCTCCATCCATGAGATTGTGGCTGTTTGCGTTATGCATTCCCCATCCTTCATTTCACAAAAACACACCAGGAATCAGATGGAATGGCTTCAGCAGCAGTTAGTCCAGAGATAAATTTTGCCCTAGTTATTCATTCCCTCAGAGCAATAGAGTTCATTATCATCTTTGGGATAAAGAGATGGTTATCAGTCTCCTTCCAAAGCTGTAGCTGTTAGAAGTTGTGTGGTCAGATATGAGAGAGCCTCTAAGGCTTGCTGATACAGGACTATGGAGTACTGCAGATGGCAGAAGCAATGGAGCCCTGTGGAGCATGAACTGGGACTGAGTAAATCTGTGCAGCAGTTACAGTTACTACTGTGCCCTCACCTGTGAGAGGTGAACCCTGCCATTTGTTTTCCTTCTGCCAGTATGAATGTGCTCAGGGCTCACCCCCACATAAGGATAAGCCTGTGGCAGGCAGATGTGTACCCTTGTGTCTGTGTGGTCAGCAGCTGGTTTTCTACCACTTGTAGGCCAGCAGCATCTTTTCTAAGCTTATGGCGATAATAATAATAGTAATAATAAAACCCCAATTTTCCTTTCCAGAATACAGACTACCAGGTTTTCCTGTGTTATTACAAGCTGAAATATGTATTTGATTTTTGCTGTGCAGTTTCCAGGAGGCACTTTCACTGTGATAGGTTGTTGTGGGAGTGCAGCTGGTGGCTTTCAGCCTCCCTTTAAGTGCTGGGTGCAGCTCCCAGGTGTTAATGAGGTGTGAAACTTGGAGATTGCTGAAATAACACAGGCACTGAGAACCCGAACTACAGACCTGCATGCGCATAGACCATACCAGGAGGATTTCAGCTGAAAAGTTACCTTAGCCAAGGGGCGAGGCCAGTCCAGAGAGGATTACATTGCAGAGAGATGGTGTGAAAGATGCTTTGAAGGCATCTTCCCATGGAACACAAGTGCTCTTTCAAGTTGAAGTATATATTGATACTTGAGTACAGGCAGCAATATGCTTGTCATAATACAGCAAACCCATACAGCTTCTTCATGCCCTTCTGTAATTAGGGGGTACCCTTCCTGCAGCAGTGTGGCTGCATGCCTCTTACCCATGTCAACCTCTTGTCTCTGAGAGCAGCTCAGATGCTGATTGCTCCCAGACAAAATTTGTATTCTAACAGTAGTGCCTTTAAAGCTGCTTGCTATTGTCCTCTCTACCAATTAATTTCTTTTAAGAGCTAGCTCTTTTTAGAACGAAAATGTCCTACCCTGGAGAGCATCGTTTAAGAAACAAAAATTGTCATATTAAAAGGTATTTATTATCCTGTAATTCCTTTCTCTGAAATGGATTTCTGGCTTAATTCAAGAAAAGGCTCAGAACTGAGGGTCATGGTATGCCATTCTTTTGTGTGTGTTGCACTTCACTATTAAGTGGCCACTTTGAACAGCAAAAACATGCTCTTGGTGCATTTCTTGCAAGGTCCTGGCAAGACGCCTTTGTCACAGGTACAAGTCAAGTAACTTCGTTGCCTGCAGCCTCTCCAAGTAATTGTGTGCTCAGTTGTTTGACATTTAGTTAGTTCTGTTCAACCCAGAAATTTAAAGCCATAAGCCTCAGCTGTGATGCCAAGAGAGATTCAGGTGTGTGATCTGCCCCTGAAGCCTTCAGGGAGGAGAGGCTGTCTGGAGGCATACTGCTGCTGGAAAGCTCATGCACCTTTTACCGTGTTCTTGCTTGGGAACTTTCCCTGCTTGGATCCAGAGCACAAGTATGGCAGCAGCAGCAGCAACAGGACAGGTTGCCTAATTATGCATCTGAAAAAGGAGTTTATTGCCTTTGCAGATAAGTGAGTGTTATGCCCCTTGTGCATGGACTTGATCAGCATCTGCTTCACTGGGCACTGCACAGCTTGATTTCACCTGCATGCCGTGTAGTCAGCATCTCTCAGTAAGAGTAGGTAAGAAATGAAAACTTAAAGGTACTATATCCACTACTAAAACCAAGAACAGGAACACTCCCTGCACTATTTGTTAGAGTATCATGTGGAACAGAATTATTAATAATTGGGAAACTTTTTGAAAAGAATATGACTAAAAATAATACTCTGAATCTTTTGTGTCTCTGGTTTGGGGTGTGTTTGGGATTCGTTTCTGAGTCTTGGTACAAGTTAGGAACTCGGGGATTTTTCCAGTTTTGGTTAATATTCATGAAAAAAACCCCATAAAGTCAGGTATCTTGGAGCCTGTAGAAAAAAGTGTCTTGCAGGTTTTGAGAGATGGTTATGATTGGTAACACCATAAACACGGAATCTTTCATAAAATCATGCTGTGAAGATGAAGTCAAGTTCCAGGGTGCTTGCTTTTCAAAATGCAGAAAATGTTTTCTTCCAGCTTATTAGTTTGTGGGCTAAGGAGGGGGCATGCCATTTCATAAGGTGCTGAAGTGAGGAAAGAGCTGAAATGCCTATGAGATATATGGCCACTGGGGAAAATGCCACAATTTCTTGTGGTGGCTCTGCTCACTTTGACAGCAGAATGCAAAATCCTCAAAGTGAAGAGGAAACCGTGTGTTTTGAACTTGAAAATGGAAGTAGAATTCATGGGCTTACCTCTGAAATGCAGTCCTCATAGAAACATCCAATGCAATCAAATTGCTGAGCTGCTATTGTCTAATAATTAGAAACACTGATTTGGGGCAAAGATAAACCCAGAAACACAGGGGCTAGAATTGTCTCCATTGTTAAATTTCACAAGAAAGAGAATGTAGATCTTTTTTTTAGGACAACCCATCTTTCAAATGGATTGGCTGAGTATACCTACTCTCTTGGGAGCCTTATGCTCCCCAGCTAAGATCTTAAGAAGACAGGAAGATTGTGATACTTCCCAGCAGGAGCTGATTTGTCAGTGTCCTTTTAATTTGCACAGCATTCAAAATGCTTACCAGCAATAGCTAATCTTTTGTGAAGTGTTTAGCCCCTGATGGAAAGCGAACTGTAAAATTTAGTTCTGTGCTTGCCAGTTTTTACTATATGGGGCAAATTGATAGAAGGGAAGATACATAAATTATGTTAATTGTAATCAATTGCCATCAGAACCAAACGGTTCATCATGACCCTGTCCTGCTGTACAGTAAAGCTATTGTATGCTGTCATGCTCTGTACTTCCAAGAACATCACAGAACAGGGAAATTCTTGATTATTCCAGAATAATGGTAACTGGGCTAAAGGATAAAAATATTAGTACTTGATAGCATGAAGTTTGGCGGGTTGCTTAAATAGAGCTCTGTTGTAGAACTGATAGCAAATAGAGAATTGTTCCAACAAGCAGAAATATTCTGATACTAATGGAATCCCTGGGTATCTGTTGCTATTCTTTAAGTGAAATACATCTAGGAGTTGTTCCAATAAATGTATCTTGAAATAAAGAAGTACTTCATATCTCACAGACTGCAAATATAATATATATTTGTGGCAGTTGCAATACTGCAGTGAGGGGCTGTTAAGAGTTTTATAGCTGTTTCCTTCCTCCTCTGCATCTCTTGCTGTTGGAACAGCAAGATAGGAATTCACGTATCCTTTTCTAGTCAAATGTTAGGTAGCTCCCCATTCAGCACCTCCTAGGCTAACATTTGAGAGCATGCTTAAATTACAAGCACCCACTTAAGTGCAGCTGACATCAGGGAAACTTCTCCTTGAAGTTGCACTGTGTATCACACATTTATTTCTTACCTATAACCAAATTTCCTTTCCAGTAATTTAAAATGTGTTTATCTCTGGAGCCCTTTTACATACAACGGAGTGCATCATCTGGTGAGTAATTCACCGTGTCTGCTCTGACTGAGGTGAAGCAGTGGTGGTTTATCCTGGCTGAGGAGGTAACTTTTATTAATGTGAGCAGTGAGTAAAATGCAGACTGGATTGCCAGTGTGATGGGTGCATGGTTGTGGAAGGTTGTGCAGTAGATAGAACACAAAGCTATGGGCAAGTGACCAGTGTCTGGTGATACCCCTTGTGTGGCATTTTCTGTGCAGCATTTCTTGGGCCACAGCTGGGGTGCATTTTGCTTTGGGATTGGTTTGAAATGATACTGAAATGTTGGGTCTGTTTCTGTTTTATTTCATTTTCTGTAGCAGGTAAATGCAACTGAAAAGGCTAAGGGTTTTGTAGTGCTCCTTTGTTGGTTTTTCCCCCACCCCCGGTAGTTTTCAGTTCCTCTGGTTATGCTGGGATTAGACCTCAATGGCATAAATAGCTTTTATGTAGCAAAGTGCTTCAAAGTGATAATAATTCCATTTTTTAAGCAGTGAAGTGTAGCACAGAAAATAAAAATACACAAATAATTGCTTAAAAACAGACAATAATTGGATAAATATAGACTTACACAGCTGTATTTTGTGTAGAGCATTTTCCAGATCTACTTAGAGTAATTCTGTAGCCAGGGCAACTTCAAAGTAGCTACATTCAGTTTCATTTAACACACTGAGCTTTTTCTGGGTTTGTAATTAGCCAGTCCTTCAAGTACTGGAGAGCACAGCACAAGGAGAACCTACTTCTAAAACTGTTGTTCTTGATTTACAGAAGTAGGATGAATTCTGCGTAAGGTTCTTTCGCTGCTGCACAGATCGCATGTGCTCTTTTGCACATTAATCTTCCTCCTCTGACTGCCTTGTTTTACAGTCTTGTTGGCATAGCTTTGCAGTCCCTGTAGGTTTGCCTCGTTGTCAGAGTTTACTGGTATCGCTACAAGAGGAATTAATTGGGCTGTAGGCTGGCAATAAAAGCGTATTAGTAGCTGGTAAATCCAGTGGAGGTAACATCTGTATTACATGCTCCTGTGTCTTGTCCTCTGATAGGGAAAATGACTGCAACTGGATAGGTTGCAGTGCTGAAGCCAAAGCAAGAATGAAAAGAAAAAGACACAAATGTTTCGTTGTCCTGACCTAAGCAGTGTTCAGTGCTGCAGTTGGTGAGGATGCTGAGGCAGTGGGCTAATGAGTGACAGTCAACTGGTTGTTGCTCCAGAGCTGGACATCTGTGAAGTGACGGAATTTGTCTGAAAACATTTTTCCATGGGCAATGAGGAAGTAAGCTAATTATCATCAATTATTTGAAATATTCCCTATATTTGCTGTTCAGGAAAAAGAAACCAAAATTGTGACTTGCTGGTCTGAACCCTTTATTAATACTGGTGGGAACTTTGTGTTCAATGTGATTTCTGTGACTGAAAATCTTGTGCTGACCCAGGCCTAACAGGGTGTTTTGGCTGTGGAAGCAGCATGTCCCATGCACACGAGCTGCTCTCCCTCCACTTCAGCACTTTTTTGTGGCATCCCAGTCCTGGGGCAGGGGTGGCCCTGGCCATGAGCCGTTATGTCCCGTCACACAGACAACCCTGCGCTCCTTTATCTGTTCTGTTTCAACTGTATCAGCCATGGCAAGCTATGCATTTGGTAAGGTTATATGAAGATTCTGAGCATTTGGAAGCTGCATCCAATATTGGGCAGAGCATCTGAATTTGAGGCTTGCCTTTCAAGGCTAAAGCCAGACCTGCATTGTTGCCTAAGCTCTATGTATTGTGTGCATGTGGATAGCTGACAGCCTCAGAACAGGATTAGCATGACCTGTCATGCAGTGAAAATCCCAAGGACGTGAGATTTCTGAAGCTTGCACCACCACAGCCCTCGGGTAGAGCTGTGATGTGCCCTCTCTGGCTGTTCAGCATTCGCAGCCTGTCACCCTGAAGCGTTGCTTATGTCCATCCTCAGAGCAAAACAAACCCAAAGACAACCTCCTGCCACGGATTGCTTCTTTCTGTGAAAGGTGCGGGATTTCCCCCCACGGAGAGCAATTGCCCCAGAGGTGGGAGCCCCAGAGGGGCCCTCTCCTGGGTTGGCGTGTAACCCCTCTGTACTGGCACCCCAGGGTACCCCAGTCATGCTACCCTGCACTGCCCAAGCGAGGTGGTGGGACTTTGGAGAGTGCAGGCTGTGCTGTCCATCACGGGAAGGGTCAGTTCCCTGCTGCTTGTTGCAGAACTGTTTCTCTATTTTCGTAGACTCATAGAATCAACTAGGTTGGAAAAGACCTTTAAGATCATCAGGTCCAAATGCTGCCCCAGAGCTGCAAGTCACATTTTATACCTGGTGCTTAACTGGAGAAAAAAGTCTGCAGTTTCCAGATTCAAATCAAGATGAAAATGCCGGCTGGGGAGCCCGTGGTGCTGGCTTCTGTTAGGTAGGAAGTACCAGGTGCTGACATTCATAATGGGTTAATAATTTGTATGCATTACAGCAAAGCCAAAGTTGAAGAGGAACTTCCAAGAAGGGCTGTGCTACAGCAGGTTTGATAAGTTCCTGGCTCTTGAAGAGTCAGCTTTAAAACAATTATAGCCCTAAATATTTTTTTTTACTGCTGTTTATGTGTAATATAATTTATTATACATATCATTCCATGGCTTCACAGGAACCAGAAAGAATTTTTATGATTATGCCTTTGTTCCTGTGTCTTTTGGCATTTAATTGAACTTTATCCTATGTTCTAAATGTTACCAAATGTTTGTAATTGCAATGTCTTCTAATGCTTGAGTTTCAGTACAGCAAATAAAACATTTTAAATAAATGCTGATAATAAAATCATAATATTAGAAAAGTAGTGCTATATAATCTATATATAGTGCCTATAAAATGACAATTCATTATTTGCAAATTACCCAGATACTAATTTGGTTGTGGCCTTCAACAGTGTCTGGTCTCTGAGTTGGCAGGAAACATGCATGTTTGATTGCTGCTTTTGGCAGCTCAGCTTTGAACTTTTTTGAACTGTCAAAGTGTCTTACAAAGGTCAAAAAGTCAGTCTTTATAGTAGTTAAAAAAAGAAAAAGGGAAAAAAAAAAGCAGAAGACAATTTAAATAACAAATCAATGAAGCTTTATCAGTAAGTGCCAGATCAGGCTCAATGAAGCTTTATCAGTAAGTGCTAGATCAGGCTCATAAGGCCTGCTGCCTTTTCCTGTGAAAGCACAGAAATGTGGCATAAATGGAGGTTATTGCCTTTTTGTTTTAGGCATCCAGCTGATGGCTGACATACTTCTCTCGTTCATTGTTTGAATAGCTTTTTAACCCAGCCTTTCAAAACTGATACATAAAGCTGTTGATGTTTTTTATCTTTATTTTTAAATTCTGATGTGTAGCCTAAATTAAAGCACACCCAGGTCTGCTCCAGTCATCTCGTATCACCTCGTGCAGGAACCCAAGCCACGTAGTGGTGGTGTGCAAGTGCTGTTTCTGTCAGGGGTTTGGACATTTGTGTGGAAGATTAAGCATTGTATAACTTGGCCATTCATAAGGGGATGATTTAGTTCAGCTTGGTGGGGTGTGTTTAAAGAGGTACTTGATAGCTTGCAGGTTGTGCTGCACTGGCTGGGGAGATCTGCAGGTTTCGGTGAGGGGGTGTTTGCTGGTCCCAGTTCCTCCAGGTTTACTTGCTAGAGGCTGTGAATCCTGGCACAGCCTGATTTCACCTGAGCCTCTTTTCACCTGAAGCAAACTGGTGAGCTTGGAAAGTCCGAAAGCTTTGAAGAAACTGAAACTCAAGTGAAACTCTTGTTCAGGATCATACTCTTCAGTAGTGACCATGAGGAGCTCCCTCATATGCATTTGAGCCACCTATGTATTTAATTAAGCAGCTGGCCCTGTCTGCATGGGAAGCAGAGGTTTCTGGTGTGTTGCTGTTTCTTGTGATACCAGAAGGTGGAGGTCCAGGTCGAGTCCGTTACCTGTAGGTTGCATCAAGTGACAGCAAAATGTGGAGTAAGTTCTGTGGGTTAGCCTGTGTGGTGCCTGTGGATCTGGGGGAGTGCAGGCCTCATTCATGTTAAAGACATTTATACATTTTTGTCTGGATGTGTACTATATATAAAAATCTTTAACTACAAATTTCCCACTCTTTTGTACTGACATTGCTATTTTTGGTTAATTCTGGTTCCAGCTTAGAAGCAACAGTTTTTCATTGTATATCAAACAGTATGATGCACACACTGGTTTGGAAGCTGTTCCTTTTACTGTGCAGTGGGAGAAGTTAGTAAAGATCTGTTTTATTTTACTCTAACATGGACTGTTAAAGTGTGGATCGTGGCTGATTCACAGGTTTGTGTCACTTTTGACCATTACCTGAAAATTGACTCTGAAGGCCATGTCATTAAAATATGAGAGCGTTATTTCAAATTGCATTTACTCCAGAGTGAATTGGGAGGCTTTGGCATAGTGCCTAGTGTACACTAAGCTTGCCAGCAGAGGAAGTTAATCAGGAACTGTTAGTTCAAGGTGCATTCTTGCCCTGTTTTAGTTTGAATGACTTTCCGTGGTAGACAGTCCTACATCTTGGGTTCATCTGTTCAACTCCAGGATTAGGTTGTGTATATTCAAAAGCATGATTTTCTTGAAGACACTCCTGAAACAGTCACTGAGCCTGTTTGCTCCCTCGTTCACAGCTGTGTTGCTGGGTGCAACCAGAACCTCCAACATAAAATATTGGTGTCATCTGGGAGATGTCCTCTGTTGGCTAAGTGTCCTGGCTGGCAATTTTTGTATTGTGTTGGGATCATTAACATCCCCCCCCCCCCCCCCCCCCCCCAAGATTTTAGCGGATCATGAAAATACAGTGTTAGCAAGCTGTGAATGTCGTCCTGAGAAATTCAAGCTGTACAGGGTCAACAGAGATTGCCACTTGGCTGAGAGGGAGGTTTGCTGTCTGGCAGAGATGTGCTTTTCCTAAAAGAATGTTTATTGTTTCTTCAAGCGTCCATGTCCCTTTTCAGACCTTACTGCTCTCCCTTGTCACCTTCTGACATAACTGTTGTGGTTCTGACAACATATGCTTTCTCTCCTAGGTTTTATGTTCTTAATTAGGTTTAAACTTTATTTGATGTTTTCCATTATCTCAGTGTTTTTCAGACTGAGATTCTTTTGCATAATGCCTGTCTTCCCTCGGTGGCAGTTACTTTGGTTTTTATAGGTAAATGTGCTGGCTGGAATAAAACGCTTTCCTGATGTCCTTATTTCTATTATTTCCATTGTTGTCTTTCTTTGTGATATTGTTTGCATCTGATTAACTAAGTATTTTGACATCTGAAACAATAGTGGGGGCTAATTTCTGTCAGTGCTGTTTGCTTGAAAGATGTGGTATTTTTCTGATTCAAAATTATAGGACTTAGGCTGAAATGAGACTTGTAGCTTGTCTTTCTAGTTATGAAACTGTTGTTTTCACTAGATATTTTGAAACCATGAATAACTGTATGCTTCCGCAGGGGAAAATAATTTGCAGTGCTGGGTAATAGCCCTTACTCAGTAAAACACGCAAAGGCTTGCAAGTTAGGCAGTCGCATCATTGTGAACACTCACATGCTTTGAATTGAAGATGTTGTTTGTTTCCTTGAATCTGTCCGTTAATGCCAAAACATTTGCTTATAATTTCAGTGAATTGGCTTTTGCTGTCCTAGTAGACTTTTTAATTATTTATTGGCAGCAGTGCTAACAAGGAGTGAGTTTCAAAGATGCGTGCACTTTAAGTTGACACATGAACAAGTGCATTTAAAATGCCTGCGTCAACATCAAGTAGGGAAGATGGATCCATTAGGCTGGTCACAATCATAGGAGTGTAAATGCCGTGCAGAGATGTACAGTGAAATGCCTTAAAGTGCTGAAGAATGTTTGCCAAGGTGCTTGAAGGCATCCAGCTCTCATTGGTTTTGAATGAGAGACCTGTAGAGCTGAGTAGGAAAGACCTCTGTTAGCAGTTACAAGTTTTAGAGATTTGAAGTAGTTTTTCCCTTCACTTCAAAACAAACCAGAACTTTTGATATTTTCATAAAAGGTGAGCAAGAGCTACTCCTTAAACACAGTGCTGTGTTATGCACACACATATCAGAGAAGACCTGGAGGTTCAGGCACCCTCCTTGCTGACCTGCTGTGGAGCAGGAGGCTGTGTGAATAATGGCAGTCACCAGGTAGCATTTCAGAGAGGTCTTTTCTTTACCAGCCTTCAGAGCATAATGGAAATGCATCCCATTGACAGAGAGAACTATCATGTGTGCTGCACGCTCCTGGTCTTAAGCATCTGTATACCCCCTCAAATTATTTGGGAAAAAACCAAAAATTAGAGCAGGAGTCTTCTGTCTCCTGGTTGTCATGTTTTTGCCATAAACCTCAGCAACAGATTGAATGTCTGCCTAAAGGACCTGTCTGCCTAAAGGACCAGTCTGCCTTAGCCTGTGAAATGTCCCAAGCGCCTGTTTCACTGCAGGGCAGAGCTCTGGCTCAGAGGCTGGGCGCTAGAACAGAAGTGGTAGGTGGTACCTCTGTAAATGCATGTGCCAGGTAGTGTGACCAATAGCCAGAGGCAAAGTCTTACATTACAGGTTTAATTAAAGAGTCACGGGGAATATGCATCATCTGAACATTATAACGCTCAGCAGGAACTTCAAGTCAAAGCCAAAGGATAATAAGAATTAAACCACATTTTAACCATGTACATTACAAGGATTTATATTCTTTGCTGGAGTTGAATAATGCATTAGTGTAGTGCCCTAACTGGTGTTACATATGACCTTATAAAATGTTGTGATCCTTTCAAGCATTTATTATTAAGTAAAAACCCAAGTATTTTTTCCAGCTATCCTCTTTCATAGTTTTTCCAAGTTTAAAATTGATTTTGGAACGTAGCCTGGAAAGAACAATTATGCTAACTTCATTATTTTTAGGGAAATTTGCATAGCTTACTTCTACACAGGTACAGGAAGACATAATGGTACAAGATGTAGAAAGATTGCTGTGAAGTGCTTTGCTTTTCTTTGCCAAAATTTCATTTAAGCATGAGATACCATCTCGGGGATTGAGAACAAACCTGTAATTTCAGAGAAAAATATGAAAGTTGCTTCTTTAGTTTAAATTTCTTTATGTGTTCAGAGACTAACAAAAAGTAGGAAAAAACAAGTAGCTTAAAATAAAGAATATCTTGTGTCTATGTAATAAAACAAGAAAGTGGACAAAAAGGTATCATCACTGTCATTATCAATCTCCATCTGATCAGGTAGAGGAGAGACGCAGCCACAAAGCTCTTGCAATATCTTCTTCACGATCACACTGTGAGTCACTTGTGAGGTCACTAACTTGGTTTATCAGGCTTTTTGGTTCTGTTCTCTTGCTGTTATTTGACAGCCCCTTCTCCTTGCAGCCCTCTGTAAGGGTGATGTCTGCTGTTATTACTGATTGCTGCTGTTGATTTCGAGGCAGTGCAGGTTGCTAAAATAACTTTTGACTTTTTTCTTAGGTAAAGGAGTTTAAAGAAAGGGGGCTAAATCCAAAGAATGATTCTGGCTCTGGCAATGAAGAGAATAAAAGGTGACAGTTCAGGATGACTCTAGTGGTGAACTCTCAGTCAAGTCTCTCAGGTCTCTGGAGTTCAGGGTCTGAAAATCCTATGTGAGCTTTGAAAACGTCACCACATTCATACACTAAGCTGAGGCAGGGCTGTGATTGTTCAGGTGTGTACCTGCCTACCTCCACAAAAGGAATTGACACTTGGATGAAAGACAGCTGTGCTGGCAGACAGTAGCACTGCATGGTCCTGGGTTGTCTCCTAGTGGCAGAAGGTAAAGAAGGGTTCTCAGGAGATGCTCCCACCTGTCACTGTGATGATGTTTTCATGACAAAAGCCAACACAATGTTAGTAACACTTGTGTGCCCAGGCCCTTTGTTTCTTGAGCACTTAAGTATTTCCTCCTAGATAAGACTGTGCTAGCTGGGCTTTTTCCACAGGACTTTTATTATAATTGAAGCAGGACTGCTGTGTAATCTGTAAGACCATGTGTAGGTAGAAGGCATGTGTGTTTCTCCTTTCTTTGGTCTCTAATGATATTTTCCTAGCAGATTTTCTGCCCTGTAGCCCAAAGTTTCAAATGTTTGCCCAAAACCCTGTAAAGGCCTCCCTCATCTTAGAAAACTTTCCATTCATTTTATGCCTTCCTCTGGATCATTGACAACAGCACCCTGTCCCTTAAGTACCTTTCTTCATTGTAGATACTGCTGGTGCTAGGTGCTATCTCCTTGCTTTTTAGCATTATTTTTTGTTGTTTAGTAAGTATATTTATGTAATATACAATGCTAAAAATAGTTTTAAAGGAATGTGGTGCTCTTTCTGGTTTACAGTCTTGGTGTGGCTGTGTTATAGCAAAATCGGCTTCATATAAGGTGTGTTCAGATAGTGGAATGAGTGAAAAGGAGTTAATACTGATGTTTCACCGCAAAGCTACATAATACAAAACTTCTTGGCATTAGTTTCAAAATCTTAGCAGGATCCCCTTGTTATTTAACAAAATATAAAGTACTTTGTCCAGAGAGCACAAACCTTAAGGCAAATTTCTAAACACCAGAATAAGATTAAGACTCGGTATTTCTGCATCACCCTTCATGTCTTATTAGTTGGGTTTGTTTGTTTTCACTGTTCTTGTGTGACTCAGAAGTATATAGACAAGTGCTAGGCAAGATTAAGCATTTTTTTTTATTAGCATAATTAGAAAGTAAAGCTGTGTAAATCTGTGTAACTGCGCTTTTATGTAGGTGATGCTGTGGTCTGAGGATCAGAAAGGGATATGATGATTGCTCTGTTGTAACTGGTATCTTACAGCAGGCAGAGTACCAGATAATCTTGGACAAGGCATGATGCTACTTACATGTTTGCCCTAACTGAGTAGCTGGAAACCTGTTGTGAACTTCTAGCTGTCATAGAAGAGCTGCTATTTGTGCCATCTTGTCAGTCCTCCAGAGTCTTACTGGCAGGGGTTTGAGCCCTGTCTTACTCTTTAGTAATGAGCTGAGGTGTCATTGGGTGCATTTCCACAAGGGACTTCCAAATTTTTATGCTGGTGTTTAAATCTGAGCTCAGCTGCTTCTAGTGTTTACATGATGTCTTGAACAATGATGTCTTTGGAAGGGGAGGTAATGATTTGTGTGGCTCATCAGGCCCTCCAGGAACTAGCGTCCCATGCTCTATGTGATAGATAGTAAACTGTGAAGCAACTACAGTGAAGACTGTATTCCCAGCTTCAGCTAAAGAATTTGCTGTGCGCTGTTTCTCTGCTCATGATTCAGATTTAAAGGCCCATTTAAGTGAAATTGGATACACTACAAAGTGTTGGTTTCATGTGTTTTATTTGCAGTTTAATCAGCGTGATCCAGCTGCCACTGCAGGGGAAACCAGAGCTCGATTTTTAATTATCCCTGCTTTGCCTGAGTTAGGAATTCCCAATAGTGCTGTCTGAGGAAAGATGCCAAAACCCGCATTGTTCTTTAATTAGCTGTTGTAATTGTTTCAGTCTAATCTCCATGATTAGCAGCAGCATTAAATACAGCAGTACGAATAGGTCTGCCCTCTTTGTGCTGCCCTAGTAAACACAATATTCTTACTTCTGGTAAGGGACATAATATAAAATCAATTAAAGCCAAATACTGTTGATTGGAAAATGATAAAGAGCAGATACCATGAAGTGCAGATTGCTTTGTAAAGTTGGTCTATAACCATACTTCTGGGATGGCTTTATTGCCTGGTTTGGGGGAAAACAAAAAACCAGAATAACAACCTCTGTTGCAGAGAAGCCTTTGGAGGTCTTGCAGAAACTCCATCCTGAGCACATGTACAAGCTTCAAAATAATCTTTGCTGTCACTAAGGTTAGTGCCAGTCCAGTTTTCAGGAAAAGCTCATTCTTGCTACCATGCAAATCAGGTGCTTGTCATACTGTCAAACATGAACAATTGTAGAGTATTCCACTAAGAGGCGAGTTGTTATTGTAAATTTATGCAAGCTTTATTCTGAGGCTCAAAGACGCTCTGCAGTGGTACATTTGTAGTGGGGAATTCTGCTTTGCAAGGAACATGTCTGCAGAAGCATATGTGTTTGATCTGTTTCAGAACAGATTATGATATTTACACACATAAAGATACAGGAAAGCTGCTTCATGAGATAGAAGTACAAGTCCCATGCCTGCTTTGATGGTGTTGAGGTACCTGCTAAGGTACCAGTTGCTACCTTTAAGTCCCTAAATACCTTTGTAAATTGGCTTTAAGTATCATTGCATGTGGGAGAAGTAGGAATAATACTCTTGGAAAATGCAGACTTAAGGTAGGTCATGCAGTTTAAAGTGAGCGTAAAATGAGCACTTCTAGAGAAACGTAATTGCTGTAGTAGTGGTTGTAGTCACAGACTGTGGAAATGGGAATGTTCGGGCTGGTGCTACGTTTTTGTGAAGTAATTGATAGAACTTCTTACATCTTTTGATGACGTCTGTTATAGCTGCTATGCTCAAAGTGTCATGAGCGGGATTGGCAGCATAAGTTGACGTTTTGGATGTCAGAGTGCAGGTGTGCACAGACCTGGGAAAGACTTCCTCTGGGCATACACCCAGGAAAGCTCAGGGGCTTGAAGAATTTCTTCTTGCGGAAGCCATATGAAAAAAGGAGATGTTACCCTCAGTAGGAGATTAGGGAAATTGGGTTTTGTTACACGTAAACCCAGATTTTCTGAGTCTAAATCTAATTCAGTTTAACCACTAAAGAAATTGGGCTTTTGTACTTGTCCAGTGAGAAATAAACTAAAATCTAAATGTATATGTTGGATTATTTCATTGGAGGACACGTTGTGTGAGGACAAAAGCTACCTATGCGCTAAAACAAATGTTAAGTGATTGTGGAAGTCACTGTACACAGGATAAATGTTGCGAAGTTGGATGTTGTCAAAATCGGGAACTGCCCATACCAAAACACCAATTAAATAGGTTTGGCTTTATACTACTCTCTTACTCTTTCTGCCTGTAATACACTTATGGAAGGAGAGAAAAAAAGTGCCTTTTTTTTTGTCTCATTGGTTTATCTGTAATTTTCCAGTTTATAGACCTGATTAAAAGTAGGAGGAAATAACTGTATGTAATCCCTGTGACCTTAGAAACACCTGTAACCGCATTTGCTCTTTCAAAAGCAGCACTTGATAGATCCTGTTTACTGCCAATTTCACTATTTGCTTTGCAGTAACAATATTAAGATTGATCAGTTGAAATCGGTCTGTACCTGGAAAGGAGTAAGAGTTAAATACTGCAGGGTGGTGACACGATCTCCCTTTACCATTTGTCATCTAGGGTTTCTTGTATTTTCATAGTGGTGCAAAACCTCAGCCTGTTTAGGGAAAACCCGTGCTTTACTTTTACAGTACTGGCTAGTTTCCAATCTGAAGATGATAAACTACAACATGTGCAACCCTTGGTGTTGTACGGAGGATTGCTTCTCCACCAAGCAGGTCACCTATCCTGTTGAACTTCACTGCTAGCACAGTCCAGCTAACAACAGGCTTCTACTGCGGTTGTGTTTTATGTAGAGCTTAAGAAACCTGTTAATGAGCCAAAACGCTGCTAGCTCTTGTACAGTGCAGGCAGTGAAGGGACACAGACTTGCACTGTAAGAAGATACTGAACAGTATAGGCTGCTTAAAGTATTGAAATGAAAGAGTTGAAGCAATGTAAGATGGAAAAGGTTGGAGAGTTAAGTCTGGTTTCTCTGCATGAAGCAGTTTTTGCTTCCATCTGTTCAGGAGGAAGCTCAACAATGCATTAATTAGCTGACCATTTATAGTTGTGCTGAGGTGCAACCCCATGAAGATTTCTTTAAACCTGTATAAATAAGGTGGGCTAGTTGTAGTGCTTCCATAGTTCAAACCAAGGGATTTTGGAATAGAGGAATTCTGAGATAGCAGCAAAAGTGTGACCTGCTGTAGTAGCGGGGTTTCCAGAAATGATTTCTGCCAGCATTTAGGAACCAGTGACTGACAGGCATTGTGGAGTCAGGATGTCTTCCTACCAGCTCTGCAATCACAGTAAATGGATCAAGCTTGTTTCATTTTCCTACTTCTGTCCCATTTTGAATTCCCATAAAAGAAAACAAAGATTTAACAAATTACATGGTAAATATAAGTATTCTGCACAAAAGCTGAGGGGACCTGCGTTAATTATTGTGTTACCTTCCTCCACTGCCAAAAATCACTGTTTTTGCTATAAGTTGAAATGGTTGCAGCATTTTCTTCGTATTTCAGGAAATATCTTGAAAACAACAAAAAAGTTGGGCAGATAGTAAGCTCAGTACCACTCACACCACTGGGATGAGTTGAAAATGGTCAGAGAATTTGAAGGTACAGAAAAAGCAGCAGCAGCATTAGTCCTTTCACCTTAGAGGTAAGCCAAAACACTCTTAATGGAAAGTACTGTTATTCCTTCTAAAGAGGAAATATTTTTAACTATCATGGTTTTCATTTTGGCACACTTTACAGAATTTCTTTCGTAAATAAAGCTCTGAAATTTCTGATCAGAAGGAATAGAGAGCAGCAGAGTACTGTCATGCAATTAGGGGATCTTTGGCTTTTATAAATACTTAACCTCTCAGACACAGATACTTTATATGGTAAACATAAATGCTCTCATTGTTATAAATGTACATTGATTCTGTACGTTCATATTCTGCAGAGCACTGCTAGGAACTGAAGCCAAAGTTACCCAAAAGAAATGAAATGAAGAGGTAGGTTTGTTGCTGACAGGAATGGCCTGTGCACAAGTGGGTTTGAGGGAATTGCACAGATTTGGGGCAGTGGGAAGCAAATGCTGCCACCCATCCCTTTTGCCTGTAAGTGCTCTGCAGTGTTTGTCTGTTCCCCCCCCCAAGAGACACCTTGGGAATACCTTGGAGGGATGGACTGATGCCACCTATGGGTTTTCAATATGTGTATACGAAGTTATGCAAGTCTAATGTCTGTCAGGCTCACCAGCAGTGCACCTAAACAGGACTGTAAAACCTGCTCTATGTTTGGTGTAAAATCACCTGCAATGTTATTGCACTTGCATAATCCTGTCTTGTAACCATTGTTAAAGAAAACGTGTTTCTGAACATGAATTTAAATAACTAATTACTGCACAAGCACTGATGGCATAAATGCTGCAGAGCTCCTCCTGCTGCTTTTCCGTAGTGGCCAATCCATTCTTGGGCTGAGGTGAGGAGGTACCATCCTTGCAGCAGCTCCAGCAGCCTTGCCAGCCACATGAGGAACTTCTCATTGCCTAATTTTGCATCTAGAAACAAGAGATACTCAGTAATTGGCTGCCTAGACTTCTTGCAATTGTTATTTTAAGATTTTTAGCTAGCAACGAAGAATATGAAACTTTCTGTTCTTTGCTTCTTGGGTTGCAGTGCAATTATGCCACTGATGTGCTCATTATAATTTGTCTCCAGTAATCCTTAGGGACTCCAGAGAGCTGCTTCCATTAGACTATTAAGTTCAGGCTGTACCAACTGTATCAACCAGCAGAATTTCTCTTTAGAGATAAGAGTGCATTAGAATCAGAGTCTATTTATTCTGAATCTCATGTGTGCACATCTTGCTGTGAGACTTTCTGTGGAGCTGGCTAAAAATGTAATATTCTGTTTTCTTTTTAAACAGGCATCACTTTGCTGGTTGTTTAGTTGTGGGCTGCCATGAGCTGAGGGTGTGGAAGAGATGATTTCATCAGCCCCAGAGCCAGGTCCTTTCCCAGCCAGGGCGCACCCCACCCCTTCCAGTAGAGATAGCTCCTGCAGCTTTGAAATGCACAAGTCTTCCCAATTTGGCCTTAAACTGTCGGCATGTCTGTGGGGTTCTTGCTGGCAATGTCCTCTACAGTGCTTTGTTTCATAAAGTACCTCAAAAAGTTTGATATATGCTTGAGAAAAGCCACCGCGTTTGAAAGCAAGCACGTAACCTAAAGTGACCGAGGTCTCTGCAGCTCCCAGGCAGTGCTATTGCCACGTGAAGTGGTGTGAAAGCCTATCAGGCCACTCAGCATAACCAGGAAAATGTTGATTTTCTTCTCTGTCACCATGGCTGCCTGTAAAACAATTGAATGAAATAAACAGAAATCAATTGACTCCATCTGAGCATTTTTCTGGTTTAAGCTCAATTCTTTATTGAGCAATAGAGCTCCTTTGATTTACTAGCTGAAGATCTGCCTTAACAGGGTTCTTTGCGTGTTTTTTTTGCTTGTTTTTTTCTTTCCTGCACTTTTTACTGTTTTTGAAAAATAACTGCTGTGTGTGTGAATTTCTGAATTATTGCAGGAGCAATCAAGGGATGTCGAAGGCTTCTCTGGGAAGCAACGAACAAGCTTCTTTTGAGAGAATTACACTGAGAATTACCCTGGAAGGGTTCACAGCGAGATTGTTTTCTGGCTGTTATAGGGGATGGTAACAAAACCAGTGATTGAGACCCACACTGGCTCCTAGGAGCTGGCATTTTGATCTCCTTCCCCTCTCAACAAGGTGCCATCTGTGCTGAGGTGCTGAGGCAGACTCAGAGCTGGGCACCTCCTGTGGCCGCAGCTGGGCTCTACCCTCTCTGCGCTGGGGCTGGGCATTGAAAGCACCTCTGTGTTCTTGCACAGGCTCTTTTTGTCTAGAGACTATCCTGAGACATCCAAGGTTTGCTCAGGTCCTGCTTTGCAAGGCTGTGCAGGGAGGATAACGATTGCACCACGCAGCTACCTCTGCTGGGCTGCAGCTGCAGACAGGGAGCTCTTTCAGCAGCTGTGTGACAGTCATGTTATTCTTTCAGAGGAAACAGAACTCTGAAAAAGATCTCAAGGTACATCTGCGGAAAAATTCCTTTTCTACAGTAAAAAAATAAAAAAATAAAAAAAATAAAAACAGCAGTGAACATCATTTTTTAATCGCGTCAAACAGTGACTGTACCGAAGGACACCTTTTTGGTGCCTGGGTCGCCACTAGGACTAAGGGATGTTTCTTTTAGAATCATAGAATAGTTAGGGTTGGAAAGGACCTTAAGATCATCTAGTTCCAACTCCCCTGCCATGGGCAGGGACACCTCCCACTAAACCATGACACCCAAGGCTCTGTCCAACCTGGCTCTGAAAGTATTTACATTGATCTGTTCCATGTTTGTCCTTCAGCCATTTAGTGACATACCAGATCTTAAAATCTTAAAATCTTGATGGAACTCTTGCCTCCTTTGCTATCACATTACAGTGCTTACAGTTTTGCCTCTTGTCTCAAGTGACACACAGTTTCAGGTCTGTCTCTGCTCAAAATATCAATTGCAAAGAGTATTTTGAAACAAATTAGAAAGAAGGGGTGAGGTAAAATTGGCAGACTGGTTAACTAAAGGATACAGCAGTGAGCTTGTATTTTGTAGCCTGCAGGGACTCAGTATGAAAGTTAAGATCTTTAAATCGGAGTTTAAACCTGTCATTACTCAGCATAGTATCCTTTGGATATAACACTTCTTGGTGTCTTTTCTGGCCTCCTAGTAAGGGTGAAAGACAAATACAGATAGTCATAGAACCATAGAGTGGTTTGGGTTGGAAGGGACCTTAAAGCACATCCAGTTCCAACCCCTGCCCTGGGCAGGGAGACCTTCTGCTAGAGCCGGTTGCTCCAAGCCCTGTCCAGCCTGACCTTGAATACTGCCAGGGTTGGGGCAGCTACAGCTTCTCTGGGCAAGCTGTGCCAGGGCCTCACCACCCTCACAGGGAAGAATTTCTTATCTCTAATCTAAATCTCCTCTCTTTGAGCTTAAAGGCATTTCCCCTTGACCTATCACAACATGCCCTTGTAAAATGTCCCTCTTCAGGTTTCTTGTTGTCCCCTTTAGGTATTGGAGGCTGCTCCAAGGTTTTCCCTGCAGCCTTCTCTTCTCCAAACTGAACAACTGCATTTCTCTCAGCCTGTATTCAGTCAGATCTTTGATCTTAATTTTCCTGGTCATCTGTATTTCACATACAGTAAGGCTGGAAGAAAAGATTATTTTTTTTCTTTTTTAATTAGGATTTCCTTGATGTCTTCCTGCTTATCATAGTGGGGTGGTTTGTTATTGTTTTTTTTTTAATATTAACTCTGTTTCTTATTTATCTTGTTGTTTGAAAAAAGCCATTAAATTAGATGCTGAGAAATCATAGAAGAGTGTAACCTTTATAGCTGGTGTATAAGCTATAGATTTCTTCAGGAGTTAGAACATGGGCAGAACCCATGTGGTAGTACTGAGCCACCATGTCATGTCTGGCTGCTCCTGGCACTGCGGAAAAAGCTGGATTTTTTGCTATTGCTCTGTAGAGGCTGTTAAGATGAATAACAGCACATGAATGTGATTCTGATTTCTCAAACATACCATGAGAAATAGTACATGTGCACTCCTCCAGATTTCCCCCATCCCTTCTACTTAAAAGGATAATTTGCAGTGCGGTGATACATCTGTCTCTTCCCCATTTTTGCAGGTAACTTCATAGCCTTGGCTGTCATCCTTTGTGTGTGTATATTTACATGACCAATTATAGTAGAGAGGGTTTAGGAGGTACATAGTTCATAGACTCATTGATGTCTCATTGATGTTTAAAATGTCAATATTTATTGGGACCTATTTGGGTCCCTGATTTGATTAATTCTTTTTCTATATTAGGACATTTCTTCACATGGATAAAGTCCCTGTGTAGAGTTAAAAAGCATTCTTATAATAGCTGATTGGTCAAAAACCCAGGACCTGCGAAAGAGAACTCATTCATTAGCTCTGAGTGAGCCTTTACGCTCCTTCAAATGGCAACAGGAACTCAGGGCCATGTCATGGTTATTTCTCAGTTTGTGTTACCCTTCTTGCATAGTAGGCTACACATTCAAAATGATTCCAAAAACAAATCTAAATAAAGAAAAAGAATTTCCCAATGGACTCAATCTCACTATGTATTGTCATGGAGTTAGATGCTCCAGGATGGCAAACTGCTGTATTTTCTTATGTTAGTCCAGGCCAGGAGTTTCACTGGCTTGTAAGGCCAGGTCATTCAGTAGAAGACTACTACAGATATACTTCAAAAATGGGCATTTCTAGAGCCTGTGTCCACTTGTCAGCAATGCTCTGGCATGTCTTCAGAGGCCTCTGCTCAGAGCTATCCTGCAGGGGAGGACGTGCACCTTGGGGGAGGCATTTCCTGTCCCAGAGAGTGTGTGGGACAACCAGACAAGGGTTATAGTTGGAGATCAGAATGGGAATGTTAATGTGTTCCTGTCCAAATGGCTTTGTAATAGCTACTAGGAGGCTATCAGGTGAAGATTATCATCTTGATGAGGTGTGTAAATAATTCCTGGAAAATGCCTCATTTTGATACTGTTTTCTGTTTAACCCATCTTAACCATGTGGGGAAAATAACATGAGTTCCCTGTGCTCTACATGTGAGAGGTATAACACTGCATGTTTTCTGTTGTGCTCTGGGAAGGTGCAACTACTGAAATGGTAAGGGCAGGTGGCTGCTATAGCCATCAGTGCTTGCTGGCTAGATAAATGGCAAAAGGCGGTGAGGAAACTGATATATGGGTAGCTTGAGCTACTGAAGGACTGGCTTTCTGTGAAGGAAATAGCAGCTGGGAGTGACAATCACCGGCAATAACCAGGTTTAGCTCAGGTACTGAAGAAAGCATGCAGGCTGTGTCAGTGGCTAGACTGCCCAGCTGCAATAACACATGTGTGTTGCATTAGAACAGTAGACACCCTCTCTACAGTTGCTAAGCAGAACGGTGTTTTTAGCGTGTTTGTTGTTTGCATAACTGTTCTGCATGTGCTGTGGTAGTTGCAGCTTTCTAGTCTCCAGCGCTCCTCAGGACCAAGCAGTGTTGGCAGCCAGGTAACTAGTACAGCATGGGAGTTACCTTTATTTTGTACTAGTTAGCTGTTGTGACTTCAAACTCATCTGAAATTGTCCTCTTGAGACCCTGACATACCGAAAAACATGTGATCTCCCTGCTTTGCTTTTCTTTCCTCTTACATTTCTAGCTTCCGTCACTTCTTATGTGCATGGGTGGTTTTCCATTTCTTCCCATCACATTAAGCAGCAGTACAGACCTTAGTAATTCAGTGATGGCCATGGACTATAGAATAGCTGCTTGGTCTTGATTTGTATGTCATTGAGTAATCAGAGTGGTTCACTTGATAAATCATTCCTTGCTGCAAATGAACAGTCGGGACATCAGAAACTGCTTAACTTCTGCTCAATAGTTTCTGAATCCGTGGTGTCATCTGAGTGCAGCAGTTGTATCTCTTATTATAGCAACATATATTTGCTTTACTGGTGGCTAAAATCAGCTGTGGACCATATGGGTAGCTTCTAAGCTCTTTTGGATTTACTAAAGTATTGCTTAATGGTCATGTACTCAAATATCTGGCATCACAATGTCTGTTATTTGGCCTATAAAATCAGTGGAACACAAACTGCCAGCTGCCAGAACTCTGTCAGAAAGAATTCATGACTTACCTAAGTTTAATGTTGGTGCACATTCTCATTTCTTTTTATATGGACCTTGTGAATTGGTTGTGAAGCCTCCCTTATGTAAAATGAACTGCAAGCCCAAATGATATTTCTTTTAGGTTTTCTAGAAAGGGAATGTTGATTGTAGGATTTTTGATATTTGTATAGGATGTCTTGATTAGGAAGTCTTTTCCCTACAGCTTTCCAAGGCAGTTCAGGAAGGTATTTTGTTTTATTTTTTGCTTGTGCTAATATTGAAATGTCCAATATTTCAATGGAGATTGTGGTGAAGCGTTCAGGATGAAAGGTCCTGTATATGCATTAACCTCTTACTGCATTTTAGTGAAAGCTGGCCACAGGAACTCTGAGATAGATAAATCATCCTTGTTTTCTCCCTTTGAATTTGCTGAATCTGCAAAGAGGATTTGCTGCCTCTTAGTTTGCTTTAGATGAGCTGTAGCTTTACCATGGAAAATGCCTTCTGTTTCTCTTGCAGGTTTGGACAACTCTCTCTCCTGTCTCTTATCATGGTTTTTTAAATTCTTACGATGCAAGAGGTCAGCCCTATTTAGTTAGAGATACACTATTTCATGACTGTTCTACTTACATAGTGCTGTACTGTCATATTCATATCCCTCAGACCTCATTCTGGATTGAATTATGTCTGTGTCCAGCGCAGTTTGCTGCCGCCTGAAGGAAACGCCTTCTGGCTGGAAGTGCACTGCTGGAAGCCCAGTGTGAAACGGTAACATCCCAGAGCTGCTGCTGGTCTGTGCAGGCTGCACAGGGCTGGTCCCATAACCAGCTCTTGTCTAGCTCTCCCTGCATTTGTTCTGTTTGCTATTTTATGCACATACTGCTTTTAGTGGGAAGAGTGTCAGCTGCGTGATAATTACAGCTATCCTCACTTCGAATTAAACAGACTGACACCAAAAACCCGCAGGCTTCACTGGGAGCCCAGGCTTTGTCAGCAGCCCTGAGTCACCAGGAGTTAAGTGAATGCATGAGCTGAAGAAACATGATTCTTCCTTTGTTCCCTAACCTTTTCTGAATAGGCAGCAGGAATTGCCTCTCTGGGAGTTAGCACCTAGCATTTCACTGGGGCATGAAAAGCTTCCAGTCACAAATCTTGTAATTCGTAGACATTGTGTTCAGATACTGGGAAAGTGCCACATCAGCAGCTCTATCTGTTGCATCGCAAAACGGAAAACTTTGGGTTTTTTTACATTTTAAGTGCACGTTTGAATATCCAGCTTCCTCTAAGTGCATCAGCAGAGTGGATACCTGTCAAGAACCTGGTTTTTTCCCTTCCACCCACTCCTTTACTTGTTTTGTTGTAAACCAGATTCTTCAGAACAGAGGTTGCAGTGAAGACAAACAGGCTTTTCCCAAGCTTTGTTTAACAAGCTATTAGGTACATGATTCTGTTGATATTGGGAGGAAAAAAAAGATATCAGGAAATGTGTAATATGTAAATTATATGTAAAATGTAAACATATAGTAAGTATTCATAATAATGGCATCTGCTGTTTTTACTTTGGTCTTCAGCATATGTAATGTATTTCAGTGTCACAGCTTTATAAATATTTCCATTTTGTGTGCATCTTCATAAGGACTGCAGTGGAACTTGAAAAGCAGGAGGAAGATCTCCAGTGTCAATATGAGCCCATTTGAGAGAGTGGTAATTCAAGGGAGACTGGGACTGTTGTGGTGAATTAAAGCTGTGAAAACACCATGTGCTCTTCCATGGCCAGTCTCCTTGCTGAAAGTCATTATGAGTAAGACAGGCAGAGACTTGCAGGGAGTCAAAAATTTGATTGAAATGTCTGGGAAAGAAATACGAAATCCATTTTTATTTGTTTTCCGTGATAAGCTGGATTTTAGAGGCACAGAAAGTTTTTTTGGGTTAGAGTAGCTTTATCTTGACTGTGAATTGCTTGGTTAACTCTCCATTTTACACAGATGAAAATATTTGTTGCATAAAGTATGCAGTCTGCATGCATTTTGGAATGCCTCCTTCTTGTCTTTCCAAGACCACCATCATATATGTAGGAGGAAGATTGATTAATGCAACTTTATTAAAGATGATCTACATCAACATTAAGATAGTGTTACTATGTAAGGAGTGTAACCTCAAAGCATTTTGCCTGTAATAAGGAAAAGCCCATGTTTCTTTAAACATTGTGAACCACTATATCCTTCTGCTGTGGGGGTAAGAAGTACCTCCTTTATTGCTGTTGTTAGATGGCTTTGCAGCACCATGACATACAAGACTTACTGCTTAATTTTGGTTTAGGATGCTGTTAGCCTTTTGAGTAATTCCCATTTGATTTAGCCCTCACTTCACTCATACCAATGTCATGGCTGCAATGGTTGCTGCTGCAATACCACTGAAATTGTTTCATGTGTCAGCTGGAGGAGTCTGTGTCATGCAGATCATCACAGCCTACAAACTCACGTCATGTGCCCCATTTTTTGGTGAATGCAGGCTATATTGTTCCAGTGGTTGTCTCTGAGATGCACTGCAGCATGCAGCCCTTGTGTTTGGAAAGCCCTAGGAGCCCTCAGCAAAGGCAAGACTCGCATTCTCGTTTCAGCTTTGCATGGTACATTCTTGAATCTTGCTCCAGCATTTTGAGAATGGCAATACAACAATGTCCTGGGGGAGTTATTTCTAGGAATATCAAATCTGTGGTTTTGTGTATACTCAAATCACTTGTGGTTTGACTAATAAACCGTTATATCTAAACTACTAAACTCATAGTGAAAATGTTATTTTATCTAGAACTTTGGAAAGAATAGTAAAGAATAAGAAAGCAAAATGTTGATGCCAATTTGTTGGGTCACCTTGAGAAAGAAGAGGTAAGGTTTTGACCTCCAGGGTCATCCTGAGCCATGCCACCACAGATGCCTTCATGCCAGTGCAACTCTTGTTAGTCTACCAGTGCAAGAGGCAGCCTCATGTAGATGATATAGTGTAAAGATGAATGGTGAACTAGTGCAGTTGTCCTTTGCTTTGGTGTTCTGGTCCTCACCTGAAGCTGTGTTACAACTTGAAGGCTAAGAAGTTTTTTGAGATTTCATCTGCTTTCACCAGCAAGCAGCAGATGAGGAAGCCTGACTCATCTTGACAGCACTTCACAGAATCCAGCTGCTGTCCTGACTGGGAGTGGACTCTGACCCATGGCTGTTTTTATGTTCCTTTAGCTATTTAGAAAAGAGTCTTCTGTTCCTTGTCTGACAGGTCTGCGGATCTGCAAAGGTTGGAACATGAGCATGCGCAGCAATCAGACAAAAGGTAAACAAACTGTTGACCTCCAAAGCAGAAGCTGAGATGTGACAAGACAATAAAGGGAGTTGTTATCAGCTGTAGATGGCATTGGACAGGAAGGATGCCCAGGAGCAAGGTTCAAGATTGGGTCAAGAGGGCTAAATAAGTGTTACATAAACTTAATCCAGAGTTCATTTCTTTAAACTGTCCATGATCTTGATATTTATGGACTCCTTATTCTTTCTCATTGCTTATACCATGTACGTTCTGATGAATGCATATAGCATTTACTACATATACATTTACTTGTATTATATTTTAGAGAGCTGTTTGCTTTATATTTTCCTTTCTTCTTGCCTGTTTTCTGAAATGCTCAGAATCTCAGAGGTCTGGATCCTTTGTTTAACATTTCTGGAAGCTGAATATCTACCTTCATCTCCATATGTGGATGTCTACAGATGTCAGTCTGTACTTGCTTGTCATAAGTTATTGTTGACGATTTTTTTCCCCCTGTAATTCCCTTTTCTGATTCATACATTACTCTTGCTTTTATACACTTTTGCCATTAAATTGTCTTGACCATTTTTGTGTTATCAAGAACTAAAATCTTTAGTTTCTGGCAATTGCACTGATCTTCGGTTTTTCTTAAATGAATAAAAAGAATCAGCTAGACACTTGAAATTGTACCATCAGCTGCATCAGAGGTAGGTTGAACAGTCTGTTTGCTGGCTTACTTGCCAACCCAGAATTGAACTCTGAACAAAGGGACATTACATCTTGTTTTCAAAATTCCTGGGAAAATTTAGCCCTTGAAAAAAGTGCTCCTAGACAAATTGTGGCATGGGATTTCCTAAACCTGGAGAATGGTTTCAGCCTTGTTATTTAAGTGTTCCCTTTGCTTCATATGCTTTATAATGAAAAGTGGCAGCTGTTTTACATACTGGAAAATCTTGTACGATTGGGCTCAGTTCAATATCTGCAGCAGGAAATGACGATTACACTACCCACGCATTAATTATAAAGTTCCCATGGCTTTTTAATGATGTTTTCTTTAAATACAAAGACAGAGTGTTGGTGAGCAAGATCACTACAGTAAATCCTAATGATCATGATCAGATCATATTTGTATTAATATGATCTGTAATTCAAAAGTACTGCTTTGTAACAGCAATTAAAACATTCCATGAGTAGTTAAATGCTGCTTCTTACAGACCTCTTTTTTGCACTTAATGAATGTCAAACTGACAGTCAAGAGGACTGGTGTTAAACAATCTCCTGCAAATACTCGTCAATTAATTGTTTCATGTCAGATAGTTGCCTCACAGTTGGCCACTTGAGTCTGCCCTTTCCCTGCTTGTTGAGTTGTGTGTCTGCATTTTTACTCATGTGTGCAATGGGAACACCATTTCCTTGCTCAGACTTCATGCATGGTTTCTATCTGGTGTTAGATGTTCATTTCGCCATTCTCCCCTCTTCTGCCTCCCTAGGTGCCTGGAAGAGCACTGTAAGTAAATACCCTTTTCTGCTTTTGTTATGACTACTTTATTTCAACTGCTGCCCTGGTCATACAGCCTTGCTCCTGAGGTGATGGGAAAGTGAGAGATCTCTGCTCTTGTGGTGGATCTCATGTTCTTGGGAAGTGCTCCAGCTTAGGTGCCGCCTCCTTCAGTGAACTGAATCCTCTAACACTTCATAGAGATACTGAATGGAGAGGTAGTAAGGAGGTGAATTGCAGCATGGAGACATCTCCTACTGTTTCATTGGCTTCTTTGAATCCCAGGATTTTGCCAGTCCCCACTATGTGCACTGTTCTCCACATGGCTTGCACGAATGTAACTGTAGAGAAATTGGTGCACACTTGGTGGTAAAAGTATTTTTGTGTAATAAAAGCAGTGGTGTAAAGAACAAGGGACAGAAAAAACTCATTCTTTGGCAAGTTTCTCATACACTGTCATTCTGTTTCATTTTACTGGTTCCTTGCTAGAAGTCTTTATTTTTTTTTTTGGACATACTTGGGGGCAGTGTCCATTTGTTAGATGTGTTTAGAGCTTCAGACATTTCTGTGCCAGCCAGTTCACCAAACATCTTTTAAATTATCTGGAAATACATTGTAAAAAAGTGTTGGGTTACTTATAGAAGATGGCATTAAAATACGGGCATTGCATAGGATAATTAGCATTGCAAGCAGTCAGTTATTCAGTGCAGTTAAAAACATGTACTTAGTTCTCTTCTTTGCATTCTACTTATGCTTTTTTGTTGGTGATAAGGAATATCCTAGCTTTACATTAAAAAAAGCGGGGGAGGGACAGGGGGAAGTTATTTTGCCGCAACAGTTGCTGTTTGTGATTTATAAAATGGTCCCTGGTTGGCATCTTTGAATGGACCAAGGGCTGAATTATATTGTGGATCACCTGTCGAAGTGTGGCTTGTCCAGGTGAGTGGCAGGCAGCTGATGAAGTGTATTGGGCTGTATCTGCTTGGGCACTGTGCTCATACAGCCTGTTGATGCTGGCTGTTGGAGCTTTGGTGGCTTGTGATCTAGATTTGCTCCCAGTTCAGTCACTGACCCACCAATGGAGACTATTCTGTATTTTCTAAGCAGGACCATGCTGTAACATGCTGGATTTGTGTGGGGGTGAGGCGACTTGCCAGCAGAGAAAGGCTGACTTTCTCCTTTCTGTTGACTTCTGGGTGGGGACTGCCCGAATTTCACCTTGATCTGTAAAATCAGCGCTGAAGTAATACATTTACATGTGGGAGCAGACTTGTTGACTGTACAGAACAGAGGAATTTGTATTTATAGCAGTTGGGTAACGTAATTGTCATTCTCTCTATGGACGATTGGTGGCAGATAAGATGAATAAGGGGTTTTTTTTAACCATTACTCCTGCTTGCTGCAATATTCTGTGTCAGCAGGGACTTTTGGCTAACTAGCACACAAAACACAACCAGGGAACAAAACACAAACAGGGAACAAAAAATAATTCAAGTGACTCTTTGCTTCTAAAATATTGACACAAACCACTTGTTTACTGGCAGTAGCCCAGCTTGTGCGTCGGGTCAAAGAGTTAAGGGTGATAATGAATGCCTTGGAAAAAACAAGATTATTATCTTAGAGATTTCAAAATCTTTAATGCAAAAGAGAAAATATTGCCTAATAGGTTGCTGTGTCTGCTCTTTTTGAATTTCCTTGAGCAACTCTAGGAGCCAGTAATAGCCCATGCACGTTTTAACAGATATTCAAAGTCTTTTCTTTCAGAAGAATGTAAAATTTATTTGGCATAAACTGAGAATCTGGGATATAGGCAGAGCCTAACATTTGTTTTGTCTTGATAAAGGCTTTTTTTGTGTTCTAAAGGACAGCACATGAATTAAACTAAAGATGACAGCTCATCCTCGGCTTTCATCACATGCAAAATGCATCTTTTTACATTGGTATTTACAGCAGGCTGCTGCTTGCATCAGGTTTCTTCAGATCTGCTCAGCTAACATAATTTGATGCTAATAAAGAATAATAAACGGCAACAATTTCAGATCTGCTAACAGTAATAAGTGGTCCTGCCTTTAGAAATGATAGGAACCTAGAACTTGTTTTCTTACAGGAGCCTCCTGTATCTGTTCTCTGATACCACCAGCTCTGAATTACAGTGTGGTACCTGCTGGAAAAGCTCATTTTCGGCTATTTGTTTCTTTTGTGGCAGAGTTTCTTTTTCCTCCTTCCTGTTTGCTGTTAAGCTCATAGCTTGGCTCCATTGGTATTCCAGCCAGCACTGTCTTGAGCAAACATTTCTGTGCCATCCCTCTTGTGCAGCGGCTTGCCCAGCATGGGGTGGTGGGGAGGGAAGCGGAAGAAGCAAGAGCAGGAGAGAGCTGGTAAAACCCTGTGTTTCAGCATCTTTCCCATGCTTTTGCTCCTTAAACTCCCTGGAGTTCACAAAGGGAATTGTGTGTAACCTGTCACCACAGAGGCTTTCCAGGAAAGTGTTGAGGTGTTTGTGGGTTTTATAGGCCACTTCAATTGCCTGACAGATGTGCACAAGGACCCAACGTCTGGAAGCTTGCTGAATTTGTTTCTTTCCTAGCAGCATTATGTCACTGAGAGGCAGTAGGTAACAGACAAAATAGAATAATAACTGTCTTTTTTCTTGGATATACAGAAAGCACCAACCAGATGGCCAGAGCCCCCAAACTGGCAGTCCTTTATCTGCACCCATCACAAAAGCGACACAGTGTGTGAATGTCTCTCATTGCTGTTGCTGCATGTAGAGCTGTTGATATATCCACCCTTACAAACCACGGATTAGAAACTGTTAGCTTCAAATCTATACTACCAATAATTCCCATAGGCTGATTTCTGTCATTGCGTGCATCTCTGCAGATCATGCATCCTAGATAAGATTTGAGAGAGAGATTTTCTTCATTTCAAGCCCTTGAAAATATTACTCTGCTGAAGCATTATTATTATGTTGGTAAATATATAGCATTATACTTGCCAGGTGTCACTTTGATTATTTGGATGATTGGCATTGTAAAAATACTAATGGGGAATAGATGTTTTGGAATATACACATGGCATGATATATGCTTCATCATTGTGCTGTCTCTGCAAATGAAACTTTGTTCCAGCAAGCAGAACATTTCAGGAGTTTCTTTCTAAAAGGTACTGCTACAGTAAAATGTATACCTGGGTTGCTGTATGCTATTAAATATTCTTGTAAAAGAGAACTGTCCCATGTGTAGAAGATCAAAACCTGTCCTGCACACCAGGAATGAGATATAAAAGCAGAGGGGAAGCTGTGATTGAATTTCCATTTCCCAGGAGAGAAAGTATTGCTCAGTGTGTGGTATTGCTAACAGCTTGTCTTTGTAAACAGAGTGCTGATGGAAAGGTGTCTTTGCCTTTCACCATACTACAATGCTTGTTGGGAGCTGGTAAGTACTGCAAAATCAAGGAAAAAAGAAAATCCAGATGACCACAGAGTGACTGGTTAGAAAGCCGAAAGTAGCAACTTCATCCTGCAAGTTCCGCTGTCCATTTAATTCTGGTTAAGTGGAAATAATGCCACTTTTGTGTGTTGGTAGTTTTATATTCCCACACAGCTTCTTTTTGGACCAGTGCTGATGCTGTAGATGGCTCATCAAAATCTCAGGTAAATTTGATACAATTCACACATTATCTATTTGTAGACCCAAATTTAAAGTTTTCAGTCTCAATTTACATGATTTTGCTGCTTTAGAATAGGGAGATACAAACAAGAATTACTTGACAGACAAGATCTACTTTTCATTCTCTGCATGTCAGTAGATTTTATTCTTCTTTTAATGAAGGAAGTTTGCTACTCTAGAAGAGGCTAGTCCAACAAACCTTTAAATATGCAGTTTAGAAGTGGCTCATGTTCATGCTGCTGAAGTTAATCGTGTGGTTTTTCACACTGCTCATGGATGAGTTCTGAGAGATCACACTGTGCAGAGCTGCTAACACATGTATGTGCTCCTCTTCTCAAGGCTGAGCAAGCAAATGGCTTTGTAATACAGCCCAAAGCTGCTATTTTGATCAAATACTATTAACAGTTATTTGTGGTTTCCTCAGTGGCAGTTTATCACTGGGAGAATAAGAGGGGATATTCTGGGAAAAATGGTGAGGAATGCAAGTTGTTCACAGTCTCTATGGGACAGGGTTTCGTGGTAGACAACCGAAACATGACTTTAGTTCACTGAATACTCAGGAATGGTAGATGCCACAGGTGGGGAGTTAGAATGGCAAGTATATGTAAGTACATATTAATATAACTGTGAGTGAGCATGTGCTATAATATTAGAAATGGAAACAGAATCATTTAAGCCTCACTCAAGAAGGCATCTCAACAGCAATACCATGGACTCTGTTGGGCTTATATAGAAGGCAATTTTGACCGTGTAAGACAGAACAGGGTCGTAGGATGGAGGACTGAGTACAAACTTGGAAATGTGCCCAGGAGTTAGGGAAGAAACTGGTATACTTCCTTAAAGTCCCTGGTTTAAAGTTTATTTTGGATTACATGAAAAACTGCTGATTGTAGATAAACCTTTGGAATAGTTGCAAGGCCAGTGGTTGCCCTTTAGAATGTAGTGTTTTTATAATGCTCTAACAGAATAATGTTAGTTAAAACAATGGAGTATATTGTGATTTGAGTTCTTTGCATGGCGTAGTCTGTGACTAGCTAAGTTAACATTATGCTGTGCTGTTGATCTAATTCTGTCAGTTGAGGATGTGTATATGCTGGGATATGATCATTGACTTTGTGTTGAGTGGTTCCTTGTGTCTGACATAATTGTAAGTGGTAGGTTATAGAAATATGACCATTGTTAAATGCAGTGTAATTATAAATCACTGTTTTGACAGCATTGTGCTTACATGAACAAAAAGCTGTTGTGTGGCTAAAGCAAGCAGGGCACTATACAGTCTGGTGTTTGGCTCAATGTAGTCAGAGTGTTTAGTATAATGGAGAAAAAGGATTTGGTCTGCAAAATACTCAAGTAAGGGTGGAGGTCAGTTTCCTGAAAACTTTTGATGGCTTCTACTAATCGTACATTCTTCACGTTCTTTCCTGGAGCCAGTAAAATGACAGGGTTTTGAACTTCTGGTGCATCTCTTTTTGGTGTTGGAAGTCTGTATTCTGCTACATCTTCCAAACCCCGATCTCTGTCATGTTTCATCATGCTGTTAAGAGCTATACAAATGAGCAGTTTTAATGAATTTATCTGCAAGAACAGAGAATGCAGTACTGCATAAGCAACACTTGCTGAGGCCAGCTCCCAGGCTGTTTTCAGGAAGGCTCTACTGCTGACAGGGCAGCTAAGGAGGCAGGTGGCAGAGGCCGTAGTACTTTCCTTTGGCCTTTTCAGTTTTTATTTTATTAACGTAACTTGCTGATCTTGCAGAAGAACCTTCTGTGGAGATACAGAGTAGTATCTAAAAACCTCTTTTCCTGAGTTGCTTTGTCATGGGTCTGGAAATCTGCCCCATGATGAGGACAGGACACTTTCCAGGATTAACATCCACACCTAAGCTTCCCATTTAGGAGGAAAGGTAATTTTTTAAATCATCTCCTAGCACTGGCCGGCATGTATCCATGAACCTTTATGATCGTACTAGTTTACATGCGCAGAAAATTCAGCTGTTGAATTTCAATTTGGAATTGAAACCATATGTGGTTTTGATAGGGGAGAGAGAGAGATGTGCCTGCCTGTGCAGGGTCACTGCTTTACCAGCACAGCAGGGAGGGTGACGCAGAGTTGCACAGAGAGCTGTGGAGTGGCTCTAGGACAACTCCTGAGGACAGTGACCTTGAGGCAGTCCTTGGAGAGAGAAGAATAAGAGACAGTCTTTCCACGCTGCCATTTCTCCCTGTTCTGGGGAACAGGCAGGGGAGAGAAGAGTTGATTAGAAGTAACCTGGCCTCCATGGATTGAAATGAAATGGTAGAAGTAGAGTTTGTCTTTCATCAGCAAGCAGTCACTGGGTCACATGTCCATATATCCCTCTCGGTCCTTAGGGTCCAGGAGCAGTGCTCTACCCTTGCATGAAAGGGTCTGTTTGGCTCATTTCTGTTATTAAATACAGGATAATATATTTGAGCCCCATGATACCAAACTTTGTGTGGCCATGTATTCAACACTGGATAACTTGCTTATCTGCAGTCCTCTGCAGTAAGCACACATCCTGAACAGTTCATATTTTGGTCTCACCTGAAATGAGGGGAAACAAGAAGACCTTTCATTCCTATGTGCTTGGTTCAAAGACTTGTTGTGATGCTGTGGAAGTGAAAAAAGATGTGAATGAATCTATTTCTTTCAGTGCTGCTCATATTAATAGGCTTTGCTCTTCATGCTTGTATTGTAATTCTGATTTAACAACATTTATCAGTAGAAGATCACTGCAGGGTCTTTAATGATTATAGTTGTTCAAGCTAATAGTTTGGGACTATTTAATAAGCTCCAATTACTTCCATTTATTTGTGTTGTTTTTTCCCTTCGAGTAACAAAATGTAATCCTGAAGTTCATTATTATTCTTTTCATTGTATTCATCTAAATAGATTTTCTACCTAATTAAGGCTGAATATGTTTGTGCTAAACTGACCATATTTTACAAGGATGTTTTCATTTGTGTGTGAGGGCGTCTTTGCTTTCTTCCATCCGTGTTTTAATTATGTTTAATTTCTATAGCTGCCAGAGATCCTATTGTGTGTCTCAGCAATTCACCCTGGGCTGCTAGAGATTGTTTAGATTGGAGTTGGAATAGGCCTCCAGATGAATTTAGTTGGAATCTTGTTAATAACAAGTCACCAGGAAGCAATTTAAAGTGTTTACTACTGCTTTGAAAGATGTAAAGTGTGTATTGGCTGAATTTGGGATGAAAGAAATAGAGATGAAAGCGGAGGAATTTGGTTCAGATTAGCCAAGTTACTTTTGATGGGATGGGTCACTAAGAGGGGAAGGTGTAAAGAGGAACAGGTTTGCCGGTGATGTGTATTCAGTGTGGATATCGTGCCCCTATTCTGAACATTCAAATGCCTGAGCTTTACTCCTATATTTATTTAGTGTTAGTTATTTATGTATGATCTCTGTGGGGCACCTTTGTCAAGGTTTTATAGTTTGGTAAAATTAAAACCACAGCATCACTTTTCGTTTCAGTATTAAAAAAACCCACCAGGAAAGATGATTATGTAACTGTACCGGGTTTGACCTTACACACATCCCATGCCATGCCCCAGAAGATGTCATTGTGCAAGCCCAGGGCCCAGCCCTATGTGGACATGGACGCTGTGCTGTGCCATGGCCGGGGTGAAGCCTTCTCAGCAGAGTGAGACTAGCACCAGGAGCCATATGCCTGTTGAAGTGTGCTGGGGTATTAGTATCAGCAGCTACTCTGCAGAATGGCAGGTCCTTTCAAATGATGTTGGAGGGTCCTGTTCAAGTACCACAAAGTAACAGACATTAATGTAAAAAGTCACTAAAATTACCTTTGCTGTGAGAAAGGGCTGACTTTATAAGCCACTTCATGTATGAACTCTTTGTTGGAAGGATTTTAAGATGCACCTTCTCTTGGGAAGAAGCTGTAGGAAAATCAACCTCTGGGGTTTTCCTGAGCTTCCTGAGAAGATGCGTTTTGCACTGTCAGGCCAGTCCTCCTTCATCTCCTTCCTCGTTTTGTGGTGAATTCTGTTTAAAGATGTGGTTAAGCTGAAACAAATCCAGGAGGCTTAATAACCCTGGTGAATGTTCCAGGACAGTTGCTCAAAGTGAATGGTCTTTTGAGGGTTTGTTTGCCTGGGAGTGTTGTGTCATGCAAGGGTGGGTTCCCTTGATTGCACCAAGGCAGAGCTGACTGCACTGCAGAGCAGAGTGGAAGCCACTGAAATCTCTGTGTCTGCCTGTTATATATATATTTAGGCAAAAAAGCCTGCCTGAACTCAGTGTTGGTGTTACTGTTGGTGAATTAAACTGGGAGGGACCTTTGCCAAGAGAAAGACGGGTTGTGTGCATTCATCTGGAGTCTGTTAATGAGATCAAGCATAGAATCGTTTAGGTTGGAAAAGACCTTTAAAATCATTGGGTACAACCATTAACCCAGAACTGCTAATCATTGAAAGAGAACAATATATGTCAACTGGGGGCAGTTACTGGTTATAAATCAAGTTCTGTTACAGACTGGATAAATCTGACTAGCCTGTGGTGTCAGTCCTCCTGTGTAAGTACAAATCTTCCTGGGAGTTTTAAATTAGCAGAAAACAAAGTTGTCAGGTTTGGCAATGCGATGGATACGTGCTTTCACAGCTCCCTCTAGCAGCGTTCCAGACTCTTTAATAACCAGATGAACATTTTAAATTACTGTTAATACAATATGGCTCTTCATACAGTTACTGTGCTAAGCTGGAGCAAATGTGAAAATCTGTCTGGAGTTTTGAGGGGTGCAATATTGTTTCACTCCCTAATCTAAATCACTCTGACAGCAAGTCACATGTTAGCAAGAAACAGAAAAATTCTTTGAGGAAAACAGCCATAATTTTGAAGCTGTTTTCCTTCTGTTTCAAACCAGAACATCTTTCCTTAATGTACAAATGTTATGTATGCAAAAAGGGAAACAGCAACATGAATGATATTTTAATGATGATGTTGTTAGTGTTTTGGAGCCCACTGCTGAAGTTGATGCTAAGAAAAACTAAAAAACATTGGGAACATTTTTGGAAAGGAAGGGAAAAACAATCCTCCAGTCACTTACCAATGCAGATGTTCCAGTGCAGGGTCCCCTGTGTCTATGCACTTTGTGGTGGTCCATCTGTTACTCTGCAGCCTTGAATGCAAGCGTAACGACAGTTTGGGGCTAGCAGTGCCTGTGAGTATTTGTTAGCACTGGATCCTGAAGTACTTGTGCTTTTTCAAGTATCAGAATCCCTCTTTTAACCCAAATGATCGCTTATTCTTACAATCTTTTTACCTAACAGAAAGGACTGTATTTGAAACAATTACATCTTTCATCCTTACCAGCTTGCAACTTCAAAATCATTAAAGTTGTTTTCACCATTTGTGTCTTCTTTAATGTCAGGCATATTTGTGAGAAATACAGAACTTGTATTTCTCACAAAATGTTTCTCACAAGTCTTCAGCCACTGACAATTAAAAGTACAACATACTTATTACAGCAAAATGGAAAAACATATGGAAAAACTTAACTCCATTAACATCTGGTGTCTTTTCTCCATCTGCTCTCTTTGGCCGTGCTTTTGTCCAAACCTGCCAAAAGTACTAATTTTCCAAGGGTCTCATGGCACATCACCCATGTCTTCCATTAAGGTTCACAATTCCTTGTTCATTTTGATGATGCAGCTGGATGTCTGCATCCCTGTGGCTGCCCAGCAGATTCAAGCAGAGCAATGGTTGTTGTGTAGTTTGAAAGATGTAGTAGGACAGGCAGCAATAGGGTGAGCACTGTAGCCGGAATTGATTTCGTATCCACGGGGCCCTACCCTGGCTGGGAGAACACCTTCCTTTACCCAGCAGCCCTCTGAGCCATTGAAGTGAGCACCTGAAGGATGTTGAAATCTGTGTTGTTGAGCACAGGAGGTGATACCTGCTGTTACACTCAGCCTCTGCATCAGGGTGGCTGCAGCACACAGGTGAAGTGCCTGAAGCTCCCACAGAGGCAGCAAGGTGTCAGTCCCACAAGCTCCATCATCCTGGGGAATGGGCTTGCTTGGTCCAGCAGGGGGAAGAGAGGAACTCACCCATTTTCCTGTCTGGCTTACCAATTCTTGGCTGTGACTTCTTTTTTTTTTAATTATTATTATTTATTTATTATCACTCTGGTGGTGACCATTGTGCTATGTGCATGTAGCAGAAGGGTGAGCATTTGGACAATTTCGGGTAAAAGTCCTGTAGTTTTGCTTTACAGTGGTGGAGAAAGATGGTTTTTCTTGGACTCTTGCAGAAAAGGAGGATGGAGTGAAGCTGCTTCCCGTGATGGCCTCGGGAATTGGCAGTGGGGCTGAACTTGCCGTGCTCCCTAGTTTGGCAGCCTGCAGCTGCCCGTGGGACTGTTGTTCTGAAGAAGTTTCTTTGGCCGTATGCCGAGGGAGACGGGTGCTCAGCTGTTTCAGAAACATGGGGTGAAATCGGATTTTGGAGCCCACTGGAGCATGAGGGGTATTATTTTCTGCTCTTATTCTGAATACCGTAGTGTAAGGTTTGTAATTCTGCTGGGAGGAAAGGTTTTGATTCCAACTAAGAAATAGCCCTCAAATATGCAAAGGTTAAAGTGGGGAGGAAGAGAGCGAATAATCCAGGAGCAGCCCTTACTTGTGGAGATGTTGTCCTCTGCCTCCTCTGGCAATGAAAAGGTATCATTATTGAATAATTAACAAGCATTTCAAAATAACATGTCACAGAGCTGTAATTAATATTGAGCAGAAACTTGTTTTAATTATCTTCTCACAGTGCTGTTTAAATTCTTCTTGGTCACAGGACAGGGAAAATAGATGGTCCTATAAAAACTGACCAGGTCTCTTTGAGGCTTTGACAAATGATCAGATTTTGAAGCTGTTCATGAGCTGTGAGCTGGTTTGGAGCCTGCAGTGGCGCATCTCACCCCAGCAAAGTAGAAGTGTCTGCACCAGCTCTGGGCACTCATTTTGTCTCAGACATATGAACCTGTGAGGCTGCCCAGTGACTGCATATTTTCATGTGAGATCAATGATTGTTCTGTATTTTATTATGTGACAGGAGAGGAGAAAAAAAATATATATTTTTTATAGTACAGGGGTTTGATTTATACCTGGCCCTCAAGACCAGCATGTCCAGTACTTTGTATTTAGGGAAAGTCTATGTTTTGTTGTTGCTCATTGTGTGCATATGTGTATTCCTGATTTGCTTTGCTGTGTCTTTAAGGTACTGAGCTTTGCCAGGGGAAGAATTTGAGAATATGTTCTCAGTACTAAAAGACAGAAAAACTGCGTGCTGGGGAGAAAATCAGTTGTGTCAGATAAACTGAAACTGTGAACATTTGTCATTAAGGGCTTGATTGCACATGGTCCATTCATCTGTGTAGTATTTATAGGAGTTCCTTGATACAGAAATCGCACAGTGAATAACTTTTCCTGGGAAGGCAGCATTTTCTTATTGTTGGGAGGAAATGTTCTGCACAATGCAATGAATACCTTTTGCAGGTAAATGCAAGCTCTTATTGTGTTCCCTTGAGGAAAAAAACCTTGAGGGTTTTCCTTAGCTTGCCTCACAAAGCCCTACAGAAGGAGCCATCTAGCAGCACTGTATTTCTGCAGATGAGTAGCATTGATGCTGGAATAGTACTGTGGGCAATTCCCCTGCGGTTTGGAGTCTGGAGTTGGATCCTTCAGCCATGCAGGGTCTTGTGTGCCCTTGCTGTCTGCAGAGCTTCTGTGCGTTGGGCCACTGATGTTTGTGTCTCTGCTGATTTATATGCACCTGAGGTTATCTCTCTGAAAGCAGATTTGAAATTGGTCTAGTGTCGGCATTTTGAATATTACAGAAACAGTGATACTGCCTAATTGTGGCTGTTGGTGGAGACAACCTTCCAGGGTTGATCTGAAACTATGTGAGTTGGTTCCTAATGGCTTTGTAGTGTATTCTAGTCTTACAGTGGGATATCCCACGGAGAGCATGCTGGTTTGTTGGAGTTATCCCTCATTTCCCTTGGTTGATAATACAGCCATAGCCTTTCACTGTAGACAGAGTTGCAGATATACCGAAGAACGTATATTTTGTGTGACAGGTAAAACACAATGAAGGTGGAGTCTGGAGAATTAAAACCCATGTGTTCAACAAGGAGCAGAACTTGGAGCAGAATTCAAACTCTCTTTGCATGCATGAGCTCTGAGCTTAAAATGTTATTTTTGCATTAATGTTATACTGTTATTTTTAGCATCAATGACCATCAGTATGTAATTGCAATGATCTCATGCACGCTCCTGGGTACAGACTGTTCCTTCCCAGTTTGGGAGTATTTGCTTGTTGCTGAATTACATCGTGCGCACATGCAGAAGAGACCTCACAGTCATTAAAACTCTCCTTGCCAGGGCTCTCACTATTGAGTACTCAGCAGTTAACCTCTCCATGTATCTTCTGAGATGGAGTTAGGACAGAAAATTTCTGTTTGTGGAAAACTTCCTCTTAGACCTGTGTTCCGTGATAAACGGCCACAGTGTCACACTTGGTCTTTGAAATGCAGTGCTACATGTGATGAAAACCCTCTGAGGGTTCCTTTATAAAGACTGTGAACTTAGTTGGCTTTTAAAATGTGGGAAAAAAATTACTTTGACCCGATCCTGCGCTTCTCTGTGAGAGTGGAATGACCGCCATTGGTGTTGGGAACAGTAGGTCAGTACTGGGCTGCAGACATGACTTCCTGCTGGAAGGCTGCACGATTTTTGCTATTACTACCCAAAGGGAGACCAGTGTCACTCTGGGGTTGCTGCAGAGTCATGTGTGGAATCATGCAGAAAGAGAATGTTTTCCCAGGACTGTAGTGGAAGCGCAATAGAAATATGCGCTCTTGGGTGGCTTGTGTTGAGTGTGACACCTGTAATAGTAACTTCAATGTAGGAGCCTCTCAAATGAGTTGTCTTTGGACAGAGCCTCTTCTGATCAGCGTCTGTTCTAGAGGGAATTACTTTATTGCAAGGACCAAAATGGTCCTTTCCATAACAACTTTCTTGTGCCTTCTGTGGATAAGGTTAAATCTATACAGCAATAAAACACAGCAGTGTTAGGTGTTGGTTTGAAAATACAGCTTTCATCTTAGACTGTGGATACATACAGGCTATATTAATAGGCTCTCTGCTTCTAATTTGGCTCCAGTATGGCCTTCCATTTTTTCAGTGTCTTTAGTGTGATTTTCAAGCATGAAGAGAGATAAGGAGGTGCTACTAACTGATAGCTAGACAAGAGTTGAAAAAGATGATGATTGAAACTGTGAACCAGCTGGTGTATGCTGCATGGATTGTCAGAACCAGGAATGCTGGTTTCAAGATCATCTTTCTATAGGATGACTTTGTCCTGGCGCTAATGTCTTATATATCCATGGCAAATATAGTCTGCAGATAATCCAGCACTGTAAAAATGAAATATTGCAGCACAAGTAAATCCCATCCTCCTGCAGCCAGTTGAAAACCAGATGTGCTGCTTTTGTTTGTACCCCTGAACTTCAAAAGTGAACACAATTTATTGTCAGCAGCTGCTGCTGTTTTAAGCTCAGAGTGCTTAGCTTCATTTCCCCTGTGCTGCAGCTGTGTGTGTTCTGCTGTCATGTATGGATCCTCTCTTGAAATCATTGTGCTATAGAAATCTCGCTTGTCTTTGGTGAAAGTTATGTAAGAGAAAAATACAGATTAAAGGTGGATGGAGATTTCTGGCTTGGTGGCATTTAACACCTGCATCAACAGGTATGGGATGGCGTGATGCTGGTTTTGACTGTCCAACTGTGGTATTTCTTACATGCTGTTTTGCAGTGTATATCTATAGCTCTTGTTTGGTACAGCTGTTCTACAACTGTGCTTTATTTTTAGTCCTTGCTCCTCCGAAAGAGACATCTCTGCAGACACTGGCTGTCCTCTGTGGTGTTTGCTGTCCCTGTGGGCAGGGAAGAGTTACAGCCAAACTCAGTTTTGTGTCTGCCTTTGAAGCATTTAAAATTCATTTGTCTTTTCAGATCCAGCATGTAGACTTGGAAATGCATTTCCCAGAGGGGGACAAAGCTCTTGAAGGAGGAAAACAGTTTAAAGAGGTGAACCATACACCAGTAAATCTGCTGTTTACTTTGAGTTTTCCTCCTGAGGTTTCATCACAGCTCTGCAGGTCATCAGGAACGCTCTGCTTAAACACCCAGAGCTGCTCCTCTGGTCCTGTGGTTGCTGGGTAGCCTGATCAGACACTCATGGGCACAGGCAGGGTAATATGGCGAGTGAAGGTCCTGACTGAAACATCACATAAGTATCATGTCAGATGCCATTTGAAACACGAGGGGGCCTGGACCTCATGCTGACACCTTTGAGAGGTTTGGATGGGGCGGGAGGGGAGCGCGTGGGGCAGGGCTGCGCACTCTGTGTGCCTGCCACTCTGGTTCCAGCCAATATCTCACTTGTGGGGAGTAAGAATTATGACAAAAAAACACCGACAGTGAAATGTCCTCTCCCTTCCTCCCCTCTTCATCAACGTGCCATTTGCTGTACAGATTAGGATTAAAATCTTTTAGTTTAAAGACAAAAATAATGTAGCAACAGTCAGGCTGTGGGAGGGAATGTTGCCAGGATACACAGAAATATCCTATTGCAGCATCGCCTTTAGAGACCCTGGAAAGAGTTCAGTGAAGAAGACAATTATCTTTTTTCCCCATCGTTGCGGCTAGGTATTTTGGCCTAAGTTACAGCATGGTGGAACACTCCTGTTACTAATAAGAAGTGCTTTAAACTGTATTAGCAATGAAATAAAGCAAGTGAAAATGTACAGGTGGCATCACTAAGCTGAGGTTTTGGAGTTGGCTGAACAACAAAGGGAATATGACAGCTGTCAAACATCTGAGGTCTAAGAGCAGTGGCACCACAATGGAGATGTTTTGGGTATGGTGTTCATAAGTTTTACATTTGTCTTGCTTTGTTCATGGTTTGCTGCTGGGTTCGGAGCAGTCCCTTTTTGAAGATACACTGGAGATACAGGCTAAGTGAAGGGAGCTGGGCTCTGAAAGGAATTGGTTTTGGGTTTTTTGTTTGGTCATTCATAGGAATGATGGCTGTCTTGGAACTATTTTTTGTTTTCTCTTTGGTGTCCAAAGAAAAGCACAGAAGCTGGTGAAGGGTCTAGAGCGTAAGTGTTACAAGGAGTGGCTGAGGAAACTGGGTTTTTTTTAGCCTGGAGAAAAAGGCTTGGGGGAGACCTGATTGCTCTCTACAACTACCTGAAAAGGAGGATGGAGAGAGAGGTGTATCTGTCACTTCTCCCAGGTAACAAGTTATAAGACAAGAGGAATACCCTTAAGTTGTGCTGGGGAGGTTTAAATTGGTTATTATGAAAAATTTCTTCACTGGAAAGATTGTCAAGCATTGGAACAGGCTGCCCAGGGAGGTGGTGGGGTCACCATCTCTGGAGGTATTTAGTGTGCAGCTGTGGCACTTAGGGACATGGTTTAGTGGTGGACTTGGCAGTGCTGGGTTAACAGTTGAACCTGATGACCTTAAAGGTCTTTTCCAACCTAAACAATTCTGTGATTCTGTAAAAGATTCTACTGTTTGTTATCCTTGAAAAAAAGGACAGAAAAAAAAATTTGATTTCATGTATAGCCTTAAAAATTAGATAGATATGTTCTCCCCAAACATATTTTGACATTTGGGTTTTGTTTTGTGCCTTGTTTGTCTTTGTTTAGAACTTCTCTGCATGCCTCCATGTCTGGCAGCTAAAGCTGCTTATGAGCTGGAGATACTCATGGAGAGAATCACTTCAGTTGCTCACAGAATCACGTCTTCTAAAGAATCTCACTGCTGATCTGCAGAGGTCAAAGTGAGACCAACTCCTTGGGTGGCCTTGGATAAGCCATTATCTCCCTCTCCTTCTTCTGTTAAATAGTTCCTCCCAGAAGAGGTGTGAGACATAATTAGCTTATGCTGGTAAAATGTTTTGAATACAGATGGTGGTTCATAGGAGTGGCACCCATCAATCATCCTTAGCAGATGCTGTCATTTACCAGCCTCTGATTTTTGGTTAGGCCTTTCACGAGTGGAAAGAAAACAGGACAGACTCAAAAAGTCTTATCAGTATTTATACTCCTGTCTTCAGATGTTTTAGTAACAATTCCCCATTGATTTAATCTCCTACTGATCACTTTAATAAATGGAGATATTTCCTGTTCCATGAGTCTGAAAATTGTGTCTGCACTAGCCTGAGGGCTGGTTTGTGTGGTTGGAGCAAAGATAGCTCTGCCTTACCCACCCCTTGCTATCAAACAGGCTCCCATTTGATAATACTGTACACGTATAAGTGCCTTTCAGTTTTATTCTAGTCTGTCACATCTTTTCTGAAGCAGATTGATATGTTCTCTGTTGTCCTTAGGATGCCTGAGATAATCTTCCTTTTTTTTTGGTGTTGTAAACCTGCTCTGCTGCTGATGGGATAGGAGCAGTTACCATGATAATAGGTGGAGGCAGGGCTGAAATTGTGAAGCTCAAAGCATTATTCTGCGTCAGGAAAATGTTTTACATCTATTCCTTTTCCTTTATATGATACTTTTGAAGTGTTGCAATGTTATGGTTTGTGTACTTACCAAATGCTGACATATGGGCCTGGCTCTGACCCTCCATGAAGCCTGGGTGGCTCTAGCTGCTCATCCTCTCACATGGGGCTGGTTGATGCCACAGCTTCCCACTTGTGGCAAGGCTGCAGTGCAATTCCTGGGAAACACATCTCCAGAGTTTCATTATATAGCAACTCTAAACTTGTTTTGTAGCAGTTGCTTTTACTATAAAGTCATGTGATGCTTTCTGCAGAGGAACTGGGGCAGTTCCTGGGATACCAAACTGCGATCATGAACACAAGGAGTGAAGGGAAGCATTGTAGGACCTGCTCTTGCTGCGTTGGAATCTGTGTCAGTTTTGCCATTGATTTTTAATAGTGTCAGAGTGAAACCTCTGGTTAATAATCGGTCACAAACCTGTGTAAAACCTCCCTGCTCCATCTGGGATGGGGGTTGGATCCTGGCTTGGTGATGGAGGGGTGCACAGCTCAGGGGCCTCTTGGCGCTATCTTTCTGGTACAGATCCTAGCTTGGGGATTTCTTGCAGTATGTTGCATTGTAATTTATGTTTTCATGTAAGAAATGCTTGTATTGCATGGAATGTGTCTGTATTTAGTAAGATCAGTATAATTTTTCTCCCCATTTATAGGATGGATATTTTTCCCACCGACCAAAAGAGAAAATGCGAACAGACAGCAATAATGAAAATTCAGTCCCCAAGGACTTTGAAAATATTGATAACAGTAACTTTGCTCCCAGGACTCAGAGGCAGAAACACCAGTCTGAGCTGGTGAAAAAACCCCTTAGCAAGCAAAAGGAGCACTTGAGAAAAAAACTGGAAGAGGAGAAGATGAAGAAGAACTTGTTGCTGGGGAAGAACTCCAATGAGGTGGTGCAGTTCAGTGATCACCTGGTCAAAAACAGCAGCAGCAGCAGCAACAGCAACAACAATTTGAAGGCAATTCACAGGTCTTCCAGACACCACCATGTAAAAAAAAAAGGAAACAGCTCCCCTGAACTGACATACGACCAACCACCAAAGTGTGAGGTGACGGGCAAAGAGGCAATCTCAGCCATGTCCCGCTCTAAAACCAAGCAGTGTCGGCAGGAGATCGCAGAGGTGTATTGCCAGCACAAGCATGGGAAACTGATGCCGGAGAAGGTGACACGGTTCTGTAAGCTGGAGGGTAAGTTGGTAGATGGTGAAGGAGAAATAACAAGGTATATCAGGGGAAGGGTTCAATGTAATTGAAATGGCCTTCTGATGACAAAAAATGGCTTTATTGCAGGAATGTGTAAGGTACTCAGCCTGTGAAAATGAGGAGGGGCTTGAGGATGTTTTCACTGGAGAGTTTTATGAATGTCACAAGATCCTTGGTAGATTTTGTATAGAATTTGTTTCGCTTTCACCACGATGTGACGAAGGTATTCAGCTGCTATTCTGTTCCTTTTAAACCTGCAGACACAGAGAAGTGTAGTCGGAATCTTGTTACTCTGTACAGGAGTTGCATGCTTTTTGGGGATCAGAGAGCAGCCATGGTGAATTTGCTGGTCAACAGATGAGTGGCATTGCTGTTATGGCCACGTGGCCATTTTTCTGCCACAGTGGAGTCTTAGCTAATAACCAGGACTGCAAAGAATTTGGATAACCTGGGTAATTATCAGAAATGTAATATCAAAAATCTCCAAAAACATGGGAAAAAATCCAATATTGTGGATTACATCTACTTTTAATGTTCTTCAGTCAGCAAAATTACTTTCAGTATCACTGTGGTAGAGAATCAGTTACCTCTGCTTTCCTAAGCCAACCTCTGATTTGTTGCTTTTGGTTTCTCCATGCAGTCAGATACATGAGGTATCTTTTGGCTTGCTGTCGGTTTGCATGTGTGAGCTGACCTTCTGCTTTTCAAGAAGATTGCTTCATGTGCCACCATTCATTCAACTGCAAGCTTCCCATGCAGCAGTTCAAAGGTCCTATCCTGTAATTGGCACTTCAGCCCGTGCTTGTAAGGATATGCCAGTGTTTCTGACTGAGCTTTCACAAACAAGTTGATAGCTTTCTTTGAGATGGTGCAGCAAACATGGTGATCCATGGGCATGAGGGGATCTTTAGTTTCTTTCATTAGGTAATTGTACACCCTCTCATTCCCACAGCTTATCTGTTTATTGCACCATCTCAAAGTAGTGGTTATTATTGGATTCAGTGTGGGAGGGAGGAGGATCCATGTTGCTATTGTCTAAATTAGGAGGCTGAACTCCCTGTACAGACAGTGGAAAAAAGAAGGTGCCCTAGAGGATGTTTCCAAACAAGAGCATCTCTCTAATACAAAGCCTAGGGTTTTAATTTAGGTGACACATACTACCAGGATGAATGGTGTGACCGCCCCATTTCCCACCCTAGTGCATCTGTGATTGTTTTTAGTTTGGTTTGGGTTTTTTTACCATGTCTCTTTTGGTGTTTTTTCTCCCTTTCTTACCCTGGTAATACTCAAAATTGTTAAGCCAGGTGGGGAAACGTTGGTAATAAAGACTTAATGGAAGAAGCAGAAGACTCTGTGTTCAGTAGGAAGCAGGGAGAGGGACAGCAAGGGCAGCCCAAGTTGAAGGGAAGATAAAATAACAGTTGAGAAGTAAGACTTGAGCAAAACCAGACATCGGTCACAGGCTGTGTATCAGTGAGTACACCTGGGAGTCCCTGAGATCACATTGGGGTGCCATTGGGAATCCAGTGCTATAAGCATGTCCTTAGTATCTTTTCCTCTTCTTTCCTAATGACAAGAGAGTCAGCTTTGGTCTGTTGAGAAGGTTGATGGAGGTCAGCACTTTGCAGACACAGTCCTGTGCTTCTTGGGATCAAGGAGCAGTGTTACATTACTTGTGTAGGGTAAATTAGATGCATCACATAGACACAATTTGCAAATTTGCAAGTGATATCCTGGAGAGGGCTGGAAGATGTGTTGTCATTAGTATGGGTGCACGCTGCAGCTGTGTGCCATTTTACGCACACTTATAATTCCATCTCCTGCCTGGTAATCTGTCTTACAGGGATGCAGGGTGACTTCCCAGAAGTTTCAAACAACTGCCATTCTTAAAAACAGGCTTCTCAATAAATATTTTATTTGTTGCTGCTTTTTATAAACACAAAATTCGCTCTTATGCCCTGCAGTCAGAATAACAGCATGGTCTTACAACCAAGATCAGTATCACGTTTTACACTCAAAGCCTTTCAGCATGTATGTACATTGCAAATTGGTATGAATGCTTCCACTGCAGTAAGACATAGTAAAACATCCAGGAAAAGTGGGAGCTTCAAACATGAGCAGAGAAATTGAGAAGTTGGCCAAATATGGTTTTATTTTGCAGTAAAACATCGTAACAACTATGAAATTTAGTAATAACTCGTGAGGCCTGGGTATATACCACATTAAAAACTGAGTATAAAAAGACTGTGGCTACAGTTTTTAGGTTTGCAGTCCTAGAGCTTCATTTAGATTTTTAGGCAGTGATGCTTGTTTAAAAAGAATAATTGAGGGACATCTTAACTTAGCCAGATGGATCCTTGTGGAAAATGTTGACTTTTCCTTGCCTCAAGGTTATTTCCTCCTGCCCATTCTGACAGATGAACTCAACTGCTTCAGCAGCCAGATTTCCTTGGCAGAAAATCTGGACGTCTTTTATGTTAGATACAGAGTTGCTCTAGAGCACGTCTGGGAGCTTTGCTGTGGGGAAATGATAATGAAGCATGATAATAAATGGGACGCGTGTTGCTTATGCAAGAGGTGCCAGTGTGCAAGCAGACTGGGTCATCAGACCTATGGAGGAGATCCAGTCTTTGAAGCCAGACATTCTCAAATGCCTGAATATAGGACTCTCAAGACTGGCATATAGGAACCCCAGAACTGAAGGTGCCCGGTGTCTACCAGAAGGCCTTATATGTATCTAACTAGGTAGGTCCTTCAGATTTTACAGCCCTGTTAAAGACACACTGCCTGAGTTTAAGTGTGCTGTGGTCTCAGATCTCTCCTTCACACTGAAGAACATAAATACTGTTGTTGTTCACTCACAAATTGTCTCCATCCCTCATCAAAGGTGTCTTCATCAGCTCCAGAGGTCCTTCAAAGGAGTTGAACTTGGTCAGCACATGTTTGTGGAGCACTGGCATCAGCTTTTGGGGATAGTAGGCACCTTATTGTTAAGATCGCTGGTAGGGGGAGGTCTCGGTAAAGGTTTTGCCACTTTATGCATCAAAAAAGCTATATTCTGTTTATCAGCAAAAGTCAGACATCCGGGGACTTAGTCTGCATATTCAGCATATGAGTGCTATTCCCTTCAGTTTGGTTTGAAAAAAAGGTTTCCTGTCTGTTTTCAGCAGAGCTGTGAAGTATAAATATTTATGTATTGGAGCAGCACATTCATCCATTATCCCAACATATAAATGTGTTCCCAGTGCTATGGTTTCCATTGAGATGTCATCCAGCATTTAATCCCCTTGGATCCTGTCTCAGCTGATCAAAACCACAAAATTGCTAAATGTAGCTATCAATCATGGACATGACTCCATCCAGCTGGATTGTCATAAAAGTGAAGTGATACGTTCACTTGAGTGGTTATCAGCAGGAACAGCATCTTACAGGCTGTTTCTTTTTTCTTTTTGATATTTTATCATTTCCAAAGGCAACAGGCAAAGGAAGTTGAATATCACTAGCTTCAGTGTACAAAAAAAAAGGACTGTTAAAACAAAAAGCATCATGTTTACTACCTGCTTGACATGCAGATGTTACTTCCATGAGAACAACAGGACATGTGCTGCAGTCCCTCTAAGGACACTGCAGAAAGACCACACTGCTGAAGCAGCAAAACAGGACATGACAGCTTTACCAGTTACCTGACTTGGAGAGCACGTGAGCTGGCATTTCCCAACAAGCTAGTCCTGAAAACAGGACACAGATGCTAAGGAACAGGGGATTGGTGTCAAAGGCTTTAGGTGCAGCCATATCCAAAATCCAGACGGCTTAGATCAGGGCAACAGGCATTTTGCAAGTCACCCTTCACTTAGAAGGGAATGTTTGGCATCTGTAGAAGTGTGTTTTCAGGGGAAGATACAGTCAGTGAAGGCAGGAGTGGAAACGTAGGTTCAGCACAAGGTTAGATGAGGAAAAGGCAAATCCCATCCTATGCAAGTTGGGGAGTGGGTACAGAGAGACATCCTTTGGGGAGTTCTTTTCTTCTTAGGAGATCTGCCCATGAGCACTTTGTGGGGTTCACAACTTCTCTGGGCAGCATTTTCCAGTACCTCACCACCCTCATAGTAAAGAATTTCTTCCAAATGTCTAATCTATATCTGCCATCTGTCAGTTTAAAGCCACTGCCCCTTCTTCTGTCACTACATGCCATTGTAAAAAGTCCCTCTCCAGATTTCTTGTTGTCCCATTTAGGCACTGGAAGATGCTCTAAGGTCTCCCTGGAGCCTTCTCTTCTCCAGGCTGAAAAACCTCAACTCTCTCAGCCTGTCTCCATAGCAGAGGTGCTGCAGCCCTTTGAGCATCTTCATGGCCTACTCTGGACTTGCTTCAACAGGTCCATGCATGGTTCCTCCTTTGTCATTTGCATCAGGTCTGTGAGTCATTGCAGGCACAGTGCCAAGGGCTATCTACATCACTTTTCCTCTGGGCTAGCTTCTCTAGGCTGCCCCAGGGGAGATTCTGGCCTAATCATCATTAATTACCGAACCGGTAAAACCAACTGGGTTTATGCTTGACCCAGATCCATGGCACCAGATAGGCCAAAAGTAGGTAACAGGGTTTTTTTGAGGGGTGTTTTCTGAAATGTAGTTCTGGCAAAAGAAAAGTCCCCAGGAAGGCAGAGAGCCTCAAGTGAGCCTGATTTATTTCCCCTTGGCTCTTCTGTTGTCTTTTTCTTAGTTTATAAATCAGATAGGTTTTCTGCTACCTTCATCCCTGTGGGTAAACCCAACTCATAAATAAACTAGAAAAATAATCAAGCTACCCTCATTCCACATCATTCATCCACACTGAAAGAGTTCTTTGCAGATTAGACTGCTTTCTCCCTCGTTGCTTATTGATAATGCTGCTGTGGCACGTTGATGCAAGAGCTTTTGGTTTCTTACAGGCTGCTGAGAAGAAAATTTTCTATTTCATTTAAGAAAACACAGCCTTCTTTTGGTTTTCAAACTGTGTGAAAAGGGCTCTGGTGGTCTGTTTACTGAATAATATGCACAGGTAATAGCAAACTATATGTGATGGTTTTTTTTCTGACTTCAAAGCACTCGGAAAAGAAATACTCAGAAAGAGGTATGATTTCCAGGAAGGAAGAGGATAAGCCACTAAGATGCCTAATACTTACAGGGTGGAGCACCGCAGTCCTTCAAGGCATGGGAATTAGAGCATCTTTTATATAATGTTAAAAGAATGGGAGCTGTAATGAAGCAAATGGAGAATTCCATCCACTCAGCATGCACGTGGATGTGCATAGTGACATGTTTAGCTTTCCCATTTTTGGCATTGTATATTTAGACTCACTGAGTTTGATCTAAAGATTATTGAACCCCAAATTTATCTCTTTCTCCTGGTTTCAGGATTCCAAGTGGCATTGGCTGCTGCTGCTTTTCTCTGTGTTTAATCTCTTAGTGTGACAGAACCACTGTGGTGAGCTATACACAGTTTAAGTAGCGTGTAAGAGCCACGTGCAGCCCAGCCAGCGTTTTAATTTGCTGCACCACAGATGACTGCGGTTGCAATAAATTTACTGTGAGTAGACTAATTGCAAAATAACCCTAATTGAGTAGTTATCAGTGAACAACATCCTGTGGAACAAAACTGCTTCCAATTAATAGCATTTAAGCCATACGCTGGTATTCTGCAGAACACGAAGATGTAATTACACCATGTACAAGAGATTGTGTTCTTTTCCTGGAAACCATGTTTCCAGCACTTCTTCCATTATAAGTGCTGTTTCAAGATTCAGTACTTGCATTTTAGGCAAAATGAGTTTGTGAAATAAGTGGCCTGTCTCTTCTCCCCTTACATGTGTAAAGCAGAACCAACCCTAATAAAATTAGTGAAGCTGTGGTGCTGTAAGGAGAAAAATTAGATCTCAGGAAGAATGTGTGTTTCCAGTGATTCTCAAATTAAGTATTATTATGGCCATATGTGCAAGTTTGAATAGCTTAAACTGGGATGCAAGTAATGAAAAGGTACTTCATTGTCTTGGCTGAAGGTGAACCCCACCTCATTGTATGAATGAGGACTGGACTATATCACTTACAGCTGCAGTGTAGAGGACAGGAGACTGGTGTTTATCAGTTGTGAGTGAACTGGTGGTGTGGAGCTGAGGGATTCTTCTTCCTAAAATACAGCCACTGTGAGCACAGGCTGGCTCTGTCAGCACTGTCTTGCATGGTTTCAGCTTCGGTTTTAGAAGAAATTCAGTGAGGGGAAAACTTGGATGTCTATGCCAATTAATAGAATCATAGAATAGTCAGGGTTGGAAAGGACCTTAAGACCATCTAGTTCCAACACCCCTGCCAGGGGCAGGGACACCTCCCTCTTAAACCATGCCACCCAAGGCTATGTCCAGTCCAGCCTTGAACACCACCAGCGATGGAGCATTCACAGCTTCCCTGGGCAACCCATTCCCTCACCACCCTTACAGTAAAGAATTTCTTCCTCATATCCAATCTAAACTTCCCCTGTTTAAGTTTGAACCCGTTACCCCTTGTCCTATCACTACAGTACCTAATGAAGAGTCCCTCCCCAGCATCCCTATAGGCCTCCTTCAGATACTGGAATGCTGCTAGGAGGTCTCCACACAGCCTTCTCTTCTCCAGGCTGAACAGCCCCAACTTTCTCATCCTATCTTCATACGGGAGGTGCTGCAGTCCCCTGATCATCCTCGTGGCCCTCCTCTGCACTTGTTCCAACAGTTCCATGTTCTTTTTATGTTGAGGACACTAGAACTGCACACAATACTCCAAGTGAGGTCTCACGAGAGCAGAGTATAGAGGGGCAGGATCACCTCCGTCGACCTGCTGGTCACACTCCTTTGGATGCAGCCCAGGATACGGTTGGCTTTGTGGGCTGCAAGCACACGCTGCCGGCTCATGTTCATTTTTTCATCGACCAACACCCCCAAGTCCTTCTCTGCAGGACTGCTCTGAATTTCTTCTCTGCCCAACCTGTAATCCTTTCATTTAAATACAGACAATTCCTGTCTAGATCATCTGCAAGTTCAGAAGTGAGGGGCTGAAATCAGACTGATGTTCTCCTGTTTTTTCCATGTGATGCTACTTTCTGGTCATGTTTCTGCATGTTAGGCCCTAGTCTGGTCGCTTGTGGATCTGGTGGCTGCAGAGGTGGTGCAGGTGGCCGTGCAGGCCAGAGCAGAGACTTATGGAAAATCATCTTGACAAATGGCGTCTTAAGGAAATGCTGAGAGAAATGCATGGCACAAGGAATAGAGGGCAGAAGGACTTGGAAAAGTTACGATCAGGAGCCCTAGTTCTCACCAAGCCTCTGTTTTGGAAAATTATGTTGTTTTATGGAGCATTGAAGGGGGAGCATGGGCAAGCATGGGAGGGGATAATGGCTGAGCATGTCCTCTGCAAACCTCCTGGGAAGAGAGCATGAGGGTAGCAGGAGCTCAGTAACTGTTTTGATAAAGATTACTGCCTATGTGCAGAGATGAAGGAAAAGCACTTAAGTGATCCCTAATGCTTCCCAATGATCCTGAAATGTGTGGACAGAGTGTCAGCAGGGAAAGCCAAATACAGCTATTGCTGGAGAAGATTACTGATAAAATGGTATCAGCTGGGAGCGGAACAAGAAAGGTGAAAAGAAACCCAAACCAAAGCCCCTTAAAATCCAGCAATAAACAGAAAACCCCAAAACTGAACAAAAAAGAACAAAAAACCCCTCAAAACCCAAAACAAAACCACCAAACCCAACCTCCCTCTGTAGCAGGGAAACTTAAGCCATACTGGTTTTCATATTTTTTTCATATGAAATAGGTGTTGGACCTCTGCAGTGATTTTAGTAGACAGATGTTTAATAGGAAACATGACATCTAATTCTCTTACTTTTATTCAATGCTAAGCAAGCAGCTGTGCTACATAAATGTGCAGTACTATTGAACTGTAGTTAAGGTTGCACAAGAAGCTTCAATGTTACATTCTTTCCTAATTTGACTTTGCAGCCATACAGAACGGTGCTAGAGTGTCTTTGTTACGTACTGACTGTAAGCAGGCAACAGCAACTTTCAGATTTGATTTTTGATTTAGGCCTAAAATGCCACACAAGGCGATTGCTGGGGCTGACTAGAAATTCAGCTTTGCCTTTCTAACCATTGAACTTCTCTAAGTACCACTACTTAGGAAGGTACTACTCTGTTTTCACAGGAATCTACGATTGATGAACTATTATTTGGAGAATAGAGTAATGTCCTGTCCCAGAAATCCTATGCTAGCTGCAGTTTGAGGCTGCCACAGTTTAGTTTGAAGTCGGTGCACTGACTGTACTACTTTTAAAATGATCAGGGGGAAAAGTCTTGACTCTTAATTGCCTCCTCCTGAGCTGTGGCACAGAATTTTCCTCTTTGTGACTTCTCAAAAGGGATGCCTTAACTGTTTACAGAGTTTGTTGCAGGTTTTAGTGTCTAGTTAAAGGGAATGCACCTCTTTTCAGGCAGGTTTTTGAAAGGGTACATTTATTTGATGTATTTCAGGAGTCGCGGGGCTTAACAAGACCAGTGGCTGTTTTGTAATGTCTTTCTGTGGAAATAAGGAAGAGCTGTTTAAGGGATCTACTCTGAATTAAAATGCTGACAGTCTAGGCATGAAGCCAATCTTACAGGACATTAATGCCATTTTAAGACTCTAAACCATAATTTAGTTGTTTCTAGTGCACATATTTCTTATGCAGAAGGTAGTTTTAAAACATCAGTCTTTTTTCTCCCTGGGTAATCATGATTTCTATAGAAAAAGTGAATGACAAGAATCTGTAGCTGAGCAACCTTGGAAAAAATTTTTAAATTGCTCAGTGTATATTTAGTCTTCCAAACAAACGTTCATCTTTGATGGTTTGAGAGCATGTTAGAAATGAATAGCCCTGATTCCCTGCTCACACTATTTTAATATCCATGATATGTCAGTGATTTATCATCTAGTTGTGTCAAAGAAGTTCTTTCTGATTGGCACCTTCATAAAGAACGGCAGAGTACTCCCAACTCCTAGTATCAACTGCTGTCACCATTGGGCTTAGTTGAATACATTCGAAAATCTGAAGTATTATATTTGCAGTTTTACCATAGAATAAGATTTTAATATATAGCTTTTAATAAGTTTTAACTGGCGCTACTGAAAGGTCCATGGCAAAAGGCCATCACTTTCCTATGCTAGTTTTCTCATCAGCCTCCCAGGAAGCCAAAGATATTTTCAGTCCTTTCTCCTAGAGCTTGCTGAAGCTGAGTTATCACTGCTATCTCTTGTGAGAGCATGGGTCATACCCCAGTGGCTGCATTCCCCTGCTATACCACCTTCTCTTAGGCTGCTACAATTTTCCTGGGCATTAAAAGTTTTGAAGAGAAGCCCTTCTACCTCCTAGTGATGTGCTTTGTCTAGAGCAAGGCGAGTAGGTGCAATTAGGCTGTCAGTGGATGGTACATGTTAAGCCCATTGGTAAGCATATGAAGGCTCGGTTCAGACTTGGGTTCAGGTTTCCTGTTCATCATTACTGCGTATACATGCTTGCTGTGCTTTAGGGAGACCAAGTTATTCTCCCCAGGCAGTGAAATTCAGCCATAACTCTTACATTTCACACATTTATGGGTACTGCCATTGAGTTATAGCGGGAGTTTAAGGGAAAAAAAGCCTGTGTCCTCATGAATCACGAGCATTTACTTGGACACCACTCTCCTTCCTTTGCATTGTTCTCTGAGCAATCAGTACTGTGGCAAATAAAGATTCCTGCAGGAGGACACCTTCTATCATGTTGAGGTTTTGGGGGCCAGCTTTGTGAGTTTGAACATGAAACCTTTATAATACCAGAAAGAAACCGCATCGTCTTAGTGTGGATCAGCTTAAAGAAGCTCATCTACAGACCTCATTTCCCTCTTTCTTAACAACTTCTCTGGCATGTGTTTGCTTATTTTAATACCCAGTTGTCCTTGAGGCAGGGTAGTCTGCAACAGTTGTAGGTCTTGTCAGGGAGCACCACAAAAAAAAAAGAAAGCTGTCTGTTGAAAGGATCTTCTCTTTTTAAAACTTGTTGGAAACCTCACTACTCAACTGAAGTTCAAGGCAGCCCTCCATGTAACTAGATTATAATTGGTTTACTCTCTTTGTTCAAGGTGATTGCTTCTCTTTTGTGAAGACTTGCTTGCCCAAACTAATGGTGAAGTGTTTTCTTGTAGCCTTGATTCATTTGTATAGCTCCTTAAAAGCTGTAAGAGAAACACTTCACTGGTGAGAATGCACCTTTGCTAGTGACCAGCTGTAAATAGCAGTTTAAGAAGTCTTGCTGCTTACTCACCAGTGTTTCTAATTGGATCTAAAGGTTTCCATGCATCCAGTGGATATTACCATGAGTGGAGTATTTTAAACCATGTTACTTTTAGACAAAAAACTTCTGTGTATGCAGTATATTACTGTGCTGCATAATATTGTTGAGCTTGACAGTAGCATGACTAAATAGAAACATACATTTTCATGTTCTCCATCTATTTGTAGGCTGTGATTCATTCTGGGTAATTTACTGAATAGTAGGGAGGGAAAGGGAATTTTAACAGAGGAATTTACTGCAATTTATGGTTTGCCCATTTGTACTTTCTCTTTTGCATGGAACCTAGAAATAGATGCTCTGAGAGAATTTCACTAAGATATCTGTAAATCTTGGAACAGGTTTGAGGCTCTATCCATAACTCATTCTGAGAGAGTGTCACGTTCTTTGGCTGCTTACTCAAAAGCATTGTAAGGAACATGCTCCCTTACAGAAGGTAAAAGTGGACCGGAGAATGCTGCCAGGCTCAGTTGCCCACATTGCCAGAGTAAGCAAATGGCTGAGAATAATTGTGGATAGAGCTTCTGAGATTAATTGTGAATAAGACTTCTCCGTAAGATACACTGGATTTGCCAAGCCCCAGCGGAGGGAGGCTGTGTGGAGCTGATGTGTTTCTGTAAATAAATCTATCAGGTTCTGCCAGGAGGTGAATGCAAACCCACGCTTCCCATGAAATATTAAGAGCAAAGTGGGCTAGAGGTTTAACTGATGTGTATTGCACTACTAGCTTTGGCAACCTCAATTAAATAATGTCTTATGTCAGGAGCTTTATTCAGTAACCTTTATCAGTGCACCTTAAAGTGTCTTTATGTACATCTTTCGCCACAATTTTAAGATTCCTGAGGAAAAAGAAGACAATTTTGTTCCTAAAGGAGCAAGCTAAAAAAAGAAAAGACATGTTCAGGGCTGGGAATTCTTGTCTTACCAGTCAATGGAAGTTTATGGTCCAAAGCAAAGCACATCCATCCAGTACTCTGGAAATAAAAACAGTTCTATGGCAGTTCTGATTCTGAAAATGTTCTACCAGCAGATCCCTGAAAAGCAAATGGGAAAATCACTTCTGTCAGGAATACTACAAGGAGGCTTCAGACATCTCTGGTATTCTTCACCTAGTCAGCAAAAAAGAGATCTATTCAAAATGGTCCACCTCTGGATCTTCTTAATAAGCAATCCTATTAAATTCCACTCCATCATTTACAATGAAAAGGCTGCATTAACACACAAGTTCATGTGGTTTCATTTCTCATTTATGGATGTTTATTTCATCCCTTATGACCATTTGTGACCATTTGCCAAACATGCAGGCAGGATCATGTTTATGTTTTTGTTGATGTTTGCTTTCTATTGTTGCAGACCTCAAAAATATAGGAAAGAAATAAGACCGATATTAGAGAGCCGCAGCGCAAGCTTGAAGTACCTCAGAGCGTTCTGTTGGAATCCATACAAACAGAAGCCTCATTTAGAAGAAGGGGGGGAAAAAAAAAGGAAGAAAAGATTCTCTTGTTGTCCCTATGATGAAAGAGTATTTTTCAAAGCCTGTTTATTATATTGTCACCTGGGGATGTGATTACTCAGAAGTCATTAGAGAGCTCCGAACTAAAGAGTGACAGCAAGAATATGCTCCATTATGCCATATCATAGGCCAAACATATAAGCACTAACTAGAAAGTAAGCCCTAGACTGGTATTGTGGAAACTTGGGTTTCATTCCTTGATGTCTGACAGGCTTGTTAGGACACATCTGTCAACTCATGCCATGTATAGACCAAGGGTAATAGGTACTTAACTCCATTGCAGATATATGCAGAGGAGAAATGGTATATGTTGGTATTGTTGTTAGCTTACTGTAGTGATTTTAAAATCCTGTTTATCAAGAGAATTAGAAATAATTTCCTTACAAAATAGTAAGTTTTTCTTAGTCCCCTAAAGGAATTTGCGGAACGAAAGAATCTTTAAGGTGGGAAATGGCAACTGAGATTCTCTGAAGGACCTTAATATAAACTCTAAAAACTATGGTTCTATCCCTGAAACACGGTGGTGTTTTGCTGGGGAGATGAGGGTAGTCAAGGGAGCAGTCCAGCTGTAGGTGCAGTCTGACCTACTCTACCTTCATCGACTTCGTTAACACATCACTGACGGTGGTTCTCCAGCTTTGCACCATAGCAGTACACAGCATTGAAATCAGAGAAAATGTCTTCAGTGATGTTTCCCCTCCATTTTTCTCTGTTCAGCTCAGCAGTTTCGACCTGGTACAGGGACTTGTGTGTGATGGCTGCTTGATGGCTACTGTAATAGATGTTGTGTTAGTGCTTCTGCATGAGAGACATGGGAAAAGCACAATAGTAACTTTTTCTCTTGATCTGGTAGCTGTTAGTATGTCTGATATTTTTGCACCAAACCAAATCCGTTCTCTTTGTTTTAGGGTGGCTAGGAAGGGAACTGTGGTTTTACTTATCATATATTTCAAAGACTGCCCGGTACCATATTAGTTTCCACAGTGAATTTCCTAAGGTAAAGTGACAAAACAGTAATTTTTCATTATGAATCAGCTATCCGTGATAGATCGGATTTAGGTCAGAATTTATTACCCTACGGAACTGAAGCCAATATTTAACATAATGTCAGCTCTCTTGATATTAGAGAATTTTAATGGCTGTGCAATTTTAGTCAATGATGAAGTTATTTCAGTTGTGTAGTATATGTCTAGGCAATTTGATATACGGAGCCTCGAGATGAAAATTGGATAAACATGGAAAATGGTGATTGATTGGTGGAAGGTTGCAATAATGTCTGCCTTGATATACTTTTTATTGTTAAATTATTTATCTAATGCAATCTCCTATACTTTTAGGAGTCTTTAAGTTGGCATTAAATCGATGTTTAAATCTTCACAGGCAGAAAGGCCTCGTAACTCAAACTGATAAATATCTTCTAATATATCAGGAGGAATAATAATCCATCTTAATATCTGAAAGTAGGAAAGATATTATTCTTTCTGTTTGCTATGAATCCCTGTAGAAGGACTGAGCCATAAACTGGAAGAATTAAGATTAGGAGTCAGAAAGAACTATTAAGAAGAAAAAGACTAGTAGTAGTTTGGGGAAATTGAGAGCAAATTCTGTTGCTTTGAAAGATGAGTAAAAATTCACACCAGGACCGATTGGAATAGGTCATCCCACGATGACATTCCTGTGTTGGTTCTCCTCAGAGGGCCCACACAAAGCCTCCTGGAGGCAAAGAGAAGAGCCACAATTACTTTGTATGCCAAGGACTATTGAGCATCTACTCCAGGTAACTGCATCTGCCTTTGACTGATTTGTGCTCGGGGTGTGGAAGGCCCATGGTGCGTCAGTGGAATAGAAACATGTGGCCTTGGAAGAGCAGAAAACAAAACCACAGGGTGGCATTTGGTTTTGTCCCTTGGAACTGGTGAGTAAGACTGGTCCCATGCAAATGGCCATCAAAACAGCCCATGTATTGTGAGGTCTTGGTCTGCTTGTGCTCTGCTCTACGTGTCCTCTTGTATATATTCTCTTGCCTATAGTTTGTCTAAATACAGATTAATAATTTTGTATTGCATTGTCTGGAAAACAGTATAGATAACTTGTTGGGTGTTTTTTTCTTATCTACCAAGTGTTACATGGCAAGAGCCTGGATTATTTATCTAGAAGACAGATAAGAGGATCAGTAAGCACAGCTGAAGCTTTTTTTTTTGCTGCAAAATATACCAGTTGAAGGTCTAGAAATAAATATTAAGCACAGCCAATAGACAAAAAAAACCCCGGAAACCCCAAACCTAAATCCTTATTCAGACAGCAACAAAACCTAGTGAAGATTGACTGGGAAGAGCGAGTTCCTTTCTGTCTTAAAGGTGATGATGTTGTTGAACACTAATGCTGGAATTTTCTTTGCATACTATGAGGCTTTTGATCTTTTAGGTAGAGATGGGAAAAAAATATCCTATGTAGAAATAGGATCTCCAAATGAATTTTCGTCTTCAGCATTACAAATTTATTTTAACCTATATCTGAAACCATCCAACTGCAAAGCTGCCCTAAATAAACCTTCAATGCTTCCTGAGTTTGTCCAGAATTCATGCACAATGTGAAAACCTTGCATCACCCCTGAATAAAACATTTCAAAGATGATGAAACATAGTTCATCATTTGCATAAATCTTGAGTAGGAATAATTGTGATTTGACAATTTTACTGATCTTAGTTGAGAACTGAAAATTATAATTGTTAGTTGGCCTAAATTGGTGTAGCTTTATTTAGATAAAGCAGTGAACCTAACTAACCCTATAGCTTTTCTTAAATGCCATCATCTTCCTTTGGAACAGCAGTTGCCTGTGCTGAGGCAAAGTGTAGAAAATCCTCTATTTCTTCCGATTAATTGGATTAAGCTAGATTGGAAATTGCGTAATGCTGCACAGCAGGCATTTAGCATCGCTAAAACTTCAAGCTTCAAAGAGCAGCTTCCCCAGCAGTTCAGGCTCCCTACCTGGGCTTGTTTATTGCTTTGAACATGCAGACATACTTTTATGATTCATAATCATCCATAAAGAAATTCAACTGTTATTTAAAATGCTCTATTGGGAAGGCTCAGTAGTTATGAATTAATAATGCATCAGTAAAGCAACCAAAAGGCAGGTAAAGATGCAGTTGGAAGTATTAGCTGGGTCTCTGCTGCCTTCAAAACTGTATTCATGTCTCGTTTCCCCAGGGTTACCTTGTTGGTGTGTGCTGACTCTTCATGCTTTGGTTAGAAAGTACTGACTGATGCATGAATGTGTTCATAATTAAAAGTAAATCAAAATGCATGGTAGCATGCTGGCATGGGTTAGGAGGTATAAACACTCTTAACGTGATGTCAGGAAGTTGTGAGAAGAGAACACAAAACCCCAAAGTAAAATCTTTGAAATGCAGAAAATGTAAGGCTGTGGTGTTGCCACTTTATGATAGTGCTGGTGAGAATCAACAGAGTGCAAGTCAGTGCAAACCTGGTGTAAGTGGGGTTGAGTTACACCAGCTGAACGCTGCTGCTTCTGAAGAGAAAGGGTGAACTATTTGCAGATTTCAGATTTCCTCTTCCCTCTGCTGGCTGAGAGTTGAGCTCTATTTAGCAATATTTTGTTCGCATTTTACTTTCATGCTGATTACCACATTCGCAATGTGCCCTATTTTTGTGTCATAATTGGTAATCTGGAAAACTTACTTGGTGTGCAAGATTTTATGTTAGATCCTGCTGTCATGCTGACAATGAATTAACTTCTTGGACTCTGTCATATGTTCTCGGCAGCCACGTATGTAATTAAAGTGAGCACACGGGTTTCATATTAACACTCAAATCACCTTCAGCAGAAGGTGTTTGTGCTCTTTTGGGATTATACATGAACAATATAATTATAGTGTCAGGGATAATAGTTTTTTTAAAATACTTCTTTATTCAACAGAATATTAAGTATTTCCATACTAGTTAACCTTTAGATTTAGAGAGAGATTTTATTCTAATGAAAGGGTTGCCAACAAGCAAGCATTCTGTTTCAGACTTTGTCTTCAAGTCTATGAAAGTTGTCCTGTTGAACATTAAGCATTTGGTGTCATAAGCCATTGAATTAGTTTATATAAATAGTCATTCCAGAAATCAAAAGTGGGTTTATATTCAGGAAAAGCTGGTATTTACTGTGACAGTAAGGTCAGGGTGGTAAGCAAACTGCTTTTTCTTTTTACTTTACTTGTTCTAAAATGATACTCTGAAGTATTCTAAATGGTTTCTTTCTGAGGAGGTTTCTTGAAGTACTACTTCAGGGGTATATTTTCACTGGGTTTCTTCTTCTAACATTGAACTTTGGTGGTAATGTAAAAAACTTTCAGTTGATAATAAACAATTAAATTGAATGTAAATATAAAAAGGGAAGGGATTGTTTAACATGATTAAAATAGAATAGTTAAATAATAACCTGGCTTTGACAGGAAATATAATGCTTCCTTCTCAACATTAGGACTTACGTGCAGTGATTTCAGTAAAGAGTTACTCTGCCAGCCCCTGGGCAGGCAGCACAATCTGCACACTGCAGGTTGGTATACAGGTAAGGAGGTTGGCACAGGGAGGTGGGCAGTAAATGCATGTTGGTGTCTGGATGATGCTCCTAGTCATGTGGTTCAGTTATAGGTAGTCCTGCCTGGGGAAAAAAATGAAGTTATATACCACTGAAAACTCTTCTAAGCATTCTCAATAGGCTACTTTGGTCTGTATTTTAGACAGTACTAATCAGATCTGTAGCCTTCCCACACTTAAGTGGGTCAGTACCCAGGTGCTCAGATTGATAGGGAGCAGTTTTACAGAGAGGGAGATATCACTGAGGGACAACGAGGAGAAAGATCCTCAGAAGTGACTGTTTTAGTGGTGGTTAGAACCCAGGTGATGGGTTCTGTCCTGTCAGCCTTACAGAAGAAGAATGGGAGAGAGAGTGGTATGTGTATAGATAAACAGTTCACCTTCTAGCAATACCATCTTGGTAACTAATGTCAAGAGATTTTTCATCATTCTTTTAATGTCAAAATAAAGATAATGGAAAGGAAATTATGTTTGAAAGAAATTGCAATTGTATTTGATTCTTTTAGCTAGAAGGAAGGACTGTTAAAGAAGCTCCAAGTTAATCTCAATTTATATAGATCAAGAATTTTTCAGAGCTGGAACATGAGCAAACTAAGCAGCATTTGGCTCAGACATGCTTGTTCTCTTTGGATACTAATTTTACACTGTCCGTTCTCCATTGATTTCACGTGGGTGACTCCTGCTGCATAGCAGAAGGTGGACCGAAATTAAACCAGCAGATGAGCTGAAAAGAATTACGTTACTGCTAGTCATAACTAACTCTTTGCCTTAAAAAGTAGCATCTATCCTTAGCTATAATTAAAAATAATCTTTGAGGGTTTTTAGCTCATACGCTATCACAAGAATGAGTTCCTGATAGTCCACAGCCGCACAGAAGTGTTTGCAGCAGCTGCTGCAATTGTAATTGGAGACCATGCTATAACTGGAGACTTCAGTGATTCTTGATCTTCCGGTGCTGTGATCTTGTACCTCTCTGTACATGAGGTGCTAACGTTAGGATCCTTGCTAATCCTACCCTTGTAGATAGTGAAATATACAACAATTTTTGCAACAAACCTGTTGGGGCTTTTCCCTTGTCTCTCTTTCCCCCTTCATCTCCTCATCTTTCTTTTCCTGAGGATGCTCAGAGTATTAATTAAAGAAGGATTGGCTTAACCTACCCTGTGGGTTGATGTAGGTGCTGTCACTCAGGTGCTCAGTGGCCGAGAGTTGTGGAGCGCTTGCTCTTCAGTCCAGGAGTCTGCAGTTAATGGCAAGCTTTAACCAACTGACAGCCAGGGAGTCTTTCAACTGGTACTGCTGTGCTCTGCCAATATTTCTTCTTTTCCCTGGTCTCTTTTTTATAAAATAAACATGTCATTTTACAATCTGCGAGATGTTTCTTGTGTTTCACACTTTTTCATCTCCTACATCAGTTTTGCTTAGCAGTTTTGCTGCCAGTTGATGATTTTTATGTCCTACTGTACCATAGAAGCCAGCTTGTGAATGAATTTGGTTAGTTTGGATTCCATCTTCATAGAGGAGGAGAAACTGAATTACATCTGAATGCAAGCTTTTTTTTATTCTTTTTTTTTTTCTTTTTTATAAGCCTGCACATGTGATAGGGAGGATTGAATAGCTTGTGTATGAGCGAGCAGGTCTCAGGAAAAGAAAACAATTATATTGGAAGCCAGTGCTATTGAACTACATCTAGAGCTTCAAAGCATTTTCTAGCACTTGCTTTATGTAATTAAAATGCATAACTACTTGGACATGTGCCCTGTCTCATAGTACACTGCACCGCTGAGTTATTCCTAGAGATCCATGCTAGTGCATCATGGTCACATCTGTCAGACTCCCCAAATTTCGTGGGGTGGGATAAGCTGTACGCAAGCAGAGCCTCCCTGAAGCCAAGGTCCTGCTAAAACCTTGCCAGCACAGAGGCAGCAGGATCAGCCCCAGCTGCAGTAAATGGCAAGTGCCTGGTGCCAAATTTAGTGCCTCTGACTGCTGCCATGGAGAGCTGCAGGATGGGAGGACAGACTCTCAGGAGCAGAGCTAAAATAATGTTAGAAATGATATCCAGTATTATTTTTGTCTGTAGAAGGTCAGCATTAATTTTTTTTTAATTCGAACATTGCACAGATATTTATCTTTTGCAGTATGGAGCAGACTCTTCTACATGTTACTGTTTAAGCAGCTCCTTGACATCCAAGGGCATCACAGCCTTGTTAAAATCTGAGAGAAATTCATAACTCTGGTTTAGAAATTATGGTATTATTGCAAGACTGTATTTCACATACAAATTCTCCCCAGATGCTTTTAACAGCAGCCAGTAACTTATTTAGTCAGTAAAATGACATTTTCTGCACATTGGGGTTTTTTAACGGCAAATCTGAAATGTCTAGTCAAATACAGAAAAATCAATTTATTTTGCTTTTGCTGAACATTTTCTGTTGCCAGCTATTTGATTTTCCTTTGTTTTCCTCTAGTGGTATGTTAATGGGATCTTTTTATATTGTGATGGAGTAATAGAATGAAAGTCCTCTATTTTAGTAACAACACTATGCTTTTGCTTTCTATTCTTTGTCCGTAAATGCAAGTGTGAATATAGATCCTTGTGAATACCCATGCAAGTATTTTTCATGAGAACATTTGAAAAATCAAGCTCTGTTAATGAGTAGTAATTTGTTCTTTGCTTGCAAAAACATTGTACTGGGTATTGTTTTCCTTATTGGTTCAAAGGGATGAATGTCAAAAGGCCCGAATCTCTATCCCGCTGCTAAGGCTATACTCCACTGATTATTATTAGTGGTGTTTCTAAGTAACTGATATTCAGGTGTGAAAGAGGGAGTTAAAATTATGTCTTCAGTTCCTCATGCATACCTACTTACATGTTTATGAATGAAAGAGATTTGAGTATTTAAAATCTCTTGTGCTTTAGAAATGGCTGGGAAATGACTGACGTGTTCAGGCACACGTGTTTGCTGTGGGGTAGCTTGCAGCACTGGAGCCAGCCTGTCCGAGGCAAGGTTTGGATTTAGGTACAGTGGATAGGGCTGGGAAGTGGGGAAGGCATTTAGCAGCTGTCTTGTAAATGGATGTTTCACTCGCACAGCACCAATCTCAATGAAGCATGGAATTCAAGATATGATTTTCAAAGCACCCTAATTGGATTAAGGGGATTGTATTAAAGATATGTTGGCTATGAGATGTTTAGAGGATTAATGGCTGATTTTGGTTTGGGTTTTTTTTCCTTCTTAAGCCATCTTCACTAATCCCTCTTGATCAGAAGCAGCTTCTGGAAAGCATTCCAGCCAGGAATGGGAGTTCAGCCTAACTTTCCCATCTCTAGGAAGAAAGATGTAGGTTGTAATACACAGTGCGCAGACCAAAAGTCTCCATTTTAATTAGATTGGAATACTTCTTGTCACTAGTGCTTGTTTGTTCAAAAAATGTTCAGATTTACTTCCTGAAGATTTTCCATGTTAATGAACAATTTTGCAGTGTAAGGGTGGCCTGTGCAAGAATTAGATCCATCTATTTTTCCTGTATTTTGACCTGTCCATATATGTTAAAATCTAATTAAAGTAGTGCGACGTTGTTTCTTATTCAAATGTTATTGCAACTTAGCGTACTATGCAAGTAATCTTTTAATGTCTGCCAAAGGAACCAGTGTTAATTGCTTACAGTAGAATCTATTTGCTATTGGAAATGTCACAATATAATTATGCTGCATTCCAGTGTCTGGCAAGTAATATACTAAGAGAAGATTGGTCCTCTTTTTCTTCTCTGTTGGGTAAAATTATTCATGCCCATCCTTTAAGTGGTATACATGCTAGCAAACTTTCTTGAAGTAGAAGAGCTGATCAATGATGAAAATAATTCATGTGTTACTATTCAGATAGACAAATGAGAAGTGCTTTACAGAAGAAGTGTGAGGTAGACAAGGTAAGGTTTTATACGTCTTTAGAAATTTCAATTACACAGGATTATGTAATGCACATAATATAGAGAAAAGTAAAATGGTCATATTGATTAATGCCAATATTGAGGGAAGGCACAGATCTTGTAGAAGCATTTAGTGCTCCAATTCCAGTCTAATGGTTCCCACTTATGCTCATCAAAAGGACTTTGTCAGCTGAAGAGCCTTTTAAGCAGTGGGTGACAAGCTGGGGAACTGTAAGCAGAGAGGCTGGAAATGCCCTGGTCTTACTGGGTGTACCAGCCCAGCTGAGCCTCATGAACTGCAGAGCTGGAGGTGCATCTGTTAACACTGGAGCTGATGTCTCTGCCCATATGAGGCTGGTTTTGCTGACCAGAGATAACAAGTGTTGCCAGGGAAAGCCTGCAGAAATGGTGTGGCCAAGCTTCTGCAGGTGTCTTTCTTGGGAGGAGATTTACTTTCAGTTGTTTGGGAAAACCATTGCTTATCCATATCCTTTGACAAGGTATTTGCCAGTAGTTATGTGTCAGCAGACATGCTGAAAAAAGTACTTTCTGAGTGCAGAAACTGCCTTTGTTTCTGCAGATTTATTTAGGCGTGCTGTTTTAGTTCAAATATTACAGTTCCAATTATTTCTTAGCTAACCTACCAGTGTATACAATGTGTGTGTATGTATTTATGGTACATACACATACATGAATATTTTCTCACACATTTTTTATTACCGCGCTGTTAGGTTCTTTAAAGCACTCAGCTACGACCCAGCCCTGCAGCTTTTATAAAGCTTGACTCAAAGGGGTGCAAAGGAAGCAAAGCCTGGCAGCTTTGGAGTGAAACTGCCCAGACGTGTGCTATTTATCTTTTCCCTGTCTTCTACCTGTTGTGAAATTCCTGTTAATTTCACTTGCAGTGCAACTAGTGTTAACTGAAATGTAAGGCTGAACTTTCACATTTTACAATGCATGGGCACAAGGCATAGGTATGTGAGTTTATTTTTGCTTTTGCTAGTGTCAGTCTTTACTCTCAGTACCTAACTAGACCTTTTCAAACTAGCTATGTAAAATACCTATAAAAGTATTGACTTTTTTGGTCTGTTTCCAACATTATGTTCGTAATGATCTTGGGCACAGAATAAAGGCAGACTGTCCTTCCAATACTGTGTTCAAAAAATAGGAGACAGATGTAATGGGAATCTCAAAGGAAGGATTAATTTCAAGTTAGCAGACAAGATCCTCATATGGTGTAAATTAACTTGGTCCTGGCCTTACCCCAACTGATTATAATGAATAATTAACTGTTCATTTCTTAAGAATATCTGGGGAAAAGATAGTTTACATAGGACTTGAAAGATGACAGCACAGTATAATGGAATAGGAAGACATGGATCAGTCAGGTAACAAACATGCTTTTATCTACCTATTTATTTCTTAGTAGTCTCAGTAGTACATAAATATCTCCTGGGAGGTTGTGTGAAGTAGAAATTTATTTTAACTATGTAATTGCTTATATTTTCATTCCTTACTGGTTATTTGTGCTGTGTGTATGGTAGGAAGAGATGAAGTAAAGGTTACGGATGGGCCAGTCTCCAAACACACAGCAGAACACAGAAATGGGCACCGGGATCAGCAGAGGCTGTTTAAAGTGCTGATTTGAGGCATGAGCCTTGATACAGCGCCATTGCTGTTCTGCTTGGGATTTGTACCATTGATCTTGTTACTTTCTTGTTTCATGTTTCCTTGTTGCTCTGCAGTAACTGGTTGGCTTTCAAGTTTCTGCTCCTTGAAGGATTAGACTTGCTGATGATTTGAGGCAGAAGAGGAAGTCTGAACTGAAATAAGGACATTTTCTGTGTTTTCTTCTTTTCCTGCATAAGAAATCTGAAGGTTTCTTCAGCGGGGACGGGAGTAAACTGCTTCAGCATCGAGAAGAGCCAGCTCCAAAGCCAGAGTTGGTTTTGGCATGAACAGCAATAAGCCTGTCATTGGTGTCCAAGTTGGGATGTAATCCATCTGCAGCGAGAAGTCGGGTATCCTCTGGTGTGTCAGGCCACCTAAATCAGTAATCGATTGTCTAATTTAGGTGACGCTAGAGCAAACTACAGGACCTCAGAGCACCTCTGAATTGCCATCAGCCATGTCCTCAGGCAACATACTAGGAGGAGACTGATGTACCTATGGTCCTCCACTATTGCCTAAAACAGTCCAACAGCAGAAGGGAGCCTTGTAAAGGAGCATTGTTGCCACTGGCCAATTCTGCGTCTCTTGCCATCACTTGAACAGCCTCTGGAGTGTTCTTCTGTCTCCACAGACTGTTTGGAGAGGCTGATGTATTAAATTAGGCACTTAAATTGCGTTGCTGCACTTGGGCAGTGTGAATCTTCTCACTGTGCTGACCAGACAGGCAGGAGATTGCAGGCAGCTCAATCACCAATGGGCAGCCCTGGTAGAGGCTCTCCAGGAAGGATGTGCTGGTGGCCAGTGGCCCATAGTATGCACCAGCTAACCAAGCTGCCCAGAGGAACTGGGTACCTCCTAGCGCTGCAGTGCTGGTTTTGTAGAAGCCAGGATGCTGTTGGTGTGGCTGCAGCTGTGTCCAGAAAACGAAAATAGTGGATGAAGTTTTATAAATGCTTCAGTTTGGGTTTGTGTCATCAGTTTTCTTGGGAGTGGTGGGATGACTTATCTCATCTGACAAATTCCAGTTCTCATCAGTTTTGGAGTGTTGAAAGGAGCATCCTTAGCAACAGACAGTGGTGGGTGAGATATCGAAACGTATCTCAGCCCTTTAGCTGCTTTTTTTTTTCTTTTTGTAACCTCTCCCCTGGTAATGAGCACAAGGTTTTACTTTCAGTCTTCTGGGTGGGAATCAGCTCATGGCCACAAGACCTGAATGAAGTGCCTTGTCCTGCAGTGAGCTCCTGGGGAGAGGAAGGTGGCTCCACACATGAGAAAACCTTCACACCTTATGCGTTAACCATGGAAGACTGGAGTGCTTATTTTTCTTTTGTCTTGAGTGACTGTCACAGAACTGGCACATTCATGAATCATTCCTGGTTTCTGTGATTAACTAGTTGGTTTTGACTGGGAGCAGGGGGTCCCACTCTGAATGGGCTGCTGATTAGTCCTTGAGCCAGGCTGGAAAAGGCTCTCTCTTATTAGAGCATTTTCTCCTAGCTGTAATGGTACAGGTACCTGTAAATAGTGGGGTTTCTCTTTTTTTGTAGTTTTCAAGAGTGTTGCCTCCCAGATGTTCAGTCAAACTAAGGTGCAAGGCACACAAGGAACAAATAGTCTTTGCAAAGAATACTTGTGTCTGTTGTTGGATCTGCTGTTTATTACTTCTCTAAATTCCAGTAATGTCACTGAATATCGTAAAAATAACCTATTGCTCATTCAAAAGGCATTTTGTATTCACCCTGGTAACACTGATCCTGATGTGTTAATTGGCTGTTAATTGATATGATAAATATTATTATTAAGAAATTAATTCTAATTCAACATTAATTTACTGTTACTTTTGAGCGTTATTTATTTATTCATGAGAGTCAGTGGGAAAAGGGAGAAAATGTTTGGCTAACGCACTCCAGCAAAACTACAAATAATTGAGATTTGTCTCCCAGGAATGCTACCATTTTCATAATTAGGACAGTCAGAAAAGCAAGCTTCTTACTGAGATCAGTGGTCTGCCTAGATAAGTATCACAGTAAATTAAGTTTAGTGTGCGCTGCAAGTGTAGTATAGCGGGATCTGATAATTAGTTGGTCATTTGCAAATCATAAAAATGGTTTCAGTGACTACTGGAGGCTGGGAGACAGAGTGGAGATTTTGGTTGGAATATGGCAGTTTGCTTCTCATGGGTTCAGCAGTAGCAGTCATTTTTCTCCTTTTTAGTAGCTGGTGCAGTGCTGTGTTTTTGATTTTGGGCCTGGGAACAGCGCTGCTAACACCAGTGTTTTCAATTACTGCTTGGTAATGTTTTGGTCTGACCAAGGACTTTCTGAGCCTCATGCTCTGCCAGGGAGGAGGGGAAGCCGGGAGGAAGCAGAGACAGGACACCTGACCCAAACTGACCAAAGAGGTATTCCATGCCACAGCACGTCATGCCCAGGATGTAAAAACGGAGAGCAGAGACCTGGAAGGGTGGGAGTGCACAGCTTGGTCGGGCTGGGTATAGGTGGTGAGCGATTGTATTCTTTCCTTGTATTTTCTCTTTTATGATTATTGGTGGTAGCAGTAGTGATTTGTGTTATACCTTAGTTACTAAACTGTCGTTATCTCAACCCTTCGTGCCCCACTGTTCCCAGGCCCAAAATCAAAAACACAGCATTGCACCAGCTACCAGGAAGGAGAAAAATGACTGTTACTGCTGAACCCATGACACTGCTTCAAACCAAATGCTCCTTGGTTTTGTTTGCGATTTAGTGAATGTAACTGCTGCCACAGCACATGCACGTGTGTGCATGCGCATAACCTGAAGTTCTGTACTCAGATTGATTTTGAACAGTCCTGTGTTATTCGAACTATTTTCATGGATTTTGTGATTCAGAAGATTTCTGTCTTTGTTCTCAAGGTTCTTATTTCTTCATTTTAAATCATGTGAAAAGCATCCATGAAGTTCTCTGGTGCTGGGTGTCTTTCTGGATTTGCTTAATGGATGATACCTGCTCCAGTAGGGTCTTTGTGTGAGTCTTGGAAGCGATGCATGCAGCACAGATGTTAAATACCTATAACAGAAGGATGACAAAGCTGGGATGGAAATGTTTTCTTTCACATTCTAAAACAGAATTTTTAAATTTTTTCCCCTTTTTTTCTCCTTGGGAAAAAATAGAAACAATTCATCTTCTTATGATGCAGAGGTGAATATGAAGCAGTTCTACATATGCCCTCTATCTTCATACCTTACTTCTTTCATGCACTTCCATTTTTCTATTCTTAGACAAGGGAGACGTCTCACCACCACAGGGACTGCAGCAGAACTTGCCTAGATCTGTAGTGACGTAGGGTTTCCCTTTTTATTGAAGTTCTGCATGAATGTGGAGCTGCTTATCAGTTCACAGACTCACTGTAGAGAAACTTCCAGTGATTTCCTGAAGAGAATTGTCCAGCTGTAAGGCAGTGGCTCTTCTCAGACTGCCCAAAGTTTGTTGTCACCCGCTGAAATGATTAAAGCAGACTCAAACTGCCCACATCAGCAGCTCCTTTGTTCCAAGCGAGGGCTTCTGCTCAGCATGGAAAGAACATTACTGAAATCTGTCTCTCTAATGTTAAATGGACTCACCATCGAGTGCTTGTAAATTACATCTCACTGCTTACCACCTACCTCGCATTGATTTTTTGCTTACGGGTTACTTGATCATAGGAACTTACAGAGGATCATAAATTTCTTCTGTAATTCATGGTAGAGTCTGAGGGTGAAAAATTCTAGAGCAGGGTTGTCAAGATAAAACATTACTGCAAATAAACTGAATATCCACTTTTCAATAGCAGTGTGATTTCTGAAATTTTATCCAAAGTGCTCAGTGCAAAACTTACAGTGTGGGTAAAGGCAGGTTTAAGGAAATCCACCAAACAGGGCTAGCAACATTTCATTCTATAAACGATAACCATCCCTCTCAAATCCCTGTGCCCTGAGGGCAGTTGCACAGAAGATCTTCTCATCTGATTTCACCTGTCCTTCTTTGCTGAGCAATTTAAAACCCACAGAAAGAAGCCATATGTATGTGTGGCCATGCATTATCTTCATCAAGAGCTTGGTTTGTTTTGCTACATGTGAAACCCAGCCCCTCTTTGACCTGAGCAGTGGATGTGCCCAATTCAGCTGGCACAGAAAGGTGCTGATTGCCCAAGATGCTGAACAGTCAGCTCATGCCACTTAGAGGCACAGAAAAGCAGGGAATGGCCTGGCAGTGAGCAGGACGTGTCTGATACGCAGAGATCTACGTGGCTGGTTAGTTGTCAGTATAACCTTTCACCAAAATTGAACATGCTGCTCAGCCTGCTTTTGGTGAATAACCTTTTTTGCCAGAGGGATCTTCTACACTGGGAAAAGACAAGTGGGCATTTTACATATAATCAGTAAAAAATTCAGTGCTCACTTTAAAATCTTTTCTTTCACTAAAGATGTCCACAAGGGCCTCCCTTGAAAAAAATGAATCATTTCTTAGACTGGAGGTGAAAATTGGTATCCCGAAGTTGGGATTAATGTTGCTAAAGGTAGTATTCTAGGTTCTTTTCTAGGTTGTATTCTAGGTTGCTTTTTCATCTAAGTATGATTAACATACTCTGTGCTTCAGGAGTTACCTTGCCTGTGCAAAGTGTCTTCACTGGAGGGTACTGCAGCAAGACGGAACATCCCTTCTTGAGCCTGATGGCAAATAAGGCTCTTGCTGTGATGGATCCAGCAAGAGTTCTGGATATGTCCAGATAAATATTTCTATTATGAAGCCCTCAGACAAAGACTTTCTATCAGGTCCTGATGATTCACTGCTAAATTGCTCAGTGAAGTTTTTTGTTGTTTTTATGTAACTCCAACTAGTTCTATTACTACATCATTTACAAAAAAAATGGGTTTTCTAAATGTAGGAATGCATTGGTATTTTAGTCTTATGACCATTTGAGCAGGGCAGAACTGCTTTTGCCTTGTTCAACCAAAATGGAAAACCTTTTCAGAGGAAAGCCAAGCCTAGAAATTTTCAACCTGCTGTGATGTTGAGTTGTAAGCAGTTAAAAAGGAGGAGCTTATAGTGGAAATGTAAGTTCAGCAACTACCACTCAGCTGCCTGTTGCAGAAGTGGTCCTGCAGAAGGGAATGGGGCTGCTCCTGTGAGTTTAAGTAGGGACTGTGGATCCCTGCCTCTTTGGAGTGATTATGGCTGGTACTTTTGCTATAATGACAGGCTTCTGATTGCATTTATGGATGTAATAGCAGTAAATAGTGTGCTGAACAACACAGCAATAACCCTTCTGATGTCCTCTATCCACTGATTCATGCTATCAAAGCAGAGTACACACACGCAGCTGTGTTCAGATGAAGTCAGCAGCATCCAGGTATCTCTGCACAGACTTATTCTGTTGAACAGCCGGGACAAAACCAACCTGAAAAAAGAAGCTGATGCATGGAGTAACAAAAAATAATACGGCTCACAAAAGTCGTTAGAAATTGCTTCGTGCTGCTAGAGAAGTCTGATGATCTGATTAATTAGCAATATAAGTATAAGATTAGCAGGTTGGCTCTGAGTTATATTGCTGGATGATTGAGCATAATGTGGCACTGCAGAAAATACAAAAATGATTGCACTGTTTTTGTTATCCTGTCATTTAGTAATACTACAATAGTTGAAGATTAAACTCCTAATTATATTGATTTCTCTGGGCTCTAGAAAGTTCAACTTGAAACTGCAGTGGATTCTGTACTGCAGAGATTCTACTGTTACCTGCAAAAACAGGTCCAGGTTTTCCTGCTGACACACATTGGTGTCACTCCTGTCCTGCTTTGAGCAGGAATCCTGAAGGGCAACTTTTGCTTTTCTCAGTAAGTTTGTGAAAGGCAGCTGGTCACAGAGCAAAATGGCACATTTTTTTTTCAGTGTAGAATAGCAAAATAAATACACTTTCATACAAGGGCTAGAAAATGTTTGTTATGAGCTGGGTGAGCACTGCCACTTCTGCTGAGGGTTCGTGTGGCAGTTTCTCTGAAGCTGGGCAGTGTGAGAAGCCACTTTTCTATCAACTGTTTCCACTGCGCCATGAAACAGCAACTTTGAGGAAGTTTTAGGCAAGTCCTGCTGCTTCCAGGCAAGAGCTACTGTTTCATCTGTGCCAGAATGGCTGTAAAGGGGACACTCCATTCACTTTCCCCGTTCACTCACACGTGCAAAGCTATTTCTGAGGCTAGAGATGTGCTCCCAAGATGTAACTGTAATGTAATATTCTTCATGGGTTTTGTTTTGCCTTGTATTAACAATGGCCTTTTTTATTATGTTTTATAAAAACACCGATCTGCCCAAGTTATCCTAGATAAAGGAAATTTCCTAAACATGTAGGAAGGGTCACTCAATAGGCAATGCTCACACTTGGGGAAGCTTTTTAGGTGAGATGGGGTGCAGCTCCAGTCCCACTGAGGCTGCCCCAAACAATCACTCCTGGAGAAGATGGGAATTCTCCTGTATTGGCTTGGCTTATTTTCCATGGGACGGCAGACAGTGATGCATGGAGGGGTGCAAAGTATTCATGAAAGCTGAGTGTGGGGAGCACCCACAGAGGAAAGGAGCTGCCCATGACTCCTCTGTACCTGGTGGGTGAGAAGAAGAATGAACAGAGGTGAAAATACAGTCAAGGGATCTTTGGGACCAGGAAGAGAAGGGTGATCTTGGCAACTGCTTTTTGCTGGACTGAAGTGACTGAGGGTGGAGACCACTTGACTTAGCCCCCTGAGTTTAGTGCATGTGGCAAATGGCAGTGTAGTGTTGGCACTTAAGTAGCTATCAAATGCAAGTACTTTCTTAAAATCCTTTTAGATTTGTGTCATTGTTGGATGGTATGACGTTGTGACATCATCTAGTTCATCTCTTGTGTCCTCTGTCCCAACACCCAGAAGGGCATGTGCTCGTACATGAGAGGCAGGTCATTAATATGCTGGCTTTAACATGATGTGCAAGCCTTTGGTATGCACAAGTATTATAGGAATGTGGTGGCTAGAGCTGTTCAGGTTTTGACATTGTTCATGCAGCTCTCAAGTCCTACTGTATTTTTTCATTGAATTTGAATTCAATTGAAAGCAAACAATTAAATGTTTCCTGCCAATTTAATCTTATTTGCAAAGCAGGCTGTTTTTTTATCAGTGAAGTAGTCTGCAAAAGACACGGTGCTAATCAGCCACAGCTGAAACCAGGAAGGTAACCATATAGAGCAGAAGTAGCAGATATTCTGACAGATGGAAAAATACATTCTCACCTTTGTGAAATTCCAGGCAGCCAAGAATAGGATTAGAATAAAAAAAACATGGTAGTATGCAGGTGGAAAATGGACTATAAAATAAGAAGGAAGGAGTGAGCACATGGAAAAAGATGTTCGAGTGGGAAAATAGCAGAGAGGAAAATAAGTCACTACGGGAATTTATTAGAGAAACCTGATGAAGTGAGATTGCATTTGAGGTGCAAATTCGGGAGGATTTTGCTCTTAGTTAATTGCTAGGTAAATGATAGCATGGGTATTGAAAGCAAGTTTAAAATAAAAGACCCACAATATGGCTATTTTAAATTCCCTTCACCTTCTACATATTGCTGCAGAAAGCCACTAACTTCAGAAGAGAGTTATCCAAAAATATAATGAAAACCACTAAAAATATTTGAGTCCATTGATGGGACATCATCAGCTTGAAATCAAAGTAGTTTAGAAGAAAAATTGGTTGGTTTAGCAATTGCAATTGCCCTTCGTTCCTCTGTCAGCTCTCCTTGCAAACATGTTTTCTTTCTTTCGCAGTCCCTTTCTGCCCCTGTCACTGTGCAGGAGCCCAAAGCACACACATCGGGAAACTCATCAGCTGTGCCAGAGAAATGGCACAACTGAGCATAGAGAAATAGCCATAATAAACTGGAAATGATAGATGAAATGAAATCTAAGCTTTTTTCTAATCTTCTAATGGCGTTCATTAGAGTCTTATTGAAATAGTGATGGGCTTTTTTTTCTTTTTCTTAAAGAAATACCATTTAAGTTGTTTGTGTCTCATTTAAAGTTGAGTGACTCATGGTGCTTGAAATTTCCAAATGGAAATGGGGGCTATAAATTTGCATTAATTTATGAGCAGTACAGCTGCAGAGAGGTGAGGGTCTTTTACATGGGGCAGTGAGCCTCTGGCACTCTGTAGGCTCAGTATCTATGTTCAGTATGACTCTGTGTTCAGAATCTATGTATCTTCCTGGGTAGGCACATAGCTGCCTTTTAGCCCCTTACATAGTCATTAAAGAGCCTTATTCCAGAGGATGGAGATGTTTTGGAAGGCACAGTGGCCTTTGTGGCTGTACTCACACTGTCTGATAACCTGATAACAGATAAAGCCTCAAGTTTGTCCTGCAACCTAGCACAAACCTATGCGTCCCTGTTCCTTGCAGAAAGAGCCTTCAGATGGTGGATATGTGGGGGTGTAGGAGGAGAATGGGAGCATCCCAAAAAGTGCTACTGCAGAAACTGGATATGACTTACTCATATAAAATCCTCAGTGTTTTTAGGAAGAAACAGGATCCATGATAAGCTGGAAAGAGGATGGTTGAGTTAGGAACTCCTCAGGGTTTCACACTTTCAAACCTGAGGATTTCGTTAGCTGTTAGAATATCCACCTTGTATACTCCCAAGTTTGCTGAGGTTTTTTTTTCCCTGAGTCCCCTTCAAGTAAATTAGGAAATTCTAACCTCTAATAGTATGAATATCTGCCCTGGACACTTGGAATCTGCTGAATGATATCGCTTTACTTCTAACTCACTTGGACACTTAATTGTCTCATGGGGTTTTGTTTGGAAGGTAGGAAAAAACAGCTTTTCTGATGGTGAGGGAAAAAATAAGGGGATGAGTAGTTCCTGTAAAAGAATGTAAAACCCAATTCTGTTGTTTTTCTGGGAGAGCAAAGGAGACACCTCTTTCAAAGCAAGCAGGCTCATGTCCTGATGCACCTGGCTGGGCAGTTTTGCTAAGCTAGTTATTTGTTGAGAACATAGATGTGCGTTGAGTTGGCAGTATCCTAGGTCTCCAAAGCGTTGCATATGGTTGAAGGCAGTTGTGTTAATATTCTCACACATGATTTAGCTGCTGCTTCTACCTGGTTCCTGGTGCACAGCCATTTCCAAACCCGTACTTGTAATGGGAAATGAACATTTCAGTGCTGCCCATGTTCGCATGCATTTCCAATAATTAAATACGTATTTTCAGTATAATCACTAGTTCAGACTTTTTGAGATTGTAGAATGGATTTAATTTTTAGAGGAAATAAGCCGAGAAGGGACTGACTTTGAGACAATGATACTGCCTTTCATTTAAAAAAGAGAAGGAGTTTAAATATGCAAAAGGAAAATTGGGGCAGGAGCTTTTGATCTTTGAGACACTTTCCTTCTTTGTCCTACGTATATTCAAAATTTCAGGTTCTTCCTAAATCATTTTTATTGCGAAAGGTCCTTACAAGGTCAGAGCACTCGAGGTTGTTAACTTAAGAATGAATGTCAGGTTTTGGGTAACACTGTATTTTTCTTAAATGGTGTTCAGGGTTTTGAATTGGTGTTACACAAACCAAAACCAAAGCACTTGAAATTCCTGAGTAAAAACATCTCTGCAGCTCTTCAGTTAAGCAGTACATCTTGCCTTACCCTTGCACTGCAGTGTTTGCTTCAGAAGATGAAGACCAGAAATTCATTGGTTAAAGTAAGAATGAGCTTAAATTCTAAATGGGATTATGAGAGCCCCTCTCCTACATAAAAAGTTTAAGATATGTGGGTTGCCATTTAAATGTTTCAGGATACATCTGCTGCTACAAATACGTGCTATCAGTTGAGATAATCCTCAGCTGTGGTTAAGTGGCAGTTTCACCAGCTTCCCAGGAGAGCCGTGCTGATCACAGGAGTGAGCATCTCTTGATAAATGGGGGGTTTCATTTCTGGGGGAGCAGGGGAAATGTTGGCCTTGGCATTGTTTGAATACTTGGAACAGTACTTAGAAACTTCGAGGTGATTCCTTTGAAGATGCACGTATGTGTACCTAGGTAGAGCTTTGTCTGACTTGTAAACATTTGAGTCCCTATTCATGTTCATGCAGCCTTTTCCAGGTTGAGGTACGCAGGCAGAGCTGCGTGGGGAAGCCTGGCACAGCTGCTGCCCAGGGTGATGACCCTGTACAGTGATAGAGGGGTACAATCTTGATGGCATGCCAGCTGGCACCCCTCAGGAGTTATCCCTTCTCTGTAGAAACTGCTTCTGAAGAAAGAGCTGAGGTGAAATGTGTACTGCTGTCTGCACCCCTGCCCTGTGGATACTCAGAGATGTCCTGTGTTTTGTTTTTGAACAGGAAAAGCCAACAACAATGTACAGTGGGATGAGGACTCCGTAGAATACATGCCAGCCAACCCAGTCAGGATCGCATTTGTCTTGATTGTTCATGGCAGAGCTTCTCGGCAGCTCCAACGCATGTTTAAGGCTATTTACCATAAAGACCATTTTTATTACATTCATGTTGACAAGGTAATATATCAGTGGTTATAAATTGCCTGTCTCGCCATCTGTCAGTCTGCTCATTTTTGTCATCTTCATCTTCCCTTTACCTCTGCTGCATGAAGTGCATGTCACTTTTTGTCTCTCCATCTGTTCTATGGTTGGAGCCTCTTCTTTCTTTTTCTTTTTTTTCCTTTCTTGTTATCTTCTCTATGTAAGAGCTCTCATTTCTCCTTATATGTCTGTGAGTATCTATCCACGTCTGTTGTACATTCAGTTAACAGTAAGTGATAAGCTAACGCAGACTGACAGTGGTATCCCACTGGATGGAGAGCTGACCTGAGGTGCCTTATGCAAGTTACTTTAGTTCACACTGTAAATGGGAGGTAGTAACAGTCACCTCCTTAACGAAAGCACTTCAGAATCTTCTGGTAACAAATGATAAATAAGAGCTAGTTGCACTGATTTGTGAATACTGTAGTTGTAATAAAAAGAATTTGACAGGGGTCTCTGCATTTTCAAATAGCATTTAGCAAAGGTAAGTGAGGGCAAAGCAATGACAGTGAGACAAGAGTTGGTGGTTACTGAATACAGGGAGGGACACTTTTGGACAGAGTAACTTGAATCTATTACTTTTTTCTCCTGTAAAGCGATCCAATTACTTGCATCGGCAAGTGCTCCAGTTTGCCAACCAGTATCCAAATGTGAGAGTCACTTCCTGGAGAATGGCAACTATCTGGGGAGGAGCAAGTCTTCTGACCACCTACCTGCAGGCCATGAGGGACTTAATGGAGATGAATGACTGGCCATGGGATTTCTTCATTAACCTCAGTGCTGCTGACTACCCAATCAGGTACAATGAGTATTTTAAGAATGTACATGTTTGTTCCTAAAGGAAGTATGTACTGAAGGATATAAGAGATGACATGTCCAGGCTGTGCTGCAAGAAGCAGAGGTCAGAGGGGCAGATTCTTCTGTCATACAGCAGAAGACTCCTCTTGGTGATGCTGGTGTCTGACAGCCACATCTTAGCCAAGGAGACAATCACCTTACTATACCCTGTGTGCCTGCCACTTACATAGGAGGGGCTGCAGCAGGCTGGCAGTGCTGGCTGTTCACTTTTACTAAGTAAGGGCTGCTCTATTTAGTTGTCGTTTCCAAAAAGGGGTACCTGTGAGAGGGGGTAAGTAGCAGGAAGTACTGGAGCTCAGCAAGTGAACCCCAGGTGTGGAAAGATTCATACCTTCCAGGGCTGATCAACAGTTTGGTTTGATGTGTCAGAAAGTGTTGACAGTACGAATATAGATTCAGTGAAGATAATGTTATCCTCTGCAGAAAAAGTACTAAACAAAGGAGAATGATAGTAGAAGTGACAAATAAGTTGCTAGGAGTGAATTGTATCTTCAGCACCAACCACTGCCTGAATATTCAGATAGCATCAGGCAAAGAACACCAATACCACCACATGACAAGGCTCACCAATTTAAATGAAATCATATTCTTTCTGGATTTATATCACCCAAGTCCTACAGCTGTATTCTGTAAGATTTTCTACATTGCGCAGAAGTAGATAGTCCATAAAAAGCCCCAAACAACCAGCCCTCCCAAACTGTTGGGTTTTAGGCTATCAGAATTATCAAGAAGAGGGAAAGAGGAAGTTCTCCTTGTGGGTTCTCTTTCCCTGTATGTTGAAATGGATAGATGAAAGGGGAAGTAACTTTCTTGGGCAATTTTCCGATGCATGATGACATAACATGCTTTTAATACTCCCAGAAAAGAAATATATTAGATGCTTTCACTTACTAGGTTTCTGCAAGGTCTCTCTCAAAGTATGGGTCCCTTCTTGAAGCTGCTACTCAGACAGAAATCCCCACTAAAGTGAAAACTGGAAAAAACCATGAGCATATGCCTTAGGAAGGATTTTGTGAGGAGTGACAAAAAGGCTTTATTGCTGCTGCCCATTTCTAAGCATTGACAGTGACACACAACACATTTTGGGAAGAAAAATTAGAGAAGAGCACAAGAGTTGCAGAGACTACATTGATTCTGGAACATGGGGATTTGAATTAAGAAATCACGGTATTTCCTATTGCATCCAATTTAAGAACTTCTAGTGTCCAACAGGAAGAGACCTAACAATTTTGACATATTATCCTTGCTTGTAAGGAAGAGGGTGTAGTTATCTGTATATCTCTCGAGTTTTGGGAAAAGCTAGCTTATTATTCCTTATCATTCACTTTCTAGTGGGGTATGCTGCACCAAAGATAAAAAGTAAGCTAAGGCATAACCGTAAAAGAAGAGGTAGGTGATGGCACTTTAAATCAAGTAAGACAAGTTGTAGGAAAATAATTACTGAAGGTGTAGTATTATAGACTAGTTCCCGCAGATGTCCTTCTATGGTGTTGAGTCATAGAATCATAGAACAGTTAGGGTTGGAAAGGACCCACCCTAAACATCGTGTAATGCTGAGGCCATGACCTGTGGTGGTCTCAATTGCTCTTAGTTCCCCATGGAACCAGTTAAACCACAAGGCCAAATGGGAACATTCACTTACAGACATGGACATAAACAATCACGAGGTCTGTTGAGTAGACTGTAGTCAATTCGTTGTTAATAGAGTCTTTGTAATAGTGCTGTGGTATCTTACAGTCATTCAAACTCTAAACAAGTGCCACTCAGCTGGAAAAATTCCAGGCGTGTGTTTCTTCATTGGGGAAATTCTTGAAGGTCATGCTCCTCTGCTGCAGCCACTCTCATAGCTGCATGGTGGGCTCTCGGCATCAGGGCACGCATCTGAAGTGCTCACTTCCCTTTCTGTCAAAGTATTCTGTTACCAGAACTGATGGACATGTGCTTCCTGCATACCACCCACTTCAGCAAAAAGTAAAAAGTCTGTTTCAGTGCTATAACTTTAATGATGGTGACTTATAGATACTGTTAAATTTTTTTGAATACAGAATATTGCAGCTATAAACCTGGAAAATGTTATCTCATCAAATATATATATATATGAGTTCATTTCATTTTCATAGTGGAGATGCTATAAATTAACATTGTTTATAATGTTTAGGAAGGTATTACCTCTCTGCATACCCCATAGAGAGCTGATTGTTTTTGTGGGAAATAGTAAATAGGGTGTCTGAAGGTTTTTTCCTTCTTTCGGACGTCATGCCATGATTTGTCAGATAATGGGCTAAAGGCAGATTACACTTCTCTCGCTGGTTAGTCATATTGCAGTGTTTTTGCTAGGTTTCCCTGCATAAGAACATATGAATTTTGTGGATTAATAGTTTTTATCCAGAGCTGCTTCACATTAAGCTTTTGCTTCCCATCTGCTATCCCATCTGTAATGCTGAAACCTTTACTACTTCTCTTCTGATAATAAAAGCTAATGCAGCCTTGTAAGTCAGAAAAACACATTCAGTATGTGGGGTTAATATATGACGAAGCCTGAATCTGTCTGGGAAGTAGTCTGATATGTTCATAGACCACATTACAATTGCAAGGAGCACCTCATCCTTCAGGTGATAAGTCCACAAGCAAATGTCAAGGACCGCACTGTATAGAGGCTGGGGGGGAAAATATTAGAACCATTCATTTTGGGGGGGAAACAAATATGCAAGTTTTAAAAATTCAGATACCCCTATTACTCTTCCCAGTGCTGTAATGTTTACTTTGTGGAGTCTTTAGGTCCAGCACCTAGCACAAAGGAGGTCCTATTCCATGTGCTTCTAGTTGTTACTGCAGTAGAAATTGCTGGCAAACAGTCTGGACATAAAGGCACCTCCAACAAAAATATTGTGTTTCCCTTTATTCATGAGGCAAGATGCTGTTTATTGGCCTGAGTGAAATGATGTGGTGCATTATCCAAACTTGACTCCATGCAGCTCTGTTAAACATTCTCAGCAGGAAATCAGGGATGAAATGACTAAAGACAAACCTCTACAAGCAGTTCTGATGTGGGAGGTTGTGTGATTGCCCCTTCTTTTGCTCTGGAGTTGTGAATTAAAAAAGGGCACATGCCTTGAGGGTTCTCAGGAAATTATCTCTGTCAGTCACTGCATTCATAAAGAAATGAAAGAAACCAGAACCTTCTTTCTTTTTCCTTACCTTTTTTAAGTTTAGTGGCATTTTTTCATGATTTTAAGTCTTGTCTTCTGAAAGGCTCTTTCAAAACTCTGTGGGAAAGCTATTGATGTCTTAACCTCTTACTTTACATGGGTTTATATTTGCATTATTTATTGTCTCTGACAAACAGCATCAGGTAGTCAACCTTATGTTCAGGGACTGAAATTTCAATCCCAACAAGGTGAACTACAGTAGAGCATCTATTGATGCTGAATGTTTAATGTGCAATGCAGGAGACATTGGATAGTGTGACCAGTGAAGTGTTGCACCACTTAAATTAGGAAGTTTAATGAGATCATTTAGTAGTGAATGTCATGTCAGTGCTTACCTGGCCACAAAGCTTGTATAAAGAATAAACATAATGAAACATTTGAACTATTTATAATTTACAGTAAATCACTGAGCTCTGATCTCCAAATCTAATTGCCAGGTAATGCTTGGTCTTTAATAAAGGTTAAGCAAAATTATTAGCAGAAGCTTGGGGAGTGCTTCAGAATAGTAAGAAAATGGAGTGGCTTATTGATGGAGCCAGGAATGCAGATACAACTACATTTGCAATTATGAGCAATCAGGTATAACAAAGGAACTTAAAAGAAACCCAGTGAAATTACTTGTGTTTTGCTGTTTAACACCATTTTAGGATAAAGGTTGCATAGCCATGTTCTCCATAAAAACCTGCGTTTTGAAGACTTGGTCAAATGACACATGTTAAATAGAGGTTTTGGTGTGGAACTTGAATGAAATGTGTATCATAATTCAAATACCACCTGGGAAGGTAGCTACAGACTCCAGGGAGTAAATGGGATGATCTAACTGGGGCAGGTCTTCTGAACAGGTGCCAATTTTTTGTCATTTATGGAGATCATCTTTATCAGTTAGAATCACACTCAGAAATTTAGAAAAATGAGCTAGTAAAGAACTATTGTCTGACCTGCTCTTGTTTTATTGTGTTGTCCTCTTTTGGTCAAGGTAAGATTGCTAATGCTAAATGCCAGTTATTTAGCATTAGGCTTTAATGCTCCTTTAGAAACTTGAAGGTTATCCTTTAAAGTAGGTAAATCTTTCTCGTGTCACTGTTAACAGCCCAATCAGCCAGCAGCAGAGCTGCACTCCTTACTCTTTAGGAGAGTTGTTAGCAAAGATAATTATCCAAAATCAACACTTTTATTTGAACTCCTGCCAAATCCAGGTGTGGTAGACAGCCTAGTAGTGATAAAGCTGTAATTTCATTCATCTGTCACCACAGATTTTATCCCAAATAACTTGCATGGCCAGGTCCTGCACTGGGGCTCTACCATGGTTGCTGCATTTGGATATCAAGAAAGGAAACTGAAGACATTGGCTGGGAGGAAAATGAGTTATTTAAAATTCTGCTCCTCTGTGAGCAGCCAGATGAAGTACTGGTTAATACAAAACCAAAGTGATGACTTCTGAATGAGATCCCTGGGCAGCAAAGTGTTTGCCAAGAGTGAGAAGGTGAGAGTGGAGAGAATAGTTCTTCAGTTTTTCCTTCTGATGGCAGGTGGAAGTAATTATAACCAACAGGTTTTAGAAAGAAGTTCAGGCTTTGGGATAAATGCTTCAACACTTTTTCAAGTTATTTTTCAGGTGCCAAAACTACTTGGGGGAACAGAAGTTTCCTTGTTTCAGTCAGTGGCCCAAATTCATCCCTAGCAAAACATGGGTGACTAACACTATCGAAACAGAGTCAGGGATGACAGTTGCTCTGTCAAATTTACCATGGCCTTCCCAGATTTCACCTGGGCAGTTGCCAAATGGCACAACCTTTGAAGCAGGTGACTGGGAGAAAATAAATGAGAGAATACAGTTTTCATGGAGTGAGTAAACCAGACTCAAGCTATCCATCTGCTTTTGCGGGACTTCTCAGCTTTTGCAGTGTGCAGGCTTGAAATGCAATCAAGGAAATGCAGGACAATCTCTTATTGGAACTGAAACAAAGAACTTAGTTTTCACATACAGCACTTAGCTTTGTGAGAAATGTCTGAGACCCAGTTGCTTCCTCATTATGAACTTATAAATCCCAAAGCCAGCTGGGCTGACAAAAGATGTGTAATGTCACGTAGGATCACCAAAACCATTGGCCCCCTTCCTTTGACTTCTCATCAATTTAACTTGACTTAATTTAACAATTCTGTCTCTCAGATCCAATCTTCACATCTGTCTCTCAAGGATATTTCATTCTTGGGAATTATGTAAACTGGCCACGGAAGCCTGTATAGAGGATGCTGACTTTCCAGGGCTGGATTTGACCTTACAGCCCATTCGAAGCCACTCATTACAGTGCTGCTGGGAAATGCAGGCGTGGTCAGTAGAATAACGTACTGCCCACTAGGCAAATAATTCAGTATTCTTTAAAGTGCCCTTTTGAATGTTCTCCTGAACTGAAGCACTGGTATATCATATCTATCTAGATGGGAGTACAGCACAGGTGGCTTTTGCAGTGCAACATCTGTTAAGATGTCAGTGCCTAAGGTTTTTCTCTCAGTTTTGTTGCTGACATTGTATGCAGCTTTTTTTGTTCAGAATATCTTTATCTGGCAAGCCAGACATCAATCCGCTCTTAATGCTTCGTAGGGAATCTTTTTTCCCATCCAAAAAAGAACTTTATCAGTGGTTTTTCTCAAATCTGCGTTCTCTGAGAATTTCAGATGGGCTTTTTTCTTAAATCCCTCAAATAACCTTTTCTCCTCATCTTTCCTCACTTTGCCAGCACATTTGCTTGAGATTTGTATATATTTTAAAGGTTCTCTCTTTGATTTGCTATCCCACCTCTCTCTTTTACTGTTAAATTACCAGAGGTTGGCAAAACAGTGTTTTTGTGCATGGCTACAAATGGGTGGGGTGTAATGTTGAACTTGTTGTGGGTTTAAAAACTTATTTACATCTGGTATTAACATAATGTTCTCTTCAGCCTGGCAAACAAATGTTAGTGATGAGAGAACCACCCTTTCTCTGGGCAGCCGCAGCAGCTGAAATTACTCTTTCTCCACCTCCCCTCCTCAGTTTAAGGCTATAAAGCAGCTTTTGCTTTCTGAGAATGGTGTCATCTGCAGCTCTTAGTAACTTATTCGGCTATTTAGTCCTTCTGAAATGTTCTCCATAGCAGTGTCAGTTTGGCAACAAAAATGAATGCACCCCAAATTGGAGACTGGTTTTGCTATTCAGGCATCTCTACAGCGCATGCAGATGGAAGATGCATCAATAAAGCACATTTTTAGAATAGCCATATTTCTCAAAGTACCCTTGTACTTGGCAGCACGTTATCTTGTTGATTACAGCGCTAAACATTCAGCCCTTCATCTCTTCCTATGTTGAGCTGAAGCATCTGAGCCAGCATCTGAGACCACTCAGAGGACCGCCTGGCAGATGAAAGCCCCAGATGCCAAGCTTTACATTTTGATGGGCATTGTAATATCTGAGCACTTGCTGGGCTGCCTGGCTGGTATCCTCTTCTCTTCTCTCTTGGCTCTGGGCTGCTCACAGGGAGATTCTCCAGCAAAGAGCCAAAGGGGTTTCATCTGTTTGCCATTTGCTTTCTGGATGCAATTTATTTTTTACTTATTTATGATTGAGAAAAATGTCTATCTTCTAAAAGAGAGTTATATGTGAGTCTTCACTGGATACCAGACAGCCTGATCTATAAACAATAACAGTACAAATGTTGTGATGATGTGCATCATTGGTTCCTAGGCAACGCAGTTGCATCTTTTGTCTTCAGGATATACTATATTTTCGTCTATAACTATTTCAAAAATACTATTCTAAAATAATACCTGGAATAGTATTTTTGTAAGGAAGACTGATGTGTTGGGATGGAGGCAGACATGGAGCAGTATGAGGGATCTTGCCAGCTCAGCTTTTTCTCCTTCACAGCTCCAGGGCTATTTATGAAACCTGGTTTTCATTTACAACTTGTCTTTGTCGATAAATAGTCTGGGGTAACCAAGTTAAAAAAAGGGTCCTTCATGCAGAATGGCTTTTGTCCTTTAAATCCATGGTTAGCAAAATTCTCCACTAGTGGTCCCATACAGGAAAGCCCTTCCCATGGTACTCTGCTGCTCTTTGCATTCCTGAGCAAGAAGCTCCAGTGGGGTTTGAGAGTGTAGTGATATGTCAGTTGTTAGGGAAATCCCAGGTGTGACTTTTTCCTGTGTGCTCTCCTGCAGCTTTGCTTCATGTGGATTTTACTTTGGATTTAATTGTGAGGTGGCTAACAGAAGCTGCAGAGAAACACATCAGTGTGGTGTTAACCTGGGGTTTATGAGCAAAAACTTTTTCATCTTCAGCTGGGCTGGGGGGGGGAAGAGGGGTTTGTTGTTTTGTTTTTTTGGTGTTGTGGGGTCTTTTTTGTTTGGTTGGTTTTTTGTTTGTTTGTGGTTTGTTGTTTGTTGTTTCTTTTTTTAAGAAAGTTCAGCCAAATCATTATCAAATTCCAAAAGCTAAAACTGCTTGAAAGAGGGAAACATTTCTATTACAGCATTGCATTTTGAACATGCTCTTCCTCCATGGTCTCTCTGAATTCTCTCAGGAAATTAAAAATCTGTTGAAACTGCCATTAAGACACCTTTTTTCTTTAGATTTCAGGATGCCACTTACAATAAAACAGCTGTAAAATAATACCTGGTGGCAGTTCAAAGTGAAGATGAAACAACAATATGTGCTATTATACCTTTCCCAAGTCACTCTTAAATAGTTGTGAACCAAAAGGCCATTAAAGGGTGAGCAAGTATGTTATTCTGATACAGTCTGTTAGTGGTGATATTGAAATAAAGGAGAGGAATAGATGAACTCTTCCTCTGAAATAAACCTATAAATGTATGAGTTCAATGGTATTTGATGTTGAAGATTTTTTTCAACCAATTTATATGTAAATTCTGGTCTTGTCTTGATATTGAATTATACACTGACTTTTTTTTATTCAGGATCACTGTGAATGAGCTGAAGGGCTGATTTGAATGAAATACTTTGCATAAAATTAAAGCTGCTTTGGAACAACAGGTATTTTTTAAAAAGCTCTTCTGTTTAAATAAAATGCAGCAGTAACCCCCTGTGGTTTCAGAGCAAGGGTGGCACAAGTGTACAGTCCCAACTGCCTCTTCCCTTTACTATTACGCAGTGGAAACTCCTTTTTCCCCAGAATCACAGTGCCAGTCAAGAGCTGGTCACCAGCTGCCGCCAGTTGCCTCGCTCCTGGGATTTATTCAGAGCACTGATGGAAACACTGTAATACTTGTTCAGAGCTGTCCAGCGTTGCTCTGTGTGCTGCTGCTATCACTTGGCGAAGTCCCTAAGGCAACGCCACATGCTGATGCTCCAGTCCACCGGCTCCAGAAGCTGTGGGATGGAGGAGAGTGGTTGCAGGACGGAGGTGGGAAGCATGAGGCTGAGATCTCCCAGTGCACTCCCTGATATGGGAGCTGTTTAAGGGGCTCCTTCACATTCATCCTCTTCTGCAAGGAACAAACCATACTTGATCAGTCTATAAATGCTGCAGGGAGACCAAAAGCAGTAACTATGAGCAACTTCAGTGCTGCAGAGCTTGGGTGGATCAGAAAGAGAGTAAGGCACCTCTGTGCCTATTAGTCCTGACTAGTGCTAACTAGTCAAAACTTTAGATCTTGAGATGTTGTGCAAGCTTTGACCTGGTGGTGCAGGAATTCAAGACCTATATTTTGCTGTGCAATCCCAGGTGGAATTAGTGGCTAGTTACTATTTATAGTTGCACCTTATTACAGTTGAATACTTCATTTCTGCTCCTCCTGCATAGCACACTTAGTCACAATGCATTTATGTACTTCTGAATCTCTCGCTACATAAATAGCGGTGCTGAATAGCGTTGCCTATGTTTGTGACTGTGCTTCTGCAGTTCCAGCCTGATCAGAGGGGATGAAGCCCTAAATGGTTCATTGTAGCACACATTCCACTCTGCTGCACGCTGTTTAATTATATCCATCATTCAGCATTACTTGATGAACCAGCTGTAGGCACAAGCATCCCTAACCTTTCATTGGGATAATTGCACTCTTTGCCACATTAGGAACTGGTTTGGAGCCAAGTCTTTTCCAAATACAGAGTCAATCTCTGTTTAGAAGTTTTCTGCCCCAAAGTAATTTCTAGAAAGTAATCTTGCAACAATGCATTCTTGGGGCAGCTGAAGACTGAAAGGTCTGTAAATCCAAATTGGTTATTTGTGTCACATTATGGCTCTAAATAATTGAGGCAGCTGTGTAGGATGTTGTAGCACTGCCTCAGATCATTGTATTCTGAAGATGGGATGCACCATGGCGCTCAGGTGAGAGGTAGCTTCCAGATGGTTTCTGCAGCAGAGGCTGGCAGGAACTGTGGCTGTGCATGCTCTGTGAAGGTAGGTATCATTGCTAGACCTTCGTATAGGTAGTATCGTGTAGGCACTGAACTTTTCCTGCAAGGCTCAAGTCATGTTGCTGGTAGCAGCTACAGAACTATAGCTGAAGACTGAAACACCCCAATCTTTCTTCTGTATGTGAAACTGATACATATGGTGTGCTAAGAGCCTGTGTATCAAGCGATACCAGTGCTGGCAGTGCTGAGTATCATTACAAAGTGCCCGGAGGACCTCTGGGTCTGTGAACCATTACAACCTAGGAGGGGAGAGGAGCCAGGACATCACTGCAGGTCACCTCCTGCCTGCAAGGGAGTAGTTCGTGTCAAAGCCAGGATATCAGCTAGTGGCAGACCACCTAACTTAAATTCACATGCCTCTTGTAGAAGTGAACCACTGATTCTCTGCTTCTCTCATGATTCAGTAGGACTATATTGGTTGTAGCTCTGTTGAGCGCAGCAGTGAATGGGAACACCAGCCTCTCTCCCTCACTGTTGTTTCCTCGTCAGCCTCAGATATATCAGCTAATGGATCTATATGATCCCTTTGTAGTTTTCTCACTCAGACCTCCTCTCTGCCACATGTTTGTGCCCCTCATCCCAGCATTCTGCATTCATCACTGACTTACTCCAGAACAGTCCCAATGAAGAGTAGGGCAGGTCATCAGCTGGCACAAATTATCAAAATAAGATTATTGCTCAAACCAAATAAAGGTAACAAAATATGACCTTCTGTTGTTAAAACCAATTAAGTTTCCTTCCATCAATTCTCAGTTCATTATCCCTTTCACCCCCCCAGGCCCTGTTCTTCCATCTTTTCAGGCTTGGTGCAAAATTAATGTTAAATCCCATTAGCCTGACCCCATTTTCCCCATTTTGCCTTCTGGTCTTTTGAATTTATGTGCTCTGGCAGGTTGATTCAGCAGCTCAGGGATCAAAGGGAGTGGCAGGCCTACAAGGAGCTTCAGGAAGAGCCTGGTTTACTCCAATTCACTTTACCTTTACATGAGTTTTCTGAAGGGGCCTTATCAGCAGGGTCTTGTCAGGAGGAAGAAGGGCCCTTGGCAGCATCCCTGGCCCCTCTGCTGGTGGGGGGTCCCACCACTTATTTCTTGGGATAACTCTAGTTAGGAGATGGAAGCTCATCCCTGGATGAGTGTATATTCCCTCTTCCCTTTTTCTTCAAAATGTGGGATGGAAAATAAATATTTCCTTACCCAGATAGATCTTTCATGCTACATCAGAAGGATCGTCTGCTCTCAGAGCAATGTGAGACTGTATTGACCACATTTTGTCTAGGTTTATGCTGCAAGTTAAACAGGGAGAGGGCAAGACCCGGTACCAATATTGACTAACCTATGCATTGTGGCCTCTCAGAAAGGGCTTCCCTGCTCCCTTTTCCAGCAGTGGGGTGGTGGTCTCAGGTTTCCTGCTGCTTGCAAGCTTAGCAGGAGCACTTTATATTTCTTTATTGGCATGAAGCATTGGTTAGTCACTGCATTGTGTGGCAGCAGGGGATGTGCCTGGTGAGCTTTGCAGAAGGTGCGTTTGGGGCAGATCTGCCATGCTTTGCCCCTGAGCAGGCCAGGAGGTAGCCCTACAAAGAGGGACTGTGTTGGGGTGGCTTCAGCAGTGAGCAGGGGAGGAACGTCTTCAGTGAGCCCTGTGGTGAGCCACTCTTTGGTGGTTTGCCAGACATGTGCTGATTTTGAGAGTGATGTAGGGAAGATATGATTGAGATTCATTTCCTGATGTGACAAATGGTGAGGGTGGGGTGATGTGTTGAATCACAGCCCGTGGAGAGCACACAGAGCAAGAGCGAGTTACATTTCACAAACTAAGAAGTGACCAAAGTTTAACACTTAAGCTGGGAAAGTGACATCTTAACAACTGTATCCAAAAAAGCGAAGATTTCTCATGAGTCTTAAGTTGCAAGACTGTCACAGTGGATTGAGAAACACATAGCCCACAGTGATGGACTTTAAATCCAAGGTGGATCTGCTGGGTAGATCTCTGTCTGGAATGCAGTCTGGCCTGGCCTGATACCTGGGCATGTCACCCTCACATTATCCTTCTGCATGTGATGATGAGGATCCCAGCCCCAGGGGGAAATGTCTCAGGACAGGGGGTGCCATGCTTACAGCTGCCTTTCTTCAGATGCCAGAGGTTCTCCGCTGTGGCAGGACAGCAGAATCCCACCCCCAAAGTGGCAGACTCTGCAGTCTGCAGGCAAAGCTCTGCAGTGGTGAGCAGGGTGGAAAGGCAGTAGTGTTAATACTGCTTCTGGCTGAGTTTACTTCACATAAAACATTCTTGAGGTCGCTTTATTCCTACTTTCTTGGAAGAAAGTGAGCACCTTTTAATTTTAATTAATCTAATGAGCAAATAATTTTTCTTACTGACTTGTACAAATGAAATTTCAAATGGATGCGGGGATATGTAAGTTAGATAAAGTGAACAGTTGCTTTAAATCTAGGCCCATAATCAAGTTTAATTTCTTCTCGTACACAAAACTCTTGGTAATTTAATTTTAGAGATGGGGAAAAAATTGCAGAATATTAAGTATGCTGTTTAAAATACACATGGTAGAAACAAACACAAAGATCCTGTTCAGACCAGTATGTAGTTTTTTATCCTTTTAACCAAAGTCTCACTAATTTGAGTAATGGACTTGATAATTTCTGCAGCTCACTCCACTTGCTTATTTAATCAGTGATTATTGTTTTCATCAAAATGGGATGGATCACGCAGATGAGGTTCTACATGAATATGCAACAGTGGATAAACACTGAAAAAATGCAAAGTAGGGAGCATCGTTCTGTACCAAATAAAATCCCAGTGCTTTGATAAACCTAAAAATCTATCATGTTTAGTTTTAATAATTAAATATCCTTGGGTATTCACAGCTGGTTAGGAGAGTATTTCAGTTCCATTTTTTTAGGTACTTTTCAGCAAATATTAAATGGGCTGAGTTCTTTTTATGAGATAGGATAGTCATGTCTGTCTTAGCTCTTTGTAGTGCTGCATCTTTTCAAGTGATATCCAAGTATTGACAGGGGGGTGGTTTGTGGTTTGGTCCATCAAGAGTTCATGTGTTAGCATGTTAAATGTGGTAGTTTTCTGTATTGATTTCTGCATTGATGGGGTTGATTTAATAATGGAGTGGCTTGTTATTGTAGTAACAGGTAAAGGCAACTTTGTGAAAAGTAAGTTATGTTGGCAAATACATTTTAGCAGCTGTTACAAGTCATGTAGTAACTGACAGCAGTCACATTTTCTGCCACTGTGACACATTGATGAATGGGCCTTCTGAAAAAAAATTGTTCCTCAGGAACTTTTCCTGTGGAGAATTATCTACTATGAAACACGTAAGCAACGAAAAACAGAGCAGTTCTCAGGGTAGTAGGAGGACAGTGCTAATTTTTGCCTGTTAACGTACTATCCATGCATGCTAACAACTTATCTTCACTGCCCAGGTGGTCTAGCCTCTGAATTTGGAAACGCCACAAAACTTTTTTTACAATTTCCCCTACTCCATTCCAAGAACACAGAGCCACATTTATGGTCTGGTTTACACTTGTATAAACTGAGTGCATGGCACTGATTTTGGAGCATTACAGATATGAAACTCGATTGAAATGCAGTCATTTGCATAGGGCTTTATCATCTGGAAAGAAGATAGAAAAAAAGTATTTTTTCATTAATGAAAGGAATTGTAAGAGGGAGCTTGTCTCACTGTTGAGGGTACTAAGAATATTAGTATGCTAAGGAACAAAATAATAGCTAATTTGCTTTCTTCCAAAATACATCTGGTAGGAGAACGAGCAGAAAGTGCATTTACCACTATTTCTGTAATTCCACAGATTATTTTTTCTGGCAGGAGAAAACCCTCATTGTCATAAAAATTGTTAAATAGGAATATGCTGGAAAGAGAGAAAGTAACACCCAAAATGCTGGTGTTTTTTCCCTTGCAGGGTTAAAATTAGGTAAATAACATCACTGAATTTAGATATTCTGGGCATGTATCTTCTTTAATCATGCATCCCAATGTAAAGAGCAATGTGGCTTAAAGCTGTATAGCTTACCTGTGCAGGTACACTGCTGCTTCCTGCTCACTGTCTGTCAAAATGATCATTTACGTCAACATTCAACTTCCTTGTAGTTGGAAACGTAAAATATGATAGTTCTTTGACAATGTATTATTAAAATAGCCTTTCCATGATGGGTTTTCAGCAGATAGCATGTGTTCATTAGCTTCGCGCTCTGCATTCAATCACTTCATAGTCCTAATAGAAAAAGGTTAAAAGCGTTCAGACTGACTGATGTCATGCACCTTACCAGTGCAGTTTTATCATGAAAATCGTAGTTCTTTCCATTTGTCCTAACCACAGCTACCTTGGAAAGTTGCTGACTAAAGTGTTAATGGCAGCTATTAGTGGAAGGTCAGCTGAAATGACTAGAGCGTTGGCCTAGTTGTACTTTGTCTGAACCCATCTTGCTGCATGTGACAAAGTTCCCTTGGAGTTCTTTGCAATACATGCAAGCTCAGCTGCCCCTGCTTGCACTGATGCTTCTCCTCCCTTTGTATCATGAATTTGGGAAGAATTAATTTTGAACCAGTATGATGACTGTCCAAAAATCTGCCATGTGGCATGGAGAGTAAATGTGGATAAGAACGAGTAATTACTGGTGCTGCTCGAGGGAGAGTGAAGTGGAGCTGAGCTGTAGCGGTTCTGCCCAGGATCTTGGCCTGCTCTGGAACAGCAGCTGTGCCTCTCTATGGGCCCCACCTTGGACCAGAGTCAGACACCTTCCACTCCACTGCTGGAGGATGTTGCATCCTGTCTGCAATGGCAAAAAAGACCCAAAGCATGGTATGGCTTACCCCTTACATGCCTGTTAGCCACAGCAGGGGAGATAATATTTAACCACTGACTCTACCAGGGAACAAAAATTAAAACAGAAGGTTGTCTGTTTGGTTATTTTATTTCAATTTGCAGATTTGTGTTGATGGGATCAAAAGCCAAAAAAGGCTAGAAATAAACTACAAATGTGCCAGAGCCAAAATAAACAGACTGAAATATGGCTAGACAAATTGCTTGTATTCCAGGCAGACAGACTGAAGTGGGGAGCAGGCAAACGTGGCAGCTCTCTCTCTTAAATAGCTTTCAAAATTTTTTACCTATTTTTTATGCCCTTGAACAGAAATTTCTGCTTGTGAACGTAAAATGCGCCAATGCCAAAAGGTAATTTGCTTACTCAAAGCTGACACCTCAGTTTAGGAGAGCCAGCTCATGTTTAGACCTGAAATAATGCTGAGTAAGCATCAAAACTTTGGGTTAGTTATCCAATGCTTTAAGTAAGCATCTTGGATCAGGCTGTGGTTAGAAGTGTCTAAACTCCACATTGCTGTATTTTCACTTCAACAGCATGCATTATTTTAATTTCAAAATTTCTAAGGCTTCTTAGACAGGTTTTGGCCAGCACTGATAAAAATGAGCTTTCTTCCTTATGTGCAGTTCAGCTAAACTGACATCTCTTCTGCATGTAGTGGGAAAGGAATTTTGCTTTACTGCAATATATACCTTTAAGAAGTTTTCTAGTGCTTATCAAAGTTAGACACACGTCTCTGCATTTACTTAAAAATATTTGTTGGAAATATGCAATTATAGGGTGTCTGTCAGGCACTCAGGTCCTGGTCTAGCAAGATTTAAAACTAACAGATACTAGTGGTGATGTGCTGATCATTTATAAACTTAAATAGAGAAATAAAAAGATTTTTGACAAATAAAGGTGAAACATTCCTTCCTTTCTAGCAAAATGCCTCTGAGTTGAATGCATTCATTCCAGGTTATTTAGGGAATAATTCATCCTGCATGTAGCTGACCTTCTTCGATTATTTTCATGTGTACCAGATTCTGTGCAGTTGCACATTTGGAAGGAGCTTTGGGAGCTTTTGTTATTCACGTGTTTTTCAGTGCATTCATTGTTGATAAGCATACGTATCATCTAGGCTTAGCAATTCCCTAAGATTAGATTTATTAGAGGAAAACTACTTTAAAGCATTTCATAATTTTACTGTAAAATACGTAGGTTGCTTTAAAATTGAGGGGAAAGAAGAGCTGCAAATGACATGGTATTACAGGATAGTGTTTTCTTATTTCTGTGTCTTTTATCACAGCAGTAAGGATGCTTTGAAAATGTCATCATCGTGGACAAATGAGTTCCTAAGATCAGCTCAGGTACTCCAGGGAGTGAGGAGATTTCTTTAAAATGTTTTGTAAACATCAGTGAGTTAAATCTCAAATTGTCGGTGAGTTGTGTGATAGATCTGTAGCAGAGATGGACGCACTGAGGTACAACTGAACTGACCTCCCTGGAAAAGTCCCCTTAATTAGTGTATTTGTGCACCTGAGATATCTAAGATTAGTTAAAGGACAGCTCTCAGCTCTAATCTTGTGTGTAATTGCACATGCTGCTTCCTAACTGTCATGGGTTCAGCAGTAGCAGTCATTTTTCTCCTTCTTGGTAGCTGGTGCAGTGCTGTGTTTTTGATTTTGGGCCTGGGAACAGCGCTGATAACACCAGTGTTTTCAGTTACTGCTTGGTAACGTTTTTGTCTGACCAAGGACTTTCTGAGCCTCATGCTCTGCCAGGGAGGAGGGGAAGCCAGGAGGAAGCAGAGACAGGACACCTGACCCAAACTGACCAAAGAGGTATTCCATGCCGCAGCACGTCATGCCCAGGATGTAAAGCAGAGAGCAGAGACCCGGAAGGGTGGGGGTGCACTGCTTGGTCGGGCTGGGTATAGGTGGTGAGCGATTGTATTCTTTCCTTGTATTTTCTCTTTTATGATTATTGGTGGTAGCAGTAGTGATCTGTGTTATACCTTAGTTACTGAACTGTTCTTATCTCAACCTGTAGGAGTTGCATTCTTTCGATTCTCCTTCCCATACCTCCGGGAGTGGGGGGAAGAAAGAGGGGGGAGTGAGTGAACAAAACTGCGTGGCTGCGAGGCTTAAACCCCGACACTAACACATGAACATGTAGACCTTTACCCATGAGGTAATTCATGAGAATATAGTGTGAAAGTCGCATCATTTGAGAAGAGCTCCAAGTGTGCTACAATTAAGCATATGCTGTCAGGAACTTTACCAGATCAGAGATGCAGTGATTGTGCTGTGGTATGGTGTGTTTGATAAGATCCTGGATAATGTAAATGCTTGTGTTGAAATTGCACTATAATTGGAAATTGAGTATATTACTTTATGTATAGCAAATAGCTAAAGAAAGTCGAAAGCAACAAGTATGAAAGTTTTAATGAGTGCATGTGGTGAGTATTTTATTATCATAAAAGCTGTAGGGTTTATTAGCTGACACAGGGCTGGAGTTTTTCATTAGCCAAAGGGTTTCATGGGATATAGCTGGAAAACATTCCAAACAAATGAATATTCTATTTTAAAAGAATAATGAGACGTTGAGGGGTTTTATAAACTCTGAAGTTTGCTAAACCAATATCTCTAATTAGATGAAGAAACTCTCTATAGAGGCTTTGCATCAGCGGCTGTGCACATAGCAAATGTTTTAAGCATTTACATATCAAATGCTGCTGGCAGCGTTTTGGCTGCAGTCCAAAGCTGTAGATAGTTTTAATCACATTTGTTCATTAATCCTTGGTGGAATTCTCTTATATGGTCTCTTTAGGATTTTCATTTAAGCATGTGCTGCTGCTTCTCAGCAGTGGGCTTATTTATTTATTTTATGAATGCCATCTGAAGCCTTGAATTTATGGAAAATAGGTTGTGGAGTGGCTCAGGAAGCAGACGATAGAGTATATTCTTTTTTTGTCAGTAGATCTCCTTTGTACCCGAGCATTTATGTACTCTCACTAGGAAGAGGTTTATTCAGCACTGTGACATTTAAAGAAGACTTTACTCTTTTGTGACTATGTTAGTTCTGTTCTTTTCCATGGGAGACAGACAATGGTTGAATGGGAAACAGTAATTGAAAGTAGAGCAAAGATGATTGTATTGCTAATAAAATGTCTTGAGAGTCATACAACACTGGCAGAGCTGCACTGAAAGTAGCTGCATCCCATATGATGAGTGATCAGTGCCTGGAGTATCAAAATGCAGAACACTAATGCTGTGAAATACATGGGTGCAACTGCCAGCCCTGATGGCCGCCCTGTTGCTGGAGCAGAACTCTAATCTCTCAAGTACTCGAGTGAGCTGAGCTGCTAAGGCAATAGTTTTCTTCCATTACCTCGTTCCTCGGTTAAACCTGACTTGAAAGACAAAACAAACCATTTAAGACAGCACTGGTGTAAAAGCAGAGGTGTTAGCAGTCACCTAGAGCCTTCCACACGCAGTTGGCCTCTGAAATCCTATCTGTGGTTCCCATTTTTATGGTATGTTTTCCGAATGAATGCTATAATGGGAATCAGCTTCTCTGAGAAATGCCTGCCGTACTAATATTTGTTCTGCAGTACGTAGCAAGGGCTAAATATAGCCTTTCCTTTTCTTTGCAGTTTTAGATGGCGGTCTTTTTCCATGCTACAGCCAGTATCAGGCTTCTCTAAGCCTCTTCTTGCACCGAAGTGCCTCTGGGGAGAGAGGAGTGGGAGCGTCAGTGAGAGGGTCCAGCTGCATATCCAGGGTCCAAAAGCTGAACCCTGCAGTGGGAGGGTTTTTTCCTGTGTTGCTGTGCTGCACTTGCATGGTTGATCATCTTGCTGTATGCATGAGAGAGGTCTTACAGGTTTTTGATTTTTTTCTGCTGAATCATTCGGCTGTTGTATCCTTTTGTTAGGTTACCCATGCATGCCATGCACATGCACCCACACAGAATCATAGAATCATAGTATACTTAGGGTTGGAAAGGACCTTAAGATCATCCAGTTCCAACCCCCCTGCCATGGGCAGGGACACCTCGCACTAAACCATATCACCCAAGCCTCTGTCCAACCTGGCCTTGAACACCACCAGGGATGAAGCACTCACAACTTCCCTGGGCAACCCATTCCAGTGCCTCACCACCCTTACAGTAAAGAATTTCTTCCTCATATCCAATCTAAACTTCCCCTGTTTAAGTTTGAACCCGTTACCCCTTGTCCTATCACTGCAGTCCCTAATGAAGAGTCCCTCCCCAGCATCCTTATAGGCCCCTTTCAGATATATTATGTATAATAGTGCTTCAGCAAAGTACATTGAATAAATAAAGAAAACATGCCCACTGAGAAATGCACTTTTCCACATTCATGTGTGCTTAGTGGTATGGTGGAAGGGCCCGTATGGAGAAGGGTGCCTTACTGGAGTGGCAGCATCATACCCAGCTTCACTGCCAATGTTGCCATGTCCCCAGCAGACGCAGGAGCGGAGCTTTCCGAATGCCTTGGATAGGGTATGCAGGTGTAGGTGGGAATTCGCAATAGTTCTTCACCATGTCCTGGATTGCTCTCTTTCCTCATTACCACCTCTGCTTTTCCTGGTGATGCAGGGCTGTTGGCAGCTGCAGAGCTGCTGAGCCGGTCTGAACACCTCCATTCCTTGAGTGAGAGGGCAGTAGGGCGTGATGGCCCCAGGTTAAGAATAGTTGCAGAAGGAACTCTCCTTCTGCCACAGGGGTCTTGGTAGTGATGGCATGTCCTAATACTTTACAATAATGTTGTAAGTAAGATTAATTTAATCACTTATTGAAATCGATGAGCTTAATCATAATTATTAGAATTTATTGAAAAGCAGATAGCAAAATTGAAGGCACTCAGCTCTTCAGCTTCCAGGCTCTTGTGTGCACAACTGCATGTTTAACCATGGAGTAATATCTTATTTAACTCTGAGTAGAGGAGTTTGCTCCGTAATTCCAGTTTTCTTCTCAGAAGTCTTTTTCTTCTCTAGGGACCTTCTAGAAATAGCTTTGTGGCAAAGAGCTGTGGGGGTTGCTGTATGTCTGGTATGTGTGGTTGCTGTATGGGTATGCTCTGTATGGCTGCGCCTTCGCACAAGCGCAGTGATCCTGGGAAAGAAAACTATGGAGGGGAGTCAGGCAGGTAGAGCTGGAAATACCAAAGCTTTGGGCACTGAGAGAACTTATAACAGTCTTTACTTACCTCTTCTGACTGTATATTTGCCTTCATCATCCTTGCTTTAGAGGCCCTACTCTCCCAAAGGCCTTCCCCTTTATGTTTGTTACTCTGGCTTTTTGTGTGTTCAGCTGCTTTCGTGATATTCTCCTACCTCTCCAGCGCCCCACACCGTGGCAGAACTACCACTGTTTGGTGACACAGTTCACCACGGCCAGAGCAAACTCCCTCCCTGCACTCATGTCCGTCTGTGTTGCAGCTGTCAGGTCTTGCGCAGCAGCAGCAGTCTTGCCTGTAGATAGCACTAAATTAGTCATGATTATGAATTTCACCCATTTTCAGTGTGCCATCTCCTCACAAGCGAGTGTGTTGTTCTGTAGTAATGCAGGCTGTTTGAATTCACAAGAAGCAAGTGTACGGCCCAGCATGGAGGTGTACTTGTTGAGGTCTAGTGAGACTTGCTGCCTGCATTCCGGAGCTGCCTGCAGACCCCAGATGCTAGTGTCACAGTCACTGCTTCAGTTCAGCACTGCAATGTTGTTGTTGTAGGGAATACAGCCTTTGTCTTCGCAGGATATGGTAAATACATGAAAAAAATCTCAGAGCTGTGGCCAGATTTGGTAATGGCTGGTGGCTACAGCTCACAACTACTGTGCACTTAGTGAACAGCTACAGGATGGTTTGCTGGGAAAGAGTTGGGCACCTTGTAAAAGCTCCGCTCTTGCTGTTGCTTTTCATCTCAGTTATGCTGTGTGGTTAACATAGCAGTTACCTCGTATGAGCAGTACTGTGAATGGTCAGAACCTGGGCACCCTCACATTTCCTTTGCTGGGAGTAGCCAGGGCAATGGAAAGTTCCTTTTGCCCCATTATGTAGCAATAAAAAAGATATTAGTTTTTTACTTAGTGGATTAGAAAATACATAGGAAAAAATCTCTTCTACACATTAAGGTTGTAACAGTGACAAAAACACTAAGGGTAAAAAGCATATTCAAATCAAATCAGTGCCTGGGCCAAAATCACTGCCCAGAGGCCAAGATGTGATTGCTTCCAGCAGACTTTGCCCTTGCTTCTGCAGAAGTGTGGGACCAGGACTGAGCAGGTCTGTTTTAAATAAATTAAAGCCACAGGTTAATTGTCTTGCTCTGGCTTTTCATATTCCAACATTGTAATTTACAAGTAACTACATTTGTGATTAAAGTGAGTTAGAGCTGCCTGAAAGGGGTAGCAGAATCCATTTCTCAGTGCTGATAGTTGCATGTAGGAGCAGGCATACAGAAAAAGAGAAGAAAATAATGCCAGAAAATAATGATTAAAAGTGGAATTTAGTCTATCCCTGGCCAATGCTTGTGTGCATAATACAGGATAAGTTCAAGACAGACTTTTCAACTGGGACAGTGTGGGGTATTCCTGGTCAATGAAGTGCTGGGAATGACCTGGCCAGAAACACTTGAGTAAAAGCCCTCCCTTCCTTGGCACTGCTAGTGAAACAGGGCTGAGGAGAATGAAGTCGCCTATAGAAATCTAAAGCTCAACAAGACAATAGGAGGGATTTCCGTGGATTTCATTAGATTTTTGTCTCAAACCTGGAGCCAGTAGCAAAAGAATTCTCCTTTTCTTGAAAGCAGTATGAGAGGTGCTTTCCAAGCAGAAAAACTGTGTGTATGCATAGCATCTAAAACCATTTATTTAGCCTTACCTTTTTGATACATCAGAAATTAAATGCCTAAGAGACAGAGATGATCTATACTTTGTATGCAGGTGGACTGCAGCCCCTAGCACTTTTCATGAAGTTTGAAACAAGATTGCTTGATCTGGTTCTTGATAAAGGAAATAGCTATAAACCCAGTGCAGGGATAATCTGAAATGAAGGCATTTTTTGAAGACCTCACTGGTGAGATCACTTGAAGCAGATGGCAAATTGAACCTTCCTGCCTGTGACCTCACCCACTGAAGAAGAAAAACCAAAAGAGCTTTTCGGCAGCACTGCCTCTGCCGCAGCATCTCTGTGGGTGGGTGCTAGACTTTGGACTGGGTTTCAGTTAAGTTGGAGACTGTTTGGGTTGCAGCAATCTGTGCTCTCCAGGAAGTTTTTCTCACTGTCACTGCTCCCTGTTTTAATCAGCAGGGTCTCATCTGTCTACAAAGCCGCAGCCTGCTCTGTGCCAGGACAGCCCCCTCAGTTCCCAGTCTGGATTGTAGGGGATAAGCCCCAGGGTCTATGGGGGGACAGTCAGACCAACACTAGCATGTCTGAAATGCCCCTCTGGAGAAGGGCACCAGGCTCTGCCAAGCAGGGGACAGCCCATGCAGTACCAAATTGTCCAATCCCAGAATCCAACAGAGCAGTTAACTCTTTCCTGCATCTGATTCCTACACAGAATCAAACTCTCTTGCTTCCATACCTGTGGCTGCTAAAAGTTTCTGAACTTTTGAGCTAACTTAGCCAAATTGTTATGTAATTATGTAAGTTCTGACATTTGAATAGTCCAGTTGAAGTTACTGCTATTCCTTATATCCTTCAAGTTGCCCGTGCATTAAAGTACATTGCTGAATCAAGGACATTTATATTAGCCTTCACTATCTTCCAAAAGTAACAATTACTTGTTTTCCTTTTCTCAGATTCTCCAAAGACTTTCTTAATCTATTTTCACAGCTGTAAACTAAGGGGATGTCTGCTCTTTGCTTGGATTAGTCATCAGAATTTGAAGGGTTTGCTTAAAACCAGCAAGCCAAACATTGCCTTTTGTTCTCCGCAGTGTCCGGCCACGCTTGTGTGCAGGGACACACTTGTACCGCTTCCCAGGCAGACCTGCCAGCACCTTCAGATAATGCAAACATAAAGTCACTGTTTCTCTTTCCAGTTTTCCATTTGAATCTGAAATTATTGCAATGCTCAGCATGTGTGTGTGCTTACTGAGTGCCTGGCTAGCCTGCTCTTGCCCTGGGACACCTCAGTCCCAGGCTAGGGTCTGAGAAAACACTAGTGGTAGACCTTGCTTTGGCATTATTTTCCAAGTTCCCTTTTTGCTATAGGACTCATCTGTCACTTCCTTAGACCTCTAACTCTACCTCTCTTGACTCTTAACTCCGGGCTGAACTCCAGCCGAGGAGCTCAGCCATGTTCCCAAGGTTGAACAGAGCCTAGGACTGAGCCACTAGAAGCTCTGAAGCTGCTTTTGCAGCCCTCAGAGCCCCTCTGCTTGCCCAGCCAAGCATTCCCACCCTCTGAGCCCAGCCCCGTGGGAGGCTTGGCTGGGTTTTGCTGAGTGGCATCACAGTAGGCAGGCAGGCCGGCATGGTGCACTGCCTCTGCTACCCCTGTCCACCCTTGCTGTAGGAGAGGAGCAGCGGGACCTTATTGAGGTGATCTCAGTAAAGTTCTGGTAGAGATGGACACCTCCATCCCACCTGGCAGACCTGCCCTTGGTTAGCACCAAATCTACATCAGTGAAGTTGAAAATGCTCTGTTTTCCCATCCAGTATCTTCACTTGTCATCTTCTTCTGGAAGCTTTGCCGCATGCACAAGCTTCCTCTAGACTTAGAGATCACTAGAAGATTAGTTTCCTGTTCTCTCTGCATGCTGCACACCTGAAAACAGTGTGTTTTCCTCAGCTTCTCCTGCATCATCCTTCCTTCCTGCTAATGGCACAGGTAGCCAGCTGACTAATCTGTCTCCCCAGTGCCTTGCCCTCCCAGTGAATTTAATAACAAAAGGAATAAGTGAGAGGTGTGTGGATGCATCCATCAGCTCCAGCCTCATGCACCAGCTGTGGAAAGGTTTTTTTCCTCAATACGTGTTCACGTTGTGTTACACACTAAGGAAACTGATTGGAATGTAGTATGTATATTGGTGTGTTTTAATCAGTAGTGTGAACTACTCTCCTTATCCTTGTGACTTTTTTATTTCCTTCTTAGGACGGCTTTATTGCACTTGTTACTTTCTGTTATACTGTGATGGTTGGTAAAAGATTTTTTGCCAGATTTATGCTTAGTGAATTATCCCTGAAATTTGTTGAGCTATAGAGGGATTTAATTTGGCAGTGTGGAGTTGGTCTTGCTCCCAGTGATGTCTTCAGCTGAAAATCTCGGCTTTCATTGCCTTACTTAGGGAGAAAAAATAGGCCCATGTCTTTAGTATTCCTCAGAAGAAATGCCAGAGGCACTGTAAATAGCTGGTGCCAGAGGCACTGAAATAATGTAAAGACCCTGCTGCCACTGTGTATGAAGAAGTGTGGTAGCAATCTGTGCCAGAGGCATTAAGGAAATATACCCCTGAAGGCAAAGCTTTCTGAAAGGTGAGGGGGATTTTAGCAACTGCACTAGCATATATGGTGTGTTCAATACCTTAGATTTTGCTTTTAATGTCATGAGATGGAATAATTCAGAGGTGATGCGCAGCATCCTTGTGATATTGGGGCCAGAAGAAGCAGTTGGAATGCAAGTTTAATGGAAATTCAGTGTGCTCCCATGCTGAGCACAGAATTGGTTGACCACATAAATCTAAATGTCAAATGACTAAAAAGTTTTACCAGTTGGAAATGTGATGGTTTATTTCTATGTTGTCAGCATGTGAAAAGAAGCAGACCTAATTGACAAGGAGGAAAAAAATGAAAGTAGGACCAGGATGCCATAAGTGTTTTCAGGAAGTGGGAAAATGTCAATTAGTAATTACTGTGAGAGCTAAACATCATGTGGGGATTTATAAGTATTAACTAAAAAGCGAGAAGCATTGAAAAGTTTGTAGCCCCAAGTCCAAATAGACTTGTTACAGCACTGCTGAACAGCAAAACACAGGTTGGTGAGCAATCTAGAAATGAAAATATTTTATTGAGTGGTGTGGATTGTTACTTTGGTTGATTTGATTTTACGCTGTAAGGAAATTAAAGCTCAGGCACTTCCAAACTTGGTTATATTTCTAAAGATTATCTTTGCGTGCCAGCTTTTGCCTAGAAACTCACCCAAGGATGTTGGCCATTGAAACCATTTCATGTGGAAGCATTGCTAAGTAAATTCACTAAATGCCTATTCATCCCAGTAAGATGGAGAATCACCGGGGCAGCAAATGTGAAAATCTGCACAGCTTACTACACAGAAAGCAGTTTTCTGAGGTTGCCAAATAGAGATGCAGTTTGATCCTGGGAGGTATTACAGCTCACATGAGTGAGCATAGGAGAAGGGTCTCAGGCTCCTACAGGAGGTTCAGGCTGGTTGATAGGCCAATATTTCATTTGGTCCAGATAAAATCAATGATTATGAAGATAGTTTACTAGGCTGATAACATTTCCAAGTTGTTGCAGCCTGAGCCCAGGAGTTAAATGCATTTTGTACAGGTCTCTGGTTTAACTTGGTTATCTGTGGCTTATAATAATAAAATGCTTTCAAGATACAGTACTATTGACAGCTGCTTTATCTTTCATTTTTCTGCCACCAGCTCTATTACAGACCATTGCTTAAATGGTACTGTATCTATAAGGTTGTGGTTTTGAATGCAACTCAGGAGATGAAGATCTTTTTAATATGATTTATTCAGTTTTCTTTAATGCGCTGACCTAGATAAATAGAGACCATTTTTGCTCCATTGTTAAAGAAATAACGCACTACAAAAGCTGTCAAGCGTAAATACATTCTTGGACATGTCAGCTGAAATTCTGAAAATACTGGTATCAGATTGACAGTCATAGTAATTGGAATTAACCTTCTGAATTCTGAATTCCTTTGTTCCTCTTAATTATATTTGTATTTTGACATTTGAGTTCCCTTGCTTTCTGCGTTCCAAACTTGGCCTCTTCGCTATTACAAGGATGAAAACAAATAGAATGCCAATAGATACTTAATCAAAGGCCCTAAGAAAGCTCCGGCAAAGCATGTAAAATTGGACTATCAGTGCAGTCATCTCACAGCTGGATTTTCATACTTTAAAAGTGCTGAGCAGTATTGCTTAATACCTTCTCTGTTACAATGCTTAGGAAAATCTTCCAAGAGAAGATTTTTTTTGATAGGAAATTTGTGAAGATATAGTAAAGCTGAGCTTCTTCCCAAGTATGCTTTCCTGAGGGAGGCAGTGAAGTTCAGCAGCAGAATGGAAGTTTTTTTATCATCTGCCTTCTTCACAGAGTCTGTGGACGGTCCCCAAATGAGAACAGTAAGTGTATAAATTACACTAGACATAGTAGTTTTCACAGTGTGATTTGTGCATCCTGTGTTCTTTCTCTTGCAGGACAAATGACCAGCTAGTAGCATTCCTGTCCAGATATCGTGATATGAACTTCTTGAAATCACATGGGAGGGACAATGCAAGGTAAGCTGACCCTTCCCTCAGCTTATTTTAGCCATGGCACTGAGAGTTTTTGCATAGTGATGGTTTTCCAGTATTAGCCAAATGAAGAAATCCCTAGCCCAGAAAAGAAAAGCAAATGAGGAGGAAGTCCTCTCCTGAGGACAGTTGTTTATTGGTCCAGAATGGCTCCTCCCCACAGTTGTAATTGCCAAGTAGTTATTGCCGCACACAGCAACACTTCCTTGCCCCAGTCACTCCCAGCCACACCGGGGACCAAGACGTGCACTATCCAGGATCTGCAGCAAAGCCTTCTGCAAGCAGAGCATCTCTGCAGGATGTGGGAGCCTACACCAGGGTGAATATGCTAGTGATGGTGGCTGGAGGTAGCATAATCTGCTAGCATTTTGTAGTCCTTGAATTAGCATCCCTGTTCGTCTACCCTGCACAGGTCTTCGGGAGAAGAGAATGTGCTGTGTTTCCCACAGTGCATCACTGAATGCTTACAGCTTTGTGGTTTGAGGGAGCAGCAGTGTCAAAACACTGTGTTTCCATTTTCTTCTGCAGGTGGAAGATCTTTCCCATGTGATTGCAGTGGTTTTTTCCTCTTTATTGGTAGTTTTGGACCATAACAGCAGTTTTGCAGCAGTGCCAGCAACTCCATGTGCTGAGTCCCGGTGGCTTTGAACCTAAAAATAGTGTTTTATTCTGCCTGGGTCACCAGGACATCTCTTTACTCTGTAAAATGTCCAGCGTACTCTAAGGCTGGGTTCAGAGAGTAAGGGTAGAGAATATGACCCACTGAGTTGCATCTTAAGTGCAGCAGCTGGGTAGAATAGCGTGCAGGTCTCACTCGCTTCTTGGCTGCTCTTGCTCTTGTCACTAGATTTATCAATTCTGTCATGTTCCTGTTTAAATTAAGCCCTCATGAGCATTCATCTTGTGCATGCAGAAGTTCTATAGCAGGTAGTAAAAAATAATACTGTGAGAAATAATATTTAAATCTGAGTCAACAGTTTTCATAGAAGAGTCTCTGGCTTGGGAAATGCAGTGTCAGAGTGATTGGCAGGTTGGGCTCAAGCTGGTAATAGTGATCATCAGCAGAGTTGTTGTAGGAAAGGGAAGAGACACAGCCAGGGGAAAGCAGTTGGTCTCCTGTGCCTCTTTGCTCCTCTGGTGCCCTGATTCGTCTCAAATTCCCTGAGCTGGCTAAGGAAAATAATGAATTATGACATGTCACATCAAGGTGGCTCAAACATGCCAACCTCAGCTGAGTTAGAATAATTTAAATAAATTAAACACATAATCTGGCATTAATATAATAATCAAATTATCTAATGTGCCACTTGTCATCTCCTCACAGGAATAATATCCCATTTATTAGCTCAGTGGTTCCCTTTGACTGCATAAACAATTAAATACATTTTAGCCTATTACAATATGTCGCTGTGTTTTGTTTTTTTCTGCTGGATTTCTACCATAAATTCTTTCTGCATCAGGGAACATATTGTGGGACAGGAGTGCAGATTTGCCATCCCTGTCTGCTGTGGTTGTGTAGTCTCTGCATCCTGTAAGTGCTCCCACTGGATGAATGAATCCTTTCACATCACCCCTTGGCACCTCCCCAGAATTTCTATCACGGAGATAGAGTGTCTCCTGTCCTCCTGCCTAGCCCAGATAACTGTAGAGACAGGGCAGCAGGACAGCTTCAAGCCAGTAGCTCCAGCAGCCTCTGAGTAATATCGGTGTTGGGTAAAAATTCATTCCATTGGTGTCAAAAGCTGATCAAAAAGCTGTTAGCCCTCACTTTGTGTTGTGGGTGATCTTCCAGCTCTACAATCAGTTGTAGAGAGAAATCATATCTCCTGTGAAGATCTCCAGCCTGATCTTTCAGTTTTAGTGTTTCAGTAACTCAGTCTTGTCTAAACCAGTAAATGTGCCATCTGCTCTGCCCATTTGATGCACAATTTCCAGTTGGCTTTCATTTTATGACCGAGGTGTGTAAGCTTAGGTCATGCCTGTGAGGTTTATCCATGGAGTTAGAATGATGAAATCCTCAGTATGAGCCCAGGCAGATGAAACAAGACCAAAGGGCCACCTAGGCTGTTACTCCATGTCCTGATGCCTCTAGCTGGTGTTCCCAGAGGAGCACAGGACGTGGGTAGGGATGCTTCCTTACAGTATTCTCTCAGCCTCCTAGACCTTTGCTTGCAGAATTTCCACAGCCAGACTTGGTGACTTGTTCATTTAAGAGTAGGGGATGGTTATTATTTTCTATTGATTTTTCCAGTTACTTTTTAAATTTTGCCATTTGCTTTGCCTTGTCACAGCACTGTGGAAAAGAAGTATCCTGTGGGGGAATGGTATGGCCAAGAGCTTAGTAAGGTCGGCAAGAGAAGCAACAGCCTCTTTGGCCACAAAAATTTAATAAACAAAAGGCAGCTTTTGGAAAGGATTTTGGGCACAGGCCAGTCTCCAAGATATTGGGCAATAGGAGAAAACTCCCATGGGACATCCTATCTCAAAACAGGCTGGAACAGAGGTTGTCATTTAAAATGGCTAGTTGAAGCCATGATAATAAGAGAGAGGACACTGGACTAGACTGAATGCCACCCATGTACAGTAGTAGTTTTGTTGTTACAAGGTGTTTTTCTCAAAGCATGTGAACTAATAATAGGGTGCTCAGCATTTAAATATCACTGAAAGCAATGTATAACCCTTGCTGCTACTTTATATTTTAATTTGTGAGTGAATAATGGCTCCTAAGCAATAAGCTTTTCAATTGTGTAAGTCTGCTTTGTAAACAACTAGAAACTCTGAATTTTAAGTCATCATAGTCTTTGGATCATGCAACAGAAAGATTAGAAGTGCCATCTTAAAACTGAAATACTTATACAGCTCAATTACAATGTACTTTGTATTCAAGCCATGTTCACAATCAGTACATGTTTTACTGCCAAATAAGGAGAGAAACCAGGCTTCCTTTTATAGAGTGAAGTTTTCTTTTAGTTTTGCCAAAGTCATTAAAAAGCACATCACTCTGATTTTCCTTTAGTGGCTTCTGAAAAGGGAATGGACGTGAAAATGATTTCTTAACTCAGCTGGAGAAGCATTATTTCCTTAGCTGGATGTATGAAATGAAATTGCATACAGTGGCTGGAGTCGTTACATAGTGCTTAGTGGGCAACACTTACATTTTCTCCTCTTTTCAGTGTCCTGGACTATTCAAAGCAAAAGAATAACCCAGTAGTTGTATAAGCTATTACAGTTTGGAGCACTCGGAAGTTTTCATTTTTTGGTAGAAGCAGCACCTGGCTGATGTATTATAAAATATAAAGGCAGTCAAATGTGACATCTTCAGCAACAGGCAGGAAAAAGGGTTTTTTTTCAATAGAAACTTTGCCACAGTAGTCATTTGGGACACAGTGTAAACATACAGAAGGCTGGATGCTGTTACCTCTTAGAGGAATCCAGAACTCATAGGCAGACTACAAACTGCTACAGAAAAGGCCATTAGAAGTTTGCTATGTATCTGAGGAGTTCTCTTGTGCTGTTTTTGTCTCCTTATTAATGCTGTTATTTGCAGTTGTGTTGTTCCCTTTCTAACTCCTGCGTTCCAGATACTTTCAGAGGTGTTGCTGACCTGTATGGCTTTTAATAAAGAGCGTGGCAAGCCTATCCCAGTTCTTAGAGGCTGGAGAGATCTGAACTCCTGGAGGACTGGAGCATGTTCCCAAAATCTCCACCTCTGTCAGCCCAGTTCTGCTGATGCATATCTGTTTCATCACCTCTCCAGACAGGCCTTTTGGTCCACTGCAGCACATGTTCATTGGCATCCTATACACTGGGTTGGTGGTAGTTTGGTGGTTGGTTAGAAAATGGATCACATAGTAAATGCTAGTGTGCATTGCATTGATGAATTGCCCAGTAAGTACTCAAATACTAGGGAAAAAAATTGATATATTATCCCTGCTGTTGGAATAGTTCAACCACTTAGCTCCCAGCAGCGCTTAGCTTGCTGCTCATGTAAAATACTTGGCTTAAATTTCCCTCAGCCACACTTTTTTGTTAATATTTTGGAAACGCTTCAGTATTCTGAAGCAGACCGGCTAAGATCTACTTTTTGTTTGTAACTAGTTCAGCCCAACAGTTGTATGTCAACTGTAGCAACTGAAGTAGTAACATGTGTCTTCTATGCAAAGAGACTGCACTTGACATTACCGCTAACTTTGAAATGTGGCTTATTGTTTTATGCTGAGCGTTAGGGGAACCATAAAGCCTTTACTGCTTCAGCCTGACAGTTTGCCTTCTGTTGCGGCTTTTATTTCTGCTTGGTTTTGGAAAACAATGCTAAGTTGGCAATGCAAAGAAAAAAAATAGGTTAAAGAAGTCAGGAAGATGCAGTAGAAATAGATGTATGTCTTGACATGGGACAAACCAGGATGGGTTTTGGTGTTGGTAGAGTATACAAGCCAGATCATCCACCAGTTTGGGAAGGTGCAGTAAGTGAGAAGGTTTGAAGTAGCCATAATTTTTCTGGTGAGACGGGAATTAGGAAGGAGGTGAAAATTGAGGTACCAGTAATCAAAAGTCTTATTAGTATCTAAGAATGTTGAGCTATACACTTCATTTTCAGTGGTATACATAGTAACATTTGTGTCCTTTCATCCGAGGTTCTGAGATAGTTTATAAATATTCATTATGGCAAGGAACATCCTTCTAAATTAGACAGATATTGTTGGCCCTGTTTTAACCACAGATCAATAGCCTGATTTAGTAACTTGAAAATCTTTATACAAGTGGCTCACACTTGCCCTCATCACTTGGAAAGTTTGAATCCCCATTTCCTTTTCTTTCTTCAGTCATCTAGTATGCAGATCCCAAGAAACAGTAAGCACAGTAGAAATATCCAGCAATACACAGATGTGGTGGACACCCAAGTGTCCTCTGCACTGCGTGTCCCTTGGCATTGCAGCTGTGATCTGGCCATGGCCGAAGCAATAGTTTGTGCTGTAGCTGCTCCAGCAGCAGCATCATATAGGTGAGATGGCTTCTTGCTCAGCCACTCAGGCCCAGCAGCATTCCCAGGTTGGAAACTGCTTGGTTGTGTGGGTGTTGGGAAGAAGAGCAGGTAAGGGGATAAGAAATCTTCTAGAGAAGACAATTAATGGAGACAAACAGATGGCAAAATGTCAGCTTTCATACCATTGAGTCTGTCTGTGGTGAATTCATGCTACATCTCTGCACATTGTCATTTGCAGTTTTTTCCCTGTCTTGCTTATTTTATATAAAAAGAAACAAAATCCCTTGAGTTGTGGCCTCCCTGGTCATGAGAGGAAGCCATTACATTTTTGTCCTTGTAAAAGCTGTTCCAGTTTCTTAGAAGATATAGTAAGTGAAGAATGGTGGAAAGAAACCCACAAGAAAGTCTTTGAAAGCTCCTCTTGAGTCTTGTACTCTCAAGGGACTGGATGGAACTCTTGTCAAAACAAGGCAATTCCTAGTAGAGTCAGAAATAGACTGCAAGTTTCCTACAACTAAAAATAGTTTTTATTTTGGGGGCACTTTAAGAGTTTGCTCCGTGACTTGCGGCATTAAAATACTAAGAAACGTTAAGGATTTTTAAGACTTCTTCTGAAAGAGACATTTCCAGAAGATGGATGGTAAGATTTTTTTGAAACCAGTGGAAGTTAACACTTAGGAAAAGGTGGACAAGAAGAAAGAATCGTGAGGAATTTCTTCTAAACATAATGCAAGAGTGTGATGTGACTAAGTCATTAAATGGATATACTGAGAAAATTACATATGAAAGTCGCAGGAACAAAGTATGTACGGTATGAGGTGCCTATTGTAGAGCTTGAAAAATCTAATTATGTCCATATAGAGATGAGTAAAATGTGTGTATTCAGCAGCTATCAACAGCATCTTGTGTGGAATACCCTAAATGCCATGGACATTTGGTTTCCATAAGGATGCTATTGATTCAGAAGGGCCACATTTAGCTTAATATTTGAAGGTGGGCTTGTAACTTCAAAGAGCCAGTCAGAATCCTGTACCATTTTTGCTACACTGTGAATGATCTAAACCTTATATTGCCGAGTATTTGTGGCAGTAGACCAGCTGTCTGCCATAGATTGGCTTGCACACAGAGCAAGCAAATCTATGTTTAAAACTGTATTAAAAGCTGTTTAAACATATACTGGAAACAACTGTGGTAGCATGGACCCTCAGAAAACCCTTCCAGTAGTGCTGCCTGGTCTCACAATGGCTTGCTACCTGACCCCTGGAGACCCACAGAAATTGCAGGAGAAAACGTCACTCGCTTCATCTCTCCATGCGGGCTTATTTTCTGTGGATGTGTCACCTGTGTTTTCTGCTCTGAATTCAGTCCCTGTCTTCCCAAGGCTGGACCCTGTGCTGTCCTCACTGAGGAGTGCTAGCATTGGGCACCCCTCTGTTTACATACCCGCCATGCTTTGCTGCTCAGTGAGGTCTGGTGACCTCCTCTGTTGCAGGGCACGTAGAGATACGAATGACAGACACTAATAGTGTTTTGAAAGTAAGACTTCCAAAAGTTCCTTGTTACCTTCTGAGCATTTAGCACAGTAGACAAAGCTACTAAAAGCATTTCAGTTTGTGTGCTTATGGGTTTGGCTTTTGCATGAGACATAAGCCCAATCTTGCTATATCAAATCCAGTCAAGAGAGAAATTTGTTATGATACTGTTGATATTTGTGCATTGGCATTAAAGCTTTAGGGATTGTTAGGATGCTATTGTGTTTATGGTATTTTCTTCAGACTAAGGGAATTAAAGAAAGATAACGAGAGTTCTGCTTTTTACCTCGTAACATTTACATTCAGGATGCGACAGTTTAAACACGTTGGAAAGCAGGGTACAATTTTTATTTCTCCCTCTTTTCTTCCGTCATTTTAATCTATACTGAGGCTTTTTTCATAGCCTTTTGAAGCAGCAGGAATTGTACATTCTGTGCTTTCTGCATGCTGCCTGTCATACCGGCAGGAAATCTTCATCTTTACAGACTAAGTGGGTACTATTTCTTTTTGACATTGTTCTCCTTTCATAGCTTTGGCTCCATTTTGGGAGTGAGGGGTCAGCCCTGGAGGCTTTTGGCACAAAAGAAAAATAAAGATCTTGGGAAACATACCACAAGATCATAGCTTTAGGAAGCAGATGTTATCTGGTACAGCATAGATATTCTTCTTAAATAGCCAATTGTTAATTATTTAAGGGGTTTTTAAATACTGTGTAACCCTTCATAGCATAGAGTTACTTACGGAAATGTGGTGAAGTCAGGCTTGTGTCACAGTCAACTGGAAACTCATCACATACTCAGTGGAGGCCAGGATTTCTGGCCTGCAGCGGGCAGGGAATGGGACTGCTCAGGTTTGGGTTTTATGAACTTGATTATTACAAAACATTATTCAGTGACTCGTTTATGGAGATATATTGTACCCTAAGATTGCTCACAAATTACTTGTTGCAACTGCTACACTTAAGATTGTCAAATTACCGTTCTGTGCTTTCTATTTGGTCACCTAAATTGCATGTTATTGTTATATGCTTCCTGACTGATTGACTCCAGTGTTTCCAAGGTGGCTGTGCAAACACTGCTGGCAAGAGCCTCTCATATTCTCATCTGTAAAAATATTTACTTGACTTTTCCCACCAAAATTGGCTGACTTCTTCAATTTTTGTATAAAGAGAGTAAAAGGAGTAGATCGGGTCAGAGCAATGTGCAGAGTTTGTCCACACACGTTAAGAAGAACGTGGATGTGGTACTAGTGGATCTCCAAGCTCTGCAGATCCTTTGCTTGACATTGACTTTTGATTTGTGATGAATTGTTTTGCTGATATATTGTTCACTTTTATTCATAGTTCTTGTACTGTGAGTAATGATGATGAAATCCTTGTAGGCGGACCTGGTCAGCGGTGAAATGTTGAAAAGAGGTTTTCTAGGCAAGAAGCCAGAAACAGGAAACGTTTAGGAAGAAACCTTTTCACCTTAAAAAGTAACTTCCTTCCAGTCAAAAACCTTTTAGTGACAAAGCTACTGATAAGTAATGTTTGGCAATCTGATAGCCTCTGATGCTTAAGAAGTTTTCCTCACTCATAGACTTCAGAAAATGGAAAACAGTGAACCCAGTCTTAGGTACTATGTAAGTGTGAGCATTCAGGACTGGGGGTCCCTCATAGTTGCTGTGGTAGGCAGTGTCACTTTCAGAAAACTATCCGGGAGGTGATACTTGATTGTGATAATTTTGCTGATATTAATGAACTGTGCAGCAATATTTATTTATCGTTTAAACATAACACAAGAAGGGTTGAGCTTCGTGTTTATATTCGTGTTGTAGGAGCATGTGCTAAACATCTTACAAATGCTTTATGTGTTATTCAGTCCTCATCTGAAATGCTTTTATAAATATTTAACTACACTACAAAGTAAGAGGAGTTCCCTAAGCTGGGTTGCATTCATGAGCTGTCTGGACAGTTAACTATCCATGCTCAGGGATGGATGACACCCTGTGCTGTAGGCAGTAGGATTTAAACATAAAGTGTAAAAATAACCATGCGGAACTGTGTAAAGCCTGAGGCTGCACCCACGCAGTCAGGGCGTAAATGGCACCTTTCACACGTTTCCTGATCGCTGAGCTCAGCTGGTGATACGCATTCGTGTTGTGCTATGCTTGCTGCTTACTTGTGAGTGTAATCCAGGCTCCTCAAAACTGGAAGCTTTTCAGGAAGAGTTAAAATTGCTTAAGGGTAAGCATAAAATGTCTTAGCTGGAGTGTTCTATCAAATAAATGTAACATGGCATGCTTTTTCTTAGCCCTAGTCTTTAATTTTATTTTCTCCTGGTTGAGTCTCTTATCATTCTTTTCCTTTTGTTGTTTGTCTTGCATCAGGAGAAAGGTCAAGTGTCTTCATCTGATGGCAATCTCCAATGTATTTGGCTAACCATATCTTGCTGTCAGGTCATTGTCCTGGCAAGTACATTTGCACTTGTCAGGGGTGTGTTGGTCTTACCCGAAGTTCAGGGTGCCAGGAGGCACCTGAATTTTTCCACATTGACTAAGACAAATGAAATGCTATTACTAATCTGGTTCTTGTACTTTGATTTGGGAGTTAACTGTAAGATGTCCTGTAAAACCCAAGAGAGAAAGACTTGAGGGAAAAAAATCACAATTTATTTGCATTTCATTGCTCTCTCTGAATCTTGTCATGCCTTTATAAAACACACTGGTTTGGAACTACATTGAGCATAACTAGGAAATAATGAAGTACAGTATGAGACTAGAAACTAATGGGTAGGATCAGCTTTTGCCCTCCACCTTCCTATCCTTTTTTTCAGAGGTGGCTGCTGCAAGACCGTTAGATGGCTAATGAAGAATCTTTATATCTGTAGTGTTTGAGGGGTTTTGATTTCTTGAAAAGGTCTACATGGCATACAAATTGTACCTTTCCCTCAGTAAATATCCAGTATGCTTAGAGTAAGTCCTTGCCTCCCTGAGTGCCAAAATCTCTATTGCTTGAGTGGCTAGGAGCATCAGTCATCCTAGAAGAGAGTCTGGATGGAAGATAAAAGCTTCATCTACCTTTCCACTTGATTGCAGTTCAGGTCTCTGTGTGCCATCAGTGCAACCTGGGCTTGGGGTGAACCACTGCCTCCGCTGGGAGGATCATTTAGCTTCTAGCAGATATAAAACACTCTTGGTCCCCTGGCTCCCAAGGAACATAAATGGATTGCAAGCAATTGCCCAATAAAAAGGTGTGTCTTCAAAGCCCTTTGAATGAACTATTGCTTCATAGACAAAAATAAAGCATTTGCTATGCTACTGTGCTATTCTGTTTAGGTGTAATGACTATGTGTGAAGCAGGTCCAGTAAGGGTGAGCCTTTTGAGAAATGCCTGCTTCCTACTTGTTGTTTCTGGTATGATGTTTCTAGGAAGGTTTCAAGAAGCATTAGCAAGAGAGTCATCTCTTTGCAGGTCTCCAAAGGTGTTGTTGCTCTTCAGTTGAGCTGCACTGCCTTGCTGGAGGATGAATGGTTGGGAAGTACATTTAGTTTTCTTTTAATAACCATATTGTGTAGGATTTTAGGACTGAAATTTGTTGTGAAAACACTTGTGTTCCTAAGAATTGTTTTATTTCACTTCAAATGCTGAGATTTGCTTGTCCAAGCTGTTAGCTCAAAAAAGTCATAGAACTGTGTTTGTATACAAAAAAAGAGCCTGTCCACTATTTTGGAAAACATGAAACTGTGAGCCTGGATTTGCTGGGATCTTCTCATATTCAGTGTGGCCATACTCTTCTATTGCCAGTTTCAGACAGCAAAGCTGTAATTGTATAATTGCTCTTTCTGCTATTAGCCAGCTGTAAGCCCTATCAGGTAATGCAGGCTGAGGGAGTTGTAAGTAGAGGGGTTTCTGAAATGGTCAGGGAGGGTAGTTGGTTTGGGAGTTTCTCTTGCGGTCAAAGAAACTTCTGTTTGAAAATGGGAATAAAGGGTGATAAATTGGTGGAGATTGCAGTTAAAGAAATTATTCTATGGAAAAGGACTTTAGCCAGGTGCCCATCAAAGGCACTCTGTCACTCCCCTCCTCGACTGGACAGGGGAGAGAAAATATAACCAAAGGCTTGTGGGTGAAAGTAAGGACAGGAAGGGGTCACTCAGCAGTTACGATCATGGGCAAAACAGACTTGACTTGGGGAAATTGGTTTCATTTATAAATAAAACTTTGATTTATTTCCAATCAATTCAAAGTAGGATAATGAGAAATAAAGCCATATCTTAAAAACACCTTCCCCCCATACTCCCTTCTTTCTGTGTTAAACTTTACTCCCAAATTCTCTCCTTCCTCCTCCCCCCAGGAGGTCCAGAGGGACAGGGAATGGGGGTTCTGGTCAGTTCCTCACATGTTGTCTCTGCCGCTCCTTCCTCCTCAGGGGAGGACTCCTCCTGCACTGGCCTTGGGGTCTGCAGCACTGTTCCTCTCACATACTCTCACTCCAACTGCAGTTGCTGTTGCACAGCAACTTTTTCCTCTTTTTAAATATACTATCACAGGGGTGCTGCCACGGTCACTGATGGGCTTGGCCAGCAGCGGGTCCATCTTGTAGCCAGCTGTCACTGGCTCTGTTGGACACAGGGAAAGCTTCTAGCAGCTTCTCACAATAGCCCCCCCTTCCCCACTACCAAAACCCAAATAGAGTTCCTATTTAAATATGGTCGATAAAATTCTATTATTTTCTTAAAATAATTAACTTGAATGAGCATTTAGTTTTAAGGGAAATAAATAAATGACCAAACTTTCAGGCACATTAGTATTTGATTTGGAGATAACTGCATAAATATTGAATTTGAAGATTACATTCCAGAGCACTGCATTAAAATTGCAAGACTTTTCTATTATCCTTCATAATGGAACATGAAATTAGAAACTTGTTCATGGAAAGAAAAATTTCTCCACTCTCATCTACACATTTTCCGCGCTGTTAACAGTGGACTGCTTTCCTCGTACTGTGAGAAGGGACATAGCTATCACTAAAACATAGACCCTGAAGTCATTTACGGTCCTTTCGAAAATTAATATGCACCATTTCATAATTGCACCTCAGTCTTTTGATTGGTAGAGAACAAAACTTTAACCAGGGAGGTAGCCTAAGGGGTTAACACTCATGTTTCCAGAAAGCTTTGGTGGTGTTCCTTAACTTCTGTTTCTTTTCCTCTTCCTTCGGTTGCATGTGTCTGAGAACCGTTGAGTTATCTTCTTGACTTCCTAATCCTAAAGCATCTCTAAGAACCCTGGTGTAGCTCTGTTGTTCAGGCTGTTCTTGTTGTTCAGAAGGAAACACAAGTTTTACAGTGTCCTCCTCACTGTAAGTGCTGTGGCTCTTGTTACCTGCTGTTCTTGCATCCAGTGAGATCTGTGCTCTTGTGGATGTTAGTTACTATAACGGTCCGATTAGCTAGCATTTATATTGCTCCGAACACGTGGGATGTGTTCAGCACACCAACTCCCTGTTAATAACAGTTCTCAGCCCCCCTTGTAAAGGCGTGTGCTAATTCCTGGCTGTCCCACTTCCCTTTCTGGGAAACAATTCTGAAAATGGAATCACAAATAGAAACCTGGATCAGACAATCTCAAAACATGTGTGGGCATCCAGTACAAAGTGTTTTCAAACATAAACTGATTTCCAACTCTTCTTTTTTTTTTTTCCTTATTGGTCTTGGATAATTCATTTCCATAAGTTTACAGTTCGGCAGTTGCTCCTCTTATGGTTGAGCAATAACAAAACATTGTTCCCATAGACTTGAAAATGGAGGAAACATTCTGCAGCAAAAAGCAATGCAATTGAATTTCTTCCTAATTAACTATACCTCAATAGAAAAATTAGAGTCAGAAGCCTATGACCCAGGTTGTGTTCAGCTCCTGTTCATCTTCTGGTGGTTCTGCAGCAGTTTGTTAAGAATTAATGAACATTATGGGGTTTCATGCCATACAGCTCTGTAACTTGCACAGTTCTGTCTTTAGGACGGCAGAAGGTGTAAATGATGTTGAAAAGCAATCTGTTTATCCTTGCCTCTATAACTGAACATATCGTATAACTGATAGATCATTTATTAAACCTCTGTTTGAGTAGAAAAGAAATACAAAAGTGACCTTTTTATCCTTTTTTGTTTGAGAAAGTAACTTCTTTATTTCTAAGAGTTAGTGGTGAAAACTAAATACAAATTAACTTTTAATGACTGCTTTTGTATCCCTCAGATTTATCAGGAAGCAAGGACTGGATCGGCTTTTCTTGGAATGTGATACCCACATGTGGCGCCTGGGGGACCGGAGGATCCCAGAAGGAATTGCAGTCGATGGAGGGTCAGACTGGTTTCTCCTGAACAGGAAGTTTGTGGAGTACGTTACTTTCTCTAATGATGATCTCGTCACAAAGATGAAGAGGTTTTACTCTTACACATTGCTTCCTGCTGAGGTGGGTGAATTCAGTGCAATCCCTCTCTGTGTTCAAAACTGCAGCGTTTGCGCTTGTCCCAAAGCGCATCAAAGTGAGAGGGGCTTTCCCCTGACTTTGGTGGGTAATGAGAATTTTACTCCCATGACAAGTAAGTCCTTTAGTGTTAAAACAGTTTTTGCAGATTTTCAGTTGCTTTGTTTTGTTTGTGGGACGTTTTTTGCCAGGAGTGGCTTTGTTTTATACTTTTAAGCACATTAATCTATTACTGAACAACCAAAAATCCAGCTGCCCTTTGATTGCAAATTGTTCCTCCACAAAGCCTTTGAAAGCTATTATAGATGGCAGATTGTCTTCATAAGTAGCTTTCCTCGCTGTTATCCAGCCCTTTTCTTTAAAAATAAAACCCCTACAAACAAAGGTTTATTGTTCTGTTCAAAACTCAGCTAGAAGGCATAGTCACAAATCATTTAGATCACTCAGGAGTCGCTCTGGCTACCACTGATGCAGAAGGAGAATGCACACCAGGGTGGGTTTTCATCTACAGTGCAGCAGTGTGTCAAGGAGATGTGCATTATCTCCAAGTCGAGCACAGAGCCTTACGGGTTGTTAGGCTGTGCTACACCTGCCTCAGCAGGTACATTGCTCCCAGGGTATGTAGCGTGCAGCCATCCCAAGGAGGACCTCATGGCTGTCTTTAAAATGGTAATTTGCCTGACGAGTGGCCTCTGAACATTCTGAGGGATTGACGAGTCTGATCGTGCAAATCCAGGCTCGTTAGCTTGCAGTGGAGCACAGAGATTGTCATCTTTTGATAGGGGTTTATTATTCCACACACATGTTGAATAATCTTGCTTTAATCCCATTTCTGTTAAAAATCACCTTTTCTCTCAACTCTGATAACCTTTTCATCCATTATCTAGGAGAAATTTCTGTATCGTTATGAAAGGACACAGGGCAATGGATAATTGGGTAGGGATTTTTTTTTCTCTTGCTTGAATGAGAATGGATGCCTTTATGGGTTTAACCAAACAGTTCAAGCATAAAATCCATATTCACTGGGCTGTCATTTAACATTAAAAAGGGTAGGGGGATTATTTGGGGGCCAGCCATGCTAATGTTATGCTGGTTATTTATAGGTCTTACTATTGCTGATTTTAAAGAGAAGTCACTGCTTCAAAAATCATCTCTCGCAGGTCTAAATTGGATCATATTCCCCAGCTTCTTTCTAGAAGGTTTTCTTTGCAAGATACATAGCTGGTTTCTTAAACTCATCCTGCCTTCTCTGACCTGTTAACCTGCTATATCAGTCCCCATTACACATGATTTATGTAATAGCTGATATTCTGATGATATAATTAGGGTAGCCCAATAGGAATTCCTTGCTGCCTTGAGTCAGCAAATAAAGACTTATGATTTCAGATGTAATTGCAGGAGGCGGAGTGTCATTCTGGTGCCTGGGGTGAGCTGTGTATTTCAGAACAAGGCCATTCAAACAGCAATGCGTTTCAGAGTGCTGGAGATACAGATGCCACAGAAGAGCTGTCTGAAACTGTATTTTTTCATAGTAACTGTGGTGGTGGGGGAGGTTTGAGAATTGTCTTAGGAATCAGCTTGAGATACATCATTAACACATTGCTCAGAAAAACACTTCTAAATCTGTTAGACCAGAGTGTAACTTACAGAGGAGAAATAATGGGAATTTCTTAGAATTGCTCATGCAGCTGAAATAAAACCAAAATAATTGCTGGCTCTGGTGCCTTTCCTGAAGTCCTTTGGACTCCCAATGCCCAAAGCTGGTCATTGCAGAAATGCAATTATTCTATGCCAGGTTATTGTGCAAGGCCTCAACTGTCTGTTATTGCAGTTTGCTGGGTCTGTAGCATGTTCATGCCATATGGAATGCATACACACAGAGTGCTTTTCATGTACAGCAGAATGATAGAGCTTGTTGATTTTGTCACTTTGTATGCAGGCCTATGGGGTGAAGTGAAAGAGAAAATGGAAGTCTGAGGAGCTGAATATACTTATCTGCTCTGTCTTTCTTGCAGTCCTTCTTTCACACCGTCCTGGAGAACAGCCCATACTGTGACACCATGGTGGACAACAACTTGCGCATCACGAACTGGAACCGTAAACTCGGTTGCAAGTGTCAGTACAAGCACATTGTTGACTGGTGTGGCTGTTCACCGAATGACTTCAAACCAGCAGACTTCCACCGATTCCAGGTAAACTGCACCAGGCTTTTCTCTGATACCTGCAAAGAAGTTCTTCCCTCTCTACTGGGGGGTGGAGAGCCGACAGTAAGGAGAGGGAAGGGAAGCTTTTACACAATCAAGCAAGGTGGAGGAAGGGGTGTGAAGAAGCTCTGCTTGTAATTTCAGGAGAATAAAGGATTGGTTCTCCTGTGTTTGGGCCCTTGAGATGTACTTCTGCATGGCAGGGTCACAAAGCAGCTCTTTGAACAACTTGGCATTGATAGATCTACTCTTCTAGAAAGGAGGGAAGCTTGACACATCTCTCACTGTGCCAATATTACTTGGTAACTCTTGTGAATGTACTGCAAAGGGTTTTTTCCAAAGTTGCAACTCGGGTGGTTTCATGATTTCATGAAGCTCCTGGCTTTTGTTGTTAAGCAATGTTTTTCATCTTTGGAAATAAGCTTGGCAGTTGGCTGGCGTGCCTGCTAGAGGCAAATTGGGTTTTGTTATCGTATTCATCAACATGATTATATTTAAGTTTATCTCATGGTTTTGGGGGCCAGAGTCATGAGGTTTCGATCACCCAGGCTTGGCAAGACTGCCTTCAAAAGTTTAATTGGTTCCTTTGTGCGACAGCTTCCTCAGGGCAGACATGAGAGCAAATCCTTGCTCTCAAGGGTGCGCTCAGTCTCAAGACTGTGTCTGGCCTGTGTGTCTCCTAATGAGAATGAACAACTGCTTGTTTCAAGGGCACCAGATTTGCAATTCCATCCCTGCAGCTCCTCAGGGTTCCCTGCATAAAGCATGTTTGTTCAGGCTTTGTGTGGGCTGGGGAATGTGTTACCCTACAGCACAAAAATGATGACTGCTCCAAAACAGAGATCTATTCTTTATTGTAATGTGCTGCCTACCAGGCACGGTTGAAGTCAGTGACATGGGCACTCACAAAAAGAGCAAATCAGACATTATCTAAGAGAGGCTCTGCTGCCCCGAACACCAATCCCAGCAAAGTCTCCAACGCAGAATAAATGGCAAGTCTTCAGAAGAAACTGCTGCCAGGGTGCAGAGGCTGACCTGCTCCGGGCTGGGAAAACAGCCCACGGTGACATTTCAGAAAACAATCAGGTAAACTGAGCTGCAAGGGAAAGTTCCAAATTAGCATAGATGTGATGGCAACTTCTGACACTTGCCTGATGAGAGAGCCCCTCAGACAGGCGTGTGGCACCAGGTGGCTCGCTCGCAGTTCCCACACAGGCACAAAGAGAGCTGCAGAGGAGGAGATCAGAGAGCCCACAGCATGCTCCATCTCAGAGTAAAAGTCAGCATCCTCAAAAGAATTTTCAACCATCTGGGGCAGTTTTGAGCTCCTCGTATCTCAGAACCTATGCTCAAATATGAGCAAGGCAAAGCAAAGGCTTTTTAAAAGCTAATGGTAGTTGAGTAGCAAACAAACCAGTACTGTACCCAAGATTGTGTCAAGTGCAAAGCAAGAAATTCATACTGGTGTCCCTGCCCATGGCAGGGGTTGGAACTAGGTGATCTTTAAGGTCCCTTTCAGCCCAAACCAGTCGAGGATTCTACACGGGACCAGTCAGAAGGTGAGAAACCAGTGCCGCAGATGTCACTTCTCCCAGAGTCCTCTTACCACCTCAGAGCAGCAAATTCATACACATGAAATGCTGCTCTGCCTCTTCTGAGCCCCAGTGCCACAGGACTATGCTCCCTGTCTGACTACTGATAACATATGCCATTGCTGTGCCGTCTCCAGGCTAACGTGGGAGTTTAGAGAGTGTTCCCCACCTCTCTGGCACATGGAGAGCCTTCCAGAGCAAGGCAGCGGGTGATGGCTGGTGGTACAAAGGGATTGGCTTGCCTGTATCTTTGCTGAGTAATTATGTAGCTTTTATGTGAATCATAAGGACACTCTCAATGACAAATGGTCACAAAACTGACCTTTTAAGTCACCTTTGACCATGGGGAGAGCCAGTTCATGCCCTCAACTCCAATCCATTGCTTAGGACAAAGTGTCATGGCTGAAAGCGGGAACTCACTCCAGTGTTTTTTCCTTCCATATCACCACAGCAGACTGCCAGGCCAACTTTCTTTGCCCGCAAGTTTGAAGCTGTGGTGAACCAGGAGATAATCGGCCAGCTGGACTACTACTTGTATGGCAACTACCCATCCGGCACGCCTGGCCTGCGATCCTACTGGGAGAATGTGTATGATGAGCCCGACGGCATGCACACCCTCAGCGATGTTGCCCTCACCATGTACCATGCATTCTCCCGCCTGGGCCTGCGCAGAGCCGAGACCTCATTCCATGCTGCTGGAGACAACAGCTGCCGGTAAGTCTGAGCCTGTCTGCTTTGGAGTGTTTCAGGGGACACAGCCAGGACCACTGAGCACTGACAGAGGTTCAGCTGCTGGCTGGAGCGTGCAGTCACAGACAGGGCCAGGCAGCTGCCAATGTATAGTGCTTATAAGGAGTATTTATGCCTATAAAAGAGCATTGGTTGTTCAGGGTTGACATTATGTGACCTGTTTGCTGCACTTTAAAGGAGCTCCTCTCCAGCCTGATGGAGACTGACAGGATCCAGTTGGGCAGTGCTACCCCCACTGCTGCCTTCTCTTGATTAATTTTAGCAAGTGTATTATATCTGCAGCTCCCAAACCTCTCTGTGTGATTGCAGCAGAGGTCATGTTCACCTCTATTATGCTTACCAAAAGCAGAGGACAGGATTTCAGAATTACTCTGAACACAGGCAGGTTAATGGTCCTTGCTTATTTGTTCCCCTGGGTGTATACAAGGAGTACAGAGAACTACTTGCTTGAGCTCAGTTTGCCTGCTTGGTACAGCTGTCTGTGCCAAAAGTGTTAGAACTGATGGGAGCCATTAGTGTCAAGTAAATAAAATGTTTGTATGGATAAATATAGATATAGCAAATAAAGGTCTTTGTTCTTTAAAGAGAACCTTATTCTTTAAAGAGACCTCCTCTGTATTCTAGATTCCTTTTTCACCTGTAAGCCTAGCAAGGAAGGATTTAGTCTAAAAGGGATTTGAAGGAAACATTTCTGGAGTTAGACTCCCACAGTCTCTCCTCATGGTAGATGTTTACTGCCTGCAAAGATGTCTGAAGCTTTTTACATTCAAAGCAGAGAGGGTTCATCTTTTGATATCTTACTTTACAGTCGATTCATTCCCGATTCAGAATGTATTTTTGGACCCTGCCTTTTTTATCCTAATCGAAGACACACACAGTCTGAGTCAGCAAATACTGAACGCACTCCTTGTGGTTTGACAGATGGACTTTGCCCCTCTTGTGTGCTCGAGAGGGAACTGAATGCGCCTTCCTACTTAGTCATGGCAGTGCTGAGCAATTCCCATTTAGAAAGACGTGGCAATAAGTGATCCAGATTCCTATTACAGCTTTGCCAGTAAAGGTTACCAGTGCAAAGCAATGAAAGATCAATAACAATTAGATAGAAATAATCACTAGTAGCATGCCTTCCTTACATGAAATAAGGGCAAACCTAAAGAAGTCCTGGGTCATTTTTCCTGCTGAGTGATGCCAGCAGAGGATGGTGGGAGCTATGTATTACCAGGACTGAAATAATTTGCCAATTACTTTTGTGCTTATTCCTTTTGCCAGTGTTCTGATGATGATTTATATCAATAATCAATTCCATTTCTAGGGAGGTTTTCATTGCACAGGAGCTCAAGGTGCTTTTCAAGCTTGCCCAGATTATAGATAGGGAAGCCATGTCACCCACTGCTGATTGCAGCTGTCTCCAGGATAAAGTATGGCTCCTTTACAGTAGGCTGGAGCCTCATGAAACAGTGCAGGGAGGAATTGCAAACAGTGATAGTGAGTGGAGGGTTCATTTTCATACCTACCTGAGCCCCCTCAAAACACTGTGAGTCAGCATCCAGTTTAAATCACTGAAAGGTGGATAATCCTCAGGTTTATGATTCACATCTCTCTTCATACTATGTCTTTCTAGGTGTGTGCATATATACACTCCCTCTTTCCTTCTCATGCTCTTGCATGTGTCTAACACAGTAATGGCAGGGAGATATTTGGGCTGAGCACCTTGACAGTATTTCCTTTGCTGTTAGGGCTAAAAGCAGCATGAAGTTAGCTGATAGTGCAGCCACCACCCCAGCTCATTTCACGCTGCTGTAGGCACTGTGAGGAAAGCCTCTATGGCTTCAGATCACATTTGGAGTCAATCTGATGCTGCCACCCGCAGCAGCCCAGGAGGCTGTTGGAAGAGAAGCTGCCTTGCACACTTTTCTAGCAAGGCCTCAGAAAGCTGTGCCCCCTGCAGACTGCTCTGGTACCAAATTAGATTGCTTATTGGCGTCGTCAGTTGAAGCCACCTTAACATGTGATTGAGATTTAATCCATTTCTTCCATCTCTAGACATTTTTACTCACTGCTGCCAAGAGACAATTTACTCAGCCTGTTTCAAGGATGTTGTAAATATTTGCTGCTGCACAGATATAAAACAGGAGGTCTCAGTACTCAGAACAGAAGTCAGATTGTTGCTGGTACTGGCTGCAGAGCTTTGCTGTGTGTTTGCTCAGTCCATCACTGCTGCCCCTGTTTGTTACCCTGTCTTGTGTTTATTTCTCAAGCTCGAGATGTCCTTCTGGGTGTTGCTTGTTTCATGTATTGGAAAGTCCTTCTTGGTGAGCTGCTCTTAGTGCCCATGTCTTGAGATGTGGTAACTAGTGTGAGGAGTCAGTCTTAGCTGACTGGACTGGGAAAGTATCATAGTGGCTGGTTTTAAATGTGTTGCAAACACACCTGTTTCACAGTTAATGCCAGTGCTGTAAAATAGGAAAATATTTAATTTTGGAGCTCTGAATAACTTTTTTAATTACTTATGCATCCATATATTAACAAACATCATTGAGATGTTTCTGGGACTTCAGCAGACTGTTGACCATAAAGGTTAATTATTTGAAACTACAACTACAGTGTCTTTAAATCTGAACTGTAACTGAAGGCTTCCAAACCTTCCGATGAGAGGTTTTTCCTGTTTGTTTGACCTTTTTTCAGTTTATTTTAATGATGAGGAGAAAAATCCGCAGGAAAAGCAACTTCAAGTCTTGAGGAATGTGAAGTTTATTTCCTAAAATAAAGGAGACGTAAAATGGGGACTGTATCCTGGTGTCTTTGCTGCAGTGCCACCTTGCAGAGCACTGCCCTTGGAGAATCGGTTGGGAATCAGATCTGTATGCAGGGGATATCTGCTGGGGACCCGATCTATATGCAGGGAATGGAGCCGGACGTGAGCTGGCTGTGCCCGGCCGCACAGCACCCTCTGCTGTCCCCCGGCTGCTGCTGTCCCGTCGCAAGTGAAGGGCCCTGCCATGGCCAGGCCTCTGGAGGGACAAATCCTGCTGAAGGCAAAAGGACCCAAAAAGGGATAAAAATGAAAGGGCAGCTGATTTGGAGCAATAGCAACGTTTCTTGAGCATCGTTTATCCCAGCAAACAGTGCTGCAGCCCAACAGGGTGTATCTCTGGGTAGCACTTTTTACCCAGAAGAACTAGTAAGAAGGGGTTTTCTAGCACACAGATGTATCTCCTAATGAGCTTAGAGCTGTGAATATGTTCTAAACGAGCATGTATTCTTAGTAACATTTTTGTATGTTTCAGGGTAATCAGAACAGCCTAGGAATATTTGATAATGTGTCATGAACATATTTGAAATCTCTTAATGTACAGTAGTGAATTTTCTAGTTGAAATGAATGCTTCTTAAGCCATTAGCCCCAAGTAAATGGAGATTTCATGTCTCTCTTGTGTAACTGATGGAGCCTGTGTGCTGTTTTACAGATACTACCCCATGGGCCATCCAGTTTCTGTCCACCTTTACTTCCTTGCTGACCGTTTCCAAGGCTTCCTAATCAGACACCACGCAACCAACCTGGCTGTCAGCAAGCTAGAGACTTTGGAAACATGGGTGATGCCCAAGAAAGTCTTTAAGGTTGCAAGTCCACCAAGTGATTTTGGAAGGTTGCAGTTCTCAGAGGTAAGTATTTGTATCCATGCATGCACAATGTCAGCAGCCTCGAGGAGGTTGCATACTACTTCAGCAGCCTTTGGAAACTGTATTTCCATGTCATTTTTAGGTGAGAGTGGCTCTCTAGCATAATGCACATCCTCTTCATTGAAGGAATAGTGTTGCCAGTTCTTATCTGTGGTCAACATTCACTTTTTATGTTACTGTGTTAGTGAGTTTCCTTACTCCCTCTTGTTTCAAGAACAAACTGAAGGCATTTGATGTTGTAAAAGGCACTCAGTGACTTAAAAATGTTGTGACTGTGATTGTTGTGAGTGCTGTGAGAGATACCTGGGATAAAACACCATGTTTCTGCAGTTCCAGATGTGAACGGGAATGTGGGAAGCGTTCCTCTGGAGTGTACTGAAAAAACCCTCCTAAAATTAGTGATAGTCAGGCACCGCTGCCACATGTGAGCTGAATACTGATGTTGTAACACGAAAGAGAGCATTATCACAGCAGTGGCTGAGATTTCCCACAAATCCTGTTATTTATTCTGGGAATTTGTCTCAGGATCTGACATAAGAGTATAAAAAATGTACCCTCAAATGTATCAGGAAAGTTGACCACTAATGGAACCCGACATCTGTGTTCTGGTTTAAGGATACAACTGTCTGAGCAGTTAATTTCATGATTTTTCTTGTTAAGCCACAAATTTCTATTAAGGTATAAAATTGATTGAACAAATGTGTTCCAGTCATTATGGCTAAGTCCATAAATTACCATCTTCTTGGGCAATTAAGAAATGCCTGGGTAGGATTCAGTGTTTTGGTGTGCATGGCAAATCCATGACACTAATATGCCATTAAAGAGATGAATGGAAAGTGTGTTTCATTTATCAATGTGTCTGATGGTAGGCTTGCCATTTCATGCAGTGATAAATGGTCATACAAGCTTTAATTCTTGTGATTTGTAGGAGTATCGCTGCTGTTTATTTGGTACTTTTAATCTTACTTTCATTCCAATGCCTGTTCTGGGTCCTTCCTTTGAAAGCAATCAGCCTGGCAGCAGGAAGAAGGATTTTTTGCTAATTGTATGATTAAAAGATCCCAGTATTCTAGAACTCCAACAAAACTACTTAAAAAGAATAGATCTGAATTAACATTGAGTTGCAGGGAGGAAACAAACCAGGGACCAGAATTTTACTCACTGTCCCCTGGCCCCAGTGCACGTTTTTCCCCCAAACAAAAACTAGTCCTACAGTAAGCATGAGCCTCATGGGCAGATGTCCTGGAACAGCAGTGCCCAGTGTCAGCCTCCCCTGGCAGGAGAGTGGTGTCACGTTGGTGCCTGTTGGCTGCACTGCGCCCACAGCACTGTGGAGTGTGTCACCCTGCAGGGAGGATCCCCAGATCCTGCGGGACTAATGAGCTGTTCTTCACAGCCTCATAGACCACGCCTGGTCTGTAAGCAGCCCTGCAGGAGCTGCTGCTGCAGCGAAGCTGTGTGAGTGCAAAGCATGGGAAGGATTTAATCATTGGTGAACTTTTTTTTCAGGCGGAGGAAACATTTTCTTCTACTTGAAGCACGAAAGAGTTTTGGTGATCACATGCTTGTTTTCATAATTTTCTCTCACCTAAACTCATATTTGTCCTCTCCTTTCATAGATTATTTGTATTTTAAAAGACCAGGAGGTACAAAGTAAATCATTTAATCATTTCTTAATTGTTTCTTTTACTTTCTGCGTTCCCCTGGCCTGGAGGCATCTCTGCCTCTGTGCCAAGTTATTTTCTCAGTTACCCTGGTATAAACCCAGCATTAACCTCTTCAGCTTCAGTGTGGCTGGAAAGCCTCTGATCTGCTACTGCTTCTTGAAATGCCACTGCTGTATCGAAGTCCAGCAGTTGTAAGGGAAACCTGGCAGTTCAGCTAAGATGAGGGCATCCATGTTCACAGGTTAAGCACCAGAAAAGAAAGCTAAGATTCATGCTTACTGGGACATTCAGCTGCTGGTTCTTTAATGACTTTCTCACCATGATCTGGCAGAAGTTTAAAGCTGAATGGGGCCTTTGTAGCTGGGAGCTTCCTTCCCTCTCCCAGCTCACACCAACAGGGCCAGCATGAAGAGCACAAATGTGCTGCATTGAATGTGCTCCTGGGTGTATTTATGACCCTGATGCACAACACTGTAGCAGAGATGACAAGATCTCTCCAATCAGGCCTTCCTGCCCTCTGCTCTCTTGCTTTGCTTCTCAGACTTCGCTTCCCGAGTAGCAGGTTTCACCATACACCATGTAAAGACAAGTGGGAAAAAAACTCAGCCGGCTGGGTTGCCTGACAGCTAGGGGGGCCAATGATAGCCTGGCACTGCACACAGCTCCTGCACTCTGTGTGAAAGAAAACAAACTTACAGGGGATTCAGGGGAGATGATTTCCAAGCATGAAACTCCCACACCTCCTAAAATTGGCTCGTGCATAATGCACACAGTATGTATCCTACCAGCTTGGGTTCATGCAACTTGCACGTGGAGAGCAGAAGATTGATTTGCTGTACAGTACTAAAAGTCTCAGCTCACCGTATATCAGCTGAACACTAAGTTCATTTCTGGTCTTGTTAAGACTTGTGATTCATCACAGAGAATAAAATAAACTAGGTGGCAGGCAATTAGTGTGCATTGTGTGAACCTAATGGTCCTGTTTGTGGTGAGCAATGAGACACAAACCCATAATCAAGGCATAATTTATCTTGGGAAAATTTTATCTTGGGACTGAACAGAGATAGAAACAGAAGTTTTAAGCCAATGATAGAGTTCCAGCTTTCCAAACGTATCCTGGGCACAGTGCCTGCTCTCAAAGCCCAAAATAATGGTGATTAAAATAATGATGTGGAAAATGTCAGTTTCTGAGCCACATCCCTTCATAATTTATCAGATATTCATTACTGCTTGATTCCATCCCATGCTTTGTGTATTCCATTTGAAAGTGAAAGCCTACTTAGGATGTTTTAGGGGACTATGAAAAATACTATAGGACCATAGTATCTCTTGGCCTATAAGCAGACATCTCGGTACAGGAAGCTCAGCTGTGTAGAGTTCAAGGGCAGAAGTACAAACCTCTAACTAGTGCTTTAGGTAAAATTCTGTTTAAAATACAGTGCTTCTAAACCCAGCTCATCCTGTAAGCTGTGCACCATGGGAAAGTGTGTCCCCAGCTGGGCACTAGACAAAAAGGGCAGATGTTGTAAATAGATGTGTGCAGCTCCCTTCCCGCACCTTCCTGAAGTTGCCTCTGGTGCACATCCGCAGGCAGGTTCAGCACCTTGTCTGGTCAGAACTGTGTTCTGGGTGTCAGGGTGATGCAGGGTGTTGGGTGCTTTGCCTTTGCAATGCCAAGGGCCTACTCTGGGGCAGTATTTTCTCCTTGTTGGTTTTGTGCTGCTGTTTCAATGGACTTGCACACCCTGACAGTGGTGTTGTGACAGGCTCTCATGGGAATCAGTTGCCACCAGCATGAGAATTGTCCCTTCCCCTCGTCTCCTGCCCTTTGACTGTAACTTTTGGTTTACGTTAGGGAATAACATGCCTCCACAAAGCTTAACAATCAGCCAACAATTCTGTACGAGCTTTCCCCCAAAACAACCTTTGCTTTTCTACAGAGCACTCTAATAAACCTTTGCGCACGTGAACACATCTCAGCATCTTTTGTGCAGGCTGGTAGTGAGCAATATCACCTGGAGATGATTTTAATTTTCTGATTTCTTTTGCCAGGGATGAGAGACTAAAGAGAGAGAAATAGTGAGATGCCAGGGATGAATGCTTAATTCTGAGGTTGAAGTAAGCTTTCTTCAATGAATTCTTAAGTAAGAAATATTGAATGTGGTGCAAAGTGCTTCCTTACAGGCTTTTCTTTGCTCAGGAGGATGTATGTTTGTTTCATCGGTTGTGGCTTTATTATTTCCAGGTCCCTTGAGCTCTGGTAGGTCTAACATGGCTGCACTCAGTGAGGGTTGGTGGAGTAGATAATAAGATCTGGTCAGGAAATTTTCTTTCTCGGCTTATTTCCGTACTTATTCAGTCAGTCTTGTCAGGAGGGTACACACTGACAGCTCCTCCAGGCACTCGATGCTTGGGTCTGATATCTGAGCTACACTGTCTGGTTTGATTAGCTGGTGTGCTAGGTGAAATACCTCTGAAATACCAGTGATTCTGCTGTGTTGATTGCAGAGTAGTGGAAGGTTTATTTTGTATCATATTCTGCAGTGTCATAGTCCAGTAAAAAGAATTCATCTGATGACAGATGGATTTAAGATGGTCAGGTTTTATTCCACTGGCCTTGTAGCCTTTTGCTTGCAGTCCTCCTGTAATTTGTCTGCCAACCACAGTGATTTATTTAGAAGGCACTGGGGACTGGACGGTTTCCAGTACAGTTATCAGGGGTAATAGGCATCAGGTACTTGTTCTGTTTTAGGGATTTGTGGGGATTTTGCCATTATATTGGAACCACTTACTGTTATGAAATGAGATGAAATCTAGATGAAAAATCTCTGAAGCAAATAAGCTATAATTATTTGTAATGCTCTTAGGAAAGCAGGTTCTGACCATGCCTATGTAAAGTGAAGATTAGGGACAAGGACAGCTCTGTGGTGGGGAAATCAATATCCACATATGCTGAAAGAGGGGATCCTGTCTGTGTGTGCATGGGCCTCGGGAGACTGCTTGAGAGAATCCGTGGTTTCTGTATTGGGAACAAATCAACTCTTAAGTCATCTACACTGTTTGTTTGGAGATTAAGGCCAAAGAACCCAGAGGGCTATGAGGTACCAGGCTGGCCAAAACATCTGTATGTCTCTCCAAGGAATGATGTCAAATGTTTGCTTGCCAAAAGGATCCAAGGCGTTCTCCCGTTCTTCACTTCAGATGGGGTTCCCCAAATCTTGTTGTGTTTGATATTGACCACTTTTGATTTGAGATTATGGGAACAGGACCTCATGGGACAGGCAAGGTGGGCACTTCCTCCAAAAGCAAATATGCAGCCTTCAGTGCTGCAGTCCACCAGGTTACCTTCTTGAGAATTGATGGAAGTGGTTCATTAACAGTCAGCTTCATAAATACGTGGTAGATACAGTGCTGGGATAGTAAAAAGTATTTCAGTTAGCCAAAGAAGGCCAGTTACTACATTTTATGCTATCTGTTCAGAAATGTGTGTTTTCAGTAGTGCACAAGTGTTAATGGCGACAGCTTGTGGTTTGTATCATCCCGTGGGTTATGAGTGAACCATTAAAATTCAGATAGAGCACTGACATATGAAAACTGCTAGGAAAAAAGAAAAGTCCATTAAATATTTACACTAGATTGTGAATCAGCTGCTTTACTGTTAGATAGTGAACAAACAAAAACCAATGTCACTATTATGACAGTAAAAAAAGAGTTTACCAGAAATAACTTCCCACATCAGGCAGGAAGGGAGTGCAAGGAGACAGCAATGGATACATCATAGTAAAGGACCTGACGTGACTTGTCCTGAAGTCCACAAAAGCCTTTTCCTCGGTCTTAGCAGTAACTGTGTAGGTCTCTACTGCAGGGTCTATCTCTAATATATATCGTTTTCATAACCTGGTAAGTGATGGGTTATATTCTTTTCTGTGCACAGCCTGTGTTCTGTCACCAGTCTTGGTCTTTTCTTTGACTGCTTCCATGTGAAGGAAAAGGAATGCTGCTGTAACATAGAATCATAGAATCATAGAATAGTTAGGGTTGGAAAGGACCTTAAGATCATCTAGTTCCAACCCCCCTGCCAGGGGCAGGGACACCTCCCACTAAACCATGCCACCCAAGGCTGTGTACAGTCCCGCCTTGAACACCGCCAGTGATGGAGCGTTCACAACTTCCCTGGGTAGTCCATTCCAGTGCCTCACCACCCTTATAGTAAAGAATTTCTTCCTCACATCCAATCTAAACTTCCCCTGTTTAAGCTTGAACCCGTTACCCCTTGTCCTATCACTGCAGTTCCTTGTGAAGAGTCCCTCCCCAGCATCCCTATAGGCCCCCTTCAGATACTGGAAGGCTGCTATGAGATCTCCATGCAGCCTTCTCTTCTCCAGGCTGAACAGCCCCAACTTTCTCAGCCTATCTTCATATGGAAGGTGCTGCAGTCCCCTGATCATCCTCGTGGCCCTCCTCTGGACTTGTTCCAATAGTTCCATGTCCTTTTTATGTTGAGGACACCAGAACTGCACACAAGACTCCAAGTGAGGTCATGTTATATCACTCTTAAGATAAAAAAAACCTTTATGTCAATCAAAAGTGGACACTTGGCCGCAAAAAAAATAAGCCTTGCAATCCATAAGTCTCACAATTTGTGTACACATTGTGATCATAGGTCATGTTGCCATCAGCCTTTATACATATGTGTAACTCATGTCATTAAAGAGATATTTGTGTGTCTTGAGAGCCCTTATTTGTCCTAAGCATCTAGATGCTTACAGAGATTATTTAAGATTGCTTACCAGCAACGTGGTCTTTGATTTCAGATTGGCACAGAATGGGACGCCAAGGAGAGGCTTTTCCGGAATTTTGGAGGACTCCTTGGCCCAACAGATGAGCCAGTTGGGATGCAGAAATGGGGAAAAGGCCCCAATGTCACCGTTACTGTCATTTGGGTGGACCCCATTAATGTAATTGCAGCAACGTATGATATTCTGATTGAATCCAGTGCCGAATTTACTCACTACAAACCACCTCTGAATTTGCCCCTGCGACCCGGTGTCTGGACGATAAAAATTCTGCACCACTGGGTACAGGTAGCTGAAACCAAATTCCTTGTTACTCCTCTCACCTTCTCTAACCACCAACCTATCAAGCAAGGTAAGTTTTACTTGGTACATGAACAATACAGTTCTTCTGTCTGTATTCACTTTAAGTGTGGCTGTTAAAAATGAAGTAGCACTGTATTGGAAAAGGAGAAAAGAAAGGAAATATATAGATACTAAATCAGAAAAAATGGTTGCACTAAGACAAGGCACAGACTGTATCCAGTCTGTAAAACACAGCCACTTTGAACAAAAGGCTATTTTTATCTTTTAAATATGCACAGTTCCAAATCCAGAGAACTTCAGACTCTCAATAATCTAACAGCTATTGTAAAGCCATCATTTATAAATAGAAAGAAAAATGGACCTTTCTCTGCTGCTTTTCATTCACATTTGCTCATAAAGAGTTACAGATGTTGAAACTGTTATCTTGACAAAATCTGTGTGTTTAACAATAAAAGCATTAATACACAAAATGCTGAATTAGAAGAAATCACCCTTGGCCAGAGCTCACCTGACACATTATCAAGTGCAGGCCCAATACCTGCCAAAACCCATTCAGCACATGCCAAGCAGCTGTGTTACAGAAATGCCTACGGACACCACGATCCTGGTAAGTATCAGACCCGCACTGACAGGTTTTCAGAAAGCAACCATTGCCTCTGCTATCACAGCAGACATGAGCCATCCAGGTCATTCCCAGGTTGCTCATGTCTGCAGGCTCCCAGCAGCAGTGCACAGTGGCACAGGCACTGCCAAGCGCTTGGGTCTTCAGCCAGTGCTGAGGACACTGGGACAAGAGAGAACGCTTTGTAGCCACACCTGTTTTCTTATTCAGTAAGGTCAAAACAAGTTTGTTGCTATGAATATCTTTACTATTCTTTTAGAGTGCTTCCATCTGTCCAGTATTAATATTCATAAATTTAGACATCTTGCTCGATACATGAATGATCCTATTAAGGTTTCAGAAGTTTTTCTTCCTGACAAGGAGGCAAATAAACTGAGTCAGGCACTTACCTTTCAGCACAACGTGCTGCTTCTGTAATGCAAACAGCACCAGACAACTGCTGAGAGCTAATGCAGCCCTTATCTTGCTCAACAGGAGCTTGATTCTACATATTTCTGAGCAGAAGAGCTAAATTACTGATTTCTTCTTCTGACATTTGGTGGCATCATTTCTTAAGCAGAAACTAAACCACCAACAACCTGCTGCTGTTATTAGCTAATAGGCAATGATAAATTGTAAAGAAACACCCTGTGTAGAAGGAATACATTTTTAATGTTCAAACTTCATCCTGCTTCTAAACACAGCTGCTAGTGACTGGAAATGAATGAATTCCATGTTCTTTTGTAATTTAACAATTAAGGCATAAATTGGATGGAAAATGTGGCATGGAGCCAGCAACCTTGCTGCCTTTCCCTATAATGTGAGAGCCCATTGGCAGTTAGGCATGTCTCAGGCTTGACCATGAGCCCACACTTTATGGTGTAAGGCAAAACTCCCTCTGCTCTAAACTCTGAATTTCCATATTGCTCATTGATAAACTGGGAGAAGAGCTGGCTCGTATTTTTTGTTCAAGAGCCCTGTTCATTCATATGGTAACTAGAAGCTACTGCAGGAATGAAATACAAAGCTTGGGAACAATACTACCTAGGAACAAGCCTCAGGAGTGATTTGCTACTGGTGATGCGATGTATAATCTCCAGATGAAGGTAAAGAAGAAAATTAATTACAGGGGCAGACAGTGACACTCCACTGTAGTTAGAATTGTATTTACAATGCAAATTCTTGTTGTTGAGGTTTTTGAAGTCTTTCTGTCTCAGTGACGCTACTGTGCTCTGTGCAGGCAATTGTCTTTTAGCTTTGATTTCCAGCATTTGTCATTTTGTTACCACTTTATTATTTAAATATATTTTCCTCTGCCAAATAAAGGCATTGTGAGAGTATGACAGAAGAATTAGAACTAAAAGAACGGTTTCTGTTACTGTTGTAAGCAATGCAAAAGCTGCCAAAAATCTTGTAAAGTGAAGGAATAGTATTATCATCTTGTCTTAACAATGCAAAAAAGCCCATACATCAGACTTAGCCAGCAGTTGTCAGCAGAAGGGGGGAAGTGTTTTAGTAGGGATTTCTCTAAAATGTTCTTCCAACATCCTCCCTCACTCCACAGCCCCCCTCCAATAAGAAAAGAGGAGAAAAAAAAAGCTATAGCTCTTGTCAGAAAGATTACCCTGAAAAGTAATTTGCTACTCCAGAAGCCTTCTGAATGACTGATACATTTCATGCCGTTTTGCATGTCATTTGCTTGATAATGATTCGTCCCGCTCTGTCTCATGGACTCCAAATGTGGAAACTGGAGCCCATGCAGCTACACACATAAAAATGTGCCCACAGTCTTGTAATTTCTTTGTGTCGTTCTAAAAAGCATTTACCCAAATCTGGCAGTGGCGCAGCTGCCACTAAAATCTTGTATCTTGAGAGCATGGACATGACAACTATCTCTATTTCCTAAATCATTAGTTACCTACACATCACTTCAGCAAAACAAGGAGAAGTTGCATCACAAAGGGAGCCACGTGCCTGTCTTTTGAATACTCAAAGCGAAACATGTTTGTTCCTGCACCATGACTCTCAAAATTCATTATGACTATTCAGAATTACCAGCAAAGATGTTTTGTTTATCAGTTTATTAAAACCAGAATATGCAGCTAGTTTCTTCATTTTTCTATTCCCATTTATGTATTAATTTTGGTCTCAAGTCCCCGTAAAGGGAAATCAAGAACAGGTGTTTTCTTTGATACTGTGTCCAGATGTGCGTAACTAACAGAATATAAATTGTTTTAAAAACGCAGATTCATTGACCTTTTCAAAACCTGGATCTATAAGAGATCAGATCTTACATGGAATTACTGAGTAGGCTGGGAGGTTTGGGGTATTTCCACTGTAATCGATGCTTCCAAAGCTATTTCAGTGGGAAGTCTATAATCTAAAGTTACTTATTCTTTCTCGCTCCTCTTCCCCCTCCAGTCATCCAAATCTGTGTCTTTTCTCTGGTTTGAGTTGTGTCACTGCTCAGCTCTGCCTCCAGCAGACCCTCTGGCTTGAGAGTACCTTAAAGTTTGCCTGGTCGGAGAAATCAGAAAAGAAAAGTTAAATGAATTTGTGAGATAAATCGTTTGAAGACTCAGGTTCACTTGCTCCACCAGTGTCTCTTTCCCCCTACGTCCTGCACAGCCAGATTCTCTTTTATTCTTCTTCTAAGTGGCGATTTTAAGTTTCTCACCATATGGCTGAGTGTGTTAAAGCCAAGTACTCTGTGCTTATTGTAAGGACATGGGAGGACCAGCAGGATGCCCTAGGATTAAAGTGTGCCAAGATGGAGAGGGAGCGTAACATGGAGGACACAAAACAGTGAGATCAGTAGATCACTAGCAGTGATAATGGACAGGAATGGAGGTTCTTGCTGTCAGCTTTAGGCAGCCTGAATTTAAGCACAGTTTGGAGACTTGAGGCCAGATGTCCAGGTCCCCTGTGTAGGGACTGGAGAAGCAGAGCCAAAGAACAGGTGTAATTCAGAGCATTTAGGCAGCAGTTCACAGACTGTAGTCCAAGATACCAGGAAGATTTTAATTCCTAAGAAAACAGCATCCCAATTTCCCACCCTTTTGTGCTCTACAAAGTCCACATGAAGCAGCCATGCCAAGTCTGATCACAGACGTCTCCCAGGGGCACTAAAAGGGGCAGAGAAAAAGCAAAAGCAATTTCATTTTTAGATTTGAGTTTATATTCATGGCAAAGTTTCCACAATGCTCTCCCACCTGGAGTGACGACATGCATTTCATGTATAGTACCTGTTTCATTAAAGCTGAATAGATTACTGTGAGCCAGTGGGCAGATTCACTTCTGGGGTAGAAAAAGCCCCAATCCTCAAGCTGATACTAAACCCAGGAATGAAAATAAATAAGTAAATAAATGAATAAATAAAAGCCTTCTTCCTTCAAACAAGGAGGGCAGTAAAGAAAACCATCCTCTTCCTTTGCCTCAAGAGAGACCTTTCCTGTTCAGTTCCTAGCTTGATCACATGCCCTGCACATAAGGCTTCTGATCTCTGCTGCTCCACATCAGGCCAGGGACCTTAACCACCAGCTTCTGGTCCCTCTGCACACTAACAGCAGCCACCTCTTTGAAAGGCTTGTCACATCAGCAGACATACCACAATGCATGCACACATCTCAAAGGCCTTTTAACCTAATCCATATTTATAGATCATCTTAATTAAGTATATACTGGGAAGCCTTTGTTTTGCCATTGGTTGTTTGCAGGAGCTCAATCGATTCTAATTGCATCTATACAGATTATAAAGTGGGTGGCAACACGTGTCAGAACTGCTTTGATTTCTTTAAATTCATCAGAGGTAACATGACATGTTCTTGATAAATGCAGCAATAGCAGCAGGCAAGTGCAGGACTGCAGCAGAGTAGACATGCCCTGGAATCATCATTCCAAGAAAAGCCCTGAAGAGGGGGATTTGCTTCGCAATTCAGTTCAGATCCAGTTGACAAGGAGTCGATTAGCTTCACAATGAGCAAATGCAGCACTGTCTTGTTTGCTGCAAGAGAAAACAAACAAAACGTCAATAAAAAATTACCTGTTTGCCAGAGGGTTTCAGCACAATTCAAGTAAGGAAATAGAGCTGTACATTCTGTGCTGCTTTAAAAAAGCCACAGGTCTAGTGCCTTCATGTGTGCTGAGGTAACCACGTTTTTCATTCCTCAGCCCACTCTCTGTCTAAGTCATTTGGTTTTTTTCTGCAAGATGAAGAGCAAACCCACACAGAAATGCTGATATCCCAGCATGTGTGGCTGACTATAGGCTGTGTGTATAGCCCAAAGAAGTTACAGCAGAAGTCAGTTGAGAAATGAAGTGCCCTCTCAGAGTGAAAAGCAAACCAAACTGGGGGACAAGAATAACTTTTTTTTTAAGAAAACCCAGAAATTAAGTTAGTCATGGTTACATCTTTCTCTTTTCCTTTAATGCAAAGAGGAATAGCCCACATCTGCCATGGCTTGGATAAACTACATCCTCCTTGCTTTCTCCTGACAACTTTTTAACAAAGACTTGAAGGCTCCACGAGAGGGTTCTGGGTTGAATCCTCACCTTTTCCAATTGATTAGTACACGTAGCTCTGCATTCATATTGTTGTTACCCAGCTCTTTGTAGGACATGCAGGCACCTAACTTGGAGTGTTCATTCTGTTGTGGGCCAAACAATCTCCTAGCAGTACCTTGTCAGGGTTTCTTCACATGGGAGAAGCATGTGGGCAGTGGTACCCTGTAACACGCTGGAAGCCACACTGTTTTGTTCCCCTTAGTACTGTCCTCAGCACTCTCGTCTTTTCCCATCTGCTGATATTTGTATGTGGCTTTTCAAAAACGTTTCTCAGTCCCATTCCACCCTCTTGTACCTGCTGCAGGCCTTTGCAGCACAGCCAGGTCTGGAGCAGAACATGGCGGTGACTTAGTGGTGCTGAGCACAGCAGTGGTGTGTTGGTGGGAGAAACACAGGGTGTATGGCACAAGTACAGCAATAGCAGAGAGGAGGAATTTGAATGGGATGAAGATGCTGAGGTTATCACCTTTAGCAAAAGCAGCCCACTGATCTTAAGGAACACAGATTCAGAGATGATGATCTTCCGCTGCATTGCCAAGCACTGGGTAGTTTCTGTAGGTTTCATTCCTTCCGGTCCTGATAATCCACCAAGTCCTGAAGCATGGGACATGTGTGAGGCTGAGCCAGAGAGAAGAACAACTTCCACTTCATCCTGTTATTTGTCTGGAAAAAGATCTCTCATTCTATGCACCGAACACGTGCACAACAGGCTGTAATTCAGCAAGCTCTCTGAATTGCCTGTTTCAATCAGATGATCCTGCTAGCAATGCCAACTCTTATTTGTTTGGGGATTTTTACTTAGAATGTTCCTATTTAATTAATATGTTGACAAACAATCTTCCATATTTAATTGCTTCCAAAGGAGGAAATTTAATCATGTGTACTTGTTCTGTTTCTTAAACTGCAGTGCTCTGGCAGAGCACACTTCTGACACATGTGCATGGAATAAACTCAGTTTGACTAGAGGTTATTGTGGGTATTTACCATTTAGAGTAAAAAGAGGGGATTAGAGGAATGTAGAACAGTTAAGTAAGTAATGCATAATGGTGATGGGAATATGCTGAACTAATTGAATTGGGGTTTTGAAGTAACGGACTTGCACAGTATTTGACATTAAAGACTTTGCAAATTTAACAGCAAAACTTCAATTAAATGTCCCTTTTCCCTCTATATAAATGTACTGATATATTGCCAGTGCTTGAGATGCTGATCTCTGCGTGGAAGAAAGGGCTCAGTGTCAGGCTGAAGTGCGAGCAGCAAGGACATGTGGAAGGAATTGTAGCCGTGAATATGTAATTCCTGGCCCCTAAACGCTATCTGAGTGCGGTGGCTTTCCTAGCCTGGAGCTCCCTGAATGGGCCCCTTTTGTGTTCTAGACAGTGTGTATGTTGGCAGAGATGAACCTGTCCTCTGTGCTGCCGGAGCAAGGATGCTGGGGAAGTCAGCTCAGAGCAGAAAGAAATGGTTGAGCATTTACCCCCAAGAGGCACCCAGTCCCACACTGATTTTATGAGCAGCCCCTTGGTACACTCACAGACCTGAAGAAGTCAGCCAGCCTTAGACGAGAGCTGTCTGACCCACAGTGTCCAGTTCAAGTTGTTTGAAGGCGTTATCACAGCCTGGCAAAGATTTTTACTGCAGTATTACATTAATGGGGCAATGTACTGCATTTTGCTGAGCTAGAAGAGTTACTGTAAGGAAAGCAACCAACAATGCAAAGGGAAGTGTCATTAGGAAATGGTTGTGATCCATTATTTGGCACAAGAGCTCGAAATAGATTTGTCATGACAGAATACATCCCCTGTGAGACTGGAGCACTTTGAGGAATGATTCTGGGGCTACAAGTACTTCATTATGGGTCTGGTCTGTCCAAAGTCATGGTGGCATCCTTCCTGTGCCAGGAATGGCACCACCTGGTTTTTGGGGGCTGATTGGGCTAACAAATGTTGTGACTTTCCACAGCAGGGCAAAGTTCATCAGTTTAGAATCAAAACTAGGCTGAGATCTTGGCTCCTAGACAAACCAATGACAGCATTTGCAGGTCTGATGAGGGTCTGCAGCCTTCTCACACTGAGCATCCTTGAACTGTTCCCTAATTTCAAAGCACAGCCTCCCCTGTGTGTCCACAGGAGTGACTTCAGCTGCACCCAGGCTTGTTCTGTGGTGAAAGAGGCAAAATTAGTTTCCCCAAAATGGGTTTATCCCGAAGAGCTGCACACTGATTAGGCTTGAGACACAGACATGGGCTTATAGCTGAGATGCCCTTGAGTTGGGCCTGTTGTCTTGTTGTGCCGTGCAGAAAGCTCTGGGCGCGCTGGTTGTATGTAATAAGGACAATGCTGCTTTCAGCCTCTGTACAGTGTTGCAGGGTTAGCATCGCATGAGTGGAGCTCATATTGGTGAGCACAAGCTGAATAGCTGAGCACAGCCTGTCATCCTCAGGATGCAGGGTGTCCTCCATGCTGGGGAAATGGACTATAGCACACCACTAACTGTTGCCTTTTTGTTTGCTGTACCATCAGATCCTGAAGGCTTGGAGGTTTGTTTTTTAATGCACTAACTTACGGGTTTATTTCTGCTTTTCCAGAGGAAGCCATGAAGTATCACAGCGGGCCTCCAAAGAATGCATACATGGAGCAGAGCTTCCAGGGCTTGAACCCCGTCCTGAATATCCCCATCAATGCTGCCCACGTGGACCAGGCCAAGAGGAACGCTGGGCTTGTGGGCGCTCAGCTGGAAGCCTGGGTGGACTCTCTGGTGGGCAGTGTCTGGTCGGCCGTGGACATCTGCAGCACTGGCCCCACTGCGTGCCCAGTCATGCAGGGCTGTGCTCAGACAGCCTGGAGCTCCCTGAGCCCAGACCCCAAATCTGAGCTTGGCCCCGTCAAACCTGACGGTCGCTTGAGGTAGCATCTGGTACGCAGTCCCTCCGGCATAGGATTTTAAAAGGGAATTTAACCTTGCTCGTATGTGGATCTCGCAGCACATTTCAGCAATCTAAGGGAACATTTTACGTTTTTGTTACTTACTGCAATATAATTCATTTAAAAAAAAGAAAAGAGTTTTGACAAGGCGTTTGCCACCGCCCTCTCCATCAGCAGTGGGAGCAGCTCCTCTTCTCCTGCAGGTCCTCCTGTCCCTTGGGGCCCGGGCTGCACCCACTGCCTCCAAACTAGCACCAAGCTGGTTTCCAAACTGGTTTCCAAACTAGCACCAAGCCATGGAGAAGGCAGTGAAGGAGCAGCTGCTAACAGTGTTTTTTAAGAATAAATTTGTCTGTACCTCTGCTGTTTCATAGGCTTTCCTTATTTTGCTACCATGAATAAATCACAGCAAAATCCTGTTCTGCTTACACTGGGGAGGTTGGTTACTGCAGGCTGGAGTCTGTATGGCCGCATTACCTCACAGAGCCTGGATTAATTATGGTACACCCTCACTCTTTTTTCTTTAATAACACAAAGTAGTTCTGGGCTCAGCTAATGTCTGTTATCCTCGTTAGAGAAAATGAGCAAAAGCAGAAACTGTCAGATTGCAGAGATTTTTGAGATTATTTTCATGGTAAACTCTAAATGGACCCAGTGTATTGCTGTATTAGTCTTCTGTGTCTCGTGCAGGCAAGTTCAGGTTCTGCGTACTAAGAGTATTAAAGAACGAAGAAGCATTTTGGATTTCAGCCCTGTCAGATCTGCAGGGTTTTTCTAAGGCCACCAATACCTGAGCATTTTTGCAGACTTGCAGTGTGTCTGTGTAGGTTGAGGTGGGCTGTGATGTGTCTGCTCACACCCTTTGCTGATTCTGCTTGTGAGCTGAGCTGAGCTGAGTTTTCTTTCGGGCAGTGGAGTTGCACAGAACCAGTAAAATGGTAGAACTGGAATGTAAATCTACCACGTGTTCCTTCCCGGGTTGAGTATTGCCTACTAAGTCTTAACACTAATTCCCTCCCATGATCTCAGATCTGGAAGGCTGTTCGTGACAAAGGATCCTTCTAGGCTTGTGCAGAACATCTGTAAGGCCGTGCAGGATGTGAGTTCCTGACTGAAGCCATGAGCTGAAAGGGAAGGAGAGCAACACCGTGTTTCGCAGTGCATTTACTTTATGCTGTCAACAAAGTACCTTTGCCTGTCTTCAGAATTCCTAGCAGGCTGCATTCTGTTTTAACCAGGCATGTTTTGTGTCATTTTAAGCAGCGTTTTCTACAGTAGGAAAAAAACCATTTCTATTCCAATAGCTTTTTAAAATGTAGGTTCATCTCCAACTAATGCATTTTACATTAGCATAAAACATGCACTTTGTTGTTGTTGCTGTGGTAATCTCTTGTGAACAACATAACCCGAAAAGGCTATTACAAGCTCTTGGGTTTTAAGAAAAAATCCTGTTGATGTAATTAAGGTATCCGTTTACCCTTCTATGTGTATGGCTGACTTTCTGCTGACGAGAGTTAAGCATCCACATCAGGAGGGAAATAGACCCTTAAATCATTCCGTAATCGCATCTCACAGAAAGGTTGAATTCCCTTTTAAACAACAGTTGCAAGATGACCATAACACACAGACCCCAGTGGTTTGCAGTATCTCTCTCCGTCATATTGGTTTAAAGCTACTTGCAGTTTGCTTTGGACTTGAAATTGCAGTGTCAGCTGTGCTGGCATTAAGGCAGAGCATTGAAATGTTTATCTGGCACAAAAATGGATGCATAGAAGGAACAATTTAGGTATTTATTATTTATGTTTTAGTCAATGACTAATTAGTAGGTGCTGCTTTTGCAGCTTGAAGATTATGTTGTCTTACTAACTGAAGCTGCCTTTATTAAGAAAAGGCCTTCCTCCCCTCACACCTCCCTTCCTTTATTTGTCTTGATTTTGACAGGCACAAGAGCTATAGTTTTAGGAAAGCCTGTAGCAGTGAGAGCTGGTTGAAATATTTCAGTCACGGTAATGTCCTAGCTTTTCAACGAGCTCTAGAGGCAGGCAGGTGTAAAACCAGGGTTGCCAACATGTTTATAGAATAGAAACACAGTGTTATTACTTACTCAGTAGGGTTTTTTAACAGTGCTTGTTTTTAAGCTAACATTCCTTTATGAAGTTCAGATTTTCTGGGGACTTCCAATCCTCACTGTGAAATCCAGGGCTTTAGTCACACTGATGCAATGGCAACTGCACGGATCAAGCCCTGCAGATTAAATGAAGAACATGGTATTTAGGGCACACAATAAAATGCATTAACGGTCCCAGTCACTAATCATTCTCAATAAAACTGCTGGGGTAGTTGCAAAATCTCCAGTCTTGCACATGAGCATATGTATAAGGATGCGCCCACACACAGGCATGCAGATAACTTGGGTTTTAAATTTGATACTTTTTTATTCTTAAGCAGCAATGTTTTTAAGTAAGTGCTTTATTGGTAAGTTTTCATTATGATCTAGACCAAGCAGATGGTGGCAACAATCCCGTCTTTTATGGCTAGAAGAAAATCTGCCACTTTTGTCATTTGAAATGTAAGGTGCAAATTATTTTGTTTTAGTACAAAAAAGGGGAAGAAAACAAATGGTTGCTGATACATCTATTGATGTTCTATGGTAGGTTTTAAATATCTCACAACGAAATTGATATTAGTTTGTTTTCTGAAAGACAAAAAGTATCTCAACAAAGAAGTTCTGTAGCAAGCTGGCAATCCCAGTGCTGCTGTTAAACGTGTGATGTAAAACTGAACTGATCCTGCAGTCCTTTCTCAGGCACAGCTTCCATGGAGTGCTAGTGCTGAGTAAGGACTTCAGAATCAAGTCCTACATAAACGAAAGGTGTGACAGGATGTTATGAGTAAATACTGTCCCTGTGTGAGGCCATCAAAGGCTGAGCTGCCGTTTTTGGAACATCTTCTGGGGGCAGTGTCAAGTTTTGGACCTAAACAACAACCTCTACTATAGCTATTAATATACAGACACAGATGCATAAGTTATATACAGGACACTGTGTCTGAGTTACTGTAGTTGTGAAGAAAAAACATGGAAAGCAAGATTCTTTGCATCAGGGATCAGAGCTTGCTGCAAGCTGATGCTGTGGTAGCTAGTGCTGCTAAGACTGATGTTGTGCTTAGCGGCTTTTCTGGTTCTGAAATGGCAGGCACTTGGAGCCTGTGATGAATATTATATATTGTTAGAAGAGAATAACTTCACAGATCTTACATTTGGTGAAAAGGAGAATTCAGAGCAGGGACCCACAGTTTGTATGAAACAAGCAAGTTAGGCATCTTCATTTGAACGTGCAAGTGTTATTTTCCAATCACCCTGGCTGCTCCCTGCTGAAGAGGACTCCAGCTGATCAGTTTTGCTCAAAATCCCTTTCTGTGGGAGAGGGTTGTAATTCCATATGCACACATTTGTCCTCTGTGTGTAATGCTTTGCTCATTTGAATTCCCTGCCCATTCTGCACTATAACCATATAACACTTCTGTGATCAATCAGCATCACACAGAAAGGGAATGTGGTGAAATGCAGAACATCTGCACACATGATTTAATGAATTATGTCCAAAGTCAGTCTAAGCATTATGCAAACCTGTTTATATGGTAATGTTAAACCTTGAGGCTAATAGAAATAGCTAAAATGACAGTTTATTTTCAGATTTGTCCAATCTTTCTTTGATGACATTTGGACATTGAGCAGTAATATTTGTATTTTCATTTTCTGACATTCAAGGGGTTTTTTAGAATTGAAATTATGTCTTCTCTTTTTTGTGCTCTCGGCAAGCAGAGAATTTTAACAATTGCTTCATGATAGCAAGTGTTATACAAGAAAGTATTCGTTACTGCTAAGCCTGGAGATACAGGAATATGCACTCATGTGTTACAAATTGACTTTCCTAGGTATTGGCTCCAATGCACAATGCATGTACAGCTGTTTAACGGCATATTAACAATGATCCTGCAGCACCTTCAAACGGACCAACTAATTTGTGTTCACCTCCTGTCCATCTCATCTCCTACAGCACTGATTGCAATACTAATGAAGTCTCCATCACTCGTAGCTACGATGATCATGAACAGAGTAGTGAAGTCAGTGAATGAGAACTGGGATGTTCTAAACCTGACCAAAGGGAGAGATGAAGGGTAAAGGAGATGGGGAAACTTTGCAAAAGTTTGACACAATTGTGCTGCAAAAAAACGTGTGAATGAACTGGGCACCTTCTGCACAGCAAGGCTGAGAAAAGCTGATACCGTGAGATCTCAGCTTTGACTTCCCAGATAAAAAGGAAGCAAGATCCATATTTTTCTTGCGGCCAGGCAATGAGTAGCGACTTTCTGTTGATTTCTTTAGTTCTCTTTCATCACAGCTATGAGAGAACTGCCAGCTTGCCACAGGCTGTCACACCCTCCTCATTGTCTTCCCAGACTCCAAAGCTTCAGGAGTTGGCCACAGGAAAACTTGGCCAACTCTGCTGCTTTTCGTTGAGCAGCAAGTTCCGTACTTGTGTGAGCCAAATGCCTTAGGCCTCTTCACAAACCTTAGCTGCAAATCAGAAAAGTTTGCTTTTCAGAGCAACCTTCAGTCAGCTCAGTACTAACACACGTGAAGGAGCTGGTGAAAGTGATAGCAATTATCTTTTCCCGATTTTCAGGCGTGGGTATTTAATATAGGTAAGAAATAGTAGGTTTGGTTCTTTCAGCAACAAAGACTGACCTGGGGGAAAGTGGCTAGTGACATTTCCTATCAGCCTTTGCTTCAACTGGTTGTAAAAAGATAAAGGTCCATATGTGCTTTTATTTCACCCATCCAAGGCCTCTAAGATAGTCTTAAGGATTCGTAGGAGAGTACATTAAATGCATATTAAATGACAGTTGAAAATATCATGTAAAAAGTGTTTCCAGACCAACCCTCCGGCTTCTGCTAAGACAGCTCCAGGGCCGCTGCCCACAGAGCAGGCAGGAGTGATGCAGTGTTGGGAGACAGGACAGTGCCCTTTGAGGGGCCCAGTGAGAGTTATGGAGAGCAGGAATACCGGCTGCAATGCTCCTGGGCACAGAGGAGCCAGACAAATGTGAATTAGGGTTAAGGGCAGTGAAGAAGAATCTGTAGGGAAATAGAAATTCCTGTAGATTTTTCAAGAGTGAGTGAATGCTCTGATTTGTAACTCACTTTGAAGGCGTAGAGTAGAAGAGATGATTGGCCTTTGAAAACCTTCCCCACCACCATCACAGTAAGGGAAGGAAGAATCAGGCCGAGAGCATTTAAAATTGAGACCTGACCTTACAGCCGGCGTTACCGAGGGCCACGGTAGCATTAGGTTGTCTCCAGTTCAGTGTGGTGTTGGCAGAGATTAACCCTCATAATGTGATACTACAGGTACCATGTTGATTTTGTTCCTTTACACTAACAGTAGTGTGTAGATCACTCTCTGCTCTTTGCTTCTGCCTTGGTTACCTTCTTTTGCTCATGGGTGCTATCAAAGCTGCTACCTCACTGTGTCTGCAAACACGTTTACCTGATAACAACAAAAAAAGGTACCAGAAATCTCCTTGAGCTGAATGTACAATCTATGCAAATTCTCTTTCTACTTTGTTAAAACCTAGAAGTATTACTTGTAGCCTTGCCAAATAAACAGCAAGATACTGTACAGGTGCCTCTGATAACAGAGTGACAATTCTAGGCGCAGTTCATTGCGCTGCATTTGTATATTGTAATGACTTGACTTGTCTTTGGTTCTATTGTAATTAACACCCTCAACCGAGAAGATAGCAATCTTTTGCTAGGGGAGCACCTTCAGTTTGCTGGGAATATTCCGAAGGAGGATGTGTATGGCATTCCCATTTATTTTCCTGCTTACATCCAAAAGAAAGCACAGACCTGCTGGCCAAAACTAGAATGTTGTTTCAGATTTTCCGTGGGTGAATCCTATCAGCTTTGGATTGCGCGGTGTCTGTTCCCATTGTGGCATCCAGTGTGTTGCCCCTCAAAGAAAGCCTTACTTTCATCCTTTCTAAATGTGGCCTTAAACTGTGTTGGGAGGTTTGGTGTTGTCTGTGTCTTGCTCTTTTTCTGTTTATTGTGGAATGAATAAAAGGCACCTTGAGATTTCTATTACAGCTCAGTTGTGTTGCTGTCAGCTTACACTTTACAAATACGGTAGAAATTGCTTACAAATGCAGTCTTTAAGGGAAGAAAATGACCTTCCCTTTGGGCAAAGGAAAGGCTCAGATATTCATATAAATCTTAGGAAATTATCCGTCTTCTGCAACTCACTGTAGATAAGGGTGATTTAATTGTCTACAAAGTCCAAACTTACTTAATGACTTCTGATTATCTTCAGACTGTAACAGGAGAGACCGCTCTCAGATGCACAAGACAAATTCTGCAGTAATTTCACCCATTCTGATATGGCACAGTAGCATTCCGTTCAGATGCGCAGTGGCAGCTGGGAGGAGGTAGATCCTTTTCATGGTGTGGTCTTAAAATCCGAAGAATGTCAACCACGTGGGGCCAGATTTTGCATGATGGGTGGGAATCTAACAGTACACTTGGAAGACAGAGGAGTCTGGTTATATCATCTAAGTCATAAATGCATTTCCAAAACTCTGCCTTTTGGAGCTTCATCCAGAGGTTGTCAAAGACAGCAGAAACCAAGGACTTCTGCTAAGGCTTGTATTTGTCGGGTTTCTTTAATACTTTTCTCCATGAGAACTGTCATGTTTCAGTAGCACCAATATTCCCGGCAGGCTGCAGTGCTTTTAGGAATCCCAAATCCTATCCTGTTTTGGTATTCCGATGTGGATACGACCCAAAGGCAACTGAAAAGGGTTTATGTAGAAAACAAGATTTGTGAAACAAAAAGAATTAATTCCAGTTAATGAAATGATTTTTCTGACTTTGTCATTTTGGTTTCGTTCTGGGTTGATTGGATTTTTTAATTGCCTAACATGGTCCATCATAAGTTATTCCTATTCTGTCATTTTCAAAGACTGGTGGTGATATAGTTTTAAGAAATAACTATTTTGTTATAGATCATAATATGCATTAAATTGTACAGAAATATTTTGTAAGCTATTGAATAAGAAAAAAAGAAAACCATGTATATACAGCAAAGTTCGGAAAAAAAATTGGAAATTCAAATGGAACACACTGAAAGATGTAGATATTTTGCTATTTATTTAAAGGAGTATTTTATGAGCTATTGAAATGTCTTAAATTGACCGGTAATCAAAGTTCAAAGTCAGAATGCTTTCCTTGTAGTAGAATGTGATTTTCAGCAATTCTTGCACTACCCGGTTTTGCACCCTTTTGTCTTTCATTTAGCAGAAAACAACGTGCCTTAGCTGTATTCTTTGTCAATGGGAGTTTGGTTTTCCTTTTTGTCTGACAAAGCAAGTTTTTTTGCAGAAAAAGAAATGGATGTACTAAAAGTGTATTCTACCAAAAACACTGCAGGTGTACATAGATGCTTTCTGTCATACTGTGTTTGCAGATGCAGAATTTTAAAATAAAAAAAAAAAAAAGGCTGTCTTTAGGAACTGATGTGCATCTCATCTTATTTCCAGCCCCAGGAATGTGTGTCTGTCTTCATTTAGAAGACCTTTGCTGTTTGGTGATGTTTAGGAGGGAAAATGGGACCAAGCTCTCCTTATCTGTGATCCCCAAGGCTCACAGGCATTCAGTGCTAATGGTAGCCTGAGGAGGGGTGCAGCCACCAGTAGCAGTGTCGGGAGATGGGATGCATGGCCCAGGGCTCCCAGTGGTGCTGCACTGTGGGATCCAGAGGCATGTCCAAGCTCTTTGGGCCAAGTTCTAGTTTTCAAACTCTTCTGGGCCAGATTCTCCCTGCCTTCTCAAAGATGTCAAGGAATGGTAAGCAGAAGGATTAACAAGGAGCTTAGCTAAGGGCTTTTTTCTCCTGAAGGCCATAAACTCTGAGGACAGTTGGAGCAGTGTCTTCCACCCATCCCTGAAGTGTGTGTCATCCCAAAGAGAAAGGTCTTAGTCATGAGACCTTATGAATAAGCAGCTGGGTGCAGAAACAGGAATCGATGTGAGGGCTGGCTGGTTACAAGGGCAGCAAAATATGTCCCCTTTGCTTTTACTGCAGAGACAAGCTCACAAAGACATCACTTCCATAGTTCTCCTGATGGGTTATGGACCCAAAGCAGCCAATGCCTGATGTTCAGACAGTGTGAGCACTAAAATTTATTTTCTTACCCACAGGCTCCACTCTGGGCACTGATTTCTCAGAGCTGCTGCTATAGGCGTGATGGGGAAAAGCATTTAAAATCTCCAGCAAGTGGGTGAATGGTACCTTCAGCAGCACCCTCACGCTGTGTTGCACATCTGCCTCCTGGTGCTGCCTTTTGATGGCGCATGCTTGAAAAAACCTCCATGACAACCTTCCAAAAGTCTTGGACTCCACCAGGCATCTGCGTGACTTTTCCATGCACCCCCAGCAGTGCTGCAGGTTCTCTTGGCAGCCAGAACTGCTTTTGATCTTGTGTTTTCTTTTCACCTGCTGCTCAGGAATTCCACATTTTGGCACTCAGATGCAATGAGGTCTGTTCAAACAGGGGAGGGAACACAGGGCTAATATTTTAGTCCTGGCACAGAGAAAAGATTTTCTGTGGAGAGGAAGAAGAAAAGTCCATTAAAAAAAAAGCCTGTCTCGATTTTGAAGCCTGGTTTTATTTATAGCTGGTCTAAGAAGTATGCTGCTCTTTTGCTGGCTTAGTCCTCATCCAGCTGCTAATACTCATGGCATATTAAAAAAGGCACAACCTTTGTTTTAATGATCTCCAAATGTGTCATTGGCCACTGCTTTAAAGGAAAGGAAAAGGGCATCAAGCTCCCAGGTGCTCGAGTGGCTTGTTTTCTTTGCAGCCTTCACCAGACTCTGCATGCTCTTTGAGGCCCCACACAACAATCCCCGGCTAAGCTGGCTGCAGTGCCATGCCGCTTGCAGGGCTGCGTATTGCTGCCCACATGAGACAGCACTGCCACGCTCTTATATCTACCGTGCCTAATCTGTCTTGATCGTAATTAATATTTATAGGGTGTAGAACATCCTTAATTCACGGTAATGACACAAAACACCGCAGAGCAGTTTGCCAATAGGCAGGCACAGTAAACCAAGTGCAACAGGAGCGAGGTATTTAATTGCCTTGACAAGAGGGATTTCAGTTCAGTGCCCAGATATTTGACATTTCTTCATCCTTTACTAAAGAATCTGTAGCCTATTTTCTAAAAATCAGAAGCTGCAAGTAATCTGAGGCTGCACAAATGCAAACAGCCGTAAATCTTTGCTGTCTATTAATGATTAAAAAGTGGGAGATTAATGAGGTTCTTCTATAGTTAAAACTAGACACGGATGGGAATTTTTCATTCCTCCATGAAAGATGATCCTGACTATTCTGGTACCAAATCAGCACTTGGGCATGGTTTATTCCTTCACCCAGCTGCCCTTGGCTGGAGGCCCTTGCTCGCAGGGCTGTGAAATAGGGCACAGCTGAGACAAGGCTGCTAATCCTGCCCAGCTGAGGAAGGGCTGAACCTGGAGCTTGAGGGACATTGCAGAACCTGGTTCAGCTACCAAGTGACTTGGACATCAAGTGCCAAACAATGGTCTCTTCTCAGTAGCGCTCAGTCAAAGTAGTTTCACACCAGGCACCTAATTTCACCGTCGAGTTTCAGGTTAGTTTATTCATAGCACTAACAAAAGTATGCTATGTTCTGCAGGTTTAAGCCTGATCCAGCCTCTAGTTGTGACCCTGTTCTAGAAAAGGCCAGACTGAACTTTTCAGCTTCAGATAAAGCATAACATTAACACACACATCAGCTATGCACCAGTGACTGACCTCTACAGGCGAAGCGTTTGGATCCTAGCCTTTATGAGCCTAGAAGTGAAGCTGTCTGCTGCACTAGCACAAAAGATCAGATGCTGTGGCCCCTGCTGTGTCTTCAGTCAATCTGCTCAAATGGAAATGAGAAGATGCTGGAAATGCAGCAGATATATGACATGGATTTGGGTGCCCAGGTATTTACCCATAAAACAGACATTTATGCCTAATCTGCCTTTGTAAGTTACAAGATAGAAACCTTTTCCTTCCCCCCACCCCCAAAACATCTGTCATGATCTTTGCTGCTTTCAGGCTGCCAGTGCTTCCTTCACCTCTGAATTAACATCACCAAACACTCCATCCAACTCTCCAAAGCCATCAGCTCCCAGTCCATTGCATTGTGTCCGCAGCCCCACACAACCCCTGCAGGGGCCCGTCGTCCATCAGAACAGAACATGGGGCAGCACAGACAGAGCAGAGCCTCCCACCTTGCCAGCCAAACAGAGACTGCATCAAACACTTGCCCACCAGCGTTACAGAGCTCCTCCAGCAGCAGCTCACATTAATTGTAGACCATTTATAAAATATACATTTGACTTCAGGAAGACTGAGGCCAAATGTAATATGTATACATGAATAGACATACATATAAAAATGCATGTGTATGTTTGTGTTTACATGTATGTAAAATCAGAACTGCAGAATCACTGCAATCAGTGGGACTCTGGGGGACTCATCTGAGCCATTGCCAGCCCCGCTTTGGCTAAAATACAGGCCATATACTCCCTTCCATTTGAGCCCATATAGGCTGGATGCCCATGTCCCACCACTGGCACACTGCCCAACCCCAGCCCTACTGTGGATGAGGACGGAACTGACACCCTCACACCATGCATCAGCACCGCTCTGTGAAGGTGGAAGCACCTTTCGAAGTGCCTCTGCTTGACCTCATTGCCTCAAAACTGCCTGCACAGCCACCACTGCCCTTTGTAGGGCTCTGGGCTGTTTGGGGACCACCCCAAGTCCACCAGTCTACCCTTTTCATCTTCGACAGCCACAGCTGCCAGGAGAAGAGCCATGAACAGCCAGGCCACTGGCAGTGCTGGGGCTAAACATGACTCTCCCAGTGCAGAGCCTCCCAGACAGCTCTGACGAAGTCAATAATAAACACAAGTGGTATAGATAAGTTGTATTCAGTCCCTATGTGTCTGGATGTTGTCAAGACTTGAGACATTGCAGCCCCATGCTCCATGAGCCACTTTTAGGCTCTATTTGTACGTCTACTGCCTGGAAGTTATCCTAGAGCTGGTATCCTCTTCCCAAGGCATTTTAGTAGAGCACAATGTATGTATCCTTCATAGAGGAGCACTATTTCACTGGTATAAATGAGTTAAAATAATTTACTCCTCTTACTCTGCTGCTGTAATTGGGTTTTTTTTATCCCTTACCAGGACTTGCGTAGTAATGAAAGAGATTTGGCTAGAAACACAAAGTACAAGCTCATTTATGGAAGTCTATCATATGGCAAAGAAATGAAAGTATTCTTATAACAGATTAATAACCAAGATCAAATATTTCACTTCCTAATAGAGTCTGCCTATATGTGCTTTTAATTCCTCACTACATTTAAATTTGAAAGGGCTTTTTTTGTGCATTGAAAGCAAGCCACTGCCTGCCACGTCATCCCAACATTCCATTACTGCTCACTGATGGTTTGCATTCATTAGCAGACAGCAACTCCGGCAATAGCCTTCAGAGGAAGAAATGACTTTTTGCCTCCAGGAAAAAGAGAAGGTGATGTGAGTTAATTTCCAGCCGCCGGGCTCCAGCAGGACCTGCCAAGCCAGGGGCTGGGGGGAATGGGGGGGGTCCCTGGAGAGGGACAGCACAGGGGGATGCAGCCTGGCCCCTGCATTTGGAGGTGAGCAGGCACATCACTGGCGCTACCATCCTGCACTTGTGCAGGCATCTGCTGCATCCCGACACAACCTCCGAGTCTGCTACCGCATATCTCTTTAAAAATCTTGCTCCAAAATGCTGTTTAAGACAGCTTTGCAAAGAGTGGCACACGAAAGCCAGGATGAAGACCCTGCTCCCTGCTGGTGTTACAGGACAGCGGTGCAATCTCAGCTCCATGGTGCTTCTACCTGTGGTGCTCTGTTTGTGCCTCTGCCAGGCAGCCCCCGCTGGGCAGAGGGCAGCCTCCCTACCCAGAACAGGCAGAGGGCTTTGTGAGACCTGTTTCCAGGCTGTGACACCAGCACAGCCTGCCATCAAGGTGCTGAAGTGATTTATATACTGAACTAAGGTGATGGGATGGGGAATGTGTAACAGGGACCAGCAGTGCAGGGAGCTGCAACAGCAGAGACCTTACACCTCCCAGATGATTAATGCAATGTATGAATGTATTTAAAAGCATGCACTTTCTTTCCAAAATTCCCTATGTGGAAGCTCTTCTCCCTGATTTAGTCCTTCTCTCCATAGAGCTGGTAAGTCCTTTACCTGAGGTCCACCATACCACTACCTCCTATTTCCAGTCTCTCTGAGAATGTCCATGCTCAGCTACTTGCTGAATGTGAATTGCACCTGTATGGGTAGGTAAGTAAGTGCTGAATTAATTTGGTCATTCATTTACTTAATCAAGCTGGCATCAATATAAGAATGCAGTAAGAATTAGCACAGACTGTATGCTTTTTATCTAGTATGCCTTAGCACATGCATGAATCACTACCGAAGAGAATGCAATGCCGTATATCCATTCAGTGAAATGACTCTAATTCGTACCAGCTGGCTCTTGATCCAGCCTCAAAAGCAAAAAAAATCTCTTTTTTCACCCCCCCCCCCCATTCATCTGGCCTTGAAGATGCTATAAAACAAAACAAGAAATATCAATGGGAGACTAACACAGCAGCAGTGCTCCGGGTTTATTTTTAGCCCAGCTCTGCGCCTGGTGCAGCTCAGCTCGTGCCTGATGTGCGTCACACAGAACTGAAGGAATTTGAAAGTGGCACTGCTATAATTGAACCCAGAATGCCCCAAAGCCCCATTTCTCATCCCCATTAACAGCACATCGAGAGGCTGCTGTGCCAGGAAAGGGGCAGTGGGACATGCTGTCTTCAACCCACACAAGAGCCTTTTAGGAGGGAAGAAACCCTTAAACCACCTGTGTTTGAAGCACTGCCTGCCTCGCCCTGCTGCCTGGGCACAGAAAATGAGAAGTGATGGTCAGTTGAACGCACTTATAAACATATTTACCCTTAAAATAGGGGCAGCTGTAGAGCTGAGCTGGCAGCCAGTCCTGCTGCCAGGAGCTTTGAGGCCAGCAGCCCTTCCCAAATCACTTCTGTGCTGCCACAACACTTGGCTGCTCAGTGTCTCCAGGCTGATTAGTTATAACAAAATAGGGCAAGATAAGAAAAAGAGAGGCAGAGATTTGATTCTGCAGCCACGCTTTCATTTTGGTGTGTGAGCATCCCTGTGCACATACGTGAAATGCATTTTAGAAACTCAGCGGTGTTAATGGTATTTATTCTGGGGCTCTGGAGTAAGGCTGGCACTGCCTGCGGAACCGGTGGCATTTCCTTTCTGGGCTCCCAACGCCTCAAGTCTTGGTGCCCAAAGAGCCTAGGCAATGCCACGTGTGAGGCAGTGACAGCAGCTGAAAGTCTGAATTAGTCATGGTAAATAAATAACTTCAAAACAAGAGCTGGCTAAGAAGTACAGTTCACTTTACAGCAATATTTTTAAGTCTTAAGGATTTCCTTTTGTCCTCTTCAATCTGGATAAAAAGTGTCATTAACCCCAACTACTGCTGCTCTCACACAAGCAGCTGGTTCTCTTTCTTTATTTGCCTAACATCTTGGCTCAGTTGCTGGCCACCCTTGACTCCCTTTCCTCTAATTTTTTTGGATTTTTGATGGATTGAGCTGATTCAGCTGATCAACAGAAAGTACTACCTATTTTAAATATATTGAAATAACCCCTAAGTGTGAAAGGAAAAGCTGAGTCTGGCCCTTCTCTGTGCACTTATTATATTGCAGTATAGTTTGTGTCTTCTGACATTGGTCCACGCTTCCTTGCTCTGCAGAAACCTGACCGTTCCCTTGTAGCTCCTACAGAAAGCCACCAAATATTGCAAAGATCCCACCAGGCAGCCCCAGTGCTCTGCAGAAAGCCCATCAGGGCGACAGCCAGAAGCACAGGGGATCCCATCATGGTTCTGCGGCTCTGGGTTGGGATGAACGCACGGATTGGATCAGTCTGGTGCTGCCACAGCCAAGGGAGAGATTTATTCTTCCTACTAAGGGAAGTGGACTGAAAGATTTGGAGCACTTTGTCTCAGCTCACCCGTGCAGTTTGTTACTAAGAAAGTGATGGCGACTGCAACACATCCAAACCCACGTGTGGTTATCCAGCACCAGAGCTGCAAGTAGACATGCTGAACATGCCTGCAGCATTCACTGCATGTGATAAGGGGATTTCTGCTGCTATCCAAAAGCAGCTCTGTCTCCCAAGGGGAGGATAGTGTGTACTGACTCAGTTCTTCTTTTGGTTTCATTTCCAAACCAGCTTAATATTCATTTGCAAGTGATTCGTTCCCCACTTTGTAAGTGGTTCTCCTCCCACAGTTAGCAGTAGCATTAATTCAGATGAATTACACTGTGGGTAGGTTTAAAGGATTTTTTTTCTGACACGTCAGAAGAACTACAGTGCCGTGGAGGAGATCCCATCCATGCAAGGGGCCAATGGGCCTGTTAAACACCTACAGTGTTTAAACGTAAGAAGGGCTGCCAGCAATGTGAGACACAATTGCTTAAAGGCAAATAAAACCAGCTCAAGTGCATGCCAAAAGCAAAGCACGGTCTGTAAGCCTGGGGGATTTTTGGTTTGGTCTGGTTTTCTTCAATTCCTACTTTTTTCTCACGGGGCTCAGTGGGAGAAGGTGATGTTGGGTGGATGGGCTCAGCCTGTGGTGGGTGAGGGTTTAGACCCTGCTCATGTAGTTGCTGTTGGCTGAACAACTTTGGATGGCATAAAGTCTCCGTGTGAGATTTCTCATCCTGTTAGGACATACCCTCAGCCCCACAGATTACTTCAGCAATGTGTAATATCAAGGAATCCCATTGTCTTCCTGCTGCACTGGGCACCTGGTATTGAGTGTAGCCCCAGGTCTCAGGGCTGTGCCACCATCTGTAGCTCCTGTGCAAAGCCCCGTGCGCTCTTCAGGTGGTTGAGGAATGCTTGCCACAGGCCTCACTTATGCTTCAACGTGCTTAACCTAATGAGACGCTCCCAGAAGGTCTTTACACAGACTGACCCCATCCCTGAGCCCATAGCGAGTTGCTGCAAAAATAACAACATTGTTTTGGTTTTGCTTCATATTAAAGGAATCTCATGTAAAGCTTTTTTGCGCACTACCTTTCCTATTTCCTCTTTTCGGAGGTGTTTTGTCACCCATCCATCACTGCCTGGCAAGGGTGGTGAAATACATCTGCCCACACAGCAGAGCACCTGTCCATGCACACAAGTTTCTGGGGAAGGTTCTTTTCTTCTTCCTCAGGTTTGATGCATCAGCAGTTACTGCATCTGCACTCGCTCTATGTGACTATTCAGCTTGCAGTATTTAGAAAGCCCTGAGTGACTGATCAATAAGTGCAGAGTGTTAAATATTTCTGTGTGCCCCATGTGTTGCTTTGGGGTTTGTCTGCTACAGTGGGGCAGAGCAGGCAGCGCGCAGCAGGAGTGAGGGACAAAGTTGAAGGGTGCTGCAGACACACACACGTGCATACATGCAGAAAGGGAAGCGAACGAGGCGCATCAAGACCTGCTTATGGAGACAAAAACCCAGGGCTCCATTGCTAGACATTGCAGCCTTGCACTCTTTTACTGTGCTTTAGCTCATGTTCTACAGCATTTAACTAATGCAACCTCTTAAAAATTAGGAATTAGTGACTGTGCAGACATTTGGTCTCAGTATTTAGATGTGCCATCATTCAGGTATTCTGTTGCGAAGTAAGGTGGGATTAATGCCAGTATAAGGTGATACAGAACTTTCAGAAAGTGCTTATTGTCTTATCTCACCCTCCTCCAATTTGAACAATAAATTAGGCAACATCTAATTAGAAAGAGGAATGTCAAAGCTCAGCACTGAGGTGGAAAGTGGCACACAGTGGTAGGCAAAGGGTGCTGCTGGCCCAGCAAGCACAGTCCTAAAGCCAGCAAGAGCATATAGTGCACACCTTTGCACTGGTGTCTCTGGAACACTGACAGCCCTTTGGGCGACATTTGTGTCACATGAGAAAGCATCAGCAAATCTCTCTCTGCTGTCTGAATGGGGCTCACTCCCAACCTTTCCTCCTGCAAAAGGGCTTAAATGCCAAACGGCACTATGAGGGCTACCATCTCCCTGTCTCATACACCCCTCCGTTGCCACCTCTCCTTCTTACACACCCTCCACTTCCCCTTCTCACACAGCCTCCACTTCCCCTTCTCTAGAGCATCACAAATTGTTAGGCGGCTTAGAGGGAACATGTGTGGTCATTCCATTCAATGACACTTTTCCAGGAACCAGAGAGGAAAAATCTCTACTCTCTAGTTGAGAAAGTACTCTACTGAGTAAAGTCAGGCTCTTGGGTTCACGCCTACCTGAAGGAAGACCAATGGCCAGAAAAAAATGAGTGCAACATGCGGCATCTTATTGTTTCTTGGGTGGTAACAATATGCTCTTTACTATAAAAGCCATTTTCATTATCTGAGCTTTCATCTAATACTAATAGCCCACCCTGGAGAATTATAAGCTTGGCTGAATTATAAGCACCAAACTCACAGATATTTGTGCACGTGAAGAGCTTTGCTGATGCCAGTCAGTGGTGTTATCTCATGTGATGAGAAGTCTTCCCACCCAGGGCCAAGGGTTTGAGACACAGGCATTCAGCACTGGAACACGAGGTTAATTGTGTCATTTTTTCAGAGTCAGCTCTGTTTAATTTTGATCTAAATTTTAAGCTAGAGATCAGTGCATAAAGATGAAGGGCTCTGCCTTCCCAGGCCAACTGCAGATCACGTCCACAGCTTCCCACTGCTGTTTGATTCCTCAGGATGTCCAATTCTGCATTTATCTGCTGACAAATGGGCAGTTTAAAAACACTTTGCAAATGCAAGCCCGTGCAGTAGCTCCCTCATGTACTCCATATACTACAGTATTTGTCCCTTCATCACTGCCCCCAGGGGCACCTGTATTCATTTAGCAGGACATAAATGAAGCATTAGAAAACCAACATTACTTAAGAAGAAGCTGACAGATGATGTGTGGGTTTAGGCAATGCTGTTTCTCCAGGTTTGTCCCATCTTTCTCCTGCTCTTGCGCTTTCAGCCTTATTCCTCTACTCACGCACCAGGAGCTTCATCAAGACCTTCAACATGAGCAGGTTGTAAACCCAACAGATGCCCACGCCAGCCGTCCTAGCTGCCCGTCATTGACTGACCTGCAGCTCACAATGTGCTGGGAGTCCACAATTCACAATTGCTCAGAGTGTTGTAGCACTTCTAAGTCTCCTGCTTGCAGTTTGTTACACAAGTATTGAATATCCAATTAGGTTGCCTCAGCTCATGGACTGATTTTGGGTTTTTCTCTCACTGGAGACACAAGGCCATTGTTAGCAGGGAGCAGCTAGCAAAGGAAGGAGTAGCTGCCCTCCTGCAGCTCCTCCTTTTGGCTCTTTGTATTGGAGGAGTCTCGCACCTCTCCAAGGTATGTATGTTGTGTTATGTCTGACAGGAAAGTCTGCCATAAAAATCACATCTAATGAGAAATAAATGAGTAATTTTACAAGGAATTCTTATATTCAGTTGATGAGCTCCTCGGAAGATTCTCATCATGTGAATTCAGGTCCTCTTTCAGGTTTCAGCCCTAAAAATTGTTTGCATGAAAGTGGTTCTCAGCCCAGTTTTTGGTTGCAGTACGAGGGAGGAAAATCTGTTCCTCTGCTGTAGGTTCCTACTGGGTGAGAGATGTTTGCATCCAGAATGAGCTTGTGAAGAGACGTGTCAGTACTACAGTGCCCCAGCAGGAGAATGGGGCAGCTCATGTCTGATCACACACTGTCTGCAACTCATGTCAGAGAGCACTCGATGTGCAAGGCTGGGGACACAGAGGGCTAAAGTGATTCCTGAAGTGACGGCCTCAGGGTGGTACGTCATGGGTGGTAGCAAGTATCTACTGACAGGAGGGTGCTGTACCTCCAGGGCTTCATGCAGCAAAGCAGAGATCCAGGAGCTTCCCCAAACCTTGTGGCAGATGGAGAAATAATTTTGAGATCCCTCATTTTCCAGCCTCATTCCCCACCTGCTGCACCATTCCCTGCCTTAGAACACCCCCAGAACCCTGGCAGAAGTAGACCTGCTCGCCTCATAGGCCCTCCTTTAGACACTAATGGTTGGCACTTTGGGGACAAGAGTATTGGGCTGAATGGACCTTCTCTCTGACAGAGTGCTCTTGTTCTCAGGCTCTTGTGTTTCAGCATGGTTTTCCATGGAAAACAGCTCAGGCAGTTCTGGAAATGAGCACAAGGAAAGAAAACCAAGTTCATAGGGCACTGAACAGGTATTGCTCACCTCAAAAAGATTTGCAGCCATTTGGTTGAGGAGCATGTCCTGCTTCAGACTGAGGCTTCGAGCCTTGCTAGTGTCAGACATGTGGAAACCCAGCTCAACTGGGTGAACGCACAAGGCTTATAAGAACACATTCCATAGTGGCTTTTTGAAATTAAGATCAGACAATCAAACCATCTGGAGGTAATCCACAGCTCTTACCCCATCAGAAGGTACACACCTTCTTCCCAGAGGGTTGTAGGGTCAATGCCTCGGCTGGGACATGCTTCCGGGTATCCAATGCCTTCTGCTAGTGCAAGGCTGGGAAGAAATGTCGTCAGAGATTTCCCCACCGTGAACTGCTATGGACAGGAGCAGGTAGGAAGAAGGAAACGCTAGACTAGACTAGTTGAGTTGGAAGGGAATTCCAAAGAGCATCTACTGCAAGCTGCGTGTGTCATGCTGCAGGGACACAGTCAATTTTTGCAGGCAAGTGTGCCCATGCATTGGCTGTCAGCATGTCAATACAGCAGAGCAGAAATCGGTGGGAAAGTTCCATGAAAAACTTGATATTTATTTAAAACTCCGCTGCAGATGGTTCGGATAGGCTCCTTGTAGCACGCAAGAGGGCAGACTGTAAATCCATTTAAGCTCATGGGAAAGCAGTCCTACCTACAACAGCTATTCTAGTTCGACTCAACCGAAAAACAGAGCCTCCTGACAGTACTCCCTCTGCAACTCTTTCCATCTCTTGCCCACAGCCCCTGCTCGGAAGAGGATAATATCCACCATCTTCATTTCTTCAATACTGCTGATCTCCTCAGTACATTCAGAAAAGTGGGTCACAGCCCGCATCGAAGATCACAACGAGTGACTCTGGACTTGAGCCACACACGTGGCTGAGCAGAGGTTCCCTCAAGGTGTCAGCGTCCAGTTGGAGAAAAGCCCAGTGCTGGACCCTCTTTCGGTCCTGATCCCAAGAGTGAGATTAAGACGCAAGCGAGGTCAAGTACTCTGTGGACGTGTTAATCTGACTTGTTTAGTTCCCTCGGGAGAAGCAGTAGTTACAAGATGCATGTTTGATGCAACACTCCAAATTAATTGACCGAGACAAAGAATAACACAAGGTAAAACTAAGCACATAGCAAAGCCACGTAACAAACAAACTGAAATTTGCTTAAGCCACGGGCCTCCCGGAACCCGCCAAACAGGGTCAAACTCCCATCCTTTCCAGGGTTGGACAGCAACAGGAGCCAATTTTTGGATTCCGGGTGAGATTCGTTTTACTCTTTCACCTTTTTGTGATTACCTTTTCCTCCTTTTAAAATGAGTTGGGGGAGTAGCTCTGTTCTTCATGTCATATCTTCCATGTTCCTGGTGGACCGGCTTCCCCGCTCTTGCAGCCAGCTCTTCAACTGCACCTGTCTGCTGCCATTCATGGCATAATGGGCAGGATTCCTCACACCATTCCTCCAGATGAAGGATGCAGGAGTCTTATCTCAGCTCTATGCCACTCATCCCTCAGGCAATGGAGGGTGGAGTCCCATTTCAGCTCCTCACACCCTTCTCCCAGGCAATGGCTATTGGACTATTATCTCAACTCCTCCCATCCATCTCTGAGACAAGAGATAGGTGGAATTTCATCTCAGCTTCTCATACCAATCCTTGAAACAGTGGAGCCTGATTTCCGTTCCGTCTCTCACAAATAGGCTTGTAAAAAGATGGAGAGCTCTTCAGAACAATCGGATCACGGATGGCCAGACGTCTGAGTTTTGATCTTACCGTGCTCTTCCCTTCTCCCTGAATCCCATAATGCATATTATGAACATCCATTGGGGCATTCCGTTTCTGTCCTGTTCCATTCCATTATGATTCTATTTCATTCCACTCGACTCTATTCCGTTCCGCTCTATTCCATTCCATTTCATCCATTCCATTCCATTTCATTCCATTCCATTTCATCCATTCCATTTCATCCATTCCATGCCATGCCATTCCATTCCGTTCCATTCCGTTCCATTCCGTTCCATTCCATTCCATTCCATTCCGTTCCATTCCATTCCGTGCCATTCCATGCCATTCTGTGCCAGCACCTGGCAATGCAGCAGTCACAATGCCCCAGGAGAGGATAAAAGGGGGCAGCCTCCTGTGTCCCCTGGCAGAGGTGGCACGGGGCAGCCTTAAGACATGCCAGAGGAAGCCCTTGAGCTTCTGGAGCTAGCTAGAGGGGGCTCAGGCAGGAAGGGCAGCTGCTGCAGGAGTCTGCTGGAGATTCTCGGCTGCAAGGCCAGCTCCTGGCAGGAGCAGCTTCTTAGCTCATGGGAGGGATAGCAGTCCTTTTTGGCTGGATAGCCATGGCCAGAGCATGGGAATGTCTTCTTGAGGAGCACTGTAGAGCTCACCATCCTCATCCCACAGAGAGCCAGGCTGGCAGCAGCCCTAAGCAATAGGATGCAGAGGTGTTTCCAGGGATCACAGTGCTTCTCTCAGAAGCCCGTGAAATGGCTCCAGGTTGAGGGAGAATCGGGTTTGGGTACGTTCTGGGAGGCGTGAGCAGCCTGTGGACCGGGAGCAGGTCTTGCTCACATGCTCAGGGATAGCCGATCGCCAGCGCTGGGGTCAGGAAGGAATTTTCCCCCGGGGCACATTGGCACTGGTCCCCGGGGGTTTTTTGCCTTCCTCTGAGCATTTAGCAAGACCACTTGTCAGGGCTCCTCTGGTCCATACTGCTGGCTCACTGCCTGCTGCTCATGCCCCACGAAGGTGGCCCCTCGTGTCCTGCAGCTGGGGGGGGAAGGCTTTTTTTCCCCGCGGAGGACCTGCGAGGGTCCCCGGGGGTTTTTTGCCTTCCTCCGCAGCCGAGCACAGCCCCTTCATGGGGCTCCTTTGAGCTGTTGTGGCCCAAAGGATGCTGCTCATGCTCCACGCAGGTGGCCCTCGTGCCCCGCATGCGGGGGGAGGAAGCTTTCTGGCCTCCCGGGGTATTCCCCGGGAGTTGCTCTTTGTCCTCTGGAGCATTGAGCACATCCCCTTGTCGGGCTTCCCTTTTGGCCTCGCTTCTTGCCCGCTGCTCTCGCACCTCCAAGCCACTCTCGTCTCCTGGCTCTCTTTGGCTCCATTGCCCAGAGCAAACTCGCAGTGACAGCGAGCTCTGCTCTTCCCTTAGCTCCATCTCCCCGCGGGTCCTCGCTTCTGCACAGCAGCCTGTGCTTGGAAGGCCTCCAGCCTTGCTGCCCCATCAGCAGCTGCCACTCTCCAGCTCTCCCTGCGTGCGACACCAGCGCCGGGCAGGCGCAAGAGCACTTGTCATGCATCCCCGGCCAGGAAGCGCAGCAAATGAACGACTGTTGCAAGTCTTGTGTGCTTATCATTGATAGGTGTCCTGCTTTGGGAAATACCCCATGCTACCACACACCTTCTCCTTCTACTACTTCTGCTTGCACATTTGTGTGTGGTCGCTGACGATGCTCATGACTAACACCCTAAAGCTTTCCGGCTGGATATAATGCAGAAGTGTCTGGCTGCTCTCGGGGCGCTGAGGCACTGGAACGGGTTGCCTAAAGGGGCTGTGTCTGCTCCATCCCATGGCCATGTACAGCACCAACACGCTGTACAGCCCCCCTGGGGTGTCACCCTATGGCGACGTACACCACCACATTGTACAGACCCTTGGGTGAGAGCGCCTGGTGAGACGTAATTCCAGGCTGACCCGCGCCTTGGGCAATCTGTTTCACGTGTGAGGCGTCCCTGAGAATGGCAGGCCAGTTGGAACTACGTGCTCTGAGGTCCTCTCCAACCATAACTAGCCTAGGAGTCGAGGATGTAAGGATTCTAAAAGAACATAAAATAGAAGAAACCAAACCAAAATCAAATGGAATAATAAAATAAAATCTTGATTCCACATGAAAGCTTTGTGATTTGTGTCCTTGAAAGTGTTTCTGGAGCTGAAAACCCCTGACATTGCAGAGAAATCAGTCCCCCTGCTATCCAGTTCAGGCTGAGCATAGGGAATGGAATGGAATGGAATGGAATGGAATGGAATGGAAGGGACTTCACTAGACAAGACTAGAACAGAATTGGTATAGGCTAAGCTACATTATGTCTACAACTGTGGTTGACAAGTGATGCCCTAGATCAAAGGCATCCAGCCAGCAGAGCAGCTCTCTGCGGTGCAGGTGCCAGAGCCATTCAGGAGACAGGGAAAGGCACAGCTGCAGCGTAGCTCAGGCAGGGGGTGAAGGCCACAGGCTGAGCTGAGACATGTCCCCTGGGCCCTTGGCGGGAGGCGGTGAGGTGGGGGCCCCAGAGGAGACGGGTCCCAGCCACTGAGGCCTTACAACACCCCCAGAACCCTGGCAGAAGTAAACCTGCTCGCCTCATAGGCCCTCCTTTAGACACTTGCAACCTGCCGGAGGCATGCTGCAGGGACACAGTCAATTTTTGCAGGCAAGCGTGCCCATGCGTTGGCTGTCAGCATGTCAATACAGCAGAGCAGAAATCGGTGGGAAAGTTCCATGAAAAACTTGATATTTATTTAAAACTCCGCTGCAGATGGTTCGGATAGGCTCCTTGTAGCACGCAAGAGGGCAGACTGTAAATCCATTTAAGCTCATGGGAAAGCAGTCCTACCTACAACAGCTATTCTAGTTCGACTCAACCGAAAAACAGAGCCTCCTGACAGTACTCCCTCTGCAACTCTTTCCATCTCTTGCCCACAGCCCCTGCTCGGAAGAGGATAATATCCACCATCTTCATTTCTTCAATACTGCTGATCTCCTCAGTACATTCAGAAAAGTGGGTCACAGCCCGCATCGAAGATCACAACGAGTGACTCTGGACTTGAGCCACACACGTGGCTGAGCAGAGGTTCCCTCAAGGTGTCAGCGTCCAGTTGGAGAAAAGCCCAGTGCTGGACCCTCTTTCGGTCCTGATCCCAAGAGTGAGATTAAGACGCAAGCGAGGTCAAGTACTCTGTGGACGTGTTAATCTGACTTGTTTAGTTCCCTCGGGAGAAGCAGTAGTTACAAGATGCATGTTTGATGCAACACTCCAAATTAATTGACCGAGACAAAGAATAACACAAGGTAAAACTAAGCACATAGCAAAGCCACGTAACAAACAAACTGAAATTTGCTTAAGCCACGGGCCTCCCGGAACCCGCCAAACAGGGTCAAACTCCCATCCTTTCCAGGGTTGGACAGCAACAGGAGCCAATTTTTGGATTCCGGGTGAGATTCGTTTTACTCTTTCACCTTTTTGTGATTACCTTTTCCTCCTTTTAAAATGAGTTGGGGGAGTAGCTCTGTTCTTCATGTCATATCTTCCATGTTCCTGGTGGACCGGCTTCCCCGCTCTTGCAGCCAGCTCTTCAACTGCACCTGTCTGCTGCCATTCATGGCATAATGGGCAGGATTCCTCACACCATTCCTCCAGATGAAGGATGCAGGAGTCTTATCTCAGCTCTATCCCACTCATCCCTCAGGCAATGGAGGGTGGAGTCCCATTTCAGCTCCTCACACCCTTCTCCCAGGCAATGGCTATTGGACTATTATCTCAACTCCTCCCATCCATCTCTGAGACAAGAGATAGGTGGAATTTCATCTCAGCTTCTCATACCAATCCTTGAAACAGTGGAGCCTGATTTCCGTTCCGTCTCTCACAAATAGGCTTGTAAAAAGATGGAGAGCTCTTCAGAACAATCGGATCACGGATGGCCAGACGTCTGAGTTTTGATCTTACCGTGCTCTTCCCTTCTCCCTGAATCCCATAATGCATATTATGAACATCCATTGGGGCATTCCGTTTCTGTCCTGTTCCATTCCATTATGATTCTATTTCATTCCACTCGACTCTATTCCGTTCCGCTCTATTCCATTCCATTTCATCCATTCCATTCCATTTCATTCCATTCCATTTCATCCATTCCATGCCATGCCATTCCATTCCGTTCCATTCCGTTCCATTCCATTCCATTCCGTTCCATTCCATTCCGTGCCGTGCCATTCCATGCCATTCTGTGCCAGCACCTGGCAATGCAGCAGTCACAATGCCCCAGGAGAGGATAAAAGGGGGCAGCCTCCTGTGTCCCCTGGCAGAGGTGGCACGGGGCAGCCTTAAGACATGCCAGAGGAAGCCCTTGAGCTTCTGGAGCTAGCTAGAGGGGGCTCAGGCAGGAAGGGCAGCTGCTGCAGGAGTCTGCTGGAGATTCTCGGCTGCAAGGCCAGCTCCTGGCAGGAGCAGCTTCTTAGCTCATGGGAGGGATAGCAGTCCTTTTTGGCTGGATAGCCATGGCCAGAGCATGGGAATGTCTTCTTGAGGAGCACTGTAGAGCTCACCATCCTCATCCCACAGAGAGCCAGGCTGGCAGCAGCCCTAAGCAATAGGATGCAGAGGTGTTTCCAGGGATCACAGTGCTTCTCTCAGAAGCCCGTGAAATGGCTCCAGGTTGAGGGAGAATCGGGTTTGGGTACGTTCTGGGAGGCGTGAGCAGCCTGTGGACCGGGAGCAGGTCTTGCTCACATGCTCAGGGATAGCCGATCGCCAGCGCTGGGGTCAGGAAGGAATTTTCCCCCGGGGCACATTGGCACTGGTCCCCGGGGGTTTTTTGCCTTCCTCTGAGCATTTAGCAAGACCACTTGTCAGGGCTCCTCTGGTCCATACTGCTGGCTCACTGCCTGCTGCTCATGCCCCACGAAGGTGGCCCCTCGTGTCCTGCAGCTGGGGGGGGAAGGCTTTTTTTCCCCGCGGAGGACCTGCGAGGGTCCCCGGGGGTTTTTTGCCTTCCTCCGCAGCCGAGCACAGCCCCTTCATGGGGCTCCTTTGAGCTGTTGTGGCCCAAAGGATGCTGCTCATGCTCCACGCAGGTGGCCCTCGTGCCCCGCATGCGGGGGGAGGAAGCTTTCTGGCCTCCCGGGGTATTCCCCGGGAGTTGCTCTTTGTCCTCTGGAGCATTGAGCACATCCCCTTGTCGGGCTTCCCTTTTGGCCTCGCTTCTTGCCCGCTGCTCTCGCACCTCCAAGCCACTCTCGTCTCCTGGCTCTCTTTGGCTCCATTGCCCAGAGCAAACTCGCAGTGACAGCGAGCTCTGCTCTTCCCTTAGCTCCATCTCCCCGCGGGTCCTCGCTTCTGCACAGCAGCCTGTGCTTGGAAGGCCTCCAGCCTTGCTGCCCCATCAGCAGCTGCCACTCTCCAGCTCTCCCTGCGTGCGACACCAGCGCCGGGCAGGCGCAAGAGCACTTGTCATGCATCCCCGGCCAGGAAGCGCAGCAAATGAACGACTGTTGCAAGTCTTGTGTGCTTATCATTGATAGGTGTCCTGCTTTGGGAAATACCCCATGCTACCACACACCTTCTCCTTCTACTACTTCTGCTTGCACATTTGTGTGTGGTCGCTGACGATGCTCATGACTAACACCCTAAAGCTTTCCGGCTGGATATAATGCAGAAGTGTCTGGCTGCTCTCGGGGCGCTGAGGCACTGGAACGGGTTGCCTAAAGGGGCTGTGTCTGCTCCATCCCATGGCCATGTACAGCACCAACACGCTGTACAGCCCCCCTGGGGTGTCACCCTATGGCGACGTACACCACCACATTGTACAGACCCTTGGGTGAGAGCGCCTGGTGAGACGTAATTCCAGGCTGACCCGCGCCTTGGGCAATCTGTTTCACGTGTGAGGCGTCCCTGAGAATGGCAGGCCAGTTGGAACTACGTGCTCTGAGGTCCTCTCCAACCATAACTAGCCTAGGAGTCGAGGATGTAAGGATTCTAAAAGAACATAAAATAGAAGAAACCAAACCAAAATCAAATGGAATAATAAAATAAAATCTTGATTCCACATGAAAGCTTTGTGATTTGTGTCCTTGAAAGTGTTTCTGGAGCTGAAAACCCCTGACATTGCAGAGAAATCAGTCTCCCTGCTATCCAGTTCAGGCTGAGCATAGGGAATGGAATGGAATGGAATGGAATGGAATGGAATGGACGGGACTTCACTAGACAAGACTAGAACAGAATTGGTATAGGCTAAGCTACATTATGTCTACAACTGTGGTTGACAAGTGATGCCCTAGATCAAAGGCATCCAGCCAGCAGAGCAGCTCTCTGCGGTGCAGGTGCCAGAGCCATTCAGGAGACAGGGAAAGGCACAGCTGCAGCGTAGCTCAGGCAGGGGGTGAAGGCCACAGGCTGAGCTGAGACATGTCCCCTGGGCCCTTGGCGGGAGGCGGTGAGGTGGGGGCCCCAGAGGAGACGGGTCCCAGCCACTGAGGCCTTACAACACCCCCAGAACCCTGGCAGAAGTAAACCTGCTCGCCTCATAGGCCCTCCTTTAGACACTTGCAACCTGCCGGAGGCATGCTGCAGGGACACAGTCAATTTTTGCAGGCAAGCGTGCTCATGCGTTGGCTGTCAGCATGTCAATACAGCAGAGCAGAAATCGGTGGGAAAGTTCCATGAAAAACTTGATATTTATTTAAAACTCCGCTGCAGATGGTTCGGATAGGCTCCTTGTAGCACGCAAGAGGGCAGACTGTAAATCCATTTAAGCTCATGGGAAAGCAGTCCTACCTACAACAGCTATTCTAGTTCGACTCAACCGAAAAACAGAGCCTCCTGACAGTACTCCCTCTGCAACTCTTTCCATCTCTTGCCCACAGCCCCTGCTCGGAAGAGGATAATATCCACCATCTTCATTTCTTCAATACTGCTGATCTCCTCAGTACATTCAGAAAAGTGGGTCACAGCCCGCATCGAAGATCACAACGAGTGACTCTGGACTTGAGCCACACACGTGGCTGAGCAGAGGTTCCCTCAAGGTGTCAGCGTCCAGTTGGAGAAAAGCCCAGTGCTGGACCCTCTTTCGGTCCTGATCCCAAGAGTGAGATTAAGACGCAAGCGAGGTCAAGTACTCTGTGGACGTGTTAATCTGACTTGTTTAGTTCCCTCGGGAGAAGCAGTAGTTACAAGATGCATGTTTGATGCAACACTCCAAATTAATTGACCGAGACAAAGAATAACACAAGGTAAAACTAAGCACATAGCAAAGCCACGTAACAAACAAACTGAAATTTGCTTAAGCCACGGGCCTCCCGGAACCCGCCAAACAGGGTCAAACTCCCATCCTTTCCAGGGTTGGACAGCAACAGGAGCCAATTTTTGGATTCCGGGTGAGATTCGTTTTACTCTTTCACCTTTTTGTGATTACCTTTTCCTCCTTTTAAAATGAGTTGGGGGAGTAGCTCTGTTCTTCATGTCATATCTTCCATGTTCCTGGTGGACCGGCTTCCCCGCTCTTGCAGCCAGCTCTTCAACTGCACCTGTCTGCTGCCATTCATGGCATAATGGGCAGGATTCCTCACACCATTCCTCCAGATGAAGGATGCAGGAGTCTTATCTCAGCTCTATCCCACTCATCCCTCAGGCAATGGAGGGTGGAGTCCCATTTCAGCTCCTCACACCCTTCTCCCAGGCAATGGCTATTGGACTATTATCTCAACTCCTCCCATCCATCTCTGAGACAAGAGATAGGTGGAATTTCATCTCAGCTTCTCATACCAATCCTTGAAACAGTGGAGCCTGATTTCCGTTCCGTCTCTCACAAATAGGCTTGTAAAAAGATGGAGAGCTCTTCAGAACAATCGGATCACGGATGGCCAGACGTCTGAGTTTTGATCTTACCGTGCTCTTCCCTTCTCCCTGAATCCCATAATGCATATTATGAACATCCATTGGGGCATTCCGTTTCTGTCCTGTTCCATTCCATAATGATTCTATTTCATTCCACTCGACTCTATTCCGTTCCGCTCTATTCTATTCCATTCCATTTCATCCATTCCATTCCATTTCATTCCATTCCATTTCATCCATTCCATGCCATGCCATGCCATTCCATTCCGTTCCATTCCGTTCCATTCCGTTCCATTCCATTCCATTCCATTCCGTTCCATTCCGTGCCGTTCCATGCCATTCTGTGCCAGCACCTGGCAATGCAGCAGTCACAATGCCCCAGGAGAGGATAAAAGGGGGCAGCCTCCTGTGTCCCCTGGCAGAGGTGGCACGGGGCAGCCTTAAGACATGCCAGAGGAAGCCCTTGAGCTTCTGGAGCTAGCTAGAGGGGGCTCAGGCAGGAAGGGCAGCTGCTGCAGGAGTCTGCTGGAGATTCTCGGCTGCAAGGCCAGCTCCTGGCAGGAGCAGCTTCTTAGCTCATGGGAGGGATAGCAGTCCTTTTTGGCTGGATAGCCATGGCCAGAGCATGGGAATGTCTTCTTGAGGAGCACTGTAGAGCTCACCATCCTCATCCCACAGAGAGCCAGGCTGGCAGCAGCCCTAAGCAATAGGATGCAGAGGTGTTTCCAGGGATCACAGTGCTTCTCTCAGAAGCCCGTGAAATGGCTCCAGGTTGAGGGAGAATCGGGTTTGGGTACGTTCTGGGAGGCGTGAGCAGCCTGTGGACCGGGAGCAGGTCTTGCTCACATGCTCAGGGATAGCCGATCGCCAGCGCTGGGGTCAGGAAGGAATTTTCCCCCGGGGCACATTGGCACTGGTCCCCGGGGGTTTTTTGCCTTCCTCTGAGCATTTAGCAAGACCACTTGTCAGGGCTCCTCTGGTCCATACTGCTGGCTCACTGCCTGCTGCTCATGCCCCACGAAGGTGGCCCCTCGTGTCCTGCAGCTGGGGGGGGAAGGCTTTTTTTCCCCGCGGAGGACCTGCGAGGGTCCCCGGGGGTTTTTTGCCTTCCTCCGCAGCCGAGCACAGCCCCTTCATGGGGCTCCTTTGAGCTGTTGTGGCCCAAAGGATGCTGCTCATGCTCCACGCAGGTGGCCCTCGTGCCCCGCATGCGGGGGGAGGAAGCTTTCTGGCCTCCCGGGGTATTCCCCGGGAGTTGCTCTTTGTCCTCTGGAGCATTGAGCACATCCCCTTGTCGGGCTTCCCTTTTGGCCTCGCTTCTTGCCCGCTGCTCTCGCACCTCCAAGCCACTCTCGTCTCCTGGCTCTCTTTGGCTCCATTGCCCAGAGCAAACTCGCAGTGACAGCGAGCTCTGCTCTTCCCTTAGCTCCATCTCCCCGCGGGTCCTCGCTTCTGCACAGCAGCCTGTGCTTGGAAGGCCTCCAGCCTTGCTGCCCCATCAGCAGCTGCCACTCTCCAGCTCTCCCTGCGTGCGACACCAGCGCCGGGCAGGCGCAAGAGCACTTGTCATGCATCCCCGGCCAGGAAGCGCAGCAAATGAACGACTGTTGCAAGTCTTGTGTGCTTATCATTGATAGGTGTCCTGCTTTGGGAAATACCCCATGCTACCACACACCTTCTCCTTCTACTACTTCTGCTTGCACATTTGTGTGTGGTCGCTGACGATGCTCATGACTAACACCCTAAAGCTTTCCGGCTGGATATAATGCAGAAGTGTCTGGCTGCTCTCGGGGCGCTGAGGCACTGGAACGGGTTGCCTAAAGGGGCTGTGTCTGCTCCATCCCATGGCCATGTACAGCACCAACACGCTGTACAGCCCCCCTGGGGTGTCACCCTATGGCGACGTACACCACCACATTGTACAGACCCTTGGGTGAGAGCGCCTGGTGAGACGTAATTCCAGGCTGACCCGCGCCTTGGGCAATCTGTTTCACGTGTGAGGCGTCCCTGAGAATGGCAGGCCAGTTGGAACTACGTGCTCTGAGGTCCTCTCCAACCATAACTAGCCTAGGAGTCGAGGATGTAAGGATTCTAAAAGAACATAAAATAGAAGAAACCAAACCAAAATCAAATGGAATAATAAAATAAAATCTTGATTCCACATGAAAGCTTTGTGATTTGTGTCCTTGAAAGTGTTTCTGGAGCTGAAAACCCCTGACATTGCAGAGAAATCAGTCTCCCTGCTATCCAGTTCAGGCTGAGCATAGGGAATGGAATGGAATGGAATGGAATGGAATGGAATGGACGGGACTTCACTAGACAAGACTAGAACAGAATTGGTATAGGCTAAGCTACATTATGTCTACAACTGTGGTTGACAAGTGATGCCCTAGATCAAAGGCATCCAGCCAGCAGAGCAGCTCTCTGCGGTGCAGGTGCCAGAGCCATTCAGGAGACAGGGAAAGGCACAGCTGCAGCGTAGCTCAGGCAGGGGGTGAAGGCCACAGGCTGAGCTGAGACATGTCCCCTGGGCCCTTGGCGGGAGGCGGTGAGGTGGGGGCCCCAGAGGAGACGGGTCCCAGCCACTGAGGCCTTACAACACCCCCAGAACCCTGGCAGAAGTAAACCTGCTCGCCTCATAGGCCCTCCTTTAGACACTTGCAACCTGCCGGAGGCATGCTGCAGGGACACAGTCAATTTTTGCAGGCAAGCGTGCTCATGCGTTGGCTGTCAGCATGTCAATACAGCAGAGCAGAAATCGGTGGGAAAGTTCCATGAAAAACTTGATATTTATTTAAAACTCCGCTGCAGATGGTTCGGATAGGCTCCTTGTAGCACGCAAGAGGGCAGACTGTAAATCCATTTAAGCTCATGGGAAAGCAGTCCTACCTACAACAGCTATTCTAGTTCGACTCAACCGAAAAACAGAGCCTCCTGACAGTACTCCCTCTGCAACTCTTTCCATCTCTTGCCCACAGCCCCTGCTCGGAAGAGGATAATATCCACCATCTTCATTTCTTCAATACTGCTGATCTCCTCAGTACATTCAGAAAAGTGGGTCACAGCCCGCATCGAAGATCACAACGAGTGACTCTGGACTTGAGCCACACACGTGGCTGAGCAGAGGTTCCCTCAAGGTGTCAGCGTCCAGTTGGAGAAAAGCCCAGTGCTGGACCCTCTTTCGGTCCTGATCCCAAGAGTGAGATTAAGACGCAAGCGAGGTCAAGTACTCTGTGGACGTGTTAATCTGACTTGTTTAGTTCCCTCGGGAGAAGCAGTAGTTACAAGATGCATGTTTGATGCAACACTCCAAATTAATTGACCGAGACAAAGAATAACACAAGGTAAAACTAAGCACATAGCAAAGCCACGTAACAAACAAACTGAAATTTGCTTAAGCCACGGGCCTCCCGGAACCCGCCAAACAGGGTCAAACTCCCATCCTTTCCAGGGTTGGACAGCAACAGGAGCCAATTTTTGGATTCCGGGTGAGATTCGTTTTACTCTTTCACCTTTTTGTGATTACCTTTTCCTCCTTTTAAAATGAGTTGGGGGAGTAGCTCTGTTCTTCATGTCATATCTTCCATGTTCCTGGTGGACCGGCTTCCCCGCTCTTGCAGCCAGCTCTTCAACTGCACCTGTCTGCTGCCATTCATGGCATAATGGGCAGGATTCCTCACACCATTCCTCCAGATGAAGGATGCAGGAGTCTTATCTCAGCTCTATCCCACTCATCCCTCAGGCAATGGAGGGTGGAGTCCCATTTCAGCTCCTCACACCCTTCTCCCAGGCAATGGCTATTGGACTATTATCTCAACTCCTCCCATCCATCTCTGAGACAAGAGATAGGTGGAATTTCATCTCAGCTTCTCATACCAATCCTTGAAACAGTGGAGCCTGATTTCCGTTCCGTCTCTCACAAATAGGCTTGTAAAAAGATGGAGAGCTCTTCAGAACAATCGGATCACGGATGGCCAGACGTCTGAGTTTTGATCTTACCGTGCTCTTCCCTTCTCCCTGAATCCCATAATGCATATTATGAACATCCATTGGGGCATTCCGTTTCTGTCCTGTTCCATTCCATTATGATTCTATTTCATTCCACTCGACTCTATTCCGTTCCGCTCTATTCTATTCCATTCCATTTCATCCATTCCATTCCATTTCATTCCATTCCATTTCATCCATTCCATGCCATGCCATGCCATTCCATTCCGTTCCATTCCGTTCCATTCCGTTCCATTCCATTCCATTCCATTCCGTTCCATTCCGTGCCGTTCCATGCCATTCTGTGCCAGCACCTGGCAATGCAGCAGTCACAATGCCCCAGGAGAGGATAAAAGGGGGCAGCCTCCTGTGTCCCCTGGCAGAGGTGGCACGGGGCAGCCTTAAGACATGCCAGAGGAAGCCCTTGAGCTTCTGGAGCTAGCTAGAGGGGGCTCAGGCAGGAAGGGCAGCTGCTGCAGGAGTCTGCTGGAGATTCTCGGCTGCAAGGCCAGCTCCTGGCAGGAGCAGCTTCTTAGCTCATGGGAGGGATAGCAGTCCTTTTTGGCTGGATAGCCATGGCCAGAGCATGGGAATGTCTTCTTGAGGAGCACTGTAGAGCTCACCATCCTCATCCCACAGAGAGCCAGGCTGGCAGCAGCCCTAAGCAATAGGATGCAGAGGTGTTTCCAGGGATCACAGTGCTTCTCTCAGAAGCCCGTGAAATGGCTCCAGGTTGAGGGAGAATCGGGTTTGGGTACGTTCTGGGAGGCGTGAGCAGCCTGTGGACCGGGAGCAGGTCTTGCTCACATGCTCAGGGATAGCCGATCGCCAGCGCTGGGGTCAGGAAGGAATTTTCCCCCGGGGCACATTGGCACTGGTCCCCGGGGGTTTTTTGCCTTCCTCTGAGCATTTAGCAAGACCACTTGTCAGGGCTCCTCTGGTCCATACTGCTGGCTCACTGCCTGCTGCTCATGCCCCACGAAGGTGGCCCCTCGTGTCCTGCAGCTGGGGGGGGAAGGCTTTTTTTCCCCGCGGAGGACCTGCGAGGGTCCCCGGGGGTTTTTTTGCCTTCCTCCGCAGCCGAGCACAGCCCCTTCATGGGGCTCCTTTGAGCTGTTGTGGCCCAAAGGATGCTGCTCATGCTCCACGCAGGTGGCCCTCGTGCCCCGCATGCGGGGGGAGGAAGCTTTCTGGCCTCCCGGGGTATTCCCCGGGAGTTGCTCTTTGTCCTCTGGAGCATTGAGCACATCCCCTTGTCGGGCTTCCCTTTTGGCCTCGCTTCTTGCCCGCTGCTCTCGCACCTCCAAGCCACTCTCGTCTCCTGGCTCTCTTTGGCTCCATTGCCCAGAGCAAACTCGCAGTGACAGCGAGCTCTGCTCTTCCCTTAGCTCCATCTCCCCGCGGGTCCTCGCTTCTGCACAGCAGCCTGTGCTTGGAAGGCCTCCAGCCTTGCTGCCCCATCAGCAGCTGCCACTCTCCAGCTCTCCCTGCGTGCGACACCAGCGCCGGGCAGGCGCAAGAGCACTTGTCATGCATCCCCGGCCAGGAAGCGCAGCAAATGAACGACTGTTGCAAGTCTTGTGTGCTTATCATTGATAGGTGTCCTGCTTTGGGAAATACCCCATGCTACCACACACCTTCTCCTTCTACTACTTCTGCTTGCACATTTGTGTGTGGTCGCTGACGATGCTCATGACTAACACCCTAAAGCTTTCCGGCTGGATATAATGCAGAAGTGTCTGGCTGCTCTCGGGGCGCTGAGGCACTGGAACGGGTTGCCTAAAGGGGCTGTGTCTGCTCCATCCCATGGCCATGTACAGCACCAACACGCTGTACAGCCCCCCTGGGGTGTCACCCTATGGCGACGTACACCACCACATTGTACAGACCCTTGGGTGAGAGCGCCTGGTGAGACGTAATTCCAGGCTGACCCGCGCCTTGGGCAATCTGTTTCACGTGTGAGGCGTCCCTGAGAATGGCAGGCCAGTTGGAACTACGTGCTCTGAGGTCCTCTCCAACCATAACTAGCCTAGGAGTCGAGGATGTAAGGATTCTAAAAGAACATAAAATAGAAGAAACCAAACCAAAATCAAATGGAATAATAAAATAAAATCTTGATTCCACATGAAAGCTTTGTGATTTGTGTCCTTGAAAGTGTTTCTGGAGCTGAAAACCCCTGACATTGCAGAGAAATCAGTCTCCCTGCTATCCAGTTCAGGCTGAGCATAGGGAATGGAATGGAATGGAATGGAATGGAATGGAATGGAAGGGACTTCACCAGACAAGACTAGAACAGAATTGGTATAGGCTAAGCTACATTATGTCTACAACTGTGGTTGACAAGTGATGCCCTAGATCAAAGGCATCCAGCCAGCAGAGCAGCTCTCTGCGGTGCAGGTGCCAGAGCCATTCAGGAGACAGGGAAAGGCACAGCTGCAGCGTAGCTCAGGCAGGGGGTGAAGGCCACAGGCTGAGCTGAGACATGTCCCCTGGGCCCTTGGCGGGAGGCGGTGAGGTGGGGGCCCCAGAGGAGACGGGTCCCAGCCACTGAGGCCTTACAACACCCCCAGAACCCTGGCAGAAGTAAACCTGCTCGCCTCATAGGCCCTCCTTTAGACACTTGCAACCTGCCGGAGGCATGCTGCAGGGACACAGTCAATTTTTGCAGGCAAGCGTGCTCATGCGTTGGCTGTCAGCATGTCAATACAGCAGAGCAGAAATCGGTGGGAAAGTTCTATGAAAAACTTGATATTTATTTAAAACTCCGCTGCAGATGGTTCGGATAGGCTCCTTGTAGCACGCAAGAGGGCAGACTGTAAATCCATTTAAGCTCATGGGAAAGCAGTCCTACCTACAACAGCTATTCTAGTTCGACTCAACCGAAAAACAGAGCCTCCTGACAGTACTCCCTCTGCAACTCTTTCCATCTCTTGCCCACAGCCCCTGCTCGGAAGAGGATAATATCCACCATCTTCATTTCTTCAATACTGCTGATCTCCTCAGTACATTCAGAAAAGTGGGTCACAGCCCGCATCGAAGATCACAACGAGTGACTCTGGACTTGAGCCACACACGTGGCTGAGCAGAGGTTCCCTCAAGGTGTCAGCGTCCAGTTGGAGAAAAACCCAGTGCTGGACCCTCTTTCGGTCCTGATCCCAAGAGTGAGATTAAGACGCAAGCGAGGTCAAGTACTCTGTGGACGTGTTAATCTGACTTGTTTAGTTCCCTCGGGAGAAGCAGTAGTTACAAGATGCATGTTTGATGCAACACTCCAAATTAATTGACCGAGACAAAGAATAACACAAGGTAAAACTAAGCACATAGCAAAGCCACGTAACAAACAAACTGAAATTTGCTTAAGCCACGGGCCTCCCGGAACCCGCCAAACAGGGTCAAACTCCCATCCTTTCCAGGGTTGGACAGCAACAGGAGCCAATTTTTGGATTCCGGGTGAGATTCGTTTTACTCTTTCACCTTTTTGTGATTACCTTTTCCTCCTTTTAAAATGAGTTGGGGGAGTAGCTCTGTTCTTCATGTCATATCTTCCATGTTCCTGGTGGACCGGCTTCCCCGCTCTTGCAGCCAGCTCTTCAACTGCACCTGTCTGCTGCCATTCATGGCATAATGGGCAGGATTCCTCACACCATTCCTCCAGATGAAGGATGCAGGAGTCTTATCTCAGCTCTATCCCACTCATCCCTCAGGCAATGGAGGGTGGAGTCCCATTTCAGCTCCTCACACCCTTCTCCCAGGCAATGGCTATTGGACTATTATCTCAACTCCTCCCATCCATCTCTGAGACAAGAGATAGGTGGAATTTCATCTCAGCTTCTCATACCAATCCTTGAAACAGTGGAGCCTGATTTCCGTTCCGTCTCTCACAAATAGGCTTGTAAAAAGATGGAGAGCTCTTCAGAACAATCGGATCACGGATGGCCAGACGTCTGAGTTTTGATCTTACCGTGCTCTTCCCTTCTCCCTGAATCCCATAATGCATATTATGAACATCCATTGGGGCATTCCGTTTCTGTCCTGTTCCATTCCATTATGATTCTATTTCATTCCACTCGACTCTATTCCGTTCCGCTCTATTCTATTCCATTCCATTTCATCCATTCCATTCCATTTCATTCCATTCCATTTCATCCATTCCATGCCATGCCATTCCATTCCGTTCCATTCCGTTCCATTCCGTTCCATTCCATTCCATTCCGTTCCATTCCATTCCGTGCCGTGCCATTCCATGCCATTCTGTGCCAGCACCTGGCAATGCAGCAGTCACAATGCCCCAGGAGAGGATAAAAGGGGGCAGCCTCCTGTGTCCCCTGGCAGAGGTGGCACGGGGCAGCCTTAAGACATGCCAGAGGAAGCCCTTGAGCTTCTGGAGCTAGCTAGAGGGGGCTCAGGCAGGAAGGGCAGCTGCTGCAGGAGTCTGCTGGAGATTCTCGGCTGCAAGGCCAGCTCCTGGCAGGAGCAGCTTCTTAGCTCATGGGAGGGATAGCAGTCCTTTTTGGCTGGATAGCCATGGCCAGAGCATGGGAATGTCTTCTTGAGGAGCACTGTAGAGCTCACCATCCTCATCCCACAGAGAGCCAGGCTGGCAGCAGCCCTAAGCAATAGGATGCAGAGGTGTTTCCAGGGATCACAGTGCTTCTCTCAGAAGCCCGTGAAATGGCTCCAGGTTGAGGGAGAATCGGGTTTGGGTACGTTCTGGGAGGCGTGAGCAGCCTGTGGACCGGGAGCAGGTCTTGCTCACATGCTCAGGGATAGCCGATCGCCAGCGCTGGGGTCAGGAAGGAATTTTCCCCCGGGGCACATTGGCACTGGTCCCCGGGGGTTTTTTGCCTTCCTCTGAGCATTTAGCAAGACCACTTGTCAGGGCTCCTCTGGTCCATACTGCTGGCTCACTGCCTGCTGCTCATGCCCCACGAAGGTGGCCCCTCGTGTCCTGCAGCTGGGGGGGGAAGGCTTTTTTTCCCCGCGGAGGACCTGCGAGGGTCCCCGGGGGTTTTTTGCCTTCCTCCGCAGCCGAGCACAGCCCCTTCATGGGGCTCCTTTGAGCTGTTGTGGCCCAAAGGATGCTGCTCATGCTCCACGCAGGTGGCCCTCGTGCCCCGCATGCGGGGGGAGGAAGCTTTCTGGCCTCCCGGGGTATTCCCCGGGAGTTGCTCTTTGTCCTCTGGAGCATTGAGCACATCCCCTTGTCGGGCTTCCCTTTTGGCCTCGCTTCTTGCCCGCTGCTCTCGCACCTCCAAGCCACTCTCGTCTCCTGGCTCTCTTTGGCTCCATTGCCCAGAGCAAACTCGCAGTGACAGCGAGCTCTGCTCTTCCCTTAGCTCCATCTCCCCGCGGGTCCTCGCTTCTGCACAGCAGCCTGTGCTTGGAAGGCCTCCAGCCTTGCTGCCCCATCAGCAGCTGCCACTCTCCAGCTCTCCCTGCGTGCGACACCAGCGCCGGGCAGGCGCAAGAGCACTTGTCATGCATCCCCGGCCAGGAAGCGCAGCAAATGAACGACTGTTGCAAGTCTTGTGTGCTTATCATTGATAGGTGTCCTGCTTTGGGAAATACCCCATGCTACCACACACCTTCTCCTTCTACTACTTCTGCTTGCACATTTGTGTGTGGTCGCTGACGATGCTCATGACTAACACCCTAAAGCTTTCCGGCTGGATATAATGCAGAAGTGTCTGGCTGCTCTCGGGGCGCTGAGGCACTGGAACGGGTTGCCTAAAGGGGCTGTGTCTGCTCCATCCCATGGCCATGTACAGCACCAACACGCTGTACAGCCCCCCTGGGGTGTCACCCTATGGCGACGTACACCACCACATTGTACAGACCCTTGGGTGAGAGCGCCTGGTGAGACGTAATTCCAGGCTGACCCGCGCCTTGGGCAATCTGTTTCACGTGTGAGGCGTCCCTGAGAATGGCAGGCCAGTTGGAACTACGTGCTCTGAGGTCCTCTCCAACCATAACTAGCCTAGGAGTCGAGGATGTAAGGATTCTAAAAGAACATAAAATAGAAGAAACCAAACCAAAATCAAATGGAATAATAAAATAAAATCTTGATTCCACATGAAAGCTTTGTGATTTGTGTCCTTGAAAGTGTTTCTGGAGCTGAAAACCCCTGACATTGCAGAGAAATCAGTCTCCCTGCTATCCAGTTCAGGCTGAGCATAGGGAATGGAATGGAATGGAATGGAATGGACGGGACTTCACTAGACAAGACTAGAACAGAATTGGTATAGGCTAAGCTACATTATGTCTACAACTGTGGTTGACAAGTGATGCCCTAGATCAAAGGCATCCAGCCAGCAGAGCAGCTCTCTGCGGTGCAGGTGCCAGAGCCATTCAGGAGACAGGGAAAGGCACAGCTGCAGCGTAGCTCAGGCAGGGGGTGAAGGCCACAGGCTGAGCTGAGACATGTCCCCTGGGCCCTTGGCGGGAGGCGGTGAGGTGGGGGCCCCAGAGGAGACGGGTCCCAGCCACTGAGGCCTTACAACACCCCCAGAACCCTGGCAGAAGTAAACCTGCTCGCCTCATAGGCCCTCCTTTAGACACTTGCAACCTGCCGGAGGCATGCTGCAGGGACACAGTCAATTTTTGCAGGCAAGCGTGCCCATGCGTTGGCTGTCAGCATGTCAATACAGCAGAGCAGAAATCGGTGGGAAAGTTCCATGAAAAACTTGATATTTATGTAAAACTCCGCTGCAGATGGTTCGGATAGGCTCCTTGTAGCACGCAAGAGGGCAGACTGTAAATCCATTTAAGCTCATGGGAAAGCAGTCCTACCTACAACAGCTATTCTAGTTCGACTCAACCGAAAAACAGAGCCTCCTGACAGTACTCCCTCTGCAACTCTTTCCATCTCTTGCCCACAGCCCCTGCTCGGAAGAGGATAATATCCACCATCTTCATTTCTTCAATACTGCTGATCTCCTCAGTACATTCAGAAAAGTGGGTCACAGCCCGCATCGAAGATCACAACGAGTGACTCTGGACTTGAGCCACACACGTGGCTGAGCAGAGGTTCCCTCAAGGTGTCAGTGTCCAGTTGGAGAAAAGCCCAGTGCTGGACCCTCTTTCGGTCCTGATCCCAAGAGTGAGATTAAGACGCAAGCGAGGTCAAGTACTCTGTGGACGTGTTAATCTGACTTGTTTAGTTCCCTCGGGAGAAGCAGTAGTTACAAGATGCATGTTTGATGCAACACTCCAAATTAATTGACCGAGACAAAGAATAACACAAGGTAAAACTAAGCACATAGCAAAGCCACGTAACAAACAAACTGAAATTTGCTTAAGCCACGGGCTTCCCGGAACCCGCCAAACAGGGTCAAACTCCCATCCTTTCCAGGGTTGGACAGCAACAGGAGCCAATTTTTGGATTCCGGGTGAGATTCGTTTTACTCTTTCACCTTTTTGTGATTACCTTTTCCTCCTTTTAAAATGAGTTGGGGGAGTAGCTCTGTTCTTCATGTCATATCTTCCATGTTCCTGGTGGACCGGCTTCCCCGCTCTTGCAGCCAGCTCTTCAACTGCACCTGTCTGCTGCCATTCATGGCATAATGGGCAGGATTCCTCACACCATTCCTCCAGATGAAGGATGCAGGAGTCTTATCTCAGCTCTATCCCACTCATCCCTCAGGCAATGGAGGGTGGAGTCCCATTTCAGCTCCTCACACCCTTCTCCCAGGCAATGGCTATTGGACTATTATCTCAACTCCTCCCATCCATCTCTGAGACAAGAGATAGGTGGAATTTCATCTCAGCTTCTCATACCAATCCTTGAAACAGTGGAGCCTGATTTCCGTTCCGTCTCTCACAAATAGGCTTGTAAAAAGATGGAGAGCTCTTCAGAACAATCGGATCACGGATGGCCAGACGTCTGAGTTTTGATCTTACCGTGCTCTTCCCTTCTCCCTGAATCCCATAATGCATATTATGAACATCCATTGGGGCATTCCGTTTCTGTCCTGTTCCATTCCATTATGATTCTATTTCATTCCACTCGACTCTATTCCGTTCCGCTCTATTCCATTCCATTTCATCCATTCCATTCCATTTCATTCCATTCCATTTCATCCATTCCATGCCATGCCATTCCATTCCGTTCCATTCCGTTCCATTCCGTTCCATTCCGTTCCATTCCATTCCGTGCCGTGCCATTCCATGCCATTCTGTGCCAGCACCTGGCAATGCAGCAGTCACAATGCCCCAGGAGAGGATAAAAGGGGGCAGCCTCCTGTGTCCCCTGGCAGAGGTGGCACGGGGCAGCCTTAAGACATGCCAGAGGAAGCCCTTGAGCTTCTGGAGCTAGCTAGAGGGGGCTCAGGCAGGAAGGGCAGCTGCTGCAGGAGTCTGCTGGAGATTCTCGGCTGCAAGGCCAGCTCCTGGCAGGAGCAGCTTCTTAGCTCATGGGAGGGATAGCAGTCCTTTTTGGCTGGATAGCCATGGCCAGAGCATGGGAATGTCTTCTTGAGGAGCACTGTAGAGCTCACCATCCTCATCCCACAGAGAGCCAGGCTGGCAGCAGCCCTAAGCAATAGGATGCAGAGGTGTTTCCAGGGATCACAGTGCTTCTCTCAGAAGCCCGTGAAATGGCTCCAGGTTGAGGGAGAATCGGGTTTGGGTACGTTCTGGGAGGCGTGAGCAGCCTGTGGACCGGGAGCAGGTCTTGCTCACATGCTCAGGGATAGCCGATCGCCAGCGCTGGGGTCAGGAAGGAATTTTCCCCCGGGGCACATTGGCACTGGTCCCCGGGGGTTTTTTGCCTTCCTCTGAGCATTTAGCAAGACCACTTGTCAGGGCTCCTCTGGTCCATACTGCTGGCTCACTGCCTGCTGCTCATGCCCCACGAAGGTGGCCCCTCGTGTCCTGCAGCTGGGGGGGGAAGGCTTTTTTTCCCCGCGGAGGACCTGCGAGGGTCCCCGGGGGTTTTTTGCCTTCCTCCGCAGCCGAGCACAGCCCCTTCATGGGGCTCCTTTGAGCTGTTGTGGCCCAAAGGATGCTGCTCATGCTCCACGCAGGTGGCCCTCGTGCCCCGCATGCGGGGGGAGGAAGCTTTCTGGCCTCCCGGGGTATTCCCCGGGAGTTGCTCTTTGTCCTCTGGAGCATTGAGCACATCCCCTTGTCGGGCTTCCCTTTTGGCCTCGCTTCTTGCCCGCTGCTCTCGCACCTCCAAGCCACTCTCGTCTCCTGGCTCTCTTTGGCTCCATTGCCCAGAGCAAACTCGCAGTGACAGCGAGCTCTGCTCTTCCCTTAGCTCCATCTCCCCGCGGGTCCTCGCTTCTGCACAGCAGCCTGTGCTTGGAAGGCCTCCAGCCTTGCTGCCCCATCAGCAGCTGCCACTCTCCAGCTCTCCCTGCGTGCGACACCAGCGCCGGGCAGGCGCAAGAGCACTTGTCATGCATCCCCGGCCAGGAAGCGCAGCAAATGAACGACTGTTGCAAGTCTTGTGTGCTTATCATTGATAGGTGTCCTGCTTTGGGAAATACCCCATGCTACCACACACCTTCTCCTTCTACTACTTCTGCTTGCACATTTGTGTGTGGTCGCTGACGATGCTCATGACTAACACCCTAAAGCTTTCCGGCTGGATATAATGCAGAAGTGTCTGGCTGCTCTCGGGGCGCTGAGGCACTGGAACGGGTTGCCTAAAGGGGCTGTGTCTGCTCCATCCCATGGCCATGTACAGCACCAACACGCTGTACAGCCCCCCTGGGGTGTCACCCTATGGCGACGTACACCACCACATTGTACAGACCCTTGGGTGAGAGCGCCTGGTGAGACGTAATTCCAGGCTGACCCGCGCCTTGGGCAATCTGTTTCACGTGTGAGGCGTCCCTGAGAATGGCAGGCCAGTTGGAACTACGTGCTCTGAGGTCCTCTCCAACCATAACTAGCCTAGGAGTCGAGGATGTAAGGATTCTAAAAGAACATAAAATAGAAGAAACCAAACCAAAATCAAATGGAATAATAAAATAAAATCTTGATTCCACATGAAAGCTTTGTGATTTGTGTCCTTGAAAGTGTTTCTGGAGCTGAAAACCCCTGACATTGCAGAGAAATCAGTCTCCCTGCTATCCAGTTCAGGCTGAGCATAGGGAATGGAATGGAATGGAATGGAATGGAATGGAATGGAATGGAAGGGACTTCACTAGACAAGACTAGAACAGAATTGGTATAGGCTAAGCTACATTATGTCTACAACTGTGGTTGACAAGTGATGCCCTAGATCAAAGGCATCCAGCCAGCAGAGCAGCTCTCTGCGGTGCAGGTGCCAGAGCCATTCAGGAGACAGGGAAAGGCACAGCTGCAGCGTAGCTCAGGCAGGGGGTGAAGGCCACAGGCTGAGCTGAGACATGTCCCCTGGGCCCTTGGCGGGAGGCGGTGAGGTGGGGGCCCCAGAGGAGACGGGTCCCAGCCACTGAGGCCTTACAACACCCCCAGAACACTGGCAGAAGTAAACCTGCTCGCCTCATAGGCCCTCCTTTAGACACTTGCAACCTGCCGGAGGCATGCTGCAGGGACACAGTCAATTTTTGCAGGCAAGCGTGCCCATGCATTGGCTGTCAGCATGTCAATACAGCAGAGCAGAAATCGGTGGGAAAGTTCCATGAAAAACTTGATATTTATGTAAAACTCCGCTGCAGATGGTTCGGATAGGCTCCTTGTAGCACGCAAGAGGGCAGACTGTAAATCCATTTAAGCTCATGGGAAAGCAGTCCTACCTACAACAGCTATTCTAGTTCGACTCAACCGAAAAACAGAGCCTCCTGACAGTACTCCCTCTGCAACTCTTTCCATCTCTTGCCCACAGCCCCTGCTCGGAAGAGGATAATATCCACCATCTTCATTTCTTCAATACTGCTGATCTCCTCAGTACATTCAGAAAAGTGGGTCACAGCCCGCATCGAAGATCACAACGAGTGACTCTGGACTTGAGCCACACACGTGGCTGAGCAGAGGTTCCCTCAAGGTGTCAGCGTCCAGTTGGAGAAAAACCCAGTGCTGGACCCTCTTTCGGTCCTGATCCCAAGAGTGAGATTAAGACGCAAGCGAGGTCAAGTACTCTGTGGACGTGTTAATCTGACTTGTTTAGTTCCCTCGGGAGAAGCAGTAGTTACAAGATGCATGTTTGATGCAACACTCCAAATTAATTGACCGAGACAAAGAATAACACAAGGTAAAACTAAGCACATAGCAAAGCCACGTAACAAACAAACTGAAATTTGCTTAAGCCACGGGCCTCCCGGAACCCGCCAAACAGGGTCAAACTCCCATCCTTTCCAGGGTTGGACAGCAACAGGAGCCAATTTTTGGATTCCGGGTGAGATTCGTTTTACTCTTTCACCTTTTTGTGATTACCTTTTCCTCCTTTTAAAATGAGTTGGGGGAGTAGCTCTGTTCTTCATGTCATATCTTCCATGTTCCTGGTGGACCGGCTTCCCCGCTCTTGCAGCCAGCTCTTCAACTGCACCTGTCTGCTGCCATTCATGGCATAATGGGCAGGATTCCTCACACCATTCCTCCAGATGAAGGATGCAGGAGTCTTATCTCAGCTCTATCCCACTCATCCCTCAGGCAATGGAGGGTGGAGTCCCATTTCAGCTCCTCACACCCTTCTCCCAGGCAATGGCTATTGGACTATTATCTCAACTCCTCCCATCCATCTCTGAGACAAGAGATAGGTGGAATTTCATCTCAGCTTCTCATACCAATCCTTGAAACAGTGGAGCCTGATTTCCGTTCCGTCTCTCACAAATAGGCTTGTAAAAAGATGGAGAGCTCTTCAGAACAATCGGATCACGGATGGCCAGACGTCTGAGTTTTGATCTTACCGTGCTCTTCCCTTCTCCCTGAATCCCATAATGCATATTATGAACATCCATTGGGGCATTCCGTTTCTGTCCTGTTCCATTCCATTATGATTCTATTTCATTCCACTCGACTCTATTCCGTTCCGCTCTATTCTATTCCATTCCATTTCATCCATTCCATTCCATTTCATTCCATTCCATTTCATCCATTCCATGCCATGCCATTCCATTCCGTTCCATTCCGTTCCATTCCATTCCATTCCGTTCCATTCCATTCCGTGCCGTGCCATTCCATGCCATTCTGTGCCAGCACCTGGCAATGCAGCAGTCACAATGCCCCAGGAGAGGATAAAAGGGGGCAGCCTCCTGTGTCCCCTGGCAGAGGTGGCACGGGGCAGCCTTAAGACATGCCAGAGGAAGCCCTTGAGCTTCTGGAGCTAGCTAGAGGGGGCTCAGGCAGGAAGGGCAGCTGCTGCAGGAGTCTGCTGGAGATTCTCGGCTGCAAGGCCAGCTCCTGGCAGGAGCAGCTTCTTAGCTCATGGGAGGGATAGCAGTCCTTTTTGGCTGGATAGCCATGGCCAGAGCATGGGAATGTCTTCTTGAGGAGCACTGTAGAGCTCACCATCCTCATCCCACAGAGAGCCAGGCTGGCAGCAGCCCTAAGCAATAGGATGCAGAGGTGTTTCCAGGGATCACAGTGCTTCTCTCAGAAGCCCGTGAAATGGCTCCAGGTTGAGGGAGAATCGGGTTTGGGTACGTTCTGGGAGGCGTGAGCAGCCTGTGGACCGGGAGCAGGTCTTGCTCACATGCTCAGGGATAGCCGATCGCCAGCGCTGGGGTCAGGAAGGAATTTTCCCCCGGGGCACATTGGCACTGGTCCCCGGGGGTTTTTTGCCTTCCTCTGAGCATTTAGCAAGACCACTTGTCAGGGCTCCTCTGGTCCATACTGCTGGCTCACTGCCTGCTGCTCATGCCCCACGAAGGTGGCCCCTCGTGTCCTGCAGCTGGGGGGGGAAGGCTTTTTTTCCCCGCGGAGGACCTGCGAGGGTCCCCGGGGGTTTTTTGCCTTCCTCCGCAGCCGAGCACAGCCCCTTCATGGGGCTCCTTTGAGCTGTTGTGGCCCAAAGGATGCTGCTCATGCTCCACGCAGGTGGCCCTCGTGCCCCGCATGCGGGGGGAGGAAGCTTTCTGGCCTCCCGGGGTATTCCCCGGGAGTTGCTCTTTGTCCTCTGGAGCATTGAGCACATCCCCTTGTCGGGCTTCCCTTTTGGCCTCGCTTCTTGCCCGCTGCTCTCGCACCTCCAAGCCACTCTCGTCTCCTGGCTCTCTTTGGCTCCATTGCCCAGAGCAAACTCGCAGTGACAGCGAGCTCTGCTCTTCCCTTAGCTCCATCTCCCCGCGGGTCCTCGCTTCTGCACAGCAGCCTGTGCTTGGAAGGCCTCCAGCCTTGCTGCCCCATCAGCAGCTGCCACTCTCCAGCTCTCCCTGCGTGCGACACCAGCGCCGGGCAGGCGCAAGAGCACTTGTCATGCATCCCCGGCCAGGAAGCGCAGCAAATGAACGACTGTTGCAAGTCTTGTGTGCTTATCATTGATAGGTGTCCTGCTTTGGGAAATACCCCATGCTACCACACACCTTCTCCTTCTACTACTTCTGCTTGCACATTTGTGTGTGGTCGCTGACGATGCTCATGACTAACACCCTAAAGCTTTCCGGCTGGATATAATGCAGAAGTGTCTGGCTGCTCTCGGGGCGCTGAGGCACTGGAACGGGTTGCCTAAAGGGGCTGTGTCTGCTCCATCCCATGGCCATGTACAGCACCAACACGCTGTACAGCCCCCCTGGGGTGTCACCCTATGGCGACGTACACCACCACATTGTACAGACCCTTGGGTGAGAGCGCCTGGTGAGACGTAATTCCAGGCTGACCCGCGCCTTGGGCAATCTGTTTCACGTGTGAGGCGTCCCTGAGAATGGCAGGCCAGTTGGAACTACGTGCTCTGAGGTCCTCTCCAACCATAACTAGCCTAGGAGTCGAGGATGTAAGGATTCTAAAAGAACATAAAATAGAAGAAACCAAACCAAAATCAAATGGAATAATAAAATAAAATCTTGATTCCACATGAAAGCTTTGTGATTTGTGTCCTTGAAAGTGTTTCTGGAGCTGAAAACCCCTGACATTGCAGAGAAATCAGTCTCCCTGCTATCCAGTTCAGGCTGAGCATAGGGAATGGAATGGAATGGAATGGAATGGAATGGAATGGAATGGAAGGGACTTCACTAGACAAGACTAGAACAGAATTGGTATAGGCTAAGCTACATTATGTCTACAACTGTGGTTGACAAGTGATGCCCTAGATCAAAGGCATCCAGCTAGCAGAGCAGCTCTCTGCGGTGCAGGTGCCAGAGCCATTCAGGAGACAGGGAAAGGCACAGCTGCAGCGTAGCTCAGGCAGGGGGTGAAGGCCACAGGCTGAGCTGAGACATGTCCCCTGGGCCCTTGGCGGGAGGCGGTGAGGTGGGGGCCCCAGAGGAGACGGGTCCCAGCCACTGAGGCCTTACAACACCCCCAGAACCCTGGCAGAAGTAAACCTGCTCGCCTCATAGGCCCTCCTTTAGACACTTGCAACCTGCCGGAGGCATGCTGCAGGGACACAGTCAATTTTTGCAGGCAAGCGTGCCCATGCATTGGCTGTCAGCATGTCAATACAGCAGAGCAGAAATCGGTGGGAAAGTTCCATGAAAAACTTGATATTTATGTAAAACTCCGCTGCAGATGGTTCGGATAGGCTCCTTGTAGCACGCAAGAGGGCAGACTGTAAATCCATTTAAGCTCATGGGAAAGCAGTCCTACCTACAACAGCTATTCTAGTTCGACTCAACCGAAAAACAGAGCCTCCTGACAGTACTCCCTCTGCAACTCTTTCCATCTCTTGCCCACAGCCCCTGCTCGGAAGAGGATAATATCCACCATCTTCATTTCTTCAATACTGCTGATCTCCTCAGTACATTCAGAAAAGTGGGTCACAGCCCGCATCGAAGATCACAACGAGTGACTCTGGACTTGAGCCACACACGTGGCTGAGCAGAGGTTCCCTCAAGGTGTCAGCGTCCAGTTGGAGAAAAGCCCAGTGCTGGACCCTCTTTCGGTCCTGATCCCAAGAGTGAGATTAAGACGCAAGCGAGGTCAAGTACTCTGTGGACGTGTTAATCTGACTTGTTTAGTTCCCTCGGGAGAAGCAGTAGTTACAAGATGCATGTTTGATGCAACACTCCAAATTAATTGACCGAGACAAAGAATAACACAAGGTAAAACTAAGCACATAGCAAAGCCACGTAACAAACAAACTGAAATTTGCTTAAGCCACGGGCCTCCCGGAACCCGCCAAACAGGGTCAAACTCCCATCCTTTCCAGGGTTGGACAGCAACAGGAGCCAATTTTTGGATTCCGGGTGAGATTCGTTTTACTCTTTCACCTTTTTGTGATTACCTTTTCCTCCTTTTAAAATGAGTTGGGGGAGTAGCTCTGTTCTTCATGTCATATCTTCCATGTTCCTGGTGGACCGGCTTCCCCGCTCTTGCAGCCAGCTCTTCAACTGCACCTGTCTGCTGCCATTCATGGCATAATGGGCAGGATTCCTCACACCATTCCTCCAGATGAAGGATGCAGGAGTCTTATCTCAGCTCTATCCCACTCATCCCTCAGGCAATGGAGGGTGGAGTCCCATTTCAGCTCCTCACACCCTTCTCCCAGGCAATGGCTATTGGACTATTATCTCAACTCCTCCCATCCATCTCTGAGACAAGAGATAGGTGGAATTTCATCTCAGCTTCTCATACCAATCCTTGAAACAGTGGAGCCTGATTTCCGTTCCGTCTCTCACAAATAGGCTTGTAAAAAGATGGAGAGCTCTTCAGAACAATCGGATCACGGATGGCCAGACGTCTGAGTTTTGATCTTACCGTGCTCTTCCCTTCTCCCTGAATCCCATAATGCATATTATGAACATCCATTGGGGCATTCCGTTTCTGTCCTGTTCCATTCCATTATGATTCTATTTCATTCCACTCGACTCTATTCCGTTCCGCTCTATTCCATTCCATTTCATCCATTCCATTCCATTTCATTCCATTCCATTTCATCCATTCCATGCCATGCCATTCCATTCCGTTCCATTCCGTTCCATTCCATTCCATTCCGTTCCATTCCATTCCATTCCATTCCATTCCGTGCCATTCCATGCCATTCTGTGCCAGCACCTGGCAATGCAGCAGTCACAATGCCCCAGGAGAGGATAAAAGGGGGCAGCCTCCTGTGTCCCCTGGCAGAGGTGGCACGGGGCAGCCTTAAGACATGCCAGAGGAAGCCCTTGAGCTTCTGGAGCTAGCTAGAGGGGGCTCAGGCAGGAAGGGCAGCTGCTGCAGGAGTCTGCTGGAGATTCTCGGCTGCAAGGCCAGCTCCTGGCAGGAGCAGCTTCTTAGCTCATGGGAGGGATAGCAGTCCTTTTTGGCTGGATAGCCATGGCCAGAGCATGGGAATGTCTTCTTGAGGAGCACTGTAGAGCTCACCATCCTCATCCCACAGAGAGCCAGGCTGGCAGCAGCCCTAAGCAATAGGATGCAGAGGTGTTTCCAGGGATCACAGTGCTTCTCTCAGAAGCCCGTGAAATGGCTCCAGGTTGAGGGAGAATCGGGTTTGGGTACGTTCTGGGAGGCGTGAGCAGCCTGTGGACCGGGAGCAGGTCTTGCTCACATGCTCAGGGATAGCCGATCGCCAGCGCTGGGGTCAGGAAGGAATTTTCCCCCGGGGCACATTGGCACTGGTCCCCGGGGGTTTTTTGCCTTCCTCTGAGCATTTAGCAAGACCACTTGTCAGGGCTCCTCTGGTCCATACTGCTGGCTCACTGCCTGCTGCTCATGCCCCACGAAGGTGGCCCCTCGTGTCCTGCAGCTGGGGGGGGAAGGCTTTTTTTCCCCGCGGAGGACCTGCGAGGGTCCCCGGGGGTTTTTTGCCTTCCTCCGCAGCCGAGCACAGCCCCTTCATGGGGCTCCTTTGAGCTGTTGTGGCCCAAAGGATGCTGCTCATGCTCCACGCAGGTGGCCCTCGTGCCCCGCATGCGGGGGGAGGAAGCTTTCTGGCCTCCCGGGGTATTCCCCGGGAGTTGCTCTTTGTCCTCTGGAGCATTGAGCACATCCCCTTGTCGGGCTTCCCTTTTGGCCTCGCTTCTTGCCCGCTGCTCTCGCACCTCCAAGCCACTCTCGTCTCCTGGCTCTCTTTGGCTCCATTGCCCAGAGCAAACTCGCAGTGACAGCGAGCTCTGCTCTTCCCTTAGCTCCATCTCCCCGCGGGTCCTCGCTTCTGCACAGCAGCCTGTGCTTGGAAGGCCTCCAGCCTTGCTGCCCCATCAGCAGCTGCCACTCTCCAGCTCTCCCTGCGTGCGACACCAGCGCCGGGCAGGTGCAAGAGCACTTGTCATGCATCCCCGGCCAGGAAGCGCAGCAAATGAACGACTGTTGCAAGTCTTGTGTGCTTATCATTGATAGGTGTCCTGCTTTGGGAAATACCCCATGCTACCACACACCTTCTCCTTCTACTACTTCTGCTTGCACATTTGTGTGTGGTCGCTGACGATGCTCATGACTAACACCCTAAAGCTTTCCGGCTGGATATAATGCAGAAGTGTCTGGCTGCTCTCGGGGCGCTGAGGCACTGGAACGGGTTGCCTAAAGGGGCTGTGTCTGCTCCATCCCATGGCCATGTACAGCACCAACACGCTGTACAGCCCCCCTGGGGTGTCACCCTATGGCGACGTACACCACCACATTGTACAGACCCTTGGGTGAGAGCGCCTGGTGAGACGTAATTCCAGGCTGACCCGCGCCTTGGGCAATCTGTTTCACGTGTGAGGCGTCCCTGAGAATGGCAGGCCAGTTGGAACTACGTGCTCTGAGGTCCTCTCCAACCATAACTAGCCTAGGAGTCGAGGATGTAAGGATTCTAAAAGAACATAAAATAGAAGAAACCAAACCAAAATCAAATGGAATAATAAAATAAAATCTTGATTCCACATGAAAGCTTTGTGATTTGTGTCCTTGAAAGTGTTTCTGGAGCTGAAAACCCCTGACATTGCAGAGAAATCAGTCTCCCTGCTATCCAGTTCAGGCTGAGCATAGGGAATGGAATGGAATGGAATGGAATGGAATGGAATGGAATGGAATGGAATGGAAGGGACTTCACTAGACAAGACTAGAACAGAATTGGTATAGGCTAAGCTACATTATGTCTACAACTGTGGTTGACAAGTGATGCCCTAGATCAAAGGCATCCAGCCAGCAGAGCAGCTCTCTGCGGTGCAGGTGCCAGAGCCATTCAGGAGACAGGGAAAGGCACAGCTGCAGCGTAGCTCAGGCAGGGGGTGAAGGCCACAGGCTGAGCTGAGACATGTCCCCTGGGCCCTTGGCGGGAGGCGGTGAGGTGGGGGCCCCAGAGGAGACGGGTCCCAGCCACTGAGGCCTTACAACACCCCCAGAACCCTGGCAGAAGTAAACCTGCTCGCCTCATAGGCCCTCCTTTAGACACTTGCAACCTGCCGGAGGCATGCTGCAGGGACACAGTCAATTTTTGCAGGCAAGCGTGCCCATGCATTGGCTGTCAGCATGTCAATACAGCAGAGCAGAAATCGGTGGGAAAGTTCCATGAAAAACTTGATATTTATTTAAAACTCCGCTGCAGATGGTTCGGATAGGCTCCTTGTAGCACGCAAGAGGGCAGACTGTAAATCCATTTAAGCTCATGGGAAAGCAGTCCTACCTACAACAGCTATTCTAGTTCGACTCAACTGAAAAACAGAGCCTCCTGACAGTACTCCCTCTGCAACTCTTTCCATCTCTTGCCCACAGCCCCTGCTCGGAAGAGGATAATATCCACCATCTTCATTTCTTCAATACTGCTGATCTCCTCAGTACATTCAGAAAAGTGGGTCACAGCCCGCATCGAAGATCACAACGAGTGACTCTGGACTTGAGCCACACACGTGGCTGAGCAGAGGTTCCCTCAAGGTGTCAGCGTCCAGTTGGAGAAAAACCCAGTGCTGGACCCTCTTTCGGTCCTGATCCCAAGAGTGAGATTAAGACGCAAGCGAGGTCAAGTACTCTGTGGACGTGTTAATCTGACTTGTTTAGTTCCCTCGGGAGAAGCAGTAGTTACAAGATGCATGTTTGATGCAACACTCCAAATTAATTGACCGAGACAAAGAATAACACAAGGTAAAACTAAGCACATAGCAAAGCCACGTAACAAACAAACTGAAATTTGCTTAAGCCACGGGCCTCCCGGAACCCGCCAAACAGGGTCAAACTCCCATCCTTTCCAGGGTTGGACAGCAACAGGAGCCAATTTTTGGATTCCGGGTGAGATTCGTTTTACTCTTTCACCTTTTTGTGATTACCTTTTCCTCCTTTTAAAATGAGTTGGGGGAGTAGCTCTGTTCTTCATGTCATATCTTCCATGTTCCTGGTGGACCGGCTTCCCCGCTCTTGCAGCCAGCTCTTCAACTGCACCTGTCTGCTGCCATTCATGGCATAATGGGCAGGATTCCTCACACCATTCCTCCAGATGAAGGATGCAGGAGTCTTATCTCAGCTCTATGCCACTCATCCCTCAGGCAATGGAGGGTGGAGTCCCATTTCAGCTCCTCACACCCTTCTCCCAGGCAATGGCTATTGGACTATTATCTCAACTCCTCCCATCCATCTCTGAGACAAGAGATAGGTGGAATTTCATCTCAGCTTCTCATACCAATCCTTGAAACAGTGGAGCCTGATTTCCGTTCCGTCTCTCACAAATAGGCTTGTAAAAAGATGGAGAGCTCTTCAGAACAATCGGATCACGGATGGCCAGACGTCTGAGTTTTGATCTTACCGTGCTCTTCCCTTCTCCCTGAATCCCATAATGCATATTATGAACATCCATTGGGGCATTCCGTTTCTGTCCTGTTCCATTCCATTATGATTCTATTTCATTCCACTCGACTCTATTCCGTTCCGCTCTATTCCATTCCATTTCATCCATTCCATTCCATTTCATTCCATTCTATTTCATCCATTCCATGCCATGCCATGCCATTCCATTCCGTTCCATTCCGTTCCATTCCATTCCGTGCCGTGCCATTCCATGCCATTCTGTGCCAGCACCTGGCAATGCAGCAGTCACAATGCCCCAGGAGAGGATAAAAGGGGGCAGCCTCCTGTGTCCCCTGGCAGAGGTGGCACGGGGCAGCCTTAAGACATGCCAGAGGAAGCCCTTGAGCTTCTGGAGCTAGCTAGAGGGGGCTCAGGCAGGAAGGGCAGCTGCTGCAGGAGTCTGCTGGAGATTCTCGGCTGCAAGGCCAGCTCCTGGCAGGAGCAGCTTCTTAGCTCATGGGAGGGATAGCAGTCCTTTTTGGCTGGATAGCCATGGCCAGAGCATGGGAATGTCTTCTTGAGGAGCACTGTAGAGCTCACCATCCTCATCCCACAGAGAGCCAGGCTGGCAGCAGCCCTAAGCAATAGGATGCAGAGGTGTTTCCAGGGATCACAGTGCTTCTCTCAGAAGCCCGTGAAATGGCTCCAGGTTGAGGGAGAATCGGGTTTGGGTACGTTCTGGGAGGCGTGAGCAGCCTGTGGACCGGGAGCAGGTCTTGCTCACATGCTCAGGGATAGCCGATCGCCAGCGCTGGGGTCAGGAAGGAATTTTCCCCCGGGGCACATTGGCACTGGTCCCCGGGGGTTTTTTGCCTTCCTCTGAGCATTTAGCAAGACCACTTGTCAGGGCTCCTCTGGTCCATACTGCTGGCTCACTGCCTGCTGCTCATGCCCCACGAAGGTGGCCCCTCGTGTCCTGCAGCTGGGGGGGGAAGGCTTTTTTTCCCCGCGGAGGACCTGCGAGGGTCCCCGGGGGTTTTTTGCCTTCCTCCGCAGCCGAGCACAGCCCCTTCATGGGGCTCCTTTGAGCTGTTGTGGCCCAAAGGATGCTGCTCATGCTCCACGCAGGTGGCCCTCGTGCCCCGCATGCGGGGGGAGGAAGCTTTCTGGCCTCCCGGGGTATTCCCCGGGAGTTGCTCTTTGTCCTCTGGAGCATTGAGCACATCCCCTTGTCGGGCTTCCCTTTTGGCCTCGCTTCTTGCCCGCTGCTCTCGCACCTCCAAGCCACTCTCGTCTCCTGGCTCTCTTTGGCTCCATTGCCCAGAGCAAACTCGCAGTGACAGCGAGCTCTGCTCTTCCCTTAGCTCCATCTCCCCGCGGGTCCTCGCTTCTGCACAGCAGCCTGTGCTTGGAAGGCCTCCAGCCTTGCTGCCCCATCAGCAGCTGCCACTCTCCAGCTCTCCCTGCGTGCGACACCAGCGCCGGCCGGGCAGGCGCAAGAGCACTTGTCATGCATCCCCGGCCAGGAAGCGCAGCAAATGAACGACTGTTGCAAGTCTTGTGTGCTTATCATTGATAGGTGTCCTGCTTTGGGAAATACCCCATGCTACCACACACCTTCTCCTTCTACTACTTCTGCTTGCACATTTGTGTGTGGTCGCTGACGATGCTCATGACTAACACCCTAAAGCTTTCCGGCTGGATATAATGCAGAAGTGTCTGGCTGCTCTCGGGGCGCTGAGGCACTGGAACGGGTTGCCTAAAGGGGCTGTGTCTGCTCCATCCCATGGCCATGTACAGCACCAACACGCTGTACAGCCCCCCTGGGGTGTCACCCTATGGCGACGTACACCACCACATTGTACAGACCCTTGGGTGAGAGCGCCTGGTGAGACGTAATTCCAGGCTGACCCGCGCCTTGGGCAATCTGTTTCACGTGTGAGGCGTCCCTGAGAATGGCAGGCCAGTTGGAACTACGTGCTCTGAGGTCCTCTCCAACCATAACTAGCCTAGGAGTCGAGGATGTAAGGATTCTAAAAGAACATAAAATAGAAGAAACCAAACCAAAATCAAATGGAATAATAAAATAAAATCTTGATTCCACATGAAAGCTTTGTGATTTGTGTCCTTGAAAGTGTTTCTGGAGCTGAAAACCCCTGACATTGCAGAGAAATCAGTCTCCCTGCTATCCAGTTCAGGCTGAGCATAGGGAATGGAATGGAATGGAATGGAATGGAATGGAATGGAAGGGACTTCACTAGACAAGACTAGAACAGAATTGGTATAGGCTAAGCTACATTATGTCTACAACTGTGGTTGACAAGTGATGCCCTAGATCAAAGGCATCCAGCCAGCAGAGCAGCTCTCTGCGGTGCAGGTGCCAGAGCCATTCAGGAGACAGGGAAAGGCACAGCTGCAGCGTAGCTCAGGCAGGGGGTGAAGGCCACAGGCTGAGCTGAGACATGTCCCCTGGGCCCTTGGCGGGAGGCGGTGAGGTGGGGGCCCCAGAGGAGACGGGTCCCAGCCACTGAGGCCTTACAACACCCCCAGAACCCTGGCAGAAGTAAACCTGCTCGCCTCATAGGCCCTCCTTTAGACACTTGCAACCTGCCGGAGGCATGCTGCAGGGACACAGTCAATTTTTGCAGGCAAGCGTGCTCATGCGTTGGCTGTCAGCATGTCAATACAGCAGAGCAGAAATCGGTGGGAAAGTTCCATGAAAAACTTGATATTTATTTAAAACTCCGCTGCAGATGGTTCGGATAGGCTCCTTGTAGCACGCAAGAGGGCAGACTGTAAATCCATTTAAGCTCATGGGAAAGCAGTCCTACCTACAACAGCTATTCTAGTTCGACTCAACCGAAAAACAGAGCCTCCTGACAGTACTCCCTCTGCAACTCTTTCCATCTCTTGCCCACAGCCCCTGCTCGGAAGAGGATAATATCCACCATCTTCATTTCTTCAATACTGCTGATCTCCTCAGTACATTCAGAAAAGTGGGTCACAGCCCGCATCGAAGATCACAACGAGTGACTCTGGACTTGAGCCACACACGTGGCTGAGCAGAGGTTCCCTCAAGGTGTCAGCGTCCAGTTGGAGAAAAACCCAGTGCTGGACCCTCTTTCGGTCCTGATCCCAAGAGTGAGATTAAGACGCAAGCGAGGTCAAGTACTCTGTGGACGTGTTAATCTGACTTGTTTAGTTCCCTCGGGAGAAGCAGTAGTTACAAGATGCATGTTTGATGCAACACTCCAAATTAATTGACCGAGACAAAGAATAACACAAGGTAAAACTAAGCACATAGCAAAGCCACGTAACAAACAAACTGAAATTTGCTTAAGCCACGGGCCTCCCGGAACCCGCCAAACAGGGTCAAACTCCCATCCTTTCCAGGGTTGGACAGCAACAGGAGCCAATTTTTGGATTCCGGGTGAGATTCGTTTTACTCTTTCACCTTTTTGTGATTACCTTTTCCTCCTTTTAAAATGAGTTGGGGGAGTAGCTCTGTTCTTCATGTCATATCTTCCATGTTCCTGGTGGACCGGCTTCCCCGCTCTTGCAGCCAGCTCTTCAACTGCACCTGTCTGCTGCCATTCATGGCATAATGGGCAGGATTCCTCACACCATTCCTCCAGATGAAGGATGCAGGAGTCTTATCTCAGCTCTATCCCACTCATCCCTCAGGCAATGGAGGGTGGAGTCCCATTTCAGCTCCTCACACCCTTCTCCCAGGCAATGGCTATTGGACTATTATCTCAACTCCTCCCATCCATCTCTGAGACAAGAGATAGGTGGAATTTCATCTCAGCTTCTCATACCAATCCTTGAAACAGTGGAGCCTGATTTCCGTTCCGTCTCTCACAAATAGGCTTGTAAAAAGATGGAGAGCTCTTCAGAACAATCGGATCACGGATGGCCAGACGTCTGAGTTTTGATCTTACCGTGCTCTTCCCTTCTCCCTGAATCCCATAATGCATATTATGAACATCCATTGGGGCATTCCGTTTCTGTCCTGTTCCATTCCATTATGATTCTATTTCATTCCACTCGACTCTATTCCGTTCCGCTCTATTCTATTCCATTCCATTTCATCCATTCCATTCCATTTCATTCCATTCCATTTCATCCATTCCATGCCATGCCATTCCATTCCGTTCCATTCCGTTCCATTCCGTTCCATTCCATTCCGTTCCATTCCATTCCGTGCCGTGCCATTCCATGCCATTCTGTGCCAGCACCTGGCAATGCAGCAGTCACAATGCCCCAGGAGAGGATAAAAGGGGGCAGCCTCCTGTGTCCCCTGGCAGAGGTGGCACGGGGCAGCCTTAAGACATGCCAGAGGAAGCCCTTGAGCTTCTGGAGCTAGCTAGAGGGGGCTCAGGCAGGAAGGGCAGCTGCTGCAGGAGTCTGCTGGAGATTCTCGGCTGCAAGGCCAGCTCCTGGCAGGAGCAGCTTCTTAGCTCATGGGAGGGATAGCAGTCCTTTTTGGCTGGATAGCCATGGCCAGAGCATGGGAATGTCTTCTTGAGGAGCACTGTAGAGCTCACCATCCTCATCCCACAGAGAGCCAGGCTGGCAGCAGCCCTAAGCAATAGGATGCAGAGGTGTTTCCAGGGATCACAGTGCTTCTCTCAGAAGCCCGTGAAATGGCTCCAGGTTGAGGGAGAATCGGGTTTGGGTACGTTCTGGGAGGCGTGAGCAGCCTGTGGACCGGGAGCAGGTCTTGCTCACATGCTCAGGGATAGCCGATCGCCAGCGCTGGGGTCAGGAAGGAATTTTCCCCCGGGGCACATTGGCACTGGTCCCCGGGGGTTTTTTGCCTTCCTCTGAGCATTTAGCAAGACCACTTGTCAGGGCTCCTCTGGTCCATACTGCTGGCTCACTGCCTGCTGCTCATGCCCCACGAAGGTGGCCCCTCGTGTCCTGCAGCTGGGGGGGGAAGGCTTTTTTTCCCCGCGGAGGACCTGCGAGGGTCCCCGGGGGTTTTTTGCCTTCCTCCGCAGCCGAGCACAGCCCCTTCATGGGGCTCCTTTGAGCTGTTGTGGCCCAAAGGATGCTGCTCATGCTCCACGCAGGTGGCCCTCGTGCCCCGCATGCGGGGGGAGGAAGCTTTCTGGCCTCCCGGGGTATTCCCCGGGAGTTGCTCTTTGTCCTCTGGAGCATTGAGCACATCCCCTTGTCGGGCTTCCCTTTTGGCCTCGCTTCTTGCCCGCTGCTCTCGCACCTCCAAGCCACTCTCGTCTCCTGGCTCTCTTTGGCTCCATTGCCCAGAGCAAACTCGCAGTGACAGCGAGCTCTGCTCTTCCCTTAGCTCCATCTCCCCGCGGGTCCTCGCTTCTGCACAGCAGCCTGTGCTTGGAAGGCCTCCAGCCTTGCTGCCCCATCAGCAGCTGCCACTCTCCAGCTCTCCCTGCGTGCGACACCAGCGCCGGCCGGGCAGGCGCAAGAGCACTTGTCATGCATCCCCGGCCAGGAAGCGCAGCAAATGAACGACTGTTGCAAGTCTTGTGTGCTTATCATTGATAGGTGTCCTGCTTTGGGAAATACCCCATGCTACCACACACCTTCTCCTTCTACTACTTCTGCTTGCACATTTGTGTGTGGTCGCTGACGATGCTCATGACTAACACCCTAAAGCTTTCCGGCTGGATATAATGCAGAAGTGTCTGGCTGCTCTCGGGGCGCTGAGGCACTGGAACGGGTTGCCTAAAGGGGCTGTGTCTGCTCCATCCCATGGCCATGTACAGCACCAACACGCTGTACAGCCCCCCTGGGGTGTCACCCTATGGCGACGTACACCACCACATTGTACAGACCCTTGGGTGAGAGCGCCTGGTGAGACGTAATTCCAGGCTGACCCGCGCCTTGGGCAATCTGTTTCACGTGTGAGGCGTCCCTGAGAATGGCAGGCCAGTTGGAACTACGTGCTCTGAGGTCCTCTCCAACCATAACTAGCCTAGGAGTCGAGGATGTAAGGATTCTAAAAGAACATAAAATAGAAGAAACCAAACCAAAATCAAATGGAATAATAAAATAAAATCTTGATTCCACATGAAAGCTTTGTGATTTGTGTCCTTGAAAGTGTTTCTGGAGCTGAAAACCCCTGACATTGCAGAGAAATCAGTCTCCCTGCTATCCAGTTCAGGCTGAGCATAGGGAATGGAATGGAATGGAATGGAATGGAATGGAATGGACGGGACTTCACTAGACAAGACTAGAACAGAATTGGTATAGGCTAAGCTACATTATGTCTACAACTGTGGTTGACAAGTGATGCCCTAGATCAAAGGCATCCAGCCAGCAGAGCAGCTCTCTGCGGTGCAGGTGCCAGAGCCATTCAGGAGACAGGGAAAGGCACAGCTGCAGCGTAGCTCAGGCAGGGGGTGAAGGCCACAGGCTGAGCTGAGACATGTCCCCTGGGCCCTTGGCGGGAGGCGGTGAGGTGGGGGCCCCAGAGGAGACGGGTCCCAGCCACTGAGGCCTTACAACACCCCCAGAACCCTGGCAGAAGTAAACCTGCTCGCCTCATAGGCCCTCCTTTAGACACTTGCAACCTGCCGGAGGCATGCTGCAGGGACACAGTCAATTTTTGCAGGCAAGCGTGCTCATGCGTTGGCTGTCAGCATGTCAATACAGCAGAGCAGAAATCGGTGGGAAAGTTCCATGAAAAACTTGATATTTATTTAAAACTCCGCTGCAGATGGTTCGGATAGGCTCCTTGTAGCACGCAAGAGGGCAGACTGTAAATCCATTTAAGCTCATGGGAAAGCAGTCCTACCTACAACAGCTATTCTAGTTCGACTCAACCGAAAAACAGAGCCTCCTGACAGTACTCCCTCTGCAACTCTTTCCATCTCTTGCCCACAGCCCCTGCTCGGAAGAGGATAATATCCACCATCTTCATTTCTTCAATACTGCTGATCTCCTCAGTACATTCAGAAAAGTGGGTCACAGCCCGCATCGAAGATCACAACGAGTGACTCTGGACTTGAGCCACACACGTGGCTGAGCAGAGGTTCCCTCAAGGTGTCAGCGTCCAGTTGGAGAAAAACCCAGTGCTGGACCCTCTTTCGGTCCTGATCCCAAGAGTGAGATTAAGACGCAAGCGAGGTCAAGTACTCTGTGGACGTGTTAATCTGACTTGTTTAGTTCCCTCGGGAGAAGCAGTAGTTACAAGATGCATGTTTGATGCAACACTCCAAATTAATTGACCGAGACAAAGAATAACACAAGGTAAAACTAAGCACATAGCAAAGCCACGTAACAAACAAACTGAAATTTGCTTAAGCCACGGGCCTCCCGGAACCCGCCAAACAGGGTCAAACTCCCATCCTTTCCAGGGTTGGACAGCAACAGGAGCCAATTTTTGGATTCCGGGTGAGATTCGTTTTACTCTTTCACCTTTTTGTGATTACCTTTTCCTCCTTTTAAAATGAGTTGGGGGAGTAGCTCTGTTCTTCATGTCATATCTTCCATGTTCCTGGTGGACCGGCTTCCCCGCTCTTGCAGCCAGCTCTTCAACTGCACCTGTCTGCTGCCATTCATGGCATAATGGGCAGGATTCCTCACACCATTCCTCCAGATGAAGGATGCAGGAGTCTTATCTCAGCTCTATCCCACTCATCCCTCAGGCAATGGAGGGTGGAGTCCCATTTCAGCTCCTCACACCCTTCTCCCAGGCAATGGCTATTGGACTATTATCTCAACTCCTCCCATCCATCTCTGAGACAAGAGATAGGTGGAATTTCATCTCAGCTTCTCATACCAATCCTTGAAACAGTGGAGCCTGATTTCCGTTCCGTCTCTCACAAATAGGCTTGTAAAAAGATGGAGAGCTCTTCAGAACAATCGGATCACGGATGGCCAGACGTCTGAGTTTTGATCTTACCGTGCTCTTCCCTTCTCCCTGAATCCCATAATGCATATTATGAACATCCATTGGGGCATTCCGTTTCTGTCCTGTTCCATTCCATTATGATTCTATTTCATTCCACTCGACTCTATTCCGTTCCGCTCTATTCCATTCCATTTCATCCATTCCATTCCATTTCATTCCATTCCATTTCATCCATTCCATGCCATGCCATTCCATTCCGTTCCATTCCGTTCCATTCCGTTCCATTCCATTCCATTCCGTTCCATTCCATTCCGTGCCGTGCCATTCCATGCCATTCTGTGCCAGCACCTGGCAATGCAGCAGTCACAATGCCCCAGGAGAGGATAAAAGGGGGCAGCCTCCTGTGTCCCCTGGCAGAGGTGGCACGGGGCAGCCTTAAGACATGCCAGAGGAAGCCCTTGAGCTTCTGGAGCTAGCTAGAGGGGGCTCAGGCAGGAAGGGCAGCTGCTGCAGGAGTCTGCTGGAGATTCTCGGCTGCAAGGCCAGCTCCTGGCAGGAGCAGCTTCTTAGCTCATGGGAGGGATAGCAGTCCTTTTTGGCTGGATAGCCATGGCCAGAGCATGGGAATGTCTTCTTGAGGAGCACTGTAGAGCTCACCATCCTCATCCCACAGAGAGCCAGGCTGGCAGCAGCCCTAAGCAATAGGATGCAGAGGTGTTTCCAGGGATCACAGTGCTTCTCTCAGAAGCCCGTGAAATGGCTCCAGGTTGAGGGAGAATCGGGTTTGGGTACGTTCTGGGAGGCGTGAGCAGCCTGTGGACCGGGAGCAGGTCTTGCTCACATGCTCAGGGATAGCCGATCGCCAGCGCTGGGGTCAGGAAGGAATTTTCCCCCGGGGCACATTGGCACTGGTCCCCGGGGGTTTTTTGCCTTCCTCTGAGCATTTAGCAAGACCACTTGTCAGGGCTCCTCTGGTCCATACTGCTGGCTCACTGCCTGCTGCTCATGCCCCACGAAGGTGGCCCCTCGTGTCCTGCAGCTGGGGGGGGAAGGCTTTTTTTCCCCGCGGAGGACCTGCGAGGGTCCCCGGGGGTTTTTTGCCTTCCTCCGCAGCCGAGCACAGCCCCTTCATGGGGCTCCTTTGAGCTGTTGTGGCCCAAAGGATGCTGCTCATGCTCCACGCAGGTGGCCCTCGTGCCCCGCATGCGGGGGGAGGAAGCTTTCTGGCCTCCCGGGGTATTCCCCGGGAGTTGCTCTTTGTCCTCTGGAGCATTGAGCACATCCCCTTGTCGGGCTTCCCTTTTGGCCTCGCTTCTTGCCCGCTGCTCTCGCACCTCCAAGCCACTCTCGTCTCCTGGCTCTCTTTGGCTCCATTGCCCAGAGCAAACTCGCAGTGACAGCGAGCTCTGCTCTTCCCTTAGCTCCATCTCCCCGCGGGTCCTCGCTTCTGCACAGCAGCCTGTGCTTGGAAGGCCTCCAGCCTTGCTGCCCCATCAGCAGCTGCCACTCTCCAGCTCTCCCTGCGTGCGACACCAGCGCCGGGCAGGCGCAAGAGCACTTGTCATGCATCCCCGGCCAGGAAGCGCAGCAAATGAACGACTGTTGCAAGTCTTGTGTGCTTATCATTGATAGGTGTCCTGCTTTGGGAAATACCCCATGCTACCACACACCTTCTCCTTCTACTACTTCTGCTTGCACATTTGTGTGTGGTCGCTGACGATGCTCATGACTAACACCCTAAAGCTTTCCGGCTGGATATAATGCAGAAGTGTCTGGCTGCTCTCGGGGCGCTGAGGCACTGGAACGGGTTGCCTAAAGGGGCTGTGTCTGCTCCATCCCATGGCCATGTACAGCACCAACACGCTGTACAGCCCCCCTGGGGTGTCACCCTATGGCGACGTACACCACCACATTGTACAGACCCTTGGGTGAGAGCGCCTGGTGAGACGTAATTCCAGGCTGACCCGCGCCTTGGGCAATCTGTTTCACGTGTGAGGCGTCCCTGAGAATGGCAGGCCAGTTGGAACTACGTGCTCTGAGGTCCTCTCCAACCATAACTAGCCTAGGAGTCGAGGATGTAAGGATTCTAAAAGAACATAAAATAGAAGAAACCAAACCAAAATCAAATGGAATAATAAAATAAAATCTTGATTCCACATGAAAGCTTTGTGATTTGTGTCCTTGAAAGTGTTTCTGGAGCTGAAAACCCCTGACATTGCAGAGAAATCAGTCTCCCTGCTATCCAGTTCAGGCTGAGCATAGGGAATGGAATGGAATGGAATGGAATGGAATGGAATGGAATGGAATGGAAGGGACTTCACTAGACAAGACTAGAACAGAATTGGTATAGGCTAAGCTACATTATGTCTACAACTGTGGTTGACAAGTGATGCCCTAGATCAAAGGCATCCAGCCAGCAGAGCAGCTCTCTGCGGTGCAGGTGCCAGAGCCATTCAGGAGACAGGGAAAGGCACAGCTGCAGCGTAGCTCAGGCAGGGGGTGAAGGCCACAGGCTGAGCTGAGACATGTCCCCTGGGCCCTTGGCGGGAGGCGGTGAGGTGGGGGCCCCAGAGGAGACGGGTCCCAGCCACTGAGGCCTTACAACACCCCCAGAACCCTGGCAGAAGTAAACCTGCTCGCCTCATAGGCCCTCCTTTAGACACTTGCAACCTGCCGGAGGCATGCTGCAGGGACACAGTCAATTTTTGCAGGCAAGCGTGCTCATGCGTTGGCTGTCAGCATGTCAATACAGCAGAGCAGAAATCGGTGGGAAAGTTCCATGAAAAACTTGATATTTATTTAAAACTCCGCTGCAGATGGTTCGGATAGGCTCCTTGTAGCACGCAAGAGGGCAGACTGTAAATCCATTTAAGCTCATGGGAAAGCAGTCCTACCTACAACAGCTATTCTAGTTCGACTCAACCGAAAAACAGAGCCTCCTGACAGTACTCCCTCTGCAACTCTTTCCATCTCTTGCCCACAGCCCCTGCTCGGAAGAGGATAATATCCACCATCTTCATTTCTTCAATACTGCTGATCTCCTCAGTACATTCAGAAAAGTGGGTCACAGCCCGCATCGAAGATCACAACGAGTGACTCTGGACTTGAGCCACACACGTGGCTGAGCAGAGGTTCCCTCAAGGTGTCAGCGTCCAGTTGGAGAAAAGCCCAGTGCTGGACCCTCTTTCGGTCCTGATCCCAAGAGTGAGATTAAGACGCAAGCGAGGTCAAGTACTCTGTGGACGTGTTAATCTGACTTGTTTAGTTCCCTCGGGAGAAGCAGTAGTTACAAGATGCATGTTTGATGCAACACTCCAAATTAATTGACCGAGACAAAGAATAACACAAGGTAAAACTAAGCACATAGCAAAGCCACGTAACAAACAAACTGAAATTTGCTTAAGCCACGGGCCTCCCGGAACCCGCCAAACAGGGTCAAACTCCCATCCTTTCCAGGGTTGGACAGCAACAGGAGCCAATTTTTGGATTCCGGGTGAGATTCGTTTTACTCTTTCACCTTTTTGTGATTACCTTTTCCTCCTTTTAAAATGAGTTGGGGGAGTAGCTCTGTTCTTCATGTCATATCTTCCATGTTCCTGGTGGACCGGCTTCCCCGCTCTTGCAGCCAGCTCTTCAACTGCACCTGTCTGCTGCCATTCATGGCATAATGGGCAGGATTCCTCACACCATTCCTCCAGATGAAGGATGCAGGAGTCTTATCTCAGCTCTATGCCACTCATCCCTCAGGCAATGGAGGGTGGAGTCCCATTTCAGCTCCTCACACCCTTCTCCCAGGCAATGGCTATTGGACTATTATCTCAACTCCTCCCATCCATCTCTGAGACAAGAGATAGGTGGAATTTCATCTCAGCTTCTCATACCAATCCTTGAAACAGTGGAGCCTGATTTCCGTTCCGTCTCTCACAAATAGGCTTGTAAAAAGATGGAGAGCTCTTCAGAACAATCGGATCACGGATGGCCAGACGTCTGAGTTTTGATCTTACCGTGCTCTTCCCTTCTCCCTGAATCCCATAATGCATATTATGAACATCCATTGGGGCATTCCGTTTCTGTCCTGTTCCATTCCATTATGATTCTATTTCATTCCACTCGACTCTATTCCGTTCCGCTCTATTCTATTCCATTCCATTTCATCCATTCCATTCCATTTCATTCCATTCCATTTCATCCATTCCATGCCATGCCATTCCATTCCGTTCCATTCCGTTCCATTCCGTTCCATTCCATTCCATTCCGTTCCATTCCATTCCGTGCCGTGCCATTCCATGCCATTCTGTGCCAGCACCTGGCAATGCAGCAGTCACAATGCCCCAGGAGAGGATAAAAGGGGGCAGCCTCCTGTGTCCCCTGGCAGAGGTGGCACGGGGCAGCCTTAAGACATGCCAGAGGAAGCCCTTGAGCTTCTGGAGCTAGCTAGAGGGGGCTCAGGCAGGAAGGGCAGCTGCTGCAGGAGTCTGCTGGAGATTCTCGGCTGCAAGGCCAGCTCCTGGCAGGAGCAGCTTCTTAGCTCATGGGAGGGATAGCAGTCCTTTTTGGCTGGATAGCCATGGCCAGAGCATGGGAATGTCTTCTTGAGGAGCACTGTAGAGCTCACCATCCTCATCCCACAGAGAGCCAGGCTGGCAGCAGCCCTAAGCAATAGGATGCAGAGGTGTTTCCAGGGATCACAGTGCTTCTCTCAGAAGCCCGTGAAATGGCTCCAGGTTGAGGGAGAATCGGGTTTGGGTACGTTCTGGGAGGCGTGAGCAGCCTGTGGACCGGGAGCAGGTCTTGCTCACATGCTCAGGGATAGCCGATCGCCAGCGCTGGGGTCAGGAAGGAATTTTCCCCCGGGGCACATTGGCACTGGTCCCCGGGGGTTTTTTGCCTTCCTCTGAGCATTTAGCAAGACCACTTGTCAGGGCTCCTCTGGTCCATACTGCTGGCTCACTGCCTGCTGCTCATGCCCCACGAAGGTGGCCCCTCGTGTCCTGCAGCTGGGGGGGGAAGGCTTTTTTTCCCCGCGGAGGACCTGCGAGGGTCCCCGGGGGTTTTTTGCCTTCCTCCGCAGCCGAGCACAGCCCCTTCATGGGGCTCCTTTGAGCTGTTGTGGCCCAAAGGATGCTGCTCATGCTCCACGCAGGTGGCCCTCGTGCCCCGCATGCGGGGGGAGGAAGCTTTCTGGCCTCCCGGGGTATTCCCCGGGAGTTGCTCTTTGTCCTCTGGAGCATTGAGCACATCCCCTTGTCGGGCTTCCCTTTTGGCCTCGCTTCTTGCCCGCTGCTCTCGCACCTCCAAGCCACTCTCGTCTCCTGGCTCTCTTTGGCTCCATTGCCCAGAGCAAACTCGCAGTGACAGCGAGCTCTGCTCTTCCCTTAGCTCCATCTCCCCGCGGGTCCTCGCTTCTGCACAGCAGCCTGTGCTTGGAAGGCCTCCAGCCTTGCTGCCCCATCAGCAGCTGCCACTCTCCAGCTCTCCCTGCGTGCGACACCAGCGCCGGCCGGGCAGGCGCAAGAGCACTTGTCATGCATCCCCGGCCAGGAAGCGCAGCAAATGAACGACTGTTGCAAGTCTTGTGTGCTTATCATTGATAGGTGTCCTGCTTTGGGAAATACCCCATGCTACCACACACCTTCTCCTTCTACTACTTCTGCTTGCACATTTGTGTGTGGTCGCTGACGATGCTCATGACTAACACCCTAAAGCTTTCCGGCTGGATATAATGCAGAAGTGTCTGGCTGCTCTCGGGGCGCTGAGGCACTGGAACGGGTTGCCTAAAGGGGCTGTGTCTGCTCCATCCCATGGCCATGTACAGCACCAACACGCTGTACAGCCCCCCTGGGGTGTCACCCTATGGCGACGTACACCACCACATTGTACAGACCCTTGGGTGAGAGCGCCTGGTGAGACGTAATTCCAGGCTGACCCGCGCCTTGGGCAATCTGTTTCACGTGTGAGGCGTCCCTGAGAATGGCAGGCCAGTTGGAACTACGTGCTCTGAGGTCCTCTCCAACCATAACTAGCCTAGGAGTCGAGGATGTAAGGATTCTAAAAGAACATAAAATAGAAGAAACCAAACCAAAATCAAATGGAATAATAAAATAAAATCTTGATTCCACATGAAAGCTTTGTGATTTGTGTCCTTGAAAGTGTTTCTGGAGCTGAAAACCCCTGACATTGCAGAGAAATCAGTCTCCCTGCTATCCAGTTCAGGCTGAGCATAGGGAATGGAATGGAATGGAATGGAATGGAATGGAATGGAATGGAAGGGACTTCACTAGACAAGACTAGAACAGAATTGGTATAGGCTAAGCTACATTATGTCTACAACTGTGGTTGACAAGTGATGCCCTAGATCAAAGGCATCCAGCCAGCAGAGCAGCTCTCTGCGGTGCAGGTGCCAGAGCCATTCAGGAGACAGGGAAAGGCACAGCTGCAGCGTAGCTCAGGCAGGGGGTGAAGGCCACAGGCTGAGCTGAGACATGTCCCCTGGGCCCTTGGCGGGAGGCAGTGAGGTGGGGGCCCCAGAGGAGACGGGTCCCAGCCACTGAGGCCTTACAACACCCCCAGAACCCTGGCAGAAGTAAACCTGCTCGCCTCATAGGCCCTCCTTTAGACACTTGCAACCTGCCGGAGGCATGCTGCAGGGACACAGTCAATTTTTGCAGGCAAGCGTGCTCATGCGTTGGCTGTCAGCATGTCAATACAGCAGAGCAGAAATCGGTGGGAAAGTTCCATGAAAAACTTGATATTTATTTAAAACTCCGCTGCAGATGGTTCGGATAGGCTCCTTGTAGCACGCAAGAGGGCAGACTGTAAATCCATTTAAGCTCATGGGAAAGCAGTCCTACCTACAACAGCTATTCTAGTTCGACTCAACCGAAAAACAGAGCCTCCTGACAGTACTCCCTCTGCAACTCTTTCCATCTCTTGCCCACAGCCCCTGCTCGGAAGAGGATAATATCCACCATCTTCATTTCTTCAATACTGCTGATCTCCTCAGTACATTCAGAAAAGTGGGTCACAGCCCGCATCGAAGATCACAACGAGTGACTCTGGACTTGAGCCACACACGTGGCTGAGCAGAGGTTCCCTCAAGGTGTCAGCGTCCAGTTGGAGAAAAGCCCAGTGCTGGACCCTCTTTCGGTCCTGATCCCAAGAGTGAGATTAAGACGCAAGCGAGGTCAAGTACTCTGCGGACGTGTTAATCTGACTTGTTTAGTTCCCTCGGGAGAAGCAGTAGTTACAAGATGCATGTTTGATGCAACACTCCAAATTAATTGACCGAGACAAAGAATAACACAAGGTAAAACTAAGCACATAGCAAAGCCACGTAACAAACAAACTGAAATTTGCTTAAGCCACGGGCCTCCCGGAACCCGCCAAACAGGGTCAAACTCCCATCCTTTCCAGGGTTGGACAGCAACAGGAGCCAATTTTTGGATTCCGGGTGAGATTCGTTTTACTCTTTCACCTTTTTGTGATTACCTTTTCCTCCTTTTAAAATGAGTTGGGGGAGTAGCTCTGTTCTTCATGTCATATCTTCCATGTTCCTGGTGGACCGGCTTCCCCGCTCTTGCAGCCAGCTCTTCAACTGCACCTGTCTGCTGCCATTCATGGCATAATGGGCAGGATTCCTCACACCATTCCTCCAGATGAAGGATGCAGGAGTCTTATCTCAGCTCTATCCCACTCATCCCTCAGGCAATGGAGGGTGGAGTCCCATTTCAGCTCCTCACACCCTTCTCCCAGGCAATGGCTATTGGACTATTATCTCAACTCCTCCCATCCATCTCTGAGACAAGAGATAGGTGGAATTTCATCTCAGCTTCTCATACCAATCCTTGAAACAGTGGAGCCTGATTTCCGTTCCGTCTCTCACAAATAGGCTTGTAAAAAGATGGAGAGCTCTTCAGAACAATCGGATCACGGATGGCCAGACGTCTGAGTTTTGATCTTACCGTGCTCTTCCCTTCTCCCTGAATCCCATAATGCATATTATGAACATCCATTGGGGCATTCCGTTTCTGTCCTGTTCCATTCCATTATGATTCTATTTCATTCCACTCGACTCTATTCCGTTCCGCTCTATTCCATTCCATTTCATCCATTCCATTCCATTTCATTCCATTCCATTTCATCCATTCCATGCCATGCCATTCCATTCCGTTCCATTCCGTTCCATTCCGTTCCATTCCATTCCATTCCGTTCCATTCCATTCCGTGCCGTGCCATTCCATGCCATTCTGTGCCAGCACCTGGCAATGCAGCAGTCACAATGCCCCAGGAGAGGATAAAAGGGGGCAGCCTCCTGTGTCCCCTGGCAGAGGTGGCACGGGGCAGCCTTAAGACATGCCAGAGGAAGCCCTTGAGCTTCTGGAGCTAGCTAGAGGGGGCTCAGGCAGGAAGGGCAGCTGCTGCAGGAGTCTGCTGGAGATTCTCGGCTGCAAGGCCAGCTCCTGGCAGGAGCAGCTTCTTAGCTCATGGGAGGGATAGCAGTCCTTTTTGGCTGGATAGCCATGGCCAGAGCATGGGAATGTCTTCTTGAGGAGCACTGTAGAGCTCACCATCCTCATCCCACAGAGAGCCAGGCTGGCAGCAGCCCTAAGCAATAGGATGCAGAGGTGTTTCCAGGGATCACAGTGCTTCTCTCAGAAGCCCGTGAAATGGCTCCAGGTTGAGGGAGAATCGGGTTTGGGTACGTTCTGGGAGGCGTGAGCAGCCTGTGGACCGGGAGCAGGTCTTGCTCACATGCTCAGGGATAGCCGATCGCCAGCGCTGGGGTCAGGAAGGAATTTTCCCCCGGGGCACATTGGCACTGGTCCCCGGGGGTTTTTTGCCTTCCTCTGAGCATTTAGCAAGACCACTTGTCAGGGCTCCTCTGGTCCATACTGCTGGCTCACTGCCTGCTGCTCATGCCCCACGAAGGTGGCCCCTCGTGTCCTGCAGCTGGGGGGGGAAGGCTTTTTTTCCCCGCGGAGGACCTGCGAGGGTCCCCGGGGGTTTTTTGCCTTCCTCCACAGCCGAGCACAGCCCCTTCATGGGGCTCCTTTGAGCTGTTGTGGCCCAAAGGATGCTGCTCATGCTCCACGCAGGTGGCCCTCGTGCCCCGCATGCGGGGGGAGGAAGCTTTCTGGCCTCCCGGGGTATTCCCCGGGAGTTGCTCTTTGTCCTCTGGAGCATTGAGCACATCCCCTTGTCGGGCTTCCCTTTTGGCCTCGCTTCTTGCCCGCTGCTCTCGCACCTCCAAGCCACTCTCGTCTCCTGGCTCTCTTTGGCTCCATTGCCCAGAGCAAACTCGCAGTGACAGCGAGCTCTGCTCTTCCCTTAGCTCCATCTCCCCGCGGGTCCTCGCTTCTGCACAGCAGCCTGTGCTTGGAAGGCCTCCAGCCTTGCTGCCCCATCAGCAGCTGCCACTCTCCAGCTCTCCCTGCGTGCCACACCAGCGCCGGGCAGGCGCAAGAGCACTTGTCATGCATCCCCGGCCAGGAAGCGCAGCAAATGAACGACTGTTGCAAGTCTTGTGTGCTTATCATTGATAGGTGTCCTGCTTTGGGAAATACCCCATGCTACCACACACCTTCTCCTTCTACTACTTCTGCTTGCACATTTGTGTGTGGTCGCTGACGATGCTCATGACTAACACCCTAAAGCTTTCCGGCTGGATATAATGCAGAAGTGTCTGGCTGCTCTCGGGGCGCTGAGGCACTGGAACGGGTTGCCTAAAGGGGCTGTGTCTGCTCCATCCCATGGCCATGTACAGCACCAACACGCTGTACAGCCCCCCTGGGGTGTCACCCTATGGCGACGTACACCACCACATTGTACAGACCCTTGGGTGAGAGCGCCTGGTGAGACGTAATTCCAGGCTGACCCGCGCCTTGGGCAATCTGTTTCACGTGTGAGGCGTCCCTGAGAATGGCAGGCCAGTTGGAACTACGTGCTCTGAGGTCCTCTCCAACCATAACTAGCCTAGGAGTCGAGGATGTAAGGATTCTAAAAGAACATAAAATAGAAGAAACCAAACCAAAATCAAATGGAATAATAAAATAAAATCTTGATTCCACATGAAAGCTTTGTGATTTGTGTCCTTGAAAGTGTTTCTGGAGCTGAAAACCCCTGACATTGCAGAGAAATCAGTCTCCCTGCTATCCAGTTCAGGCTGAGCATAGGGAATGGAATGGAATGGAATGGAATGGACGGGACTTCACTAGACAAGACTAGAACAGAATTGGTATAGGCTAAGCTACATTATGTCTACAACTGTGGTTGACAAGTGATGCCCTAGATCAAAGGCATCCAGCCAGCAGAGCAGCTCTCTGCGGTGCAGGTGCCAGAGCCATTCAGGAGACAGGGAAAGGCACAGCTGCAGCGTAGCTCAGGCAGGGGGTGAAGGCCACAGGCTGAGCTGAGACATGTCCCCTGGGCCCTTGGCGGGAGGCGGTGAGGTGGGGGCCCCAGAGGAGACGGGTCCCAGCCACTGAGGCCTTACAACACCCCCAGAACCCTGGCAGAAGTAAACCTGCTCGCCTCATAGGCCCTCCTTTAGACACTTGCAACCTGCCGGAGGCATGCTGCAGGGACACAGTCAATTTTTGCAGGCAAGCGTGCTCATGCGTTGGCTGTCAGCATGTCAATACAGCAGAGCAGAAATCGGTGGGAAAGTTCCATGAAAAACTTGATATTTATTTAAAACTCCGCTGCAGATGGTTCGGATAGGCTCCTTGTAGCACGCAAGAGGGCAGACTGTAAATCCATTTAAGCTCATGGGAAAGCAGTCCTACCTACAACAGCTATTCTAGTTCGACTCAACCGAAAAACAGAGCCTCCTGACAGTACTCCCTCTGCAACTCTTTCCATCTCTTGCCCACAGCCCCTGCTCGGAAGAGGATAATATCCACCATCTTCATTTCTTCAATACTGCTGATCTCCTCAGTACATTCAGAAAAGTGGGTCACAGCCCGCATCGAAGATCACAACGAGTGACTCTGGACTTGAGCCACACACGTGGCTGAGCAGAGGTTCCCTCAAGGTGTCAGCGTCCAGTTGGAGAAAAGCCCAGTGCTGGACCCTCTTTCGGTCCTGATCCCAAGAGTGAGATTAAGACGCAAGCGAGGTCAAGTACTCTGCGGACGTGTTAATCTGACTTGTTTAGTTCCCTCGGGAGAAGCAGTAGTTACAAGATGCATGTTTGATGCAACACTCCAAATTAATTGACCGAGACAAAGAATAACACAAGGTAAAACTAAGCACATAGCAAAGCCACGTAACAAACAAACTGAAATTTGCTTAAGCCACGGGCCTCCCGGAACCCGCCAAACAGGGTCAAACTCCCATCCTTTCCAGGGTTGGACAGCAACAGGAGCCAATTTTTGGATTCCGGGTGAGATTCGTTTTACTCTTTCACCTTTTTGTGATTACCTTTTCCTCCTTTTAAAATGAGTTGGGGGAGTAGCTCTGTTCTTCATGTCATATCTTCCATGTTCCTGGTGGACCGGCTTCCCCGCTCTTGCAGCCAGCTCTTCAACTGCACCTGTCTGCTGCCATTCATGGCATAATGGGCAGGATTCCTCACACCATTCCTCCAGATGAAGGATGCAGGAGTCTTATCTCAGCTCTATCCCACTCATCCCTCAGGCAATGGAGGGTGGAGTCCCATTTCAGCTCCTCACACCCTTCTCCCAGGCAATGGCTATTGGACTATTATCTCAACTCCTCCCATCCATCTCTGAGACAAGAGATAGGTGGAATTTCATCTCAGCTTCTCATACCAATCCTTGAAACAGTGGAGCCTGATTTCCGTTCCGTCTCTCACAAATAGGCTTGTAAAAAGATGGAGAGCTCTTCAGAACAATCGGATCACGGATGGCCAGACGTCTGAGTTTTGATCTTACCGTGCTCTTCCCTTCTCCCTGAATCCCATAATGCATATTATGAACATCCATTGGGGCATTCCGTTTCTGTCCTGTTCCATTCCATTATGATTCTATTTCATTCCACTCGACTCTATTCCGTTCCGCTCTATTCCATTCCATTTCATCCATTCCATTCCATTTCATTCCATTCCATTTCATCCATTCCATGCCATGCCATTCCATTCCGTTCCATTCCGTTCCATTCCGTTCCATTCCATTCCATTCCGTTCCATTCCATTCCGTGCCGTGCCATTCCATGCCATTCTGTGCCAGCACCTGGCAATGCAGCAGTCACAATGCCCCAGGAGAGGATAAAAGGGGGCAGCCTCCTGTGTCCCCTGGCAGAGGTGGCACGGGGCAGCCTTAAGACATGCCAGAGGAAGCCCTTGAGCTTCTGGAGCTAGCTAGAGGGGGCTCAGGCAGGAAGGGCAGCTGCTGCAGGAGTCTGCTGGAGATTCTCGGCTGCAAGGCCAGCTCCTGGCAGGAGCAGCTTCTTAGCTCATGGGAGGGATAGCAGTCCTTTTTGGCTGGATAGCCATGGCCAGAGCATGGGAATGTCTTCTTGAGGAGCACTGTAGAGCTCACCATCCTCATCCCACAGAGAGCCAGGCTGGCAGCAGCCCTAAGCAATAGGATGCAGAGGTGTTTCCAGGGATCACAGTGCTTCTCTCAGAAGCCCGTGAAATGGCTCCAGGTTGAGGGAGAATCGGGTTTGGGTACGTTCTGGGAGGCGTGAGCAGCCTGTGGACCGGGAGCAGGTCTTGCTCACATGCTCAGGGATAGCCGATCGCCAGCGCTGGGGTCAGGAAGGAATTTTCCCCCGGGGCACATTGGCACTGGTCCCCGGGGGTTTTTTGCCTTCCTCTGAGCATTTAGCAAGACCACTTGTCAGGGCTCCTCTGGTCCATACTGCTGGCTCACTGCCTGCTGCTCATGCCCCACGAAGGTGGCCCCTCGTGTCCTGCAGCTGGGGGGGGAAGGCTTTTTTTCCCCGCGGAGGACCTGCGAGGGTCCCCGGGGGTTTTTTGCCTTCCTCCGCAGCCAAGCACAGCCCCTTCATGGGGCTCCTTTGAGCTGTTGTGGCCCAAAGGATGCTGCTCATGCTCCACGCAGGTGGCCCTCGTGCCCCGCATGCGGGGGGAGGAAGCTTTCTGGCCTCCCGGGGTATTCCCCGGGAGTTGCTCTTTGTCCTCTGGAGCATTGAGCACATCCCCTTGTCGGGCTTCCCTTTTGGCCTCGCTTCTTGCCCGCTGCTCTCGCACCTCCAAGCCACTCTCGTCTCCTGGCTCTCTTTGGCTCCATTGCCCAGAGCAAACTCGCAGTGACAGCGAGCTCTGCTCTTCCCTTAGCTCCATCTCCCCGCGGGTCCTCGCTTCTGCACAGCAGCCTGTGCTTGGAAGGCCTCCAGCCTTGCTGCCCCATCAGCAGCTGCCACTCTCCAGCTCTCCCTGCGTGCGACACCAGCGCCGGGCAGGCGCAAGAGCACTTGTCATGCATCCCCGGCCAGGAAGCGCAGCAAATGAACGACTGTTGCAAGTCTTGTGTGCTTATCATTGATAGGTGTCCTGCTTTGGGAAATACCCCATGCTACCACACACCTTCTCCTTCTACTACTTCTGCTTGCACATTTGTGTGTGGTCGCTGACGATGCTCATGACTAACACCCTAAAGCTTTCCGGCTGGATATAATGCAGAAGTGTCTGGCTGCTCTCGGGGCGCTGAGGCACTGGAACGGGTTGCCTAAAGGGGCTGTGTCTGCTCCATCCCATGGCCATGTACAGCACCAACACGCTGTACAGCCCCCCTGGGGTGTCACCCTATGGCGACGTACACCACCACATTGTACAGACCCTTGGGTGAGAGCGCCTGGTGAGACGTAATTCCAGGCTGACCCGCGCCTTGGGCAATCTGTTTCACGTGTGAGGCGTCCCTGAGAATGGCAGGCCAGTTGGAACTACGTGCTCTGAGGTCCTCTCCAACCATAACTAGCCTAGGAGTCGAGGATGTAAGGATTCTAAAAGAACATAAAATAGAAGAAACCAAACCAAAATCAAATGGAATAATAAAATAAAATCTTGATTCCACATGAAAGCTTTGTGATTTGTGTCCTTGAAAGTGTTTCTGGAGCTGAAAACCCCTGACATTGCAGAGAAATCAGTCTCCCTGCTATCCAGTTCAGGCTGAGCATAGGGAATGGAATGGAATGGAATGGAATGGACGGGACTTCACTAGACAAGACTAGAACAGAATTGGTATAGGCTAAGCTACATTATGTCTACAACTGTGGTTGACAAGTGATGCCCTAGATCAAAGGCATCCAGCCAGCAGAGCAGCTCTCTGCGGTGCAGGTGCCAGAGCCATTCAGGAGACAGGGAAAGGCACAGCTGCAGCGTAGCTCAGGCAGGGGGTGAAGGCCACAGGCTGAGCTGAGACATGTCCCCTGGGCCCTTGGCGGGAGGCGGTGAGGTGGGGGCCCCAGAGGAGACGGGTCCCAGCCACTGAGGCCTTACAACACCCCCAGAACCCTGGCAGAAGTAAACCTGCTCGCCTCATAGGCCCTCCTTTAGACACTTGCAACCTGCCGGAGGCATGCTGCAGGGACACAGTCAATTTTTGCAGGCAAGCGTGCTCATGCGTTGGCTGTCAGCATGTCAATACAGCAGAGCAGAAATCGGTGGGAAAGTTCCATGAAAAACTTGATATTTATTTAAAACTCCGCTGCAGATGGTTCGGATAGGCTCCTTGTAGCACGCAAGAGGGCAGACTGTAAATCCATTTAAGCTCATGGGAAAGCAGTCCTACCTACAACAGCTATTCTAGTTCGACTCAACCGAAAAACAGAGCCTCCTGACAGTACTCCCTCTGCAACTCTTTCCATCTCTTGCCCACAGCCCCTGCTCGGAAGAGGATAATATCCACCATCTTCATTTCTTCAATACTGCTGATCTCCTCAGTACATTCAGAAAAGTGGGTCACAGCCCGCATCGAAGATCACAACGAGTGACTCTGGACTTGAGCCACACACGTGGCTGAGCAGAGGTTCCCTCAAGGTGTCAGCGTCCAGTTGGAGAAAAACCCAGTGCTGGACCCTCTTTCGGTCCTGATCCCAAGAGTGAGATTAAGACGCAAGCGAGGTCAAGTACTCTGTGGACGTGTTAATCTGACTTGTTTAGTTCCCTCGGGAGAAGCAGTAGTTACAAGATGCATGTTTGATGCAACACTCCAAATTAATTGACCGAGACAAAGAATAACACAAGGTAAAACTAAGCACATAGCAAAGCCACGTAACAAACAAACTGAAATTTGCTTAAGCCACGGGCCTCCCGGAACCCGCCAAACAGGGTCAAACTCCCATCCTTTCCAGGGTTGGACAGCAACAGGAGCCAATTTTTGGATTCCGGGTGAGATTCGTTTTACTCTTTCACCTTTTTGTGATTACCTTTTCCTCCTTTTAAAATGAGTTGGGGGAGTAGCTCTGTTCTTCATGTCATATCTTCCATGTTCCTGGTGGACCGGCTTCCCCGCTCTTGCAGCCAGCTCTTCAACTGCACCTGTCTGCTGCCATTCATGGCATAATGGGCAGGATTCCTCACACCATTCCTCCAGATGAAGGATGCAGGAGTCTTATCTCAGCTCTATCCCACTCATCCCTCAGGCAATGGAGGGTGGAGTCCCATTTCAGCTCCTCACACCCTTCTCCCAGGCAATGGCTATTGGACTATTATCTCAACTCCTCCCATCCATCTCTGAGACAAGAGATAGGTGGAATTTCATCTCAGCTTCTCATACCAATCCTTGAAACAGTGGAGCCTGATTTCCGTTCCGTCTCTCACAAATAGGCTTGTAAAAAGATGGAGAGCTCTTCAGAACAATCGGATCACGGATGGCCAGACGTCTGAGTTTTGATCTTACCGTGCTCTTCCCTTCTCCCTGAATCCCATAATGCATATTATGAACATCCATTGGGGCATTCCGTTTCTGTCCTGTTCCATTCCATTATGATTCTATTTCATTCCACTCGACTCTATTCCGTTCCGCTCTATTCCATTCCATTTCATCCATTCCATTCCATTTCATTCCATTCCATTTCATCCATTCCATGCCATGCCATTCCATTCCGTTCCATTCCGTTCCATTCCGTTCCATTCCATTCCATTCCGTTCCATTCCATTCCGTGCCGTGCCATTCCATGCCATTCTGTGCCAGCACCTGGCAATGCAGCAGTCACAATGCCCCAGGAGAGGATAAAAGGGGGCAGCCTCCTGTGTCCCCTGGCAGAGGTGGCACGGGGCAGCCTTAAGACATGCCAGAGGAAGCCCTTGAGCTTCTGGAGCTAGCTAGAGGGGGCTCAGGCAGGAAGGGCAGCTGCTGCAGGAGTCTGCTGGAGATTCTCGGCTGCAAGGCCAGCTCCTGGCAGGAGCAGCTTCTTAGCTCATGGGAGGGATAGCAGTCCTTTTTGGCTGGATAGCCATGGCCAGAGCATGGGAATGTCTTCTTGAGGAGCACTGTAGAGCTCACCATCCTCATCCCACAGAGAGCCAGGCTGGCAGCAGCCCTAAGCAATAGGATGCAGAGGTGTTTCCAGGGATCACAGTGCTTCTCTCAGAAGCCCGTGAAATGGCTCCAGGTTGAGGGAGAATCGGGTTTGGGTACGTTCTGGGAGGCGTGAGCAGCCTGTGGACCGGGAGCAGGTCTTGCTCACATGCTCAGGGATAGCCGATCGCCAGCGCTGGGGTCAGGAAGGAATTTTCCCCCGGGGCACATTGGCACTGGTCCCCGGGGGTTTTTTGCCTTCCTCTGAGCATTTAGCAAGACCACTTGTCAGGGCTCCTCTGGTCCATACTGCTGGCTCACTGCCTGCTGCTCATGCCCCACGAAGGTGGCCCCTCGTGTCCTGCAGCTGGGGGGGGAAGGCTTTTTTTCCCCGCGGAGGACCTGCGAGGGTCCCCGGGGGTTTTTTGCCTTCCTCCACAGCCGAGCACAGCCCCTTCATGGGGCTCCTTTGAGCTGTTGTGGCCCAAAGGATGCTGCTCATGCTCCACGCAGGTGGCCCTCGTGCCCCGCATGCGGGGGGAGGAAGCTTTCTGGCCTCCCGGGGTATTCCCCGGGAGTTGCTCTTTGTCCTCTGGAGCATTGAGCACATCCCCTTGTCGGGCTTCCCTTTTGGCCTCGCTTCTTGCCCGCTGCTCTCGCACCTCCAAGCCACTCTCGTCTCCTGGCTCTCTTTGGCTCCATTGCCCAGAGCAAACTCGCAGTGACAGCGAGCTCTGCTCTTCCCTTAGCTCCATCTCCCCGCGGGTCCTCGCTTCTGCACAGCAGCCTGTGCTTGGAAGGCCTCCAGCCTTGCTGCCCCATCAGCAGCTGCCACTCTCCAGCTCTCCCTGCGTGCGACACCAGCGCCGGGCAGGCGCAAGAGCACTTGTCATGCATCCCCGGCCAGGAAGCGCAGCAAATGAACGACTGTTGCAAGTCTTGTGTGCTTATCATTGATAGGTGTCCTGCTTTGGGAAATACCCCATGCTACCACACACCTTCTCCTTCTACTACTTCTGCTTGCACATTTGTGTGTGGTCGCTGACGATGCTCATGACTAACACCCTAAAGCTTTCCGACTGGATATAATGCAGAAGTGTCTGGCTGCTCTCGGGGCGCTGAGGCACTGGAACGGGTTGCCTAAAGGGGCTGTGTCTGCTCCATCCCATGGCCATGTACAGCACCAACACGCTGTACAGCCCCCCTGGGGTGTCACCCTATGGCGACGTACACCACCACATTGTACAGACCCTTGGGTGAGAGCGCCTGGTGAGACGTAATTCCAGGCTGACCCGCGCCTTGGGCAATCTGTTTCACGTGTGAGGCGTCCCTGAGAATGGCAGGCCAGTTGGAACTACGTGCTCTGAGGTCCTCTCCAACCATAACTAGCCTAGGAGTCGAGGATGTAAGGATTCTAAAAGAACATAAAATAGAAGAAACCAAACCAAAATCAAATGGAATAATAAAATAAAATCTTGATTCCACATGAAAGCTTTGTGATTTGTGTCCTTGAAAGTGTTTCTGGAGCTGAAAACCCCTGACATTGCAGAGAAATCAGTCTCCCTGCTATCCAGTTCAGGCTGAGCATAGGGAATGGAATGAAATGGAATGGAATGGAATGGAATGGACGGGACTTCACTAGACAAGACTAGAACAGAATTGGTATAGGCTAAGCTACATTATGTCTACAACTGTGGTTGACAAGTGATGCCCTAGATCAAAGGCATCCAGCCAGCAGAGCAGCTCTCTGCGGTGCAGGTGCCAGAGCCATTCAGGAGACAGGGAAAGGCACAGCTGCAGCGTAGCTCAGGCAGGGGGTGAAGGCCACAGGCTGAGCTGAGACATGTCCCCTGGGCCCTTGGCGGGAGGCGGTGAGGTGGGGGCCCCAGAGGAGACGGGTCCCAGCCACTGAGGCCTTACAACACCCCCAGAACCCTGGCAGAAGTAAACCTGCTCGCCTCATAGGCCCTCCTTTAGACACTTGCAACCTGCCGGAGGCATGCTGCAGGGACACAGTCAATTTTTGCAGGCAAGCGTGCTCATGCGTTGGCTGTCAGCATGTCAATACAGCAGAGCAGAAATCGGTGGGAAAGTTCCATGAAAAACTTGATATTTATTTAAAACTCCGCTGCAGATGGTTCGGATAGGCTCCTTGTAGCACGCAAGAGGGCAGACTGTAAATCCATTTAAGCTCATGGGAAAGCAGTCCTACCTACAACAGCTATTCTAGTTCGACTCAACCGAAAAACAGAGCCTCCTGACAGTACTCCCTCTGCAACTCTTTCCATCTCTTGCCCACAGCCCCTGCTCGGAAGAGGATAATATCCACCATCTTCATTTCTTCAATACTGCTGATCTCCTCAGTACATTCAGAAAAGTGGGTCACAGCCCGCATCGAAGATCACAACGAGTGACTCTGGACTTGAGCCACACACGTGGCTGAGCAGAGGTTCCCTCAAGGTGTCAGCGTCCAGTTGGAGAAAAACCCAGTGCTGGACCCTCTTTCGGTCCTGATCCCAAGAGTGAGATTAAGACGCAAGCGAGGTCAAGTACTCTGTGGACGTGTTAATCTGACTTGTTTAGTTCCCTCGGGAGAAGCAGTAGTTACAAGATGCATGTTTGATGCAACACTCCAAATTAATTGACCGAGACAAAGAATAACACAAGGTAAAACTAAGCACATAGCAAAGCCACGTAACAAACAAACTGAAATTTGCTTAAGCCACGGGCCTCCCGGAACCCGCCAAACAGGGTCAAACTCCCATCCTTTCCAGGGTTGGACAGCAACAGGAGCCAATTTTTGGATTCCGGGTGAGATTCGTTTTACTCTTTCACCTTTTTGTGATTACCTTTTCCTCCTTTTAAAATGAGTTGGGGGAGTAGCTCTGTTCTTCATGTCATATCTTCCATGTTCCTGGTGGACCGGCTTCCCCGCTCTTGCAGCCAGCTCTTCAACTGCACCTGTCTGCTGCCATTCATGGCATAATGGGCAGGATTCCTCACACCATTCCTCCAGATGAAGGATGCAGGAGTCTTATCTCAGCTCTATCCCACTCATCCCTCAGGCAATGGAGGGTGGAGTCCCATTTCAGCTCCTCACACCCTTCTCCCAGGCAATGGCTATTGGACTATTATCTCAACTCCTCCCATCCATCTCTGAGACAAGAGATAGGTGGAATTTCATCTCAGCTTCTCATACCAATCCTTGAAACAGTGGAGCCTGATTTCCGTTCCGTCTCTCACAAATAGGCTTGTAAAAAGATGGAGAGCTCTTCAGAACAATCGGATCACGGATGGCCAGACGTCTGAGTTTTGATCTTACCGTGCTCTTCCCTTCTCCCTGAATCCCATAATGCATATTATGAACATCCATTGGGGCATTCCGTTTCTGTCCTGTTCCATTCCATTATGATTCTATTTCATTCCACTCGACTCTATTCCGTTCCGCTCTATTCCATTCCATTTCATCCATTCCATTCCATTTCATTCCATTCCATTTCATCCATTCCATGCCATGCCATTCCATTCCGTTCCATTCCGTTCCATTCCATTCCATTCCGTTCCATTCCATTCCGTGCCGTGCCATTCCATGCCATTCTGTGCCAGCACCTGGCAATGCAGCAGTCACAATGCCCCAGGAGAGGATAAAAGGGGGCAGCCTCCTGTGTCCCCTGGCAGAGGTGGCACGGGGCAGCCTTAAGACATGCCAGAGGAAGCCCTTGAGCTTCTGGAGCTAGCTAGAGGGGGCTCAGGCAGGAAGGGCAGCTGCTGCAGGAGTCTGCTGGAGATTCTCGGCTGCAAGGCCAGCTCCTGGCAGGAGCAGCTTCTTAGCTCATGGGAGGGATAGCAGTCCTTTTTGGCTGGATAGCCATGGCCAGAGCATGGGAATGTCTTCTTGAGGAGCACTGTAGAGCTCACCATCCTCATCCCACAGAGAGCCAGGCTGGCAGCAGCCCTAAGCAATAGGATGCAGAGGTGTTTCCAGGGATCACAGTGCTTCTCTCAGAAGCCCGTGAAATGGCTCCAGGTTGAGGGAGAATCGGGTTTGGGTACGTTCTGGGAGGCGTGAGCAGCCTGTGGACCGGGAGCAGGTCTTGCTCACATGCTCAGGGATAGCCGATCGCCAGCGCTGGGGTCAGGAAGGAATTTTCCCCCGGGGCACATTGGCACTGGTCCCCGGGGGTTTTTTGCCTTCCTCTGAGCATTTAGCAAGACCACTTGTCAGGGCTCCTCTGGTCCATACTGCTGGCTCACTGCCTGCTGCTCATGCCCCACGAAGGTGGCCCCTCGTGTCCTGCAGCTGGGGGGGGAAGGCTTTTTTTCCCCGCGGAGGACCTGCGAGGGTCCCCGGGGGTTTTTTGCCTTCCTCCGCAGCCGAGCACAGCCCCTTCATGGGGCTCCTTTGAGCTGTTGTGGCCCAAAGGATGCTGCTCATGCTCCACGCAGGTGGCCCTCGTGCCCCGCATGCGGGGGGAGGAAGCTTTCTGGCCTCCCGGGGTATTCCCCGGGAGTTGCTCTTTGTCCTCTGGAGCATTGAGCACATCCCCTTGTCGGGCTTCCCTTTTGGCCTCGCTTCTTGCCCGCTGCTCTCGCACCTCCAAGCCACTCTCGTCTCCTGGCTCTCTTTGGCTCCATTGCCCAGAGCAAACTCGCAGTGACAGCGAGCTCTGCTCTTCCCTTAGCTCCATCTCCCCGCGGGTCCTCGCTTCTGCACAGCAGCCTGTGCTTGGAAGGCCTCCAGCCTTGCTGCCCCATCAGCAGCTGCCACTCTCCAGCTCTCCCTGCGTGCGACACCAGCGCCGGGCAGGCGCAAGAGCACTTGTCATGCATCCCCGGCCAGGAAGCGCAGCAAATGAACGACTGTTGCAAGTCTTGTGTGCTTATCATTGATAGGTGTCCTGCTTTGGGAAATACCCCATGCTACCACACACCTTCTCCTTCTACTACTTCTGCTTGCACATTTGTGTGTGGTCGCTGACGATGCTCATGACTAACACCCTAAAGCTTTCCGGCTGGATATAATGCAGAAGTGTCTGGCTGCTCTCGGGGCGCTGAGGCACTGGAACGGGTTGCCTAAAGGGGCTGTGTCTGCTCCATCCCATGGCCATGTACAGCACCAACACGCTGTACAGCCCCCCTGGGGTGTCACCCTATGGCGACGTACACCACCACATTGTACAGACCCTTGGGTGAGAGCGCCTGGTGAGACGTAATTCCAGGCTGACCCGCGCCTTGGGCAATCTGTTTCACGTGTGAGGCGTCCCTGAGAATGGCAGGCCAGTTGGAACTACGTGCTCTGAGGTCCTCTCCAACCATAACTAGCCTAGGAGTCGAGGATGTAAGAATTCTAAAAGAACATAAAATAGAAGAAACCAAACCAAAATCAAATGGAATAATAAAATAAAATCTTGATTCCACATGAAAGCTTTGTGATTTGTGTCCTTGAAAGTGTTTCTGGAGCTGAAAACCCCTGACATTGCAGAGAAATCAGTCTCCCTGCTATCCAGTTCAGGCTGAGCATAGGGAATGGAATGGAATGGAATGGAATGGAATGGAATGGAATGGAATGGAATGGAAGGGACTTCACTAGACAAGACTAGAACAGAATTGGTATAGGCTAAGCTACATTATGTCTACAACTGTGGTTGACAAGTGATGCCCTAGATCAAAGGCATCCAGCCAGCAGAGCAGCTCTCTGCGGTGCAGGTGCCAGAGCCATTCAGGAGACAGGGAAAGGCACAGCTGCAGCGTAGCTCAGGCAGGGGGTGAAGGCCACAGGCTGAGCTGAGACATGTCCCCTGGGCCCTTGGCGGGAGGCGGTGAGGTGGGGGCCCCAGAGGAGACGGGTCCCAGCCACTGAGGCCTTACAACACCCCCAGAACCCTGGCAGAAGTAAACCTGCTCGCCTCATAGGCCCTCCTTTAGACACTTGCAACCTGCCGGAGGCATGCTGCAGGGACACAGTCAATTTTTGCAGGCAAGCGTGCTCATGCGTTGGCTGTCAGCATGTCAATACAGCAGAGCAGAAATCGGTGGGAAAGTTCCATGAAAAACTTGATATTTATGTAAAACTCCGCTGCAGATGGTTCGGATAGGCTCCTTGTAGCACGCAAGAGGGCAGACTGTAAATCCATTTAAGCTCATGGGAAAGCAGTCCTACCTACAACAGCTATTCTAGTTCGACTCAACCGAAAAACAGAGCCTCCTGACAGTACTCCCTCTGCAACTCTTTCCATCTCTTGCCCACAGCCCCTGCTCGGAAGAGGATAATATCCACCATCTTCATTTCTTCAATACTGCTGATCTCCTCAGTACATTCAGAAAAGTGGGTCACAGCCCGCATCGAAGATCACAACGAGTGACTCTGGACTTGAGCCACACACGTGGCTGAGCAGAGGTTCCCTCAAGGTGTCAGCGTCCAGTTGGAGAAAAACCCAGTGCTGGACCCTCTTTCGGTCCTGATCCCAAGAGTGAGATTAAGACGCAAGCGAGGTCAAGTACTCTGTGGACGTGTTAATCTGACTTGTTTAGTTCCCTCGGGAGAAGCAGTAGTTACAAGATGCATGTTTGATGCAACACTCCAAATTAATTGACCGAGACAAAGAATAACACAAGGTAAAACTAAGCACATAGCAAAGCCACGTAACAAACAAACTGAAATTTGCTTAAGCCACGGGCCTCCCGGAACCCGCCAAACAGGGTCAAACTCCCATCCTTTCCAGGGTTGGACAGCAACAGGAGCCAATTTTTGGATTCCGGGTGAGATTCGTTTTACTCTTTCACCTTTTTGTGATTACCTTTTCCTCCTTTTAAAATGAGTTGGGGGAGTAGCTCTGTTCTTCATGTCATATCTTCCATGTTCCTGGTGGACCGGCTTCCCCGCTCTTGCAGCCAGCTCTTCAACTGCACCTGTCTGCTGCCATTCATGGCATAATGGGCAGGATTCCTCACACCATTCCTCCAGATGAAGGATGCAGGAGTCTTATCTCAGCTCTATCCCACTCATCCCTCAGGCAATGGAGGGTGGAGTCCCATTTCAGCTCCTCACACCCTTCTCCCAGGCAATGGCTATTGGACTATTATCTCAACTCCTCCCATCCATCTCTGAGACAAGAGATAGGTGGAATTTCATCTCAGCTTCTCATACCAATCCTTGAAACAGTGGAGCCTGATTTCCGTTCCGTCTCTCACAAATAGGCTTGTAAAAAGATGGAGAGCTCTTCAGAACAATCGGATCACGGATGGCCAGACGTCTGAGTTTTGATCTTACCGTGCTCTTCCCTTCTCCCTGAATCCCATAATGCATATTATGAACATCCATTGGGGCATTCCGTTTCTGTCCTGTTCCATTCCATTATGATTCTATTTCATTCCACTCGACTCTATTCCGTTCCGCTCTATTCCATTCCATTTCATCCATTCCATTCCATTTCATTCCATTCCATTTCATCCATTCCATGCCATGCCATTCCATTCCGTTCCATTCCGTTCCATTCCATTCCATTCCGTTCCATTCCATTCCGTGCCGTGCCATTCCATGCCATTCTGTGCCAGCACCTGGCAATGCAGCAGTCACAATGCCCCAGGAGAGGATAAAAGGGGGCAGCCTCCTGTGTCCCCTGGCAGAGGTGGCACGGGGCAGCCTTAAGACATGCCAGAGGAAGCCCTTGAGCTTCTGGAGCTAGCTAGAGGGGGCTCAGGCAGGAAGGGCAGCTGCTGCAGGAGTCTGCTGGAGATTCTCGGCTGCAAGGCCAGCTCCTGGCAGGAGCAGCTTCTTAGCTCATGGGAGGGATAGCAGTCCTTTTTGGCTGGATAGCCATGGCCAGAGCATGGGAATGTCTTCTTGAGGAGCACTGTAGAGCTCACCATCCTCATCCCACAGAGAGCCAGGCTGGCAGCAGCCCTAAGCAATAGGATGCAGAGGTGTTTCCAGGGATCACAGTGCTTCTCTCAGAAGCCCGTGAAATGGCTCCAGGTTGAGGGAGAATCGGGTTTGGGTACGTTCTGGGAGGCGTGAGCAGCCTGTGGACCGGGAGCAGGTCTTGCTCACATGCTCAGGGATAGCCGATCGCCAGCGCTGGGGTCAGGAAGGAATTTTCCCCCGGGGCACATTGGCACTGGTCCCCGGGGGTTTTTTGCCTTCCTCTGAGCATTTAGCAAGACCACTTGTCAGGGCTCCTCTGGTCCATACTGCTGGCTCACTGCCTGCTGCTCATGCCCCACGAAGGTGGCCCCTCGTGTCCTGCAGCTGGGGGGGGGAAGGCTTTTTTTCCCCGCGGAGGACCTGCGAGGGTCCCCGGGGGTTTTTTGCCTTCCTCCGCAGCCGAGCACAGCCCCTTCATGGGGCTCCTTTGAGCTGTTGTGGCCCAAAGGATGCTGCTCATGCTCCACGCAGGTGGCCCTCGTGCCCCGCATGCGGGGGGAGGAAGCTTTCTGGCCTCCCGGGGTATTCCCCGGGAGTTGCTCTTTGTCCTCTGGAGCATTGAGCACATCCCCTTGTCGGGCTTCCCTTTTGGCCTCGCTTCTTGCCCGCTGCTCTCGCACCTCCAAGCCACTCTCGTCTCCTGGCTCTCTTTGGCTCCATTGCCCAGAGCAAACTCGCAGTGACAGCGAGCTCTGCTCTTCCCTTAGCTCCATCTCCCCGCGGGTCCTCGCTTCTGCACAGCAGCCTGTGCTTGGAAGGCCTCCAGCCTTGCTGCCCCATCAGCAGCTGCCACTCTCCAGCTCTCCCTGCGTGCCACACCAGCGCCGGGCAGGCGCAAGAGCACTTGTCATGCATCCCCGGCCAGGAAGCGCAGCAAATGAACGACTGTTGCAAGTCTTGTGTGCTTATCATTGATAGGTGTCCTGCTTTGGGAAATACCCCATGCTACCACACACCTTCTCCTTCTACTACTTCTGCTTGCACATTTGTGTGTGGTCGCTGACGATGCTCATGACTAACACCCTAAAGCTTTCCGGCTGGATATAATGCAGAAGTGTCTGGCTGCTCTCGGGGCGCTGAGGCACTGGAACGGGTTGCCTAAAGGGGCTGTGTCTGCTCCATCCCATGGCCATGTACAGCACCAACACGCTGTACAGCCCCCCTGGGGTGTCACCCTATGGCGACGTACACCACCACATTGTACAGACCCTTGGGTGAGAGCGCCTGGTGAGACGTAATTCCAGGCTGACCCGCGCCTTGGGCAATCTGTTTCACGTGTGAGGCGTCCCTGAGAATGGCAGGCCAGTTGGAACTACGTGCTCTGAGGTCCTCTCCAACCATAACTAGCCTAGGAGTCGAGGATGTAAGGATTCTAAAAGAACATAAAATAGAAGAAACCAAACCAAAATCAAATGGAATAATAAAATAAAATCTTGATTCCACATGAAAGCTTTGTGATTTGTGTCCTTGAAAGTGTTTCTGGAGCTGAAAACCCCTGACATTGCAGAGAAATCAGTCTCCCTGCTATCCAGTTCAGGCTGAGCATAGGGAATGGAATGGAATGGAATGGAATGGAATGGAATGGAATGGAATGGAATGGAAGGGACTTCACTAGACAAGACTAGAACAGAATTGGTATAGGCTAAGCTACATTATGTCTACAACTGTGGTTGACAAGTGATGCCCTAGATCAAAGGCATCCAGCCAGCAGAGCAGCTCTCTGCGGTGCAGGTGCCAGAGCCATTCAGGAGACAGGGAAAGGCACAGCTGCAGCGTAGCTCAGGCAGGGGGTGAAGGCCACAGGCTGAGCTGAGACATGTCCCCTGGGCCCTTGGCGGGAGGCGGTGAGGTGGGGGCCCCAGAGGAGACGGGTCCCAGCCACTGAGGCCTTACAACACCCCCAGAACCCTGGCAGAAGTAAACCTGCTCGCCTCATAGGCCCTCCTTTAGACACTTGCAACCTGCCGGAGGCATGCTGCAGGGACACAGTCAATTTTTGCAGGCAAGCGTGCTCATGCGTTGGCTGTCAGCATGTCAATACAGCAGAGCAGAAATCGGTGGGAAAGTTCCATGAAAAACTTGATATTTATGTAAAACTCCGCTGCAGATGGTTCGGATAGGCTCCTTGTAGCACGCAAGAGGGCAGACTGTAAATCCATTTAAGCTCATGGGAAAGCAGTCCTACCTACAACAGCTATTCTAGTTCGACTCAACCGAAAAACAGAGCCTCCTGACAGTACTCCCTCTGCAACTCTTTCCATCTCTTGCCCACAGCCCCTGCTCGGAAGAGGATAATATCCACCATCTTCATTTCTTCAATACTGCTGATCTCCTCAGTACATTCAGAAAAGTGGGTCACAGCCCGCATCGAAGATCACAACGAGTGACTCTGGACTTGAGCCACACACGTGGCTGAGCAGAGGTTCCCTCAAGGTGTCAGCGTCCAGTTGGAGAAAAGCCCAGTGCTGGACCCTCTTTCGGTCCTGATCCCAAGAGTGAGATTAAGACGCAAGCGAGGTCAAGTACTCTGTGGACGTGTTAATCTGACTTGTTTAGTTCCCTCGGGAGAAGCAGTAGTTACAAGATGCATGTTTGATGCAACACTCCAAATTAATTGACCGAGACAAAGAATAACACAAGGTAAAACTAAGCACATAGCAAAGCCACGTAACAAACAAACTGAAATTTGCTTAAGCCACGGGCCTCCCGGAACCCGCCAAACAGGGTCAAACTCCCATCCTTTCCAGGGTTGGACAGCAACAGGAGCCAATTTTTGGATTCCGGGTGAGATTCGTTTTACTCTTTCACCTTTTTGTGATTACCTTTTCCTCCTTTTAAAATGAGTTGGGGGAGTAGCTCTGTTCTTCATGTCATATCTTCCATGTTCCTGGTGGACCGGCTTCCCCGCTCTTGCAGCCAGCTCTTCAACTGCACCTGTCTGCTGCCATTCATGGCATAATGGGCAGGATTCCTCACACCATTCCTCCAGATGAAGGATGCAGGAGTCTTATCTCAGCTCTATCCCACTCATCCCTCAGGCAATGGAGGGTGGAGTCCCATTTCAGCTCCTCACACCCTTCTCCCAGGCAATGGCTATTGGACTATTATCTCAACTCCTCCCATCCATCTCTGAGACAAGAGATAGGTGGAATTTCATCTCAGCTTCTCATACCAATCCTTGAAACAGTGGAGCCTGATTTCCGTTCCGTCTCTCACAAATAGGCTTGTAAAAAGATGGAGAGCTCTTCAGAACAATCGGATCACGGATGGCCAGACGTCTGAGTTTTGATCTTACCGTGCTCTTCCCTTCTCCCTGAATCCCATAATGCATATTATGAACATCCATTGGGGCATTCCGTTTCTGTCCTGTTCCATTCCATTATGATTCTATTTCATTCCACTCGACTCTATTCCGTTCCGCTCTATTCCATTCCATTTCATCCATTCCATTCCATTTCATTCCATTCCATTTCATCCATTCCATGCCATGCCATTCCATTCCGTTCCATTCCGTTCCATTCCATTCCATTCCGTTCCATTCCATTCCGTGCCGTGCCATTCCATGCCATTCTGTGCCAGCACCTGGCAATGCAGCAGTCACAATGCCCCAGGAGAGGATAAAAGGGGGCAGCCTCCTGTGTCCCCTGGCAGAGGTGGCACGGGGCAGCCTTAAGACATGCCAGAGGAAGCCCTTGAGCTTCTGGAGCTAGCTAGAGGGGGCTCAGGCAGGAAGGGCAGCTGCTGCAGGAGTCTGCTGGAGATTCTCGGCTGCAAGGCCAGCTCCTGGCAGGAGCAGCTTCTTAGCTCATGGGAGGGATAGCAGTCCTTTTTGGCTGGATAGCCATGGCCAGAGCATGGGAATGTCTTCTTGAGGAGCACTGTAGAGCTCACCATCCTCATCCCACAGAGAGCCAGGCTGGCAGCAGCCCTAAGCAATAGGATGCAGAGGTGTTTCCAGGGATCACAGTGCTTCTCTCAGAAGCCCGTGAAATGGCTCCAGGTTGAGGGAGAATCGGGTTTGGGTACGTTCTGGGAGGCGTGAGCAGCCTGTGGACCGGGAGCAGGTCTTGCTCACATGCTCAGGGATAGCCGATCGCCAGCGCTGGGGTCAGGAAGGAATTTTCCCCCGGGGCACATTGGCACTGGTCCCCGGGGGTTTTTTGCCTTCCTCTGAGCATTTAGCAAGACCACTTGTCAGGGCTCCTCTGGTCCATACTGCTGGCTCACTGCCTGCTGCTCATGCCCCACGAAGGTGGCCCCTCGTGTCCTGCAGCTGGGGGGGGAAGGCTTTTTTTCCCCGCGGAGGACCTGCGAGGGTCCCCGGGGGTTTTTTGCCTTCCTCCGCAGCCGAGCACAGCCCCTTCATGGGGCTCCTTTGAGCTGTTGTGGCCCAAAGGATGCTGCTCATGCTCCACGCAGGTGGCCCTCGTGCCCCGCATGCGGGGGGAGGAAGCTTTCTGGCCTCCCGGGGTATTCCCCGGGAGTTGCTCTTTGTCCTCTGGAGCATTGAGCACATCCCCTTGTCGGGCTTCCCTTTTGGCCTCGCTTCTTGCCCGCTGCTCTCGCACCTCCAAGCCACTCTCGTCTCCTGGCTCTCTTTGGCTCCATTGCCCAGAGCAAACTCGCAGTGACAGCGAGCTCTGCTCTTCCCTTAGCTCCATCTCCCCGCGGGTCCTCGCTTCTGCACAGCAGCCTGTGCTTGGAAGGCCTCCAGCCTTGCTGCCCCATCAGCAGCTGCCACTCTCCAGCTCTCCCTGCGTGCCACACCAGCGCCGGGCAGGCGCAAGAGCACTTGTCATGCATCCCCGGCCAGGAAGCGCAGCAAATGAACGACTGTTGCAAGTCTTGTGTGCTTATCATTGATAGGTGTCCTGCTTTGGGAAATACCCCATGCTACCACACACCTTCTCCTTCTACTACTTCTGCTTGCACATTTGTGTGTGGTCGCTGACGATGCTCATGACTAACACCCTAAAGCTTTCCGGCTGGATATAATGCAGAAGTGTCTGGCTGCTCTCGGGGCGCTGAGGCACTGGAACGGGTTGCCTAAAGGGGCTGTGTCTGCTCCATCCCATGGCCATGTACAGCACCAACACGCTGTACAGCCCCCCTGGGGTGTCACCCTATGGCGACGTACACCACCACATTGTACAGACCCTTGGGTGAGAGCGCCTGGTGAGACGTAATTCCAGGCTGACCCGCGCCTTGGGCAATCTGTTTCACGTGTGAGGCGTCCCTGAGAATGGCAGGCCAGTTGGAACTACGTGCTCTGAGGTCCTCTCCAACCATAACTAGCCTAGGAGTCGAGGATGTAAGGATTCTAAAAGAACATAAAATAGAAGAAACCAAACCAAAATCAAATGGAATAATAAAATAAAATCTTGATTCCACATGAAAGCTTTGTGATTTGTGTCCTTGAAAGTGTTTCTGGAGCTGAAAACCCCTGACATTGCAGAGAAATCAGTCTCCCTGCTATCCAGTTCAGGCTGAGCATAGGGAATGGAATGGAATGGAATGGAATGGAATGGAATGGAATGGAATGGAAGGGACTTCACTAGACAAGACTAGAACAGAATTGGTATAGGCTAAGCTACATTATGTCTACAACTGTGGTTGACAAGTGATGCCCTAGATCAAAGGCATCCAGCCAGCAGAGCAGCTCTCTGCGGTGCAGGTGCCAGAGCCATTCAGGAGACAGGGAAAGGCACAGCTGCAGCGTAGCTCAGGCAGGGGGTGAAGGCCACAGGCTGAGCTGAGACATGTCCCCTGGGCCCTTGGCGGGAGGCGGTGAGGTGGGGGCCCCAGAGGAGACGGGTCCCAGCCACTGAGGCCTTACAACACCCCCAGAACCCTGGCAGAAGTAAACCTGCTCGCCTCATAGGCCCTCCTTTAGACACTTGCAACCTGCCGGAGGCATGCTGCAGGGACACAGTCAATTTTTGCAGGCAAGCGTGCTCATGCGTTGGCTGTCAGCATGTCAATACAGCAGAGCAGAAATCGGTGGGAAAGTTCCATGAAAAACTTGATATTTATTTAAAACTCCGCTGCAGATGGTTCGGATAGGCTCCTTGTAGCACGCAAGAGGGCAGACTGTAAATCCATTTAAGCTCATGGGAAAGCAGTCCTACCTACAACAGCTATTCTAGTTCGACTCAACCGAAAAACAGAGCCTCCTGACAGTACTCCCTCTGCAACTCTTTCCATCTCTTGCCCACAGCCCCTGCTCGGAAGAGGATAATATCCACCATCTTCATTTCTTCAATACTGCTGATCTCCTCAGTACATTCAGAAAAGTGGGTCACAGCCCGCATCGAAGATCACAACGAGTGACTCTGGACTTGAGCCACACACGTGGCTGAGCAGAGGTTCCCTCAAGGTGTCAGCGTCCAGTTGGAGAAAAACCCAGTGCTGGACCCTCTTTCGGTCCTGATCCCAAGAGTGAGATTAAGACGCAAGCGAGGTCAAGTACTCTGTGGACGTGTTAATCTGACTTGTTTAGTTCCCTCGGGAGAAGCAGTAGTTACAAGATGCATGTTTGATGCAACACTCCAAATTAATTGACCGAGACAAAGAATAACACAAGGTAAAACTAAGCACATAGCAAAGCCACGTAACAAACAAACTGAAATTTGCTTAAGCCACGGGCCTCCCGGAACCCGCCAAACAGGGTCAAACTCCCATCCTTTCCAGGGTTGGACAGCAACAGGAGCCAATTTTTGGATTCCGGGTGAGATTCGTTTTACTCTTTCACCTTTTTGTGATTACCTTTTCCTCCTTTTAAAATGAGTTGGGGGAGTAGCTCTGTTCTTCATGTCATATCTTCCATGTTCCTGGTGGACCGGCTTCCCCGCTCTTGCAGCCAGCTCTTCAACTGCACCTGTCTGCTGCCATTCATGGCATAATGGGCAGGATTCCTCACACCATTCCTCCAGATGAAGGATGCAGGAGTCTTATCTCAGCTCTATCCCACTCATCCCTCAGGCAATGGAGGGTGGAGTCCCATTTCAGCTCCTCACACCCTTCTCCCAGGCAATGGCTATTGGACTATTATCTCAACTCCTCCCATCCATCTCTGAGACAAGAGATAGGTGGAATTTCATCTCAGCTTCTCATACCAATCCTTGAAACAGTGGAGCCTGATTTCCGTTCCGTCTCTCACAAATAGGCTTGTAAAAAGATGGAGAGCTCTTCAGAACAATCGGATCACGGATGGCCAGACGTCTGAGTTTTGATCTTACCGTGCTCTTCCCTTCTCCCTGAATCCCATAATGCATATTATGAACATCCATTGGGGCATTCCGTTTCTGTCCTGTTCCATACCATTATGATTCTATTTCATTCCACTCGACTCTATTCCGTTCCGCTCTATTCTATTCCATTCCATTTCATCCATTCCATTCCATTTCATTCCATTCCATTTCATCCATTCCATGCCATGCCATTCCATTCCGTTCCATTCCGTTCCATTCCATTCCATTCCGTTCCATTCCATTCCGTGCCGTGCCATTCCATGCCATTCTGTGCCAGCACCTGGCAATGCAGCAGTCACAATGCCCCAGGAGAGGATAAAAGGGGGCAGCCTCCTGTGTCCCCTGGCAGAGGTGGCACGGGGCAGCCTTAAGACATGCCAGAGGAAGCCCTTGAGCTTCTGGAGCTAGCTAGAGGGGGCTCAGGCAGGAAGGGCAGCTGCTGCAGGAGTCTGCTGGAGATTCTCGGCTGCAAGGCCAGCTCCTGGCAGGAGCAGCTTCTTAGCTCATGGGAGGGATAGCAGTCCTTTTTGGCTGGATAGCCATGGCCAGAGCATGGGAATGTCTTCTTGAGGAGCACTGTAGAGCTCACCATCCTCATCCCACAGAGAGCCAGGCTGGCAGCAGCCCTAAGCAATAGGATGCAGAGGTGTTTCCAGGGATCACAGTGCTTCTCTCAGAAGCCCGTGAAATGGCTCCAGGTTGAGGGAGAATCGGGTTTGGGTACGTTCTGGGAGGCGTGAGCAGCCTGTGGACCGGGAGCAGGTCTTGCTCACATGCTCAGGGATAGCCGATCGCCAGCGCTGGGGTCAGGAAGGAATTTTCCCCCGGGGCACATTGGCACTGGTCCCCGGGGGTTTTTTGCCTTCCTCTGAGCATTTAGCAAGACCACTTGTCAGGGCTCCTCTGGTCCATACTGCTGGCTCACTGCCTGCTGCTCATGCCCCACGATGGTGGCCCCTCGTGTCCTGCAGCTGGGGGGGGAAGGCTTTTTTTCCCCGCGGAGGACCTGCGAGGGTCCCCGGGGGTTTTTTGCCTTCCTCCGCAGCCGAGCACAGCCCCTTCATGGGGCTCCTTTGAGCTGTTGTGGCCCAAAGGATGCTGCTCATGCTCCACGCAGGTGGCCCTCGTGCCCCGCATGCGGGGGGAGGAAGCTTTCTGGCCTCCCGGGGTATTCCCCGGGAGTTGCTCTTTGTCCTCTGGAGCATTGAGCACATCCCCTTGTCGGGCTTCCCTTTTGGCCTCGCTTCTTGCCCGCTGCTCTCGCACCTCCAAGCCACTCTCGTCTCCTGGCTCTCTTTGGCTCCATTGCCCAGAGCAAACTCGCAGTGACAGCGAGCTCTGCTCTTCCCTTAGCTCCATCTCCCCGCGGGTCCTCGCTTCTGCACAGCAGCCTGTGCTTGGAAGGCCTCCAGCCTTGCTGCCCCATCAGCAGCTGCCACTCTCCAGCTCTCCCTGTGTGCGACACCAGCGCCGGGCAGGCGCAAGAGCACTTGTCATGCATCCCCGGCCAGGAAGCGCAGCAAATGAACGACTGTTGCAAGTCTTGTGTGCTTATCATTGATAGGTGTCCTGCTTTGGGAAATACCCCATGCTACCACACACCTTCTCCTTCTACTACTTCTGCTTGCACATTTGTGTGTGGTCGCTGACGATGCTCATGACTAACACCCTAAAGCTTTCCGGCTGGATATAATGCAGAAGTGTCTGGCTGCTCTCGGGGCGCTGAGGCACTGGAACGGGTTGCCTAAAGGGGCTGTGTCTGCTCCATCCCATGGCCATGTACAGCACCAACACGCTGTACAGCCCCCCTGGGGTGTCACCCTATGGCGACGTACACCACCACATTGTACAGACCCTTGGGTGAGAGCGCCTGGTGAGACGTAATTCCAGGCTGACCCGCGCCTTGGGCAATCTGTTTCACGTGTGAGGCGTCCCTGAGAATGGCAGGCCAGTTGGAACTACGTGCTCTGAGGTCCTCTCCAACCATAACTAGCCTAGGAGTCGAGGATGTAAGGATTCTAAAAGAACGTAAAATAGAAGAAACCAAACCAAAATCAAATGGAATAATAAAATAAAATCTTGATTCCACATGAAAGCTTTGTGATTTGTGTCCTTGAAAGTGTTTCTGGAGCTGAAAACCCCTGACATTGCAGAGAAATCAGTCTCCCTGCTATCCAGTTCAGGCTGAGCATAGGGAATGGAATGGAATGGAATGGAATGGAATGGAATGGAATGGAAGGGACTTCACTAGACAAGACTAGAACAGAATTGGTATAGGCTAAGCTACATTATGTCTACAACTGTGGTTGACAAGTGATGCCCTAGATCAAAGGCATCCAGCCAGCAGAGCAGCTCTCTGCGGTGCAGGTGCCAGAGCCATTCAGGAGACAGGGAAAGGCACAGCTGCAGCGTAGCTCAGGCAGGGGGTGAAGGCCACAGGCTGAGCTGAGACATGTCCCCTGGGCCCTTGGCGGGAGGCGGTGAGGTGGGGGCCCCAGAGGAGACGGGTCCCAGCCACTGAGGCCTTACAACACCCCCAGAACCCTGGCAGAAGTAAACCTGCTCGCCTCATAGGCCCTCCTTTAGACACTTGCAACCTGCCGGAGGCATGCTGCAGGGACACAGTCAATTTTTGCAGGCAAGCGTGCTCATGCGTTGGCTGTCAGCATGTCAATACAGCAGAGCAGAAATCGGTGGGAAAGTTCCATGAAAAACTTGATATTTATTTAAAACTCCGCTGCAGATGGTTCGGATAGGCTCCTTGTAGCACGCAAGAGGGCAGACTGTAAATCCATTTAAGCTCATGGGAAAGCAGTCCTACCTACAACAGCTATTCTAGTTCGACTCAACCGAAAAACAGAGCCTCCTGACAGTACTCCCTCTGCAACTCTTTCCATCTCTTGCCCACAGCCCCTGCTCGGAAGAGGATAATATCCACCATCTTCATTTCTTCAATACTGCTGATCTCCTCAGTACATTCAGAAAAGTGGGTCACAGCCCGCATCGAAGATCACAACGAGTGACTCTGGACTTGAGCCACACACGTGGCTGAGCAGAGGTTCCCTCAAGGTGTCAGCGTCCAGTTGGAGAAAAACCCAGTGCTGGACCCTCTTTCGGTCCTGATCCCAAGAGTGAGATTAAGACGCAAGCGAGGTCAAGTACTCTGTGGACGTGTTAATCTGACTTGTTTAGTTCCCTCGGGAGAAGCAGTAGTTACAAGATGCATGTTTGATGCAACACTCCAAATTAATTGACCGAGACAAAGAATAACACAAGGTAAAACTAAGCACATAGCAAAGCCACGTAACAAACAAACTGAAATTTGCTTAAGCCACGGGCCTCCCGGAACCCGCCAAACAGGGTCAAACTCCCATCCTTTCCAGGGTTGGACAGCAACAGGAGCCAATTTTTGGATTCCGGGTGAGATTCGTTTTACTCTTTCACCTTTTTGTGATTACCTTTTCCTCCTTTTAAAATGAGTTGGGGGAGTAGCTCTGTTCTTCATGTCATATCTTCCATGTTCCTGGTGGACCGGCTTCCCCGCTCTTGCAGCCAGCTCTTCAACTGCACCTGTCTGCTGCCATTCATGGCATAATGGGCAGGATTCCTCACACCATTCCTCCAGATGAAGGATGCAGGAGTCTTATCTCAGCTCTATCCCACTCATCCCTCAGGCAATGGAGGGTGGAGTCCCATTTCAGCTCCTCACACCCTTCTCCCAGGCAATGGCTATTGGACTATTATCTCAACTCCTCCCATCCATCTCTGAGACAAGAGATAGGTGGAATTTCATCTCAGCTTCTCATACCAATCCTTGAAACAGTGGAGCCTGATTTCCGTTCCGTCTCTCACAAATAGGCTTGTAAAAAGATGGAGAGCTCTTCAGAACAATCGGATCACGGATGGCCAGACGTCTGAGTTTTGATCTTACCGTGCTCTTCCCTTCTCCCTGAATCCCATAATGCATATTATGAACATCCATTGGGGCATTCCGTTTCTGTCCTGTTCCATTCCATTATGATTCTATTTCATTCCACTCGACTCTATTCCGTTCCGCTCTATTCCATTCCATTTCATCCATTCCATTCCATTTCATTCCATTCCATTTCATCCATTCCATGCCATGCCATTCCATTCCGTTCCATTCCGTTCCATTCCGTTCCATTCCATTCCATTCCGTTCCATTCCATTCCGTGCCGTGCCATTCCATGCCATTCTGTGCCAGCACCTGGCAATGCAGCAGTCACAATGCCCCAGGAGAGGATAAAAGGGGGCAGCCTCCTGTGTCCCCTGGCAGAGGTGGCACGGGGCAGCCTTAAGACATGCCAGAGGAAGCCCTTGAGCTTCTGGAGCTAGCTAGAGGGGGCTCAGGCAGGAAGGGCAGCTGCTGCAGGAGTCTGCTGGAGATTCTCGGCTGCAAGGCCAGCTCCTGGCAGGAGCAGCTTCTTAGCTCATGGGAGGGATAGCAGTCCTTTTTGGCTGGATAGCCATGGCCAGAGCATGGGAATGTCTTCTTGAGGAGCACTGTAGAGCTCACCATCCTCATCCCACAGAGAGCCAGGCTGGCAGCAGCCCTAAGCAATAGGATGCAGAGGTGTTTCCAGGGATCACAGTGCTTCTCTCAGAAGCCCGTGAAATGGCTCCAGGTTGAGGGAGAATCGGGTTTGGGTACGTTCTGGGAGGCGTGAGCAGCCTGTGGACCGGGAGCAGGTCTTGCTCACATGCTCAGGGATAGCCGATCGCCAGCGCTGGGGTCAGGAAGGAATTTTCCCCCGGGGCACATTGGCACTGGTCCCCGGGGGTTTTTTGCCTTCCTCTGAGCATTTAGCAAGACCACTTGTCAGGGCTCCTCTGGTCCATACTGCTGGCTCACTGCCTGCTGCTCATGCCCCACGAAGGTGGCCCCTCGTGTCCTGCAGCTGGGGGGGGAAGGCTTTTTTTCCCCGCGGAGGACCTGCGAGGGTCCCCGGGGGTTTTTTGCCTTCCTCCGCAGCCGAGCACAGCCCCTTCATGGGGCTCCTTTGAGCTGTTGTGGCCCAAAGGATGCTGCTCATGCTCCACGCAGGTGGCCCTCGTGCCCCGCATGCGGGGGGAGGAAGCTTTCTGGCCTCCCGGGGTATTCCCCGGGAGTTGCTCTTTGTCCTCTGGAGCATTGAGCACATCCCCTTGTCGGGCTTCCCTTTTGGCCTCGCTTCTTGCCCGCTGCTCTCGCACCTCCAAGCCACTCTCGTCTCCTGGCTCTCTTTGGCTCCATTGCCCAGAGCAAACTCGCAGTGACAGCGAGCTCTGCTCTTCCCTTAGCTCCATCTCCCCGCGGGTCCTCGCTTCTGCACAGCAGCCTGTGCTTGGAAGGCCTCCAGCCTTGCTGCCCCATCAGCAGCTGCCACTCTCCAGCTCTCCCTGCGTGCGACACCAGCGCCGGGCAGGCGCAAGAGCACTTGTCATGCATCCCCGGCCAGGAAGCGCAGCAAATGAACGACTGTTGCAAGTCTTGTGTGCTTATCATTGATAGGTGTCCTGCTTTGGGAAATACCCCATGCTACCACACACCTTCTCCTTCTACTACTTCTGCTTGCACATTTGTGTGTGGTCGCTGACGATGCTCATGACTAACACCCTAAAGCTTTCCGGCTGGATATAATGCAGAAGTGTCTGGCTGCTCTCGGGGCGCTGAGGCACTGGAACGGGTTGCCTAAAGGGGCTGTGTCTGCTCCATCCCATGGCCATGTACAGCACCAACACGCTGTACAGCCCCCCTGGGGTGTCACCCTATGGCGACGTACACCACCACATTGTACAGACCCTTGGGTGAGAGCGCCTGGTGAGACGTAATTCCAGGCTGACCCGCGCCTTGGGCAATCTGTTTCACGTGTGAGGCGTCCCTGAGAATGGCAGGCCAGTTGGAACTACGTGCTCTGAGGTCCTCTCCAACCATAACTAGCCTAGGAGTCGAGGATGTAAGGATTCTAAAAGAACATAAAATAGAAGAAACCAAACCAAAATCAAATGGAATAATAAAATAAAATCTTGATTCCACATGAAAGCTTTGTGATTTGTGTCCTTGAAAGTGTTTCTGGAGCTGAAAACCCCTGACATTGCAGAGAAATCAGTCTCCCTGCTATCCAGTTCAGGCTGAGCATAAGGAATGGAATGGAATGGAATGGAATGGAATGGAATGGAATGGACGGGACTTCACTAGACAAGACTAGAACAGAATTGGTATAGGCTAAGCTACATTATGTCTACAACTGTGGTTGACAAGTGATGCCCTAGATCAAAGGCATCCAGCCAGCAGAGCAGCTCTCTGCGGTGCAGGTGCCAGAGCCATTCAGGAGACAGGGAAAGGCACAGCTGCAGCGTAGCTCAGGCAGGGGGTGAAGGCCACAGGCTGAGCTGAGACATGTCCCCTGGGCCCTTGGCGGGAGGCGGTGAGGTGGGGGCCCCAGAGGAGACGGGTCCCAGCCACTGAGGCCTTACAACACCCCCAGAACCCTGGCAGAAGTAAACCTGCTCGCCTCATAGGCCCTCCTTTAGACACTTGCAACCTGCCGGAGGCATGCTGCAGGGACACAGTCAATTTTTGCAGGCAAGCGTGCTCATGCGTTGGCTGTCAGCATGTCAATACAGCAGAGCAGAAATCGGTGGGAAAGTTCCATGAAAAACTTGATATTTATTTAAAACTCCGCTGCAGATGGTTCGGATAGGCTCCTTGTAGCACGCAAGAGGGCAGACTGTAAATCCATTTAAGCTCATGGGAAAGCAGTCCTACCTACAACAGCTATTCTAGTTCGACTCAACCGAAAAACAGAGCCTCCTGACAGTACTCCCTCTGCAACTCTTTCCATCTCTTGCCCACAGCCCCTGCTCGGAAGAGGATAATATCCACCATCTTCATTTCTTCAATACTGCTGATCTCCTCAGTACATTCAGAAAAGTGGGTCACAGCCCGCATCGAAGATCACAACGAGTGACTCTGGACTTGAGCCACACACGTGGCTGAGCAGAGGTTCCCTCAAGGTGTCAGCGTCCAGTTGGAGAAAAGCCCAGTGCTGGACCCTCTTTCGGTCCTGATCCCAAGAGTGAGATTAAGACGCAAGCGAGGTCAAGTACTCTGTGGACGTGTTAATCTGACTTGTTTAGTTCCCTCGGGAGAAGCAGTAGTTACAAGATGCATGTTTGATGCAACACTCCAAATTAATTGACCGAGACAAAGAATAACACAAGGTAAAACTAAGCACATAGCAAAGCCACGTAACAAACAAACTGAAATTTGCTTAAGCCACAGGCCTCCCGGAACCCGCCAAACAGGGTCAAACTCCCATCCTTTCCAGGGTTGGACAGCAACAGGAGCCAATTTTTGGATTCCGGGTGAGATTCGTTTTACTCTTTCACCTTTTTGTGATTACCTTTTCCTCCTTTTAAAATGAGTTGGGGGAGTAGCTCTGTTCTTCATGTCATATCTTCCATGTTCCTGGTGGACCGGCTTCCCCGCTCTTGCAGCCAGCTCTTCAACTGCACCTGTCTGCTGCCATTCATGGCATAATGGGCAGGATTCCTCACACCATTCCTCCAGATGAAGGATGCAGGAGTCTTATCTCAGCTCTATCCCACTCATCCCTCAGGCAATGGAGGGTGGAGTCCCATTTCAGCTCCTCACACCCTTCTCCCAGGCAATGGCTATTGGACTATTATCTCAACTCCTCCCATCCATCTCTGAGACAAGAGATAGGTGGAATTTCATCTCAGCTTCTCATACCAATCCTTGAAACAGTGGAGCCTGATTTCCGTTCCGTCTCTCACAAATAGGCTTGTAAAAAGATGGAGAGCTCTTCAGAACAATCGGATCACGGATGGCCAGACGTCTGAGTTTTGATCTTACCGTGCTCTTCCCTTCTCCCTGAATCCCATAATGCATATTATGAACATCCATTGGGGCATTCCGTTTCTGTCCTGTTCCATTCCATTATGATTCTATTTCATTCCACTCGACTCTATTCCGTTCCGCTCTATTCCATTCCATTTCATCCATTCCATTCCATTTCATTCCATTCCATTTCATCCATTCCATGCCATGCCATTCCATTCCGTTCCATTCCGTTCCATTCCGTTCCATTCCATTCCATTCCGTTCCATTCCATTCCGTGCCGTGCCATTCCATGCCATTCTGTGCCAGCACCTGGCAATGCAGCAGTCACAATGCCCCAGGAGAGGATAAAAGGGGGCAGCCTCCTGTGTCCCCTGGCAGAGGTGGCACGGGGCAGCCTTAAGACATGCCAGAGGAAGCCCTTGAGCTTCTGGAGCTAGCTAGAGGGGGCTCAGGCAGGAAGGGCAGCTGCTGCAGGAGTCTGCTGGAGATTCTCGGCTGCAAGGCCAGCTCCTGGCAGGAGCAGCTTCTTAGCTCATGGGAGGGATAGCAGTCCTTTTTGGCTGGATAGCCATGGCCAGAGCATGGGAATGTCTTCTTGAGGAGCACTGTAGAGCTCACCATCCTCATCCCACAGAGAGCCAGGCTGGCAGCAGCCCTAAGCAATAGGATGCAGAGGTGTTTCCAGGGATCACAGTGCTTCTCTCAGAAGCCCGTGAAATGGCTCCAGGTTGAGGGAGAATCGGGTTTGGGTACGTTCTGGGAGGCGTGAGCAGCCTGTGGACCGGGAGCAGGTCTTGCTCACATGCTCAGGGATAGCCGATCGCCAGCGCTGGGGTCAGGAAGGAATTTTCCCCCGGGGCACATTGGCACTGGTCCCCGGGGGTTTTTTGCCTTCCTCTGAGCATTTAGCAAGACCACTTGTCAGGGCTCCTCTGGTCCATACTGCTGGCTCACTGCCTGCTGCTCATGCCCCACGAAGGTGGCCCCTCGTGTCCTGCAGCTGGGGGGGGAAGGCTTTTTTTCCCCGCGGAGGACCTGCAAGGGTCCCCGGGGGTTTTTTGCCTTCCTCCGCAGCCGAGCACAGCCCCTTCATGGGGCTCCTTTGAGCTGTTGTGGCCCAAAGGATGCTGCTCATGCTCCACGCAGGTGGCCCTCGTGCCCCGCATGCGGGGGGAGGAAGCTTTCTGGCCTCCCGGGGTATTCCCCGGGAGTTGCTCTTTGTCCTCTGGAGCATTGAGCACATCCCCTTGTCGGGCTTCCCTTTTGGCCTCGCTTCTTGCCCGCTGCTCTCGCACCTCCAAGCCACTCTCGTCTCCTGGCTCTCTTTGGCTCCATTGCCCAGAGCAAACTCGCAGTGACAGCGAGCTCTGCTCTTCCCTTAGCTCCATCTCCCCGCGGGTCCTCGCTTCTGCACAGCAGCCTGTGCTTGGAAGGCCTCCAGCCTTGCTGCCCCATCAGCAGCTGCCACTCTCCAGCTCTCCCTGCGTGCGACACCAGCGCCGGGCAGGCGCAAGAGCACTTGTCATGCATCCCCGGCCAGGAAGCGCAGCAAATGAACGACTGTTGCAAGTCTTGTGTGCTTATCATTGATAGGTGTCCTGCTTTGGGAAATACCCCATGCTACCACACACCTTCTCCTTCTACTACTTCTGCTTGCACATTTGTGTGTGGTCGCTGACGATGCTCATGACTAACACCCTAAAGCTTTCCGGCTGGATATAATGCAGAAGTGTCTGGCTGCTCTCGGGGCGCTGAGGCACTGGAACGGGTTGCCTAAAGGGGCTGTGTCTGCTCCATCCCATGGCCATGTACAGCACCAACACGCTGTACAGCCCCCCTGGGGTGTCACCCTATGGCGACGTACACCACCACATTGTACAGACCCTTGGGTGAGAGCGCCTGGTGAGACGTAATTCCAGGCTGACCCGCGCCTTGGGCAATCTGTTTCACGTGTGAGGCGTCCCTGAGAATGGCAGGCCAGTTGGAACTACGTGCTCTGAGGTCCTCTCCAACCATAACTAGCCTAGGAGTCGAGGATGTAAGGATTCTAAAAGAACATAAAATAGAAGAAACCAAACCAAAATCAAATGGAATAATAAAATAAAATCTTGATTCCACATGAAAGCTTTGTGATTTGTGTCCTTGAAAGTGTTTCTGGAGCTGAAAACCCCTGACATTGCAGAGAAATCAGTCTCCCTGCTATCCAGTTCAGGCTGAGCATAAGGAATGGAATGGAATGGAATGGAATGGAATGGAATGGAATGGACGGGACTTCACTAGACAAGACTAGAACAGAATTGGTATAGGCTAAGCTACATTATGTCTACAACTGTGGTTGACAAGTGATGCCCTAGATCAAAGGCATCCAGCCAGCAGAGCAGCTCTCTGCGGTGCAGGTGCCAGAGCCATTCAGGAGACAGGGAAAGGCACAGCTGCAGCGTAGCTCAGGCAGGGGGTGAAGGCCACAGGCTGAGCTGAGACATGTCCCCTGGGCCCTTGGCGGGAGGCGGTGAGGTGGGGGCCCCAGAGGAGACGGGTCCCAGCCACTGAGGCCTTACAACACCCCCAGAACCCTGGCAGAAGTAAACCTGCTCGCCTCATAGGCCCTCCTTTAGACACTTGCAACCTGCCGGAGGCATGCTGCAGGGACACAGTCAATTTTTGCAGGCAAGCGTGCTCATGCGTTGGCTGTCAGCATGTCAATACAGCAGAGCAGAAATCGGTGGGAAAGTTCCATGAAAAACTTGATATTTATTTAAAACTCCGCTGCAGATGGTTCGGATAGGCTCCTTGTAGCACGCAAGAGGGCAGACTGTAAATCCATTTAAGCTCATGGGAAAGCAGTCCTACCTACAACAGCTATTCTAGTTCGACTCAACCGAAAAACAGAGCCTCCTGACAGTACTCCCTCTGCAACTCTTTCCATCTCTTGCCCACAGCCCCTGCTCGGAAGAGGATAATATCCACCATCTTCATTTCTTCAATACTGCTGATCTCCTCAGTACATTCAGAAAAGTGGGTCACAGCCCGCATCGAAGATCACAACGAGTGACTCTGGACTTGAGCCACACACGTGGCTGAGCAGAGGTTCCCTCAAGGTGTCAGCGTCCAGTTGGAGAAAAGCCCAGTGCTGGACCCTCTTTCGGTCCTGATCCCAAGAGTGAGATTAAGACGCAAGCGAGGTCAAGTACTCTGTGGACGTGTTAATCTGACTTGTTTAGTTCCCTCGGGAGAAGCAGTAGTTACAAGATGCATGTTTGATGCAACACTCCAAATTAATTGACCGAGACAAAGAATAACACAAGGTAAAACTAAGCACATAGCAAAGCCACGTAACAAACAAACTGAAATTTGCTTAAGCCACAGGCCTCCCGGAACCCGCCAAACAGGGTCAAACTCCCATCCTTTCCAGGGTTGGACAGCAACAGGAGCCAATTTTTGGATTCCGGGTGAGATTCGTTTTACTCTTTCACCTTTTTGTGATTACCTTTTCCTCCTTTTAAAATGAGTTGGGGGAGTAGCTCTGTTCTTCATGTCATATCTTCCATGTTCCTGGTGGACCGGCTTCCCCGCTCTTGCAGCCAGCTCTTCAACTGCACCTGTCTGCTGCCATTCATGGCATAATGGGCAGGATTCCTCACACCATTCCTCCAGATGAAGGATGCAGGAGTCTTATCTCAGCTCTATCCCACTCATCCCTCAGGCAATGGAGGGTGGAGTCCCATTTCAGCTCCTCACACCCTTCTCCCAGGCAATGGCTATTGGACTATTATCTCAACTCCTCCCATCCATCTCTGAGACAAGAGATAGGTGGAATTTCATCTCAGCTTCTCATACCAATCCTTGAAACAGTGGAGCCTGATTTCCGTTCCGTCTCTCACAAATAGGCTTGTAAAAAGATGGAGAGCTCTTCAGAACAATCGGATCACGGATGGCCAGACGTCTGAGTTTTGATCTTACCGTGCTCTTCCCTTCTCCCTGAATCCCATAATGCATATTATGAACATCCATTGGGGCATTCCGTTTCTGTCCTGTTCCATTCCATTATGATTCTATTTCATTCCACTCGACTCTATTCCGTTCCGCTCTATTCCATTCCATTTCATCCATTCCATTCCATTTCATTCCATTCCATTTCATCCATTCCATGCCATGCCATTCCATTCCGTTCCATTCCGTTCCATTCCGTTCCATTCCATTCCATTCCGTTCCATTCCATTCCGTGCCGTGCCATTCCATGCCATTCTGTGCCAGCACCTGGCAATGCAGCAGTCACAATGCCCCAGGAGAGGATAAAAGGGGGCAGCCTCCTGTGTCCCCTGGCAGAGGTGGCACGGGGCAGCCTTAAGACATGCCAGAGGAAGCCCTTGAGCTTCTGGAGCTAGCTAGAGGGGGCTCAGGCAGGAAGGGCAGCTGCTGCAGGAGTCTGCTGGAGATTCTCGGCTGCAAGGCCAGCTCCTGGCAGGAGCAGCTTCTTAGCTCATGGGAGGGATAGCAGTCCTTTTTGGCTGGATAGCCATGGCCAGAGCATGGGAATGTCTTCTTGAGGAGCACTGTAGAGCTCACCATCCTCATCCCACAGAGAGCCAGGCTGGCAGCAGCCCTAAGCAATAGGATGCAGAGGTGTTTCCAGGGATCACAGTGCTTCTCTCAGAAGCCCGTGAAATGGCTCCAGGTTGAGGGAGAATCGGGTTTGGGTACGTTCTGGGAGGCGTGAGCAGCCTGTGGACCGGGAGCAGGTCTTGCTCACATGCTCAGGGATAGCCGATCGCCAGCGCTGGGGTCAGGAAGGAATTTTCCCCCGGGGCACATTGGCACTGGTCCCCGGGGGTTTTTTGCCTTCCTCTGAGCATTTAGCAAGACCACTTGTCAGGGCTCCTCTGGTCCATACTGCTGGCTCACTGCCTGCTGCTCATGCCCCACGAAGGTGGCCCCTCGTGTCCTGCAGCTGGGGGGGGAAGGCTTTTTTTCCCCGCGGAGGACCTGCGAGGGTCCCCGGGGGTTTTTTGCCTTCCTCCGCAGCCGAGCACAGCCCCTTCATGGGGCTCCTTTGAGCTGTTGTGGCCCAAAGGATGCTGCTCATGCTCCACGCAGGTGGCCCTCGTGCCCCGCATGCGGGGGGAGGAAGCTTTCTGGCCTCCCGGGGTATTCCCCGGGAGTTGCTCTTTGTCCTCTGGAGCATTGAGCACATCCCCTTGTCGGGCTTCCCTTTTGGCCTCGCTTCTTGCCCGCTGCTCTCGCACCTCCAAGCCACTCTCGTCTCCTGGCTCTCTTTGGCTCCATTGCCCAGAGCAAACTCGCAGTGACAGCGAGCTCTGCTCTTCCCTTAGCTCCATCTCCCCGCGGGTCCTCGCTTCTGCACAGCAGCCTGTGCTTGGAAGGCCTCCAGCCTTGCTGCCCCATCAGCAGCTGCCACTCTCCAGCTCTCCCTGCGTGCGACACCAGCGCCGGGCAGGCGCAAGAGCACTTGTCATGCATCCCCGGCCAGGAAGCGCAGCAAATGAACGACTGTTGCAAGTCTTGTGTGCTTATCATTGATAGGTGTCCTGCTTTGGGAAATACCCCATGCTACCACACACCTTCTCCTTCTACTACTTCTGCTTGCACATTTGTGTGTGGTCGCTGACGATGCTCATGACTAACACCCTAAAGCTTTCCGGCTGGATATAATGCAGAAGTGTCTGGCTGCTCTCGGGGCGCTGAGGCACTGGAACGGGTTGCCTAAAGGGGCTGTGTCTGCTCCATCCCATGGCCATGTACAGCACCAACACGCTGTACAGCCCCCCTGGGGTGTCACCCTATGGCGACGTACACCACCACATTGTACAGACCCTTGGGTGAGAGCGCCTGGTGAGACGTAATTCCAGGCTGACCCGCGCCTTGGGCAATCTGTTTCACGTGTGAGGCGTCCCTGAGAATGGCAGGCCAGTTGGAACTACGTGCTCTGAGGTCCTCTCCAACCATAACTAGCCTAGGAGTCGAGGATGTAAGGATTCTAAAAGAACATAAAATAGAAGAAACCAAACCAAAATCAAATGGAATAATAAAATAAAATCTTGATTCCACATGAAAGCTTTGTGATTTGTGTCCTTGAAAGTGTTTCTGGAGCTGAAAACCCCTGACATTGCAGAGAAATCAGTCTCCCTGCTATCCAGTTCAGGCTGAGCATAAGGAATGGAATGGAATGGAATGGAATGGAATGGACGGGACTTCACTAGACAAGACTAGAACAGAATTGGTATAGGCTAAGCTACATTATGTCTACAACTGTGGTTGACAAGTGATGCCCTAGATCAAAGGCATCCAGCCAGCAGAGCAGCTCTCTGCGGTGCAGGTGCCAGAGCCATTCAGGAGACAGGGAAAGGCACAGCTGCAGCGTAGCTCAGGCAGGGGGTGAAGGCCACAGGCTGAGCTGAGACATGTCCCCTGGGCCCTTGGCGGGAGGCGGTGAGGTGGGGGCCCCAGAGGAGACGGGTCCCAGCCACTGAGGCCTTACAACACCCCCAGAACCCTGGCAGAAGTAAACCTGCTCGCCTCATAGGCCCTCCTTTAGACACTTGCAACCTGCCGGAGGCATGCTGCAGGGACACAGTCAATTTTTGCAGGCAAGCGTGCTCATGCGTTGGCTGTCAGCATGTCAATACAGCAGAGCAGAAATCGGTGGGAAAGTTCCATGAAAAACTTGATATTTATTTAAAACTCCGCTGCAGATGGTTCGGATAGGCTCCTTGTAGCACGCAAGAGGGCAGACTGTAAATCCATTTAAGCTCATGGGAAAGCAGTCCTACCTACAACAGCTATTCTAGTTCGACTCAACCGAAAAACAGAGCCTCCTGACAGTACTCCCTCTGCAACTCTTTCCATCTCTTGCCCACAGCCCCTGCTCGGAAGAGGATAATATCCACCATCTTCATTTCTTCAATACTGCTGATCTCCTCAGTACATTCAGAAAAGTGGGTCACAGCCCGCATCGAAGATCACAACGAGTGACTCTGGACTTGAGCCACACACGTGGCTGAGCAGAGGTTCCCTCAAGGTGTCAGCGTCCAGTTGGAGAAAAGCCCAGTGCTGGACCCTCTTTCGGTCCTGATCCCAAGAGTGAGATTAAGACGCAAGCGAGGTCAAGTACTCTGTGGACGTGTTAATCTGACTTGTTTAGTTCCCTCGGGAGAAGCAGTAGTTACAAGATGCATGTTTGATGCAACACTCCAAATTAATTGACCGAGACAAAGAATAACACAAGGTAAAACTAAGCACATAGCAAAGCCACGTAACAAACAAACTGAAATTTGCTTAAGCCACGGGCCTCCCGGAACCCGCCAAACAGGGTCAAACTCCCATCCTTTCCAGGGTTGGACAGCAACAGGAGCCAATTTTTGGATTCCGGGTGAGATTCGTTTTACTCTTTCACCTTTTTGTGATTACCTTTTCCTCCTTTTAAAATGAGTTGGGGGAGTAGCTCTGTTCTTCATGTCATATCTTCCATGTTCCTGGTGGACCGGCTTCCCCGCTCTTGCAGCCAGCTCTTCAACTGCACCTGTCTGCTGCCATTCATGGCATAATGGGCAGGATTCCTCACACCATTCCTCCAGATGAAGGATGCAGGAGTCTTATCTCAGCTCTATCCCACTCATCCCTCAGGCAATGGAGGGTGGAGTCCCATTTCAGCTCCTCACACCCTTCTCCCAGGCAATGGCTATTGGACTATTATCTCAACTCCTCCCATCCATCTCTGAGACAAGAGATAGGTGGAATTTCATCTCAGCTTCTCATACCAATCCTTGAAACAGTGGAGCCTGATTTCCGTTCCGTCTCTCACAAATAGGCTTGTAAAAAGATGGAGAGCTCTTCAGAACAATCGGATCACGGATGGCCAGACGTCTGAGTTTTGATCTTACCGTGCTCTTCCCTTCTCCCTGAATCCCATAATGCATATTATGAACATCCATTGGGGCATTCCGTTTCTGTCCTGTTCCATTCCATTATGATTCTATTTCATTCCACTCGACTCTATTCCGTTCCGCTCTATTCCATTCCATTTCATCCATTCCATTCCATTTCATTCCATTCCATTTCATCCATTCCATGCCATGCCATTCCATTCCGTTCCATTCCGTTCCATTCCATTCCATTCCGTTCCATTCCATTCCGTGCCGTGCCATTCCATGCCATTCTGTGCCAGCACCTGGCAATGCAGCAGTCACAATGCCCCAGGAGAGGATAAAAGGGGGCAGCCTCCTGTGTCCCCTGGCAGAGGTGGCACGGGGCAGCCTTAAGACATGCCAGAGGAAGCCCTTGAGCTTCTGGAGCTAGCTAGAGGGGGCTCAGGCAGGAAGGGCAGCTGCTGCAGGAGTCTGCTGGAGATTCTCGGCTGCAAGGCCAGCTCCTGGCAGGAGCAGCTTCTTAGCTCATGGGAGGGATAGCAGTCCTTTTTGGCTGGATAGCCATGGCCAGAGCATGGGAATGTCTTCTTGAGGAGCACTGTAGAGCTCACCATCCTCATCCCACAGAGAGCCAGGCTGGCAGCAGCCCTAAGCAATAGGATGCAGAGGTGTTTCCAGGGATCACAGTGCTTCTCTCAGAAGCCCGTGAAATGGCTCCAGGTTGAGGGAGAATCGGGTTTGGGTACGTTCTGGGAGGCGTGAGCAGCCTGTGGACCGGGAGCAGGTCTTGCTCACATGCTCAGGGATAGCCGATCGCCAGCGCTGGGGTCAGGAAGGAATTTTCCCCCGGGGCACATTGGCACTGGTCCCCGGGGGTTTTTTGCCTTCCTCTGAGCATTTAGCAAGACCACTTGTCAGGGCTCCTCTGGTCCATACTGCTGGCTCACTGCCTGCTGCTCATGCCCCACGAAGGTGGCCCCTCGTGTCCTGCAGCTGGGGGGGGAAGGCTTTTTTTCCCCGCGGAGGACCTGCGAGGGTCCCCGGGGGTTTTTTGCCTTCCTCCGCAGCCGAGCACAGCCCCTTCATGGGGCTTCTTTGAGCTGTTGTGGCCCAAAGGATGCTGCTCATGCTCCACGCAGGTGGCCCTCGTGCCCCGCATGCGGGGGGAGGAAGCTTTCTGGCCTCCCGGGGTATTCCCCGGGAGTTGCTCTTTGTCCTCTGGAGCATTGAGCACATCCCCTTGTCGGGCTTCCCTTTTGGCCTCGCTTCTTGCCCGCTGCTCTCGCACCTCCAAGCCACTCTCGTCTCCTGGCTCTCTTTGGCTCCATTGCCCAGAGCAAACTCGCAGTGACAGCGAGCTCTGCTCTTCCCTTAGCTCCATCTCCCCGCGGGTCCTCGCTTCTGCACAGCAGCCTGTGCTTGGAAGGCCTCCAGCCTTGCTGCCCCATCAGCAGCTGCCACTCTCCAGCTCTCCCTGCGTGCGACACCAGCGCCGGGCAGGCGCAAGAGCACTTGTCATGCATCCCCGGCCAGGAAGCGCAGCAAATGAACGACTGTTGCAAGTCTTGTGTGCTTATCATTGATAGGTGTCCTGCTTTGGGAAATACCCCATGCTACCACACACCTTCTCCTTCTACTACTTCTGCTTGCACATTTGTGTGTGGTCGCTGACGATGCTCATGACTAACACCCTAAAGCTTTCCGGCTGGATATAATGCAGAAGTGTCTGGCTGCTCTCGGGGCGCTGAGGCACTGGAACGGGTTGCCTAAAGGGGCTGTGTCTGCTCCATCCCATGGCCATGTACAGCACCAACACGCTGTACAGCCCCCCTGGGGTGTCACCCTATGGCGACGTACACCACCACATTGTACAGACCCTTGGGTGAGAGCGCCTGGTGAGACGTAATTCCAGGCTGACCCGCGCCTTGGGCAATCTGTTTCACGTGTGAGGCGTCCCTGAGAATGGCAGGCCAGTTGGAACTACGTGCTCTGAGGTCCTCTCCAACCATAACTAGCCTAGGAGTCGAGGATGTAAGGATTCTAAAAGAACATAAAATAGAAGAAACCAAACCGAAATCAAATGGAATAATAAAATAAAATCTTGATTCCACATGAAAGCTTTGTGATTTGTGTCCTTGAAAGTGTTTCTGGAGCTGAAAACCCCTGACATTGCAGAGAAATCAGTCTCCCTGCTATCCAGTTCAGGCTGAGCATAGGGAATGGAATGGAATGGAATGGAATGGAATGGAATGGAATGGAATGGACGGGACTTCACTAGACAAGACTAGAACAGAATTGGTATAGGCTAAGCTACATTATGTCTACAACTGTGGTTGACAAGTGATGCCCTAGATCAAAGGCATCCAGCCAGCAGAGCAGCTCTCTGCGGTGCAGGTGCCAGAGCCATTCAGGAGACAGGGAAAGGCACAGCTGCAGCGTAGCTCAGGCAGGGGGTGAAGGCCACAGGCTGAGCTGAGACATGTCCCCTGGGCCCTTGGCGGGAGGCGGTGAGGTGGGGGCCCCAGAGGAGACGGGTCCCAGCCACTGAGGCCTTACAACACCCCCAGAACCCTGGCAGAAGTAAACCTGCTCGCCTCATAGGCCCTCCTTTAGACACTTGCAACCTGCCGGAGGCATGCTGCAGGGACACAGTCAATTTTTGCAGGCAAGCGTGCTCATGCGTTGGCTGTCAGCATGTCAATACAGCAGAGCAGAAATCGGTGGGAAAGTTCCATGAAAAACTTGATATTTATTTAAAACTCCGCTGCAGATGGTTCGGATAGGCTCCTTGTAGCACGCAAGAGGGCAGACTGTAAATCCATTTAAGCTCATGGGAAAGCAGTCCTACCTACAACAGCTATTCTAGTTCGACTCAACCGAAAAACAGAGCCTCCTGACAGTACTCCCTCTGCAACTCTTTCCATCTCTTGCCCACAGCCCCTGCTCGGAAGAGGATAATATCCACCATCTTCATTTCTTCAATACTGCTGATCTCCTCAGTACATTCAGAAAAGTGGGTCACAGCCCGCATCGAAGATCACAACGAGTGACTCTGGACTTGAGCCACACACGTGGCTGAGCAGAGGTTCCCTCAAGGTGTCAGCGTCCAGTTGGAGAAAAGCCCAGTGCTGGACCCTCTTTCGGTCCTGATCCCAAGAGTGAGATTAAGACGCAAGCGAGGTCAAGTACTCTGTGGACGTGTTAATCTGACTTGTTTAGTTCCCTCGGGAGAAGCAGTAGTTACAAGATGCATGTTTGATGCAACACTCCAAATTAATTGACCGAGACAAAGAATAACACAAGGTAAAACTAAGCACATAGCAAAGCCACGTAACAAACAAACTGAAATTTGCTTAAGCCACGGGCCTCCCGGAACCCGCCAAACAGGGTCAAACTCCCATCCTTTCCAGGGTTGGACAGCAACAGGAGCCAATTTTTGGATTCCGGGTGAGATTCGTTTTACTCTTTCACCTTTTTGTGATTACCTTTTCCTCCTTTTAAAATGAGTTGGGGGAGTAGCTCTGTTCTTCATGTCATATCTTCCATGTTCCTGGTGGACCGGCTTCCCCGCTCTTGCAGCCAGCTCTTCAACTGCACCTGTCTGCTGCCATTCATGGCATAATGGGCAGGATTCCTCACACCATTCCTCCAGATGAAGGATGCAGGAGTCTTATCTCAGCTCTATCCCACTCATCCCTCAGGCAATGGAGGGTGGAGTCCCATTTCAGCTCCTCACACCCTTCTCCCAGGCAATGGCTATTGGACTATTATCTCAACTCCTCCCATCCATCTCTGAGACAAGAGATAGGTGGAATTTCATCTCAGCTTCTCATACCAATCCTTGAAACAGTGGAGCCTGATTTCCGTTCCGTCTCTCACAAATAGGCTTGTAAAAAGATGGAGAGCTCTTCAGAACAATCGGATCACGGATGGCCAGACGTCTGAGTTTTGATCTTACCGTGCTCTTCCCTTCTCCCTGAATCCCATAATGCATATTATGAACATCCATTGGGGCATTCCGTTTCTGTCCTGTTCCATTCCATTATGATTCTATTTCATTCCACTCGACTCTATTCCGTTCCGCTCTATTCTATTCCATTCCATTTCATCCATTCCATTCCATTTCATTCCATTCCATTTCATCCATTCCATGCCATGCCATTCCATTCCGTTCCATTCCGTTCCATTCCATTCCGTTCCATTCCATTCCGTGCCGTGCCATTCCATGCCATTCTGTGCCAGCACCTGGCAATGCAGCAGTCACAATGCCCCAGGAGAGGATAAAAGGGGGCAGCCTCCTGTGTCCCCTGGCAGAGGTGGCACGGGGCAGCCTTAAGACATGCCAGAGGAAGCCCTTGAGCTTCTGGAGCTAGCTAGAGGGGGCTCAGGCAGGAAGGGCAGCTGCTGCAGGAGTCTGCTGGAGATTCTCGGCTGCAAGGCCAGCTCCTGGCAGGAGCAGCTTCTTAGCTCATGGGAGGGATAGCAGTCCTTTTTGGCTGGATAGCCATGGCCAGAGCATGGGAATGTCTTCTTGAGGAGCACTGTAGAGCTCACCATCCTCATCCCACAGAGAGCCAGGCTGGCAGCAGCCCTAAGCAATAGGATGCAGAGGTGTTTCCAGGGATCACAGTGCTTCTCTCAGAAGCCCGTGAAATGGCTCCAGGTTGAGGGAGAATCGGGTTTGGGTACGTTCTGGGAGGCGTGAGCAGCCTGTGGACCGGGAGCAGGTCTTGCTCACATGCTCAGGGATAGCCGATCGCCAGCGCTGGGGTCAGGAAGGAATTTTCCCCCGGGGCACATTGGCACTGGTCCCCGGGGGTTTTTTGCCTTCCTCTGAGCATTTAGCAAGACCACTTGTCAGGGCTCCTCTGGTCCATACTGCTGGCTCACTGCCTGCTGCTCATGCCCCACGAAGGTGGCCCCTCGTGTCCTGCAGCTGGGGGGGGAAGGCTTTTTTTCCCCGCGGAGGACCTGCGAGGGTCCCCGGGGGTTTTTTGCCTTCCTCCGCAGCCGAGCACAGCCCCTTCATGGGGCTCCTTTGAGCTGTTGTGGCCCAAAGGATGCTGCTCATGCTCCACGCAGGTGGCCCTCGTGCCCCGCATGCGGGGGGAGGAAGCTTTCTGGCCTCCCGGGGTATTCCCCGGGAGTTGCTCTTTGTCCTCTGGAGCATTGAGCACATCCCCTTGTCGGGCTTCCCTTTTGGCCTCGCTTCTTGCCCGCTGCTCTCGCACCTCCAAGCCACTCTCGTCTCCTGGCTCTCTTTGGCTCCATTGCCCAGAGCAAACTCGCAGTGACAGCGAGCTCTGCTCTTCCCTTAGCTCCATCTCCCCGCGGGTCCTCGCTTCTGCACAGCAGCCTGTGCTTGGAAGGCCTCCAGCCTTGCTGCCCCATCAGCAGCTGCCACTCTCCAGCTCTCCCTGCGTGCGACACCAGCGCCGGCCGGGCAGGCGCAAGAGCACTTGTCATGCATCCCCGGCCAGGAAGCGCAGCAAATGAACGACTGTTGCAAGTCTTGTGTGCTTATCATTGATAGGTGTCCTGCTTTGGGAAATACCCCATGCTACCACACACCTTCTCCTTCTACTACTTCTGCTTGCACATTTGTGTGTGGTCGCTGACGATGCTCATGACTAACACCCTAAAGCTTTCCGGCTGGATATAATGCAGAAGTGTCTGGCTGCTCTCGGGGCGCTGAGGCACTGGAACGGGTTGCCTAAAGGGGCTGTGTCTGCTCCATCCCATGGCCATGTACAGCACCAACACGCTGTACAGCCCCCCTGGGGTGTCACCCTATGGCGACGTACACCACCACATTGTACAGACCCTTGGGTGAGAGCGCCTGGTGAGACGTAATTCCAGGCTGACCCGCGCCTTGGGCAATCTGTTTCACGTGTGAGGCGTCCCTGAGAATGGCAGGCCAGTTGGAACTACGTGCTCTGAGGTCCTCTCCAACCATAACTAGCCTAGGAGTCGAGGATGTAAGGATTCTAAAAGAACATAAAATAGAAGAAACCAAACCAAAATCAAATGGAATAATAAAATAAAATCTTGATTCCACATGAAAGCTTTGTGATTTGTGTCCTTGAAAGTGTTTCTGGAGCTGAAAACCCCTGACATTGCAGAGAAATCAGTCTCCCTGCTATCCAGTTCAGGCTGAGCATAGGGAAGGGAATGGAATGGAATGGAATGGAATGGACGGGACTTCACTAGACAAGACTAGAACAGAATTGGTATAGGCTAAGCTACATTATGTCTACAACTGTGGTTGACAAGTGATGCCCTAGATCAAAGGCATCCAGCCAGCAGAGCAGCTCTCTGCGGTGCAGGTGCCAGAGCCATTCAGGAGACAGGGAAAGGCACAGCTGCAGCGTAGCTCAGGCAGGGGGTGAAGGCCACAGGCTGAGCTGAGACATGTCCCCTGGGCCCTTGGCGGGAGGCGGTGAGGTGGGGGCCCCAGAGGAGACGGGTCCCAGCCACTGAGGCCTTACAACACCCCCAGAACCCTGGCAGAAGTAAACCTGCTCGCCTCATAGGCCCTCCTTTAGACACTTGCAACCTGCCGGAGGCATGCTGCAGGGACACAGTCAATTTTTGCAGGCAAGCGTGCTCATGCGTTGGCTGTCAGCATGTCAATACAGCAGAGCAGAAATCGGTGGGAAAGTTCCATGAAAAACTTGATATTTATTTAAAACTCCGCTGCAGATGGTTCGGATAGGCTCCTTGTAGCACGCAAGAGGGCAGACTGTAAATCCATTTAAGCTCATGGGAAAGCAGTCCTACCTACAACAGCTATTCTAGTTCGACTCAACCGAAAAACAGAGCCTCCTGACAGTACTCCCTCTGCAACTCTTTCCATCTCTTGCCCACAGCCCCTGCTCGGAAGAGGATAATATCCACCATCTTCATTTCTTCAATACTGCTGATCTCCTCAGTACATTCAGAAAAGTGGGTCACAGCCCGCATCGAAGATCACAACGAGTGACTCTGGACTTGAGCCACACACGTGGCTGAGCAGAGGTTCCCTCAAGGTGTCAGCGTCCAGTTGGAGAAAAACCCAGTGCTGGACCCTCTTTCGGTCCTGATCCCAAGAGTGAGATTAAGACGCAAGCGAGGTCAAGTACTCTGCGGACGTGTTAATCTGACTTGTTTAGTTCCCTCGGGAGAAGCAGTAGTTACAAGATGCATGTTTGATGCAACACTCCAAATTAATTGACCGAGACAAAGAATAACACAAGGTAAAACTAAGCACATAGCAAAGCCACGTAACAAACAAACTGAAATTTGCTTAAGCCACGGGCCTCCCGGAACCCGCCAAACAGGGTCAAACTCCCATCCTTTCCAGGGTTGGACAGCAACAGGAGCCAATTTTTGGATTCCGGGTGAGATTCGTTTTACTCTTTCACCTTTTTGTGATTACCTTTTCCTCCTTTTAAAATGAGTTGGGGGAGTAGCTCTGTTCTTCATGTCATATCTTCCATGTTCCTGGTGGACCGGCTTCCCCGCTCTTGCAGCCAGCTCTTCAACTGCACCTGTCTGCTGCCATTCATGGCATAATGGGCAGGATTCCTCACACCATTCCTCCAGATGAAGGATGCAGGAGTCTTATCTCAGCTCTATCCCACTCATCCCTCAGGCAATGGAGGGTGGAGTCCCATTTCAGCTCCTCACACCCTTCTCCCAGGCAATGGCTATTGGACTATTATCTCAACTCCTCCCATCCATCTCTGAGACAAGAGATAGGTGGAATTTCATCTCAGCTTCTCATACCAATCCTTGAAACAGTGGAGCCTGATTTCCGTTCCGTCTCTCACAAATAGGCTTGTAAAAAGATGGAGAGCTCTTCAGAACAATCGGATCACGGATGGCCAGACGTCTGAGTTTTGATCTTACCGTGCTCTTCCCTTCTCCCTGAATCCCATAATGCATATTATGAACATCCATTGGGGCATTCCGTTTCTGTCCTGTTCCATTCCATTATGATTCTATTTCATTCCACTCGACTCTATTCCGTTCCGCTCTATTCCATTCCATTTCATCCATTCCATTCCATTTCATTCCATTCCATTTCATCCATTCCATGCCATGCCATTCCATTCCGTTCCATTCCGTTCCATTCCGTTCCATTCCATTCCATTCCGTTCCATTCCATTCCGTGCCGTGCCATTCCATGCCATTCTGTGCCAGCACCTGGCAATGCAGCAGTCACAATGCCCCAGGAGAGGATAAAAGGGGGCAGCCTCCTGTGTCCCCTGGCAGAGGTGGCACGGGGCAGCCTTAAGACATGCCAGAGGAAGCCCTTGAGCTTCTGGAGCTAGCTAGAGGGGGCTCAGGCAGGAAGGGCAGCTGCTGCAGGAGTCTGCTGGAGATTCTCGGCTGCAAGGCCAGCTCCTGGCAGGAGCAGCTTCTTAGCTCATGGGAGGGATAGCAGTCCTTTTTGGCTGGATAGCCATGGCCAGAGCATGGGAATGTCTTCTTGAGGAGCACTGTAGAGCTCACCATCCTCATCCCACAGAGAGCCAGGCTGGCAGCAGCCCTAAGCAATAGGATGCAGAGGTGTTTCCAGGGATCACAGTGCTTCTCTCAGAAGCCCGTGAAATGGCTCCAGGTTGAGGGAGAATCGGGTTTGGGTACGTTCTGGGAGGCGTGAGCAGCCTGTGGACCGGGAGCAGGTCTTGCTCACATGCTCAGGGATAGCCGATCGCCAGCGCTGGGGTCAGGAAGGAATTTTCCCCCGGGGCACATTGGCACTGGTCCCCGGGGGTTTTTTGCCTTCCTCTGAGCATTTAGCAAGACCACTTGTCAGGGCTCCTCTGGTCCATACTGCTGGCTCACTGCCTGCTGCTCATGCCCCACGAAGGTGGCCCCTCGTGTCCTGCAGCTGGGGGGGGAAGGCTTTTTTTCCCCGCGGAGGACCTGCGAGGGTCCCCGGGGGTTTTTTGCCTTCCTCCGCAGCCGAGCACAGCCCCTTCATGGGGCTCCTTTGAGCTGTTGTGGCCCAAAGGATGCTGCTCATGCTCCACGCAGGTGGCCCTCGTGCCCCGCATGCGGGGGGAGGAAGCTTTCTGGCCTCCCGGGGTATTCCCCGGGAGTTGCTCTTTGTCCTCTGGAGCATTGAGCACATCCCCTTGTCGGGCTTCCCTTTTGGCCTCGCTTCTTGCCCGCTGCTCTCGCACCTCCAAGCCACTCTCGTCTCCTGGCTCTCTTTGGCTCCATTGCCCAGAGCAAACTCGCAGTGACAGCGAGCTCTGCTCTTCCCTTAGCTCCATCTCCCCGCGGGTCCTCGCTTCTGCACAGCAGCCTGTGCTTGGAAGGCCTCCAGCCTTGCTGCCCCATCAGCAGCTGCCACTCTCCAGCTCTCCCTGCGTGCGACACCAGCGCCGGGCAGGCGCAAGAGCACTTGTCATGCATCCCCGGCCAGGAAGCGCAGCAAATGAACGACTGTTGCAAGTCTTGTGTGCTTATCATTGATAGGTGTCCTGCTTTGGGAAATACCCCATGCTACCACACACCTTCTCCTTCTACTACTTCTGCTTGCACATTTGTGTGTGGTCGCTGACGATGCTCATGACTAACACCCTAAAGCTTTCCGGCTGGATATAATGCAGGAGTGTCTGGCTGCTCTCGGGGCGCTGAGGCACTGGAACGGGTTGCCTAAAGGGGCTGTGTCTGCTCCATCCCATGGCCATGTACAGCACCAACACGCTGTACAGCCCCCCTGGGGTGTCACCCTATGGCGACGTACACCACCACATTGTACAGACCCTTGGGTGAGAGCGCCTGGTGAGACGTAATTCCAGGCTGACCCGCGCCTTGGGCAATCTGTTTCACGTGTGAGGCGTCCCTGAGAATGGCAGGCCAGTTGGAACTACGTGCTCTGAGGTCCTCTCCAACCATAACTAGCCTAGGAGTCGAGGATGTAAGGATTCTAAAAGAACATAAAATAGAAGAAACCAAACCAAAATCAAATGGAATAATAAAATAAAATCTTGATTCCACATGAAAGCTTTGTGATTTGTGTCCTTGAAAGTGTTTCTGGAGCTGAAAACCCCTGACATTGCAGAGAAATCAGTCTCCCTGCTATCCAGTTCAGGCTGAGCATAGGGAATGGAATGGAATGGAATGGAATGGAATGGAATGGACGGGACTTCACTAGACAAGACTAGAACAGAATTGGTATAGGCTAAGCTACATTATGTCTACAACTGTGGTTGACAAGTGATGCCCTAGATCAAAGGCATCCAGCCAGCAGAGCAGCTCTCTGCGGTGCAGGTGCCAGAGCCATTCAGGAGACAGGGAAAGGCACAGCTGCAGCGTAGCTCAGGCAGGGGGTGAAGGCCACAGGCTGAGCTGAGACATGTCCCCTGGGCCCTTGGCGGGAGGCGGTGAGGTGGGGGCCCCAGAGGAGACGGGTCCCAGCCACTGAGGCCTTACAACACCCCCAGAACCCTGGCAGAAGTAAACCTGCTCGCCTCATAGGCCCTCCTTTAGACACTTGCAACCTGCCGGAGGCATGCTGCAGGGACACAGTCAATTTTTGCAGGCAAGCGTGCTCATGCGTTGGCTGTCAGCATGTCAATACAGCAGAGCAGAAATCGGTGGGAAAGTTCCATGAAAAACTTGATATTTATTTAAAACTCCGCTGCAGATGGTTCGGATAGGCTCCTTGTAGCACGCAAGAGGGCAGACTGTAAATCCATTTAAGCTCATGGGAAAGCAGTCCTACCTACAACAGCTATTCTAGTTCGACTCAACCGAAAAACAGAGCCTCCTGACAGTACTCCCTCTGCAACTCTTTCCATCTCTTGCCCACAGCCCCTGCTCGGAAGAGGATAATATCCACCATCTTCATTTCTTCAATACTGCTGATCTCCTCAGTACATTCAGAAAAGTGGGTCACAGCCCGCATCGAAGATCACAACGAGTGACTCTGGACTTGAGCCACACACGTGGCTGAGCAGAGGTTCCCTCAAGGTGTCAGCGTCCAGTTGGAGAAAAGCCCAGTGCTGGACCCTCTTTCGGTCCTGATCCCAAGAGTGAGATTAAGACGCAAGCGAGGTCAAGTACTCTGTGGACGTGTTAATCTGACTTGTTTAGTTCCCTCGGGAGAAGCAGTAGTTACAAGATGCATGTTTGATGCAACACTCCAAATTAATTGACCGAGACAAAGAATAACACAAGGTAAAACTAAGCACATAGCAAAGCCACGTAACAAACAAACTGAAATTTGCTTAAGCCACGGGCCTCCCGGAACCCGCCAAACAGGGTCAAACTCCCATCCTTTCCAGGGTTGGACAGCAACAGGAGCCAATTTTTGGATTCCGGGTGAGATTCGTTTTACTCTTTCACCTTTTTGTGATTACCTTTTCCTCCTTTTAAAATGAGTTGGGGGAGTAGCTCTGTTCTTCATGTCATATCTTCCATGTTCCTGGTGGACCGGCTTCCCCGCTCTTGCAGCCAGCTCTTCAACTGCACCTGTCTGCTGCCATTCATGGCATAATGGGCAGGATTCCTCACACCATTCCTCCAGATGAAGGATGCAGGAGTCTTATCTCAGCTCTATCCCACTCATCCCTCAGGCAATGGAGGGTGGAGTCCCATTTCAGCTCCTCACACCCTTCTCCCAGGCAATGGCTATTGGACTATTATCTCAACTCCTCCCATCCATCTCTGAGACAAGAGATAGGTGGAATTTCATCTCAGCTTCTCATACCAATCCTTGAAACAGTGGAGCCTGATTTCCGTTCCGTCTCTCACAAATAGGCTTGTAAAAAGATGGAGAGCTCTTCAGAACAATCGGATCACGGATGGCCAGACGTCTGAGTTTTGATCTTACCGTGCTCTTCCCTTCTCCCTGAATCCCATAATGCATATTATGAACATCCATTGGGGCATTCCGTTTCTGTCCTGTTCCATTCCATTATGATTCTATTTCATTCCACTCGACTCTATTCCGTTCCGCTCTATTCCATTCCATTTCATCCATTCCATTCCATTTCATTCCATTCCATTTCATCCATTCCATGCCATGCCATTCCATTCCGTTCCATTCCGTTCCATTCCATTCCATTCCGTTCCATTCCATTCCGTGCCGTGCCATTCCATGCCATTCTGTGCCAGCACCTGGCAATGCAGCAGTCACAATGCCCCAGGAGAGGATAAAAGGGGGCAGCCTCCTGTGTCCCCTGGCAGAGGTGGCACGGGGCAGCCTTAAGACATGCCAGAGGAAGCCCTTGAGCTTCTGGAGCTAGCTAGAGGGGGCTCAGGCAGGAAGGGCAGCTGCTGCAGGAGTCTGCTGGAGATTCTCGGCTGCAAGGCCAGCTCCTGGCAGGAGCAGCTTCTTAGCTCATGGGAGGGATAGCAGTCCTTTTTGGCTGGATAGCCATGGCCAGAGCATGGGAATGTCTTCTTGAGGAGCACTGTAGAGCTCACCATCCTCATCCCACAGAGAGCCAGGCTGGCAGCAGCCCTAAGCAATAGGATGCAGAGGTGTTTCCAGGGATCACAGTGCTTCTCTCAGAAGCCCGTGAAATGGCTCCAGGTTGAGGGAGAATCGGGTTTGGGTACGTTCTGGGAGGCGTGAGCAGCCTGTGGACCGGGAGCAGGTCTTGCTCACATGCTCAGGGATAGCCGATCGCCAGCGCTGGGGTCAGGAAGGAATTTTCCCCCGGGGCACATTGGCACTGGTCCCCGGGGGTTTTTTGCCTTCCTCTGAGCATTTAGCAAGACCACTTGTCAGGGCTCCTCTGGTCCATACTGCTGGCTCACTGCCTGCTGCTCATGCCCCACGAAGGTGGCCCCTCGTGTCCTGCAGCTGGGGGGGGAAGGCTTTTTTTCCCCGCGGAGGACCTGCGAGGGTCCCCGGGGGTTTTTTGCCTTCCTCCGCAGCCGAGCACAGCCCCTTCATGGGGCTCCTTTGAGCTGTTGTGGCCCAAAGGATGCTGCTCATGCTCCACGCAGGTGGCCCTCGTGCCCCGCATGCGGGGGGAGGAAGCTTTCTGGCCTCCCGGGGTATTCCCCGGGAGTTGCTCTTTGTCCTCTGGAGCATTGAGCACATCCCCTTGTCGGGCTTCCCTTTTGGCCTCGCTTCTTGCCCGCTGCTCTCGCACCTCCAAGCCACTCTCGTCTCCTGGCTCTCTTTGGCTCCATTGCCCAGAGCAAACTCGCAGTGACAGCGAGCTCTGCTCTTCCCTTAGCTCCATCTCCCCGCGGGTCCTCGCTTCTGCACAGCAGCCTGTGCTTGGAAGGCCTCCAGCCTTGCTGCCCCATCAGCAGCTGCCACTCTCCAGCTCTCCCTGCGTGCGACACCAGCGCCGGGCAGGCGCAAGAGCACTTGTCATGCATCCCCGGCCAGGAAGCGCAGCAAATGAACGACTGTTGCAAGTCTTGTGTGCTTATCATTGATAGGTGTCCTGCTTTGGGAAATACCCCATGCTACCACACACCTTCTCCTTCTACTACTTCTGCTTGCACATTTGTGTGTGGTCGCTGACGATGCTCATGACTAACACCCTAAAGCTTTCCGGCTGGATATAATGCAGAAGTGTCTGGCTGCTCTCGGGGCGCTGAGGCACTGGAACGGGTTGCCTAAAGGGGCTGTGTCTGCTCCATCCCATGGCCATGTACAGCACCAACACGCTGTACAGCCCCCCTGGGGTGTCACCCTATGGCGACGTACACCACCACATTGTACAGACCCTTGGGTGAGAGCGCCTGGTGAGACGTAATTCCAGGCTGACCCGCGCCTTGGGCAATCTGTTTCACGTGTGAGGCGTCCCTGAGAATGGCAGGCCAGTTGGAACTACGTGCTCTGAGGTCCTCTCCAACCATAACTAGCCTAGGAGTCGAGGATGTAAGGATTCTAAAAGAACATAAAATAGAAGAAACCAAACCAAAATCAAATGGAATAATAAAATAAAATCTTGATTCCACATGAAAGCTTTGTGATTTGTGTCCTTGAAAGTGTTTCTGGAGCTGAAAACCCCTGACATTGCAGAGAAATCAGTCTCCCTGCTATCCAGTTCAGGCTGAGCATAAGGAATGGAATGGAATGGAATGGAATGGAATGGAATGGAATGGAATGGACGGGACTTCACTAGACAAGACTAGAACAGAATTGGTATAGGCTAAGCTACATTATGTCTACAACTGTGGTTGACAAGTGATGCCCTAGATCAAAGGCATCCAGCCAGCAGAGCAGCTCTCTGCGGTGCAGGTGCCAGAGCCATTCAGGAGACAGGGAAAGGCACAGCTGCAGCGTAGCTCAGGCAGGGGGTGAAGGCCACAGGCTGAGCTGAGACATGTCCCCTGGGCCCTTGGCGGGAGGCGGTGAGGTGGGGGCCCCAGAGGAGACGGGTCCCAGCCACTGAGGCCTTACAACACCCCCAGAACCCTGGCAGAAGTAAACCTGCTCGCCTCATAGGCCCTCCTTTAGACACTTGCAACCTGCCGGAGGCATGCTGCAGGGACACAGTCAATTTTTGCAGGCAAGCGTGCTCATGCGTTGGCTGTCAGCATGTCAATACAGCAGAGCAGAAATCGGTGGGAAAGTTCCATGAAAAACTTGATATTTATTTAAAACTCCGCTGCAGATGGTTCGGATAGGCTCCTTGTAGCACGCAAGAGGGCAGACTGTAAATCCATTTAAGCTCATGGGAAAGCAGTCCTACCTACAACAGCTATTCTAGTTCGACTCAACCGAAAAACAGAGCCTCCTGACAGTACTCCCTCTGCAACTCTTTCCATCTCTTGCCCACAGCCCCTGCTCGGAAGAGGATAATATCCACCATCTTCATTTCTTCAATACTGCTGATCTCCTCAGTACATTCAGAAAAGTGGGTCACAGCCCGCATCGAAGATCACAACGAGTGACTCTGGACTTGAGCCACACACGTGGCTGAGCAGAGGTTCCCTCAAGGTGTCAGCGTCCAGTTGGAGAAAAGCCCAGTGCTGGACCCTCTTTCGGTCCTGATCCCAAGAGTGAGATTAAGACGCAAGCGAGGTCAAGTACTCTGTGGACGTGTTAATCTGACTTGTTTAGTTCCCTCGGGAGAAGCAGTAGTTACAAGATGCATGTTTGATGCAACACTCCAAATTAATTGACCGAGACAAAGAATAACACAAGGTAAAACTAAGCACATAGCAAAGCCACGTAACAAACAAACTGAAATTTGCTTAAGCCACGGGCCTCCCGGAACCCGCCAAACAGGGTCAAACTCCCATCCTTTCCAGGGTTGGACAGCAACAGGAGCCAATTTTTGGATTCCGGGTGAGATTCGTTTTACTCTTTCACCTTTTTGTGATTACCTTTTCCTCCTTTTAAAATGAGTTGGGGGAGTAGCTCTGTTCTTCATGTCATATCTTCCATGTTCCTGGTGGACCGGCTTCCCCGCTCTTGCAGCCAGCTCTTCAACTGCACCTGTCTGCTGCCATTCATGGCATAATGGGCAGGATTCCTCACACCATTCCTCCAGATGAAGGATGCAGGAGTCTTATCTCAGCTCTATCCCACTCATCCCTCAGGCAATGGAGGGTGGAGTCCCATTTCAGCTCCTCACACCCTTCTCCCAGGCAATGGCTATTGGACTATTATCTCAACTCCTCCCATCCATCTCTGAGACAAGAGATAGGTGAATTTCATCTCAGCTTCTCATACCAATCCTTGAAACAGTGGAGCCTGATTTCCGTTCCGTCTCTCACAAATAGGCTTGTAAAAAGATGGAGAGCTCTTCAGAACAATCGGATCACGGATGGCCAGACGTCTGAGTTTTGATCTTACCGTGCTCTTCCCTTCTCCCTGAATCCCATAATGCATATTATGAACATCCATTGGGGCATTCCGTTTCTGTCCTGTTCCATTCCATTATGATTCTATTTCATTCCACTCGACTCTATTCCGTTCCGCTCTATTCCATTCCATTTCATCCATTCCATTCCATTTCATTCCATTCCATTTCATCCATTCCATGCCATGCCATTCCATTCCGTTCCATTCCGTTCCATTCCGTTCCATTCCATTCCATTCCGTTCCATTCCATTCCGTGCCGTGCCATTCCATGCCATTCTGTGCCAGCACCTGGCAATGCAGCAGTCACAATGCCCCAGGAGAGGATAAAAGGGGGCAGCCTCCTGTGTCCCCTGGCAGAGGTGGCACGGGGCAGCCTTAAGACATGCCAGAGGAAGCCCTTGAGCTTCTGGAGCTAGCTAGAGGGGGCTCAGGCAGGAAGGGCAGCTGCTGCAGGAGTCTGCTGGAGATTCTCGGCTGCAAGGCCAGCTCCTGGCAGGAGCAGCTTCTTAGCTCATGGGAGGGATAGCAGTCCTTTTTGGCTGGATAGCCATGGCCAGAGCATGGGAATGTCTTCTTGAGGAGCACTGTAGAGCTCACCATCCTCATCCCACAGAGAGCCAGGCTGGCAGCAGCCCTAAGCAATAGGATGCAGAGGTGTTTCCAGGGATCACAGTGCTTCTCTCAGAAGCCCGTGAAATGGCTCCAGGTTGAGGGAGAATCGGGTTTGGGTACGTTCTGGGAGGCGTGAGCAGCCTGTGGACCGGGAGCAGGTCTTGCTCACATGCTCAGGGATAGCCGATCGCCAGCGCTGGGGTCAGGAAGGAATTTTCCCCCGGGGCACATTGGCACTGGTCCCCGGGGGTTTTTTGCCTTCCTCTGAGCATTTAGCAAGACCACTTGTCAGGGCTCCTCTGGTCCATACTGCTGGCTCACTGCCTGCTGCTCATGCCCCACGAAGGTGGCCCCTCGTGTCCTGCAGCTGGGGGGGGAAGGCTTTTTTTCCCCGCGGAGGACCTGCGAGGGTCCCCGGGGGTTTTTTGCCTTCCTCCGCAGCCGAGCACAGCCCCTTCATGGGGCTCCTTTGAGCTGTTGTGGCCCAAAGGATGCTGCTCATGCTCCACGCAGGTGGCCCTCGTGCCCCGCATGCGGGGGGAGGAAGCTTTCTGGCCTCCCGGGGTATTCCCCGGGAGTTGCTCTTTGTCCTCTGGAGCATTGAGCACATCCCCTTGTCGGGCTTCCCTTTTGGCCTCGCTTCTTGCCCGCTGCTCTCGCACCTCCAAGCCACTCTCGTCTCCTGGCTCTCTTTGGCTCCATTGCCCAGAGCAAACTCGCAGTGACAGCGAGCTCTGCTCTTCCCTTAGCTCCATCTCCCCGCGGGTCCTCGCTTCTGCACAGCAGCCTGTGCTTGGAAGGCCTCCAGCCTTGCTGCCCCATCAGCAGCTGCCACTCTCCAGCTCTCCCTGCGTGCGACACCAGCGCCGGCCGGGCAGGCGCAAGAGCACTTGTCATGCATCCCCGGCCAGGAAGCGCAGCAAATGAACGACTGTTGCAAGTCTTGTGTGCTTATCATTGATAGGTGTCCTGCTTTGGGAAATACCCCATGCTACCACACACCTTCTCCTTCTACTACTTCTGCTTGCACATTTGTGTGTGGTCGCTGACGATGCTCATGACTAACACCCTAAAGCTTTCCGGCTGGATATAATGCAGAAGTGTCTGGCTGCTCTCGGGGCGCTGAGGCACTGGAACGGGTTGCCTAAAGGGGCTGTGTCTGCTCCATCCCATGGCCATGTACAGCACCAACACGCTGTACAGCCCCCCTGGGGTGTCACCCTATGGCGACGTACACCACCACATTGTACAGACCCTTGGGTGAGAGCGCCTGGTGAGACGTAATTCCAGGCTGACCCGCGCCTTGGGCAATCTGTTTCACGTGTGAGGCGTCCCTGAGAATGGCAGGCCAGTTGGAACTACGTGCTCTGAGGTCCTCTCCAACCATAACTAGCCTAGGAGTCGAGGATGTAAGGATTCTAAAAGAACATAAAATAGAAGAAACCAAACCAAAATCAAATGGAATAATAAAATAAAATCTTGATTCCACATGAAAGCTTTGTGATTTGTGTCCTTGAAAGTGTTTCTGGAGCTGAAAACCCCTGACATTGCAGAGAAATCAGTCTCCCTGCTATCCAGTTCAGGCTGAGCATAGGGAATGGAATGGAATGGAATGGAATGGAATGGAATGGACGGGACTTCACTAGACAAGACTAGAACAGAATTGGTATAGGCTAAGCTACATTATGTCTACAACTGTGGTTGACAAGTGATGCCCTAGATCAAAGGCATCCAGCCAGCAGAGCAGCTCTCTGCGGTGCAGGTGCCAGAGCCATTCAGGAGACAGGGAAAGGCACAGCTGCAGCGTAGCTCAGGCAGGGGGTGAAGGCCACAGGCTGAGCTGAGACATGTCCCCTGGGCCCTTGGCGGGAGGCGGTGAGGTGGGGGCCCCAGAGGAGACGGGTCCCAGCCACTGAGGCCTTACAACACCCCCAGAACCCTGGCAGAAGTAAACCTGCTCGCCTCATAGGCCCTCCTTTAGACACTTGCAACCTGCCGGAGGCATGCTGCAGGGACACAGTCAATTTTTGCAGGCAAGCGTGCTCATGCGTTGGCTGTCAGCATGTCAATACAGCAGAGCAGAAATCGGTGGGAAAGTTCCATGAAAAACTTGATATTTATTTAAAACTCCGCTGCAGATGGTTCGGATAGGCTCCTTGTAGCACGCAAGAGGGCAGACTGTAAATCCATTTAAGCTCATGGGAAAGCAGTCCTACCTACAACAGCTATTCTAGTTCGACTCAACCGAAAAACAGAGCCTCCTGACAGTACTCCCTCTGCAACTCTTTCCATCTCTTGCCCACAGCCCCTGCTCGGAAGAGGATAATATCCACCATCTTCATTTCTTCAATACTGCTGATCTCCTCAGTACATTCAGAAAAGTGGGTCACAGCCCGCATCGAAGATCACAACGAGTGACTCTGGACTTGAGCCACACACGTGGCTGAGCAGAGGTTCCCTCAAGGTGTCAGCGTCCAGTTGGAGAAAAGCCCAGTGCTGGACCCTCTTTCGGTCCTGATCCCAAGAGTGAGATTAAGACGCAAGCGAGGTCAAGTACTCTGTGGACGTGTTAATCTGACTTGTTTAGTTCCCTCAGGAGAAGCAGTAGTTACAAGATGCATGTTTGATGCAACACTCCAAATTAATTGACCGAGACAAAGAATAACACAAGGTAAAACTAAGCACATAGCAAAGCCACGTAACAAACAAACTGAAATTTGCTTAAGCCACGGGCCTCCCGGAACCCGCCAAACAGGGTCAAACTCCCATCCTTTCCAGGGTTGGACAGCAACAGGAGCCAATTTTTGGATTCCGGGTGAGATTCGTTTTACTCTTTCACCTTTTTGTGATTACCTTTTCCTCCTTTTAAAATGAGTTGGGGGAGTAGCTCTGTTCTTCATGTCATATCTTCCATGTTCCTGGTGGACCGGCTTCCCCGCTCTTGCAGCCAGCTCTTCAACTGCACCTGTCTGCTGCCATTCATGGCATAATGGGCAGGATTCCTCACACCATTCCTCCAGATGAAGGATGCAGGAGTCTTATCTCAGCTCTATCCCACTCATCCCTCAGGCAATGGAGGGTGGAGTCCCATTTCAGCTCCTCACACCCTTCTCCCAGGCAATGGCTATTGGACTATTATCTCAACTCCTCCCATCCATCTCTGAGACAAGAGATAGGTGGAATTTCATCTCAGCTTCTCATACCAATCCTTGAAACAGTGGAGCCTGATTTCCGTTCCGTCTCTCACAAATAGGCTTGTAAAAAGATGGAGAGCTCTTCAGAACAATCGGATCACGGATGGCCAGACGTCTGAGTTTTGATCTTACCGTGCTCTTCCCTTCTCCCTGAATCCCATAATGCATATTATGAACATCCATTGGGGCATTCCGTTTCTGTCCTGTTCCATTCCATTATGATTCTATTTCATTCCACTCGACTCTATTCCGTTCCGCTCTATTCCATTCCATTTCATCCATTCCATTCCATTTCATTCCATTCCATTTCATCCATTCCATGCCATGCCATTCCATTCCGTTCCATTCCGTTCCATTCCGTTCCATTCCATTCCATTCCGTTCCATTCCATTCCGTGCCGTGCCATTCCATGCCATTCTGTGCCAGCACCTGGCAATGCAGCAGTCACAATGCCCCAGGAGAGGATAAAAGGGGGCAGCCTCCTGTGTCCCCTGGCAGAGGTGGCACGGGGCAGCCTTAAGACATGCCAGAGGAAGCCCTTGAGCTTCTGGAGCTAGCTAGAGGGGGCTCAGGCAGGAAGGGCAGCTGCTGCAGGAGTCTGCTGGAGATTCTCGGCTGCAAGGCCAGCTCCTGGCAGGAGCAGCTTCTTAGCTCATGGGAGGGATAGCAGTCCTTTTTGGCTGGATAGCCATGGCCAGAGCATGGGAATGTCTTCTTGAGGAGCACTGTAGAGCTCACCATCCTCATCCCACAGAGAGCCAGGCTGGCAGCAGCCCTAAGCAATAGGATGCAGAGGTGTTTCCAGGGATCACAGTGCTTCTCTCAGAAGCCCGTGAAATGGCTCCAGGTTGAGGGAGAATCGGGTTTGGGTACGTTCTGGGAGGCGTGAGCAGCCTGTGGACCGGGAGCAGGTCTTGCTCACATGCTCAGGGATAGCCGATCGCCAGCGCTGGGGTCAGGAAGGAATTTTCCCCCGGGGCACATTGGCACTGGTCCCCGGGGGTTTTTTGCCTTCCTCTGAGCATTTAGCAAGACCACTTGTCAGGGCTCCTCTGGTCCATACTGCTGGCTCACTGCCTGCTGCTCATGCCCCACGAAGGTGGCCCCTCGTGTCCTGCAGCTGGGGGGGGAAGGCTTTTTTTCCCCGCGGAGGACCTGCGAGGGTCCCCGGGGGTTTTTTGCCTTCCTCCGCAGCCGAGCACAGCCCCTTCATGGGGCTCCTTTGAGCTGTTGTGGCCCAAAGGATGCTGCTCATGCTCCACGCAGGTGGCCCTCGTGCCCCGCATGCGGGGGGAGGAAGCTTTCTGGCCTCCCGGGGTATTCCCCGGGAGTTGCTCTTTGTCCTCTGGAGCATTGAGCACATCCCCTTGTCGGGCTTCCCTTTTGGCCTCGCTTCTTGCCCGCTGCTCTCGCACCTCCAAGCCACTCTCGTCTCCTGGCTCTCTTTGGCTCCATTGCCCAGAGCAAACTCGCAGTGACAGCGAGCTCTGCTCTTCCCTTAGCTCCATCTCCCCGCGGGTCCTCGCTTCTGCACAGCAGCCTGTGCTTGGAAGGCCTCCAGCCTTGCTGCCCCATCAGCAGCTGCCACTCTCCAGCTCTCCCTGCGTGCGACACCAGCGCCGGGCAGGCGCAAGAGCACTTGTCATGCATCCCCGGCCAGGAAGCGCAGCAAATGAACGACTGTTGCAAGTCTTGTGTGCTTATCATTGATAGGTGTCCTGCTTTGGGAAATACCCCATGCTACCACACACCTTCTCCTTCTACTACTTCTGCTTGCACATTTGTGTGTGGTCGCTGACGATGCTCATGACTAACACCCTAAAGCTTTCCGGCTGGATATAATGCAGAAGTGTCTGGCTGCTCTCGGGGCGCTGAGGCACTGGAACGGGTTGCCTAAAGGGGCTGTGTCTGCTCCATCCCATGGCCATGTACAGCACCAACACGCTGTACAGCCCCCCTGGGGTGTCACCCTATGGCGACGTACACCACCACATTGTACAGACCCTTGGGTGAGAGCGCCTGGTGAGACGTAATTCCAGGCTGACCCGCGCCTTGGGCAATCTGTTTCACGTGTGAGGCGTCCCTGAGAATGGCAGGCCAGTTGGAACTACGTGCTCTGAGGTCCTCTCCAACCATAACTAGCCTAGGAGTCGAGGATGTAAGGATTCTAAAAGAACGTAAAATAGAAGAAACCAAACCAAAATCAAATGGAATAATAAAATAAAATCTTGATTCCACATGAAAGCTTTGTGATTTGTGTCCTTGAAAGTGTTTCTGGAGCTGAAAACCCCTGACATTGCAGAGAAATCAGTCTCCCTGCTATCCAGTTCAGGCTGAGCATAGGGAATGGAATGGAATGGAATGGAATGGAATGGAATGGAATGGAATGGAATGGAATGGAATGGAAGGGACTTCACCAGACAAGACTAGAACAGAATTGGTATAGGCTAAGCTACATTATGTCTACAACTGTGGTTGACAAGTGATGCCCTAGATCAAAGGCATCCAGCCAGCAGAGCAGCTCTCTGCGGTGCAGGTGCCAGAGCCATTCAGGAGACAGGGAAAGGCACAGCTGCAGCGTAGCTCAGGCAGGGGGTGAAGGCCACAGGCTGAGCTGAGACATGTCCCCTGGGCCCTTGGCGGGAGGCGGTGAGGTGGGGGCCCCAGAGGAGACGGGTCCCAGCCACTGAGGCCTTACAACACCCCCAGAACCCTGGCAGAAGTAAACCTGCTCGCCTCATAGGCCCTCCTTTAGACACTTGCAACCTGCCGGAGGCATGCTGCAGGGACACAGTCAATTTTTGCAGGCAAGCGTGCTCATGCGTTGGCTGTCAGCATGTCAATACAGCAGAGCAGAAATCGGTGGGAAAGTTCTATGAAAAACTTGATATTTATTTAAAACTCCGCTGCAGATGGTTCGGATAGGCTCCTTGTAGCACGCAAGAGGGCAGACTGTAAATCCATTTAAGCTCATGGGAAAGCAGTCCTACCTACAACAGCTATTCTAGTTCGACTCAACCGAAAAACAGAGCCTCCTGACAGTACTCCCTCTGCAACTCTTTCCATCTCTTGCCCACAGCCCCTGCTCGGAAGAGGATAATATCCACCATCTTCATTTCTTCAATACTGCTGATCTCCTCAGTACATTCAGAAAAGTGGGTCACAGCCCGCATCGAAGATCACAACGAGTGACTCTGGACTTGAGCCACACACGTGGCTGAGCAGAGGTTCCCTCAAGGTGTCAGCGTCCAGTTGGAGAAAAACCCAGTGCTGGACCCTCTTTCGGTCCTGATCCCAAGAGTGAGATTAAGACGCAAGCGAGGTCAAGTACTCTGTGGACGTGTTAATCTGACTTGTTTAGTTCCCTCGGGAGAAGCAGTAGTTACAAGATGCATGTTTGATGCAACACTCCAAATTAATTGACCGAGACAAAGAATAACACAAGGTAAAACTAAGCACATAGCAAAGCCACGTAACAAACAAACTGAAATTTGCTTAAGCCACGGGCCTCCCGGAACCCGCCAAACAGGGTCAAACTCCCATCCTTTCCAGGGTTGGACAGCAACAGGAGCCAATTTTTGGATTCCGGGTGAGATTCGTTTTACTCTTTCACCTTTTTGTGATTACCTTTTCCTCCTTTTAAAATGAGTTGGGGGAGTAGCTCTGTTCTTCATGTCATATCTTCCATGTTCCTGGTGGACCGGCTTCCCCGCTCTTGCAGCCAGCTCTTCAACTGCACCTGTCTGCTGCCATTCATGGCATAATGGGCAGGATTCCTCACACCATTCCTCCAGATGAAGGATGCAGGAGTCTTATCTCAGCTCTATCCCACTCATCCCTCAGGCAATGGAGGGTGGAGTCCCATTTCAGCTCCTCACACCCTTCTCCCAGGCAATGGCTATTGGACTATTATCTCAACTCCTCCCATCCATCTCTGAGACAAGAGATAGGTGGAATTTCATCTCAGCTTCTCATACCAATCCTTGAAACAGTGGAGCCTGATTTCCGTTCCGTCTCTCACAAATAGGCTTGTAAAAAGATGGAGAGCTCTTCAGAACAATCGGATCACGGATGGCCAGACGTCTGAGTTTTGATCTTACCGTGCTCTTCCCTTCTCCCTGAATCCCATAATGCATATTATGAACATCCATTGGGGCATTCCGTTTCTGTCCTGTTCCATTCCATTATGATTCTATTTCATTCCACTCGACTCTATTCCGTTCCGCTCTATTCCATTCCATTTCATCCATTCCATTCCATTTCATTCCATTCTATTTCATCCATTCCATGCCATGCCATGCCATTCCATTCCATTCCATTCCGTTCCATTCCATTCCGTGCCATTCCATGCCATTCTGTGCCAGCACCTGGCAATGCAGCAGTCACAATGCCCCAGGAGAGGATAAAAGGGGGCAGCCTCCTGTGTCCCCTGGCAGAGGTGGCACGGGGCAGCCTTAAGACATGCCAGAGGAAGCCCTTGAGCTTCTGGAGCTAGCTAGAGGGGGCTCAGGCAGGAAGGGCAGCTGCTGCAGGAGTCTGCTGGAGATTCTCGGCTGCAAGGCCAGCTCCTGGCAGGAGCAGCTTCTTAGCTCATGGGAGGGATAGCAGTCCTTTTTGGCTGGATAGCCATGGCCAGAGCATGGGAATGTCTTCTTGAGGAGCACTGTAGAGCTCACCATCCTCATCCCACAGAGAGCCAGGCTGGCAGCAGCCCTAAGCAATAGGATGCAGAGGTGTTTCCAGGGATCACAGTGCTTCTCTCAGAAGCCCGTGAAATGGCTCCAGGTTGAGGGAGAATCGGGTTTGGGTACGTTCTGGGAGGCGTGAGCAGCCTGTGGACCGGGAGCAGGTCTTGCTCACATGCTCAGGGATAGCCGATCGCCAGCGCTGGGGTCAGGAAGGAATTTTCCCCCGGGGCACATTGGCACTGGTCCCCGGGGGTTTTTTGCCTTCCTCTGAGCATTTAGCAAGACCACTTGTCAGGGCTCCTCTGGTCCATACTGCTGGCTCACTGCCTGCTGCTCATGCCCCACGAAGGTGGCCCCTCGTGTCCTGCAGCTGGGGGGGGAAGGCTTTTTTTCCCTGCGGAGGACCTGCGAGGGTCCCCGGGGGTTTTTTGCCTTCCTCCGCAGCCGAGCACAGCCCCTTCATGGGGCTCCTTTGAGCTGTTGTGGCCCAAAGGATGCTGCTCATGCTCCACGCAGGTGGCCCTCGTGCCCCGCATGCGGGGGGAGGAAGCTTTCTGGCCTCCCGGGGTATTCCCCGGGAGTTGCTCTTTGTCCTCTGGAGCATTGAGCACATCCCCTTGTCGGGCTTCCCTTTTGGCCTCGCTTCTTGCCCGCTGCTCTCGCACCTCCAAGCCACTCTCGTCTCCTGGCTCTCTTTGGCTCCATTGCCCAGAGCAAACTCGCAGTGACAGCGAGCTCTGCTCTTCCCTTAGCTCCATCTCCCCGCGGGTCCTCGCTTCTGCACAGCAGCCTGTGCTTGGAAGGCCTCCAGCCTTGCTGCCCCATCAGCAGCTGCCACTCTCCAGCTCTCCCTGCGTGCGACACCAGCGCCGGGCAGGCGCAAGAGCACTTGTCATGCATCCCCGGCCAGGAAGCGCAGCAAATGAACGACTGTTGCAAGTCTTGTGTGCTTATCATTGATAGGTGTCCTGCTTTGGGAAATACCCCATGCTACCACACACCTTCTCCTTCTACTACTTCTGCTTGCACATTTGTGTGTGGTCGCTGACGATGCTCATGACTAACACCCTAAAGCTTTCCGGCTGGATATAATGCAGAAGTGTCTGGCTGCTCTCGGGGCGCTGAGGCACTGGAACGGGTTGCCTAAAGGGGCTGTGTCTGCTCCATCCCATGGCCATGTACAGCACCAACACGCTGTACAGCCCCCCTGGGGTGTCACCCTATGGCGACGTACACCACCACATTGTACAGACCCTTGGGTGAGAGCGCCTGGTGAGACGTAATTCCAGGCTGACCCGCGCCTTGGGCAATCTGTTTCACGTGTGAGGCGTCCCTGAGAATGGCAGGCCAGTTGGAACTACGTGCTCTGAGGTCCTCTCCAACCATAACTAGCCTAGGAGTCGAGGATGTAAGGATTCTAAAAGAACATAAAATAGAAGAAACCAAACCAAAATCAAATGGAATAATAAAATAAAATCTTGATTCCACATGAAAGCTTTGTGATTTGTGTCCTTGAAAGTGTTTCTGGAGCTGAAAACCCCTGACATTGCAGAGAAATCAGTCTCCCTGCTATCCAGTTCAGGCTGAGCATAGGGAATGGAATGGAATGGAATGGAATGGAATGGAATGGAATGGACGGGACTTCACTAGACAAGACTAGAACAGAATTGGTATAGGCTAAGCTACATTATGTCTACAACTGTGGTTGACAAGTGATGCCCTAGATCAAAGGCATCCAGCCAGCAGAGCAGCTCTCTGCGGTGCAGGTGCCAGAGCCATTCAGGAGACAGGGAAAGGCACAGCTGCAGCGTAGCTCAGGCAGGGGGTGAAGGCCACAGGCTGAGCTGAGACATGTCCCCTGGGCCCTTGGCGGGAGGCGGTGAGGTGGGGGCCCCAGAGGAGACGGGTCCCAGCCACTGAGGCCTTACAACACCCCCAGAACCCTGGCAGAAGTAAACCTGCTCGCCTCATAGGCCCTCCTTTAGACACTTGCAACCTGCCGGAGGCATGCTGCAGGGACACAGTCAATTTTTGCAGGCAAGCGTGCCCATGCATTGGCTGTCAGCATGTCAATACAGCAGAGCAGAAATCGGTGGGAAAGTTCCATGAAAAACTTGATATTTATGTAAAACTCCGCTGCAGATGGTTCGGATAGGCTCCTTTTAGCACGCAAGAGGGCAGACTGTAAATCCATTTAAGCTCATGGGAAAGCAGTCCTACCTACAACAGCTATTCTAGTTCGACTCAACCGAAAAACAGAGCCTCCTGACAGTACTCCCTCTGCAACTCTTTCCATCTCTTGCCCACAGCCCCTGCTCGGAAGAGGATAATATCCACCATCTTCATTTCTTCAATACTGCTGATCTCCTCAGTACATTCAGAAAAGTGGGTCACAGCCCGCATCGAAGATCACAACGAGTGACTCTGGACTTGAGCCACACACGTGGCTGAGCAGAGGTTCCCTCAAGGTGTCAGCGTCCAGTTGGAGAAAAGCCCAGTGCTGGACCCTCTTTCGGTCCTGATCCCAAGAGTGAGATTAAGACGCAAGCGAGGTCAAGTACTCTGTGGACGTGTTAATCTGACTTGTTTAGTTCCCTCGGGAGAAGCAGTAGTTACAAGATGCATGTTTGATGCAACACTCCAAATTAATTGACCGAGACAAAGAATAACACAAGGTAAAACTAAGCACATAGCAAAGCCACGTAACAAACAAACTGAAATTTGCTTAAGCCACGGGCTTCCCGGAACCCGCCAAACAGGGTCAAACTCCCATCCTTTCCAGGGTTGGACAGCAACAGGAGCCAATTTTTGGATTCCGGGTGAGATTCGTTTTACTCTTTCACCTTTTTGTGATTACCTTTTCCTCCTTTTAAAATGAGTTGGGGGAGTAGCTCTGTTCTTCATGTCATATCTTCCATGTTCCTGGTGGACCGGCTTCCCCGCTCTTGCAGCCAGCTCTTCAACTGCACCTGTCTGCTGCCATTCATGGCATAATGGGCAGGATTCCTCACACCATTCCTCCAGATGAAGGATGCAGGAGTCTTATCTCAGCTCTATCCCACTCATCCCTCAGGCAATGGAGGGTGGAGTCCCATTTCAGCTCCTCACACCCTTCTCCCAGGCAATGGCTATTGGACTATTATCTCAACTCCTCCCATCCATCTCTGAGACAAGAGATAGGTGGAATTTCATCTCAGCTTCTCATACCAATCCTTGAAACAGTGGAGCCTGATTTCCGTTCCGTCTCTCACAAATAGGCTTGTAAAAAGATGGAGAGCTCTTCAGAACAATCGGATCACGGATGGCCAGACGTCTGAGTTTTGATCTTACCGTGCTCTTCCCTTCTCCCTGAATCCCATAATGCATATTATGAACATCCATTGGGGCATTCCGTTTCTGTCCTGTTCCATTCCATTATGATTCTATTTCATTCCACTCGACTCTATTCCGTTCCGCTCTATTCCATTCCATTTCATCCATTCCATTCCATTTCATTCCATTCCATTTCATCCATTCCATGCCATGCCATTCCATTCCGTTCCATTCCGTTCCATTCCGTTCCATTCCATTCCATTCCGTTCCATTCCATTCCGTGCCGTGCCATTCCATGCCATTCTGTGCCAGCACCTGGCAATGCAGCAGTCACAATGCCCCAGGAGAGGATAAAAGGGGGCAGCCTCCTGTGTCCCCTGGCAGAGGTGGCACGGGGCAGCCTTAAGACATGCCAGAGGAAGCCCTTGAGCTTCTGGAGCTAGCTAGAGGGGGCTCAGGCAGGAAGGGCAGCTGCTGCAGGAGTCTGCTGGAGATTCTCGGCTGCAAGGCCAGCTCCTGGCAGGAGCAGCTTCTTAGCTCATGGGAGGGATAGCAGTCCTTTTTGGCTGGATAGCCATGGCCAGAGCATGGGAATGTCTTCTTGAGGAGCACTGTAGAGCTCACCATCCTCATCCCACAGAGAGCCAGGCTGGCAGCAGCCCTAAGCAATAGGATGCAGAGGTGTTTCCAGGGATCACAGTGCTTCTCTCAGAAGCCCGTGAAATGGCTCCAGGTTGAGGGAGAATCGGGTTTGGGTACGTTCTGGGAGGCGTGAGCAGCCTGTGGACCGGGAGCAGGTCTTGCTCACATGCTCAGGGATAGCCGATCGCCAGCGCTGGGGTCAGGAAGGAATTTTCCCCCGGGGCACATTGGCACTGGTCCCCGGGGGTTTTTTGCCTTCCTCTGAGCATTTAGCAAGACCACTTGTCAGGGCTCCTCTGGTCCATACTGCTGGCTCACTGCCTGCTGCTCATGCCCCACGAAGGTGGCCCCTCGTGTCCTGCAGCTGGGGGGGGAAGGCTTTTTTTCCCTGCGGAGGACCTGCGAGGGTCCCCGGGGGTTTTTTGCCTTCCTCCGCAGCCGAGCACAGCCCCTTCATGGGGCTCCTTTGAGCTGTTGTGGCCCAAAGGATGCTGCTCATGCTCCACGCAGGTGGCCCTCGTGCCCCGCATGCGGGGGGAGGAAGCTTTCTGGCCTCCCGGGGTATTCCCCGGGAGTTGCTCTTTGTCCTCTGGAGCATTGAGCACATCCCCTTGTCGGGCTTCCCTTTTGGCCTCGCTTCTTGCCCGCTGCTCTCGCACCTCCAAGCCACTCTCGTCTCCTGGCTCTCTTTGGCTCCATTGCCCAGAGCAAACTCGCAGTGACAGCGAGCTCTGCTCTTCCCTTAGCTCCATCTCCCCGCGGGTCCTCGCTTCTGCACAGCAGCCTGTGCTTGGAAGGCCTCCAGCCTTGCTGCCCCATCAGCAGCTGCCACTCTCCAGCTCTCCCTGCGTGCGACACCAGCGCCGGGCAGGCGCAAGAGCACTTGTCATGCATCCCCGGCCAGGAAGCGCAGCAAATGAACGACTGTTGCAAGTCTTGTGTGCTTATCATTGATAGGTGTCCTGCTTTGGGAAATACCCCATGCTACCACACACCTTCTCCTTCTACTACTTCTGCTTGCACATTTGTGTGTGGTCGCTGACGATGCTCATGACTAACACCCTAAAGCTTTCCGGCTGGATATAATGCAGAAGTGTCTGGCTGCTCTCGGGGCGCTGAGGCACTGGAACGGGTTGCCTAAAGGGGCTGTGTCTGCTCCATCCCATGGCCATGTACAGCACCAACACGCTGTACAGCCCCCCTGGGGTGTCACCCTATGGCGACGTACACCACCACATTGTACAGACCCTTGGGTGAGAGCGCCTGGTGAGACGTAATTCCAGGCTGACCCGCGCCTTGGGCAATCTGTTTCACGTGTGAGGCGTCCCTGAGAATGGCAGGCCAGTTGGAACTACGTGCTCTGAGGTCCTCTCCAACCATAACTAGCCTAGGAGTCGAGGATGTAAGGATTCTAAAAGAACATAAAATAGAAGAAACCAAACCAAAATCAAATGGAATAATAAAATAAAATCTTGATTCCACATGAAAGCTTTGTGATTTGTGTCCTTGAAAGTGTTTCTGGAGCTGAAAACCCCTGACATTGCAGAGAAATCAGTCTCCCTGCTATCCAGTTCAGGCTGAGCATAGGGAATGGAATGGAATGGAATGGAATGGAATGGACGGGACTTCACTAGACAAGACTAGAACAGAATTGGTATAGGCTAAGCTACATTATGTCTACAACTGTGGTTGACAAGTGATGCCCTAGATCAAAGGCATCCAGCCAGCAGAGCAGCTCTCTGCGGTGCAGGTGCCAGAGCCATTCAGGAGACAGGGAAAGGCACAGCTGCAGCGTAGCTCAGGCAGGGGGTGAAGGCCACAGGCTGAGCTGAGACATGTCCCCTGGGCCCTTGGCGGGAGGCGGTGAGGTGGGGGCCCCAGAGGAGACGGGTCCCAGCCACTGAGGCCTTACAACACCCCCAGAACCCTGGCAGAAGTAAACCTGCTCGCCTCATAGGCCCTCCTTTAGACACTTGCAACCTGCCGGAGGCATGCTGCAGGGACACAGTCAATTTTTGCAGGCAAGCGTGCTCATGCGTTGGCTGTCAGCATGTCAATACAGCAGAGCAGAAATCGGTGGGAAAGTTCCATGAAAAACTTGATATTTATTTAAAACTCCGCTGCAGATGGTTCGGATAGGCTCCTTGTAGCACGCAAGAGGGCAGACTGTAAATCCATTTAAGCTCATGGGAAAGCAGTCCTACCTACAACAGCTATTCTAGTTCGACTCAACCGAAAAACAGAGCCTCCTGACAGTACTCCCTCTGCAACTCTTTCCATCTCTTGCCCACAGCCCCTGCTCGGAAGAGGATAATATCCACCATCTTCATTTCTTCAATACTGCTGATCTCCTCAGTACATTCAGAAAAGTGGGTCACAGCCCGCATCGAAGATCACAACGAGTGACTCTGGACTTGAGCCACACACGTGGCTGAGCAGAGGTTCCCTCAAGGTGTCAGCGTCCAGTTGGAGAAAAGCCCAGTGCTGGACCCTCTTTCGGTCCTGATCCCAAGAGTGAGATTAAGACGCAAGCGAGGTCAAGTACTCTGTGGACGTGTTAATCTGACTTGTTTAGTTCCCTCGGGAGAAGCAGTAGTTACAAGATGCATGTTTGATGCAACACTCCAAATTAATTGACCGAGACAAAGAATAACACAAGGTAAAACTAAGCACATAGCAAAGCCACGTAACAAACAAACTGAAATTTGCTTAAGCCACGGGCCTCCCGGAACCCGCCAAACAGGGTCAAACTCCCATCCTTTCCAGGGTTGGACAGCAACAGGAGCCAATTTTTGGATTCCGGGTGAGATTCGTTTTACTCTTTCACCTTTTTGTGATTACCTTTTCCTCCTTTTAAAATGAGTTGGGGGAGTAGCTCTGTTCTTCATGTCATATCTTCCATGTTCCTGGTGGACCGGCTTCCCCGCTCTTGCAGCCAGCTCTTCAACTGCACCTGTCTGCTGCCATTCATGGCATAATGGGCAGGATTCCTCACACCATTCCTCCAGATGAAGGATGCAGGAGTCTTATCTCAGCTCTATCCCACTCATCCCTCAGGCAATGGAGGGTGGAGTCCCATTTCAGCTCCTCACACCCTTCTCCCAGGCAATGGCTATTGGACTATTATCTCAACTCCTCCCATCCATCTCTGAGACAAGAAATAGGTGGAATTTCATCTCAGCTTCTCATACCAATCCTTGAAACAGTGGAGCCTGATTTCCGTTCCGTCTCTCACAAATAGGCTTGTAAAAAGATGGAGAGCTCTTCAGAACAATCGGATCACGGATGGCCAGACGTCTGAGTTTTGATCTTACCGTGCTCTTCCCTTCTCCCTGAATCCCATAATGCATATTATGAACATCCATTGGGGCATTCCGTTTCTGTCCTGTTCCATTCCATTATGATTCTATTTCATTCCACTCGACTCTATTCCGTTCCGCTCTATTCTATTCCATTCCATTTCATCCATTCCATTCCATTTCATTCCATTCCATTTCATCCATTCCATGCCATGCCATTCCATTCCATTCCGTTCCATTCCGTTCCATTCCGTTCCATTCCATTCCATTCCATTCCGTTCCATTCCGTGCCGTTCCATGCCATTCTGTGCCAGCACCTGGCAATGCAGCAGTCACAATGCCCCAGGAGAGGATAAAAGGGGGCAGCCTCCTGTGTCCCCTGGCAGAGGTGGCACGGGGCAGCCTTAAGACATGCCAGAGGAAGCCCTTGAGCTTCTGGAGCTAGCTAGAGGGGGCTCAGGCAGGAAGGGCAGCTGCTGCAGGAGTCTGCTGGAGATTCTCGGCTGCAAGGCCAGCTCCTGGCAGGAGCAGCTTCTTAGCTCATGGGAGGGATAGCAGTCCTTTTTGGCTGGATAGCCATGGCCAGAGCATGGGAATGTCTTCTTGAGGAGCCCTGTAGAGCTCACCATCCTCATCCCACAGAGAGCCAGGCTGGCAGCAGCCCTAAGCAATAGGATGCAGAGGTGTTTCCAGGGATCACAGTGCTTCTCTCAGAAGCCCGTGAAATGGCTCCAGGTTGAGGGAGAATCGGGTTTGGGTACGTTCTGGGAGGCGTGAGCAGCCTGTGGACCGGGAGCAGGTCTTGCTCACATGCTCAGGGATAGCCGATCGCCAGCGCTGGGGTCAGGAAGGAATTTTCCCCCGGGGCACATTGGCACTGGTCCCCGGGGGTTTTTTGCCTTCCTCTGAGCATTTAGCAAGACCACTTGTCAGGGCTCCTCTGGTCCATACTGCTGGCTCACTGCCTGCTGCTCATGCCCCACGAAGGTGGCCCCTCGTGTCCTGCAGCTGGGGGGGGAAGGCTTTTTTTCCCCGCGGAGGACCTGCGAGGGTCCCCGGGGGTTTTTTGCCTTCCTCCGCAGCCGAGCACAGCCCCTTCATGGGGCTCCTTTGAGCTGTTGTGGCCCAAAGGATGCTGCTCATGCTCCACGCAGGTGGCCCTCGTGCCCCGCATGCGGGGGGAGGAAGCTTTCTGGCCTCCCGGGGTATTCCCCGGGAGTTGCTCTTTGTCCTCTGGAGCATTGAGCACATCCCCTTGTCGGGCTTCCCTTTTGGCCTCGCTTCTTGCCCGCTGCTCTCGCACCTCCAAGCCACTCTCGTCTCCTGGCTCTCTTTGGCTCCATTGCCCAGAGCAAACTCGCAGTGACAGCGAGCTCTGCTCTTCCCTTAGCTCCATCTCCCCGCGGGTCCTCGCTTCTGCACAGCAGCCTGTGCTTGGAAGGCCTCCAGCCTTGCTGCCCCATCAGCAGCTGCCACTCTCCAGCTCTCCCTGCGTGCGACACCAGCGCCGGCCGGGCAGGCGCAAGAGCACTTGTCATGCATCCCCGGCCAGGAAGCGCAGCAAATGAACGACTGTTGCAAGTCTTGTGTGCTTATCATTGATAGGTGTCCTGCTTTGGGAAATACCCCATGCTACCACACACCTTCTCCTTCTACTACTTCTGCTTGCACATTTGTGTGTGGTCGCTGACGATGCTCATGACTAACACCCTAAAGCTTTCCGGCTGGATATAATGCAGAAGTGTCTGGCTGCTCTCGGGGCGCTGAGGCACTGGAACGGGTTGCCTAAAGGGGCTGTGTCTGCTCCATCCCATGGCCATGTACAGCACCAACACGCTGTACAGCCCCCCTGGGGTGTCACCCTATGGCGACGTACACCACCACATTGTACAGACCCTTGGGTGAGAGCGCCTGGTGAGACGTAATTCCAGGCTGACCCGCGCCTTGGGCAATCTGTTTCACGTGTGAGGCGTCCCTGAGAATGGCAGGCCAGTTGGAACTACGTGCTCTGAGGTCCTCTCCAACCATAACTAGCCTAGGAGTCGAGGATGTAAGGATTCTAAAAGAACATAAAATAGAAGAAACCAAACCAAAATCAAATGGAATAATAAAATAAAATCTTGATTCCACATGAAAGCTTTGTGATTTGTGTCCTTGAAAGTGTTTCTGGAGCTGAAAACCCCTGACATTGCAGAGAAATCAGTCTCCCTGCTATCCAGTTCAGGCTGAGCATAGGGAATGGAATGGAATGGAATGGAATGGAATGGAATGGAATGGAATGGAATGGAATGGAATGGAAGGGACTTCACCAGACAAGACTAGAACAGAATTGGTATAGGCTAAGCTACATTATGTCTACAACTGTGGTTGACAAGTGATGCCCTAGATCAAAGGCATCCAGCCAGCAGAGCAGCTCTCTGCGGTGCAGGTGCCAGAGCCATTCAGGAGACAGGGAAAGGCACAGCTGCAGCGTAGCTCAGGCAGGGGGTGAAGGCCACAGGCTGAGCTGAGACATGTCCCCTGGGCCCTTGGCGGGAGGCGGTGAGGTGGGGGCCCCAGAGGAGACGGGTCCCAGCCACTGAGGCCTTACAACACCCCCAGAACCCTGGCAGAAGTAAACCTGCTCGCCTCATAGGCCCTCCTTTAGACACTTGCAACCTGCCGGAGGCATGCTGCAGGGACACAGTCAATTTTTGCAGGCAAGCGTGCTCATGCGTTGGCTGTCAGCATGTCAATACAGCAGAGCAGAAATCGGTGGGAAAGTTCTATGAAAAACTTGATATTTATTTAAAACTCCGCTGCAGATGGTTCGGATAGGCTCCTTGTAGCACGCAAGAGGGCAGACTGTAAATCCATTTAAGCTCATGGGAAAGCAGTCCTACCTACAACAGCTATTCTAGTTCGACTCAACCGAAAAACAGAGCCTCCTGACAGTACTCCCTCTGCAACTCTTTCCATCTCTTGCCCACAGCCCCTGCTCGGAAGAGGATAATATCCACCATCTTCATTTCTTCAATACTGCTGATCTCCTCAGTACATTCAGAAAAGTGGGTCACAGCCCGCATCGAAGATCACAACGAGTGACTCTGGACTTGAGCCACACACGTGGCTGAGCAGAGGTTCCCTCAAGGTGTCAGCGTCCAGTTGGAGAAAAACCCAGTGCTGGACCCTCTTTCGGTCCTGATCCCAAGAGTGAGATTAAGACGCAAGCGAGGTCAAGTACTCTGTGGACGTGTTAATCTGACTTGTTTAGTTCCCTCGGGAGAAGCAGTAGTTACAAGATGCATGTTTGATGCAACACTCCAAATTAATTGACCGAGACAAAGAATAACACAAGGTAAAACTAAGCACATAGCAAAGCCACGTAACAAACAAACTGAAATTTGCTTAAGCCACGGGCCTCCCGGAACCCGCCAAACAGGGTCAAACTCCCATCCTTTCCAGGGTTGGACAGCAACAGGAGCCAATTTTTGGATTCCGGGTGAGATTCGTTTTACTCTTTCACCTTTTTGTGATTACCTTTTCCTCCTTTTAAAATGAGTTGGGGGAGTAGCTCTGTTCTTCATGTCATATCTTCCATGTTCCTGGTGGACCGGCTTCCCCGCTCTTGCAGCCAGCTCTTCAACTGCACCTGTCTGCTGCCATTCATGGCATAATGGGCAGGATTCCTCACACCATTCCTCCAGATGAAGGATGCAGGAGTCTTATCTCAGCTCTATCCCACTCATCCCTCAGGCAATGGAGGGTGGAGTCCCATTTCAGCTCCTCACACCCTTCTCCCAGGCAATGGCTATTGGACTATTATCTCAACTCCTCCCATCCATCTCTGAGACAAGAGATAGGTGGAATTTCATCTCAGCTTCTCATACCAATCCTTGAAACAGTGGAGCCTGATTTCCGTTCCGTCTCTCACAAATAGGCTTGTAAAAAGATGGAGAGCTCTTCAGAACAATCGGATCACGGATGGCCAGACGTCTGAGTTTTGATCTTACCGTGCTCTTCCCTTCTCCCTGAATCCCATAATGCATATTATGAACATCCATTGGGGCATTCCGTTTCTGTCCTGTTCCATTCCATTATGATTCTATTTCATTCCACTCGACTCTATTCCGTTCCGCTCTATTCTATTCCATTCCATTTCATCCATTCCATTCCATTTCATTCCATTCCATTTCATCCATTCCATGCCATGCCATTCCATTCCGTTCCATTCCGTTCCATTCCGTTCCATTCCATTCCATTCCGTTCCATTCCATTCCGTGCCGTGCCATTCCATGCCATTCTGTGCCAGCACCTGGCAATGCAGCAGTCACAATGCCCCAGGAGAGGATAAAAGGGGGCAGCCTCCTGTGTCCCCTGGCAGAGGTGGCACGGGGCAGCCTTAAGACATGCCAGAGGAAGCCCTTGAGCTTCTGGAGCTAGCTAGAGGGGGCTCAGGCAGGAAGGGCAGCTGCTGCAGGAGTCTGCTGGAGATTCTCGGCTGCAAGGCCAGCTCCTGGCAGGAGCAGCTTCTTAGCTCATGGGAGGGATAGCAGTCCTTTTTGGCTGGATAGCCATGGCCAGAGCATGGGAATGTCTTCTTGAGGAGCACTGTAGAGCTCACCATCCTCATCCCACAGAGAGCCAGGCTGGCAGCAGCCCTAAGCAATAGGATGCAGAGGTGTTTCCAGGGATCACAGTGCTTCTCTCAGAAGCCCGTGAAATGGCTCCAGGTTGAGGGAGAATCGGGTTTGGGTACGTTCTGGGAGGCGTGAGCAGCCTGTGGACCGGGAGCAGGTCTTGCTCACATGCTCAGGGATAGCCGATCGCCAGCGCTGGGGTCAGGAAGGAATTTTCCCCCGGGGCACATTGGCACTGGTCCCCGGGGGTTTTTTGCCTTCCTCTGAGCATTTAGCAAGACCACTTGTCAGGGCTCCTCTGGTCCATACTGCTGGCTCACTGCCTGCTGCTCATGCCCCACGAAGGTGGCCCCTCGTGTCCTGCAGCTGGGGGGGGAAGGCTTTTTTTCCCCGCGGAGGACCTGCGAGGGTCCCCGGGGGTTTTTTGCCTTCCTCCGCAGCCGAGCACAGCCCCTTCATGGGGCTCCTTTGAGCTGTTGTGGCCCAAAGGATGCTGCTCATGCTCCACGCAGGTGGCCCTCGTGCCCCGCATGCGGGGGGAGGAAGCTTTCTGGCCTCCCGGGGTATTCCCCGGGAGTTGCTCTTTGTCCTCTGGAGCATTGAGCACATCCCTTTGTCGGGCTTCCCTTTTGGCCTCGCTTCTTGCCCGCTGCTCTCGCACCTCCAAGCCACTCTCGTCTCCTGGCTCTCTTTGGCTCCATTGCCCAGAGCAAACTCGCAGTGACAGCGAGCTCTGCTCTTCCCTTAGCTCCATCTCCCCGCGGGTCCTCGCTTCTGCACAGCAGCCTGTGCTTGGAAGGCCTCCAGCCTTGCTGCCCCATCAGCAGCTGCCACTCTCCAGCTCTCCCTGCGTGCGACACCAGCGCCGGGCAGGCGCAAGAGCACTTGTCATGCATCCCCGGCCAGGAAGCGCAGCAAATGAACGACTGTTGCAAGTCTTGTGTGCTTATCATTGATAGGTGTCCTGCTTTGGGAAATACCCCATGCTACCACACACCTTCTCCTTCTACTACTTCTGCTTGCACATTTGTGTGTGGTCGCTGACGATGCTCATGACTAACACCCTAAAGCTTTCCGGCTGGATATAATGCAGAAGTGTCTGGCTGCTCTCGGGGCGCTGAGGCACTGGAACGGGTTGCCTAAAGGGGCTGTGTCTGCTCCATCCCATGGCCATGTACAGCACCAACACGCTGTACAGCCCCCCTGGGGTGTCACCCTATGGCGACGTACACCACCACATTGTACAGACCCTTGGGTGAGAGCGCCTGGTGAGACGTAATTCCAGGCTGACCCGCGCCTTGGGCAATCTGTTTCACGTGTGAGGCGTCCCTGAGAATGGCAGGCCAGTTGGAACTACGTGCTCTGAGGTCCTCTCCAACCATAACTAGCCTAGGAGTCGAGGATGTAAGGATTCTAAAAGAACATAAAATAGAAGAAACCAAACCAAAATCAAATGGAATAATAAAATAAAATCTTGATTCCACATGAAAGCTTTGTGATTTGTGTCCTTGAAAGTGTTTCTGGAGCTGAAAACCCCTGACATTGCAGAGAAATCAGTCTCCCTGCTATCCAGTTCAGGCTGAGCATAGGGAAGGGAATGGAATGGAATGGAATGGAATGGAATGGACGGGACTTCACTAGACAAGACTAGAACAGAATTGGTATAGGCTAAGCTACATTATGTCTACAACTGTGGTTGACAAGTGATGCCCTAGATCAAAGGCATCCAGCCAGCAGAGCAGCTCTCTGCGGTGCAGGTGCCAGAGCCATTCAGGAGACAGGGAAAGGCACAGCTGCAGCGTAGCTCAGGCAGGGGGTGAAGGCCACAGGCTGAGCTGAGACATGTCCCCTGGGCCCTTGGCGGGAGGCGGTGAGGTGGGGGCCCCAGAGGAGACGGGTCCCAGCCACTGAGGCCTTACAACACCCCCAGAACCCTGGCAGAAGTAAACCTGCTCGCCTCATAGGCCCTCCTTTAGACACTTGCAACCTGCCGGAGGCATGCTGCAGGGACACAGTCAATTTTTGCAGGCAAGCGTGCTCATGCGTTGGCTGTCAGCATGTCAATACAGCAGAGCAGAAATCGGTGGGAAAGTTCCATGAAAAACTTGATATTTATTTAAAACTCCGCTGCAGATGGTTCGGATAGGCTCCTTGTAGCACGCAAGAGGGCAGACTGTAAATCCATTTAAGCTCATGGGAAAGCAGTCCTACCTACAACAGCTATTCTAGTTCGACTCAACCGAAAAACAGAGCCTCCTGACAGTACTCCCTCTGCAACTCTTTCCATCTCTTGCCCACAGCCCCTGCTCGGAAGAGGATAATATCCACCATCTTCATTTCTTCAATACTGCTGATCTCCTCAGTACATTCAGAAAAGTGGGTCACAGCCCGCATCGAAGATCACAACGAGTGACTCTGGACTTGAGCCACACACGTGGCTGAGCAGAGGTTCCCTCAAGGTGTCAGCGTCCAGTTGGAGAAAAGCCCAGTGCTGGACCCTCTTTCGGTCCTGATCCCAAGAGTGAGATTAAGACGCAAGCGAGGTCAAGTACTCTGTGGACGTGTTAATCTGACTTGTTTAGTTCCCTCGGGAGAAGCAGTAGTTACAAGATGCATGTTTGATGCAACACTCCAAATTAATTGACCGAGACAAAGAATAACACAAGGTAAAACTAAGCACATAGCAAAGCCACGTAACAAACAAACTGAAATTTGCTTAAGCCACGGGCCTCCCGGAACCCGCCAAACAGGGTCAAACTCCCATCCTTTCCAGGGTTGGACAGCAACAGGAGCCAATTTTTGGATTCCGGGTGAGATTCGTTTTACTCTTTCACCTTTTTGTGATTACCTTTTCCTCCTTTTAAAATGAGTTGGGGGAGTAGCTCTGTTCTTCATGTCATATCTTCCATGTTCCTGGTGGACCGGCTTCCCCGCTCTTGCAGCCAGCTCTTCAACTGCACCTGTCTGCTGCCATTCATGGCATAATGGGCAGGATTCCTCACACCATTCCTCCAGATGAAGGATGCAGGAGTCTTATCTCAGCTCTATCCCACTCATCCCTCAGGCAATGGAGGGTGGAGTCCCATTTCAGCTCCTCACACCCTTCTCCCAGGCAATGGCTATTGGACTATTATCTCAACTCCTCCCATCCATCTCTGAGACAAGAGATAGGTGGAATTTCATCTCAGCTTCTCATACCAATCCTTGAAACAGTGGAGCCTGATTTCCGTTCCGTCTCTCACAAATAGGCTTGTAAAAAGATGGAGAGCTCTTCAGAACAATCGGATCACGGATGGCCAGACGTCTGAGTTTTGATCTTACCGTGCTCTTCCCTTCTCCCTGAATCCCATAATGCATATTATGAACATCCATTGGGGCATTCCGTTTCTGTCCTGTTCCATTCCATTATGATTCTATTTCATTCCACTCGACTCTATTCCGTTCCGCTCTATTCTATTCCATTCCATTTCATCCATTCCATTCCATTTCATTCCATTCCATTTCATCCATTCCATGCCATGCCATTCCATTCCGTTCCATTCCGTTCCATTCCGTTCCATTCCATTCCGTTCCATTCCATTCCGTGCCGTGCCATTCCATGCCATTCTGTGCCAGCACCTGGCAATGCAGCAGTCACAATGCCCCAGGAGAGGATAAAAGGGGGCAGCCTCCTGTGTCCCCTGGCAGAGGTGGCACGGGGCAGCCTTAAGACATGCCAGAGGAAGCCCTTGAGCTTCTGGAGCTAGCTAGAGGGGGCTCAGGCAGGAAGGGCAGCTGCTGCAGGAGTCTGCTGGAGATTCTCGGCTGCAAGGCCAGCTCCTGGCAGGAGCAGCTTCTTAGCTCATGGGAGGGATAGCAGTCCTTTTTGGCTGGATAGCCATGGCCAGAGCATGGGAATGTCTTCTTGAGGAGCACTGTAGAGCTCACCATCCTCATCCCACAGAGAGCCAGGCTGGCAGCAGCCCTAAGCAATAGGATGCAGAGGTGTTTCCAGGGATCACAGTGCTTCTCTCAGAAGCCCGTGAAATGGCTCCAGGTTGAGGGAGAATCGGGTTTGGGTACGTTCTGGGAGGCGTGAGCAGCCTGTGGACCGGGAGCAGGTCTTGCTCACATGCTCAGGGATAGCCGATCGCCAGCGCTGGGGTCAGGAAGGAATTTTCCCCCGGGGCACATTGGCACTGGTCCCCGGGGGTTTTTTGCCTTCCTCTGAGCATTTAGCAAGACCACTTGTCAGGGCTCCTCTGGTCCATACTGCTGGCTCACTGCCTGCTGCTCATGCCCCACGAAGGTGGCCCCTCGTGTCCTGCAGCTGGGGGGGGAAGGCTTTTTTTCCCCGCGGAGGACCTGCGAGGGTCCCCGGGGGTTTTTTGCCTTCCTCCGCAGCCGAGCACAGCCCCTTCATGGGGCTCCTTTGAGCTGTTGTGGCCCAAAGGATGCTGCTCATGCTCCACGCAGGTGGCCCTCGTGCCCCGCATGCGGGGGGAGGAAGCTTTCTGGCCTCCCGGGGTATTCCCCGGGAGTTGCTCTTTGTCCTCTGGAGCATTGAGCACATCCCCTTGTCGGGCTTCCCTTTTGGCCTCGCTTCTTGCCCGCTGCTCTCGCACCTCCAAGCCACTCTCGTCTCCTGGCTCTCTTTGGCTCCATTGCCCAGAGCAAACTCGCAGTGACAGCGAGCTCTGCTCTTCCCTTAGCTCCATCTCCCCGCGGGTCCTCGCTTCTGCACAGCAGCCTGTGCTTGGAAGGCCTCCAGCCTTGCTGCCCCATCAGCAGCTGCCACTCTCCAGCTCTCCCTGCGTGCGACACCAGCGCCGGGCAGGCGCAAGAGCACTTGTCATGCATCCCCGGCCAGGAAGCGCAGCAAATGAACGACTGTTGCAAGTCTTGTGTGCTTATCATTGATAGGTGTCCTGCTTTGGGAAATACCCCATGCTACCACACACCTTCTCCTTCTACTACTTCTGCTTGCACATTTGTGTGTGGTCGCTGACGATGCTCATGACTAACACCCTAAAGCTTTCCGGCTGGATATAATGCAGAAGTGTCTGGCTGCTCTCGGGGCGCTGAGGCACTGGAACGGGTTGCCTAAAGGGGCTGTGTCTGCTCCATCCCATGGCCATGTACAGCACCAACACGCTGTACAGCCCCCCTGGGGTGTCACCCTATGGCGACGTACACCACCACATTGTACAGACCCTTGGGTGAGAGCGCCTGGTGAGACGTAATTCCAGGCTGACCCGCGCCTTGGGCAATCTGTTTCACGTGTGAGGCGTCCCTGAGAATGGCAGGCCAGTTGGAACTACGTGCTCTGAGGTCCTCTCCAACCATAACTAGCCTAGGAGTCGAGGATGTAAGGATTCTAAAAGAACATAAAATAGAAGAAACCAAACCAAAATCAAATGGAATAATAAAATAAAATCTTGATTCCACATGAAAGCTTTGTGATTTGTGTCCTTGAAAGTGTTTCTGGAGCTGAAAACCCCTGACATTGCAGAGAAATCAGTCTCCCTGCTATCCAGTTCAGGCTGAGCATAGGGAAGGGAATGGAATGGAATGGAATGGAATGGACGGGACTTCACTAGACAAGACTAGAACAGAATTGGTATAGGCTAAGCTACATTATGTCTACAACTGTGGTTGACAAGTGATGCCCTAGATCAAAGGCATCCAGCCAGCAGAGCAGCTCTCTGCGGTGCAGGTGCCAGAGCCATTCAGGAGACAGGGAAAGGCACAGCTGCAGCGTAGCTCAGGCAGGGGGTGAAGGCCACAGGCTGAGCTGAGACATGTCCCCTGGGCCCTTGGCGGGAGGCGGTGAGGTGGGGGCCCCAGAGGAGACGGGTCCCAGCCACTGAGGCCTTACAACACCCCCAGAACCCTGGCAGAAGTAAACCTGCTCGCCTCATAGGCCCTCCTTTAGACACTTGCAACCTGCCGGAGGCATGCTGCAGGGACACAGTCAATTTTTGCAGGCAAGCGTGCTCATGCGTTGGCTGTCAGCATGTCAATACAGCAGAGCAGAAATCGGTGGGAAAGTTCCATGAAAAACTTGATATTTATTTAAAACTCCGCTGCAGATGGTTCGGATAGGCTCCTTGTAGCACGCAAGAGGGCAGACTGTAAATCCATTTAAGCTCATGGGAAAGCAGTCCTACCTACAACAGCTATTCTAGTTCGACTCAACCGAAAAACAGAGCCTCCTGACAGTACTCCCTCTGCAACTCTTTCCATCTCTTGCCCACAGCCCCTGCTCGGAAGAGGATAATATCCACCATCTTCATTTCTTCAATACTGCTGATCTCCTCAGTACATTCAGAAAAGTGGGTCACAGCCCGCATCGAAGATCACAACGAGTGACTCTGGACTTGAGCCACACACGTGGCTGAGCAGAGGTTCCCTCAAGGTGTCAGCGTCCAGTTGGAGAAAAGCCCAGTGCTGGACCCTCTTTCGGTCCTGATCCCAAGAGTGAGATTAAGACGCAAGCGAGGTCAAGTACTCTGTGGACGTGTTAATCTGACTTGTTTAGTTCCCTCGGGAGAAGCAGTAGTTACAAGATGCATGTTTGATGCAACACTCCAAATTAATTGACCGAGACAAAGAATAACACAAGGTAAAACTAAGCACATAGCAAAGCCACGTAACAAACAAACTGAAATTTGCTTAAGCCACGGGCCTCCCGGAACCCGCCAAACAGGGTCAAACTCCCATCCTTTCCAGGGTTGGACAGCAACAGGAGCCAATTTTTGGATTCCGGGTGAGATTCGTTTTACTCTTTCACCTTTTTGTGATTACCTTTTCCTCCTTTTAAAATGAGTTGGGGGAGTAGCTCTGTTCTTCATGTCATATCTTCCATGTTCCTGGTGGACCGGCTTCCCCGCTCTTGCAGCCAGCTCTTCAACTGCACCTGTCTGCTGCCATTCATGGCATAATGGGCAGGATTCCTCACACCATTCCTCCAGATGAAGGATGCAGGAGTCTTATCTCAGCTCTATCCCACTCATCCCTCAGGCAATGGAGGGTGGAGTCCCATTTCAGCTCCTCACACCCTTCTCCCAGGCAATGGCTATTGGACTATTATCTCAACTCCTCCCATCCATCTCTGAGACAAGAGATAGGTGGAATTTCATCTCAGCTTCTCATACCAATCCTTGAAACAGTGGAGCCTGATTTCCGTTCCGTCTCTCACAAATAGGCTTGTAAAAAGATGGAGAGCTCTTCAGAACAATCGGATCACGGATGGCCAGACGTCTGAGTTTTGATCTTACCGTGCTCTTCCCTTCTCCCTGAATCCCATAATGCATATTATGAACATCCATTGGGGCATTCCGTTTCTGTCCTGTTCCATTCCATTATGATTCTATTTCATTCCACTCGACTCTATTCCGTTCCGCTCTATTCTATTCCATTCCATTTCATCCATTCCATTCCATTTCATTCCATTCCATTTCATCCATTCCATGCCATGCCATTCCATTCCGTTCCATTCCGTTCCATTCCGTTCCATTCCATTCCGTTCCATTCCATTCCGTGCCGTGCCATTCCATGCCATTCTGTGCCAGCACCTGGCAATGCAGCAGTCACAATGCCCCAGGAGAGGATAAAAGGGGGCAGCCTCCTGTGTCCCCTGGCAGAGGTGGCACGGGGCAGCCTTAAGACATGCCAGAGGAAGCCCTTGAGCTTCTGGAGCTAGCTAGAGGGGGCTCAGGCAGGAAGGGCAGCTGCTGCAGGAGTCTGCTGGAGATTCTCGGCTGCAAGGCCAGCTCCTGGCAGGAGCAGCTTCTTAGCTCATGGGAGGGATAGCAGTCCTTTTTGGCTGGATAGCCATGGCCAGAGCATGGGAATGTCTTCTTGAGGAGCACTGTAGAGCTCACCATCCTCATCCCACAGAGAGCCAGGCTGGCAGCAGCCCTAAGCAATAGGATGCAGAGGTGTTTCCAGGGATCACAGTGCTTCTCTCAGAAGCCCGTGAAATGGCTCCAGGTTGAGGGAGAATCGGGTTTGGGTACGTTCTGGGAGGCGTGAGCAGCCTGTGGACCGGGAGCAGGTCTTGCTCACATGCTCAGGGATAGCCGATCGCCAGCGCTGGGGTCAGGAAGGAATTTTCCCCCGGGGCACATTGGCACTGGTCCCCGGGGGTTTTTTGCCTTCCTCTGAGCATTTAGCAAGACCACTTGTCAGGGCTCCTCTGGTCCATACTGCTGGCTCACTGCCTGCTGCTCATGCCCCACGAAGGTGGCCCCTCGTGTCCTGCAGCTGGGGGGGGAAGGCTTTTTTTCCCCGCGGAGGACCTGCGAGGGTCCCCGGGGGTTTTTTGCCTTCCTCCGCAGCCGAGCACAGCCCCTTCATGGGGCTCCTTTGAGCTGTTGTGGCCCAAAGGATGCTGCTCATGCTCCACGCAGGTGGCCCTCGTGCCCCGCATGCGGGGGGAGGAAGCTTTCTGGCCTCCCGGGGTATTCCCCGGGAGTTGCTCTTTGTCCTCTGGAGCATTGAGCACATCCCCTTGTCGGGCTTCCCTTTTGGCCTCGCTTCTTGCCCGCTGCTCTCGCACCTCCAAGCCACTCTCGTCTCCTGGCTCTCTTTGGCTCCATTGCCCAGAGCAAACTCGCAGTGACAGCGAGCTCTGCTCTTCCCTTAGCTCCATCTCCCCGCGGGTCCTCGCTTCTGCACAGCAGCCTGTGCTTGGAAGGCCTCCAGCCTTGCTGCCCCATCAGCAGCTGCCACTCTCCAGCTCTCCCTGCGTGCGACACCAGCGCCGGGCAGGCGCAAGAGCACTTGTCATGCATCCCCGGCCAGGAAGCGCAGCAAATGAACGACTGTTGCAAGTCTTGTGTGCTTATCATTGATAGGTGTCCTGCTTTGGGAAATACCCCATGCTACCACACACCTTCTCCTTCTACTACTTCTGCTTGCACATTTGTGTGTGGTCGCTGACGATGCTCATGACTAACACCCTAAAGCTTTCCGGCTGGATATAATGCAGAAGTGTCTGGCTGCTCTCGGGGCGCTGAGGCACTGGAACGGGTTGCCTAAAGGGGCTGTGTCTGCTCCATCCCATGGCCATGTACAGCACCAACACGCTGTACAGCCCCCCTGGGGTGTCACCCTATGGCGACGTACACCACCACATTGTACAGACCCTTGGGTGAGAGCGCCTGGTGAGACGTAATTCCAGGCTGACCCGCGCCTTGGGCAATCTGTTTCACGTGTGAGGCGTCCCTGAGAATGGCAGGCCAGTTGGAACTACGTGCTCTGAGGTCCTCTCCAACCATAACTAGCCTAGGAGTCGAGGATGTAAGGATTCTAAAAGAACATAAAATAGAAGAAACCAAACCAAAATCAAATGGAATAATAAAATAAAATCTTGATTCCACATGAAAGCTTTGTGATTTGTGTCCTTGAAAGTGTTTCTGGAGCTGAAAACCCCTGACATTGCAGAGAAATCAGTCTCCCTGCTATCCAGTTCAGGCTGAGCATAGGGAAGGGAATGGAATGGAATGGAATGGAATGGACGGGACTTCACTAGACAAGACTAGAACAGAATTGGTATAGGCTAAGCTACATTATGTCTACAACTGTGGTTGACAAGTGATGCCCTAGATCAAAGGCATCCAGCCAGCAGAGCAGCTCTCTGCGGTGCAGGTGCCAGAGCCATTCAGGAGACAGGGAAAGGCACAGCTGCAGCGTAGCTCAGGCAGGGGGTGAAGGCCACAGGCTGAGCTGAGACATGTCCCCTGGGCCCTTGGCGGGAGGCGGTGAGGTGGGGGCCCCAGAGGAGACGGGTCCCAGCCACTGAGGCCTTACAACACCCCCAGAACCCTGGCAGAAGTAAACCTGCTCGCCTCATAGGCCCTCCTTTAGACACTTGCAACCTGCCGGAGGCATGCTGCAGGGACACAGTCAATTTTTGCAGGCAAGCGTGCTCATGCGTTGGCTGTCAGCATGTCAATACAGCAGAGCAGAAATCGGTGGGAAAGTTCCATGAAAAACTTGATATTTATTTAAAACTCCGCTGCAGATGGTTCGGATAGGCTCCTTGTAGCACGCAAGAGGGCAGACTGTAAATCCATTTAAGCTCATGGGAAAGCAGTCCTACCTACAACAGCTATTCTAGTTCGACTCAACCGAAAAACAGAGCCTCCTGACAGTACTCCCTCTGCAACTCTTTCCATCTCTTGCCCACAGCCCCTGCTCGGAAGAGGATAATATCCACCATCTTCATTTCTTCAATACTGCTGATCTCCTCAGTACATTCAGAAAAGTGGGTCACAGCCCGCATCGAAGATCACAACGAGTGACTCTGGACTTGAGCCACACACGTGGCTGAGCAGAGGTTCCCTCAAGGTGTCAGCGTCCAGTTGGAGAAAAGCCCAGTGCTGGACCCTCTTTCGGTCCTGATCCCAAGAGTGAGATTAAGACGCAAGCGAGGTCAAGTACTCTGTGGACGTGTTAATCTGACTTGTTTAGTTCCCTCGGGAGAAGCAGTAGTTACAAGATGCATGTTTGATGCAACACTCCAAATTAATTGACCGAGACAAAGAATAACACAAGGTAAAACTAAGCACATAGCAAAGCCACGTAACAAACAAACTGAAATTTGCTTAAGCCACGGGCCTCCCGGAACCCGCCAAACAGGGTCAAACTCCCATCCTTTCCAGGGTTGGACAGCAACAGGAGCCAATTTTTGGATTCCGGGTGAGATTCGTTTTACTCTTTCACCTTTTTGTGATTACCTTTTCCTCCTTTTAAAATGAGTTGGGGGAGTAGCTCTGTTCTTCATGTCATATCTTCCATGTTCCTGGTGGACCGGCTTCCCCGCTCTTGCAGCCAGCTCTTCAACTGCACCTGTCTGCTGCCATTCATGGCATAATGGGCAGGATTCCTCACACCATTCCTCCAGATGAAGGATGCAGGAGTCTTATCTCAGCTCTATCCCACTCATCCCTCAGGCAATGGAGGGTGGAGTCCCATTTCAGCTCCTCACACCCTTCTCCCAGGCAATGGCTATTGGACTATTATCTCAACTCCTCCCATCCATCTCTGAGACAAGAGATAGGTGGAATTTCATCTCAGCTTCTCATACCAATCCTTGAAACAGTGGAGCCTGATTTCCGTTCCGTCTCTCACAAATAGGCTTGTAAAAAGATGGAGAGCTCTTCAGAACAATCGGATCACGGATGGCCAGACGTCTGAGTTTTGATCTTACCGTGCTCTTCCCTTCTCCCTGAATCCCATAATGCATATTATGAACATCCATTGGGGCATTCCGTTTCTGTCCTGTTCCATTCCATTATGATTCTATTTCATTCCACTCGACTCTATTCCGTTCCGCTCTATTCTATTCCATTCCATTTCATCCATTCCATTCCATTTCATTCCATTCCATTTCATCCATTCCATGCCATGCCATTCCATTCCGTTCCATTCCGTTCCATTCCGTTCCATTCCATTCCGTTCCATTCCATTCCGTGCCGTGCCATTCCATGCCATTCTGTGCCAGCACCTGGCAATGCAGCAGTCACAATGCCCCAGGAGAGGATAAAAGGGGGCAGCCTCCTGTGTCCCCTGGCAGAGGTGGCACGGGGCAGCCTTAAGACATGCCAGAGGAAGCCCTTGAGCTTCTGGAGCTAGCTAGAGGGGGCTCAGGCAGGAAGGGCAGCTGCTGCAGGAGTCTGCTGGAGATTCTCGGCTGCAAGGCCAGCTCCTGGCAGGAGCAGCTTCTTAGCTCATGGGAGGGATAGCAGTCCTTTTTGGCTGGATAGCCATGGCCAGAGCATGGGAATGTCTTCTTGAGGAGCACTGTAGAGCTCACCATCCTCATCCCACAGAGAGCCAGGCTGGCAGCAGCCCTAAGCAATAGGATGCAGAGGTGTTTCCAGGGATCACAGTGCTTCTCTCAGAAGCCCGTGAAATGGCTCCAGGTTGAGGGAGAATCGGGTTTGGGTACGTTCTGGGAGGCGTGAGCAGCCTGTGGACCGGGAGCAGGTCTTGCTCACATGCTCAGGGATAGCCGATCGCCAGCGCTGGGGTCAGGAAGGAATTTTCCCCCGGGGCACATTGGCACTGGTCCCCGGGGGTTTTTTGCCTTCCTCTGAGCATTTAGCAAGACCACTTGTCAGGGCTCCTCTGGTCCATACTGCTGGCTCACTGCCTGCTGCTCATGCCCCACGAAGGTGGCCCCTCGTGTCCTGCAGCTGGGGGGGGAAGGCTTTTTTTCCCCGCGGAGGACCTGCGAGGGTCCCCGGGGGTTTTTTGCCTTCCTCCGCAGCCGAGCACAGCCCCTTCATGGGGCTCCTTTGAGCTGTTGTGGCCCAAAGGATGCTGCTCATGCTCCACGCAGGTGGCCCTCGTGCCCCGCATGCGGGGGGAGGAAGCTTTCTGGCCTCCCGGGGTATTCCCCGGGAGTTGCTCTTTGTCCTCTGGAGCATTGAGCACATCCCCTTGTCGGGCTTCCCTTTTGGCCTCGCTTCTTGCCCGCTGCTCTCGCACCTCCAAGCCACTCTCGTCTCCTGGCTCTCTTTGGCTCCATTGCCCAGAGCAAACTCGCAGTGACAGCGAGCTCTGCTCTTCCCTTAGCTCCATCTCCCCGCGGGTCCTCGCTTCTGCACAGCAGCCTGTGCTTGGAAGGCCTCCAGCCTTGCTGCCCCATCAGCAGCTGCCACTCTCCAGCTCTCCCTGCGTGCGACACCAGCGCCGGGCAGGCGCAAGAGCACTTGTCATGCATCCCCGGCCAGGAAGCGCAGCAAATGAACGACTGTTGCAAGTCTTGTGTGCTTATCATTGATAGGTGTCCTGCTTTGGGAAATACCCCATGCTACCACACACCTTCTCCTTCTACTACTTCTGCTTGCACATTTGTGTGTGGTCGCTGACGATGCTCATGACTAACACCCTAAAGCTTTCCGGCTGGATATAATGCAGAAGTGTCTGGCTGCTCTCGGGGCGCTGAGGCACTGGAACGGGTTGCCTAAAGGGGCTGTGTCTGCTCCATCCCATGGCCATGTACAGCACCAACACGCTGTACAGCCCCCCTGGGGTGTCACCCTATGGCGACGTACACCACCACATTGTACAGACCCTTGGGTGAGAGCGCCTGGTGAGACGTAATTCCAGGCTGACCCGCGCCTTGGGCAATCTGTTTCACGTGTGAGGCGTCCCTGAGAATGGCAGGCCAGTTGGAACTACGTGCTCTGAGGTCCTCTCCAACCATAACTAGCCTAGGAGTCGAGGATGTAAGGATTCTAAAAGAACATAAAATAGAAGAAACCAAACCAAAATCAAATGGAATAATAAAATAAAATCTTGATTCCACATGAAAGCTTTGTGATTTGTGTCCTTGAAAGTGTTTCTGGAGCTGAAAACCCCTGACATTGCAGAGAAATCAGTCTCCCTGCTATCCAGTTCAGGCTGAGCATAGGGAATGGAATGGAATGGAATGGAATGGAATGGAATGGAATGGAATGGAATGGAATGGAAGGGACTTCACTAGACAAGACTAGAACAGAATTGGTATAGGCTAAGCTACATTATGTCTACAACTGTGGTTGACAAGTGATGCCCTAGATCAAAGGCATCCAGCCAGCAGAGCAGCTCTCTGCGGTGCAGGTGCCAGAGCCATTCAGGAGACAGGGAAAGGCACAGCTGCAGCGTAGCTCAGGCAGGGGGTGAAGGCCACAGGCTGAGCTGAGACATGTCCCCTGGGCCCTTGGCGGGAGGCGGTGAGGTGGGGGCCCCAGAGGAGACGGGTCCCAGCCACTGAGGCCTTACAACACCCCCAGAACCCTGGCAGAAGTAAACCTGCTCGCCTCATAGGCCCTCCTTTAGACACTTGCAACCTGCCGGAGGCATGCTGCAGGGACACAGTCAATTTTTGCAGGCAAGCGTGCCCATGCATTGGCTGTCAGCATGTCAATACAGCAGAGCAGAAATCGGTGGGAAAGTTCCATGAAAAACTTGATATTTATGTAAAACTCCGCTGCAGATGGTTCGGATAGGCTCCTTGTAGCACGCAAGAGGGCAGACTGTAAATCCATTTAAGCTCATGGGAAAGCAGTCCTACCTACAACAGCTATTCTAGTTCGACTCAACCGAAAAACAGAGCCTCCTGACAGTACTCCCTCTGCAACTCTTTCCATCTCTTGCCCACAGCCCCTGCTCGGAAGAGGATAATATCCACCATCTTCATTTCTTCAATACTGCTGATCTCCTCAGTACATTCAGAAAAGTGGGTCACAGCCCGCATCGAAGATCACAACGAGTGACTCTGGACTTGAGCCACACACGTGGCTGAGCAGAGGTTCCCTCAAGGTGTCAGTGTCCAGTTGGAGAAAAGCCCAGTGCTGGACCCTCTTTCGGTCCTGATCCCAAGAGTGAGATTAAGACGCAAGCGAGGTCAAGTACTCTGTGGACGTGTTAATCTGACTTGTTTAGTTCCCTCGGGAGAAGCAGTAGTTACAAGATGCATGTTTGATGCAACACTCCAAATTAATTGACCGAGACAAAGAATAACACAAGGTAAAACTAAGCACATAGCAAAGCCACGTAACAAACAAACTGAAATTTGCTTAAGCCACGGGCTTCCCGGAACCCGCCAAACAGGGTCAAACTCCCATCCTTTCCAGGGTTGGACAGCAACAGGAGCCAATTTTTGGATTCCGGGTGAGATTCGTTTTACTCTTTCACCTTTTTGTGATTACCTTTTCCTCCTTTTAAAATGAGTTGGGGGAGTAGCTCTGTTCTTCATGTCATATCTTCCATGTTCCTGGTGGACCGGCTTCCCCGCTCTTGCAGCCAGCTCTTCAACTGCACCTGTCTGCTGCCATTCATGGCATAATGGGCAGGATTCCTCACACCATTCCTCCAGATGAAGGATGCAGGAGTCTTATCTCAGCTCTATCCCACTCATCCCTCAGGCAATGGAGGGTGGAGTCCCATTTCAGCTCCTCACACCCTTCTCCCAGGCAATGGCTATTGGACTATTATCTCAACTCCTCCCATCCATCTCTGAGACAAGAGATAGGTGGAATTTCATCTCAGCTTCTCATACCAATCCTTGAAACAGTGGAGCCTGATTTCCGTTCCGTCTCTCACAAATAGGCTTGTAAAAAGATGGAGAGCTCTTCAGAACAATCGGATCACGGATGGCCAGACGTCTGAGTTTTGATCTTACCGTGCTCTTCCCTTCTCCCTGAATCCCATAATGCATATTATGAACATCCATTGGGGCATTCCGTTTCTGTCCTGTTCCATTCCATTATGATTCTATTTCATTCCACTCGACTCTATTCCGTTCCGCTCTATTCCATTCCATTTCATCCATTCCATTCCATTTCATTCCATTCCATTTCATCCATTCCATGCCATGCCATGCCATTCCATTCCGTTCCATTCCGTTCCATTCCGTTCCATTCCATTCCATTCCGTTCCATTCCATTCCGTGCCGTGCCATTCCATGCCATTCTGTGCCAGCACCTGGCAATGCAGCAGTCACAATGCCCCAGGAGAGGATAAAAGGGGGCAGCCTCCTGTGTCCCCTGGCAGAGGTGGCACGGGGCAGCCTTAAGACATGCCAGAGGAAGCCCTTGAGCTTCTGGAGCTAGCTAGAGGGGGCTCAGGCAGGAAGGGCAGCTGCTGCAGGAGTCTGCTGGAGATTCTCGGCTGCAAGGCCAGCTCCTGGCAGGAGCAGCTTCTTAGCTCATGGGAGGGATAGCAGTCCTTTTTGGCTGGATAGCCATGGCCAGAGCATGGGAATGTCTTCTTGAGGAGCACTGTAGAGCTCACCATCCTCATCCCACAGAGAGCCAGGCTGGCAGCAGCCCTAAGCAATAGGATGCAGAGGTGTTTCCAGGGATCACAGTGCTTCTCTCAGAAGCCCGTGAAATGGCTCCAGGTTGAGGGAGAATCGGGTTTGGGTACGTTCTGGGAGGCGTGAGCAGCCTGTGGACCGGGAGCAGGTCTTGCTCACATGCTCAGGGATAGCCGATCGCCAGCGCTGGGGTCAGGAAGGAATTTTCCCCCGGGGCACATTGGCACTGGTCCCCGGGGGTTTTTTGCCTTCCTCTGAGCATTTAGCAAGACCACTTGTCAGGGCTCCTCTGGTCCATACTGCTGGCTCACTGCCTGCTGCTCATGCCCCACGAAGGTGGCCCCTCGTGTCCTGCAGCTGGGGGGGGAAGGCTTTTTTTCCCCGCGGAGGACCTGCGAGGGTCCCCGGGGGTTTTTTGCCTTCCTCCGCAGCCGAGCACAGCCCCTTCATGGGGCTCCTTTGAGCTGTTGTGGCCCAAAGGATGCTGCTCATGCTCCACGCAGGTGGCCCTCGTGCCCCGCATGCGGGGGGAGGAAGCTTTCTGGCCTCCCGGGGTATTCCCCGGGAGTTGCTCTTTGTCCTCTGGAGCATTGAGCACATCCCCTTGTCGGGCTTCCCTTTTGGCCTCGCTTCTTGCCCGCTGCTCTCGCACCTCCAAGCCACTCTCGTCTCCTGGCTCTCTTTGGCTCCATTGCCCAGAGCAAACTCGCAGTGACAGCGAGCTCTGCTCTTCCCTTAGCTCCATCTCCCCGCGGGTCCTCGCTTCTGCACAGCAGCCTGTGCTTGGAAGGCCTCCAGCCTTGCTGCCCCATCAGCAGCTGCCACTCTCCAGCTCTCCCTGCGTGCGACACCAGCGCCGGGCAGGCGCAAGAGCACTTGTCATGCATCCCCGGCCAGGAAGCGCAGCAAATGAACGACTGTTGCAAGTCTTGTGTGCTTATCATTGATAGGTGTCCTGCTTTGGGAAATACCCCATGCTACCACACACCTTCTCCTTCTACTACTTCTGCTTGCACATTTGTGTGTGGTCGCTGACGATGCTCATGACTAACACCCTAAAGCTTTCCGGCTGGATATAATGCAGAAGTGTCTGGCTGCTCTCGGGGCGCTGAGGCACTGGAACGGGTTGCCTAAAGGGGCTGTGTCTGCTCCATCCCATGGCCATGTACAGCACCAACACGCTGTACAGCCCCCCTGGGGTGTCACCCTATGGCGACGTACACCACCACATTGTACAGACCCTTGGGTGAGAGCGCCTGGTGAGACGTAATTCCAGGCTGACCCGCGCCTTGGGCAATCTGTTTCACGTGTGAGGCGTCCCTGAGAATGGCAGGCCAGTTGGAACTACGTGCTCTGAGGTCCTCTCCAACCATAACTAGCCTAGGAGTCGAGGATGTAAGGATTCTAAAAGAACATAAAATAGAAGAAACCAAACCAAAATCAAATGGAATAATAAAATAAAATCTTGATTCCACATGAAAGCTTTGTGATTTGTGTCCTTGAAAGTGTTTCTGGAGCTGAAAACCCCTGACATTGCAGAGAAATCAGTCTCCCTGCTATCCAGTTCAGGCTGAGCATAGGGAATGGAATGGAATGGAATGGAATGGAATGGAATGGAAGGGACTTCACTAGACAAGACTAGAACAGAATTGGTATAGGCTAAGCTACATTATGTCTACAACTGTGGTTGACAAGTGATGCCCTAGATCAAAGGCATCCAGCCAGCAGAGCAGCTCTCTGCGGTGCAGGTGCCAGAGCCATTCAGGAGACAGGGAAAGGCACAGCTGCAGCGTAGCTCAGGCAGGGGGTGAAGGCCACAGGCTGAGCTGAGACATGTCCCCTGGGCCCTTGGCGGGAGGCGGTGAGGTGGGGGCCCCAGAGGAGACGGGTCCCAGCCACTGAGGCCTTACAACACCCCCAGAACCCTGGCAGAAGTAAACCTGCTCGCCTCATAGGCCCTCCTTTAGACACTTGCAACCTGCCGGAGGCATGCTGCAGGGACACAGTCAATTTTTGCAGGCAAGCGTGCCCATGCACTGGCTGTCAGCATGTCAATACAGCAGAGCAGAAATCGGTGGGAAAGTTCCATGAAAAACTTGATATTTATTTAAAACTCCGCTGCAGATGGTTCGGATAGGCTCCTTGTAGCACGCAAGAGGGCAGACTGTAAATCCATTTAAGCTCATGGGAAAGCAGTCCTACCTACAACAGCTATTCTAGTTCGACTCAACCGAAAAACAGAGCCTCCTGACAGTACTCCCTCTGCAACTCTTTCCATCTCTTGCCCACAGCCCCTGCTCGGAAGAGGATAATATCCACCATCTTCATTTCTTCAATACTGCTGATCTCCTCAGTACATTCAGAAAAGTGGGTCACAGCCCGCATCGAAGATCACAACGAGTGACTCTGGACTTGAGCCACACACGTGGCTGAGCAGAGGTTCCCTCAAGGTGTCAGCGTCCAGTTGGAGAAAAGCCCAGTGCTGGACCCTCTTTCGGTCCTGATCCCAAGAGTGAGATTAAGACGCAAGCGAGGTCAAGTACTCTGTGGACGTGTTAATCTGACTTGTTTAGTTCCCTCGGGAGAAGCAGTAGTTACAAGATGCATGTTTGATGCAACACTCCAAATTAATTGACCGAGACAAAGAATAACACAAGGTAAAACTAAGCACATAGCAAAGCCACGTAACAAACAAACTGAAATTTGCTTAAGCCACGGGCCTCCCGGAACCCGCCAAACAGGGTCAAACTCCCATCCTTTCCAGGGTTGGACAGCAACAGGAGCCAATTTTTGGATTCCGGGTGAGATTCGTTTTACTCTTTCACCTTTTTGTGATTACCTTTTCCTCCTTTTAAAATGAGTTGGGGGAGTAGCTCTGTTCTTCATGTCATATCTTCCATGTTCCTGGTGGACCGGCTTCCCCGCTCTTGCAGCCAGCTCTTCAACTGCACCTGTCTGCTGCCATTCATGGCATAATGGGCAGGATTCCTCACACCATTCCTCCAGATGAAGGATGCAGGAGTCTTATCTCAGCTCTATCCCACTCATCCCTCAGGCAATGGAGGGTGGAGTCCCATTTCAGCTCCTCACACCCTTCTCCCAGGCAATGGCTATTGGACTATTATCTCAACTCCTCCCATCCATCTCTGAGACAAGAGATAGGTGGAATTTCATCTCAGCTTCTCATACCAATCCTTGAAACAGTGGAGCCTGATTTCCGTTCCGTCTCTCACAAATAGGCTTGTAAAAAGATGGAGAGCTCTTCAGAACAATCGGATCACGGATGGCCAGACGTCTGAGTTTTGATCTTACCGTGCTCTTCCCTTCTCCCTGAATCCCATAATGCATATTATGAACATCCATTGGGGCATTCCGTTTCTGTCCTGTTCCATTCCATTATGATTCTATTTCATTCCACTCGACTCTATTCCGTTCCGCTCTATTCCATTCCATTTCATCCATTCCATTCCATTTCATTCCATTCCATTTCATCCATTCCATGCCATGCCATTCCATTCCGTTCCATTCCGTTCCATTCCGTTCCATTCCGTTCCATTCCATTCCGTGCCGTGCCATTCCATGCCATTCTGTGCCAGCACCTGGCAATGCAGCAGTCACAATGCCCCAGGAGAGGATAAAAGGGGGCAGCCTCCTGTGTCCCCTGGCAGAGGTGGCACGGGGCAGCCTTAAGACATGCCAGAGGAAGCCCTTGAGCTTCTGGAGCTAGCTAGAGGGGGCTCAGGCAGGAAGGGCAGCTGCTGCAGGAGTCTGCTGGAGATTCTCGGCTGCAAGGCCAGCTCCTGGCAGGAGCAGCTTCTTAGCTCATGGGAGGGATAGCAGTCCTTTTTGGCTGGATAGCCATGGCCAGAGCATGGGAATGTCTTCTTGAGGAGCACTGTAGAGCTCACCATCCTCATCCCACAGAGAGCCAGGCTGGCAGCAGCCCTAAGCAATAGGATGCAGAGGTGTTTCCAGGGATCACAGTGCTTCTCTCAGAAGCCCGTGAAATGGCTCCAGGTTGAGGGAGAATCGGGTTTGGGTACGTTCTGGGAGGCGTGAGCAGCCTGTGGACCGGGAGCAGGTCTTGCTCACATGCTCAGGGATAGCCGATCGCCAGCGCTGGGGTCAGGAAGGAATTTTCCCCCGGGGCACATTGGCACTGGTCCCCGGGGGTTTTTTGCCTTCCTCTGAGCATTTAGCAAGACCACTTGTCAGGGCTCCTCTGGTCCATACTGCTGGCTCACTGCCTGCTGCTCATGCCCCACGAAGGTGGCCCCTCGTGTCCTGCAGCTGGGGGGGGAAGGCTTTTTTTCCCCGCGGAGGACCTGCGAGGGTCCCCGGGGGTTTTTTGCCTTCCTCCGCAGCCGAGCACAGCCCCTTCATGGGGCTCCTTTGAGCTGTTGTGGCCCAAAGGATGCTGCTCATGCTCCACGCAGGTGGCCCTCGTGCCCCGCATGCGGGGGGAGGAAGCTTTCTGGCCTCCCGGGGTATTCCCCGGGAGTTGCTCTTTGTCCTCTGGAGCATTGAGCACATCCCCTTGTCGGGCTTCCCTTTTGGCCTCGCTTCTTGCCCGCTGCTCTCGCACCTCCAAGCCACTCTCGTCTCCTGGCTCTCTTTGGCTCCATTGCCCAGAGCAAACTCGCAGTGACAGCGAGCTCTGCTCTTCCCTTAGCTCCATCTCCCCGCGGGTCCTCGCTTCTGCACAGCAGCCTGTGCTTGGAAGGCCTCCAGCCTTGCTGCCCCATCAGCAGCTGCCACTCTCCAGCTCTCCCTGCGTGCGACACCAGCGCCGGGCAGGCGCAAGAGCACTTGTCATGCATCCCCGGCCAGGAAGCGCAGCAAATGAACGACTGTTGCAAGTCTTGTGTGCTTATCATTGATAGGTGTCCTGCTTTGGGAAATACCCCATGCTACCACACACCTTCTCCTTCTACTACTTCTGCTTGCACATTTGTGTGTGGTCGCTGACGATGCTCATGACTAACACCCTAAAGCTTTCCGGCTGGATATAATGCAGAAGTGTCTGGCTGCTCTCGGGGCGCTGAGGCACTGGAACGGGTTGCCTAAAGGGGCTGTGTCTGCTCCATCCCATGGCCATGTACAGCACCAACACGCTGTACAGCCCCCCTGGGGTGTCACCCTATGGCGACGTACACCACCACATTGTACAGACCCTTGGGTGAGAGCGCCTGGTGAGACGTAATTCCAGGCTGACCCGCGCCTTGGGCAATCTGTTTCACGTGTGAGGCGTCCCTGAGAATGGCAGGCCAGTTGGAACTACGTGCTCTGAGGTCCTCTCCAACCATAACTAGCCTAGGAGTCGAGGATGTAAGGATTCTAAAAGAACATAAAATAGAAGAAACCAAACCAAAATCAAATGGAATAATAAAATAAAATCTTGATTCCACATGAAAGCTTTGTGATTTGTGTCCTTGAAAGTGTTTCTGGAGCTGAAAACCCCTGACATTGCAGAGAAATCAGTCTCCCTGCTATCCAGTTCAGGCTGAGCATAGGGAATGGAATGGAATGGAATGGAATGGAATGGAATGGAATGGACGGGACTTCACTAGACAAGACTAGAACAGAATTGGTATAGGCTAAGCTACATTATGTCTACAACTGTGGTTGACAAGTGATGCCCTAGATCAAAGGCATCCAGCCAGCAGAGCAGCTCTCTGCGGTGCAGGTGCCAGAGCCATTCAGGAGACAGGGAAAGGCACAGCTGCAGCGTAGCTCAGGCAGGGGGTGAAGGCCACAGGCTGAGCTGAGACATGTCCCCTGGGCCCTTGGCGGGAGGCGGTGAGGTGGGGGCCCCAGAGGAGACGGGTCCCAGCCACTGAGGCCTTACAACACCCCCAGAACCCTGGCAGAAGTAAACCTGCTCGCCTCATAGGCCCTCCTTTAGACACTTGCAACCTGCCGGAGGCATGCTGCAGGGACACAGTCAATTTTTGCAGGCAAGCGTGCTCATGCGTTGGCTGTCAGCATGTCAATACAGCAGAGCAGAAATCGGTGGGAAAGTTCCATGAAAAACTTGATATTTATTTAAAACTCCGCTGCAGATGGTTCGGATAGGCTCCTTGTAGCACGCAAGAGGGCAGACTGTAAATCCATTTAAGCTCATGGGAAAGCAGTCCTACCTACAACAGCTATTCTAGTTCGACTCAACCGAAAAACAGAGCCTCCTGACAGTACTCCCTCTGCAACTCTTTCCATCTCTTGCCCACAGCCCCTGCTCGGAAGAGGATAATATCCACCATCTTCATTTCTTCAATACTGCTGATCTCCTCAGTACATTCAGAAAAGTGGGTCACAGCCCGCATCGAAGATCACAACGAGTGACTCTGGACTTGAGCCACACACGTGGCTGAGCAGAGGTTCCCTCAAGGTGTCAGCGTCCAGTTGGAGAAAAACCCAGTGCTGGACCCTCTTTCGGTCCTGATCCCAAGAGTGAGATTAAGACGCAAGCGAGGTCAAGTACTCTGTGGACGTGTTAATCTGACTTGTTTAGTTCCCTCGGGAGAAGCAGTAGTTACAAGATGCATGTTTGATGCAACACTCCAAATTAATTGACCGAGACAAAGAATAACACAAGGTAAAACTAAGCACATAGCAAAGCCACGTAACAAACAAACTGAAATTTGCTTAAGCCACGGGCCTCCCGGAACCCGCCAAACAGGGTCAAACTCCCATCCTTTCCAGGGTTGGACAGCAACAGGAGCCAATTTTTGGATTCCGGGTGAGATTCGTTTTACTCTTTCACCTTTTTGTGATTACCTTTTCCTCCTTTTAAAATGAGTTGGGGGAGTAGCTCTGTTCTTCATGTCATATCTTCCATGTTCCTGGTGGACCGGCTTCCCCGCTCTTGCAGCCAGCTCTTCAACTGCACCTGTCTGCTGCCATTCATGGCATAATGGGCAGGATTCCTCACACCATTCCTCCAGATGAAGGATGCAGGAGTCTTATCTCAGCTCTATCCCACTCATCCCTCAGGCAATGGAGGGTGGAGTCCCATTTCAGCTCCTCACACCCTTCTCCCAGGCAATGGCTATTGGACTATTATCTCAACTCCTCCCATCCATCTCTGAGACAAGAGATAGGTGGAATTTCATCTCAGCTTCTCATACCAATCCTTGAAACAGTGGAGCCTGATTTCCGTTCCGTCTCTCACAAATAGGCTTGTAAAAAGATGGAGAGCTCTTCAGAACAATCGGATCACGGATGGCCAGACGTCTGAGTTTTGATCTTACCGTGCTCTTCCCTTCTCCCTGAATCCCATAATGCATATTATGAACATCCATTGGGGCATTCCGTTTCTGTCCTGTTCCATTCCATTATGATTCTATTTCATTCCACTCGACTCTATTCCGTTCCGCTCTATTCCATTCCATTTCATCCATTCCATTCCATTTCATTCCATTCCATTTCATCCATTCCATGCCATGCCATTCCATTCCGTTCCATTCCGTTCCATTCCGTTCCATTCCATTCCATTCCGTTCCGTGCCGTGCCATTCCATGCCATTCTGTGCCAGCACCTGGCAATGCAGCAGTCACAATGCCCCAGGAGAGGATAAAAGGGGGCAGCCTCCTGTGTCCCCTGGCAGAGGTGGCACGGGGCAGCCTTAAGACATGCCAGAGGAAGCCCTTGAGCTTCTGGAGCTAGCTAGAGGGGGCTCAGGCAGGAAGGGCAGCTGCTGCAGGAGTCTGCTGGAGATTCTCGGCTGCAAGGCCAGCTCCTGGCAGGAGCAGCTTCTTAGCTCATGGGAGGGATAGCAGTCCTTTTTGGCTGGATAGCCATGGCCAGAGCATGGGAATGTCTTCTTGAGGAGCACTGTAGAGCTCACCATCCTCATCCCACAGAGAGCCAGGCTGGCAGCAGCCCTAAGCAATAGGATGCAGAGGTGTTTCCAGGGATCACAGTGCTTCTCTCAGAAGCCCGTGAAATGGCTCCAGGTTGAGGGAGAATCGGGTTTGGGTACGTTCTGGGAGGCGTGAGCAGCCTGTGGACCGGGAGCAGGTCTTGCTCACATGCTCAGGGATAGCCGATCGCCAGCGCTGGGGTCAGGAAGGAATTTTCCCCCGGGGCACATTGGCACTGGTCCCCGGGGGTTTTTTGCCTTCCTCTGAGCATTTAGCAAGACCACTTGTCAGGGCTCCTCTGGTCCATACTGCTGGCTCACTGCCTGCTGCTCATGCCCCACGAAGGTGGCCCCTCGTGTCCTGCAGCTGGGGGGGGAAGGCTTTTTTTCCCCGCGGAGGACCTGCGAGGGTCCCCGGGGGTTTTTTGCCTTCCTCCGCAGCCGAGCACAGCCCCTTCATGGGGCTCCTTTGAGCTGTTGTGGCCCAAAGGATGCTGCTCATGCTCCACGCAGGTGGCCCTCATGCCCCGCATGCGGGGGGAGGAAGCTTTCTGGCCTCCCGGGGTATTCCCCGGGAGTTGCTCTTTGTCCTCTGGAGCATTGAGCACATCCCCTTGTCGGGCTTCCCTTTTGGCCTCGCTTCTTGCCCGCTGCTCTCGCACCTCCAAGCCACTCTCGTCTCCTGGCTCTCTTTGGCTCCATTGCCCAGAGCAAACTCGCAGTGACAGCGAGCTCTGCTCTTCCCTTAGCTCCATCTCCCCGCGGGTCCTCGCTTCTGCACAGCAGCCTGTGCTTGGAAGGCCTCCAGCCTTGCTGCCCCATCAGCAGCTGCCACTCTCCAGCTCTCCCTGCGTGCGACACCAGCGCCGGGCAGGCGCAAGAGCACTTGTCATGCATCCCCGGCCAGGAAGCGCAGCAAATGAACGACTGTTGCAAGTCTTGTGTGCTTATCATTGATAGGTGTCCTGCTTTGGGAAATACCCCATGCTACCACACACCTTCTCCTTCTACTACTTCTGCTTGCACATTTGTGTGTGGTCGCTGACGATGCTCATGACTAACACCCTAAAGCTTTCCGACTGGATATAATGCAGAAGTGTCTGGCTGCTCTCGGGGCGCTGAGGCACTGGAACGGGTTGCCTAAAGGGGCTGTGTCTGCTCCATCCCATGGCCATGTACAGCACCAACACGCTGTACAGCCCCCCTGGGGTGTCACCCTATGGCGACGTACACCACCACATTGTACAGACCCTTGGGTGAGAGCGCCTGGTGAGACGTAATTCCAGGCTGACCCGCGCCTTGGGCAATCTGTTTCACGTGTGAGGCGTCCCTGAGAATGGCAGGCCAGTTGGAACTAAGTACTCTGAGGTCCTCTCCAACCATAACTAGCCTAGGAGTCGAGGATGTAAGGATTCTAAAAGAACATAAAATAGAAGAAACCAAACCAAAATCAAATGGAATAATAAAATAAAATCTTGATTCCACATGAAAGCTTTGTGATTTGTGTCCTTGAAAGTGTTTCTGGAGCTGAAAACCCCTGACATTGCAGAGAAATCAGTCTCCCTGCTATCCAGTTCAGGCTGAGCATAGGGAATGGAATGGAATGGAATGGAATGGAATGGAATGGAATGGACGGGACTTCACTAGACAAGACTAGAACAGAATTGGTATAGGCTAAGCTACATTATGTCTACAACTGTGGTTGACAAGTGATGCCCTAGATCAAAGGCATCCAGCCAGCAGAGCAGCTCTCTGCGGTGCAGGTGCCAGAGCCATTCAGGAGACAGGGAAAGGCACAGCTGCAGCGTAGCTCAGGCAGGGGGTGAAGGCCACAGGCTGAGCTGAGACATGTCCCCTGGGCCCTTGGCGGGAGGCGGTGAGGTGGGGGCCCCAGAGGAGACGGGTCCCAGCCACTGAGGCCTTACAACACCCCCAGAACCCTGGCAGAAGTAAACCTGCTCGCCTCATAGGCCCTCCTTTAGACACTTGCAACCTGCCGGAGGCATGCTGCAGGGACACAGTCAATTTTTGCAGGCAAGCGTGCCCATGCACTGGCTGTCAGCATGTCAATACAGCAGAGCAGAAATCGGTGGGAAAGTTCCATGAAAAACTTGATATTTATTTAAAACTCCGCTGCAGATGGTTCGGATAGGCTCCTTGTAGCACGCAAGAGGGCAGACTGTAAATCCATTTAAGCTCATGGGAAAGCAGTCCTACCTACAACAGCTATTCTAGTTCGACTCAACCGAAAAACAGAGCCTCCTGACAGTACTCCCTCTGCAACTCTTTCCATCTCTTGCCCACAGCCCCTGCTCGGAAGAGGATAATATCCACCATCTTCATTTCTTCAATACTGCTGATCTCCTCAGTACATTCAGAAAAGTGGGTCACAGCCCGCATCGAAGATCACAACGAGTGACTCTGGACTTGAGCCACACACGTGGCTGAGCAGAGGTTCCCTCAAGGTGTCAGCGTCCAGTTGGAGAAAAACCCAGTGCTGGACCCTCTTTCGGTCCTGATCCCAAGAGTGAGATTAAGACGCAAGCGAGGTCAAGTACTCTGTGGACGTGTTAATCTGACTTGTTTAGTTCCCTCGGGAGAAGCAGTAGTTACAAGATGCATGTTTGATGCAACACTCCAAATTAATTGACCGAGACAAAGAATAACACAAGGTAAAACTAAGCACATAGCAAAGCCACGTAACAAACAAACTGAAATTTGCTTAAGCCACGGGCCTCCCGGAACCCGCCAAACAGGGTCAAACTCCCATCCTTTCCAGGGTTGGACAGCAACAGGAGCCAATTTTTGGATTCCGGGTGAGATTCGTTTTACTCTTTCACCTTTTTGTGATTACCTTTTCCTCCTTTTAAAATGAGTTGGGGGAGTAGCTCTGTTCTTCATGTCATATCTTCCATGTTCCTGGTGGACCGGCTTCCCCGCTCTTGCAGCCAGCTCTTCAACTGCACCTGTCTGCTGCCATTCATGGCATAATGGGCAGGATTCCTCACACCATTCCTCCAGATGAAGGATGCAGGAGTCTTATCTCAGCTCTATGCCACTCATCCCTCAGGCAATGGAGGGTGGAGTCCCATTTCAGCTCCTCACACCCTTCTCCCAGGCAATGGCTATTGGACTATTATCTCAACTCCTCCCATCCATCTCTGAGACAAGAGATAGGTGGAATTTCATCTCAGCTTCTCATACCAATCCTTGAAACAGTGGAGCCTGATTTCCGTTCCGTCTCTCACAAATAGGCTTGTAAAAAGATGGAGAGCTCTTCAGAACAATCGGATCACGGATGGCCAGACGTCTGAGTTTTGATCTTACCGTGCTCTTCCCTTCTCCCTGAATCCCATAATGCATATTATGAACATCCATTGGGGCATTCCGTTTCTGTCCTGTTCCATTCCATTATGATTCTATTTCATTCCACTCGACTCTATTCCGTTCCGCTCTATTCCATTCCATTTCATCCATTCCATTCCATTTCATTCCATTCCATTTCATCCATTCCATGCCATGCCATTCCATTCCGTTCCATTCCGTTCCATTCCGTTCCATTCCATTCCATTCCGTTCCATTCCATTCCGTGCCGTGCCATTCCATGCCATTCTGTGCCAGCACCTGGCAATGCAGCAGTCACAATGCCCCAGGAGAGGATAAAAGGGGGCAGCCTCCTGTGTCCCCTGGCAGAGGTGGCACGGGGCAGCCTTAAGACATGCCAGAGGAAGCCCTTGAGCTTCTGGAGCTAGCTAGAGGGGGCTCAGGCAGGAAGGGCAGCTGCTGCAGGAGTCTGCTGGAGATTCTCGGCTGCAAGGCCAGCTCCTGGCAGGAGCAGCTTCTTAGCTCATGGGAGGGATAGCAGTCCTTTTTGGCTGGATAGCCATGGCCAGAGCATGGGAATGTCTTCTTGAGGAGCACTGTAGAGCTCACCATCCTCATCCCACAGAGAGCCAGGCTGGCAGCAGCCCTAAGCAATAGGATGCAGAGGTGTTTCCAGGGATCACAGTGCTTCTCTCAGAAGCCCGTGAAATGGCTCCAGGTTGAGGGAGAATCGGGTTTGGGTACGTTCTGGGAGGCGTGAGCAGCCTGTGGACCGGGAGCAGGTCTTGCTCACATGCTCAGGGATAGCCGATCGCCAGCGCTGGGGTCAGGAAGGAATTTTCCCCCGGGGCACATTGGCACTGGTCCCCGGGGGTTTTTTGCCTTCCTCTGAGCATTTAGCAAGACCACTTGTCAGGGCTCCTCTGGTCCATACTGCTGGCTCACTGCCTGCTGCTCATGCCCCACGAAGGTGGCCCCTCGTGTCCTGCAGCTGGGGGGGGAAGGCTTTTTTTCCCCGCGGAGGACCTGCGAGGGTCCCCGGGGGTTTTTTGCCTTCCTCCGCAGCCGAGCACAGCCCCTTCATGGGGCTCCTTTGAGCTGTTGTGGCCCAAAGGATGCTGCTCATGCTCCACGCAGGTGGCCCTCGTGCCCCGCATGCGGGGGGAGGAAGCTTTCTGGCCTCCCGGGGTATTCCCCGGGAGTTGCTCTTTGTCCTCTGGAGCATTGAGCACATCCCCTTGTCGGGCTTCCCTTTTGGCCTCGCTTCTTGCCCGCTGCTCTCGCACCTCCAAGCCACTCTCGTCTCCTGGCTCTCTTTGGCTCCATTGCCCAGAGCAAACTCGCAGTGACAGCGAGCTCTGCTCTTCCCTTAGCTCCATCTCCCCGCGGGTCCTCGCTTCTGCACAGCAGCCTGTGCTTGGAAGGCCTCCAGCCTTGCTGCCCCATCAGCAGCTGCCACTCTCCAGCTCTCCCTGCGTGCGACACCAGCGCCGGGCAGGCGCAAGAGCACTTGTCATGCATCCCCGGCCAGGAAGCGCAGCAAATGAACGACTGTTGCAAGTCTTGTGTGCTTATCATTGATAGGTGTCCTGCTTTGGGAAATACCCCATGCTACCACACACCTTCTCCTTCTACTACTTCTGCTTGCACATTTGTGTGTGGTCGCTGACGATGCTCATGACTAACACCCTAAAGCTTTCCGGCTGGATATAATGCAGAAGTGTCTGGCTGCTCTCGGGGCGCTGAGGCACTGGAACGGGTTGCCTAAAGGGGCTGTGTCTGCTCCATCCCATGGCCATGTACAGCACCAACACGCTGTACAGCCCCCCTGGGGTGTCACCCTATGGCGACGTACACCACCACATTGTACAGACCCTTGGGTGAGAGCGCCTGGTGAGACGTAATTCCAGGCTGACCCGCGCCTTGGGCAATCTGTTTCACGTGTGAGGCGTCCCTGAGAATGGCAGGCCAGTTGGAACTACGTGCTCTGAGGTCCTCTCCAACCATAACTAGCCTAGGAGTCGAGGATGTAAGAATTCTAAAAGAACATAAAATAGAAGAAACCAAACCAAAATCAAATGGAATAATAAAATAAAATCTTGATTCCACATGAAAGCTTTGTGATTTGTGTCCTTGAAAGTGTTTCTGGAGCTGAAAACCCCTGACATTGCAGAGAAATCAGTCTCCCTGCTATCCAGTTCAGGCTGAGCATAGGGAATGGAATGGAATGGAATGGAATGGAATGGAATGGAATGGAATGGAATGGAAGGGACTTCACTAGACAAGACTAGAACAGAATTGGTATAGGCTAAGCTACATTATGTCTACAACTGTGGTTGACAAGTGATGCCCTAGATCAAAGGCATCCAGCCAGCAGAGCAGCTCTCTGCGGTGCAGGTGCCAGAGCCATTCAGGAGACAGGGAAAGGCACAGCTGCAGCGTAGCTCAGGCAGGGGGTGAAGGCCACAGGCTGAGCTGAGACATGTCCCCTGGGCCCTTGGCGGGAGGCGGTGAGGTGGGGGCCCCAGAGGAGACGGGTCCCAGCCACTGAGGCCTTACAACACCCCCAGAACCCTGGCAGAAGTAAACCTGCTCGCCTCATAGGCCCTCCTTTAGACACTTGCAACCTGCCGGAGGCATGCTGCAGGGACACAGTCAATTTTTGCAGGCAAGCGTGCTCATGCGTTGGCTGTCAGCATGTCAATACAGCAGAGCAGAAATCGGTGGGAAAGTTCCATGAAAAACTTGATATTTATTTAAAACTCCGCTGCAGATGGTTCGGATAGGCTCCTTGTAGCACGCAAGAGGGCAGACTGTAAATCCATTTAAGCTCATGGGAAAGCAGTCCTACCTACAACAGCTATTCTAGTTCGACTCAACCGAAAAACAGAGCCTCCTGACAGTACTCCCTCTGCAACTCTTTCCATCTCTTGCCCACAGCCCCTGCTCGGAAGAGGATAATATCCACCATCTTCATTTCTTCAATACTGCTGATCTCCTCAGTACATTCAGAAAAGTGGGTCACAGCCCGCATCGAAGATCACAACGAGTGACTCTGGACTTGAGCCACACACGTGGCTGAGCAGAGGTTCCCTCAAGGTGTCAGCGTCCAGTTGGAGAAAAACCCAGTGCTGGACCCTCTTTCGGTCCTGATCCCAAGAGTGAGATTAAGACGCAAGCGAGGTCAAGTACTCTGTGGACGTGTTAATCTGACTTGTTTAGTTCCCTCGGGAGAAGCAGTAGTTACAAGATGCATGTTTGATGCAACACTCCAAATTAATTGACCGAGACAAAGAATAACACAAGGTAAAACTAAGCACATAGCAAAGCCACGTAACAAACAAACTGAAATTTGCTTAAGCCACGGGCCTCCCGGAACCCGCCAAACAGGGTCAAACTCCCATCCTTTCCAGGGTTGGACAGCAACAGGAGCCAATTTTTGGATTCCGGGTGAGATTCGTTTTACTCTTTCACCTTTTTGTGATTACCTTTTCCTCCTTTTAAAATGAGTTGGGGGAGTAGCTCTGTTCTTCATGTCATATCTTCCATGTTCCTGGTGGACCGGCTTCCCCGCTCTTGCAGCCAGCTCTTCAACTGCACCTGTCTGCTGCCATTCATGGCATAATGGGCAGGATTCCTCACACCATTCCTCCAGATGAAGGATGCAGGAGTCTTATCTCAGCTCTATCCCACTCATCCCTCAGGCAATGGAGGGTGGAGTCCCATTTCAGCTCCTCACACCCTTCTCCCAGGCAATGGCTATTGGACTATTATCTCAACTCCTCCCATCCATCTCTGAGACAAGAGATAGGTGGAATTTCATCTCAGCTTCTCATACCAATCCTTGAAACAGTGGAGCCTGATTTCCGTTCCGTCTCTCACAAATAGGCTTGTAAAAAGATGGAGAGCTCTTCAGAACAATCGGATCACGGATGGCCAGACGTCTGAGTTTTGATCTTACCGTGCTCTTCCCTTCTCCCTGAATCCCATAATGCATATTATGAACATCCATTGGGGCATTCCGTTTCTGTCCTGTTCCATTCCATTATGATTCTATTTCATTCCACTCGACTCTATTCCGTTCCGCTCTATTCCATTCCATTTCATCCATTCCATTCCATTTCATTCCATTCCATTTCATCCATTCCATGCCATGCCATTCCATTCCGTTCCATTCCGTTCCATTCCGTTCCATTCCATTCCATTCCGTTCCATTCCATTCCGTGCCGTGCCATTCCATGCCATTCTGTGCCAGCACCTGGCAATGCAGCAGTCACAATGCCCCAGGAGAGGATAAAAGGGGGCAGCCTCCTGTGTCCCCTGGCAGAGGTGGCACGGGGCAGCCTTAAGACATGCCAGAGGAAGCCCTTGAGCTTCTGGAGCTAGCTAGAGGGGGCTCAGGCAGGAAGGGCAGCTGCTGCAGGAGTCTGCTGGAGATTCTCGGCTGCAAGGCCAGCTCCTGGCAGGAGCAGCTTCTTAGCTCATGGGAGGGATAGCAGTCCTTTTTGGCTGGATAGCCATGGCCAGAGCATGGGAATGTCTTCTTGAGGAGCACTGTAGAGCTCACCATCCTCATCCCACAGAGAGCCAGGCTGGCAGCAGCCCTAAGCAATAGGATGCAGAGGTGTTTCCAGGGATCACAGTGCTTCTCTCAGAAGCCCGTGAAATGGCTCCAGGTTGAGGGAGAATCGGGTTTGGGTACGTTCTGGGAGGCGTGAGCAGCCTGTGGACCGGGAGCAGGTCTTGCTCACATGCTCAGGGATAGCCGATCGCCAGCGCTGGGGTCAGGAAGGAATTTTCCCCCGGGGCACATTGGCACTGGTCCCCGGGGGTTTTTTGCCTTCCTCTGAGCATTTAGCAAGACCACTTGTCAGGGCTCCTCTGGTCCATACTGCTGGCTCACTGCCTGCTGCTCATGCCCCACGAAGGTGGCCCCTCGTGTCCTGCAGCTGGGGGGGGAAGGCTTTTTTTCCCCGCGGAGGACCTGCGAGGGTCCCCGGGGTTTTTTTGCCTTCCTCCGCAGCCGAGCACAGCCCCTTCATGGGGCTCCTTTGAGCTGTTGTGGCCCAAAGGATGCTGCTCATGCTCCACGCAGGTGGCCCTCGTGCCCCGCATGCGGGGGGAGGAAGCTTTCTGGCCTCCCGGGGTATTCCGCGGGAGTTGCTCTTTGTCCTCTGGAGCATTGAGCACATCCCCTTGTCGGGCTTCCCTTTTGGCCTCGCTTCTTGCCCGCTGCTCTCGCACCTCCAAGCCACTCTCGTCTCCTGGCTCTCTTTGGCTCCATTGCCCAGAGCAAACTCGCAGTGACAGCGAGCTCTGCTCTTCCCTTAGCTCCATCTCCCCGCGGGTCCTCGCTTCTGCACAGCAGCCTGTGCTTGGAAGGCCTCCAGCCTTGCTGCCCCATCAGCAGCTGCCACTCTCCAGCTCTCCCTGCGTGCGACACCAGCGCCGGCCGGGCAGGCGCAAGAGCACTTGTCATGCATCCCCGGCCAGGAAGCGCAGCAAATGAACGACTGTTGCAAGTCTTGTGTGCTTATCATTGATAGGTGTCCTGCTTTGGGAAATACCCCATGCTACCACACACCTTCTCCTTCTACTACTTCTGCTTGCACATTTGTGTGTGGTCGCTGACGATGCTCATGACTAACACCCTAAAGCTTTCCGGCTGGATATAATGCAGAAGTGTCTGGCTGCTCTCGGGGCGCTGAGGCACTGGAACGGGTTGCCTAAAGGGGCTGTGTCTGCTCCATCCCATGGCCATGTACAGCACCAACACGCTGTACAGCCCCCCTGGGGTGTCACCCTATGGCGACGTACACCACCACATTGTACAGACCCTTGGGTGAGAGCGCCTGGTGAGACGTAATTCCAGGCTGACCCGCGCCTTGGGCAATCTGTTTCACGTGTGAGGCGTCCCTGAGAATGGCAGGCCAGTTGGAACTACGTGCTCTGAGGTCCTCTCCAACCATAACTAGCCTAGGAGTCGAGGATGTAAGGATTCTAAAAGAACATAAAATAGAAGAAACCAAACCAAAATCAAATGGAATAATAAAATAAAATCTTGATTCCACATGAAAGCTTTGTGATTTGTGTCCTTGAAAGTGTTTCTGGAGCTGAAAACCCCTGACATTGCAGAGAAATCAGTCTCCCTGCTATCCAGTTCAGGCTGAGCATAGGGAAGGGAATGGAATGGAATGGAATGGAATGGAATGGAATGGAAGGGACTTCACTAGACAAGACTAGAACAGAATTGGTATAGGCTAAGCTACATTATGTCTACAACTGTGGTTGACAAGTGATGCCCTAGATCAAAGGCATCCAGCCAGCAGAGCAGCTCTCTGCGGTGCAGGTGCCAGAGCCATTCAGGAGACAGGGAAAGGCACAGCTGCAGCGTAGCTCAGGCAGGGGGTGAAGGCCACAGGCTGAGCTGAGACATGTCCCCTGGGCCCTTGGCGGGAGGCGGTGAGGTGGGGGCCCCAGAGGAGACGGGTCCCAGCCACTGAGGCCTTACAACACCCCCAGAACCCTGGCAGAAGTAAACCTGCTCGCCTCATAGGCCCTCCTTTAGACACTTGCAACCTGCCGGAGGCATGCTGCAGGGACACAGTCAATTTTTGCAGGCAAGCGTGCTCATGCGTTGGCTGTCAGCATGTCAATACAGCAGAGCAGAAATCGGTGGGAAAGTTCCATGAAAAACTTGATATTTATTTAAAACTCCGCTGCAGATGGTTCGGATAGGCTCCTTGTAGCACGCAAGAGGGCAGACTGTAAATCCATTTAAGCTCATGGGAAAGCAGTCCTACCTACAACAGCTATTCTAGTTCGACTCAACCGAAAAACAGAGCCTCCTGACAGTACTCCCTCTGCAACTCTTTCCATCTCTTGCCCACAGCCCCTGCTCGGAAGAGGATAATATCCACCATCTTCATTTCTTCAATACTGCTGATCTCCTCAGTACATTCAGAAAAGTGGGTCACAGCCCGCATCGAAGATCACAACGAGTGACTCTGGACTTGAGCCACACACGTGGCTGAGCAGAGGTTCCCTCAAGGTGTCAGCGTCCAGTTGGAGAAAAACCCAGTGCTGGACCCTCTTTCGGTCCTGATCCCAAGAGTGAGATTAAGACGCAAGCGAGGTCAAGTACTCTGTGGACGTGTTAATCTGACTTGTTTAGTTCCCTCGGGAGAAGCAGTAGTTACAAGATGCATGTTTGATGCAACACTCCAAATTAATTGACCGAGACAAAGAATAACACAAGGTAAAACTAAGCACATAGCAAAGCCACGTAACAAACAAACTGAAATTTGCTTAAGCCACGGGCCTCCCGGAACCCGCCAAACAGGGTCAAACTCCCATCCTTTCCAGGGTTGGACAGCAACAGGAGCCAATTTTTGGATTCCGGGTGAGATTCGTTTTACTCTTTCACCTTTTTGTGATTACCTTTTCCTCCTTTTAAAATGAGTTGGGGGAGTAGCTCTGTTCTTCATGTCATATCTTCCATGTTCCTGGTGGACCGGCTTCCCCGCTCTTGCAGCCAGCTCTTCAACTGCACCTGTCTGCTGCCATTCATGGCATAATGGGCAGGATTCCTCACACCATTCCTCCAGATGAAGGATGCAGGAGTCTTATCTCAGCTCTATCCCACTCATCCCTCAGGCAATGGAGGGTGGAGTCCCATTTCAGCTCCTCACACCCTTCTCCCAGGCAATGGCTATTGGACTATTATCTCAACTCCTCCCATCCATCTCTGAGACAAGAGATAGGTGGAATTTCATCTCAGCTTCTCATACCAATCCTTGAAACAGTGGAGCCTGATTTCCGTTCCGTCTCTCACAAATAGGCTTGTAAAAAGATGGAGAGCTCTTCAGAACAATCGGATCACGGATGGCCAGACGTCTGAGTTTTGATCTTACCGTGCTCTTCCCTTCTCCCTGAATCCCATAATGCATATTATGAACATCCATTGGGGCATTCCGTTTCTGTCCTGTTCCATTCCATTATGATTCTATTTCATTCCACTCGACTCTATTCCGTTCCGCTCTATTCCATTCCATTTCATCCATTCCATTCCATTTCATTCCATTCCATTTCATCCATTCCATGCCATGCCATTCCATTCCGTTCCATTCCGTTCCATTCCGTTCCATTCCATTCCATTCCGTTCCATTCCATTCCGTGCCGTGCCATTCCATGCCATTCTGTGCCAGCACCTGGCAATGCAGCAGTCACAATGCCCCAGGAGAGGATAAAAGGGGGCAGCCTCCTGTGTCCCCTGGCAGAGGTGGCACGGGGCAGCCTTAAGACATGCCAGAGGAAGCCCTTGAGCTTCTGGAGCTAGCTAGAGGGGGCTCAGGCAGGAAGGGCAGCTGCTGCAGGAGTCTGCTGGAGATTCTCGGCTGCAAGGCCAGCTCCTGGCAGGAGCAGCTTCTTAGCTCATGGGAGGGATAGCAGTCCTTTTTGGCTGGATAACCATGGCCAGAGCATGGGAATGTCTTCTTGAGGAGCACTGTAGAGCTCACCATCCTCATCCCACAGAGAGCCAGGCTGGCAGCAGCCCTAAGCAATAGGATGCAGAGGTGTTTCCAGGGATCACAGTGCTTCTCTCAGAAGCCCGTGAAATGGCTCCAGGTTGAGGGAGAATCGGGTTTGGGTACGTTCTGGGAGGCGTGAGCAGCCTGTGGACCGGGAGCAGGTCTTGCTCACATGCTCAGGGATAGCCGATCGCCAGCGCTGGGGTCAGGAAGGAATTTTCCCCCGGGGCACATTGGCACTGGTCCCCGGGGGTTTTTTGCCTTCCTCTGAGCATTTAGCAAGACCACTTGTCAGGGCTCCTCTGGTCCATACTGCTGGCTCACTGCCTGCTGCTCATGCCCCACGAAGGTGGCCCCTCGTGTCCTGCAGCTGGGGGGGGAAGGCTTTTTTTCCCCGCGGAGGACCTGCGAGGGTCCCCGGGGGTTTTTTGCCTTCCTCCGCAGCCGAGCACAGCCCCTTCATGGGGCTCCTTTGAGCTGTTGTGGCCCAAAGGATGCTGCTCATGCTCCACGCAGGTGGCCCTCGTGCCCCGCATGCGGGGGGAGGAAGCTTTCTGGCCTCCCGGGGTATTCCCCGGGAGTTGCTCTTTGTCCTCTGGAGCATTGAGCACATCCCCTTGTCGGGCTTCCCTTTTGGCCTCGCTTCTTGCCCGCTGCTCTCGCACCTCCAAGCCACTCTCGTCTCCTGGCTCTCTTTGGCTCCATTGCCCAGAGCAAACTCACAGTGACAGCGAGCTCTGCTCTTCCCTTAGCTCCATCTCCCCGCGGGTCCTCGCTTCTGCACAGCAGCCTGTGCTTGGAAGGCCTCCAGCCTTGCTGCCCCATCAGCAGCTGCCACTCTCCAGCTCTCCCTGCGTGCGACACCAGCGCCGGCCGGGCAGGCGCAAGAGCACTTGTCATGCATCCCCGGCCAGGAAGCGCAGCAAATGAACGACTGTTGCAAGTCTTGTGTGCTTATCATTGATAGGTGTCCTGCTTTGGGAAATACCCCATGCTACCACACACCTTCTCCTTCTACTACTTCTGCTTGCACATTTGTGTGTGGTCGCTGACGATGCTCATGACTAACACCCTAAAGCTTTCCGGCTGGATATAATGCAGAAGTGTCTGGCTGCTCTCGGGGCGCTGAGGCACTGGAACGGGTTGCCTAAAGGGGCTGTGTCTGCTCCATCCCATGGCCATGTACAGCACCAACACGCTGTACAGCCCCCCTGGGGTGTCACCCTATGGCGACGTACACCACCACATTGTACAGACCCTTGGGTGAGAGCGCCTGGTGAGACGTAATTCCAGGCTGACCCGCGCCTTGGGCAATCTGTTTCACGTGTGAGGCGTCCCTGAGAATGGCAGGCCAGTTGGAACTACGTGCTCTGAGGTCCTCTCCAACCATAACTAGCCTAGGAGTCGAGGATGTAAGGATTCTAAAAGAACATAAAATAGAAGAAACCAAACCAAAATCAAATGGAATAATAAAATAAAATCTTGATTCCACATGAAAGCTTTGTGATTTGTGTCCTTGAAAGTGTTTCTGGAGCTGAAAACCCCTGACATTGCAGAGAAATCAGTCTCCCTGCTATCCAGTTCAGGCTGAGCATAGGGAATGGAATGGAATGGAATGGAATGGAATGGAAGGGACTTCACTAGACAAGACTAGAACAGAATTGGTATAGGCTAAGCTACATTATGTCTACAACTGTGGTTGACAAGTGATGCCCTAGATCAAAGGCATCCAGCCAGCAGAGCAGCTCTCTGCGGTGCAGGTGCCAGAGCCATTCAGGAGACAGGGAAAGGCACAGCTGCAGCGTAGCTCAGGCAGGGGGTGAAGGCCACAGGCTGAGCTGAGACATGTCCCCTGGGCCCTTGGCGGGAGGCGGTGAGGTGGGGGCCCCAGAGGAGACGGGTCCCAGCCACTGAGGCCTTACAACACCCCCAGAACCCTGGCAGAAGTAAACCTGCTCGCCTCATAGGCCCTCCTTTAGACACTTGCAACCTGCCGGAGGCATGCTGCAGGGACACAGTCAATTTTTGCAGGCAAGCGTGCTCATGCGTTGGCTGTCAGCATGTCAATACAGCAGAGCAGAAATCGGTGGGAAAGTTCCATGAAAAACTTGATATTTATTTAAAACTCCGCTGCAGATGGTTCGGATAGGCTCCTTGTAGCACGCAAGAGGGCAGACTGTAAATCCATTTAAGCTCATGGGAAAGCAGTCCTACCTACAACAGCTATTCTAGTTCGACTCAACCGAAAAACAGAGCCTCCTGACAGTACTCCCTCTGCAACTCTTTCCATCTCTTGCCCACAGCCCCTGCTCGGAAGAGGATAATATCCACCATCTTCATTTCTTCAATACTGCTGATCTCCTCAGTACATTCAGAAAAGTGGGTCACAGCCCGCATCGAAGATCACAACGAGTGACTCTGGACTTGAGCCACACACGTGGCTGAGCAGAGGTTCCCTCAAGGTGTCAGCGTCCAGTTGGAGAAAAACCCAGTGCTGGACCCTCTTTCGGTCCTGATCCCAAGAGTGAGATTAAGACGCAAGCGAGGTCAAGTACTCTGTGGACGTGTTAATCTGACTTGTTTAGTTCCCTCGGGAGAAGCAGTAGTTACAAGATGCATGTTTGATGCAACACTCCAAATTAATTGACCGAGACAAAGAATAACACAAGGTAAAACTAAGCACATAGCAAAGCCACGTAACAAACAAACTGAAATTTGCTTAAGCCACGGGCCTCCCGGAACCCGCCAAACAGGGTCAAACTCCCATCCTTTCCAGGGTTGGACAGCAACAGGAGCCAATTTTTGGATTCCGGGTGAGATTCGTTTTACTCTTTCACCTTTTTGTGATTACCTTTTCCTCCTTTTAAAATGAGTTGGGGGAGTAGCTCTGTTCTTCATGTCATATCTTCCATGTTCCTGGTGGACCGGCTTCCCCGCTCTTGCAGCCAGCTCTTCAACTGCACCTGTCTGCTGCCATTCATGGCATAATGGGCAGGATTCCTCACACCATTCCTCCAGATGAAGGATGCAGGAGTCTTATCTCAGCTCTATCCCACTCATCCCTCAGGCAATGGAGGGTGGAGTCCCATTTCAGCTCCTCACACCCTTCTCCCAGGCAATGGCTATTGGACTATTATCTCAACTCCTCCCATCCATCTCTGAGACAAGAGATAGGTGGAATTTCATCTCAGCTTCTCATACCAATCCTTGAAACAGTGGAGCCTGATTTCCGTTCCGTCTCTCACAAATAGGCTTGTAAAAAGATGGAGAGCTCTTCAGAACAATCGGATCACGGATGGCCAGACGTCTGAGTTTTGATCTTACCGTGCTCTTCCCTTCTCCCTGAATCCCATAATGCATATTATGAACATCCATTGGGGCATTCCGTTTCTGTCCTGTTCCATTCCATTATGATTCTATTTCATTCCACTCGACTCTATTCCGTTCCGCTCTATTCCATTCCATTTCATCCATTCCATTCCATTTCATTCCATTCCATTTCATCCATTCCATGCCATGCCATTCCATTCCGTTCCATTCCGTTCCATTCCATTCCATTCCGTTCCATTCCATTCCGTGCCGTGCCATTCCATGCCATTCTGTGCCAGCACCTGGCAATGCAGCAGTCACAATGCCCCAGGAGAGGATAAAAGGGGGCAGCCTCCTGTGTCCCCTGGCAGAGGTGGCACGGGGCAGCCTTAAGACATGCCAGAGGAAGCCCTTGAGCTTCTGGAGCTAGCTAGAGGGGGCTCAGGCAGGAAGGGCAGCTGCTGCAGGAGTCTGCTGGAGATTCTCGGCTGCAAGGCCAGCTCCTGGCAGGAGCAGCTTCTTAGCTCATGGGAGGGATAGCAGTCCTTTTTGGCTGGATAGCCATGGCCAGAGCATGGGAATGTCTTCTTGAGGAGCACTGTAGAGCTCACCATCCTCATCCCACAGAGAGCCAGGCTGGCAGCAGCCCTAAGCAATAGGATGCAGAGGTGTTTCCAGGGATCACAGTGCTTCTCTCAGAAGCCCGTGAAATGGCTCCAGGTTGAGGGAGAATCGGGTTTGGGTACGTTCTGGGAGGCGTGAGCAGCCTGTGGACCGGGAGCAGGTCTTGCTCACATGCTCAGGGATAGCCGATCGCCAGCGCTGGGGTCAGGAAGGAATTTTCCCCCGGGGCACATTGGCACTGGTCCCCGGGGGTTTTTTGCCTTCCTCTGAGCATTTAGCAAGACCACTTGTCAGGGCTCCTCTGGTCCATACTGCTGGCTCACTGCCTGCTGCTCATGCCCCACGAAGGTGGCCCCTCGTGTCCTGCAGCTGGGGGGGGAAGGCTTTTTTTCCCCGCGGAGGACCTGCGAGGGTCCCCGGGGGTTTTTTGCCTTCCTCCGCAGCCGAGCACAGCCCCTTCATGGGGCTCCTTTGAGCTGTTGTGGCCCAAAGGATGCTGCTCATGCTCCACGCAGGTGGCCCTCGTGCCCCGCATGCGGGGGGAGGAAGCTTTCTGGCCTCCCGGGGTATTCCCCGGGAGTTGCTCTTTGTCCTCTGGAGCATTGAGCACATCCCCTTGTCGGGCTTCCCTTTTGGCCTCGCTTCTTGCCCGCTGCTCTCGCACCTCCAAGCCACTCTCGTCTCCTGGCTCTCTTTGGCTCCATTGCCCAGAGCAAACTCGCAGTGACAGTGAGCTCTGCTCTTCCCTTAGCTCCATCTCCCCGCGGGTCCTCGCTTCTGCACAGCAGCCTGTGCTTGGAAGGCCTCCAGCCTTGCTGCCCCATCAGCAGCTGCCACTCTCCAGCTCTCCCTGCGTGCGACACCAGCGCCGGGCAGGCGCAAGAGCACTTGTCATGCATCCCCGGCCAGGAAGCGCAGCAAATGAACGACTGTTGCAAGTCTTGTGTGCTTATCATTGATAGGTGTCCTGCTTTGGGAAATACCCCATGCTACCACACACCTTCTCCTTCTACTACTTCTGCTTGCACATTTGTGTGTGGTCGCTGACGATGCTCATGACTAACACCCTAAAGCTTTCCAGCTGGATATAATGCAGAAGTGTCTGGCTGCTCTCGGGGCGCTGAGGCACTGGAACGGGTTGCCTAAAGGGGCTGTGTCTGCTCCATCCCATGGCCATGTACAGCACCAACACGCTGTACAGCCCCCCTGGGGTGTCACCCTATGGCGACGTACACCACCACATTGTACAGACCCTTGGGTGAGAGCGCCTGGTGAGACGTAATTCCAGGCTGACCCGCGCCTTGGGCAATCTGTTTCACGTGTGAGGCGTCCCTGAGAATGGCAGGCCAGTTGGAACTACGTGCTCTGAGGTCCTCTCCAACCATAACTAGCCTAGGAGTCGAGGATGTAAGGATTCTAAAAGAACATAAAATAGAAGAAACCAAACCAAAATCAAATGGAATAATAAAATAAAATCTTGATTCCACATGAAAGCTTTGTGATTTGTGTCCTTGAAAGTGTTTCTGGAGCTGAAAACCCCTGACATTGCAGAGAAATCAGTCTCCCTGCTATCCAGTTCAGGCTGAGCATAGGGAATGGAATGGAATGGAATGGAATGGAATGGAATGGAATGGAATGGAAGGGACTTCACTAGACAAGACTAGAACAGAATTGGTATAGGCTAAGCTACATTATGTCTACAACTGTGGTTGACAAGTGATGCCCTAGATCAAAGGCATCCAGCCAGCAGAGCAGCTCTCTGCGGTGCAGGTGCCAGAGCCATTCAGGAGACAGGGAAAGGCACAGCTGCAGCGTAGCTCAGGCAGGGGGTGAAGGCCACAGGCTGAGCTGAGACATGTCCCCTGGGCCCTTGGCGGGAGGCGGTGAGGTGGGGGCCCCAGAGGAGACGGGTCCCAGCCACTGAGGCCTTACAACACCCCCAGAACCCTGGCAGAAGTAAACCTGCTCGCCTCATAGGCCCTCCTTTAGACACTTGCAACCTGCCGGAGGCATGCTGCAGGGACACAGTCAATTTTTGCAGGCAAGCGTGCTCATGCGTTGGCTGTCAGCATGTCAATACAGCAGAGCAGAAATCGGTGGGAAAGTTCCATGAAAAACTTGATATTTATTTAAAACTCCGCTGCAGATGGTTCGGATAGGCTCCTTGTAGCACGCAAGAGGGCAGACTGTAAATCCATTTAAGCTCATGGGAAAGCAGTCCTACCTACAACAGCTATTCTAGTTCGACTCAACCGAAAAACAGAGCCTCCTGACAGTACTCCCTCTGCAACTCTTTCCATCTCTTGCCCACAGCCCCTGCTCGGAAGAGGATAATATCCACCATCTTCATTTCTTCAATACTGCTGATCTCCTCAGTACATTCAGAAAAGTGGGTCACAGCCCGCATCGAAGATCACAACGAGTGACTCTGGACTTGAGCCACACACGTGGCTGAGCAGAGGTTCCCTCAAGGTGTCAGCGTCCAGTTGGAGAAAAACCCAGTGCTGGACCCTCTTTCGGTCCTGATCCCAAGAGTGAGATTAAGACGCAAGCGAGGTCAAGTACTCTGTGGACGTGTTAATCTGACTTGTTTAGTTCCCTCGGGAGAAGCAGTAGTTACAAGATGCATGTTTGATGCAACACTCCAAATTAATTGACCGAGACAAAGAATAACACAAGGTAAAACTAAGCACATAGCAAAGCCACGTAACAAACAAACTGAAATTTGCTTAAGCCACGGGCCTCCCGGAACCCGCCAAACAGGGTCAAACTCCCATCCTTTCCAGGGTTGGACAGCAACAGGAGCCAATTTTTGGATTCCGGGTGAGATTCGTTTTACTCTTTCACCTTTTTGTGATTACCTTTTCCTCCTTTTAAAATGAGTTGGGGGAGTAGCTCTGTTCTTCATGTCATATCTTCCATGTTCCTGGTGGACCGGCTTCCCCGCTCTTGCAGCCAGCTCTTCAACTGCACCTGTCTGCTGCCATTCATGGCATAATGGGCAGGATTCCTCACACCATTCCTCCAGATGAAGGATGCAGGAGTCTTATCTCAGCTCTATGCCACTCATCCCTCAGGCAATGGAGGGTGGAGTCCCATTTCAGCTCCTCACACCCTTCTCCCAGGCAATGGCTATTGGACTATTATCTCAACTCCTCCCATCCATCTCTGAGACAAGAGATAGGTGGAATTTCATCTCAGCCTCTCATACCAATCCTTGAAACAGTGGAGCCTGATTTCCGTTCCGTCTCTCACAAATAGGCTTGTAAAAAGATGGAGAGCTCTTCAGAACAATCGGATCACGGATGGCCAGACGTCTGAGTTTTGATCTTACCGTGCTCTTCCCTTCTCCCTGAATCCCATAATGCATATTATGAACATCCATTGGGGCATTCCGTTTCTGTCCTGTTCCATTCCATTATGATTCTATTTCATTCCACTCGACTCTATTCCGTTCCGCTCTATTCCATTCCATTTCATCCATTCCATTCCATTTCATTCCATTCCATTTCATCCATTCCATGCCATGCCATTCCATTCCGTTCCATTCCGTTCCATTCCGTTCCATTCCATTCCATTCCGTTCCATTCCATTCCGTGCCGTGCCATTCCATGCCATTCTGTGCCAGCACCTGGCAATGCAGCAGTCACAATGCCCCAGGAGAGGATAAAAGGGGGCAGCCTCCTGTGTCCCCTGGCAGAGGTGGCACGGGGCAGCCTTAAGACATGCCAGAGGAAGCCCTTGAGCTTCTGGAGCTAGCTAGAGGGGGCTCAGGCAGGAAGGGCAGCTGCTGCAGGAGTCTGCTGGAGATTCTCGGCTGCAAGGCCAGCTCCTGGCAGGAGCAGCTTCTTAGCTCATGGGAGGGATAGCAGTCCTTTTTGGCTGGATAGCCATGGCCAGAGCATGGGAATGTCTTCTTGAGGAGCACTGTAGAGCTCACCATCCTCATCCCACAGAGAGCCAGGCTGGCAGCAGCCCTAAGCAATAGGATGCAGAGGTGTTTCCAGGGATCACAGTGCTTCTCTCAGAAGCCCGTGAAATGGCTCCAGGTTGAGGGAGAATCGGGTTTGGGTACGTTCTGGGAGGCGTGAGCAGCCTGTGGACCGGGAGCAGGTCTTGCTCACATGCTCAGGGATAGCCGATCGCCAGCGCTGGGGTCAGGAAGGAATTTTCCCCCGGGGCACATTGGCACTGGTCCCCGGGGGTTTTTTGCCTTCCTCTGAGCATTTAGCAAGACCACTTGTCAGGGCTCCTCTGGTCCATACTGCTGGCTCACTGCCTGCTGCTCATGCCCCACGAAGGTGGCCCCTCGTGTCCTGCAGCTGGGGGGGGAAGGCTTTTTTTCCCCGCGGAGGACCTGCGAGGGTCCCCGGGGGTTTTTTGCCTTCCTCCGCAGCCGAGCACAGCCCCTTCATGGGGCTCCTTTGAGCTGTTGTGGCCCAAAGGATGCTGCTCATGCTCCACGCAGGTGGCCCTCGTGCCCCGCATGCGGGGGGAGGAAGCTTTCTGGCCTCCCGGGGTATTCCCCGGGAGTTGCTCTTTGTCCTCTGGAGCATTGAGCACATCCCCTTGTCGGGCTTCCCTTTTGGCCTCGCTTCTTGCCCGCTGCTCTCGCACCTCCAAGCCACTCTCGTCTCCTGGCTCTCTTTGGCTCCATTGCCCAGAGCAAACTCGCAGTGACAGCGAGCTCTGCTCTTCCCTTAGCTCCATCTCCCCGCGGGTCCTCGCTTCTGCACAGCAGCCTGTGCTTGGAAGGCCTCCAGCCTTGCTGCCCCATCAGCAGCTGCCACTCTCCAGCTCTCCCTGCGTGCGACACCAGCGCCGGGCAGGCGCAAGAGCACTTGTCATGCATCCCCGGCCAGGAAGCGCAGCAAATGAACGACTGTTGCAAGTCTTGTGTGCTTATCATTGATAGGTGTCCTGCTTTGGGAAATACCCCATGCTACCACACACCTTCTCCTTCTACTACTTCTGCTTGCACATTTGTGTGTGGTCGCTGACGATGCTCATGACTAACACCCTAAAGCTTTCCGGCTGGATATAATGCAGAAGTGTCTGGCTGCTCTCGGGGCGCTGAGGCACTGGAACGGGTTGCCTAAAGGGGCTGTGTCTGCTCCATCCCATGGCCATGTACAGCACCAACACGCTGTACAGCCCCCCTGGGGTGTCACCCTATGGCGACGTACACCACCACATTGTACAGACCCTTGGGTGAGAGCGCCTGGTGAGACGTAATTCCAGGCTGACCCGCGCCTTGGGCAATCTGTTTCACGTGTGAGGCGTCCCTGAGAATGGCAGGCCAGTTGGAACTACGTGCTCTGAGGTCCTCTCCAACCATAACTAGCCTAGGAGTCGAGGATGTAAGGATTCTAAAAGAACATAAAATAGAAGAAACCAAACCAAAATCAAATGGAATAATAAAATAAAATCTTGATTCCACATGAAAGCTTTGTGATTTGTGTCCTTGAAAGTGTTTCTGGAGCTGAAAACCCCTGACATTGCAGAGAAATCAGTCTCCCTGCTATCCAGTTCAGGCTGAGCATAGGGAATGGAATGGAATGGAATGGAATGGAATGGAATGGAAGGGACTTCACTAGACAAGACTAGAACAGAATTGGTATAGGCTAAGCTACATTATGTCTACAACTGTGGTTGACAAGTGATGCCCTAGATCAAAGGCATCCAGCCAGCAGAGCAGCTCTCTGCGGTGCAGGTGCCAGAGCCATTCAGGAGACAGGGAAAGGCACAGCTGCAGCGTAGCTCAGGCAGGGGGTGAAGGCCACAGGCTGAGCTGAGACATGTCCCCTGGGCCCTTGGCGGGAGGCGGTGAGGTGGGGGCCCCAGAGGAGACGGGTCCCAGCCACTGAGGCCTTACAACACCCCCAGAACCCTGGCAGAAGTAAACCTGCTCGCCTCATAGGCCCTCCTTTAGACACTTGCAACCTGCCGGAGGCATGCTGCAGGGACACAGTCAATTTTTGCAGGCAAGCGTGCTCATGCGTTGGCTGTCAGCATGTCAATACAGCAGAGCAGAAATCGGTGGGAAAGTTCCATGAAAAACTTGATATTTATGTAAAACTCCGCTGCAGATGGTTCGGATAGGCTCCTTGTAGCACGCAAGAGGGCAGACTGTAAATCCATTTAAGCTCATGGGAAAGCAGTCCTACCTACAACAGCTATTCTAGTTCGACTCAACCGAAAAACAGAGCCTCCTGACAGTACTCCCTCTGCAACTCTTTCCATCTCTTGCCCACAGCCCCTGCTCGGAAGAGGATAATATCCACCATCTTCATTTCTTCAATACTGCTGATCTCCTCAGTACATTCAGAAAAGTGGGTCACAGCCCGCATCGAAGATCACAACGAGTGACTCTGGACTTGAGCCACACACGTGGCTGAGCAGAGGTTCCCTCAAGGTGTCAGCGTCCAGTTGGAGAAAAACCCAGTGCTGGACCCTCTTTCGGTCCTGATCCCAAGAGTGAGATTAAGACGCAAGCGAGGTCAAGTACTCTGTGGACGTGTTAATCTGACTTGTTTAGTTCCCTCGGGAGAAGCAGTAGTTACAAGATGCATGTTTGATGCAACACTCCAAATTAATTGACCGAGACAAAGAATAACACAAGGTAAAACTAAGCACATAGCAAAGCCACGTAACAAACAAACTGAAATTTGCTTAAGCCACGGGCCTCCCGGAACCCGCCAAACAGGGTCAAACTCCCATCCTTTCCAGGGTTGGACAGCAACAGGAGCCAATTTTTGGATTCCGGGTGAGATTCGTTTTACTCTTTCACCTTTTTGTGATTACCTTTTCCTCCTTTTAAAATGAGTTGGGGGAGTAGCTCTGTTCTTCATGTCATATCTTCCATGTTCCTGGTGGACCGGCTTCCCCGCTCTTGCAGCCAGCTCTTCAACTGCACCTGTCTGCTGCCATTCATGGCATAATGGGCAGGATTCCTCACACCATTCCTCCAGATGAAGGATGCAGGAGTCTTATCTCAGCTCTATCCCACTCATCCCTCAGGCAATGGAGGGTGGAGTCCCATTTCAGCTCCTCACACCCTTCTCCCAGGCAATGGCTATTGGACTATTATCTCAACTCCTCCCATCCATCTCTGAGACAAGAGATAGGTGGAATTTCATCTCAGCTTCTCATACCAATCCTTGAAACAGTGGAGCCTGATTTCCGTTCCGTCTCTCACAAATAGGCTTGTAAAAAGATGGAGAGCTCTTCAGAACAATCGGATCACGGATGGCCAGACGTCTGAGTTTTGATCTTACCGTGCTCTTCCCTTCTCCCTGAATCCCATAATGCATATTATGAACATCCATTGGGGCATTCCGTTTCTGTCCTGTTCCATTCCATTATGATTCTATTTCATTCCACTCGACTCTATTCCGTTCCGCTCTATTCCATTCCATTTCATCCATTCCATTCCATTTCATTCCATTCCATTTCATCCATTCCATGCCATGCCATTCCATTCCGTTCCATTCCGTTCCATTCCGTTCCATTCCATTCCATTCCGTTCCATTCCATTCCGTGCCGTGCCATTCCATGCCATTCTGTGCCAGCACCTGGCAATGCAGCAGTCACAATGCCCCAGGAGAGGATAAAAGGGGGCAGCCTCCTGTGTCCCCTGGCAGAGGTGGCACGGGGCAGCCTTAAGACATGCCAGAGGAAGCCCTTGAGCTTCTGGAGCTAGCTAGAGGGGGCTCAGGCAGGAAGGGCAGCTGCTGCAGGAGTCTGCTGGAGATTCTCGGCTGCAAGGCCAGCTCCTGGCAGGAGCAGCTTCTTAGCTCATGGGAGGGATAGCAGTCCTTTTTGGCTGGATAGCCATGGCCAGAGCATGGGAATGTCTTCTTGAGGAGCACTGTAGAGCTCACCATCCTCATCCCACAGAGAGCCAGGCTGGCAGCAGCCCTAAGCAATAGGATGCAGAGGTGTTTCCAGGGATCACAGTGCTTCTCTCAGAAGCCCGTGAAATGGCTCCAGGTTGAGGGAGAATCGGGTTTGGGTACGTTCTGGGAGGCGTGAGCAGCCTGTGGACCGGGAGCAGGTCTTGCTCACATGCTCAGGGATAGCCGATCGCCAGCGCTGGGGTCAGGAAGGAATTTTCCCCCGGGGCACATTGGCACTGGTCCCCGGGGGTTTTTTGCCTTCCTCTGAGCATTTAGCAAGACCACTTGTCAGGGCTCCTCTGGTCCATACTGCTGGCTCACTGCCTGCTGCTCATGCCCCACGAAGGTGGCCCCTCGTGTCCTGCAGCTGGGGGGGGAAGGCTTTTTTTCCCCGCGGAGGACCTGCGAGGGTCCCCGGGGGTTTTTTGCCTTCCTCCGCAGCCGAGCACAGCCCCTTCATGGGGCTCCTTTGAGCTGTTGTGGCCCAAAGGATGCTGCTCATGCTCCACGCAGGTGGCCCTCGTGCCCCGCATGCGGGGGGAGGAAGCTTTCTGGCCTCCCGGGGTATTCCCCGGGAGTTGCTCTTTGTCCTCTGGAGCATTGAGCACATCCCCTTGTCGGGCTTCCCTTTTGGCCTCGCTTCTTGCCCGCTGCTCTCGCACCTCCAAGCCACTCTCGTCTCCTGGCTCTCTTTGGCTCCATTGCCCAGAGCAAACTCGCAGTGACAGCGAGCTCTGCTCTTCCCTTAGCTCCATCTCCCCGCGGGTCCTCGCTTCTGCACAGCAGCCTGTGCTTGGAAGGCCTCCAGCCTTGCTGCCCCATCAGCAGCTGCCACTCTCCAGCTCTCCCTGCGTGCGACACCAGCGCCGGGCAGGCGCAAGAGCACTTGTCATGCATCCCCGGCCAGGAAGCGCAGCAAATGAACGACTGTTGCAAGTCTTGTGTGCTTATCATTGATAGGTGTCCTGCTTTGGGAAATACCCCATGCTACCACACACCTTCTCCTTCTACTACTTCTGCTTGCACATTTGTGTGTGGTCGCTGACGATGCTCATGACTAACACCCTAAAGCTTTCCGGCTGGATATAATGCAGAAGTGTCTGGCTGCTCTCGGGGCGCTGAGGCACTGGAACGGGTTGCCTAAAGGGGCTGTGTCTGCTCCATCCCATGGCCATGTACAGCACCAACACGCTGTACAGCCCCCCTGGGGTGTCACCCTATGGCGACGTACACCACCACATTGTACAGACCCTTGGGTGAGAGCGCCTGGTGAGACGTAATTCCAGGCTGACCCGCGCCTTGGGCAATCTGTTTCACGTGTGAGGCGTCCCTGAGAATGGCAGGCCAGTTGGAACTACGTGCTCTGAGGTCCTCTCCAACCATAACTAGCCTAGGAGTCGAGGATGTAAGGATTCTAAAAGAACATAAAATAGAAGAAACCAAACCGAAATCAAATGGAATAATAAAATAAAATCTTGATTCCACATGAAAGCTTTGTGATTTGTGTCCTTGAAAGTGTTTCTGGAGCTGAAAACCCCTGACATTGCAGAGAAATCAGTCTCCCTGCTATCCAGTTCAGGCTGAGCATAGGGAATGGAATGGAATGGAATGGAATGGAATGGAATGGAATGGAATGGAATGGAAGGGACTTCACTAGACAAGACTAGAACAGAATTGGTATAGGCTAAGCTACATTATGTCTACAACTGTGGTTGACAAGTGATGCCCTAGATCAAAGGCATCCAGCCAGCAGAGCAGCTCTCTGCGGTGCAGGTGCCAGAGCCATTCAGGAGACAGGGAAAGGCACAGCTGCAGCGTAGCTCAGGCAGGGGGTGAAGGCCACAGGCTGAGCTGAGACATGTCCCCTGGGCCCTTGGCGGGAGGCGGTGAGGTGGGGGCCCCAGAGGAGACGGGTCCCAGCCACTGAGGCCTTACAACACCCCCAGAACCCTGGCAGAAGTAAACCTGCTCGCCTCATAGGCCCTCCTTTAGACACTTGCAACCTGCCGGAGGCATGCTGCAGGGACACAGTCAATTTTTGCAGGCAAGCGTGCTCATGCGTTGGCTGTCAGCATGTCAATACAGCAGAGCAGAAATCGGTGGGAAAGTTCCATGAAAAACTTGATATTTATGTAAAACTCCGCTGCAGATGGTTCGGATAGGCTCCTTGTAGCACGCAAGAGGGCAGACTGTAAATCCATTTAAGCTCATGGGAAAGCAGTCCTACCTACAACAGCTATTCTAGTTCGACTCAACCGAAAAACAGAGCCTCCTGACAGTACTCCCTCTGCAACTCTTTCCATCTCTTGCCCACAGCCCCTGCTCGGAAGAGGATAATATCCACCATCTTCATTTCTTCAATACTGCTGATCTCCTCAGTACATTCAGAAAAGTGGGTCACAGCCCGCATCGAAGATCACAACGAGTGACTCTGGACTTGAGCCACACACGTGGCTGAGCAGAGGTTCCCTCAAGGTGTCAGCGTCCAGTTGGAGAAAAGCCCAGTGCTGGACCCTCTTTCGGTCCTGATCCCAAGAGTGAGATTAAGACGCAAGCGAGGTCAAGTACTCTGTGGACGTGTTAATCTGACTTGTTTAGTTCCCTCGGGAGAAGCAGTAGTTACAAGATGCATGTTTGATGCAACACTCCAAATTAATTGACCGAGACAAAGAATAACACAAGGTAAAACTAAGCACATAGCAAAGCCACGTAACAAACAAACTGAAATTTGCTTAAGCCACGGGCCTCCCGGAACCCGCCAAACAGGGTCAAACTCCCATCCTTTCCAGGGTTGGACAGCAACAGGAGCCAATTTTTGGATTCCGGGTGAGATTCGTTTTACTCTTTCACCTTTTTGTGATTACCTTTTCCTCCTTTTAAAATGAGTTGGGGGAGTAGCTCTGTTCTTCATGTCATATCTTCCATGTTCCTGGTGGACCGGCTTCCCCGCTCTTGCAGCCAGCTCTTCAACTGCACCTGTCTGCTGCCATTCATGGCATAATGGGCAGGATTCCTCACACCATTCCTCCAGATGAAGGATGCAGGAGTCTTATCTCAGCTCTATCCCACTCATCCCTCAGGCAATGGAGGGTGGAGTCCCATTTCAGCTCCTCACACCCTTCTCCCAGGCAATGGCTATTGGACTATTATCTCAACTCCTCCCATCCATCTCTGAGACAAGAGATAGGTGGAATTTCATCTCAGCTTCTCATACCAATCCTTGAAACAGTGGAGCCTGATTTCCGTTCCGTCTCTCACAAATAGGCTTGTAAAAAGATGGAGAGCTCTTCAGAACAATCGGATCACGGATGGCCAGACGTCTGAGTTTTGATCTTACCGTGCTCTTCCCTTCTCCCTGAATCCCATAATGCATATTATGAACATCCATTGGGGCATTCCGTTTCTGTCCTGTTCCATTCCATTATGATTCTATTTCATTCCACTCGACTCTATTCCGTTCCGCTCTATTCCATTCCATTTCATCCATTCCATTCCATTTCATTCCATTCCATTTCATCCATTCCATGCCATGCCATTCCATTCCGTTCCATTCCGTTCCATTCCGTTCCATTCCATTCCATTCCGTTCCATTCCATTCCGTGCCGTGCCATTCCATGCCATTCTGTGCCAGCACCTGGCAATGCAGCAGTCACAATGCCCCAGGAGAGGATAAAAGGGGGCAGCCTCCTGTGTCCCCTGGCAGAGGTGGCACGGGGCAGCCTTAAGACATGCCAGAGGAAGCCCTTGAGCTTCTGGAGCTAGCTAGAGGGGGCTCAGGCAGGAAGGGCAGCTGCTGCAGGAGTCTGCTGGAGATTCTCGGCTGCAAGGCCAGCTCCTGGCAGGAGCAGCTTCTTAGCTCATGGGAGGGATAGCAGTCCTTTTTGGCTGGATAGCCATGGCCAGAGCATGGGAATGTCTTCTTGAGGAGCACTGTAGAGCTCACCATCCTCATCCCACAGAGAGCCAGGCTGGCAGCAGCCCTAAGCAATAGGATGCAGAGGTGTTTCCAGGGATCACAGTGCTTCTCTCAGAAGCCCGTGAAATGGCTCCAGGTTGAGGGAGAATCGGGTTTGGGTACGTTCTGGGAGGCGTGAGCAGCCTGTGGACCGGGAGCAGGTCTTGCTCACATGCTCAGGGATAGCCGATCGCCAGCGCTGGGGTCAGGAAGGAATTTTCCCCCGGGGCACATTGGCACTGGTCCCCGGGGGTTTTTTGCCTTCCTCTGAGCATTTAGCAAGACCACTTGTCAGGGCTCCTCTGGTCCATACTGCTGGCTCACTGCCTGCTGCTCATGCCCCACGATGGTGGCCCCTCGTGTCCTGCAGCTGGGGGGGGAAGGCTTTTTTTCCCCGCGGAGGACCTGCGAGGGTCCCCGGGGGTTTTTTGCCTTCCTCCGCAGCCGAGCACAGCCCCTTCATGGGGCTCCTTTGAGCTGTTGTGGCCCAAAGGATGCTGCTCATGCTCCACGCAGGTGGCCCTCGTGCCCCGCATGCGGGGGGAGGAAGCTTTCTGGCCTCCCGGGGTATTCCCCGGGAGTTGCTCTTTGTCCTCTGGAGCATTGAGCACATCCCCTTGTCGGGCTTCCCTTTTGGCCTCGCTTCTTGCCCGCTGCTCTCGCACCTCCAAGCCACTCTCGTCTCCTGGCTCTCTTTGGCTCCATTGCCCAGAGCAAACTCGCAGTGACAGCGAGCTCTGCTCTTCCCTTAGCTCCATCTCCCCGCGGGTCCTCGCTTCTGCACAGCAGCCTGTGCTTGGAAGGCCTCCAGCCTTGCTGCCCCATCAGCAGCTGCCACTCTCCAGCTCTCCCTGCGTGCGACACCAGCGCCGGGCAGGCGCAAGAGCACTTGTCATGCATCCCCGGCCAGGAAGCGCAGCAAATGAACGACTGTTGCAAGTCTTGTGTGCTTATCATTGATAGGTGTCCTGCTTTGGGAAATACCCCATGCTACCACACACCTTCTCCTTCTACTACTTCTGCTTGCACATTTGTGTGTGGTCGCTGACGATGCTCATGACTAACACCCTAAAGCTTTCCGGCTGGATATAATGCAGAAGTGTCTGGCTGCTCTCGGGGCGCTGAGGCACTGGAACGGGTTGCCTAAAGGGGCTGTGTCTGCTCCATCCCATGGCCATGTACAGCACCAACACGCTGTACAGCCCCCCTGGGGTGTCACCCTATGGCGACGTACACCACCACATTGTACAGACCCTTGGGTGAGAGCGCCTGGTGAGACGTAATTCCAGGCTGACCCGCGCCTTGGGCAATCTGTTTCACGTGTGAGGCGTCCCTGAGAATGGCAGGCCAGTTGGAACTACGTGCTCTGAGGTCCTCTCCAACCATAACTAGCCTAGGAGTCGAGGATGTAAGGATTCTAAAAGAACATAAAATAGAAGAAACCAAACCAAAATCAAATGGAATAATAAAATAAAATCTTGATTCCACATGAAAGCTTTGTGATTTGTGTCCTTGAAAGTGTTTCTGGAGCTGAAAACCCCTGACATTGCAGAGAAATCAGTCTCCCTGCTATCCAGTTCAGGCTGAGCATAGGGAATGGAATGGAATGGAATGGAATGGAATGGAATGGAATGGAATGGAATGGAAGGGACTTCACTAGACAAGACTAGAACAGAATTGGTATAGGCTAAGCTACATTATGTCTACAACTGTGGTTGACAAGTGATGCCCTAGATCAAAGGCATCCAGCCAGCAGAGCAGCTCTCTGCGGTGCAGGTGCCAGAGCCATTCAGGAGACAGGGAAAGGCACAGCTGCAGCGTAGCTCAGGCAGGGGGTGAAGGCCACAGGCTGAGCTGAGACATGTCCCCTGGGCCCTTGGCGGGAGGCGGTGAGGTGGGGGCCCCAGAGGAGACGGGTCCCAGCCACTGAGGCCTTACAACACCCCCAGAACCCTGGCAGAAGTAAACCTGCTCGCCTCATAGGCCCTCCTTTAGACACTTGCAACCTGCCGGAGGCATGCTGCAGGGACACAGTCAATTTTTGCAGGCAAGCGTGCTCATGCGTTGGCTGTCAGCATGTCAATACAGCAGAGCAGAAATCGGTGGGAAAGTTCCATGAAAAACTTGATATTTATTTAAAACTCCGCTGCAGATGGTTCGGATAGGCTCCTTGTAGCACGCAAGAGGGCAGACTGTAAATCCATTTAAGCTCATGGGAAAGCAGTCCTACCTACAACAGCTATTCTAGTTCGACTCAACCGAAAAACAGAGCCTCCTGACAGTACTCCCTCTGCAACTCTTTCCATCTCTTGCCCACAGCCCCTGCTCGGAAGAGGATAATATCCACCATCTTCATTTCTTCAATACTGCTGATCTCCTCAGTACATTCAGAAAAGTGGGTCACAGCCCGCATCGAAGATCACAACGAGTGACTCTGGACTTGAGCCACACACGTGGCTGAGCAGAGGTTCCCTCAAGGTGTCAGCGTCCAGTTGGAGAAAAACCCAGTGCTGGACCCTCTTTCGGTCCTGATCCCAAGAGTGAGATTAAGACGCAAGCGAGGTCAAGTACTCTGTGGACGTGTTAATCTGACTTGTTTAGTTCCCTCGGGAGAAGCAGTAGTTACAAGATGCATGTTTGATGCAACACTCCAAATTAATTGACCGAGACAAAGAATAACACAAGGTAAAACTAAGCACATAGCAAAGCCACGTAACAAACAAACTGAAATTTGCTTAAGCCACGGGCCTCCCGGAACCCGCCAAACAGGGTCAAACTCCCATCCTTTCCAGGGTTGGACAGCAACAGGAGCCAATTTTTGGATTCCGGGTGAGATTCGTTTTACTCTTTCACCTTTTTGTGATTACCTTTTCCTCCTTTTAAAATGAGTTGGGGGAGTAGCTCTGTTCTTCATGTCATATCTTCCATGTTCCTGGTGGACCGGCTTCCCCGCTCTTGCAGCCAGCTCTTCAACTGCACCTGTCTGCTGCCATTCATGGCATAATGGGCAGGATTCCTCACACCATTCCTCCAGATGAAGGATGCAGGAGTCTTATCTCAGCTCTATCCCACTCATCCCTCAGGCAATGGAGGGTGGAGTCCCATTTCAGCTCCTCACACCCTTCTCCCAGGCAATGGCTATTGGACTATTATCTCAACTCCTCCCATCCATCTCTGAGACAAGAGATAGGTGGAATTTCATCTCAGCTTCTCATACCAATCCTTGAAACAGTGGAGCCTGATTTCCGTTCCGTCTCTCACAAATAGGCTTGTAAAAAGATGGAGAGCTCTTCAGAACAATCGGATCACGGATGGCCAGACGTCTGAGTTTTGATCTTACCGTGCTCTTCCCTTCTCCCTGAATCCCATAATGCATATTATGAACATCCATTGGGGCATTCCGTTTCTGTCCTGTTCCATTCCATTATGATTCTATTTCATTCCACTCGACTCTATTCCGTTCCGCTCTATTCTATTCCATTCCATTTCATCCATTCCATTCCATTTCATTCCATTCCATTTCATCCATTCCATGCCATGCCATGCCATTCCATTCCGTTCCATTCCGTTCCATTCCGTTCCATTCCATTCCATTCCGTTCCATTCCATTCCGTGCCGTTCCATGCCATTCTGTGCCAGCACCTGGCAATGCAGCAGTCACAATGCCCCAGGAGAGGATAAAAGGGGGCAGCCTCCTGTGTCCCCTGGCAGAGGTGGCACGGGGCAGCCTTAAGACATGCCAGAGGAAGCCCTTGAGCTTCTGGAGCTAGCTAGAGGGGGCTCAGGCAGGAAGGGCAGCTGCTGCAGGAGTCTGCTGGAGATTCTCGGCTGCAAGGCCAGCTCCTGGCAGGAGCAGCTTCTTAGCTCATGGGAGGGATAGCAGTCCTTTTTGGCTGGATAGCCATGGCCAGAGCATGGGAATGTCTTCTTGAGGAGCACTGTAGAGCTCACCATCCTCATCCCACAGAGAGCCAGGCTGGCAGCAGCCCTAAGCAATAGGATGCAGAGGTGTTTCCAGGGATCACAGTGCTTCTCTCAGAAGCCCGTGAAATGGCTCCAGGTTGAGGGAGAATCGGGTTTGGGTACGTTCTGGGAGGCGTGAGCAGCCTGTGGACCGGGAGCAGGTCTTGCTCACATGCTCAGGGATAGCCGATCGCCAGCGCTGGGGTCAGGAAGGAATTTTCCCCCGGGGCACATTGGCACTGGTCCCCGGGGGTTTTTTGCCTTCCTCTGAGCATTTAGCAAGACCACTTGTCAGGGCTCCTCTGGTCCATACTGCTGGCTCACTGCCTGCTGCTCATGCCCCACGATGGTGGCCCCTCGTGTCCTGCAGCTGGGGGGGGAAGGCTTTTTTTCCCCGCGGAGGACCTGCGAGGGTCCCCGGGGGTTTTTTGCCTTCCTCCGCAGCCGAGCACAGCCCCTTCATGGGGCTCCTTTGAGCTGTTGTGGCCCAAAGGATGCTGCTCATGCTCCACGCAGGTGGCCCTCGTGCCCCGCATGCGGGGGGAGGAAGCTTTCTGGCCTCCCGGGGTATTCCCCGGGAGTTGCTCTTTGTCCTCTGGAGCATTGAGCACATCCCCTTGTCGGGCTTCCCTTTTGGCCTCGCTTCTTGCCCGCTGCTCTCGCACCTCCAAGCCACTCTCGTCTCCTGGCTCTCTTTGGCTCCATTGCCCAGAGCAAACTCGCAGTGACAGCGAGCTCTGCTCTTCCCTTAGCTCCATCTCCCCGCGGGTCCTCGCTTCTGCACAGCAGCCTGTGCTTGGAAGGCCTCCAGCCTTGCTGCCCCATCAGCAGCTGCCACTCTCCAGCTCTCCCTGCGTGCGACACCAGCGCCGGGCAGGCGCAAGAGCACTTGTCATGCATCCCTGGCCAGGAAGCGCAGCAAATGAACGACTGTTGCAAGTCTTGTGTGCTTATCATTGATAGGTGTCCTGCTTTGGGAAATACCCCATGCTACCACACACCTTCTCCTTCTACTACTTCTGCTTGCACATTTGTGTGTGGTCGCTGACGATGCTCATGACTAACACCCTAAAGCTTTCCGGCTGGATATAATGCAGAAGTGTCTGGCTGCTCTCGGGGCGCTGAGGCACTGGAACGGGTTGCCTAAAGGGGCTGTGTCTGCTCCATCCCATGGCCATGTACAGCACCAACACGCTGTACAGCCCCCCTGGGGTGTCACCCTATGGCGACGTACACCACCACATTGTACAGACCCTTGGGTGAGAGCGCCTGGTGAGACGTAATTCCAGGCTGACCCGCGCCTTGGGCAATCTGTTTCACGTGTGAGGCGTCCCTGAGAATGGCAGGCCAGTTGGAACTACGTGCTCTGAGGTCCTCTCCAACCATAACTAGCCTAGGAGTCGAGGATGTAAGGATTCTAAAAGAACATAAAATAGAAGAAACCAAACCAAAATCAAATGGAATAATAAAATAAAATCTTGATTCCACATGAAAGCTTTGTGATTTGTGTCCTTGAAAGTGTTTCTGGAGCTGAAAACCCCTGACATTGCAGAGAAATCAGTCTCCCTGCTATCCAGTTCAGGCTGAGCATAGGGAATGGAATGGAATGGAATGGAATGGAATGGAATGGAATGGAAGGGACTTCACTAGACAAGACTAGAACAGAATTGGTATAGGCTAAGCTACATTATGTCTACAACTGTGGTTGACAAGTGATGCCCTAGATCAAAGGCATCCAGCCAGCAGAGCAGCTCTCTGCGGTGCAGGTGCCAGAGCCATTCAGGAGACAGGGAAAGGCACAGCTGCAGCGTAGCTCAGGCAGGGGGTGAAGGCCACAGGCTGAGCTGAGACATGTCCCCTGGGCCCTTGGCGGGAGGCGGTGAGGTGGGGGCCCCAGAGGAGACGGGTCCCAGCCACTGAGGCCTTACAACACCCCCAGAACCCTGGCAGAAGTAAACCTGCTCGCCTCATAGGCCCTCCTTTAGACACTTGCAACCTGCCGGAGGCATGCTGCAGGGACACAGTCAATTTTTGCAGGCAAGCGTGCTCATGCGTTGGCTGTCAGCATGTCAATACAGCAGAGCAGAAATCGGTGGGAAAGTTCCATGAAAAACTTGATATTTATTTAAAACTCCGCTGCAGATGGTTCGGATAGGCTCCTTGTAGCACGCAAGAGGGCAGACTGTAAATCCATTTAAGCTCATGGGAAAGCAGTCCTACCTACAACAGCTATTCTAGTTCGACTCAACCGAAAAACAGAGCCTCCTGACAGTACTCCCTCTGCAACTCTTTCCATCTCTTGCCCACAGCCCCTGCTCGGAAGAGGATAATATCCACCATCTTCATTTCTTCAATACTGCTGATCTCCTCAGTACATTCAGAAAAGTGGGTCACAGCCCGCATCGAAGATCACAACGAGTGACTCTGGACTTGAGCCACACACGTGGCTGAGCAGAGGTTCCCTCAAGGTGTCAGCGTCCAGTTGGAGAAAAACCCAGTGCTGGACCCTCTTTCGGTCCTGATCCCAAGAGTGAGATTAAGACGCAAGCGAGGTCAAGTACTCTGTGGACGTGTTAATCTGACTTGTTTAGTTCCCTCGGGAGAAGCAGTAGTTACAAGATGCATGTTTGATGCAACACTCCAAATTAATTGACCGAGACAAAGAATAACACAAGGTAAAACTAAGCACATAGCAAAGCCACGTAACAAACAAACTGAAATTTGCTTAAGCCACGGGCCTCCCGGAACCCGCCAAACAGGGTCAAACTCCCATCCTTTCCAGGGTTGGACAGCAACAGGAGCCAATTTTTGGATTCCGGGTGAGATTCGTTTTACTCTTTCACCTTTTTGTGATTACCTTTTCCTCCTTTTAAAATGAGTTGGGGGAGTAGCTCTGTTCTTCATGTCATATCTTCCATGTTCCTGGTGGACCGGCTTCCCCGCTCTTGCAGCCAGCTCTTCAACTGCACCTGTCTGCTGCCATTCATGGCATAATGGGCAGGATTCCTCACACCATTCCTCCAGATGAAGGATGCAGGAGTCTTATCTCAGCTCTATCCCACTCATCCCTCAGGCAATGGAGGGTGGAGTCCCATTTCAGCTCCTCACACCCTTCTCCCAGGCAATGGCTATTGGACTATTATCTCAACTCCTCCCATCCATCTCTGAGACAAGAGATAGGTGGAATTTCATCTCAGCTTCTCATACCAATCCTTGAAACAGTGGAGCCTGATTTCCGTTCCGTCTCTCACAAATAGGCTTGTAAAAAGATGGAGAGCTCTTCAGAACAATCGGATCACGGATGGCCAGACGTCTGAGTTTTGATCTTACCGTGCTCTTCCCTTCTCCCTGAATCCCATAATGCATATTATGAACATCCATTGGGGCATTCCGTTTCTGTCCTGTTCCATTCCATTATGATTCTATTTCATTCCACTCGACTCTATTCCGTTCCGCTCTATTCTATTCCATTCCATTTCATCCATTCCATTCCATTTCATTCCATTCCATTTCATCCATTCCATGCCATGCCAAGCCATTCCATTCCGTTCCATTCCGTTCCATTCCGTTCCATTCCATTCCATTCCGTTCCATTCCATTCCGTGCCGTTCCATGCCATTCTGTGCCAGCACCTGGCAATGCAGCAGTCACAATGCCCCAGGAGAGGATAAAAGGGGGCAGCCTCCTGTGTCCCCTGGCAGAGGTGGCACGGGGCAGCCTTAAGACATGCCAGAGGAAGCCCTTGAGCTTCTGGAGCTAGCTAGAGGGGGCTCAGGCAGGAAGGGCAGCTGCTGCAGGAGTCTGCTGGAGATTCTCGGCTGCAAGGCCAGCTCCTGGCAGGAGCAGCTTCTTAGCTCATGGGAGGGATAGCAGTCCTTTTTGGCTGGATAGCCATGGCCAGAGCATGGGAATGTCTTCTTGAGGAGCACTGTAGAGCTCACCATCCTCATCCCACAGAGAGCCAGGCTGGCAGCAGCCCTAAGCAATAAGATGCAGAGGTGTTTCCAGGGATCACAGTGCTTCTCTCAGAAGCCCGTGAAATGGCTCCAGGTTGAGGGAGAATCGGGTTTGGGTACGTTCTGGGAGGCGTGAGCAGCCTGTGGACCGGGAGCAGGTCTTGCTCACATGCTCAGGGATAGCCGATCGCCAGCGCTGGGGTCAGGAAGGAATTTTCCCCCGGGGCACATTGGCACTGGTCCCCGGGGGTTTTTTGCCTTCCTCTGAGCATTTAGCAAGACCACTTGTCAGGGCTCCTCTGGTCCATACTGCTGGCTCACTGCCTGCTGCTCATGCCCCACGATGGTGGCCCCTCGTGTCCTGCAGCTGGGGGGGGAAGGCTTTTTTTCCCCGCGGAGGACCTGCGAGGGTCCCCGGGGGTTTTTTGCCTTCCTCCGCAGCCGAGCACAGCCCCTTCATGGGGCTCCTTTGAGCTGTTGTGGCCCAAAGGATGCTGCTCATGCTCCACGCAGGTGGCCCTCGTGCCCCGCATGCGGGGGGAGGAAGCTTTCTGGCCTCCCGGGGTATTCCCCGGGAGTTGCTCTTTGTCCTCTGGAGCATTGAGCACATCCCCTTGTCGGGCTTCCCTTTTGGCCTCGCTTCTTGCCCGCTGCTCTCGCACCTCCAAGCCACTCTCGTCTCCTGGCTCTCTTTGGCTCCATTGCCCAGAGCAAACTCGCAGTGACAGCGAGCTCTGCTCTTCCCTTAGCTCCATCTCCCCGCGGGTCCTCGCTTCTGCACAGCAGCCTGTGCTTGGAAGGCCTCCAGCCTTGCTGCCCCATCAGCAGCTGCCACTCTCCAGCTCTCCCTGCGTGCGACACCAGCGCCGGGCAGGCGCAAGAGCACTTGTCATGCATCCCCGGCCAGGAAGCGCAGCAAATGAACGACTGTTGCAAGTCTTGTGTGCTTATCATTGATAGGTGTCCTGCTTTGGGAAATACCCCATGCTACCACACACCTTCTCCTTCTACTACTTCTGCTTGCACATTTGTGTGTGGTCGCTGACGATGCTCATGACTAACACCCTAAAGCTTTCCGGCTGGATATAATGCAGAAGTGTCTGGCTGCTCTCGGGGCGCTGAGGCACTGGAACGGGTTGCCTAAAGGGGCTGTGTCTGCTCCATCCCATGGCCATGTACAGCACCAACACGCTGTACAGCCCCCCTGGGGTGTCACCCTATGGCGACGTACACCACCACATTGTACAGACCCTTGGGTGAGAGCGCCTGGTGAGACGTAATTCCAGGCTGACCCGCGCCTTGGGCAATCTGTTTCACGTGTGAGGCGTCCCTGAGAATGGCAGGCCAGTTGGAACTACGTGCTCTGAGGTCCTCTCCAACCATAACTAGCCTAGGAGTCGAGGATGTAAGGATTCTAAAAGAACATAAAATAGAAGAAACCAAACCAAAATCAAATGGAATAATAAAATAAAATCTTGATTCCACATGAAAGCTTTGTGATTTGTGTCCTTGAAAGTGTTTCTGGAGCTGAAAACCCCTGACATTGCAGAGAAATCAGTCTCCCTGCTATCCAGTTCAGGCTGAGCATAGGGAATGGAATGGAATGGAATGGAATGGAATGGAATGGAATGGAATGGAATGGAAGGGACTTCACTAGACAAGACTAGAACAGAATTGGTATAGGCTAAGCTACATTATGTCTACAACTGTGGTTGACAAGTGATGCCCTAGATCAAAGGCATCCAGCCAGCAGAGCAGCTCTCTGCGGTGCAGGTGCCAGAGCCATTCAGGAGACAGGGAAAGGCACAGCTGCAGCGTAGCTCAGGCAGGGGGTGAAGGCCACAGGCTGAGCTGAGACATGTCCCCTGGGCCCTTGGCGGGAGGCGGTGAGGTGGGGGCCCCAGAGGAGACGGGTCCCAGCCACTGAGGCCTTACAACACCCCCAGAACCCTGGCAGAAGTAAACCTGCTCGCCTCATAGGCCCTCCTTTAGACACTTGCAACCTGCCGGAGGCATGCTGCAGGGACACAGTCAATTTTTGCAGGCAAGCGTGCTCATGCGTTGGCTGTCAGCATGTCAATACAGCAGAGCAGAAATCGGTGGGAAAGTTCCATGAAAAACTTGATATTTATTTAAAACTCCGCTGCAGATGGTTCGGATAGGCTCCTTGTAGCACGCAAGAGGGCAGACTGTAAATCCATTTAAGCTCATGGGAAAGCAGTCCTACCTACAACAGCTATTCTAGTTCGACTCAACCGAAAAACAGAGCCTCCTGACAGTACTCCCTCTGCAACTCTTTCCATCTCTTGCCCACAGCCCCTGCTCGGAAGAGGATAATATCCACCATCTTCATTTCTTCAATACTGCTGATCTCCTCAGTACATTCAGAAAAGTGGGTCACAGCCCGCATCGAAGATCACAACGAGTGACTCTGGACTTGAGCCACACACGTGGCTGAGCAGAGGTTCCCTCAAGGTGTCAGCGTCCAGTTGGAGAAAAGCCCAGTGCTGGACCCTCTTTCGGTCCTGATCCCAAGAGTGAGATTAAGACGCAAGCGAGGTCAAGTACTCTGTGGACGTGTTAATCTGACTTGTTTAGTTCCCTCGGGAGAAGCAGTAGTTACAAGATGCATGTTTGATGCAACACTCCAAATTAATTGACCGAGACAAAGAATAACACAAGGTAAAACTAAGCACATAGCAAAGCCACGTAACAAACAAACTGAAATTTGCTTAAGCCACGGGCCTCCCGGAACCCGCCAAACAGGGTCAAACTCCCATCCTTTCCAGGGTTGGACAGCAACAGGAGCCAATTTTTGGATTCCGGGTGAGATTCGTTTTACTCTTTCACCTTTTTGTGATTACCTTTTCCTCCTTTTAAAATGAGTTGGGGGAGTAGCTCTGTTCTTCATGTCATATCTTCCATGTTCCTGGTGGACCGGCTTCCCCGCTCTTGCAGCCAGCTCTTCAACTGCACCTGTCTGCTGCCATTCATGGCATAATGGGCAGGATTCCTCACACCATTCCTCCAGATGAAGGATGCAGGAGTCTTATCTCAGCTCTATCCCACTCATCCCTCAGGCAATGGAGGGTGGAGTCCCATTTCAGCTCCTCACACCCTTCTCCCAGGCAATGGCTATTGGACTATTATCTCAACTCCTCCCATCCATCTCTGAGACAAGAGATAGGTGGAATTTCATCTCAGCTTCTCATACCAATCCTTGAAACAGTGGAGCCTGATTTCCGTTCCGTCTCTCACAAATAGGCTTGTAAAAAGATGGAGAGCTCTTCAGAACAATCGGATCACGGATGGCCAGACGTCTGAGTTTTGATCTTACCGTGCTCTTCCCTTCTCCCTGAATCCCATAATGCATATTATGAACATCCATTGGGGCATTCCGTTTCTGTCCTGTTCCATTCCATTATGATTCTATTTCATTCCACTCGACTCTATTCCGTTCCGCTCTATTCCATTCCATTTCATCCATTCCATTCCATTTCATTCCATTCCATTTCATCCATTCCATGCCATGCCATTCCATTCCGTTCCATTCCGTTCCATTCCGTTCCATTCCATTCCATTCCGTTCCATTCCATTCCGTGCCGTGCCATTCCATGCCATTCTGTGCCAGCACCTGGCAATGCAGCAGTCACAATGCCCCAGGAGAGGATAAAAGGGGGCAGCCTCCTGTGTCCCCTGGCAGAGGTGGCACGGGGCAGCCTTAAGACATGCCAGAGGAAGCCCTTGAGCTTCTGGAGCTAGCTAGAGGGGGCTCAGGCAGGAAGGGCAGCTGCTGCAGGAGTCTGCTGGAGATTCTCGGCTGCAAGGCCAGCTCCTGGCAGGAGCAGCTTCTTAGCTCATGGGAGGGATAGCAGTCCTTTTTGGCTGGATAGCCATGGCCAGAGCATGGGAATGTCTTCTTGAGGAGCACTGTAGAGCTCACCATCCTCATCCCACAGAGAGCCAGGCTGGCAGCAGCCCTAAGCAATAGGATGCAGAGGTGTTTCCAGGGATCACAGTGCTTCTCTCAGAAGCCCGTGAAATGGCTCCAGGTTGAGGGAGAATCGGGTTTGGGTACGTTCTGGGAGGCGTGAGCAGCCTGTGGACCGGGAGCAGGTCTTGCTCACATGCTCAGGGATAGCCGATCGCCAGCGCTGGGGTCAGGAAGGAATTTTCCCCCGGGGCACATTGGCACTGGTCCCCGGGGGTTTTTTGCCTTCCTCTGAGCATTTAGCAAGACCACTTGTCAGGGCTCCTCTGGTCCATACTGCTGGCTCACTGCCTGCTGCTCATGCCCCACGAAGGTGGCCCCTCGTGTCCTGCAGCTGGGGGGGGAAGGCTTTTTTTCCCCGCGGAGGACCTGCGAGGGTCCCCGGGGGTTTTTTGCCTTCCTCCGCAGCCGAGCACAGCCCCTTCATGGGGCTCCTTTGAGCTGTTGTGGCCCAAAGGATGCTGCTCATGCTCCACGCAGGTGGCCCTCGTGCCCCGCATGCGGGGGGAGGAAGCTTTCTGGCCTCCCGGGGTATTCCCCGGGAGTTGCTCTTTGTCCTCTGGAGCATTGAGCACATCCCCTTGTCGGGCTTCCCTTTTGGCCTCGCTTCTTGCCCGCTGCTCTCGCACCTCCAAGCCACTCTCGTCTCCTGGCTCTCTTTGGCTCCATTGCCCAGAGCAAACTCGCAGTGACAGCGAGCTCTGCTCTTCCCTTAGCTCCATCTCCCCGCGGGTCCTCGCTTCTGCACAGCAGCCTGTGCTTGGAAGGCCTCCAGCCTTGCTGCCCCATCAGCAGCTGCCACTCTCCAGCTCTCCCTGCGTGCGACACCAGCGCCGGGCAGGCGCAAGAGCACTTGTCATGCATCCCCGGCCAGGAAGCGCAGCAAATGAACGACTGTTGCAAGTCTTGTGTGCTTATCATTGATAGGTGTCCTGCTTTGGGAAATACCCCATGCTACCACACACCTTCTCCTTCTACTACTTCTGCTTGCACATTTGTGTGTGGTCGCTGACGATGCTCATGACTAACACCCTAAAGCTTTCCGGCTGGATATAATGCAGAAGTGTCTGGCTGCTCTCGGGGCGCTGAGGCACTGGAACGGGTTGCCTAAAGGGGCTGTGTCTGCTCCATCCCATGGCCATGTACAGCACCAACACGCTGTACAGCCCCCCTGGGGTGTCACCCTATGGCGACGTACACCACCACATTGTACAGACCCTTGGGTGAGAGCGCCTGGTGAGACGTAATTCCAGGCTGACCCGCGCCTTGGGCAATCTGTTTCACGTGTGAGGCGTCCCTGAGAATGGCAGGCCAGTTGGAACTACGTGCTCTGAGGTCCTCTCCAACCATAACTAGCCTAGGAGTCGAGGATGTAAGGATTCTAAAAGAACATAAAATAGAAGAAACCAAACCAAAATCAAATGGAATAATAAAATAAAATCTTGATTCCACATGAAAGCTTTGTGATTTGTGTCCTTGAAAGTGTTTCTGGAGCTGAAAACCCCTGACATTGCAGAGAAATCAGTCTCCCTGCTATCCAGTTCAGGCTGAGCATAAGGAATGGAATGGAATGGAATGGAATGGAATGGAATGGAATGGACGGGACTTCACTAGACAAGACTAGAACAGAATTGGTATAGGCTAAGCTACATTATGTCTACAACTGTGGTTGACAAGTGATGCCCTAGATCAAAGGCATCCAGCCAGCAGAGCAGCTCTCTGCGGTGCAGGTGCCAGAGCCATTCAGGAGACAGGGAAAGGCACAGCTGCAGCGTAGCTCAGGCAGGGGGTGAAGGCCACAGGCTGAGCTGAGACATGTCCCCTGGGCCCTTGGCGGGAGGCGGTGAGGTGGGGGCCCCAGAGGAGACGGGTCCCAGCCACTGAGGCCTTACAACACCCCCAGAACCCTGGCAGAAGTAAACCTGCTCGCCTCATAGGCCCTCCTTTAGACACTTGCAACCTGCCGGAGGCATGCTGCAGGGACACAGTCAATTTTTGCAGGCAAGCGTGCTCATGCGTTGGCTGTCAGCATGTCAATACAGCAGAGCAGAAATCGGTGGGAAAGTTCCATGAAAAACTTGATATTTATTTAAAACTCCGCTGCAGATGGTTCGGATAGGCTCCTTGTAGCACGCAAGAGGGCAGACTGTAAATCCATTTAAGCTCATGGGAAAGCAGTCCTACCTACAACAGCTATTCTAGTTCGACTCAACCGAAAAACAGAGCCTCCTGACAGTACTCCCTCTGCAACTCTTTCCATCTCTTGCCCACAGCCCCTGCTCGGAAGAGGATAATATCCACCATCTTCATTTCTTCAATACTGCTGATCTCCTCAGTACATTCAGAAAAGTGGGTCACAGCCCGCATCGAAGATCACAACGAGTGACTCTGGACTTGAGCCACACACGTGGCTGAGCAGAGGTTCCCTCAAGGTGTCAGCGTCCAGTTGGAGAAAAGCCCAGTGCTGGACCCTCTTTCGGTCCTGATCCCAAGAGTGAGATTAAGACGCAAGCGAGGTCAAGTACTCTGTGGACGTGTTAATCTGACTTGTTTAGTTCCCTCGGGAGAAGCAGTAGTTACAAGATGCATGTTTGATGCAACACTCCAAATTAATTGACCGAGACAAAGAATAACACAAGGTAAAACTAAGCACATAGCAAAGCCACGTAACAAACAAACTGAAATTTGCTTAAGCCACGGGCCTCCCGGAACCCGCCAAACAGGGTCAAACTCCCATCCTTTCCAGGGTTGGACAGCAACAGGAGCCAATTTTTGGATTCCGGGTGAGATTCGTTTTACTCTTTCACCTTTTTGTGATTACCTTTTCCTCCTTTTAAAATGAGTTGGGGGAGTAGCTCTGTTCTTCATGTCATATCTTCCATGTTCCTGGTGGACCGGCTTCCCCGCTCTTGCAGCCAGCTCTTCAACTGCACCTGTCTGCTGCCATTCATGGCATAATGGGCAGGATTCCTCACACCATTCCTCCAGATGAAGGATGCAGGAGTCTTATCTCAGCTCTATCCCACTCATCCCTCAGGCAATGGAGGGTGGAGTCCCATTTCAGCTCCTCACACCCTTCTCCCAGGCAATGGCTATTGGACTATTATCTCAACTCCTCCCATCCATCTCTGAGACAAGAGATAGGTGGAATTTCATCTCAGCTTCTCATACCAATCCTTGAAACAGTGGAGCCTGATTTCCGTTCCGTCTCTCACAAATAGGCTTGTAAAAAGATGGAGAGCTCTTCAGAACAATCGGATCACGGATGGCCAGACGTCTGAGTTTTGATCTTACCGTGCTCTTCCCTTCTCCCTGAATCCCATAATGCATATTATGAACATCCATTGGGGCATTCCGTTTCTGTCCTGTTCCATTCCATTATGATTCTATTTCATTCCACTCGACTCTATTCCGTTCCGCTCTATTCTATTCCATTCCATTTCATCCATTCCATTCCATTTCATTCCATTCCATTTCATCCATTCCATGCCATGCCATGCCATTCCATTCCGTTCCATTCCGTTCCATTCCGTTCCATTCCATTCCATTCCGTTCCATTCCATTCCGTGCCGTGCCATTCCATGCCATTCTGTGCCAGCACCTGGCAATGCAGCAGTCACAATGCCCCAGGAGAGGATAAAAGGGGGCAGCCTCCTGTGTCCCCTGGCAGAGGTGGCACGGGGCAGCCTTAAGACATGCCAGAGGAAGCCCTTGAGCTTCTGGAGCTAGCTAGAGGGGGCTCAGGCAGGAAGGGCAGCTGCTGCAGGAGTCTGCTGGAGATTCTCGGCTGCAAGGCCAGCTCCTGGCAGGAGCAGCTTCTTAGCTCATGGGAGGGATAGCAGTCCTTTTTGGCTGGATAGCCATGGCCAGAGCATGGGAATGTCTTCTTGAGGAGCACTGTAGAGCTCACCATCCTCATCCCACAGAGAGCCAGGCTGGCAGCAGCCCTAAGCAATAGGATGCAGAGGTGTTTCCAGGGATCACAGTGCTTCTCTCAGAAGCCCGTGAAATGGCTCCAGGTTGAGGGAGAATCGGGTTTGGGTACGTTCTGGGAGGCGTGAGCAGCCTGTGGACCGGGAGCAGGTCTTGCTCACATGCTCAGGGATAGCCGATCGCCAGCGCTGGGGTCAGGAAGGAATTTTCCCCCGGGGCACATTGGCACTGGTCCCCGGGGGTTTTTTGCCTTCCTCTGAGCATTTAGCAAGACCACTTGTCAGGGCTCCTCTGGTCCATACTGCTGGCTCACTGCCTGCTGCTCATGCCCCACGAAGGTGGCCCCTCGTGTCCTGCAGCTGGGGGGGGAAGGCTTTTTTTCCCCGCGGAGGACCTGCGAGGGTCCCCGGGGGTTTTTTGCCTTCCTCCGCAGCCGAGCACAGCCCCTTCATGGGGCTCCTTTGAGCTGTTGTGGCCCAAAGGATGCTGCTCATGCTCCACGCAGGTGGCCCTCGTGCCCCGCATGCGGGGGGAGGAAGCTTTCTGGCCTCCCGGGGTATTCCCCGGGAGTTGCTCTTTGTCCTCTGGAGCATTGAGCACATCCCCTTGTCGGGCTTCCCTTTTGGCCTCGCTTCTTGCCCGCTGCTCTCGCACCTCCAAGCCACTCTCGTCTCCTGGCTCTCTTTGGCTCCATTGCCCAGAGCAAACTCGCAGTGACAGCGAGCTCTGCTCTTCCCTTAGCTCCATCTCCCCGCGGGTCCTCGCTTCTGCACAGCAGCCTGTGCTTGGAAGGCCTCCAGCCTTGCTGCCCCATCAGCAGCTGCCACTCTCCAGCTCTCCCTGCGTGCGACACCAGCGCCGGGCAGGCGCAAGAGCACTTGTCATGCATCCCCGGCCAGGAAGCGCAGCAAATGAACGACTGTTGCAAGTCTTGTGTGCTTATCATTGATAGGTGTCCTGCTTTGGGAAATACCCCATGCTACCACACACCTTCTCCTTCTACTACTTCTGCTTGCACATTTGTGTGTGGTCGCTGACGATGCTCATGACTAACACCCTAAAGCTTTCCGGCTGGATATAATGCAGAAGTGTCTGGCTGCTCTCGGGGCGCTGAGGCACTGGAACGGGTTGCCTAAAGGGGCTGTGTCTGCTCCATCCCATGGCCATGTACAGCACCAACACGCTGTACAGCCCCCCTGGGGTGTCACCCTATGGCGACGTACACCACCACATTGTACAGACCCTTGGGTGAGAGCGCCTGGTGAGACGTAATTCCAGGCTGACCCGCGCCTTGGGCAATCTGTTTCACGTGTGAGGCGTCCCTGAGAATGGCAGGCCAGTTGGAACTACGTGCTCTGAGGTCCTCTCCAACCATAACTAGCCTAGGAGTCGAGGATGTAAGGATTCTAAAAGAACATAAAATAGAAGAAACCAAACCAAAATCAAATGGAATAATAAAATAAAATCTTGATTCCACATGAAAGCTTTGTGATTTGTGTCCTTGAAAGTGTTTCTGGAGCTGAAAACCCCTGACATTGCAGAGAAATCAGTCTCCCTGCTATCCAGTTCAGGCTGAGCATAAGGAATGGAATGGAATGGAATGGAATGGAATGGACGGGACTTCACTAGACAAGACTAGAACAGAATTGGTATAGGCTAAGCTACATTATGTCTACAACTGTGGTTGACAAGTGATGCCCTAGATCAAAGGCATCCAGCCAGCAGAGCAGCTCTCTGCGGTGCAGGTGCCAGAGCCATTCAGGAGACAGGGAAAGGCACAGCTGCAGCGTAGCTCAGGCAGGGGGTGAAGGCCACAGGCTGAGCTGAGACATGTCCCCTGGGCCCTTGGCGGGAGGCGGTGAGGTGGGGGCCCCAGAGGAGACGGGTCCCAGCCACTGAGGCCTTACAACACCCCCAGAACCCTGGCAGAAGTAAACCTGCTCGCCTCATAGGCCCTCCTTTAGACACTTGCAACCTGCCGGAGGCATGCTGCAGGGACACAGTCAATTTTTGCAGGCAAGCGTGCTCATGCGTTGGCTGTCAGCATGTCAATACAGCAGAGCAGAAATCGGTGGGAAAGTTCCATGAAAAACTTGATATTTATTTAAAACTCCGCTGCAGATGGTTCGGATAGGCTCCTTGTAGCACGCAAGAGGGCAGACTGTAAATCCATTTAAGCTCATGGGAAAGCAGTCCTACCTACAACAGCTATTCTAGTTCGACTCAACCGAAAAACAGAGCCTCCTGACAGTACTCCCTCTGCAACTCTTTCCATCTCTTGCCCACAGCCCCTGCTCGGAAGAGGATAATATCCACCATCTTCATTTCTTCAATACTGCTGATCTCCTCAGTACATTCAGAAAAGTGGGTCACAGCCCGCATCGAAGATCACAACGAGTGACTCTGGACTTGAGCCACACACGTGGCTGAGCAGAGGTTCCCTCAAGGTGTCAGCGTCCAGTTGGAGAAAAGCCCAGTGCTGGACCCTCTTTCGGTCCTGATCCCAAGAGTGAGATTAAGACGCAAGCGAGGTCAAGTACTCTGTGGACGTGTTAATCTGACTTGTTTAGTTCCCTCGGGAGAAGCAGTAGTTACAAGATGCATGTTTGATGCAACACTCCAAATTAATTGACCGAGACAAAGAATAACACAAGGTAAAACTAAGCACATAGCAAAGCCACGTAACAAACAAACTGAAATTTGCTTAAGCCACGGGCCTCCCGGAACCCGCCAAACAGGGTCAAACTCCCATCCTTTCCAGGGTTGGACAGCAACAGGAGCCAATTTTTGGATTCCGGGTGAGATTCGTTTTACTCTTTCACCTTTTTGTGATTACCTTTTCCTCCTTTTAAAATGAGTTGGGGGAGTAGCTCTGTTCTTCATGTCATATCTTCCATGTTCCTGGTGGACCGGCTTCCCCGCTCTTGCAGCCAGCTCTTCAACTGCACCTGTCTGCTGCCATTCATGGCATAATGGGCAGGATTCCTCACACCATTCCTCCAGATGAAGGATGCAGGAGTCTTATCTCAGCTCTATCCCACTCATCCCTCAGGCAATGGAGGGTGGAGTCCCATTTCAGCTCCTCACACCCTTCTCCCAGGCAATGGCTATTGGACTATTATCTCAACTCCTCCCATCCATCTCTGAGACAAGAGATAGGTGGAATTTCATCTCAGCTTCTCATACCAATCCTTGAAACAGTGGAGCCTGATTTCCGTTCCGTCTCTCACAAATAGGCTTGTAAAAAGATGGAGAGCTCTTCAGAACAATCGGATCACGGATGGCCAGACGTCTGAGTTTTGATCTTACCGTGCTCTTCCCTTCTCCCTGAATCCCATAATGCATATTATGAACATCCATTGGGGCATTCCGTTTCTGTCCTGTTCCATTCCATTATGATTCTATTTCATTCCACTCGACTCTATTCCGTTCCGCTCTATTCCATTCCATTTCATCCATTCCATTCCATTTCATTCCATTCCATTTCATCCATTCCATGCCATGCCATTCCATTCCGTTCCATTCCGTTCCATTCCGTTCCATTCCATTCCATTCCGTTCCATTCCATTCCGTGCCGTGCCATTCCATGCCATTCTGTGCCAGCACCTGGCAATGCAGCAGTCACAATGCCCCAGGAGAGGATAAAAGGGGGCAGCCTCCTGTGTCCCCTGGCAGAGGTGGCACGGGGCAGCCTTAAGACATGCCAGAGGAAGCCCTTGAGCTTCTGGAGCTAGCTAGAGGGGGCTCAGGCAGGAAGGGCAGCTGCTGCAGGAGTCTGCTGGAGATTCTCGGCTGCAAGGCCAGCTCCTGGCAGGAGCAGCTTCTTAGCTCATGGGAGGGATAGCAGTCCTTTTTGGCTGGATAGCCATGGCCAGAGCATGGGAATGTCTTCTTGAGGAGCACTGTAGAGCTCACCATCCTCATCCCACAGAGAGCCAGGCTGGCAGCAGCCCTAAGCAATAGGATGCAGAGGTGTTTCCAGGGATCACAGTGCTTCTCTCAGAAGCCCGTGAAATGGCTCCAGGTTGAGGGAGAATCGGGTTTGGGTACGTTCTGGGAGGCGTGAGCAGCCTGTGGACCGGGAGCAGGTCTTGCTCACATGCTCAGGGATAGCCGATCGCCAGCGCTGGGGTCAGGAAGGAATTTTCCCCCGGGGCACATTGGCACTGGTCCCCGGGGGTTTTTTGCCTTCCTCTGAGCATTTAGCAAGACCACTTGTCAGGGCTCCTCTGGTCCATACTGCTGGCTCACTGCCTGCTGCTCATGCCCCACGAAGGTGGCCCCTCGTGTCCTGCAGCTGGGGGGGGAAGGCTTTTTTTCCCCGCGGAGGACCTGCGAGGGTCCCCGGGGGTTTTTTGCCTTCCTCCGCAGCCGAGCACAGCCCCTTCATGGGGCTCCTTTGAGCTGTTGTGGCCCAAAGGATGCTGCTCATGCTCCACGCAGGTGGCCCTCGTGCCCCGCATGCGGGGGGAGGAAGCTTTCTGGCCTCCCGGGGTATTCCCCGGGAGTTGCTCTTTGTCCTCTGGAGCATTGAGCACATCCCCTTGTCGGGCTTCCCTTTTGGCCTCGCTTCTTGCCCGCTGCTCTCGCACCTCCAAGCCACTCTCGTCTCCTGGCTCTCTTTGGCTCCATTGCCCAGAGCAAACTCGCAGTGACAGCGAGCTCTGCTCTTCCCTTAGCTCCATCTCCCCGCGGGTCCTCGCTTCTGCACAGCAGCCTGTGCTTGGAAGGCCTCCAGCCTTGCTGCCCCATCAGCAGCTGCCACTCTCCAGCTCTCCCTGCGTGCGACACCAGCGCCGGGCAGGCGCAAGAGCACTTGTCATGCATCCCCGGCCAGGAAGCGCAGCAAATGAACGACTGTTGCAAGTCTTGTGTGCTTATCATTGATAGGTGTCCTGCTTTGGGAAATACCCCATGCTACCACACACCTTCTCCTTCTACTACTTCTGCTTGCACATTTGTGTGTGGTCGCTGACGATGCTCATGACTAACACCCTAAAGCTTTCCGGCTGGATATAATGCAGAAGTGTCTGGCTGCTCTCGGGGCGCTGAGGCACTGGAACGGGTTGCCTAAAGGGGCTGTGTCTGCTCCATCCCATGGCCATGTACAGCACCAACACGCTGTACAGCCCCCCTGGGGTGTCACCCTATGGCGACGTACACCACCACATTGTACAGACCCTTGGGTGAGAGCGCCTGGTGAGACGTAATTCCAGGCTGACCCGCGCCTTGGGCAATCTGTTTCACGTGTGAGGCGTCCCTGAGAATGGCAGGCCAGTTGGAACTACGTGCTCTGAGGTCCTCTCCAACCATAACTAGCCTAGGAGTCGAGGATGTAAGGATTCTAAAAGAACATAAAATAGAAGAAACCAAACCAAAATCAAATGGAATAATAAAATAAAATCTTGATTCCACATGAAAGCTTTGTGATTTGTGTCCTTGAAAGTGTTTCTGGAGCTGAAAACCCCTGACATTGCAGAGAAATCAGTCTCCCTGCTATCCAGTTCAGGCTGAGCATAAGGAATGGAATGGAATGGAATGGAATGGAATGGAATGGAATGGAATGGAATGGACGGGACTTCACTAGACAAGACTAGAACAGAATTGGTATAGGCTAAGCTACATTATGTCTACAACTGTGGTTGACAAGTGATGCCCTAGATCAAAGGCATCCAGCCAGCAGAGCAGCTCTCTGCGGTGCAGGTGCCAGAGCCATTCAGGAGACAGGGAAAGGCACAGCTGCAGCGTAGCTCAGGCAGGGGGTGAAGGCCACAGGCTGAGCTGAGACATGTCCCCTGGGCCCTTGGCGGGAGGCGGTGAGGTGGGGGCCCCAGAGGAGACGGGTCCCAGCCACTGAGGCCTTACAACACCCCCAGAACCCTGGCAGAAGTAAACCTGCTCGCCTCATAGGCCCTCCTTTAGACACTTGCAACCTGCCGGAGGCATGCTGCAGGGACACAGTCAATTTTTGCAGGCAAGCGTGCTCATGCGTTGGCTGTCAGCATGTCAATACAGCAGAGCAGAAATCGGTGGGAAAGTTCCATGAAAAACTTGATATTTATTTAAAACTCCGCTGCAGATGGTTCGGATAGGCTCCTTGTAGCACGCAAGAGGGCAGACTGTAAATCCATTTAAGCTCATGGGAAAGCAGTCCTACCTACAACAGCTATTCTAGTTCGACTCAACCGAAAAACAGAGCCTCCTGACAGTACTCCCTCTGCAACTCTTTCCATCTCTTGCCCACAGCCCCTGCTCGGAAGAGGATAATATCCACCATCTTCATTTCTTCAATACTGCTGATCTCCTCAGTACATTCAGAAAAGTGGGTCACAGCCCGCATCGAAGATCACAACGAGTGACTCTGGACTTGAGCCACACACGTGGCTGAGCAGAGGTTCCCTCAACGTGTCAGCGTCCAGTTGGAGAAAAGCCCAGTGCTGGACCCTCTTTCGGTCCTGATCCCAAGAGTGAGATTAAGACGCAAGCGAGGTCAAGTACTCTGTGGACGTGTTAATCTGACTTGTTTAGTTCCCTCGGGAGAAGCAGTAGTTACAAGATGCATGTTTGATGCAACACTCCAAATTAATTGACCGAGACAAAGAATAACACAAGGTAAAACTAAGCACATAGCAAAGCCACGTAACAAACAAACTGAAATTTGCTTAAGCCACGGGCCTCCCGGAACCCGCCAAACAGGGTCAAACTCCCATCCTTTCCAGGGTTGGACAGCAACAGGAGCCAATTTTTGGATTCCGGGTGAGATTCGTTTTACTCTTTCACCTTTTTGTGATTACCTTTTCCTCCTTTTAAAATGAGTTGGGGGAGTAGCTCTGTTCTTCATGTCATATCTTCCATGTTCCTGGTGGACCGGCTTCCCCGCTCTTGCAGCCAGCTCTTCAACTGCACCTGTCTGCTGCCATTCATGGCATAATGGGCAGGATTCCTCACACCATTCCTCCAGATGAAGGATGCAGGAGTCTTATCTCAGCTCTATCCCACTCATCCCTCAGGCAATGGAGGGTGGAGTCCCATTTCAGCTCCTCACACCCTTCTCCCAGGCAATGGCTATTGGACTATTATCTCAACTCCTCCCATCCATCTCTGAGACAAGAGATAGGTGGAATTTCATCTCAGCTTCTCATACCAATCCTTGAAACAGTGGAGCCTGATTTCCGTTCCGTCTCTCACAAATAGGCTTGTAAAAAGATGGAGAGCTCTTCAGAACAATCGGATCACGGATGGCCAGACGTCTGAGTTTTGATCTTACCGTGCTCTTCCCTTCTCCCTGAATCCCATAATGCATATTATGAACATCCATTGGGGCATTCCGTTTCTGTCCTGTTCCATTCCATTATGATTCTATTTCATTCCACTCGACTCTATTCCGTTCCGCTCTATTCCATTCCATTTCATCCATTCCATTCCATTTCATTCCATTCCATTTCATCCATTCCATGCCATGCCATTCCATTCCGTTCCATTCCGTTCCATTCCATTCCATTCCGTTCCATTCCATTCCGTGCCGTGCCATTCCATGCCATTCTGTGCCAGCACCTGGCAATGCAGCAGTCACAATGCCCCAGGAGAGGATAAAAGGGGGCAGCCTCCTGTGTCCCCTGGCAGAGGTGGCACGGGGCAGCCTTAAGACATGCCAGAGGAAGCCCTTGAGCTTCTGGAGCTAGCTAGAGGGGGCTCAGGCAGGAAGGGCAGCTGCTGCAGGAGTCTGCTGGAGATTCTCGGCTGCAAGGCCAGCTCCTGGCAGGAGCAGCTTCTTAGCTCATGGGAGGGATAGCAGTCCTTTTTGGCTGGATAGCCATGGCCAGAGCATGGGAATGTCTTCTTGAGGAGCACTGTAGAGCTCACCATCCTCATCCCACAGAGAGCCAGGCTGGCAGCAGCCCTAAGCAATAGGATGCAGAGGTGTTTCCAGGGATCACAGTGCTTCTCTCAGAAGCCCGTGAAATGGCTCCAGGTTGAGGGAGAATCGGGTTTGGGTACGTTCTGGGAGGCGTGAGCAGCCTGTGGACCGGGAGCAGGTCTTGCTCACATGCTCAGGGATAGCCGATCGCCAGCGCTGGGGTCAGGAAGGAATTTTCCCCCGGGGCACATTGGCACTGGTCCCCGGGGGTTTTTTGCCTTCCTCTGAGCATTTAGCAAGACCACTTGTCAGGGCTCCTCTGGTCCATACTGCTGGCTCACTGCCTGCTGCTCATGCCCCACGAAGGTGGCCCCTCGTGTCCTGCAGCTGGGGGGGGAAGGCTTTTTTTCCCCGCGGAGGACCTGCGAGGGTCCCCGGGGGTTTTTTGCCTTCCTCCGCAGCCGAGCACAGCCCCTTCATGGGGCTCCTTTGAGCTGTTGTGGCCCAAAGGATGCTGCTCATGCTCCACGCAGGTGGCCCTCGTGCCCCGCATGCGGGGGGAGGAAGCTTTCTGGCCTCCCGGGGTATTCCCCGGGAGTTGCTCTTTGTCCTCTGGAGCATTGAGCACATCCCCTTGTCGGGCTTCCCTTTTGGCCTCGCTTCTTGCCCGCTGCTCTCGCACCTCCAAGCCACTCTCGTCTCCTGGCTCTCTTTGGCTCCATTGCCCAGAGCAAACTCGCAGTGACAGCGAGCTCTGCTCTTCCCTTAGCTCCATCTCCCCGCGGGTCCTCGCTTCTGCACAGCAGCCTGTGCTTGGAAGGCCTCCAGCCTTGCTGCCCCATCAGCAGCTGCCACTCTCCAGCTCTCCCTGCGTGCGACACCAGCGCCGGGCAGGCGCAAGAGCACTTGTCATGCATCCCCGGCCAGGAAGCGCAGCAAATGAACGACTGTTGCAAGTCTTGTGTGCTTATCATTGATAGGTGTCCTGCTTTGGGAAATACCCCATGCTACCACACACCTTCTCCTTCTACTACTTCTGCTTGCACATTTGTGTGTGGTCGCTGACGATGCTCATGACTAACACCCTAAAGCTTTCCGGCTGGATATAATGCAGAAGTGTCTGGCTGCTCTCGGGGCGCTGAGGCACTGGAACGGGTTGCCTAAAGGGGCTGTGTCTGCTCCATCCCATGGCCATGTACAGCACCAACACGCTGTACAGCCCCCCTGGGGTGTCACCCTATGGCGACGTACACCACCACATTGTACAGACCCTTGGGTGAGAGCGCCTGGTGAGACGTAATTCCAGGCTGACCCGCGCCTTGGGCAATCTGTTTCACGTGTGAGGCGTCCCTGAGAATGGCAGGCCAGTTGGAACTACGTGCTCTGAGGTCCTCTCCAACCATAACTAGCCTAGGAGTCGAGGATGTAAGGATTCTAAAAGAACATAAAATAGAAGAAACCAAACCAAAATCAAATGGAATAATAAAATAAAATCTTGATTCCACATGAAAGCTTTGTGATTTGTGTCCTTGAAAGTGTTTCTGGAGCTGAAAACCCCTGACATTGCAGAGAAATCAGTCTCCCTGCTATCCAGTTCAGGCTGAGCATAAGGAATGGAATGGAATGGAATGGAATGGAATGGAATGGAATGGACGGGACTTCACTAGACAAGACTAGAACAGAATTGGTATAGGCTAAGCTACATTATGTCTACAACTGTGGTTGACAAGTGATGCCCTAGATCAAAGGCATCCAGCCAGCAGAGCAGCTCTCTGCGGTGCAGGTGCCAGAGCCATTCAGGAGACAGGGAAAGGCACAGCTGCAGCGTAGCTCAGGCAGGGGGTGAAGGCCACAGGCTGAGCTGAGACATGTCCCCTGGGCCCTTGGCGGGAGGCGGTGAGGTGGGGGCCCCAGAGGAGACGGGTCCCAGCCACTGAGGCCTTACAACACCCCCAGAACCCTGGCAGAAGTAAACCTGCTCGCCTCATAGGCCCTCCTTTAGACACTTGCAACCTGCCGGAGGCATGCTGCAGGGACACAGTCAATTTTTGCAGGCAAGCGTGCTCATGCGTTGGCTGTCAGCATGTCAATACAGCAGAGCAGAAATCGGTGGGAAAGTTCCATGAAAAACTTGATATTTATTTAAAACTCCGCTGCAGATGGTTCGGATAGGCTCCTTGTAGCACGCAAGAGGGCAGACTGTAAATCCATTTAAGCTCATGGGAAAGCAGTCCTACCTACAACAGCTATTCTAGTTCGACTCAACCGAAAAACAGAGCCTCCTGACAGTACTCCCTCTGCAACTCTTTCCATCTCTTGCCCACAGCCCCTGCTCGGAAGAGGATAATATCCACCATCTTAATTTCTTCAATGCTGCTGATCTCCTCAGTACATTCAGAAAAGTGGGTCACAGCCCGCATCGAAGATCACAACGAGTGACTCTGGACTTGAGCCACACACGTGGCTGAGCAGAGGTTCCCTCAAGGTGTCAGCGTCCAGTTGGAGAAAAGCCCAGTGCTGGACCCTCTTTCGGTCCTGATCCCAAGAGTGAGATTAAGACGCAAGCGAGGTCAAGTACTCTGTGGACGTGTTAATCTGACTTGTTTAGTTCCCTCGGGAGAAGCAGTAGTTACAAGATGCATGTTTGATGCAACACTCCAAATTAATTGACCGAGACAAAGAATAACACAAGGTAAAACTAAGCACATAGCAAAGCCACGTAACAAACAAACTGAAATTTGCTTAAGCCACGGGCCTCCCGGAACCCGCCAAACAGGGTCAAACTCCCATCCTTTCCAGGGTTGGACAGCAACAGGAGCCAATTTTTGGATTCCGGGTGAGATTCGTTTTACTCTTTCACCTTTTTGTGATTACCTTTTCCTCCTTTTAAAATGAGTTGGGGGAGTAGCTCTGTTCTTCATGTCATATCTTCCATGTTCCTGGTGGACCGGCTTCCCCGCTCTTGCAGCCAGCTCTTCAACTGCACCTGTCTGCTGCCATTCATGGCATAATGGGCAGGATTCCTCACACCATTCCTCCAGATGAAGGATGCAGGAGTCTTATCTCAGCTCTATCCCACTCATCCCTCAGGCAATGGAGGGTGGAGTCCCATTTCAGCTCCTCACACCCTTCTCCCAGGCAATGGCTATTGGACTATTATCTCAACTCCTCCCATCCATCTCTGAGACAAGAGATAGGTGGAATTTCATCTCAGCTTCTCATACCAATCCTTGAAACAGTGGAGCCTGATTTCCGTTCCGTCTCTCACAAATAGGCTTGTAAAAAGATGGAGAGCTCTTCAGAACAATCGGATCACGGATGGCCAGACGTCTGAGTTTTGATCTTACCGTGCTCTTCCCTTCTCCCTGAATCCCATAATGCATATTATGAACATCCATTGGGGCATTCCGTTTCTGTCCTGTTCCATTCCATTATGATTCTATTTCATTCCACTCGACTCTATTCCGTTCCGCTCTATTCCATTCCATTTCATCCATTCCATTCCATTTCATTCCATTCCATTTCATCCATTCCATGCCATGCCATTCCATTCCGTTCCATTCCGTTCCATTCCATTCCATTCCGTTCCATTCCATTCCGTGCCGTGCCATTCCATGCCATTCTGTGCCAGCACCTGGCAATGCAGCAGTCACAATGCCCCAGGAGAGGATAAAAGGGGGCAGCCTCCTGTGTCCCCTGGCAGAGGTGGCACGGGGCAGCCTTAAGACATGCCAGAGGAAGCCCTTGAGCTTCTGGAGCTAGCTAGAGGGGGCTCAGGCAGGAAGGGCAGCTGCTGCAGGAGTCTGCTGGAGATTCTCGGCTGCAAGGCCAGCTCCTGGCAGGAGCAGCTTCTTAGCTCATGGGAGGGATAGCAGTCCTTTTTGGCTGGATAGCCATGGCCAGAGCATGGGAATGTCTTCTTGAGGAGCACTGTAGAGCTCACCATCCTCATCCCACAGAGAGCCAGGCTGGCAGCAGCCCTAAGCAATAGGATGCAGAGGTGTTTCCAGGGATCACAGTGCTTCTCTCAGAAGCCCGTGAAATGGCTCCAGGTTGAGGGAGAATCGGGTTTGGGTACGTTCTGGGAGGCGTGAGCAGCCTGTGGACCGGGAGCAGGTCTTGCTCACATGCTCAGGGATAGCCGATCGCCAGCGCTGGGGTCAGGAAGGAATTTTCCCCCGGGGCACATTGGCACTGGTCCCCGGGGGTTTTTTGCCTTCCTCTGAGCATTTAGCAAGACCACTTGTCAGGGCTCCTCTGGTCCATACTGCTGGCTCACTGCCTGCTGCTCATGCCCCACGAAGGTGGCCCCTCGTGTCCTGCAGCTGGGGGGGGAAGGCTTTTTTTCCCCGCGGAGGACCTGCGAGGGTCCCCGGGGGTTTTTTGCCTTCCTCCGCAGCCGAGCACAGCCCCTTCATGGGGCTCCTTTGAACTGTTGTGGCCCAAAGGATGCTGCTCATGCTCCACGCAGGTGGCCCTCGTGCCCCGCATGCGGGGGGAGGAAGCTTTCTGGCCTCCCGGGGTATTCCCCGGGAGTTGCTCTTTGTCCTCTGGAGCATTGAGCACATCCCCTTGTCGGGCTTCCCTTTTGGCCTCGCTTCTTGCCCGCTGCTCTCGCACCTCCAAGCCACTCTCGTCTCCTGGCTCTCTTTGGCTCCATTGCCCAGAGCAAACTCGCAGTGACAGCGAGCTCTGCTCTTCCCTTAGCTCCATCTCCCCGCGGGTCCTCGCTTCTGCACAGCAGCCTGTGCTTGGAAGGCCTCCAGCCTTGCTGCCCCATCAGCAGCTGCCACTCTCCAGCTCTCCCTGCGTGCGACACCAGCGCCGGGCAGGCGCAAGAGCACTTGTCATGCATCCCCGGCCAGGAAGCGCAGCAAATGAACGACTGTTGCAAGTCTTGTGTGCTTATCATTGATAGGTGTCCTGCTTTGGGAAATACCCCATGCTACCACACACCTTCTCCTTCTACTACTTCTGCTTGCACATTTGTGTGTGGTCGCTGACGATGCTCATGACTAACACCCTAAAGCTTTCCGGCTGGATATAATGCAGAAGTGTCTGGCTGCTCTCGGGGCGCTGAGGCACTGGAACGGGTTGCCTAAAGGGGCTGTGTCTGCTCCATCCCATGGCCATGTACAGCACCAACACGCTGTACAGCCCCCCTGGGGTGTCACCCTATGGCGACATACACCACCACATTGTACAGACCCTTGGGTGAGAGCGCCTGGTGAGACGTAATTCCAGGCTGACCCGCGCCTTGGGCAATCTGTTTCACGTGTGAGGCGTCCCTGAGAATGGCAGGCCAGTTGGAACTACGTGCTCTGAGGTCCTCTCCAACCATAACTAGCCTAGGAGTCGAGGATGTAAGGATTCTAAAAGAACATAAAATAGAAGAAACCAAACCAAAATCAAATGGAATAATAAAATAAAATCTTGATTCCACATGAAAGCTTTGTGATTTGTGTCCTTGAAAGTGTTTCTGGAGCTGAAAACCCCTGACATTGCAGAGAAATCAGTCTCCCTGCTATCCAGTTCAGGCTGAGCATAAGGAATGGAATGGAATGGAATGGAATGGAATGGAATGGAATGGACGGGACTTCACTAGACAAGACTAGAACAGAATTGGTATAGGCTAAGCTACATTATGTCTACAACTGTGGTTGACAAGTGATGCCCTAGATCAAAGGCATCCAGCCAGCAGAGCAGCTCTCTGCGGTGCAGGTGCCAGAGCCATTCAGGAGACAGGGAAAGGCACAGCTGCAGCGTAGCTCAGGCAGGGGGTGAAGGCCACAGGCTGAGCTGAGACATGTCCCCTGGGCCCTTGGCGGGAGGCGGTGAGGTGGGGGCCCCAGAGGAGACGGGTCCCAGCCACTGAGGCCTTACAACACCCCCAGAACCCTGGCAGAAGTAAACCTGCTCGCCTCATAGGCCCTCCTTTAGACACTTGCAACCTGCCGGAGGCATGCTGCAGGGACACAGTCAATTTTTGCAGGCAAGCGTGCTCATGCGTTGGCTGTCAGCATGTCAATACAGCAGAGCAGAAATCGGTGGGAAAGTTCCATGAAAAACTTGATATTTATTTAAAACTCCGCTGCAGATGGTTCGGATAGGCTCCTTGTAGCACGCAAGAGGGCAGACTGTAAATCCATTTAAGCTCATGGGAAAGCAGTCCTACCTACAACAGCTATTCTAGTTCGACTCAACCGAAAAACAGAGCCTCCTGACAGTACTCCCTCTGCAACTCTTTCCATCTCTTGCCCACAGCCCCTGCTCGGAAGAGGATAATATCCACCATCTTCATTTCTTCAATACTGCTGATCTCCTCAGTACATTCAGAAAAGTGGGTCACAGCCCGCATCGAAGATCACAACGAGTGACTCTGGACTTGAGCCACACACGTGGCTGAGCAGAGGTTCCCTCAAGGTGTCAGCGTCCAGTTGGAGAAAAGCCCAGTGCTGGACCCTCTTTCAGTCCTGATCCCAAGAGTGAGATTAAGACGCAAGCGAGGTCAAGTACTCTGTGGACGTGTTAATCTGACTTGTTTAGTTCCCTCGGGAGAAGCAGTAGTTACAAGATGCATGTTTGATGCAACACTCCAAATTAATTGACCGAGACAAAGAATAACACAAGGTAAAACTAAGCACATAGCAAAGCCACGTAACAAACAAACTGAAATTTGCTTAAGCCACGGGCCTCCCGGAACCCGCCAAACAGGGTCAAACTCCCATCCTTTCCAGGGTTGGACAGCAACAGGAGCCAATTTTTGGATTCCGGGTGAGATTCGTTTTACTCTTTCACCTTTTTGTGATTACCTTTTCCTCCTTTTAAAATGAGTTGGGGGAGTAGCTCTGTTCTTCATGTCATATCTTCCATGTTCCTGGTGGACCGGCTTCCCCGCTCTTGCAGCCAGCTCTTCAACTGCACCTGTCTGCTGCCATTCATGGCATAATGGGCAGGATTCCTCACACCATTCCTCCAGATGAAGGATGCAGGAGTCTTATCTCAGCTCTATCCCACTCATCCCTCAGGCAATGGAGGGTGGAGTCCCATTTCAGCTCCTCACACCCTTCTCCCAGGCAATGGCTATTGGACTATTATCTCAACTCCTCCCATCCATCTCTGAGACAAGAGATAGGTGGAATTTCATCTCAGCTTCTCATACCAATCCTTGAAACAGTGGAGCCTGATTTCCGTTCCGTCTCTCACAAATAGGCTTGTAAAAAGATGGAGAGCTCTTCAGAACAATCGGATCACGGATGGCCAGACGTCTGAGTTTTGATCTTACCGTGCTCTTCCCTTCTCCCTGAATCCCATAATGCATATTATGAACATCCATTGGGGCATTCCGTTTCTGTCCTGTTCCATTCCATTATGATTCTATTTCATTCCACTCGACTCTATTCCGTTCCGCTCTATTCCATTCCATTTCATCCATTCCATTCCATTTCATTCCATTCCATTTCATCCATTCCATGCCATGCCATTCCATTCCGTTCCATTCCGTTCCATTCCGTTCCATTCCATTCCATTCCGTTCCATTCCATTCCGTGCCGTGCCATTCCATGCCATTCTGTGCCAGCACCTGGCAATGCAGCAGTCACAATGCCCCAGGAGAGGATAAAAGGGGGCAGCCTCCTGTGTCCCCTGGCAGAGGTGGCACGGGGCAGCCTTAAGACATGCCAGAGGAAGCCCTTGAGCTTCTGGAGCTAGCTAGAGGGGGCTCAGGCAGGAAGGGCAGCTGCTGCAGGAGTCTGCTGGAGATTCTCGGCTGCAAGGCCAGCTCCTGGCAGGAGCAGCTTCTTAGCTCATGGGAGGGATAGCAGTCCTTTTTGGCTGGATAGCCATGGCCAGAGCATGGGAATGTCTTCTTGAGGAGCACTGTAGAGCTCACCATCCTCATCCCACAGAGAGCCAGGCTGGCAGCAGCCCTAAGCAATAGGATGCAGAGGTGTTTCCAGGGATCACAGTGCTTCTCTCAGAAGCCCGTGAAATGGCTCCAGGTTGAGGGAGAATCGGGTTTGGGTACGTTCTGGGAGGCGTGAGCAGCCTGTGGACCGGGAGCAGGTCTTGCTCACATGCTCAGGGATAGCCGATCGCCAGCGCTGGGGTCAGGAAGGAATTTTCCCCCGGGGCACATTGGCACTGGTCCCCGGGGGTTTTTTGCCTTCCTCTGAGCATTTAGCAAGACCACTTGTCAGGGCTCCTCTGGTCCATACTGCTGGCTCACTGCCTGCTGCTCATGCCCCACGAAGGTGGCCCCTCGTGTCCTGCAGCTGGGGGGGGAAGGCTTTTTTTCCCCGCGGAGGACCTGCGAGGGTCCCCGGGGGTTTTTTGCCTTCCTCCGCAGCCGAGCACAGCCCCTTCATGGGGCTCCTTTGAGCTGTTGTGGCCCAAAGGATGCTGCTCATGCTCCACGCAGGTGGCCCTCGTGCCCCGCATGCGGGGGGAGGAAGCTTTCTGGCCTCCCGGGGTATTCCCCGGGAGTTGCTCTTTGTCCTCTGGAGCATTGAGCACATCCCCTTGTCGGGCTTCCCTTTTGGCCTCGCTTCTTGCCCGCTGCTCTCGCACCTCCAAGCCACTCTCGTCTCCTGGCTCTCTTTGGCTCCATTGCCCAGAGCAAACTCGCAGTGACAGCGAGCTCTGCTCTTCCCTTAGCTCCATCTCCCCGCGGGTCCTCGCTTCTGCACAGCAGCCTGTGCTTGGAAGGCCTCCAGCCTTGCTGCCCCATCAGCAGCTGCCACTCTCCAGCTCTCCCTGCGTGCGACACCAGCGCCGGGCAGGCGCAAGAGCACTTGTCATGCATCCCCGGCCAGGAAGCGCAGCAAATGAACGACTGTTGCAAGTCTTGTGTGCTTATCATTGATAGGTGTCCTGCTTTGGGAAATACCCCATGCTACCACACACCTTCTCCTTCTACTACTTCTGCTTGCACATTTGTGTGTGGTCGCTGACGATGCTCATGACTAACACCCTAAAGCTTTCCGGCTGGATATAATGCAGAAGTGTCTGGCTGCTCTCGGGGCGCTGAGGCACTGGAACGGGTTGCCTAAAGGGGCTGTGTCTGCTCCATCCCATGGCCATGTACAGCACCAACACGCTGTACAGCCCCCCTGGGGTGTCACCCTATGGCGACGTACACCACCACATTGTACAGACCCTTGGGTGAGAGCGCCTGGTGAGACGTAATTCCAGGCTGACCCGCGCCTTGGGCAATCTGTTTCACGTGTGAGGCGTCCCTGAGAATGGCAGGCCAGTTGGAACTACGTGCTCTGAGGTCCTCTCCAACCATAACTAGCCTAGGAGTCGAGGATGTAAGGATTCTAAAAGAACATAAAATAGAAGAAACCAAACCAAAATCAAATGGAATAATAAAATAAAATCTTGATTCCACATGAAAGCTTTGTGATTTGTGTCCTTGAAAGTGTTTCTGGAGCTGAAAACCCCTGACATTGCAGAGAAATCAGTCTCCCTGCTATCCAGTTCAGGCTGAGCATAGGGAATGGAATGGAATGGAATGGAATGGAATGGAATGGAATGGAATGGAATGGAAGGGACTTCACTAGACAAGACTAGAACAGAATTGGTATAGGCTAAGCTACATTATGTCTACAACTGTGGTTGACAAGTGATGCCCTAGATCAAAGGCATCCAGCCAGCAGAGCAGCTCTCTGCGGTGCAGGTGCCAGAGCCATTCAGGAGACAGGGAAAGGCACAGCTGCAGCGTAGCTCAGGCAGGGGGTGAAGGCCACAGGCTGAGCTGAGACATGTCCCCTGGGCCCTTGGCGGGAGGCGGTGAGGTGGGGGCCCCAGAGGAGACGGGTCCCAGCCACTGAGGCCTTACAACACCCCCAGAACCCTGGCAGAAGTAAACCTGCTCGCCTCATAGGCCCTCCTTTAGACACTTGCAACCTGCCGGAGGCATGCTGCAGGGACACAGTCAATTTTTGCAGGCAAGCGTGCCCATGCGTTGGCTGTCAGCATGTCAATACAGCAGAGCAGAAATCGGTGGGAAAGTTCCATGAAAAACTTGATATTTATTTAAAACTCCGCTGCAGATGGTTCGGATAGGCTCCTTGTAGCACGCAAGAGGGCAGACTGTAAATCCATTTAAGCTCATGGGAAAGCAGTCCTACCTACAACAGCTATTCTAGTTCGACTCAACCGAAAAACAGAGCCTCCTGACAGTACTCCCTCTGCAACTCTTTCCATCTCTTGCCCACAGCCCCTGCTCGGAAGAGGATAATATCCACCATCTTCATTTCTTCAATACTGCTGATCTCCTCAGTACATTCAGAAAAGTGGGTCACAGCCCGCATCGAAGATCACAACGAGTGACTCTGGACTTGAGCCACACACGTGGCTGAGCAGAGGTTCCCTCAAGGTGTCAGCGTCCAGTTGGAGAAAAGCCCAGTGCTGGACCCTCTTTCGGTCCTGATCCCAAGAGTGAGATTAAGACGCAAGCGAGGTCAAGTACTCTGTGGACGTGTTAATCTGACTTGTTTAGTTCCCTCGGGAGAAGCAGTAGTTACAAGATGCATGTTTGATGCAACACTCCAAATTAATTGACCGAGACAAAGAATAACACAAGGTAAAACTAAGCACATAGCAAAGCCACGTAACAAACAAACTGAAATTTGCTTAAGCCACGGGCCTCCCGGAACCCGCCAAACAGGGTCAAACTCCCATCCTTTCCAGGGTTGGACAGCAACAGGAGCCAATTTTTGGATTCCGGGTGAGATTCGTTTTACTCTTTCACCTTTTTGTGATTACCTTTTCCTCCTTTTAAAATGAGTTGGGGGAGTAGCTCTGTTCTTCATGTCATATCTTCCATGTTCCTGGTGGACCGGCTTCCCCGCTCTTGCAGCCAGCTCTTCAACTGCACCTGTCTGCTGCCATTCATGGCATAATGGGCAGGATTCCTCACACCATTCCTCCAGATGAAGGATGCAGGAGTCTTATCTCAGCTCTATCCCACTCATCCCTCAGGCAATGGAGGGTGGAGTCCCATTTCAGCTCCTCACACCCTTCTCCCAGGCAATGGCTATTGGACTATTATCTCAACTCCTCCCATCCATCTCTGAGACAAGAGATAGGTGGAATTTCATCTCAGCTTCTCATACCAATCCTTGAAACAGTGGAGCCTGATTTCCGTTCCGTCTCTCACAAATAGGCTTGTAAAAAGATGGAGAGCTCTTCAGAACAATCGGATCACGGATGGCCAGACGTCTGAGTTTTGATCTTACCGTGCTCTTCCCTTCTCCCTGAATCCCATAATGCATATTATGAACATCCATTGGGGCATTCCGTTTCTGTCCTGTTCCATTCCATTATGATTCTATTTCATTCCACTCGACTCTATTCCGTTCCGCTCTATTCCATTCCATTTCATCCATTCCATTCCATTTCATTCCATTCCATTTCATCCATTCCATGCCATGCCATTCCATTCCGTTCCATTCCGTTCCATTCCGTTCCATTCCATTCCATTCCGTTCCATTCCATTCCGTGCCGTGCCATTCCATGCCATTCTGTGCCAGCACCTGGCAATGCAGCAGTCACAATGCCCCAGGAGAGGATAAAAGGGGGCAGCCTCCTGTGTCCCCTGGCAGAGGTGGCACGGGGCAGCCTTAAGACATGCCAGAGGAAGCCCTTGAGCTTCTGGAGCTAGCTAGAGGGGGCTCAGGCAGGAAGGGCAGCTGCTGCAGGAGTCTGCTGGAGATTCTCGGCTGCAAGGCCAGCTCCTGGCAGGAGCAGCTTCTTAGCTCATGGGAGGGATAGCAGTCCTTTTTGGCTGGATAGCCATGGCCAGAGCATGGGAATGTCTTCTTGAGGAGCACTGTAGAGCTCACCATCCTCATCCCACAGAGAGCCAGGCTGGCAGCAGCCCTAAGCAATAGGATGCAGAGGTGTTTCCAGGGATCACAGTGCTTCTCTCAGAAGCCCGTGAAATGGCTCCAGGTTGAGGGAGAATCGGGTTTGGGTACGTTCTGGGAGGCGTGAGCAGCCTGTGGACCGGGAGCAGGTCTTGCTCACATGCTCAGGGATAGCCGATCGCCAGCGCTGGGGTCAGGAAGGAATTTTCCCCCGGGGCACATTGGCACTGGTCCCCGGGGGTTTTTTGCCTTCCTCTGAGCATTTAGCAAGACCACTTGTCAGGGCTCCTCTGGTCCATACTGCTGGCTCACTGCCTGCTGCTCATGCCCCACGAAGGTGGCCCCTCGTGTCCTGCAGCTGGGGGGGGAAGGCTTTTTTTCCCCGCGGAGGACCTGCGAGGGTCCCCGGGGGTTTTTTGCCTTCCTCTGCAGCCGAGCACAGCCCCTTCATGGGGCTCCTTTGAGCTGTTGTGGCCCAAAGGATGCTGCTCATGCTCCACGCAGGTGGCCCTCGTGCCCCGCATGCGGGGGGAGGAAGCTTTCTGGCCTCCCGGGGTATTCCCCGGGAGTTGCTCTTTGTCCTCTGGAGCATTGAGCACATCCCCTTGTCGGGCTTCCCTTTTGGCCTCGCTTCTTGCCCGCTGCTCTCGCACCTCCAAGCCACTCTCGTCTCCTGGCTCTCTTTGGCTCCATTGCCCAGAGCAAACTCGCAGTGACAGCGAGCTCTGCTCTTCCCTTAGCTCCATCTCCCCGCGGGTCCTCGCTTCTGCACAGCAGCCTGTGCTTGGAAGGCCTCCAGCCTTGCTGCCCCATCAGCAGCTGCCACTCTCCAGCTCTCCCTGCGTGCGACACCAGCGCCGGGCAGGCGCAAGAGCACTTGTCATGCATCCCCGGCCAGGAAGCGCAGCAAATGAACGACTGTTGCAAGTCTTGTGTGCTTATCATTGATAGGTGTCCTGCTTTGGGAAATACCCCATGCTACCACACACCTTCTCCTTCTACTACTTCTGCTTGCACATTTGTGTGTGGTCGCTGACGATGCTCATGACTAACACCCTAAAGCTTTCCGGCTGGATATAATGCAGAAGTGTCTGGCTGCTCTCGGGGCGCTGAGGCACTGGAACGGGTTGCCTAAAGGGGCTGTGTCTGCTCCATCCCATGGCCATGTACAGCACCAACACGCTGTACAGCCCCCCTGGGGTGTCACCCTATGGCGACGTACACCACCACATTGTACAGACCCTTGGGTGAGAGCGCCTGGTGAGACGTAATTCCAGGCTGACCCGCGCCTTGGGCAATCTGTTTCACGTGTGAGGCGTCCCTGAGAATGGCAGGCCAGTTGGAACTACGTGCTCTGAGGTCCTCTCCAACCATAACTAGCCTAGGAGTCGAGGATGTAAGGATTCTAAAAGAACATAAAATAGAAGAAACCAAACCAAAATCAAATGGAATAATAAAATAAAATCTTGATTCCACATGAAAGCTTTGTGATTTGTGTCCTTGAAAGTGTTTCTGGAGCTGAAAACCCCTGACATTGCAGAGAAATCAGTCTCCCTGCTATCCAGTTCAGGCTGAGCATAGGGAATGGAATGGAATGGAATGGAATGGAATGGAATGGAATGGAAGGGACTTCACTAGACAAGACTAGAACAGAATTGGTATAGGCTAAGCTACATTATGTCTACAACTGTGGTTGACAAGTGATGCCCTAGATCAAAGGCATCCAGCCAGCAGAGCAGCTCTCTGCGGTGCAGGTGCCAGAGCCATTCAGGAGACAGGGAAAGGCACAGCTGCAGCGTAGCTCAGGCAGGGGGTGAAGGCCACAGGCTGAGCTGAGACATGTCCCCTGGGCCCTTGGCGGGAGGCGGTGAGGTGGGGGCCCCAGAGGAGACGGGTCCCAGCCACTGAGGCCTTACAACACCCCCAGAACCCTGGCAGAAGTAAACCTGCTCGCCTCATAGGCCCTCCTTTAGACACTTGCAACCTGCCGGAGGCATGCTGCAGGGACACAGTCAATTTTTGCAGGCAAGCGTGCTCATGCGTTGGCTGTCAGCATGTCAATACAGCAGAGCAGAAATCGGTGGGAAAGTTCCATGAAAAACTTGATATTTATTTAAAACTCCGCTGCAGATGGTTCGGATAGGCTCCTTGTAGCACGCAAGAGGGCAGACTGTAAATCCATTTAAGCTCATGGGAAAGCAGTCCTACCTACAACAGCTATTCTAGTTCGACTCAACCGAAAAACAGAGCCTCCTGACAGTACTCCCTCTGCAACTCTTTCCATCTCTTGCCCACAGCCCCTGCTCGGAAGAGGATAATATCCACCATCTTCATTTCTTCAATACTGCTGATCTCCTCAGTACATTCAGAAAAGTGGGTCACAGCCCGCATCGAAGATCACAACGAGTGACTCTGGACTTGAGCCACACACGTGGCTGAGCAGAGGTTCCCTCAAGGTGTCAGCGTCCAGTTGGAGAAAAGCCCAGTGCTGGACCCTCTTTCGGTCCTGATCCCAAGAGTGAGATTAAGACGCAAGCGAGGTCAAGTACTCTGTGGACGTGTTAATCTGACTTGTTTAGTTCCCTCGGGAGAAGCAGTAGTTACAAGATGCATGTTTGATGCAACACTCCAAATTAATTGACCGAGACAAAGAATAACACAAGGTAAAACTAAGCACATAGCAAAGCCACGTAACAAACAAACTGAAATTTGCTTAAGCCACGGGCCTCCCGGAACCCGCCAAACAGGGTCAAACTCCCATCCTTTCCAGGGTTGGACAGCAACAGGAGCCAATTTTTGGATTCCGGGTGAGATTCGTTTTACTCTTTCACCTTTTTGTGATTACCTTTTCCTCCTTTTAAAATGAGTTGGGGGAGTAGCTCTGTTCTTCATGTCATATCTTCCATGTTCCTGGTGGACCGGCTTCCCCGCTCTTGCAGCCAGCTCTTCAACTGCACCTGTCTGCTGCCATTCATGGCATAATGGGCAGGATTCCTCACACCATTCCTCCAGATGAAGGATGCAGGAGTCTTATCTCAGCTCTATCCCACTCATCCCTCAGGCAATGGAGGGTGGAGTCCCATTTCAGCTCCTCACACCCTTCTCCCAGGCAATGGCTATTGGACTATTATCTCAACTCCTCCCATCCATCTCTGAGACAAGAGATAGGTGGAATTTCATCTCAGCTTCTCATACCAATCCTTGAAACAGTGGAGCCTGATTTCCGTTCCGTCTCTCACAAATAGGCTTGTAAAAAGATGGAGAGCTCTTCAGAACAATCGGATCACGGATGGCCAGACGTCTGAGTTTTGATCTTACCGTGCTCTTCCCTTCTCCCTGAATCCCATAATGCATATTATGAACATCCATTGGGGCATTCCGTTTCTGTCCTGTTCCATTCCATTATGATTCTATTTCATTCCACTCGACTCTATTCCGTTCCGCTCTATTCTATTCCATTCCATTTCATCCATTCCATTCCATTTCATTCCATTCCATTTCATCCATTCCATGCCATGCCATGCCATTCCATTCCGTTCCATTCCGTTCCATTCCGTTCCATTCCATTCCATTCCATTCCGTTCCATTCCGTGCCGTTCCATGCCATTCTGTGCCAGCACCTGGCAATGCAGCAGTCACAATGCCCCAGGAGAGGATAAAAGGGGGCAGCCTCCTGTGTCCCCTGGCAGAGGTGGCACGGGGCAGCCTTAAGACATGCCAGAGGAAGCCCTTGAGCTTCTGGAGCTAGCTAGAGGGGGCTCAGGCAGGAAGGGCAGCTGCTGCAGGAGTCTGCTGGAGATTCTCGGCTGCAAGGCCAGCTCCTGGCAGGAGCAGCTTCTTAGCTCATGGGAGGGATAGCAGTCCTTTTTGGCTGGATAGCCATGGCCAGAGCATGGGAATGTCTTCTTGAGGAGCACTGTAGAGCTCACCATCCTCATCCCACAGAGAGCCAGGCTGGCAGCAGCCCTAAGCAATAGGATGCAGAGGTGTTTCCAGGGATCACAGTGCTTCTCTCAGAAGCCCGTGAAATGGCTCCAGGTTGAGGGAGAATCGGGTTTGGGTACGTTCTGGGAGGCGTGAGCAGCCTGTGGACCGGGAGCAGGTCTTGCTCACATGCTCAGGGATAGCCGATCGCCAGCGCTGGGGTCAGGAAGGAATTTTCCCCCGGGGCACATTGGCACTGGTCCCCGGGGGTTTTTTGCCTTCCTCTGAGCATTTAGCAAGACCACTTGTCAGGGCTCCTCTGGTCCATACTGCTGGCTCACTGCCTGCTGCTCATGCCCCACGAAGGTGGCCCCTCGTGTCCTGCAGCTGGGGGGGGAAGGCTTTTTTTCCCCGCGGAGGACCTGCGAGGGTCCCCGGGGGTTTTTTGCCTTCCTCCGCAGCCGAGCACAGCCCCTTCATGGGGCTCCTTTGAGCTGTTGTGGCCCAAAGGATGCTGCTCATGCTCCACGCAGGTGGCCCTCGTGCCCCGCATGCGGGGGGAGGAAGCTTTCTGGCCTCCCGGGGTATTCCCCGGGAGTTGCTCTTTGTCCTCTGGAGCATTGAGCACATCCCCTTGTCGGGCTTCCCTTTTGGCCTCGCTTCTTGCCCGCTGCTCTCGCACCTCCAAGCCACTCTCGTCTCCTGGCTCTCTTTGGCTCCATTGCCCAGAGCAAACTCGCAGTGACAGCGAGCTCTGCTCTTCCCTTAGCTCCATCTCCCCGCGGGTCCTCGCTTCTGCACAGCAGCCTGTGCTTGGAAGGCCTCCAGCCTTGCTGCCCCATCAGCAGCTGCCACTCTCCAGCTCTCCCTGCGTGCGACACCAGCGCCGGGCAGGCGCAAGAGCACTTGTCATGCATCCCCGGCCAGGAAGCGCAGCAAATGAACGACTGTTGCAAGTCTTGTGTGCTTATCATTGATAGGTGTCCTGCTTTGGGAAATACCCCATGCTACCACACACCTTCTCCTTCTACTACTTCTGCTTGCACATTTGTGTGTGGTCGCTGACGATGCTCATGACTAACACCCTAAAGCTTTCCGGCTGGATATAATGCAGAAGTGTCTGGCTGCTCTCGGGGCGCTGAGGCACTGGAACGGGTTGCCTAAAGGGGCTGTGTCTGCTCCATCCCATGGCCATGTACAGCACCAACACGCTGTACAGCCCCCCTGGGGTGTCACCCTATGGCGACGTACACCACCACATTGTACAGACCCTTGGGTGAGAGCGCCTGGTGAGACGTAATTCCAGGCTGACCCGCGCCTTGGGCAATCTGTTTCACGTGTGAGGCGTCCCTGAGAATGGCAGGCCAGTTGGAACTACGTGCTCTGAGGTCCTCTCCAACCATAACTAGCCTAGGAGTCGAGGATGTAAGGATTCTAAAAGAACATAAAATAGAAGAAACCAAACCAAAATCAAATGGAATAATAAAATAAAATCTTGATTCCACATGAAAGCTTTGTGATTTGTGTCCTTGAAAGTGTTTCTGGAGCTGAAAACCCCTGACATTGCAGAGAAATCAGTCTCCCTGCTATCCAGTTCAGGCTGAGCATAGGGAATGGAATGGAATGGAATGGAATGGAATGGAATGGAAGGGACTTCACTAGACAAGACTAGAACAGAATTGGTATAGGCTAAGCTACATTATGTCTACAACTGTGGTTGACAAGTGATGCCCTAGATCAAAGGCATCCAGCCAGCAGAGCAGCTCTCTGCGGTGCAGGTGCCAGAGCCATTCAGGAGACAGGGAAAGGCACAGCTGCAGCGTAGCTCAGGCAGGGGGTGAAGGCCACAGGCTGAGCTGAGACATGTCCCCTGGGCCCTTGGCGGGAGGCGGTGAGGTGGGGGCCCCAGAGGAGACGGGTCCCAGCCACTGAGGCCTTACAACACCCCCAGAACCCTGGCAGAAGTAAACCTGCTCGCCTCATAGGCCCTCCTTTAGACACTTGCAACCTGCCGGAGGCATGCTGCAGGGACACAGTCAATTTTTGCAGGCAAGCGTGCCCATGCATTGGCTGTCAGCATGTCAATACAGCAGAGCAGAAATCGGTGGGAAAGTTCCATGAAAAACTTGATATTTATTTAAAACTCCGCTGCAGATGGTTCGGATAGGCTCCTTGTAGCACGCAAGAGGGCAGACTGTAAATCCATTTAAGCTCATGGGAAAGCAGTCCTACCTACAACAGCTATTCTAGTTCGACTCAACCGAAAAACAGAGCCTCCTGACAGTACTCCCTCTGCAACTCTTTCCATCTCTTGCCCACAGCCCCTGCTCGGAAGAGGATAATATCCACCATCTTCATTTCTTCAATACTGCTGATCTCCTCAGTACATTCAGAAAAGTGGGTCACAGCCCGCATCGAAGATCACAACGAGTGACTCTGGACTTGAGCCACACACGTGGCTGAGCAGAGGTTCCCTCAAGGTGTCAGCGTCCAGTTGGAGAAAAGCCCAGTGCTGGACCCTCTTTCGGTCCTGATCCCAAGAGTGAGATTAAGACGCAAGCGAGGTCAAGTACTCTGTGGACGTGTTAATCTGACTTGTTTAGTTCCCTCGGGAGAAGCAGTAGTTACAAGATGCATGTTTGATGCAACACTCCAAATTAATTGACCGAGACAAAGAATAACACAAGGTAAAACTAAGCACATAGCAAAGCCACGTAACAAACAAACTGAAATTTGCTTAAGCCACGGGCCTCCCGGAACCCGCCAAACAGGGTCAAACTCCCATCCTTTCCAGGGTTGGACAGCAACAGGAGCCAATTTTTGGATTCCGGGTGAGATTCGTTTTACTCTTTCACCTTTTTGTGATTACCTTTTCCTCCTTTTAAAATGAGTTGGGGGAGTAGCTCTGTTCTTCATGTCATATCTTCCATGTTCCTGGTGGACCGGCTTCCCCGCTCTTGCAGCCAGCTCTTCAACTGCACCTGTCTGCTGCCATTCATGGCATAATGGGCAGGATTCCTCACACCATTCCTCCAGATGAAGGATGCAGGAGTCTTATCTCAGCTCTATCCCACTCATCCCTCAGGCAATGGAGGGTGGAGTCCCATTTCAGCTCCTCACACCCTTCTCCCAGGCAATGGCTATTGGACTATTATCTCAACTCCTCCCATCCATCTCTGAGACAAGAGATAGGTGGAATTTCATCTCAGCTTCTCATACCAATCCTTGAAACAGTGGAGCCTGATTTCCGTTCCGTCTCTCACAAATAGGCTTGTAAAAAGATGGAGAGCTCTTCAGAACAATCGGATCACGGATGGCCAGACGTCTGAGTTTTGATCTTACCGTGCTCTTCCCTTCTCCCTGAATCCCATAATGCATATTATGAACATCCATTGGGGCATTCCGTTTCTGTCCTGTTCCATTCCATTATGATTCTATTTCATTCCACTCGACTCTATTCCGTTCCGCTCTATTCCATTCCATTTCATCCATTCCATTCCATTTCATTCCATTCCATTTCATCCATTCCATGCCATGCCATTCCATTCCGTTCCATTCCGTTCCATTCCGTTCCATTCCATTCCATTCCGTTCCATTCCATTCCGTGCCGTGCCATTCCATGCCATTCTGTGCCAGCACCTGGCAATGCAGCAGTCACAATGCCCCAGGAGAGGATAAAAGGGGGCAGCCTCCTGTGTCCCCTGGCAGAGGTGGCACGGGGCAGCCTTAAGACATGCCAGAGGAAGCCCTTGAGCTTCTGGAGCTAGCTAGAGGGGGCTCAGGCAGGAAGGGCAGCTGCTGCAGGAGTCTGCTGGAGATTCTCGGCTGCAAGGCCAGCTCCTGGCAGGAGCAGCTTCTTAGCTCATGGGAGGGATAGCAGTCCTTTTTGGCTGGATAGCCATGGCCAGAGCATGGGAATGTCTTCTTGAGGAGCACTGTAGAGCTCACCATCCTCATCCCACAGAGAGCCAGGCTGGCAGCAGCCCTAAGCAATAGGATGCAGAGGTGTTTCCAGGGATCACAGTGCTTCTCTCAGAAGCCCGTGAAATGGCTCCAGGTTGAGGGAGAATCGGGTTTGGGTACGTTCTGGGAGGCGTGAGCAGCCTGTGGACCGGGAGCAGGTCTTGCTCACATGCTCAGGGATAGCCGATCGCCAGCGCTGGGGTCAGGAAGGAATTTTCCCCCGGGGCACATTGGCACTGGTCCCCGGGGGTTTTTTGCCTTCCTCTGAGCATTTAGCAAGACCACTTGTCAGGGCTCCTCTGGTCCATACTGCTGGCTCACTGCCTGCTGCTCATGCCCCACGAAGGTGGCCCCTCGTGTCCTGCAGCTGGGGGGGGAAGGCTTTTTTTCCCCGCGGAGGACCTGCGAGGGTCCCCGGGGGTTTTTTGCCTTCCTCCGCAGCCGAGCACAGCCCCTTCATGGGGCTCCTTTGAGCTGTTGTGGCCCAAAGGATGCTGCTCATGCTCCACGCAGGTGGCCCTCGTGCCCCGCATGCGGGGGGAGGAAGCTTTCTGGCCTCCCGGGGTATTCCCCGGGAGTTGCTCTTTGTCCTCTGGAGCATTGAGCACATCCCCTTGTCGGGCTTCCCTTTTGGCCTCGCTTCTTGCCCGCTGCTCTCGCACCTCCAAGCCACTCTCGTCTCCTGGCTCTCTTTGGCTCCATTGCCCAGAGCAAACTCGCAGTGACAGCGAGCTCTGCTCTTCCCTTAGCTCCATCTCCCCGCGGGTCCTCGCTTCTGCACAGCAGCCTGTGCTTGGAAGGCCTCCAGCTTTGCTGCCCCATCAGCAGCTGCCACTCTCCAGCTCTCCCTGCGTGCGACACCAGCGCCGGGCAGGCGCAAGAGCACTTGTCATGCATCCCCGGCCAGGAAGCGCAGCAAATGAACGACTGTTGCAAGTCTTGTGTGCTTATCATTGATAGGTGTCCTGCTTTGGGAAATACCCCATGCTACCACACACCTTCTCCTTCTACTACTTCTGCTTGCACATTTGTGTGTGGTCGCTGACGATGCTCATGACTAACACCCTAAAGCTTTCCGGCTGGATATAATGCAGAAGTGTCTGGCTGCTCTCGGGGCGCTGAGGCACTGGAACGGGTTGCCTAAAGGGGCTGTGTCTGCTCCATCCCATGGCCATGTACAGCACCAACACGCTGTACAGCCCCCCTGGGGTGTCACCCTATGGCGACGTACACCACCACATTGTACAGACCCTTGGGTGAGAGCGCCTGGTGAGACGTAATTCCAGGCTGACCCGCGCCTTGGGCAATCTGTTTCACGTGTGAGGCGTCCCTGAGAATGGCAGGCCAGTTGGAACTACGTGCTCTGAGGTCCTCTCCAACCATAACTAGCCTAGGAGTCGAGGATGTAAGGATTCTAAAAGAACATAAAATAGAAGAAACCAAACCAAAATCAAATGGAATAATAAAATAAAATCTTGATTCCACATGAAAGCTTTGTGATTTGTGTCCTTGAAAGTGTTTCTGGAGCTGAAAACCCCTGACATTGCAGAGAAATCAGTCTCCCTGCTATCCAGTTCAGGCTGAGCATAGGGAATGGAATGGAATGGAATGGAATGGAATGGAATGGAATGGAAGGGACTTCACTAGACAAGACTAGAACAGAATTGGTATAGGCTAAGCTACATTATGTCTACAACTGTGGTTGACAAGTGATGCCCTAGATCAAAGGCATCCAGCCAGCAGAGCAGCTCTCTGCGGTGCAGGTGCCAGAGCCATTCAGGAGACAGGGAAAGGCACAGCTGCAGCGTAGCTCAGGCAGGGGGTGAAGGCCACAGGCTGAGCTGAGACATGTCCCCTGGGCCCTTGGCGGGAGGCGGTGAGGTGGGGGCCCCAGAGGAGACGGGTCCCAGCCACTGAGGCCTTACAACACCCCCAGAACCCTGGCAGAAGTAAACCTGCTCGCCTCATAGGCCCTCCTTTAGACACTTGCAACCTGCCGGAGGCATGCTGCAGGGACACAGTCAATTTTTGCAGGCAAGCGTGCCCATGCATTGGCTGTCAGCATGTCAATACAGCAGAGCAGAAATCGGTGGGAAAGTTCCATGAAAAACTTGATATTTATGTAAAACTCCGCTGCAGATGGTTCGGATAGGCTCCTTGTAGCACGCAAGAGGGCAGACTGTAAATCCATTTAAGCTCATGGGAAAGCAGTCCTACCTACAACAGCTATTCTAGTTCGACTCAACCGAAAAACAGAGCCTCCTGACAGTACTCCCTCTGCAACTCTTTCCATCTCTTGCCCACAGCCCCTGCTCGGAAGAGGATAATATCCACCATCTTCATTTCTTCAATACTGCTGATCTCCTCAGTACATTCAGAAAAGTGGGTCACAGCCCGCATCGAAGATCACAACGAGTGACTCTGGACTTGAGCCACACACGTGGCTGAGCAGAGGTTCCCTCAAGGTGTCAGCGTCCAGTTGGAGAAAAGCCCAGTGCTGGACCCTCTTTCGGTCCTGATCCCAAGAGTGAGATTAAGACGCAAGCGAGGTCAAGTACTCTGTGGACGTGTTAATCTGACTTGTTTAGTTCCCTCGGGAGAAGCAGTAGTTACAAGATGCATGTTTGATGCAACACTCCAAATTAATTGACCGAGACAAAGAATAACACAAGGTAAAACTAAGCACATAGCAAAGCCACGTAACAAACAAACTGAAATTTGCTTAAGCCACGGGCCTCCCGGAACCCGCCAAACAGGGTCAAACTCCCATCCTTTCCAGGGTTGGACAGCAACAGGAGCCAATTTTTGGATTCCGGGTGAGATTCGTTTTACTCTTTCACCTTTTTGTGATTACCTTTTCCTCCTTTTAAAATGAGTTGGGGGAGTAGCTCTGTTCTTCATGTCATATCTTCCATGTTCCTGGTGGACCGGCTTCCCCGCTCTTGCAGCCAGCTCTTCAACTGCACCTGTCTGCTGCCATTCATGGCATAATGGGCAGGATTCCTCACACCATTCCTCCAGATGAAGGATGCAGGAGTCTTATCTCAGCTCTATCCCACTCATCCCTCAGGCAATGGAGGGTGGAGTCCCATTTCAGCTCCTCACACCCTTCTCCCAGGCAATGGCTATTGGACTATTATCTCAACTCCTCCCATCCATCTCTGAGACAAGAGATAGGTGGAATTTCATCTCAGCTTCTCATACCAATCCTTGAAACAGTGGAGCCTGATTTCCGTTCCGTCTCTCACAAATAGGCTTGTAAAAAGATGGAGAGCTCTTCAGAACAATCGGATCACGGATGGCCAGACGTCTGAGTTTTGATCTTACCGTGCTCTTCCCTTCTCCCTGAATCCCATAATGCATATTATGAACATCCATTGGGGCATTCCGTTTCTGTCCTGTTCCATTCCATTATGATTCTATTTCATTCCACTCGACTCTATTCCGTTCCGCTCTATTCCATTCCATTTCATCCATTCCATTCCATTTCATTCCATTCCATTTCATCCATTCCATGCCATGCCATTCCATTCCGTTCCATTCCGTTCCATTCCGTTCCATTCCATTCCATTCCGTTCCATTCCATTCCGTGCCGTGCCATTCCATGCCATTCTGTGCCAGCACCTGGCAATGCAGCAGTCACAATGCCCCAGGAGAGGATAAAAGGGGGCAGCCTCCTGTGTCCCCTGGCAGAGGTGGCACGGGGCAGCCTTAAGACATGCCAGAGGAAGCCCTTGAGCTTCTGGAGCTAGCTAGAGGGGGCTCAGGCAGGAAGGGCAGCTGCTGCAGGAGTCTGCTGGAGATTCTCGGCTGCAAGGCCAGCTCCTGGCAGGAGCAGCTTCTTAGCTCATGGGAGGGATAGCAGTCCTTTTTGGCTGGATAGCCATGGCCAGAGCATGGGAATGTCTTCTTGAGGAGCACTGTAGAGCTCACCATCCTCATCCCACAGAGAGCCAGGCTGGCAGCAGCCCTAAGCAATAGGATGCAGAGGTGTTTCCAGGGATCACAGTGCTTCTCTCAGAAGCCCGTGAAATGGCTCCAGGTTGAGGGAGAATCGGGTTTGGGTACGTTCTGGGAGGCGTGAGCAGCCTGTGGACCGGGAGCAGGTCTTGCTCACATGCTCAGGGATAGCCGATCGCCAGCGCTGGGGTCAGGAAGGAATTTTCCCCCGGGGCACATTGGCACTGGTCCCCGGGGGTTTTTTGCCTTCCTCTGAGCATTTAGCAAGACCACTTGTCAGGGCTCCTCTGGTCCATACTGCTGGCTCACTGCCTGCTGCTCATGCCCCACGAAGGTGGCCCCTCGTGTCCTGCAGCTGGGGGGGGAAGGCTTTTTTTCCCCGCGGAGGACCTGCGAGGGTCCCCGGGGGTTTTTTGCCTTCCTCCGCAGCCGAGCACAGCCCCTTCATGGGGCTCCTTTGAGCTGTTGTGGCCCAAAGGATGCTGCTCATGCTCCACGCAGGTGGCCCTCGTGCCCCGCATGCGGGGGGAGGAAGCTTTCTGGCCTCCCGGGGTATTCCCCGGGAGTTGCTCTTTGTCCTCTGGAGCATTGAGCACATCCCCTTGTCGGGCTTCCCTTTTGGCCTCGCTTCTTGCCCGCTGCTCTCGCACCTCCAAGCCACTCTCGTCTCCTGGCTCTCTTTGGCTCCATTGCCCAGAGCAAACTCGCAGTGACAGCGAGCTCTGCTCTTCCCTTAGCTCCATCTCCCCGCGGGTCCTCGCTTCTGCACAGCAGCCTGTGCTTGGAAGGCCTCCAGCCTTGCTGCCCCATCAGCAGCTGCCACTCTCCAGCTCTCCCTGCGTGCGACACCAGCGCCGGGCAGGCGCAAGAGCACTTGTCATGCATCCCCGGCCAGGAAGCGCAGCAAATGAACGACTGTTGCAAGTCTTGTGTGCTTATCATTGATAGGTGTCCTGCTTTGGGAAATACCCCATGCTACCACACACCTTCTCCTTCTACTACTTCTGCTTGCACATTTGTGTGTGGTCGCTGACGATGCTCATGACTAACACCCTAAAGCTTTCCGGCTGGATATAATGCAGAAGTGTCTGGCTGCTCTCGGGGCGCTGAGGCACTGGAACGGGTTGCCTAAAGGGGCTGTGTCTGCTCCATCCCATGGCCATGTACAGCACCAACACGCTGTACAGCCCCCCTGGGGTGTCACCCTATGGCGACGTACACCACCACATTGTACAGACCCTTGGGTGAGAGCGCCTGGTGAGACGTAATTCCAGGCTGACCCGCGCCTTGGGCAATCTGTTTCACGTGTGAGGCGTCCCTGAGAATGGCAGGCCAGTTGGAACTACGTGCTCTGAGGTCCTCTCCAACCATAACTAGCCTAGGAGTCGAGGATGTAAGGATTCTAAAAGAACATAAAATAGAAGAAACCAAACCAAAATCAAATGGAATAATAAAATAAAATCTTGATTCCACATGAAAGCTTTGTGATTTGTGTCCTTGAAAGTGTTTCTGGAGCTGAAAACCCCTGACATTGCAGAGAAATCAGTCTCCCTGCTATCCAGTTCAGGCTGAGCATAGGGAATGGAATGGAATGGAATGGAATGGAATGGAATGGAATGGAATGGAATGGAATGGAATGGAAGGGACTTCACTAGGCAAGACTAGAACAGAATTGGTATAGGCTAAGCTACATTATGTCTACAACTGTGGTTGACAAGTGATGCCCTAGATCAAAGGCATCCAGCCAGCAGAGCAGCTCTCTGCGGTGCAGGTGCCAGAGCCATTCAGGAGACAGGGAAAGGCACAGCTGCAGCGTAGCTCAGGCAGGGGGTGAAGGCCACAGGCTGAGCTGAGACATGTCCCCTGGGCCCTTGGCGGGAGGCGGTGAGGTGGGGGCCCCAGAGGAGACGGGTCCCAGCCACTGAGGCCTTACAACACCCCCAGAACCCTGGCAGAAGTAAACCTGCTCGCCTCATAGGCCCTCCTTTAGACACTTGCAACCTGCCGGAGGCATGCTGCAGGAACACAGTCAATTTTTGCAGGCAAGCGTGCCCATGCATTGGCTGTCAGCATGTCAATACAGCAGAGCAGAAATCGGTGGGAAAGTTCCATGAAAAACTTGATATTTATTTAAAACTCCGCTGCAGATGGCTCGGATAGGCTCCTTGTAGCACGCAAGAGGGCAGACTGTAAATCCATTTAAGCTCATGGGAAAGCAGTCCTACCTACAACAGCTATTCTAGTTCGACTCAACCGAAAAACAGAGCCTCCTGACAGTACTCCCTCTGCAACTCTTTCCATCTCTTGCCCACAGCCCCTGCTCGGAAGAGGATAATATCCACCATCTTCATTTCTTCAATACTGCTGATCTCCTCAGTACATTCAGAAAAGTGGGTCACAGCCCGCATCGAAGATCACAACGAGTGACTCTGGACTTGAGCCACACACGTGGCTGAGCAGAGGTTCCCTCAAGGTGTCAGCGTCCAGTTGGAGAAAAGCCCAGTGCTGGACCCTCTTTCGGTCCTGATCCCAAGAGTGAGATTAAGACGCAAGCGAGGTCAAGTACTCTGTGGACGTGTTAATCTGACTTGTTTAGTTCCCTCGGGAGAAGCAGTAGTTACAAGATGCATGTTTGATGCAACACTCCAAATTAATTGACCGAGACAAAGAATAACACAAGGTAAAACTAAGCACATAGCAAAGCCACGTAACAAACAAACTGAAATTTGCTTAAGCCACGGGCCTCCCGGAACCCGCCAAACAGGGTCAAACTCCCATCCTTTCCAGGGTTGGACAGCAACAGGAGCCAATTTTTGGATTCCGGGTGAGATTCGTTTTACTCTTTCACCTTTTTGTGATTACCTTTTCCTCCTTTTAAAATGAGTTGGGGGAGTAGCTCTGTTCTTCATGTCATATCTTCCATGTTCCTGGTGGACCGGCTTCCCCGCTCTTGCAGCCAGCTCTTCAACTGCACCTGTCTGCTGCCATTCATGGCATAATGGGCAGGATTCCTCACACCATTCCTCCAGATGAAGGATGCAGGAGTCTTATCTCAGCTCTATCCCACTCATCCCTCAGGCAATGGAGGGTGGAGTCCCATTTCAGCTCCTCACACCCTTCTCCCAGGCAATGGCTATTGGACTATTATCTCAACTCCTCCCATCCATCTCTGAGACAAGAGATAGGTGGAATTTCATCTCAGCTTCTCATACCAATCCTTGAAACAGTGGAGCCTGATTTCCGTTCCGTCTCTCACAAATAGGCTTGTAAAAAGATGGAGAGCTCTTCAGAACAATCGGATCACGGATGGCCAGACGTCTGAGTTTTGATCTTACCGTGCTCTTCCCTTCTCCCTGAATCCCATAATGCATATTATGAACATCCATTGGGGCATTCCGTTTCTGTCCTGTTCCATTCCATTATGATTCTATTTCATTCCACTCGACTCTATTCCGTTCCGCTCTATTCCATTCCATTTCATCCATTCCATTCCATTTCATTCCATTCCATTTCATCCATTCCATGCCATGCCATTCCATTCCGTTCCATTCCGTTCCATTCCGTTCCATTCCATTCCATTCCGTTCCATTCCATTCCGTGCCGTGCCATTCCATGCCATTCTGTGCCAGCACCTGGCAATGCAGCAGTCACAATGCCCCAGGAGAGGATAAAAGGGGGCAGCCTCCTGTGTCCCCTGGCAGAGGTGGCACGGGGCAGCCTTAAGACATGCCAGAGGAAGCCCTTGAGCTTCTGGAGCTAGCTAGAGGGGGCTCAGGCAGGAAGGGCAGCTGCTGCAGGAGTCTGCTGGAGATTCTCGGCTGCAAGGCCAGCTCCTGGCAGGAGCAGCTTCTTAGCTCATGGGAGGGATAGCAGTCCTTTTTGGCTGGATAGCCATGGCCAGAGCATGGGAATGTCTTCTTGAGGAGCACTGTAGAGCTCACCATCCTCATCCCACAGAGAGCCAGGCTGGCAGCAGCCCTAAGCAATAGGATGCAGAGGTGTTTCCAGGGATCACAGTGCTTCTCTCAGAAGCCCGTGAAATGGCTCCAGGTTGAGGGAGAATCGGGTTTGGGTACGTTCTGGGAGGCGTGAGCAGCCTGTGGACCGGGAGCAGGTCTTGCTCACATGCTCAGGGATAGCCGATCGCCAGCGCTGGGGTCAGGAAGGAATTTTCCCCCGGGGCACATTGGCACTGGTCCCCGGGGGTTTTTTGCCTTCCTCTGAGCATTTAGCAAGACCACTTGTCAGGGCTCCTCTGGTCCATACTGCTGGCTCACTGCCTGCTGCTCATGCCCCACGAAGGTGGCCCCTCGTGTCCTGCAGCTGGGGGGGGAAGGCTTTTTTTCCCCGCGGAGGACCTGCAAGGGTCCCCGGGGGTTTTTTGCCTTCCTCCGCAGCCGAGCACAGCCCCTTCATGGGGCTCCTTTGAGCTGTTGTGGCCCAAAGGATGCTGCTCATGCTCCACGCAGGTGGCCCTCGTGCCCCGCATGCGGGGGGAGGAAGCTTTCTGGCCTCCCGGGGTATTCCCCGGGAGTTGCTCTTTGTCCTCTGGAGCATTGAGCACATCCCCTTGTCGGGCTTCCCTTTTGGCCTCGCTTCTTGCCCGCTGCTCTCGCACCTCCAAGCCACTCTCGTCTCCTGGCTCTCTTTGGCTCCATTGCCCAGAGCAAACTCGCAGTGACAGCGAGCTCTGCTCTTCCCTTAGCTCCATCTCCCCGCGGGTCCTCGCTTCTGCACAGCAGCCTGTGCTTGGAAGGCCTCCAGCCTTGCTGCCCCATCAGCAGCTGCCACTCTCCAGCTCTCCCTGCGTGCGACACCAGCGCCGGGCAGGCGCAAGAGCACTTGTCATGCATCCCCGGCCAGGAAGCGCAGCAAATGAACGACTGTTGCAAGTCTTGTGTGCTTATCATTGATAGGTGTCCTGCTTTGGGAAATACCCCATGCTACCACACACCTTCTCCTTCTACTACTTCTGCTTGCACATTTGTGTGTGGTCGCTGACGATGCTCATGACTAACACCCTAAAGCTTTCCGGCTGGATATAATGCAGAAGTGTCTGGCTGCTCTCGGGGCGCTGAGGCACTGGAACGGGTTGCCTAAAGGGGCTGTGTCTGCTCCATCCCATGGCCATGTACAGCACCAACACGCTGTACAGCCCCCCTGGGGTGTCACCCTATGGCGACGTACACCACCACATTGTACAGACCCTTGGGTGAGAGCGCCTGGTGAGACGTAATTCCAGGCTGACCCGCGCCTTGGGCAATCTGTTTCACGTGTGAGGCGTCCCTGAGAATGGCAGGCCAGTTGGAACTACGTGCTCTGAGGTCCTCTCCAACCATAACTAGCCTAGGAGTCGAGGATGTAAGGATTCTAAAAGAACGTAAAATAGAAGAAACCAAACCAAAATCAAATGGAATAATAAAATAAAATCTTGATTCCACATGAAAGCTTTGTGATTTGTGTCCTTGAAAGTGTTTCTGGAGCTGAAAACCCCTGACATTGCAGAGAAATCAGTCTCCCTGCTATCCAGTTCAGGCTGAGCATAGGGAATGGAATGGAATGGAATGGAATGGAATGGAATGGAATGGAATGGAATGGAAGGGACTTCACTAGACAAGACTAGAACAGAATTGGTATAGGCTAAGCTACATTATGTCTACAACTGTGGTTGACAAGTGATGCCCTAGATCAAAGGCATCCAGCCAGCAGAGCAGCTCTCTGCGGTGCAGGTGCCAGAGCCATTCAGGAGACAGGGAAAGGCACAGCTGCAGCGTAGCTCAGGCAGGGGGTGAAGGCCACAGGCTGAGCTGAGACATGTCCCCTGGGCCCTTGGCGGGAGGCGGTGAGGTGGGGGCCCCAGAGGAGACGGGTCCCAGCCACTGAGGCCTTACAACACCCCCAGAACCCTGGCAGAAGTAAACCTGCTCGCCTCATAGGCCCTCCTTTAGACACTTGCAACCTGCTGGAGGCATGCTGCAGGGACACAGTCAATTTTTGCAGGCAAGCGTGCCCATGCATTGGCTGTCAGCATGTCAATACAGCAGAGCAGAAATCGGTGGGAAAGTTCCATGAAAAACTTGATATTTATGTAAAACTCCGCTGCAGATGGTTCGGATAGGCTCCTTGTAGCACGCAAGAGGGCAGACTGTAAATCCATTTAAGCTCATGGGAAAGCAGTCCTACCTACAACAGCTATTCTAGTTCGACTCAACCGAAAAACAGAGCCTCCTGACAGTACTCCCTCTGCAACTCTTTCCATCTCTTGCCCACAGCCCCTGCTCGGAAGAGGATAATATCCACCATCTTCATTTCTTCAATACTGCTGATCTCCTCAGTACATTCAGAAAAGTGGGTCACAGCCCGCATCGAAGATCACAACGAGTGACTCTGGACTTGAGCCACACACGTGGCTGAGCAGAGGTTCCCTCAAGGTGTCAGCGTCCAGTTGGAGAAAAGCCCAGTGCTGGACCCTCTTTCGGTCCTGATCCCAAGAGTGAGATTAAGACGCAAGCGAGGTCAAGTACTCTGTGGACGTGTTAATCTGACTTGTTTAGTTCCCTCGGGAGAAGCAGTAGTTACAAGATGCATGTTTGATGCAACACTCCAAATTAATTGACCGAGACAAAGAATAACACAAGGTAAAACTAAGCACATAGCAAAGCCACGTAACAAACAAACTGAAATTTGCTTAAGCCACGGGCCTCCCGGAACCCGCCAAACAGGGTCAAACTCCCATCCTTTCCAGGGTTGGACAGCAACAGGAGCCAATTTTTGGATTCCGGGTGAGATTCGTTTTACTCTTTCACCTTTTTGTGATTACCTTTTCCTCCTTTTAAAATGAGTTGGGGGAGTAGCTCTGTTCTTCATGTCATATCTTCCATGTTCCTGGTGGACCGGCTTCCCCGCTCTTGCAGCCAGCTCTTCAACTGCACCTGTCTGCTGCCATTCATGGCATAATGGGCAGGATTCCTCACACCATTCCTCCAGATGAAGGATGCAGGAGTCTTATCTCAGCTCTATCCCACTCATCCCTCAGGCAATGGAGGGTGGAGTCCCATTTCAGCTCCTCACACCCTTCTCCCAGGCAATGGCTATTGGACTATTATCTCAACTCCTCCCATCCATCTCTGAGACAAGAGATAGGTGGAATTTCATCTCAGCTTCTCATACCAATCCTTGAAACAGTGGAGCCTGATTTCCGTTCCGTCTCTCACAAATAGGCTTGTAAAAAGATGGAGAGCTCTTCAGAACAATCGGATCACGGATGGCCAGACGTCTGAGTTTTGATCTTACCGTGCTCTTCCCTTCTCCCTGAATCCCATAATGCATATTATGAACATCCATTGGGGCATTCCGTTTCTGTCCTGTTCCATTCCATTATGATTCTATTTCATTCCACTCGACTCTATTCCGTTCCGCTCTATTCCATTCCATTTCATCCATTCCATTCCATTTCATTCCATTCCATTTCATCCATTCCATGCCATGCCATTCCATTCCGTTCCATTCCGTTCCATTCCATTCCATTCCGTTCCATTCCATTCCGTTCCATTCCATTCCGTGCCATTCCATGCCATTCTGTGCCAGCACCTGGCAATGCAGCAGTCACAATGCCCCAGGAGAGGATAAAAGGGGGCAGCCTCCTGTGTCCCCTGGCAGAGGTGGCACGGGGCAGCCTTAAGACATGCCAGAGGAAGCCCTTGAGCTTCTGGAGCTAGCTAGAGGGGGCTCAGGCAGGAAGGGCAGCTGCTGCAGGAGTCTGCTGGAGATTCTCGGCTGCAAGGCCAGCTCCTGGCAGGAGCAGCTTCTTAGCTCATGGGAGGGATAGCAGTCCTTTTTGGCTGGATAGCCATGGCCAGAGCATGGGAATGTCTTCTTGAGGAGCACTGTAGAGCTCACCATCCTCATCCCACAGAGAGCCAGGCTGGCAGCAGCCCTAAGCAATAGGATGCAGAGGTGTTTCCAGGGATCACAGTGCTTCTCTCAGAAGCCCGTGAAATGGCTCCAGGTTGAGGGAGAATCGGGTTTGGGTACGTTCTGGGAGGCGTGAGCAGCCTGTGGACCGGGAGCAGGTCTTGCTCACATGCTCAGGGATAGCCGATCGCCAGCGCTGGGGTCAGGAAGGAATTTTCCCCCGGGGCACATTGGCACTGGTCCCCGGGGGTTTTTTGCCTTCCTCTGAGCATTTAGCAAGACCACTTGTCAGGGCTCCTCTGGTCCATACTGCTGGCTCACTGCCTGCTGCTCATGCCCCACGAAGGTGGCCCCTCGTGTCCTGCAGCTGGGGGGGGAAGGCTTTTTTTCCCCGCGGAGGACCTGCGAGGGTCCCCGGGGGTTTTTTGCCTTCCTCCGCAGCCGAGCACAGCCCCTTCATGGGGCTCCTTTGAGCTGTTGTGGCCCAAAGGATGCTGCTCATGCTCCACGCAGGTGGCCCTCGTGCCCCGCATGCGGGGGGAGGAAGCTTTCTGGCCTCCCGGGGTATTCCCCGGGAGTTGCTCTTTGTCCTCTGGAGCATTGAGCACATCCCCTTGTCGGGCTTCCCTTTTGGCCTCGCTTCTTGCCCGCTGCTCTCGCACCTCCAAGCCACTCTCGTCTCCTGGCTCTCTTTGGCTCCATTGCCCAGAGCAAACTCGCAGTGACAGCGAGCTCTGCTCTTCCCTTAGCTCCATCTCCCCGCGGGTCCTCGCTTCTGCACAGCAGCCTGTGCTTGGAAGGCCTCCAGCCTTGCTGCCCCATCAGCAGCTGCCACTCTCCAGCTCTCCCTGCGTGCGACACCAGCGCCGGGCAGGCGCAAGAGCACTTGTCATGCATCCCCGGCCAGGAAGCGCAGCAAATGAACGACTGTTGCAAGTCTTGTGTGCTTATCATTGATAGGTGTCCTGCTTTGGGAAATACCCCATGCTACCACACACCTTCTCCTTCTACTACTTCTGCTTGCACATTTGTGTGTGGTCGCTGACGATGCTCATGACTAACACCCTAAAGCTTTCCGGCTGGATATAATGCAGAAGTGTCTGGCTGCTCTCGGGGCGCTGAGGCACTGGAACGGGTTGCCTAAAGGGGCTGTGTCTGCTCCATCCCATGGCCATGTACAGCACCAACACGCTGTACAGCCCCCCTGGGGTGTCACCCTATGGCGACGTACACCACCACATTGTACAGACCCTTGGGTGAGAGCGCCTGGTGAGACGTAATTCCAGGCTGACCCGCGCCTTGGGCAATCTGTTTCACGTGTGAGGCGTCCCTGAGAATGGCAGGCCAGTTGGAACTACGTGCTCTGAGGTCCTCTCCAACCATAACTAGCCTAGGAGTCGAGGATGTAAGGATTCTAAAAGAACATAAAATAGAAGAAACCAAACCAAAATCAAATGGAATAATAAAATAAAATCTTGATTCCACATGAAAGCTTTGTGATTTGTGTCCCTGAAAGTGTTTCTGGAGCTGAAAACCCCTGACATTGCAGAGAAATCAGTCTCCCTGCTATCCAGTTCAGGCTGAGCATAGGGAATGGAATGGAATGGAATGGAATGGAATGGAATGGAATGGAATGGAAGGGACTTCACTAGACAAGACTAGAACAGAATTGGTATAGGCTAAGCTACATTATGTCTACAACTGTGGTTGACAAGTGATGCCCTAGATCAAAGGCATCCAGCCAGCAGAGCAGCTCTCTGCGGTGCAGGTGCCAGAGCCATTCAGGAGACAGGGAAAGGCACAGCTGCAGCGTAGCTCAGGCAGGGGGTGAAGGCCACAGGCTGAGCTGAGACATGTCCCCTGGGCCCTTGGCGGGAGGCGGTGAGGTGGGGGCCCCAGAGGAGACGGGTCCCAGCCACTGAGGCCTTACAACACCCCCAGAACCCTGGCAGAAGTAAACCTGCTCGCCTCATAGGCCCTCCTTTAGACACTTGCAACCTGCCGGAGGCATGCTGCAGGGACACAGTCAATTTTTGCAGGCAAGCGTGCCCATGCATTGGCTGTCAGCATGTCAATACAGCAGAGCAGAAATCGGTGGGAAAGTTCCATGAAAAACTTGATATTTATTTAAAACTCCGCTGCAGATGGTTCGGATAGGCTCCTTGTAGCACGCAAGAGGGCAGACTGTAAATCCATTTAAGCTCATGGGAAAGCAGTCCTACCTACAACAGCTATTCTAGTTCGACTCAACCGAAAAACAGAGCCTCCTGACAGTACTCCCTCTGCAACTCTTTCCATCTCTTGCCCACAGCCCCTGCTCGGAAGAGGATAATATCCACCATCTTCATTTCTTCAATACTGCTGATCTCCTCAGTACATTCAGAAAAGTGGGTCACAGCCCGCATCGAAGATCACAACGAGTGACTCTGGACTTGAGCCACACACGTGGCTGAGCAGAGGTTCCCTCAAGGTGTCAGCGTCCAGTTGGAGAAAAGCCCAGTGCTGGACCCTCTTTCGGTCCTGATCCCAAGAGTGAGATTAAGACGCAAGCGAGGTCAAGTACTCTGTGGACGTGTTAATCTGACTTGTTTAGTTCCCTCGGGAGAAGCAGTAGTTACAAGATGCATGTTTGATGCAACACTCCAAATTAATTGACCGAGACAAAGAATAACACAAGGTAAAACTAAGCACATAGCAAAGCCACGTAACAAACAAACTGAAATTTGCTTAAGCCACGGGCCTCCCGGAACCCGCCAAACAGGGTCAAACTCCCATCCTTTCCAGGGTTGGACAGCAACAGGAGCCAATTTTTGGATTCCGGGTGAGATTCGTTTTACTCTTTCACCTTTTTGTGATTACCTTTTCCTCCTTTTAAAATGAGTTGGGGGAGTAGCTCTGTTCTTCATGTCATATCTTCCATGTTCCTGGTGGACCGGCTTCCCCGCTCTTGCAGCCAGCTCTTCAACTGCACCTGTCTGCTGCCATTCATGGCATAATGGGCAGGATTCCTCACACCATTCCTCCAGATGAAGGATGCAGGAGTCTTATCTCAGCTCTATCCCACTCATCCCTCAGGCAATGGAGGGTGGAGTCCCATTTCAGCTCCTCACACCCTTCTCCCAGGCAATGGCTATTGGACTATTATCTCAACTCCTCCCATCCATCTCTGAGACAAGAGATAGGTGGAATTTCATCTCAGCTTCTCATACCAATCCTTGAAACAGTGGAGCCTGATTTCCGTTCCGTCTCTCACAAATAGGCTTGTAAAAAGATGGAGAGCTCTTCAGAACAATCGGATCACGGATGGCCAGACGTCTGAGTTTTGATCTTACCGTGCTCTTCCCTTCTCCCTGAATCCCATAATGCATATTATGAACATCCATTGGGGCATTCCGTTTCTGTCCTGTTCCATTCCATTATGATTCTATTTCATTCCACTCGACTCTATTCCGTTCCGCTCTATTCCATTCCATTTCATCCATTCCATTCCATTTCATTCCATTCCATTTCATCCATTCCATGCCATGCCATTCCATTCCGTTCCATTCCGTTCCATTCCGTTCCATTCCATTCCATTCCGTTCCATTCCATTCCGTGCCATTCCATGCCATTCTGTGCCAGCACCTGGCAATGCAGCAGTCACAATGCCCCAGGAGAGGATAAAAGGGGGCAGCCTCCTGTGTCCCCTGGCAGAGGTGGCACGGGGCAGCCTTAAGACATGCCAGAGGAAGCCCTTGAGCTTCTGGAGCTAGCTAGAGGGGGCTCAGGCAGGAAGGGCAGCTGCTGCAGGAGTCTGCTGGAGATTCTCGGCTGCAAGGCCAGCTCCTGGCAGGAGCAGCTTCTTAGCTCATGGGAGGGATAGCAGTCCTTTTTGGCTGGATAGCCATGGCCAGAGCATGGGAATGTCTTCTTGAGGAGCACTGTAGAGCTCACCATCCTCATCCCACAGAGAGCCAGGCTGGCAGCAGCCCTAAGCAATAGGATGCAGAGGTGTTTCCAGGGATCACAGTGCTTCTCTCAGAAGCCCGTGAAATGGCTCCAGGTTGAGGGAGAATCGGGTTTGGGTACGTTCTGGGAGGCGTGAGCAGCCTGTGGACCGGGAGCAGGTCTTGCTCACATGCTCAGGGATAGCCGATCGCCAGCGCTGGGGTCAGGAAGGAATTTTCCCCCGGGGCACATTGGCACTGGTCCCCGGGGGTTTTTTGCCTTCCTCTGAGCATTTAGCAAGACCACTTGTCAGGGCTCCTCTGGTCCATACTGCTGGCTCACTGCCTGCTGCTCATGCCCCACGAAGGTGGCCCCTCGTGTCCTGCAGCTGGGGGGGGAAGGCTTTTTTTCCCCGCGGAGGACCTGCGAGGGTCCCCGGGGGTTTTTTGCCTTCCTCCGCAGCCGAGCACAGCCCCTTCATGGGGCTCCTTTGAGCTGTTGTGGCCCAAAGGATGCTGCTCATGCTCCACGCAGGTGGCCCTCGTGCCCCGCATGCGGGGGGAGGAAGCTTTCTGGCCTCCCGGGGTATTCCCCGGGAGTTGCTCTTTGTCCTCTGGAGCATTGAGCACATCCCCTTGTCGGGCTTCCCTTTTGGCCTCGCTTCTTGCCCGCTGCTCTCGCACCTCCAAGCCACTCTCGTCTCCTGGCTCTCTTTGGCTCCATTGCCCAGAGCAAACTCGCAGTGACAGCGAGCTCTGCTCTTCCCTTAGCTCCATCTCCCCGCGGGTCCTCGCTTCTGCACAGCAGCCTGTGCTTGGAAGGCCTCCAGCCTTGCTGCCCCATCAGCAGCTGCCACTCTCCAGCTCTCCCTGCGTGCAACACCAGCGCCGGGCAGGCGCAAGAGCACTTGTCATGCATCCCCGGCCAGGAAGCGCAGCAAATGAACGACTGTTGCAAGTCTTGTGTGCTTATCATTGATAGGTGTCCTGCTTTGGGAAATACCCCATGCTACCACACACCTTCTCCTTCTACTACTTCTGCTTGCACATTTGTGTGTGGTCGCTGACGATGCTCATGACTAACACCCTAAAGCTTTCCGGCTGGATATAATGCAGAAGTGTCTGGCTGCTCTCGGGGCGCTGAGGCACTGGAACGGGTTGCCTAAAGGGGCTGTGTCTGCTCCATCCCATGGCCATGTACAGCACCAACACGCTGTACAGCCCCCCTGGGGTGTCACCCTATGGCGACGTACACCACCACATTGTACAGACCCTTGGGTGAGAGCGCCTGGTGAGACGTAATTCCAGGCTGACCCGCGCCTTGGGCAATCTGTTTCACGTGTGAGGCGTCCCTGAGAATGGCAGGCCAGTTGGAACTACGTGCTCTGAGGTCCTCTCCAACCATAACTAGCCTAGGAGTCGAGGATGTAAGGATTCTAAAAGAACATAAAATAGAAGAAACCAAACCAAAATCAAATGGAATAATAAAATAAAATCTTGATTCCACATGAAAGCTTTGTGATTTGTGTCCTTGAAAGTGTTTCTGGAGCTGAAAACCCCTGACATTGCAGAGAAATCAGTCTCCCTGCTATCCAGTTCAGGCTGAGCATAGGGAATGGAATGGAATGGAATGGAATGGAATGGAATGGAATGGAAGGGACTTCACTAGACAAGACTAGAACAGAATTGGTATAGGCTAAGCTACATTATGTCTACAACTGTGGTTGACAAGTGATGCCCTAGATCAAAGGCATCCAGCCAGCAGAGCAGCTCTCTGCGGTGCAGGTGCCAGAGCCATTCAGGAGACAGGGAAAGGCACAGCTGCAGCGTAGCTCAGGCAGGGGGTGAAGGCCACAGGCTGAGCTGAGACATGTCCCCTGGGCCCTTGGCGGGAGGCGGTGAGGTGGGGGCCCCAGAGGAGACGGGTCCCAGCCACTGAGGCCTTACAACACCCCCAGAACCCTGGCAGAAGTAAACCTGCTCGCCTCATAGGCCCTCCTTTAGACACTTGCAACCTGCCGGAGGCATGCTGCAGGGACACAGTCAATTTTTGCAGGCAAGCGTGCCCATGCATTGGCTGTCAGCATGTCAATACAGCAGAGCAGAAATCAGTGGGAAAGTTCCATGAAAAACTTGATATTTATTTAAAACTCCGCTGCAGATGGTTCGGATAGGCTCCTTGTAGCACGCAAGAGGGCAGACTGTAAATCCATTTAAGCTCATGGGAAAGCAGTCCTACCTACAACAGCTATTCTAGTTCGACTCAACCGAAAAACAGAGCCTCCTGACAGTACTCCCTCTGCAACTCTTTCCATCTCTTGCCCACAGCCCCTGCTCGGAAGAGGATAATATCCACCATCTTCATTTCTTCAATACTGCTGATCTCCTCAGTACATTCAGAAAAGTGGGTCACAGCCCGCATCGAAGATCACAACGAGTGACTCTGGACTTGAGCCACACACGTGGCTGAGCAGAGGTTCCCTCAAGGTGTCAGCGTCCAGTTGGAGAAAAGCCCAGTGCTGGACCCTCTTTCGGTCCTGATCCCAAGAGTGAGATTAAGACGCAAGCGAGGTCAAGTACTTTGTGGACGTGTTAATCTGACTTGTTTAGTTCCCTCGGGAGAAGCAGTAGTTACAAGATGCATGTTTGATGCAACACTCCAAATTAATTGACCGAGACAAAGAATAACACATGGTAAAACTAAGCACATAGCAAAGCCACGTAACAAACAAACTGAAATTTGCTTAAGCCACGGGCCTCCCGGAACCCGCCAAACAGGGTCAAACTCCCATCCTTTCCAGGGTTGGACAGCAACAGGAGCCAATTTTTGGATTCCGGGTGAGATTCGTTTTACTCTTTCACCTTTTTGTGATTACCTTTTCCTCCTTTTAAAATGAGTTGGGGGAGTAGCTCTGTTCTTCATGTCATCATATCTTCCATGTTCCTGGTGGACCGGCTTCCCCGCTCTTGCAGCCAGCTCTTCAACTGCACCTGTCTGCTGCCATTCATGGCATAATGGGCAGGATTCCTCACACCATTCCTCCAGATGAAGGATGCAGGAGTCTTATCTCAGCTCTATCCCACTCATCCCTCAGGCAATGGAGGGTGGAGTCCCATTTCAGCTCCTCACACCCTTCTCCCAGGCAATGGCTATTGGACTATTATCTCAACTCCTCCCATCCATCTCTGAGACAAGAGATAGGTGAAATTTCATCTCAGCTTCTCATACCAATCCTTGAAACAGTGGAGCCTGATTTCCGTTCCGTCTCTCACAAATAGGCTTGTAAAAAGATGGAGAGCTCTTCAGAACAATCGGATCATGGATGGCCAGACGTCTGAGTTTTGATCTTACCGTGCTCTTCCCTTCTCCCTGAATCCCATAATGCATATTATGAACATCCATTGGGGCATTCCGTTTCTGTCCTGTTCCATTCCATTATGATTCTATTTCATTCCACTCGACTCTATTCCGTTCCGCTCTATTCCATTCCATTTCATCCATTCCATTCCATTTCATTCCATTCCATTTCATCCATTCCATGCCATGCCATTCCATTCCGTTCCATTCCGTTCCATTCCGTTCCATTCCATTCCATTCCGTTCCATTCCATTCCGTGCCGTTCCATGCCATTCTGTGCCAGCACCTGGCAATGCAGCAGTCACAATGCCCCAGGAGAGGATAAAAGGGGGCAGCCTCCTGTGTCCCCTGGCAGAGGTGGCACGGGGCAGCCTTAAGACATGCCAGAGGAAGCCCTTGAGCTTCTGGAGCTAGCTAGAGGGGGCTCAGGCAGGAAGGGCAGCTGCTGCAGGAGTCTGCTGGAGATTCTCGGCTGCAAGGCCAGCTCCTGGCAGGAGCAGCTTCTTAGCTCATGGGAGGGATAGCAGTCCTTTTTGGCTGGATAGCCATGGCCAGAGCATGGGAATGTCTTCTTGAGGAGCACTGTAGAGCTCACCATCCTCATCCCACAGAGAGCCAGGCTGGCAGCAGCCCTAAGCAATAGGATGCAGAGGTGTTTCCAGGGATCACAGTGCTTCTCTCAGAAGCCCGTGAAATGGCTCCAGGTTGAGGGAGAATCGGGTTTGGGTACGTTCTGGGAGGCGTGAGCAGCCTGTGGACCGGGAGCAGGTCTTGCTCACATGCTCAGGGATAGCCGATCGCCAGCGCTGGGGTCAGGAAGGAATTTTCCCCCGGGGCACATTGGCACTGGTCCCCGGGGGTTTTTTGCCTTCCTCTGAGCATTTAGCAAGACCACTTGTCAGGGCTCCTCTGGTCCATACTGCTGGCTCACTGCCTGCTGCTCATGCCCCACGAAGGTGGCCCCTCGTGTCCTGCAGCTGGGGGGGGAAGGCTTTTTTTCCCCGCGGAGGACCTGCGAGGGTCCCCGGGGGTTTTTTGCCTTCCTCCGCAGCCGAGCACAGCCCCTTCATGGGGCTCCTTTGAGCTGTTGTGGCCCAAAGGATGCTGCTCATGCTCCACGCAGGTGGCCCTCGTGCCCCGCATGCGGGGGGAGGAAGCTTTCTGGCCTCCCGGGGTATTCCCCGGGAGTTGCTCTTTGTCCTCTGGAGCATTGAGCACATCCCCTTGTCGGGCTTCCCTTTTGGCCTCGCTTCTTGCCCGCTGCTCTCGCACCTCCAAGCCACTCTCGTCTCCTGGCTCTCTTTGGCTCCATTGCCCAGAGCAAACTCGCAGTGACAGCGAGCTCTGCTCTTCCCTTAGCTCCATCTCCCCGCGGGTCCTCGCTTCTGCACAGCAGCCTGTGCTTGGAAGGCCTCCAGCCTTGCTGCCCCATCAGCAGCTGCCACTCTCCAGCTCTCCCTGCGTGCAACACCAGCGCCGGGCAGGCGCAAGAGCACTTGTCATGCATCCCCGGCCAGGAAGCGCAGCAAATGAACGACTGTTGCAAGTCTTGTGTGCTTATCATTGATAGGTGTCCTGCTTTGGGAAATACCCCATGCTACCACACACCTTCTCCTTCTACTACTTCTGCTTGCACATTTGTGTGTGGTCGCTGACGATGCTCATGACTAACACCCTAAAGCTTTCCGGCTGGATATAATGCAGAAGTGTCTGGCTGCTCTCGGGGCGCTGAGGCACTGGAACGGGTTGCCTAAAGGGGCTGTGTCTGCTCCATCCCATGGCCATGTACAGCACCAACACGCTGTACAGCCCCCCTGGGGTGTCACCCTATGGCGACGTACACCACCACATTGTACAGACCCTTGGGTGAGAGCGCCTGGTGAGACGTAATTCCAGGCTGACCCGCGCCTTGGGCAATCTGTTTCACGTGTGAGGCGTCCCTGAGAATGGCAGGCCAGTTGGAACTACGTGCTCTGAGGTCCTCTCCAACCATAACTAGCCTAGGAGTCGAGGATGTAAGGATTCTAAAAGAACATAAAATAGAAGAAACCAAACCAAAATCAAATGGAATAATAAAATAAAATCTTGATTCCACATGAAAGCTTTGTGATTTGTGTCCTTGAAAGTGTTTCTGGAGCTGAAAACCCCTGACATTGCAGAGAAATCAGTCTCCCTGCTATCCAGTTCAGGCTGAGCATAGGGAATGGAATGGAATGGAATGGAATGGAATGGAATGGAATGGAATGGAATGGAAGGGACTTCACTAGACAAGACTAGAACAGAATTGGTATAGGCTAAGCTACATTATGTCTACAACTGTGGTTGACAAGTGATGCCCTAGATCAAAGGCATCCAGCCAGCAGAGCAGCTCTCTGCGGTGCAGGTGCCAGAGCCATTCAGGAGACAGGGAAAGGCACAGCTGCAGCGTAGCTCAGGCAGGGGGTGAAGGCCACAGGCTGAGCTGAGACATGTCCCCTGGGCCCTTGGCGGGAGGCGGTGAGGTGGGGGCCCCAGAGGAGACGGGTCCCAGCCACTGAGGCCTTACAACACCCCCAGAACCCTGGCAGAAGTAAACCTGCTCGCCTCATAGGCCCTCCTTTAGACACTTGCAACCTGCCGGAGGCATGCTGCAGGGACACAGTCAATTTTTGCAGGCAAGCGTGCCCATGCATTGGCTGTCAGCATGTCAATACAGCAGAGCAGAAATCAGTGGGAAAGTTCCATGAAAAACTTGATATTTATTTAAAACTCCGCTGCAGATGGTTCGGATAGGCTCCTTGTAGCACGCAAGAGGGCAGACTGTAAATCCATTTAAGCTCATGGGAAAGCAGTCCTACCTACAACAGCTATTCTAGTTCGACTCAACCGAAAAACAGAGCCTCCTGACAGTACTCCCTCTGCAACTCTTTCCATCTCTTGCCCACAGCCCCTGCTCGGAAGAGGATAATATCCACCATCTTCATTTCTTCAATACTGCTGATCTCCTCAGTACATTCAGAAAAGTGGGTCACAGCCCGCATCGAAGATCACAACGAGTGACTCTGGACTTGAGCCACACACGTGGCTGAGCAGAGGTTCCCTCAAGGTGTCAGCGTCCAGTTGGAGAAAAGCCCAGTGCTGGACCCTCTTTCGGTCCTGATCCCAAGAGTGAGATTAAGACGCAAGCGAGGTCAAGTACTTTGTGGACGTGTTAATCTGACTTGTTTAGTTCCCTCGGGAGAAGCAGTAGTTACAAGATGCATGTTTGATGCAACACTCCAAATTAATTGACCGAGACAAAGAATAACACAAGGTAAAACTAAGCACATAGCAAAGCCACGTAACAAACAAACTGAAATTTGCTTAAGCCACGGGCCTCCCGGAACCCGCCAAACAGGGTCAAACTCCCATCCTTTCCAGGGTTGGACAGCAACAGGAGCCAATTTTTGGATTCCGGGTGAGATTCGTTTTACTCTTTCACCTTTTTGTGATTACCTTTTCCTCCTTTTAAAATGAGTTGGGGGAGTAGCTCTGTTCTTCATGTCATCATATCTTCCATGTTCCTGGTGGACCGGCTTCCCCGCTCTTGCAGCCAGCTCTTCAACTGCACCTGTCTGCTGCCATTCATGGCATAATGGGCAGGATTCCTCACACCATTCCTCCAGATGAAGGATGCAGGAGTCTTATCTCAGCTCTATCCCACTCATCCCTCAGGCAATGGAGGGTGGAGTCCCATTTCAGCTCCTCACACCCTTCTCCCAGGCAATGGCTATTGGACTATTATCTCAACTCCTCCCATCCATCTCTGAGACAAGAGATAGGTGAAATTTCATCTCAGCTTCTCATACCAATCCTTGAAACAGTGGAGCCTGATTTCCGTTCCGTCTCTCACAAATAGGCTTGTAAAAAGATGGAGAGCTCTTCAGAACAATCGGATCATGGATGGCCAGACGTCTGAGTTTTGATCTTACCGTGCTCTTCCCTTCTCCCTGAATCCCATAATGCATATTATGAACATCCATTGGGGCATTCCGTTTCTGTCCTGTTCCATTCCATTATGATTCTATTTCATTCCACTCGACTCTATTCCGTTCCGCTCTATTCCATTCCATTTCATCCATTCCATTCCATTTCATTCCATTCCATTTCATCCATTCCATGCCATGCCATTCCATTCCGTTCCATTCCGTTCCATTCCGTTCCATTCCATTCCATTCCGTTCCATTCCATTCCGTGCCGTGCCATTCCATGCCATTCTGTGCCAGCACCTGGCAATGCAGCAGTCACAATGCCCCAGGAGAGGATAAAAGGGGGCAGCCTCCTGTGTCCCCTGGCAGAGGTGGCACGGGGCAGCCTTAAGACATGCCAGAGGAAGCCCTTGAGCTTCTGGAGCTAGCTAGAGGGGGCTCAGGCAGGAAGGGCAGCTGCTGCAGGAGTCTGCTGGAGATTCTCGGCTGCAAGGCCAGCTCCTGGCAGGAGCAGCTTCTTAGCTCATGGGAGGGATAGCAGTCCTTTTTGGCTGGATAGCCATGGCCAGAGCATGGGAATGTCTTCTTGAGGAGCACTGTAGAGCTCACCATCCTCATCCCACAGAGAGCCAGGCTGGCAGCAGCCCTAAGCAATAGGATGCAGAGGTGTTTCCAGGGATCACAGTGCTTCTCTCAGAAGCCCGTGAAATGGCTCCAGGTTGAGGGAGAATCGGGTTTGGGTACGTTCTGGGAGGCGTGAGCAGCCTGTGGACCGGGAGCAGGTCTTGCTCACATGCTCAGGGATAGCCGATCGCCAGCGCTGGGGTCAGGAAGGAATTTTCCCCCGGGGCACATTGGCACTGGTCCCCGGGGGTTTTTTGCCTTCCTCTGAGCATTTAGCAAGACCACTTGTCAGGGCTCCTCTGGTCCATACTGCTGGCTCACTGCCTGCTGCTCATGCCCCACGAAGGTGGCCCCTCGTGTCCTGCAGCTGGGGGGGGAAGGCTTTTTTTCCCCGCGGAGGACCTGCGAGGGTCCCCGGGGGTTTTTTGCCTTCCTCCGCAGCCGAGCACAGCCCCTTCATGGGGCTCCTTTGAGCTGTTGTGGCCCAAAGGATGCTGCTCATGCTCCACGCAGGTGGCCCTCGTGCCCCGCATGCGGGGGGAGGAAGCTTTCTGGCCTCCCGGGGTATTCCCCGGGAGTTGCTCTTTGTCCTCTGGAGCATTGAGCACATCCCCTTGTCGGGCTTCCCTTTTGGCCTCGCTTCTTGCCCGCTGCTCTCGCACCTCCAAGCCACTCTCGTCTCCTGGCTCTCTTTGGCTCCATTGCCCAGAGCAAACTCGCAGTGACAGCGAGCTCTGCTCTTCCCTTAGCTCCATCTCCCCGCGGGTCCTCGCTTCTGCACAGCAGCCTGTGCTTGGAAGGCCTCCAGCCTTGCTGCCCCATCAGCAGCTGCCACTCTCCAGCTCTCCCTGCGTGCGACACCAGCGCCGGGCAGGCGCAAGAGCACTTGTCATGCATCCCCGGCCAGGAAGCGCAGCAAATGAACGACTGTTGCAAGTCTTGTGTGCTTATCATTGATAGGTGTCCTGCTTTGGGAAATACCCCATGCTACCACACACCTTCTCCTTCTACTACTTCTGCTTGCACATTTGTGTGTGGTCGCTGACGATGCTCATGACTAACACCCTAAAGCTTTCCGGCTGGATATAATGCAGAAGTGTCTGGCTGCTCTCGGGGTGCTGAGGCACTGGAACGGGTTGCCTAAAGGGGCTGTGTCTGCTCCATCCCATGGCCATGTACAGCACCAACACGCTGTACAGCCCCCCTGGGGTGTCACCCTATGGCGACGTACACCACCACATTGTACAGACCCTTGGGTGAGAGCGCCTGGTGAGACGTAATTCCAGGCTGACCCGCGCCTTGGGCAATCTGTTTCACGTGTGAGGCGTCCCTGAGAATGGCAGGCCAGTTGGAACTACGTGCTCTGAGGTCCTCTCCAACCATAACTAGCCTAGGAGTCGAGGATGTAAGGATTCTAAAAGAACATAAAATAGAAGAAACCAAACCAAAATCAAATGGAATAATAAAATAAAATCTTGATTCCACATGAAAGCTTTGTGATTTGTGTCCTTGAAAGTGTTTCTGGAGCTGAAAACCCCTGACATTGCAGAGAAATCAGTCTCCCTGCTATCCAGTTCAGGCTGAGCATAGGGAAGGGAATGGAACGGAATGGAATGGAAGGGACTTCACTAGACAAGACTAGAACAGAATTGGTATAGGCTAAGCTACATTATGTCTACAACTGTGGTTGACAAGTGATGCCCTAGATCAAAGGCATCCAGCCAGCAGAGCAGCTCTCTGCGGTGCAGGTGCCAGAGCCATTCAGGAGACAGGGAAAGGCACAGCTGCAGCGTAGCTCAGGCAGGGGGTGAAGGCCACAGGCTGAGCTGAGACATGTCCCCTGGGCCCTTGGCGGGAGGCGGTGAGGTGGGGGCCCCAGAGGAGACGGGTCCCAGCCACTGAGGCCTTACAACACCCCCAGAACCCTGGCAGAAGTAAACCTGCTCGCCTCATAGGCCCTCCTTTAGACACTTGCAACCTGCCGGAGGCATGCTGCAGGGACACAGTCAATTTTTGCAGGCAAGCGTGCCCATGCATTGGCTGTCAGCATGTCAATACAGCAGAGCAGAAATCGGTGGGAAAGTTCCATGAAAAACTTGATATTTATGTAAAACTCCGCTGCAGATGGTTCGGATAGGCTCCTTGTAGCACGCAAGAGGGCAGACTGTAAATCCATTTAAGCTCATGGGAAAGCAGTCCTACCTACAACAGCTATTCTAGTTCGACTCAACCGAAAAACAGAGCCTCCTGACAGTACTCCCTCTGCAACTCTTTCCATCTCTTGCCCACAGCCCCTGCTCGGAAGAGGATAATATCCACCATCTTCATTTCTTCAATACTGCTGATCTCCTCAGTACATTCAGAAAAGTGGGTCACAGCCCGCATCGAAGATCACAACGAGTGACTCTGGACTTGAGCCACACACGTGGCTGAGCAGAGGTTCCCTCAAGGTGTCAGCGTCCAGTTGGAGAAAAACCCAGTGCTGGACCCTCTTTCGGTCCTGATCCCAAGAGTGAGATTAAGACGCAAGCGAGGTCAAGTACTCTGTGGACGTGTTAATCTGACTTGTTTAGTTCCCTCGGGAGAAGCAGTAGTTACAAGATGCATGTTTGATGCAACACTCCAAATTAATTGACCGAGACAAAGAATAACACAAGGTAAAACTAAGCACATAGCAAAGCCACGTAACAAACAAACTGAAATTTGCTTAAGCCACGGGCCTCCCGGAACCCGCCAAACAGGGTCAAACTCCCATCCTTTCCAGGGTTGGACAGCAACAGGAGCCAATTTTTGGATTCCGGGTGAGATTCGTTTTACTCTTTCACCTTTTTGTGATTACCTTTTCCTCCTTTTAAAATGAGTTGGGGGAGTAGCTCTGTTCTTCATGTCATATCTTCCATGTTCCTGGTGGACCGGCTTCCCCGCTCTTGCAGCCAGCTCTTCAACTGCACCTGTCTGCTGCCATTCATGGCATAATGGGCAGGATTCCTCACACCATTCCTCCAGATGAAGGATGCAGGAGTCTTATCTCAGCTCTATCCCACTCATCCCTCAGGCAATGGAGGGTGGAGTCCCATTTCAGCTCCTCACACCCTTCTCCCAGGCAATGGCTATTGGACTATTATCTCAACTCCTCCCATCCATCTCTGAGACAAGAGATAGGTGGAATTTCATCTCAGCTTCTCATACCAATCCTTGAAACAGTGGAGCCTGATTTCCGTTCCGTCTCTCACAAATAGGCTTGTAAAAAGATGGAGAGCTCTTCAGAACAATCGGATCACGGATGGCCAGACGTCTGAGTTTTGATCTTACCGTGCTCTTCCCTTCTCCCTGAATCCCATAATGCATATTATGAACATCCATTGGGGCATTCCGTTTCTGTCCTGTTCCATTCCATTATGATTCTATTTCATTCCACTCGACTCTATTCCGTTCCGCTCTATTCCATTCCATTTCATCCATTCCATTCCATTTCATTCCATACCATTTCATCCATTCCATGCCATGCCATTCCATTCCGTTCCATTCCGTTCCATTCCGTTCCATTCCATTCCATTCCATTCCATTCCGTTCCATTCCATTCCGTGCCGTTCCATGCCATTCTGTGCCAGCACCTGGCAATGCAGCAGTCACAATGCCCCAGGAGAGGATAAAAGGGGGCAGCCTCCTGTGTCCCCTGGCAGAGGTGGCACGGGGCAGCCTTAAGACATGCCAGAGGAAGCCCTTGAGCTTCTGGAGCTAGCTAGAGGGGGTTCAGGCAGGAAGGGCAGCTGCTGCAGGAGTCTGCTGGAGATTCTCGGCTGCAAGGCCAGCTCCTGGCAGGAGCAGCTTCTTAGCTCATGGGAGGGATAGCAGTCCTTTTTGGCTGGATAGCCATGGCCAGAGCATGGGAATGTCTTCTTGAGGAGCACTGTAGAGCTCACCATCCTCATCCCACAGAGAGCCAGGCTGGCAGCAGCCCTAAGCAATAGGATGCAGAGGTGTTTCCAGGGATCACAGTGCTTCTCTCAGAAGCCCGTGAAATGGCTCCAGGTTGAGGGAGAATCGGGTTTGGGTACGTTCTGGGAGGCGTGAGCAGCCTGTGGACCGGGAGCAGGTCTTGCTCACATGCTCAGGGATAGCCGATCGCCAGCGCTGGGGTCAGGAAGGAATTTTCCCCCGGGGCACATTGGCACTGGTCCCCGGGGGTTTTTTGCCTTCCTCTGAGCATTTAGCAAGACCACTTGTCAGGGCTCCTCTGGTCCATACTGCTGGCTCACTGCCTGCTGCTCATGCCCCACGAAGGTGGCCCCTCGTGTCCTGCAGCTGGGGGGGGAAGGCTTTTTTTCCCCGCGGAGGACCTGCGAGGGTCCCCGGGGGTTTTTTGCCTTCCTCCGCAGCCGAGCACAGCCCCTTCATGGGGCTCCTTTGAGCTGTTGTGGCCCAAAGGATGCTGCTCATGCTCCACGCAGGTGGCCCTCGTGCCCCGCATGCGGGGGGAGGAAGCTTTCTGGCCTCCCGGGGTATTCCCCGGGAGTTGCTCTTTGTCCTCTGGAGCATTGAGCACATCCCCTTGTCGGGCTTCCCTTTTGGCCTCGCTTCTTGCCCGCTGCTCTCGCACCTCCAAGCCACTCTCGTCTCCTGGCTCTCTTTGGCTCCATTGCCCAGAGCAAACTCGCAGTGACAGCGAGCTCTGCTCTTCCCTTAGCTCCATCTCCCCGCGGGTCCTCGCTTCTGCACAGCAGCCTGTGCTTGGAAGGCCTCCAGCCTTGCTGCCCCATCAGCAGCTGCCACTCTCCAGCTCTCCCTGCGTGCAACACCAGCGCCGGGCAGGCGCAAGAGCACTTGTCATGCATCCCCGGCCAGGAAGCGCAGCAAATGAACGACTGTTGCAAGTCTTGTGTGCTTATCATTGATAGGTGTCCTGCTTTGGGAAATACCCCATGCTACCACACACCTTCTCCTTCTACTACTTCTGCTTGCACATTTGTGTGTGGTCGCTGACGATGCTCATGACTAACACCCTAAAGCTTTCCGGCTGGATATAATGCAGAAGTGTCTGGCTGCTCTCGGGGCGCTGAGGCACTGGAACGGGTTGCCTAAAGGGGCTGTGTCTGCTCCATCCCATGGCCATGTACAGCACCAACACGCTGTACAGCCCCCCTGGGGTGTCACCCTATGGCGACGTACACCACCACATTGTACAGACCCTTGGGTGAGAGCGCCTGGTGAGACGTAATTCCAGGCTGACCCGCGCCTTGGGCAATCTGTTTCACGTGTGAGGCGTCCCTGAGAATGGCAGGCCAGTTGGAACTACGTGCTCTGAGGTCCTCTCCAACCATAACTAGCCTAGGAGTCGAGGATGTAAGGATTCTAAAAGAACATAAAATAGAAGAAACCAAACCAAAATCAAATGGAATAATAAAATAAAATCTTGATTCCACATGAAAGCTTTGTGATTTGTGTCCTTGAAAGTGTTTCTGGAGCTGAAAACCCCTGACATTGCAGAGAAATCAGTCTCCCTGCTATCCAGTTCAGGCTGAGCATAGGGAAGGGAATGGAATGGAATGGAATGGAAGGGACTTCACTAGACAAGACTAGAACAGAATTGGTATAGGCTAAGCTACATTATGTCTACAACTGTGGTTGACAAGTGATGCCCTAGATCAAAGGCATCCAGCCAGCAGAGCAGCTCTCTGCGGTGCAGGTGCCAGAGCCATTCAGGAGACAGGGAAAGGCACAGCTGCAGCGTAGCTCAGGCAGGGGGTGAAGGCCACAGGCTGAGCTGAGACATGTCCCCTGGGCCCTTGGCGGGAGGCGGTGAGGTGGGGGCCCCAGAGGAGACGGGTCCCAGCCACTGAGGCCTTACAACACCCCCAGAACCCTGGCAGAAGTAAACCTGCTCGCCTCATAGGCCCTCCTTTAGACACTTGCAACCTGCCGGAGGCATGCTGCAGGGACACAGTCAATTTTTGCAGGCAAGCGTGCCCATGCATTGGCTGTCAGCATGTCAATACAGCAGAGCAGAAATCGGTGGGAAAGTTCCATGAAAAACTTGATATTTATTTAAAACTCCGCTGCAGATGGTTCGGATAGGCTCCTTGTAGCACGCAAGAGGGCAGACTGTAAATCCATTTAAGCTCATGGGAAAGCAGTCCTACCTACAACAGCTATTCTAGTTCGACTCAACCGAAAAACAGAGCCTCCTGACAGTACTCCCTCTGCAACTCTTTCCATCTCTTGCCCACAGCCCCTGCTCGGAAGAGGATAATATCCACCATCTTCATTTCTTCAATACTGCTGATCTCCTCAGTACATTCAGAAAAGTGGGTCACAGCCCGCATCGAAGATCACAACGAGTGACTCTGGACTTGAGCCACACACGTGGCTGAGCAGAGGTTCCCTCAAGGTGTCAGCGTCCAGTTGGAGAAAAACCCAGTGCTGGACCCTCTTTCGGTCCTGATCCCAAGAGTGAGATTAAGACGCAAGCGAGGTCAAGTACTCTGTGGACGTGTTAATCTGACTTGTTTAGTTCCCTCGGGAGAAGCAGTAGTTACAAGATGCATGTTTGATGCAACACTCCAAATTAATTGACCGAGACAAAGAATAACACAAGGTAAAACTAAGCACATAGCAAAGCCACGTAACAAACAAACTGAAATTTGCTTAAGCCACGGGCCTCCCGGAACCCGCCAAACAGGGTCAAACTCCCATCCTTTCCAGGGTTGGACAGCAACAGGAGCCAATTTTTGGATTCCGGGTGAGATTCGTTTTACTCTTTCACCTTTTTGTGATTACCTTTTCCTCCTTTTAAAATGAGTTGGGGGAGTAGCTCTGTTCTTCATGTCATATCTTCCATGTTCCTGGTGGACCGGCTTCCCCGCTCTTGCAGCCAGCTCTTCAACTGCACCTGTCTGCTGCCATTCATGGCATAATGGGCAGGATTCCTCACACCATTCCTCCAGATGAAGGATGCAGGAGTCTTATCTCAGCTCTATCCCACTCATCCCTCAGGCAATGGAGGGTGGAGTCCCATTTCAGCTCCTCACACCCTTCTCCCAGGCAATGGCTATTGGACTATTATCTCAACTCCTCCCATCCATCTCTGAGACAAGAGATAGGTGGAATTTCATCTCAGCTTCTCATACCAATCCTTGAAACAGTGGAGCCTGATTTCCGTTCCGTCTCTCACAAATAGGCTTGTAAAAAGATGGAGAGCTCTTCAGAACAATCGGATCACGGATGGCCAGACGTCTGAGTTTTGATCTTACCGTGCTCTTCCCTTCTCCCTGAATCCCATAATGCATATTATGAACATCCATTGGGGCATTCCGTTTCTGTCCTGTTCCATTCCATTATGATTCTATTTCATTCCACTCGACTCTATTCCGTTCCGCTCTATTCCATTCCATTTCATCCATTCCATTCCATTTCATTCCATTTCATTTCATCCATTCCATGCCATGCCATTCCATTCCGTTCCATTCCGTTCCATTCCATTCCGTGCCGTTCCATGCCATTCTGTGCCAGCACCTGGCAATGCAGCAGTCACAATGCCCCAGGAGAGGATAAAAGGGGGCAGCCTCCTGTGTCCCCTGGCAGAGGTGGCACGGGGCAGCCTTAAGACATGCCAGAGGAAGCCCTTGAGCTTCTGGAGCTAGCTAGAGGGGGCTCAGGCAGGAAGGGCAGCTGCTGCAGGAGTCTGCTGGAGATTCTCGGCTGCAAGGCCAGCTCCTGGCAGGAGCAGCTTCTTAGCTCATGGGAGGGATAGCAGTCCTTTTTGGCTGGATAGCAATGGCCAGAGCATGGGAATGTCTTCTTGAGGAGCACTGTAGAGCTCACCATCCTCATCCCACAGAGAGCCAGGCTGGCAGCAGCCCTAAGCAATAGGATGCAGAGGTGTTTCCAGGGATCACAGTGCTTCTCTCAGAAGCCCGTGAAATGGCTCCAGGTTGAGGGAGAATCGGGTTTGGGCACGTTCTGGGAGGCGTGAGCAGCCTGTGGACCGGGAGCAGGTCTTGCTCACATGCTCAGGGATAGCCGATCGCCAGCGCTGGGGTCAGGAAGGAATTTTCCCCCGGGGCACATTGGCACTGGTCCCCGGGGGTTTTTTGCCTTCCTCTGAGCATTTAGCAAGACCACTTGTCAGGGCTCCTCTGGTCCATACTGCTGGCTCACTGCCTGCTGCTCATGCCCCACGAAGGTGGCCCCTCGTGTCCTGCAGCTGGGGGGGGAAGGCTTTTTTTCCCCGCGGAGGACCTGCGAGGGTCCCCGGGGGTTTTTTGCCTTCCTCCGCAGCCGAGCACAGCCCCTTCATGGGGCTCCTTTGAGCTGTTGTGGCCCAAAGGATGCTGCTCATGCTCCACGCAGGTGGCCCTCGTGCCCCGCATGCGGGGGGAGGAAGCTTTCTGGCCTCCCGGGGTATTCCCCGGGAGTTGCTCTTTGTCCTCTGGAGCATTGAGCACATCCCCTTGTCGGGCTTCCCTTTTGGCCTCGCTTCTTGCCCGCTGCTCTCGCACCTCCAAGCCACTCTCGTCTCCTGGCTCTCTTTGGCTCCATTGCCCAGAGCAAACTCGCAGTGACAGCGAGCTCTGCTCTTCCCTTAGCTCCATCTCCCCGCGGGTCCTCGCTTCTGCACAGCAGCCTGTGCTTGGAAGGCCTCCAGCCTTGCTGCCCCATCAGCAGCTGCCACTCTCCAGCTCTCCCTGCGTGCAACACCAGCGCCGGGCAGGCGCAAGAGCACTTGTCATGCATCCCCGGCCAGGAAGCGCAGCAAATGAACGACTGTTGCAAGTCTTGTGTGCTTATCATTGATAGGTGTCCTGCTTTGGGAAATACCCCATGCTACCACACACCTTCTCCTTCTACTACTTCTGCTTGCACATTTGTGTGTGGTCGCTGACGATGCTCATGACTAACACCCTAAAGCTTTCCGGCTGGATATAATGCAGAAGTGTCTGGCTGCTCTCGGGGCGCTGAGGCACTGGAACGGGTTGCCTAAAGGGGCTGTGTCTGCTCCATCCCATGGCCATGTACAGCACCAACACGCTGTACAGCCCCCCTGGGGTGTCACCCTATGGCGACGTACACCACCACATTGTACAGACCCTTGGGTGAGAGCGCCTGGTGAGACGTAATTCCAGGCTGACCTGCGCCTTGGGCAATCTGTTTCACGTGTGAGGCGTCCCTGAGAATGGCAGGCCAGTTGGAACTACGTGCTCTGAGGTCCTCTCCAACCATAACTAGCCTAGGAGTCGAGGATGTAAGGATTCTAAAAGAACATAAAATAGAAGAAACCAAACCAAAATCAAATGGAATAATAAAATAAAATCTTGATTCCACATGAAAGCTTTGTGATTTGTGTCCTTGAAAGTGTTTCTGGAGCTGAAAACCCCTGACATTGCAGAGAAATCAGTCTCCCTGCTATCCAGTTCAGGCTGAGCATAGGGAAGGGAATGGAATGGAATGGAATGGAATGGAACGGAATGGAATGGAAGGGACTTCACTAGACAAGACTAGAACAGAATTGGTATAGGCTAAACTACATTATGTCTACAACTGTGGTTGACAAGTGATGCCCTAGATCAAAGGCATCCAGCCAGCAGAGCAGCTCTCTGCGGTGCAGGTGCCAGAGCCATTCAGGAGACAGGGAAAGGCACAGCTGCAGCGTAGCTCAGGCAGGGGGTGAAGGCCACAGGCGGAGCTGAGACATGTCCCCTGGGCCCTTGGCGGGAGGCGGTGAGGTGGGGGCCCCAGAGGAGACGGGTCCCAGCCACTGAGGCCTTACAACACCCCCAGAACCCTGGCAGAAGTAAACCTGCTCGCCTCATAGGCCCTCCTTTAGACACTTGCAACCTGCCGGAGGCATGCTGCAGGGACACAGTCAATTTTTGCAGGCAAGCGTGCCCATGCATTGGCTGTCAGCATGTCAATACAGCAGAGCAGAAATCGGTGGGAAAGTTCCATGAAAAACTTGATATTTATTTAAAACTCCGCTGCAGATGGTTCGGATAGGCTCCTTGTAGCACGCAAGAGGGCAGACTGTAAATCCATTTAAGCTCATGGGAAAGCAGTCCGACCTACAACAGCTATTCTAGTTCGACTCAACCGAAAAACAGAGCCTCCTGACAGTACTCCCTCTGCAACTCTTTCCATCTCTTGCCCACAGCCCCTGCTCGGAAGAGGATAATATCCACCATCTTCATTTCTTCAATACTGCTGATCTCCTCAGTACATTCAGAAAAGTGGGTCACAGCCCGCATCGAAGATCACAACGAGTGACTCTGGACTTGAGCCACACACGTGGCTGAGCAGAGGTTCCCTCAAGGTGTCAGCGTCCAGTTGGAGAAAAACCCAGTGCTGGACCCTCTTTCGGTCCTGATCCCAAGAGTGAGATTAAGACGCAAGCGAGGTCAAGTACTCTGTGGACGTGTTAATCTGACTTGTTTAGTTCCCTCGGGAGAAGCAGTAGTTACAAGATGCATGTTTGATGCAACACTCCAAATTAATTGACCGAGACAAAGAATAACACAAGGTAAAACTAAGCACATAGCAAAGCCACGTAACAAACAAACTGAAATTTGCTTAAGCCACGGGCCTCCCGGAACCCGCCAAACAGGGTCAAACTCCCATCCTTTCCAGGGTTGGACAGCAACAGGAGCCAATTTTTGGATTCCGGGTGAGATTCGTTTTACTCTTTCACCTTTTTGTGATTACCTTTTCCTCCTTTTAAAATGAGTTGGGGGAGTAGCTCTGTTCTTCATGTCATATCTTCCATGTTCCTGGTGGACCGGCTTCCCCGCTCTTGCAGCCAGCTCTTCAACTGCACCTGTCTGCTGCCATTCATGGCATAATGGGCAGGATTCCTCACACCATTCCTCCAGATGAAGGATGCAGGAGTCTTATCTCAGCTCTATCCCACTCATCCCTCAGGCAATGGAGGGTGGAGTCCCATTTCAGCTCCTCACACCCTTCTCCCAGGCAATGGCTATTGGACTATTATCTCAACTCCTCCCATCCATCTCTGAGACAAGAGATAGGTGGAATTTCATCTCAGCTTCTCATACCAATCCTTGAAACAGTGGAGCCTGATTTCCGTTCCGTCTCTCACAAATAGGCTTGTAAAAAGATGGAGAGCTCTTCAGAACAATCGGATCACGGATGGCCAGACGTCTGAGTTTTGATCTTACCGTGCTCTTCCCTTCTCCCTGAATCCCATAATGCATATTATGAACATCCATTGGGGCATTCCGTTTCTGTCCTGTTCCATTCCATTATGATTCTATTTCATTCCACTCGACTCTATTCCGTTCCGCTCTATTCCATTCCATTTCATCCATTCCATTCCATTTCATTCCATTTCATTTCATCCATTCCATGCCATGCCATTCCATTCCGTTCCATTCCGTTCCATTCCGTTCCATTCCATTCCATTCCGTTCCATTCCATTCCGTGCCGTGCCATTCCATGCCATTCTGTGCCAGCACCTGGCAATGCAGCAGTCACAATGCCCCAGGAGAGGATAAAAGGGGGCAGCCTCCTGTGTCCCCTGGCAGATGTGGCACGGGGCAGCCTTAAGACATGCCAGAGGAAGCCCTTGAGCTTCTGGAGCTAGCTAGAGGGGGCTCAGGCAGGAAGGGCAGCTGCTGCAGGAGTCTGCTGGAGATTCTCGGCTGCAAGGCCAGCTCCTGGCAGGAGCAGCTTCTTAGCTCATGGGAGGGATAGCAGTCCTTTTTGGCTGGATAGCCATGGCCAGAGCATGGGAATGTCTTCTTGAGGAGCACTGTAGAGCTCACCATCCTCATCCCACAGAGAGCCAGGCTGGCAGCAGCCCTAAGCAATAGGATGCAGAGGTGTTTCCAGGGATCACAGTGCTTCTCTCAGAAGCCCGTGAAATGGCTCCAGGTTGAGGGAGAATCGGGTTTGGGTACGTTCTGGGAGGCGTGAGCAGCCTGTGGACCGGGAGCAGGTCTTGCTCACATGCTCAGGGATAGCCGATCGCCAGCGCTGGGGTCAGGAAGGAATTTTCCCCCGGGGCACATTGGCACTGGTCCCCGGGGGTTTTTTGCCTTCCTCTGAGCATTTAGCAAGACCACTTGTCAGGGCTCCTCTGGTCCATACTGCTGGCTCACTGCCTGCTGCTCATGCCCCACGAAGGTGGCCCCTCGTGTCCTGCAGCTGGGGGGGGGAAGGCTTTTTTTCCCCGCGGAGGACCTGCGAGGGTCCCCGGGGGTTTTTTGCCTTCCTCCGCAGCCGAGCACAGCCCCTTCATGGGGCTCCTTTGAGCTGTTGTGGCCCAAAGGATGCTGCTCATGCTCCACGCAGGTGGCCCTCGTGCCCTGCATGCGGGGGGAGGAAGCTTTCTGGCCTCCCGGGGTATTCCCCGGGAGTTGCTCTTTGTCCTCTGGAGCATTGAGCACATCCCCTTGTCGGGCTTCCCTTTTGGCCTCGCTTCTTGCCCGCTGCTCTCGCACCTCCAAGCCACTCTCGTCTCCTGGCTCTCTTTGGCTCCATTGCCCAGAGCAAACTCGCAGTGACAGCGAGCTCTGCTCTTCCCTTAGCTCCATCTCCCCGCGGGTCCTCGCTTCTGCACAGCAGCCTGTGCTTGGAAGGCCTCCAGCCTTGCTGCCCCATCAGCAGCTGCCACTCTCCAGCTCTCCCTGCGTGCAACACCAGCGCCGGGCAGGCGCAAGAGCACTTGTCATGCATCCCCGGCCAGGAAGCGCAGCAAATGAACGACTGTTGCAAGTCTTGTGTGCTTATCATTGATAGGTGTCCTGCTTTGGGAAATACCCCATGCTACCACACACCTTCTCCTTCTACTACTTCTGCTTGCACATTTGTGTGTGGTCGCTGACGATGCTCATGACTAACACCCTAAAGCTTTCCGGCTGGATATAATGCAGAAGTGTCTGGCTGCTCTCGGGGCGCTGAGGCACTGGAACGGGTTGCCTAAAGGGGCTGTGTCTGCTCCATCCCATGGCCATGTACAGCACCAACACGCTGTACAGCCCCCCTGGGGTGTCACCCTATGGCGACGTACACCACCACATTGTACAGACCCTTGGGTGAGAGCGCCTGGTGAGACGTAATTCCAGGCTGACCCGCGCCTTGGGCAATCTGTTTCACGTGTGAGGCGTCCCTGAGAATGGCAGGCCAGTTGGAACTACGTGCTCTGAGGTCCTCTCCAACCATAACTAGCCTAGGAGTCGAGGATGTAAGGATTCTAAAAGAACATAAAATAGAAGAAACCAAACCAAAATCAAATGGAATAATAAAATAAAATCTTGATTCCACATGAAAGCTTTGTGATTTGTGTCCTTGAAAGTGTTTCTGGAGCTGAAAACCCCTGACATTGCAGAGAAATCAGTCTCCCTGCTATCCAGTTCAGGCTGAGCATAGGGAAGGGAATGGAATGGAATGGAATGGAAGGGACTTCACTAGACAAGACTAGAACAGAATTGGTATAGGCTAAGCTACATTATGTCTACAACTGTGGTTGACAAGTGATGCCCTAGATCAAAGGCATCCAGCCAGCAGAGCAGCTCTCTGCGGTGCAGGTGCCAGAGCCATTCAGGAGACAGGGAAAGGCACAGCTGCAGCGTAGCTCAGGCAGGGGGTGAAGGCCACAGGCTGAGCTGAGACATGTCCCCTGGGCCCTTGGCGGGAGGCGGTGAGGTGGGGGCCCCAGAGGAGACGGGTCCCAGCCACTGAGGCCTTACAACACCCCCAGAACCCTGGCAGAAGTAAACCTGCTCGCCTCATAGGCCCTCCTTTAGACACTTGCAACCTGCCGGAGGCATGCTGCAGGGACACAGTCAATTTTTGCAGGCAAGCGTGCCCATGCATTGGCTGTCAGCATGTCAATACAGCAGAGCAGAAATCGGTGGGAAAGTTCCATGAAAAACTTGATATTTATTTAAAACTCCGCTGCAGATGGTTCGGATAGGCTCCTTGTAGCACGCAAGAGGGCAGACTGTAAATCCATTTAAGCTCATGGGAAAGCAGTCCGACCTACAACAGCTATTCTAGTTCGACTCAACCGAAAAACAGAGCCTCCTGACAGTACTCCCTCTGCAACTCTTTCCATCTCTTGCCCACAGCCCCTGCTCGGAAGAGGATAATATCCACCATCTTCATTTCTTCAATACTGCTGATCTCCTCAGTACATTCAGAAAAGTGGGTCACAGCCCGCATCGAAGATCACAACGAGTGACTCTGGACTTGAGCCACACACGTGGCTGAGCAGAGGTTCCCTCAAGGTGTCAGCGTCCAGTTGGAGAAAAACCCAGTGCTGGACCCTCTTTCGGTCCTGATCCCAAGAGTGAGATTAAGACGCAAGCGAGGTCAAGTACTCTGTGGACGTGTTAATCTGACTTGTTTAGTTCCCTCGGGAGAAGCAGTAGTTACAAGATGCATGTTTGATGCAACACTCCAAATTAATTGACCGAGACAAAGAATAACACAAGGTAAAACTAAGCACATAGCAAAGCCACGTAACAAACAAACTGAAATTTGCTTAAGCCACGGGCCTCCCGGAACCCGCCAAACAGGGTCAAACTCCCATCCTTTCCAGGGTTGGACAGCAACAGGAGCCAATTTTTGGATTCCGGGTGAGATTCGTTTTACTCTTTCACCTTTTTGTGATTACCTTTTCCTCCTTTTAAAATGAGTTGGGGGAGTAGCTCTGTTCTTCATGTCATATCTTCCATGTTCCTGGTGGACCGGCTTCCCCGCTCTTGCAGCCAGCTCTTCAACTGCACCTGTCTGCTGCCATTCATGGCATAATGGGCAGGATTCCTCACACCATTCCTCCAGATGAAGGATGCAGGAGTCTTATCTCAGCTCTATCCCACTCATCCCTCAGGCAATGGAGGGTGGAGTCCCATTTCAGCTCCTCACACCCTTCTCCCAGGCAATGGCTATTGGACTATTATCTCAACTCCTCCCATCCATCTCTGAGACAAGAGATAGGTGGAATTTCATCTCAGCTTCTCATACCAATCCTTGAAACAGTGGAGCCTGATTTCCGTTCCGTCTCTCACAAATAGGCTTGTAAAAAGATGGAGAGCTCTTCAGAACAATCGGATCACGGATGGCCAGACGTCTGAGTTTTGATCTTACCGTGCTCTTCCCTTCTCCCTGAATCCCATAATGCATATTATGAACATCCATTGGGGCATTCCGTTTCTGTCCTGTTCCATTCCATTATGATTCTATTTCATTCCACTCGACTCTATTCCGTTCCGCTCTATTCCATTCCATTTCATCCATTCCATTCCATTTCATTCCATTTCATTTCATCCATTCCATGCCATGCCATTCCATTCCGTTCCATTCCGTTCCATTCCGTTCCATTCCATTCCATTCCGTTCCATTCCATTCCGTGCCGTGCCATTCCATGCCATTCTGTGCCAGCACCTGGCAATGCAGCAGTCACAATGCCCCAGGAGAGGATAAAAGGGGGCAGCCTCCTGTGTCCCCTGGCAGATGTGGCACGGGGCAGCCTTAAGACATGCCAGAGGAAGCCCTTGAGCTTCTGGAGCTAGCTAGAGGGGGCTCAGGCAGGAAGGGCAGCTGCTGCAGGAGTCTGCTGGAGATTCTCGGCTGCAAGGCCAGCTCCTGGCAGGAGCAGCTTCTTAGCTCATGGGAGGGATAGCAGTCCTTTTTGGCTGGATAGCCATGGCCAGAGCATGGGAATGTCTTCTTGAGGAGCACTGTAGAGCTCACCATCCTCATCCCACAGAGAGCCAGGCTGGCAGCAGCCCTAAGCAATAGGATGCAGAGGTGTTTCCAGGGATCACAGTGCTTCTCTCAGAAGCCCGTGAAATGGCTCCAGGTTGAGGGAGAATCGGGTTTGGGTACGTTCTGGGAGGCGTGAGCAGCCTGTGGACCGGGAGCAGGTCTTGCTCACATGCTCAGGGATAGCCGATCGCCAGCGCTGGGGTCAGGAAGGAATTTTCCCCCGGGGCACATTGGCACTGGTCCCCGGGGGTTTTTTGCCTTCCTCTGAGCATTTAGCAAGACCACTTGTCAGGGCTCCTCTGGTCCATACTGCTGGCTCACTGCCTGCTGCTCATGCCCCACGAAGGTGGCCCCTCGTGTCCTGCAGCTGGGGGGGGGAAGGCTTTTTTTCCCCGCGGAGGACCTGCGAGGGTCCCCGGGGGTTTTTTGCCTTCCTCCGCAGCCGAGCACAGCCCCTTCATGGGGCTCCTTTGAGCTGTTGTGGCCCAAAGGATGCTGCTCATGCTCCACGCAGGTGGCCCTCGTGCCCTGCATGCGGGGGGAGGAAGCTTTCTGGCCTCCCGGGGTATTCCCCGGGAGTTGCTCTTTGTCCTCTGGAGCATTGAGCACATCCCCTTGTCGGGCTTCCCTTTTGGCCTCGCTTCTTGCCCGCTGCTCTCGCACCTCCAAGCCACTCTCGTCTCCTGGCTCTCTTTGGCTCCATTGCCCAGAGCAAACTCGCAGTGACAGCGAGCTCTGCTCTTCCCTTAGCTCCATCTCCCCGCGGGTCCTCGCTTCTGCACAGCAGCCTGTGCTTGGAAGGCCTCCAGCCTTGCTGCCCCATCAGCAGCTGCCACTCTCCAGCTCTCCCTGCGTGCAACACCAGCGCCGGGCAGGCGCAAGAGCACTTGTCATGCATCCCCGGCCAGGAAGCGCAGCAAATGAACGACTGTTGCAAGTCTTGTGTGCTTATCATTGATAGGTGTCCTGCTTTGGGAAATACCCCATGCTACCACACACCTTCTCCTTCTACTACTTCTGCTTGCACATTTGTGTGTGGTCGCTGACGATGCTCATGACTAACACCCTAAAGCTTTCCGGCTGGATATAATGCAGAAGTGTCTGGCTGCTCTCGGGGCGCTGAGGCACTGGAACGGGTTGCCTAAAGGGGCTGTGTCTGCTCCATCCCATGGCCATGTACAGCACCAACACGCTGTACAGCCCCCCTGGGGTGTCACCCTATGGCGACGTACACCACCACATTGTACAGACCCTTGGGTGAGAGCGCCTGGTGAGACGTAATTCCAGGCTGACCCGCGCCTTGGGCAATCTGTTTCACGTGTGAGGCGTCCCTGAGAATGGCAGGCCAGTTGGAACTACGTGCTCTGAGGTCCTCTCCAACCATAACTAGCCTAGGAGTCGAGGATGTAAGGATTCTAAAAGAACATAAAATAGAAGAAACCAAACCAAAATCAAATGGAATAATAAAATAAAATCTTGATTCCACATGAAAGCTTTGTGATTTGTGTCCTTGAAAGTGTTTCTGGAGCTGAAAACCCCTGACATTGCAGAGAAATCAGTCTCCCTGCTATCCAGTTCAGGCTGAGCATAGGGAAGGGAATGGAATGGAATGGAATGGAAGGGACTTCACTAGACAAGACTAGAACAGAATTGGTATAGGCTAAGCTACATTATGTCTACAACTGTGGTTGACAAGTGATGCCCTAGATCAAAGGCATCCAGCCAGCAGAGCAGCTCTCTGCGGTGCAGGTGCCAGAGCCATTCAGGAGACAGGGAAAGGCACAGCTGCAGCGTAGCTCAGGCAGGGGGTGAAGGCCACAGGCTGAGCTGAGACATGTCCCCTGGGCCCTTGGCGGGAGGCGGTGAGGTGGGGGCCCCAGAGGAGACGGGTCCCAGCCACTGAGGCCTTACAACACCCCCAGAACCCTGGCAGAAGTAAACCTGCTCGCCTCATAGGCCCTCCTTTAGACACTTGCAACCTGCCGGAGGCATGCTGCAGGGACACAGTCAATTTTTGCAGGCAAGCGTGCCCATGCGTTGGCTGTCAGCATGTCAATACAGCAGAGCAGAAATCGGTGGGAAAGTTCCATGAAAAACTTGATATTTATGTAAAACTCCGCTGCAGATGGTTCGGATAGGCTCCTTGTAGCACGCAAGAGGGCAGACTGTAAATCCATTTAAGCTCATGGGAAAGCAGTCCTACCTACAACAGCTATTCTAGTTCGACTCAACCGAAAAACAGAGCCTCCTGACAGTACTCCCTCTGCAACTCTTTCCATCTCTTGCCCACAGCCCCTGCTCGGAAGAGGATAATATCCACCATCTTCATTTCTTCAATACTGCTGATCTCCTCAGTACATTCAGAAAAGTGGGTCACAGCCCGCATCGAAGATCACAACGAGTGACTCTGGACTTGAGCCACACACGTGGCTGAGCAGAGGTTCCCTCAAGGTGTCAGCGTCCAGTTGGAGAAAAACCCAGTGCTGGACCCTCTTTCGGTCCTGATCCCAAGAGTGAGATTAAGACGCAAGCGAGGTCAAGTACTCTGTGGACGTGTTAATCTGACTTGTTTAGTTCCCTCGGGAGAAGCAGTAGTTACAAGATGCATGTTTGATGCAACACTCCAAATTAATTGACCGAGACAAAGAATAACACAAGGTAAAACTAAGCACATAGCAAAGCCACGTAACAAACAAACTGAAATTTGCTTAAGCCACGGGCCTCCCGGAACCCGCCAAACAGGGTCAAACTCCCATCCTTTCCAGGGTTGGACAGCAACAGGAGCCAATTTTTGGATTCCGGGTGAGATTCGTTTTACTCTTTCACCTTTTTGTGATTACCTTTTCCTCCTTTTAAAATGAGTTGGGGGAGTAGCTCTGTTCTTCATGTCATCATATCTTCCATGTTCCTGGTGGACCGGCTTCCCCGCTCTTGCAGCCAGCTCTTCAACTGCACCTGTCTGCTGCCATTCATGGCATAATGGGCAGGATTCCTCACACCATTCCTCCAGATGAAGGATGCAGGAGTCTTATCTCAGCTCTATCCCACTCATCCCTCAGGCAATGGAGGGTGGAGTCCCATTTCAGCTCCTCACACCCTTCTCCCAGGCAATGGCTATTGGACTATTATCTCAACTCCTCCCATCCATCTCTGAGACAAGAGATAGGTGGAATTTCATCTCAGCTTCTCATACCAATCCTTGAAACAGTGGAGCCTGATTTCCGTTCCGTCTCTCACAAATAGGCTTGTAAAAAGATGGAGAGCTCTTCAGAACAATCGGATCACGGATGGCCAGACGTCTGAGTTTTGATCTTACCGTGCTCTTCCCTTCTCCCTGAATCCCATAATGCATATTATGAACATCCATTGGGGCATTCCGTTTCTGTCCTGTTCCATTCCATTATGATTCTATTTCATTCCACTCGACTCTATTCCGTTCCGCTCTATTCCATTCCATTTCATCCATTCCATTCCATTTCATTCCATTCCATTTCATCCATTCCATGCCATGCCATTCCATTCCGTTCCATTCCGTTCCATTCCGTTCCGTTCCATTCCATTCCATTCCATTCCGTTCCATTCCATTCCGTGCCGTGCCATTCCATGCCATTCTGTGCCAGCACCTGGCAATGCAGCAGTCACAATGCCCCAGGAGAGGATAAAAGGGGGCAGCCTCCTGTGTCCCCTGGCAGAGGTGGCACGAGGCAGCCTTAAGACATGCCAGAGGAAGCCCTTGAGCTTCTGGAGCTAGCTAGAGGGGGCTCAGGCAGGAAGGGCAGCTGCTGCAGGAGTCTGCTGGAGATTCTCGGCTGCAAGGCCAGCTCCTGGCAGGAGCAGCTTCTTAGCTCATGGGAGGGATAGCAGTCCTTTTTGGCTGGATAGCCATGGCCAGAGCATGGGAATGTCTTCTTGAGGAGCACTGTAGAGCTCACCATCCTCATCCCACAGAGAGCCAGGCTGGCAGCAGCCCTAAGCAATAGGATGCAGAGGTGTTTCCAGGGATCACAGTGCTTCTCTCAGAAGCCCGTGAAATGGCTCCAGGTTGAGGGAGAATCGGGTTTGGGTACGTTCTGGGAGGCGTGAGCAGCCTGTGGACCGGGAGCAGGTCTTGCTCACATGCTCAGGGATAGCCGATCGCCAGCGCTGGGGTCAGGAAGGAATTTTCCCCCGGGGCACATTGGCACTGGTCCCCGGGGGTTTTTTGCCTTCCTCTGAGCATTTAGCAAGACCACTTGTCAGGGCTCCTCTGGTCCATACTGCTGGCTCACTGCCTGCTGCTCATGCCCCACGAAGGTGGCCCCTCGTGTCCTGCAGCTGGGGGGGGAAGGCTTTTTTTCCCCGCGGAGGACCTGCGAGGGTCCCCGGGGGTTTTTTGCCTTCCTCCGCAGCCGAGCACAGCCCCTTCATGGGGCTCCTTTGAGCTGTTGTGGCCCAAAGGATGCTGCTCATGCTCCACGCAGGTGGCCCTCGTGCCCCGCATGCGGGGGGAGGAAGCTTTCTGGCCTCCCGGGGTATTCCCCGGGAGTTGCTCTTTGTCCTCTGGAGCATTGAGCACATCCCCTTGTCGGGCTTCCCTTTTGGCCTCGCTTCTTGCCCGCTGCTCTCGCACCTCCAAGCCACTCTCGTCTCCTGGCTCTCTTTGGCTCCATTGCCCAGAGCAAACTCGCAGTGACAGCGAGCTCTGCTCTTCCCTTAGCTCCATCTCCCCGCGGGTCCTCGCTTCTGCACAGCAGCCTGTGCTTGGAAGGCCTCCAGCCTTGCTGCCCCATCAGCAGCTGCCACTCTCCAGCTCTCCCTGCGTGCGACACCAGCGCCGGGCAGGCGCAAGAGCACTTGTCATGCATCCCCGGCCAGGAAGCGCAGCAAATGAACGACTGTTGCAAGTCTTGTGTGCTTATCATTGATAGGTGTCCTGCTTTGGGAAATACCCCATGCTACCACACACCTTCTCCTTCTACTACTTCTGCTTGCACATTTGTGTGTGGTCGCTGACGATGCTCATGACTAACACCCTAAAGCTTTCCGGCTGGATATAATGCAGAAGTGTCTGGCTGCTCTCGGGGCGCTGAGGCACTGGAACGGGTTGCCTAAAGGGGCTGTGTCTGCTCCATCCCATGGCCATGTACAGCACCAACACGCTGTACAGCCCCCCTGGGGTGTCACCCTATGGCGACGTACACCACCACATTGTACAGACCCTTGGGTGAGAGCGCCTGGTGAGACGTAATTCCAGGCTGACCCGCGCCTTGGGCAATCTGTTTCACGTGTGAGGCGTCCCTGAGAATGGCAGGCCAGTTGGAACTACGTGCTCTGAGGTCCTCTCCAACCATAACTAGCCTAGGAGTCGAGGATGTAAGGATTCTAAAAGAACATAAAATAGAAGAAACCAAACCAAAATCAAATGGAATAATAAAATAAAATCTTGATTCCACATGAAAGCTTTGTGATTTGTGTCCTTGAAAGTGTTTCTGGAGCTGAAAACCCCTGACATTGCAGAGAAATCAGTCTCCCTGCTATCCAGTTCAGGCTGAGCATAGGGAAGGGAATGGAATGGAATGGAACGGAATGGAATGGAAGGGACTTCACTAGACAAGACTAGAACAGAATTGGTATAGGCTAAGCTACATTATGTCTACAACTGTGGTTGACAAGTGATGCCCTAGATCAAAGGCATCCAGCCAGCAGAGCAGCTCTCTGCGGTGCAGGTGCCAGAGCCATTCAGGAGACAGGGAAAGGCACAGCTGCAGCGTAGCTCAGGCAGGGGGTGAAGGCCACAGGCTGAGCTGAGACATGTCCCCTGGGCCCTTGGCGGGAGGCGGTGAGGTGGGGGCCCCAGAGGAGACGGGTCCCAGCCACTGAGGCCTTACAACACCCCCAGAACCCTGGCAGAAGTAAACCTGCTCGCCTCATAGGCCCTCCTTTAGACACTTGCAACCTGCCGGAGGCATGCTGCAGGGACACAGTCAATTTTTGCAGGCAAGCGTGCCCATGCATTGGCTGTCAGCATGTCAATACAGCAGAGCAGAAATCGGTGGGAAAGTTCCATGAAAAACTTGATATTTATTTAAAACTCCGCTGCAGATGGTTCGGATAGGCTCCTTGTAGCACGCAAGAGGGCAGACTGTAAATCCATTTAAGCTCATGGGAAAGCAGTCCGACCTACAACAGCTATTCTAGTTCGACTCAACCGAAAAACAGAGCCTCCTGACAGTACTCCCTCTGCAACTCTTTCCATCTCTTGCCCACAGCCCCTGCTCGGAAGAGGATAATATCCACCATCTTCATTTCTTCAATACTGCTGATCTCCTCAGTACATTCAGAAAAGTGGGTCACAGCCCGCATCGAAGATCACAACGAGTGACTCTGGACTTGAGCCACACACGTGGCTGAGCAGAGGTTCCCTCAAGGTGTCAGCGTCCAGATGGAGAAAAGCCCAGTGCTGGACCCTCTTTCGGTCCTGATCCCATGAGTGAGATTAAGACGCAAGCGAGGTCAAGTACTTTGTGGACGTGTTAATCTGACTTGTTTAGTTCCCTCGGGAGAAGCAGTAGTTACAAGATGCATGTTTGATGCAACACTCCAAATTAATTGACCGAGACAAAGAATAACACAAGGTAAAACTAAGCACATAGCAAAGCCACGTAACAAACAAACTGAAATTTGCTTAAGCCACGGGCCTCCCGGAACCCGCCAAACAGGGTCAAACTCCCATCCTTTCCAGGGTTGGACAGCAACAGGAGCCAATTTTTGGATTCCGGGTGAGATTCGTTTTACTCTTTCACCTTTTTGTGATTACCTTTTCCTCCTTTTAAAATGAGTTGGGGGAGTAGCTCTGTTCTTCATGTCATCATATCTTCCATGTTCCTGGTGGACCGGCTTCCCCGCTCTTGCAGCCAGCTCTTCAACTGCACCTGTCTGCTGCCATTCATGGCATAATGGGCAGGATTCCTCACACCATTCCTCCAGATGAAGGATGCAGGAGTCTTATCTCAGCTCTATCCCACTCATCCCTCAGGCAATGGAGGGTGGAGTCCCATTTCAGCTCCTCACACCCTTCTCCCAGGCAATGGCTATTGGACTATTATCTCAACTCCTCCCATCCATCTCTGAGACAAGAGATAGGTGGAATTTCATCTCAGCTTCTCATACCAATCCTTGAAACAGTGGAGCCTGATTTCCGTTCCGTCTCTCACAAATAGGCTTGTAAAAAGATGGAGAGCTCTTCAGAACAATCGGATCACGGATGGCCAGACGTCTGAGTTTTGATCTTACCGTGCTCTTCCCTTCTCCCTGAATCCCATAATGCATATTATGAACATCCATTGGGGCATTCCGTTTCTGTCCTGTTCCATTCCATTATGATTCTATTTCATTCCACTCGACTCTATTCCGTTCCGCTCTATTCCATTCCATTTCATCCATTCCATTCCATTTCATTCCATTCCATTTCATCCATTCCATGCCATGCCATTCCATTCCATTCCATTCCGTTCCATTCCATTCCATTCCATTCCGTTCCATTCCATTCCGTGCCATTCCATGCCATTCTGTGCCAGCACCTGGCAATGCAGCAGTCACAATGCCCCAGGAGAGGATAAAAGGGGGCAGCCTCCTGTGTCCCCTGGCAGAGGTGGCACGGGGCAGCCTTAAGACATGCCAGAGGAAGCCCTTGAGCTTCTGGAGCTAGCTAGAGGGGGCTCAGGCAGGAAGGGCAGCTGCTGCAGGAGTCTGCTGGAGATTCTCGGCTGCAAGGCCAGCTCCTGGCAGGAGCAGCTTCTTAGCTCATGGGAGGGATAGCAGTCCTTTTTGGCTGGATAGCCATGGCCAGAGCATGGGAATGTCTTCTTGAGGAGCACTGTAGAGCTCACCATCCTCATCCCACAGAGAGCCAGGCTGGCAGCAGCCCTAAGCAATAGGATGCAGAGGTGTTTCCAGGGATCACAGTGCTTCTCTCAGAAGCCCGTGAAATGGCTCCAGGTTGAGGGAGAATCGGGTTTGGGCACGTTCTGGGAGGCGTGAGCAGCCTGTGGACCGGGAGCAGGTCTTGCTCACATGCTCAGGGATAGCCGATCGCCAGCGCTGGGGTCAGGAAGGAATTTTCCCCCGGGGCACATTGGCACTGGTCCCCGGGGGTTTTTTGCCTTCCTCTGAGCATTTAGCAAGACCACTTGTCAGGGCTCCTCTGGTCCATACTGCTGGCTCACTGCCTGCTGCTCATGCCCCACGAAGGTGGCCCCTCGTGTCCTGCAGCTGGGGGGGGAAGGCTTTTTTTCCCCGCGGAGGACCTGCGAGGGTCCCCGGGGGTTTTTTGCCTTCCTCCGCAGCCGAGCACAGCCCCTTCATGGGGCTCCTTTGAGCTGTTGTGGCCCAAAGGATGCTGCTCATGCTCCACGCAGGTGGCCCTCGTGCCCCGCATGCGGGGGGAGGAAGCTTTCTGGCCTCCCGGGGTATTCCCCGGGAGTTGCTCTTTGTCCTCTGGAGCATTGAGCACATCCCCTTGTCGGGCTTCCCTTTTGGCCTCGCTTCTTGCCCGCTGCTCTCGCACCTCCAAGCCACTCTCGTCTCCTGGCTCTCTTTGGCTCCATTGCCCAGAGCAAACTCGCAGTGACAGCGAGCTCTGCTCTTCCCTTAGCTCCATCTCCCCGCAGGTCCTCGCTTCTGCACAACAGCCTGTGCTTGGAAGGCCTCCAGCCTTGCTGCCCCATCAGCAGCTGCCACTCTCCAGCTCTCCCTGCGTGCGACACCAGCGCCGGGCAGGCGCAAGAGCACTTGTCATGCATCCCCGGCCAGGAAGCGCAGCAAATGAACGACTGTTGCAAGTCTTGTGTGCTTATCATTGATAGGTGTCCTGCTTTGGGAAATACCCCATGCTACCACACACCTTCTCCTTCTACTACTTCTGCTTGCACATTTGTGTGTGGTCGCTGACGATGCTCATGACTAACACCCTAAAGCTTTCCGGCTGGATATAATGCAGAAGTGTCTGGCTGCTCTCGGGGCGCTGAGGCACTGGAACGGGTTGCCTAAAGGGGCTGTGTCTGCTCCATCCCATGGCCATGTACAGCACCAACACGCTGTACAGCCCCCCTGGGGTGTCACCCTATGGCGACGTACACCACCACATTGTACAGACCCTTGGGTGAGAGCGCCTGGTGAGACGTAATTCCAGGCTGACCCGCGCCTTGGGCAATCTGTTTCACGTGTGAGGCGTCCCTGAGAATGGCAGGCCAGTTGGAACTACGTGCTCTGAGGTCCTCTCCAACCATAACTAGCCTAGGAGTCGAGGATGTAAGGATTCTAAAAGAACATAAAATAGAAGAAACCAAACCAAAATCAAATGGAATAATAAAATAAAATCTTGATTCCACATGAAAGCTTTGTGATTTGTGTCCTTGAAAGTGTTTCTGGAGCTGAAAACCCCTGACATTGCAGAGAAATCAGTCTCCCTGCTATCCAGTTCAGGCTGAGCATAGGGAAGGGAATGGAATGGAATGGAATGGAATGGAATGGAATGGAATGGAAGGGACTTCACTAGACAAGACTAGAACAGAATTGGTATAGGCTAAGCTACATTATGTCTACAACTGTGGTTGACAAGTGATGCCCTAGATCAAAGGCATCCAGCCAGCAGAGCAGCTCTCTGCGGTGCAGGTGCCAGTGCCATTCAGGAGACAGGGAAAGGCACAGCTGCAGCGTAGCTCAGGCAGGGGGTGAAGGCCACAGGCTGAGCTGAGACATGTCCCCTGGGCCCTTGGCGGGAGGCGGTGAGGTGGGGGCCCCAGAGGAGACGGGTCCCAGCCACTAGAATGGTAGCTCTGCCTGTCTGCACGAGGCACAAGGACTGTTTTTAAAAGGCAATTTAGTTTTATTAGTGACAAGGAGATAAACACCCAGCACTCTCTAGTTCCTTGTGGAAATAGCTTTGATTCCAAATCTTTCCATTTATGGGCATGGTCAAAATAAAGTTCCCTAAAGAAGAATGACATTTTCTATATTTTTCCCCTGGTAGCCCCAGGGTTGGGTGCTGCTGGGGTAGGGGAACACAGGGGGTGGAGAATAGATGCTCCCTTTGGAGCCCTGCTCCATGCACACCACAGGACTCCTTTAGACAGCTTGAATTTGTCTTCCATTTTGTAATATGAGTATGGGCTCGGGGGCTGAGACATGAGCAGCCTCTAAGCAGTGTCTCTAAAGCTCACAGAAAAGCTTTTGGGGGCTGCACAGGGAAGGAAAAAAGGGGTTTTTCCTGTAAGCTGGTGCTGGTGGATATTTTAGTCCCCTAGATAAAATCTCACTAGAGAATTTCTGCTTCTACATCTAACTGCCCTTCTCCCTCACCCTTAGTACATTCTTTGTAGGCAGAAATATTCATAGCAAACCAGCACTGAACTTATATACCTAATATTTTTCTTATTACAAAACTATTTTTGTTTGGAGTGTAGAGCAAAAAATTAGTCTTAATTTACACAAATTCTTTCAATTTTGACTAAAAAAGGATGCAAGAAATATATGAAGAAATACTGGCAATTTACGTTCCTCAGGGAGTCACAAGGCTTTCCCATCCAGAGGAAATGGATTTGGCTCAGCACCATTTTATAAGGAGTTAACCAACATTAAGGCTCATTATTTGACAACAGTCCAAAGCAACCCAACAACTTCCGTGGCTTGGTTTTCTCAAGTACTACTTAAATGCAAGCTCTTCAGCGACCAGACCTGCCTTTCATGTACATCATGGGAAGCCACAAAGAGCTGTGGCTTTCCCAAGCTGTACTTTCAGGAGAATATAAGACTTTCTTCCTGTAAACTATTAACATAAAGCAAATGCGTGTGCTTTCCCCATGGCAAGGACAACTTCTCTCCAGGATCAGTCCCAGTTGCTCTGAGACTTCCCTTTGGCAAAAGCCAAGCTTGAGCCATAGCTGTGGGATGGATGGCAGGCTCGCCAGCCCCACTGATCAGGAATCTGTGGTAATGGTCATGCATGTGTTTATACAGCACTTGTGATTCATGTTGTTCAGCTCCAGCTTGTCTCTGTTTTTAGCCTTGAGTGCACTACAGAAACACTTTGTTTCTTCAAATAAAATTGGCAGTATCTCAGCTTTTAACCTTGCTGCTGGGTTTTAAGGTAAATTCCTTTGGAATTTAGCTTAATGTCTGTCTTAAGGAAGGATAAAAAAACCACAAAAGACCCAAACAACACAACCCAAACACCACTTTAATTTCAATCTGACAAAAAACCAATCCTATTTGATCCCAAATGGGAACTGTTTGCGTTTGCTTGTTTTCCCATTTTTTCTTTCAGCCCCAGGTGAACTCACAGAAATATCCTAAACTTCTCTATTTAACCCCTAAACTGAAATATCAGTCTGATTTACATCCTATGAGGATCTAGATGTAGATAAAGATGGAAATGTATCCCTCAACGCACATAATGTAACACTGAATTTCTCATGGTGTGTGTCACTGCCAGTCACAAAAAGCAGGATCTTGCCTTCACTTTTTAGCCACACTAAGTGAGTTCAGAGGAGAAAAAGCCTCAGAGGCAATATGATGAATCTGGCCCTCATTTATTTCTGAGTATGGCAGCTGCAGGAGGGTTTGCTTACTCAGTACCAAACATGTTTGTTTGGGAGGCTTCCAAAGTGAAGAAGCAGCTTGGACATTTGATCAACAATGCACTGTCCATCACTCTTCCTAAATAATCCCTATTTGCAGCCAAAAAGCTGACCCCCACTTCCTTAAACAAGACCAGCTGTAATGCTTTAAGGCTTTTATTTTCTTCTAGGTAATTGGAAAGAAAAAGAGAAGGGGAAAATGTGAGCAGGACAACAATTTCTCAGCCATAAGAGTCTTTCTTCAACTCCAGCAGCCTTAGGATCAAGCCTTGTATATCTCAGCAATTTATATCCTGATTTGCTGCTGCTGTACAGTTCTTTCCTCCTCATGAAGGGGAAAGTATATATCCTTTACAATGCAGTAATGCCTCTGCCTGATAAAACAATAAATAATGGGAGATTTAACAATATGTGGCCTTTCTGTGTGCCCTGCAGGGTTAGGCTTTGATGCGAATATTTATACACGTGGTTTATCTCCTTGATTTTCTGCCACTTTGAGGTACTCCCACCACAGGAGGATGAATTTTCTTTACGTAACGCTCTGTGCATCTGCTGTCCTAGTGGCAAGTGAAGTCACTTGCAGGGATGCAGCAAAAAGCAGCAATGCAATATGAACACAAGTTAATAACTATAATTGTACAGAAACCTCACACACGGCTAAAAGTTAAGAGAGGGTAAGATAAGCTGCACTGAACAAGGGATCAAAGGAGAGAAAAAGAAGTAAATTATGTCCGGTTTGGAGAATTGAAGGTGTAGTTTGCAGTTCTTAGCAGTGTATAGATTCTTAGCAGATTGTATTGATTTACAGACAGGAGAAAGTCTCCAGAGAAAGGAAGCACAGAAGGGAGGTGCAGCATTTCTATTTCCATTGTGCAGACAGATTGCTATTGCCACGTGTGCTACAGCCATGCTGAGGACATGTCCAAGCTAGATGCCAGTGCTGATCCAAATGCTCTGCGGGAACCAGTGTGGGAGGGAACTATTAATGATCCCAATTGATACAAAGTGAACCGATACTGAATTCACAGCAGCTGCAACAGACTAGGAAGGCATAGCCTAAATGCACCAAACATTAATGTATAATTACTTTACTTGTACTTTACATCTCTACAGAAGATGGACTTTGCTGTAAGGGCTTGATAATCTAAATAAGCACAACAAACCTTAAAGGATGGCAGGAAAAAGGGCAGAAGTCACAGGTTAAACATGCACAAACACAAGGCAGAGCTGGGAACAGGACCTGGGATTCAAATTGCAAGCCCATGGCACAGATTCTGAAGCCCTATGAGCTTTTCCCAGCAAAAGCAGCAAACCCTCATGGGCTCCATCCCATCACTCTGTGCTGATGGGAGCACGGAGCCTGGGCAAGCCCCCATATGTGCCTCCTCAGGACACACCAACCCCCCAAGCCTCTCTTCCACAGCTGAACCCCACTTCGAAGAGGTTTACTACATATATTTATATATAGATGTATATCTTTGTCCCCAGACTCTAAGTATACATGTACACAAATACACATTATTCTACATCATGTATATATGTAAGTATACAACTATATATAGAGAGTGGAATGAGGCCCAAAGGAAAAACAGGGAGCAAAGCAGCTTGCTATATGTCTGCCTTGAAGGAAAGGGACCCCTAAAAAGCACTTGAGTCATTTACCTCCCTATGCAAGAGCAAATCTGACTGCTTGCAGTCAATCTTACTAAGCTTCACAAAAAAAACCCAATACTGAACTGTGCCGTGTGGTGTACAAACCTAGGCTTGTAAATAAAACCACCCCAACCTCTCAGCATGGGATAATTTCCCAAACTCAACACAGACAAAACAAAGTACAGAAGGGCAGCCTAAAGGAGATCTAATTCTGAAAAAATAAGTTGATTCTTTCCATTGGCTTTAGAGACGGAATCATCTTGCCTTCTTTAAGCACAGGGCTGCATCAAGGGCCATGTGAGAGCTGGGATTTAGCAAACGCATACAGGAAGCACTGGGCTCTGTGGGTACACTGTGCTGGTTTCAGCTGGGGTGGAGTTAATTTTCTTTGCAGCAGGAGGGGACACAATTGGGACAGCTGACCCAAACTGACCCCAGAGATATCCCACACCATGTCATGGTCAGCACATAAATCTGGGGGATGAAGAAAGAAGAGGGTGAACACATTCAGAGTGATGCTGTTTGTCTTCCCAAGTCACCATTAAGCATGATGGAGCCCTGCTTTCCTGTGGATGGCTGAACGCCTGCCTGGGATAGGAAGTGGTGAACGGATTCCTTGGTTTGCTTTGCTTGCACGGCTTTTACCTATTAAACTGTCTTTATCTCAACCCACAAATCTTCTCACTTTTACTCATCCAATTTTCAATCTCATCCCACCGGGGTCGGGCAGGGGGGGAGGGGGGCAAGTGAGTGGCTGTGTGGTGCTCAGTTGCCAGCTGGGGTTAAACCACCACACACACACACAGATGACTAACCTTAGTCTGGCACTTGCATATGCAAATAGCAGCTTTCCTGCTGAGCTACGTGCCCAATTAGTACATATAATTGCAAATAGATATTATCTAGGTTTCTGATGTCTTTTACCAGCTAAATGCCTTTGTGCAAACTTGTATAACAATGCGTGAGTAGCTCCACCAGCTCCGAGGTCTGTGTGCGTTTAATGGCTTCAGGATTTGTGGGGCTTAATATAACCAAGCCAGGAAAGTAAGGGTTTATCTTTAACTTCAGTATGAGCTATAGGGGTGTTACTGTACACAACCACACAAGACACTGTTTCCTTTATGATGCAGAGGACATAAGAAGACAGATGTAACAAAGAAAGGAAACAACAGAACATTTCTATGGAAGGATATTGCAAAGCTAAGCTAGTCTTTACAGCCCTGTAAAAACCCTGCTGCCCTCAGAATGTTACACAAAGAGCATTGCCACTGTATTTCCTTGTGTTTATCAAGTTAGCTGTGTGGTTTTCACAGTTCTGCTGAAGTCCTACAGTATGAACATCTAGTGCCTGTTGTACTGACCTCAGTGCTGAGATTTTGCATACTTGGAGTAACCGAGTTTTGTGATGTCAGCAAGGAATTTCAGAAAAGAATTGCTTTTCTGGCATGGTTCTGTTACAGTAGGTTCTTTATACCTGCACACGCACCCCTCCCTGCAAATGAAACCCAGGAATGGCAGCAGGATCCCTCTGTCTCACAATGCAGCCAACACTGATGGGAAGCACACACAGAGCAAACACAGAGCTCATGATGTACAAATACCCCTGCTCAACAGATACACAGAAAGACCATCCAGCCCCAAGGAAAGTGCTGCTGTTTAGTTTCATGCCTGGAGCAGCCTCCACCAATGTACTTTAACCTTCACTGTGGCTGCAAAGCAAGCTATATATTCTCAGTTCCATCCCCCTGCCCAAAAGAGCATGACAGTTGTAGTCATAGCATAACAGAAAGGCGTGTTGGAGTGCAGATGTGAAGCTATGCTCAGTGAGCAAGAACAGAGGAGAGGCAAAATTCAGCCTTCCCTGTGGCTGCTTGCGTCCTGGTGGGGACACAGGCAACTGATATATTTGACAAAACCCAGAAAGCAGCACAGCAGGTCAGGACAAGACTTGGGACATGAAGATGAAAACATGCCATGTACCTTTTCCCTCCTAAAAGCAGACATGGGGTAATGAGCAAATATGGCTGAGTACAGAAACAGCCCTTGCCTGACCTTCAAGTCCCAGCTTTGCGCTCTCCTACCCTGATGGTGGGTGTTTGATTTTTATCCCCAGTGCTTCTGTAGAAAACATGCACCTGCAGTTACCCGGGAATCTCCTATGGCTGCCATTGGTAACAATTTCCTGCGCAATATGCTGTAGAAAAGACACACAGATGCCCTCCAAGAATGTTTTGCTCTGCCCTGTGGACAGCTTCTCTTGTTAATAATTTTCTTGAGATAAATGAGACATCAAATTATTTTGAAGTTGTTCTCAAAGGTATGTAGATACTTCACTTTTTTGCTGACGGCTTTAATTATTCAGTGCTGCTGTAGCACCAGATGAAATATAACCACAGGAAAGGGCTCCTAACACCACAAATAATAACCAATTGAGAGGCTGGCATGTTAAAATCAGCAGTGAAAAACAGCTTATATTCTCTGACCTCTACCCAGTCAAATTCTACTGTTGCTATAGTTGCTATTCTAGAAAGAGTATTATTTCCCTTGGCTGAGAGTCACTTGCGAGAGAAAAGGAAAACATTGCCTTGCCTTGCATCTCTTCTGTGGTCCGAAGTCATTAGGTCTTATCAGAGGACTGATAACTTATTTACAACACAAAACTATTAAAAAAGGTAATTTTCTGTTGCACCACACTAGACATGCATTTCCCATTCACTCCCATGGAGACGCAGTGATTTCTTAACATCTTGAAAATTCTTAATAGAAATAGAGATAGAAATCAACTCAAACTAGCAACAGACATTCCTCAGGAAAACTGAACTCTCACAGCACATGCTGTGGGTTGGCCCCACAGCTGCAAATATCAAACTCAGTGCAGAAAAAGTTTATGACTCTCTGATCATAGGAGGCATTAATGCAGCAAAAACTGCTGTAGCATGCTGGCAGGGGCAGCTGGGTATTCCTGGGGTAGTATCCTTGCATTTGTCCTCTCCTTATCACCCAGGAGGCTTGAAAGTAGGATCAGATACACTTTTTGATTTCCATAGTGATGGGGAAGGGGCTACTCAACACCATGGTGGTTTTTTTTCATTCCCCAACACTGAGAAGAGGAAAAGGGGGGTGATTTAAGAGGCTGAGGCTTTTACAGAGGAATTCCTCCAAGAGCTCCAAGACAAATCTTCACAAGGGATCCACTCATCCATGGGGAGAGACAGTTGCTGGCAGGGGGTGGCCAGCGCAAGCCCTCCACACCAATCGCACTGACCATGCTGTGCCTATCCCATACCCCAGCTGCTGTTGGAGGGGGACCTGGCTGGAGGACAAAGCAGTATCAGGGCAGGCGGCCACTGCAACTTCTCTTCAACTTCTCTTCAGTCGCACAGTTTTAACAACACAGGATATGAAAAGCTTTAAATGGCTGCCAGATTTTCATCTGCTCCTTTTTGTTTGATGGTGCTACTTAAAGGCACAAAGAGCATGAGAGGTGTGCCTGTGATCTGTGCCATTGACAAACCTCTTCCTTAAAGCCACCCATCAATGGTTATGGCTCTCCAGCACACATAAGGGCCTTTCAGTCTAGGCTGGAGGGACAGTTGACAAGAGGCACACCGGGGTGTCTAGTCTGATATGCAAAACCTCCTGGATGGCAATGAAGATCTAATTAAAGCCTCATTCAAGGCACAGCTCTTTATGCCTCACCTTACAGAGTACTTTTTCCCCATTAATATCGCCATAAAAGATGTGAATTACAGCAGCACAACAGAGTGCTTGAGTAGCTTGGCAAAAGCTTGTCCTTATTTTCCAGACTCCTCTGCCCCACCACTGGTGTCTCCCTGCAAAGCAGAATTGGAGTATGACCCTCAACCAGCTCTACAGCCATCTTCTCCAGAGCAACCATCGCTCCACCAGCCCAGCAGACACCTACAGAGACACCTGAAAGTGTAAATCAGCTACCACATTTTGCAACAACTCAGGCTCTCCAGTGTCTTGTTCCCCACCATCCCCCAGAAACTACAAATTGCATCAGCAGCTGCAGGAATTTTGGCCACCAAACATTAAACTGACATTTCTTTTTTTTATCACTTATGGAAGCTTAAATAAAATAAAACTTCTCCATTGCTTACATTTGGGAGAAAGCTTTTCAAGCCATCTGAGCTTTTCTGTCAGGTTTATGAGATTTTCCTTGGCTTCCTTAAAACACATGCTGGGAGTCAGAAGATCTAGCCCAGAGCTGTTGGATGCTGCAACCAGGGGGACCAAACCTCTCTGAAACGATCTCAAAGTTCAAAGCAACACACATTGAGGAAATACATCAATGCTTAGATATGAATGGGAAAATGTTGCCATGTGCTCCTAAAATCTTGCTGAAATTGGGTAGAACAGAACCAGGGGCAGGACTCCTGCCTACAGCCAAAGGGATGTTATGAGTAAGGTCAAGAGCACTGAGCTGGTTGAACTGAAAAATGCATCACTTTGATTGACAGTGATGCAGGGCCTCACAGCATCCAAGCTACTCCCTGGGTTGTTCATAAATATCTTTTGAAGTGATTTTCAGTATGGCAACAGTTGGAAGGCCAGGCTGGAGAATAATTAAACTTAAGGAAAAACGGAAAGAAGAATGTGATGAGGAAGAGGACCTCGCCAAATCCTTTGGTTGAAATGTGCAGTTAGGTTCCTGTCTGGCAAAATTCAAAAATACTGGCTGGGAAATTTACTTAGTTAAGAAGAAAAGAAGAAGCTAAGTAATTAAGGTTCACATTATCCTTTGAGCCTGGCATCTACTTAAATTAGCTCATTTGATCTTTACTTTCTCCTTTAACCTGAGCAGTTTTGAAGGACTTATTGCAGGACACAAGCTCTGATCTGGTTTACCTTTTTGTCCTACTATCTATCCAATTTATTTATTGTGTGTTTTAATTCCTTTGTCTGCCTTTACCAATTTTCCCTCCGTGCACTGGCTGGTCTTTCTGCCCATGCTGTCAGCTCCCTTCCCACACAATGCATTTGGGCTTGTTTTGAATATATATTTTCTAACATGCAGGAATTTCCAAGCTTCCCTTTTCAGCAGGAAAAACATTGTAAGAATTCAAAAGAGTGGCAACCTTGGGCTCTGCACTGGAAATCCTTCTCTTTAACATCCCACTGCTTGCTTTGGAAAAAGGCTCTCAAAGCTAGACACAGTATCAAAGCTAAAAGTAGGTCTTTTAAATTTTATCAGCAATCTTCTACTTTGTTAGTGATTGCATGCTACCTGTTAACATTGTTTTTTAATATATTGTTATCACTCATCACAAAAGGCTAATGCTATTAGTACCTTCCATATTGTGCTAGAGAAAACAAACAAGAAGGCTGTTGTGATTCCTCACTCTGCCATTTTCATACATTTATAGACAGCGTATTTCTCCCTGCACACTCCAGCCAGCGCTACTCAGGAGGACAACTTCCAGGCATGGCTGGTTGGAAAAAGCCACACAAAACATACTCACATGTGTGAAAATGAGAGGAGATGAACTCTTTGTAGGCAAAGTAGTGAGATGTTCATTTATGTACAGGAGCATCCTATTGAACCTATTCAGAAGTGCTGTGTTTCCTGTCAGGATTTAAAAAAAAAAAAAAAAAGAGAAGTAGACGCTGTCAACAGCCAATAGTGTTATACTTCAGTTTGACTTTTAACTTAAAATACAAATACACTTATTTTAGTGAAATCACTAATGATTTATCTATGGAACCCTAACTGATTCAACCCCTACGAAATACTATAAGAAGACATTTCCTACAAGAGACATTCATAAGTGTGGATACATTAATAAAATACATTGAATGCAGCATTTTAAATGGAAGCATAACACTCCTGTTCATTATGAGCAGAGAATATGGGCCAGATTTTTGGATATATATCCATGATGTCTAAGTTAATCTTTTCCATTCTTTTTTCTTTTTCATCTGGAATTCATTATGGGGTATAATCCAGTAACACCAAAACATAGAATCACAGAATAGTTAGGGTTGGAAAGGACCTTAAGATCATCTAGTTCCAATCCCCCTGCCAGGGGCAAGGACACCTCCCACTAAACCATGTCACCCAAGGCTATGTACAATCCAGCCTTGAACACCGTCAGCGATGGAGCATTCACAACTTCCCTGGGCAACCCATTCCAGTGCCTCACCACCCTTACAGTCAAGAATTTCTTCCTCATATCCAATCTAAACTTCCCCTGTTTAAGTTTGAACCCGTTACCCCTTGTCCTCTCACTACAGTTCCTCATGAAGAGTCCCTCCCCAGCATCCCTATAGGCCCCCTTCAGATACTGGAAGGCTGCTATGAGGTCTCCACGCAGCTTTCTCTTCTCCAGGATGAACAGCCCCAACTTTCTCAGCCTATCTTCATACGGGAGGTGCTCCAGTCCAATTAGTGATAATTTCTCCAAGAGGTGTACAGTGCTACTCCTGATGGGAAATGGTACCTCCTTAGGCTACATGTGCTGAGCCCTATAGTACTAAATAGGTACATAAATATTAACAGGTATGAAGAAATCACTATGAAGAACTGCAGTATCTCACCAAAAAAGGCCCAGAAGTTTGTCCTATGCAAGAGCAAGTTTTAACCTTGCTGGTTTATTTGCATTCAGAACTTTCAGGTTTCATAATCCTGTTCTCACTTTCACATCTGAGACCACATTAACATGGCTTCCATTTAATCTAGGGTCTAAGAGAAGAAACAGAAAAGGGTATATCTTCTGCATAGTGGTTGTGAAATTACCCTTATCCTCTGATACATTAAAACTGAGGTGCTATAAATTTTGGTTGTCATGGAGATATTTTTCATGCCACTCCACAATTGGCCATCTGAATTCACTTTCCTTTGGGTTTTCTAGCCTAATTAACTGTTATATTTTTGCTGGCAGAGAGGAAAAACCCACATGAACGGTTTTTGGTGTGTGAGTGTATCCCTTATGGAGCAAATTTCATTTTTCTATACTATTAAAGCAAAATGCATAAGTGTGGCTTGTATTTATAGTGCAGAAAATGCAGTAATGCTCAGGTAGGAGTCAAACATTATCAGGTTTGAACACACAGCTGTTATTTATATCTCCATAACACAAAGCAGTGTTACTGCTTCCCAGTTACACATTACCGGTGCAGGGCAAGGCAATGATGTGGGTCGTGGAACTCTGATGGCAGGCAGCAACAAGCAGAGCAGACAGCAGCAGCAAACCTGGGCACACCATGACCCTCATTCACTGCTGCCAGCAGATCTCCAACTGCACTGGAATGACGGTGCTACACGCCAGTAGCACTTCTGACCCATATGGACAAACTCAGGATTCAAGCAACAGAAAAGGGCCTCTGGGCAGGGTCCAAAGTAGACTTGTGGCAATTATAAAAATACTGTGGTTTGTTTTCCTTGCCCTTATGGATTCTCCAAATTTATTTTAGAGTTCAAAGATGACCAAGCTTGTCAGACTGGGAGAGTGGGCACAAGCAACTTCACTCAAATGAGTGAAGTCTATATCCCCGCAAAATTTAGGCTTCCAAGCACCAGGTAAAGTAAAACACCCCTGGGGTGTTGGAACTAGATGACCTTTAGGTCCTTTCCAACCCTAACTATTTTATGATTCTACGGTCAGGTATTATTTGAAGAAAACACCTGGCAATACAGGTCATCCTACCCACTCCCTTGCGATGCAGTTGATAATAAATTCAAAGCTAATTTATCTGATGCTGTACAGTCAGTAACAGACAGGCCTCGAGATCAGCTTCCCTTATGCTTTTCAAATTAAAGCATCTTTGATGTACTTCTCTTCCTGCCTTTGAACATTTAGAGTCCATTGGCAACAAACTGAATGATTTGGTACTAAATAGACTCCCCTCTTCTTCCACCCAAGAGAACTAGCATCAGGTCTTAATTTACTAATGGACTATAGACATCCATTAACGTAGTGATTAATTCAGTGCTAAAGTGCCTGTAAGACGGAACCACGCTGAGCGCACGGGGAAAAAAATTACAAGTGACATCTTCCCAGTGAGCATCACAGGGCTTGGGTGGAAAAGTTAATTTAACAAAGAAATAATGGTGTACTTTATTCCTCCTCTGCAGCTCTGTGTCTAATTGCAGCATTTGACAACAATCCTATGCTCAATTCTGAATTTTTGGACAGGGTCCAGTCTTTTCCATCTTTCAGAAATTAAACATGGGGGTGGTTTATGCCACTGTAAACAACTGCAGCTCCCTCTGTGCTTGGCAGAGCATTGTCAGCAGCAGGGCAGGGCGCTGGCTCTCTACTGGGCTGACAAACCACACCACGAAGCCAGGAGCCTCCAGAGTCGATGCAAGCAGCTATTGCTTCTCAGACACAGCAATAGCCTGAATGACTTTTCATGTACATCACCCTCAGTGTCTTGTGTGCACATCTTCCAATGGCAGCCTGTCTTGCAGCCTCTGGGCTAGCAGCACATTTCATTGTTACCTCCAGATCTGCCTTTGGAGTTGCTGGTGAATGAGGTGGTTTCAAGTGCCGGGGAGTATGCCCCCAGCTTCTCCAAACCTCGTCACCACTCCTACAAAGTGAAGCTGAGTATTTGTCACACTGGCCTGCAGCTGCTTTTGTTGGTGTTTTAAAAAGACAGGGCAGGTGTTCCTCACATTTCAAATTCCCTCTGCTCATTGATATTAGCCACCTTCCTGAAAATAATAATTGCTGCCAGTGGCAATTATTACAATTAAAATGTTTACTAATGGTTTGCAATGCCCAGACTGAGCTAAGCATCATGTGCCAGGTCATGAATGAACTTAATTAGACATTATTTAGAAGTATGTCAGTTCATAAATTAAACACCTTTCCAGTTCTGTTAATTTGTAAGGTATCCATTGCATTCAAATGAGGAAGACAAAAGAGCAACAGAGCAGTTTTCACTTCGAGCCATTCAAAGCACTGTCATGGGTTCAGCAGTCGCAGTCATTTTTCTCCTTAGTAGCTGGTGCAGTGCTGTGCTTTTGACTTTCAGCCTGGGAACAGTGTTGATAACACCAGTGTTTTTAGTTACTGCTCAGTAATGTTTAGTCTGACCAAGGACTTTCTGAGCCTCATGCTCTGCCAGGGAGGAGGGGAAGCCGGGAGGAAGCAGAGACAGGACACCTGACCCAAACTGACCAAAGAGGTATTCCATACCACAGCACGTCATGCCCAGGATATAAAAATGGAGGGCAGAGACCCAGAAGGGTGGAGGTGCACTGCTTGGTTGGGCTGGGTATAGGTGGTGAGCGATTGTATTTTTTCCTTGCATTTCTCTTGTCATTATTATTATTGGTGGTAGCAGCAGTGATTTGTGTTATACTTTAGTTACTAAACTGTTCTTATCTCAGCCTGTGGGAGTTGCATTCTTTTGATTCTCCTCCCCATCCCCCTAGGAGCTGGAGGGAAGAAAGAGGGAGGAGTGAGTGAGTGAACTGCGTGAGTTATAGTCGCTTAAATCACAACAAGCACCATGAAGCAAACACATTTTTTTTACATGGTAGACTATCTCTTTTAGGAACACACCATCCAATTTAAATAAACACCAAATTAACAAGGCATAACAATTACGTGCCTTCGGGGCTGGCTAACATGAGCTTTCTGACGGATTTCATGCGGTAGAGTTTCATTTGGATTAAGGATCTGGGCTGCAGAGAATACCACAGCCTTGGAAAAAACTGTACCAGGTTATTACTGCTGGGTTTGTGGGTGCTATTGAGATATATATATGGCTTTTATCATCATTTGTGCTTAAAGTCAGAACACAAGCATGGTCTTGTGCTGTACAAGATCATCAAAAAACTGATTACTCTTAACTGGCAAAATGTTGCAGGCAGTGACTACATACCATGGTTTGACTGTATTAGTAGAGGTATGATTTCATTAAGGCTCTTTATGCTACTCTACTGATATGAAGTGATGACGTGTACTTCAGTCTCAGTCTTTCCTGTGATGCTTATTAGTGACCACTCAAGCAGGATTGAGGAATTACATAGAGGTAAGGATAGAAGCAACCAACCATCTGTTGATGGTTTATTGTGTACACAAAGCAAGCAACATCAGCTGTGTTATGCCTTGTTTGGTTTCAGTATTGATCACAAAATGACACTCCAGATGTATAAATAGCTTATCTGCAACAGGGAAAAGGTTTCAGGAGCAGAGTTTTTGTTCATCCACTGTCAGCTGAATGGTCTGGCTGACCCCGTGCCACACTGTGAGCATGTCCTGGTTTGTTCCCAGTATAAATCCTTCATGAATGCTGCTGCCTTTGGATGCGGGTAGAGAATTTTTGTTACTGTGCACCTTGGCAGGACGCACATTATTCAGTCAGGAAATCCAGTTACAGCCTTACTCAGAGAATGCAGTCTCATGGGCTTTAGACAAGGTGTTTCAGAGGGAGCCATGCTGTTCGCTCTGAAGGTGACTCTTGGATCTGGCTCTGTGCTCCTTCCCTTCGCTGCCTGTGGCACTTTGCTCGGAGAGCCAAGCACAGGCATCAGCCTCCCCAGAGGAGCTGTGGCTGCTCCTAGTTTCCATTCCAGACGCCAGCAGCACTTCCAGTGACAACAAGGCGCCTTCGTCTCCTGTTTATCAACCACTGAGTGCCATCCAGCAGCAGGGGACTTCTACCTCTCTGCTTTAATGCTATGCTATAACAAATGTAGCTCGGCTCCCAAGAATGCATTTGACTTCAAAGCTCTTGTGATCCATGTGACATACATACATTAGATTTAGAAATCCATTAGTCAGTCAAAGCTAATAATGGTGCTCGCTGCACAGAGCATTATCTTTCTCAGGAGCTGGCATGGCATGAATATGCATGTGGGAGGATGAGCATGCTTGGTACAAATGTATTTACATTAGATGGGCCCAGCAAGGACTTAATGTTCTAGATGGGAGCATTCATGATAACCTCAGAGCCTGGCACTACGGAGATGTGTTATCCGTAAATTGAGGTAGAACAAGACCTGCTGCTGATTTCCTTGCTCACGCCTGCTTCTGGATCAGGGCCTCAGATATTTTTCAGATATTAAAATAAACACTGAAGGTATCACAAGCATTTTGAAAGTTGGTGTCTTGAAGTTTTTCCCTAATTCTGCCACGGAAGAGGAAGATGGTGTTTTCTTTCAAAGCACAGTTTCTTCCCTCAGAAAGAATGGATCAAAGGAGATCAGAGATGACTGATGCCTGTAAATACCATACCTAAGCTTGCTGTGAGCAGAAAGGAACTGTACGTTGATTGGAGCTATGTTTACTCCTAATGCTACCAACAGCTGCAGCTGGGCTGGGCAGGGATGTCTCCCCCAGGGCTCTTGCCTTGGCACTTTTAACAGGCTATTTGGGTACACTTTATTGAGTATCTAGTAAATAGTTTTTAAGAGGTCTTATACAGGCTTGAGCCAGCTATGCTTGTCAATCTGGTGCTTTGTTTCCAATCGATCACCCATAAAGTTGTAAGCTGATTTTAACTTCCTAACACACTTACCAAGTGTTAATGGGACAGGGGGTAGAGGAAATTAAAAACAGATGATGACACTGTTGATAGTCAAAAAGGAGCCTCTATCTACTTTTGAAAGTTAATTCTTGGTTGCAAGAGAAGTGAATAGCCTAGACAGAAATGTGAGACACCGCCCTAGACGCTTGGCTGGATGTTACATTCACACAGCTTATCAGCTGGTGATTTATGGAGTGCACAATCAATCTCCACATATGCAAGAAGTCATCACACAGCACCAGTACAGAAACACTTGCGCTCATTGCCTGTGAGCACCAGCTGCAGCCCTGCTCCCACCCTGCTTGTCCAAGCGAACCCACCCATGCACCAGCTCCAATTCCAACCCAAAATGCTAGTGAACACAGCACAGTGTCCTGTAACCACTCAGTTCACTTCAGCCTGAGACCTGTGGTGGTGAAAACAACTCTTCCTAACCATGCTTTTGACGCAGCAGTAAAACTCAGCTTTACACCCACCGATACCCGAGCCAGAGTAGCGATTCTTATATCACAACAGGGGAATGTTTACTCTGCAGCAGCTGGTTATTTCATAACCTGCGGAAATTGGCAAAGTCACTTTCCTTTAGCCTCTAATCTCTGTTAAAACCTTGAGCCTCAAAACCCAAAATTCACCCAAAGAATATCCTGAACTGTAAAGCTTCAGCAGCTGCCTTCAAACCATGACAGCATTATCAGAGAGAACCGGAAACCTTTCTCTGAGATTCATCAATATTCTTGTGATACTCAGTAACACCAGCAGGACCATGATCTAGAGTAGAGCACAAAGGATAGCAGGACACATATTCTCAGGGACACCTAAACCCCACAGCAGCATTTCACAGTCTGCCCTCTGTGAACTATGCACAGCTATCCAATATAAGCCAGAAACAGAAGACCCATGAAGTTTAAAAATCTCCCACAAAAGCTTTTCCCCCACTCCAAGGCCAAGGAAAACAAACCGGCCTCGCAGCATGTGGTAGACAGGAGAACAGAGACAAAAAAAGAGAGCTTCTAATTAAAGCAAAATTCAGTAAGCCGTAGGCTTCTTTTAAAATGAAAATATTACCACTTTTTTGCAGCAGCGACCTTACTTCCGCCTTGAGGGTTAACACAATGCATAGCAGCATCTGCAGTCAGTGGAACAGCCCGAGAGCATGTGAAGTTTGGAAGATACTGGCTTTTTGTGTCGGGTTGGAGTTTTCTCACAGAGGTTTCAGTTCATTTCCTTCCATTTTGTTTAAGCGTCTATCAGCTCTGCATAACACACCATGCTCATCTCAGCACCCAGCCTTTGTGGCTCCCAATCATCCTATAAACATCCATTAAGTCCCACAGCTCCCTATGGGGATAGCAGAAACATGGCTCCACTCCAGGCGCAATACCGAAGCTGCAGGCTGCAGCTGTGCCACAGTGCAGAGTCAGGACTAAATCAGATATAAGTCAGACATTTGTTTCTCTTCAGACCTAGCTGCTGTGTATGACAGTAGCTAATTTAGACACACCTGAGCCAGGTATAATTAGCTGAGTGTATGAGGTATTATTCAATATATTATTATGTGAATGAGATAATAATTTTCCTATGGGTTTGCATAACAGAGCAAGATGAGGAGATGCTAATCTGTACTTCCAGCTCTCACTTGCGAGCTTAATATTAACATAATGACATAATATATTATATATCAATATTATATTAATATCTGTAATAATGCAGTAAGAATACTAATAATATTTGCAATTAGAAACCCTCAGGACTCACATAACCATATGCCTATCTCCTTCCTGAAGACTCATTCATCCACCACAATGTGACCTCAGGCACAATCTGACACATCATCAAAGTACTTGAAGTGTGAGCTGGTATACCATAATTTCACCTGTTCCTGTACAGCCTCACTCTGCTTAAATTCACAGTTGTCCAAAAATCCCACCCTCTTGCACTGGGCTGTGCTTTCATGATCATACACTGATGATGAAAGAAGTTTTCTTGTCAAGCATTGCTCAGCATGCTCTGCTCTGCCATTTGCGTGTAGGGTCCCTTTCCTGCCAGTATTTAATGGTGTATGGCATAAAGTGTTTGGCAGTATCTTGAGCATGACAGGTGGTATTTACAGCACACCTCTGTACTATTTCAATAGCCATGGTAATGCCTTGCTTCCTGACACCCTTCCTTTTGACCATCAGCAGCAGCACAGACAGACTGCCGATGCCTTGCTGTCTGCCTGACTTTGGCATCATAGGCAGAATGCTGCCCACATTATCCATGTAAGGCATTATCCATGAGATTCTCTCAAATATCACTGCCAGCAGTGGAGCCAAGGGGTGGTGCAACTCTCGCCCACATTCAAAAGGCATTTACACAACTGTCTGTGGCTGCCAGATGACCTGGTCATCAAGAGTCCCTGGCAGGCCACTAGAGCCATGGCATTGCTTGTGATCCTAAGCAATCGTAAGCTTAGGATGTTTGCTGTGGATGATTAGGTGAGTTGCAGTATAGGTGCATCATTGCTCATATTTGCTAGTGCTTTAGTAAAGCTCTAGTTCATAACGTGTTGTCAGGCTCTGGATAGGTGAGGCTGCCACTGTGCCACAGTGGAATCAGGCATGAGCACCTTAAAGCTTGTACCACTAAGTAACACGGCCACTTTGGGCATCTATGACAACATTACAGAAGCAGCTGAGCAGACCTGGAGCTGTTACTGAGGCCTGATTTTTTTTTTCAGCTATGAAACTCCAGTTGAAGGGAAGGTCAGAGAATTTTCTTTTCCTCCCCAGTTCTCCATTACGTGTTCACTCATATTTTCATGCAATAATTTCTATGAGAAATGCACACCTTCCAGCAACTAGCAGAAAATTCAGATAATGAAGACTGCAGCTCCTGATAAAAAATCTCCAGGATTAGCCCTAGATAATATTCACCTCTGCTTTTAAATTCATGCTTATATAGAAGGAAAAAAAAACCAGCTGATTTGAGAAATCAGAGATCCACTACAAATTACAAGCCATGAAATACTATACCTTGAAGGTGAAAGTTGAACCATTTTTTAACATAAGATAAGGGAGCCACATGTCTTTGTTTTAGCTGCCCAGATATGTTTTTGTATTACAGCAGCCTGGTGCAATGACATTTCTTATTTTGGCTGTCCATTTCTCACAGTGGGTTTTCTTCCTGATGTAGTAGCATAGAAAAAGACCGGGACTGGGACCTTAACATCCCTGTTCTTTGTTCCTGTCTGTGATTCTAAGATTCTTGTGTTTCCTGATACTACATGAATCCCAGCAAACAGATTTTCTCCTTTTAGGTTCTGCTGTTCATTTCTCCTGACGAAATACAGAAGCCTCTGTGCCTGACAGATGCCTGGGAGCTGCTGTGGCATCCTCGAGGCCAGAAGCAAAAGAAGGCCTGAAAAGCAGCTGCAGGATGATCTTACAGTGGGCAATGCCAGGTAGGCTGGAAGGAGCACCCCCAGTTTAGAAACAGCATGGGGGCCAGCCTGCATTGTAGCCACCGACACGAGAGCAGGCAGGAAGGGAAAGTTGTTTGCTATGAATTTTTGTAAGCATATCAGAGCATTGTGTCAGGATCCCGTTTGTACTGTGTATCATGTCATCTCTGCTGGCTACAAATGCAAAACCTTTCTGTACTGCTTGCAGTTATACACACATGTAGAGAGAAGACACCTTCATCAATGAAAAGGTCTCTTAGACACCAGAATAAAAATCTCAGGTTCAGGACTATTCAGACATATTCTGAATTGCATCTGTGACTTTCAAGAAAAAGGGTCTTGAAGGTACGCTTTCTTCCATTTCACCACACCTCTACACACAGAGTCTATATATGTTATTTAAACCTGGCCTCTGCAGTCTTTGGGTAGCTTTGCCAAAGAATAGGGTCAGGGCAGCAGAGCTACAGGTAGTAGAGACTACAGGGGCTTCTGCATCCATTGTAGTATCCTAAAAGCTCATCTTTCCAGAGGGATATGTGCCTGTTTACCCTCTCGTTCACCTACTGAAAGAGCTGGAACAGTAAAATTCCCTCCACTGACTTTCCTCATAGACTGAGCATGAACAAGAAATAGATGCCTCTGGAAACCTAACCATAATACTCACTGCTTCATAGCCCCCGAGCAGTCCCCACAATTCTGTGATGCCATTTGTTGCAGGTTTTTTCTGTGTAAAACATTTTCAGATTCTCCGGAGGGCAAGCAGAAGCCCAGCTTCTGCTTCAGCCCCTCTGCCACAGTTCATTCTCTGGGTCATTGTCATTCCTCACTAATCTAATACATTTTCCAAGCCAATTAATTCAGGCTTCTGGTCACAAGTGGTTGTGGTCTGAGCATGCTGAGATTCAACACCAGGCACTTGCTCCCCCTGTGCAGCAGCCTCAGCTGGCAGCAGCACATAGCTGGAAGCTAAGGAGGTACTACAAGCGCAGACAAAATACTGCTGCTATCTGGCACTACAAAGCCAGGCTCAGATAGCGTGCTGTCCCTCAGAGGTACAGAGATGAAAAAACTACAATGTGAAGAACTTAAATATTTCATCACAGACTTTGCTCCATTTTGTTCTTCATTTACATTAGTAATACACATTTTCAGACTAAAAAAAATAAAAAATGAAAGTATTCCTTGGCTGGCTTCTGGTTAATGCTTGAGACGTCAAACAGCACCTACTTCCACCCTTGTCGTGGTTTAAGCCCAGCCGGTAACTCAGAACCACGCAGTCATTAGCTCACTCTCTCCCTTTCTCCCCCCCACTCCCGGAGGGATGGGGAGATGGGGAGGAGAATTGAAAGAATATGACTCCCATGGGTTGAGATAAGAACAGTCCAGTAACTAAGGTATAACACAAACCACTGCTGCTACCACCAATAATAATAATGATAAGGGAAGTAACAAGTGAAGAGAATACAACCGCTCACCACCTGCCGACCAATACCCAGCCAGACCAAGCAGTGATCTAACCCTTCTGGGTAACTGCCCCCAGTTTATATACTCGGCATGACGTGCTGTGGTATGGAATACCTCTTTGGTCAGTTTGGGTCAGGTGTCCTGTCTCTGCTTCCTCCTGGCTTCCCCTCCTCCCTGGCAGAGCATGAGGCTCAGAAAGTCCTTGGCCAGACTAAACATTACTGAGCAGTAACTAAAAACATTGGTGTTATCAGCGCTGTTCCCAGGCTGAAAGTCAAAAACACAGCACTACACCAGCTACTAAGAAAAATGACTGCTACTGCTGAATCCAGAACAGCCCCCTACACCTCAGGAGCAACGAAGCAGTATTACCTAAATGGTCTCTGCTGGGAATGACTGTCCACAGAGCTCCTCCATCAGCTCCAGGCCATGTGCAGATATATTACCCTGGGATTCAAAGGCAGGCTCCTCTGTAAACACAAAGGAGCACAGCCTACATCCTGAACGAGTACCTTCATGCGCTGGAGTAGCAGATGCTCTTTCAGATACATCTTAATACTTCACCCAGTGCAGGACACAGATGCTGCCAGCACATGTCTTGGCACCGCCATGGAATGCTGTAGCCCAGACACAGCCAGGGTGCTGCAAGGCACTTGGCATGGCATCCTCAGGGGAGGGAGAGGGCTTGCGGAGCCAGAAAGGAAAGGACAGAAAAATCACAGTGAATTGTGGCAACTGGGAAATAAGCTGCTTTAAAGAGGAAATATTTTCTTTTGCTGAGGAAGGTTGGAAAAGAATAAGAAATGGGAAAGAGAAGTCAAACTAGTAATGAAGCAGAGAATAACAATGGACTATGATAAAAGATTATGCCATAAAAAAATCAATCTCTTATTTGGAACCAGTGTCTGAAGTAGCAGTTGTACAACATTTTTACACCACCTTTCTAATGATCCTGGGACTCAAGAGGAAAATATTCCATTCTTGAACAGCTTTCCAAAATGCTGTTGTACAATTGCAGCTTCCAAGCGCAACCTGCAGCAGTTAGCTGAACACCACCAGTACAAACTCTAACCCCATTCTGGTGGGAACAGAAAATATCAAACCCTATTTAGATAGCAGACAACCCTGGAGGAGGGCTCAGTAGCTCAGACCAGACAGGACCATTCAAAATTTAATATCAGCTAATTATTTATGACCATTTTTAATGCCTCACTGAAATCTCCCTGTAAAGTTTTCAGGGTTCCTGAGCTGTAATCCACTGCAGCATCATGGCAAGAGCAGAGTTTGACACTTAAAATTACCTGTCTCAAGCAGGGGCTTGAAGATGGTGGTCTCCAGAGGTCCCTTTCAGCCTCCATTATGTTATGATTATAGGAAGAATCAATTTGCTCTCAGTGAAACATAACACTAGGATTTTTGAAGGGATGTGAGAATAAGGTTGCCAAATCCCAAAGAACTTAGAAGGCATATTGGTTCCTAAATCCCATACACTCTAACAGTTCCCTGGCCATTTCTTAAAGGTCAATGTCCTTTCTTCTTTAGCCCAAATGATCAGAAACCTGTTTAAATGAAAGCTAGAAACCCTGCTGCTCAGTGACCAGAAATCAGCCTGAATACTCTTATCAGTCTCTTTTAGTGCTATAAACGTGTTGCTAATTGCAAAGTGATACAACTAAAATTGCTAAAGGGAGATTATCCTAGCTGCAAAATGCCACTGTGCTTGATGAAATCATCTGCAGGAGCTAATGCCTTGATTAATTTTTCTAACATCTGTTCAGAGAGCAGCAAGAAGGCTAAAGCCTTGCATTGGTGATGTAAAATAACAGCAGCACAAGGGACTTTCTGTTCCTACCCAGGGGCAGCACATTTGTAATCACTGCAGGTAACCACCAGCAGCTTCACAGGAGGATTAGGGAGGGATGTGGGCCACAGGATAGGAGTTGCTGTCTTTGCTGATAGAAGACGGCTTCATGTCTGAAGCATCACTGCTGCTTCAGCGGGTGCCACGGATGGGAAGCCAAAGCTCATGCTGTGTGAGCCGGAAGGTGGAAGACTGAGCAGCTAAAGAGCTTAATGAGATGATCTCCCCATGTGCTGGAAACAGCATGGCACAGGCATTTGCTACAGTGTAAGGAAGGTACTGCGGCTCTTCAAACAAATCCACCTCATCACTAGGATCAACTCGTGTGTTCCATGCACACAAAATCAGAGCAGAGGGAGGTTATAGGGTTTCACCAGCTGGGGATTTGCTTGATCTGCAAAATCAAATGCAAATAGCCACTGACACAACAGACCAAAAGGTCCAGTAAAGAGATACAAACTCATGCTTTTCTTTTCTGACACCACATTATTCAGGGGAATGGTCTGCAGAAAGGCCAACAGTGGCCAGACACCCTGTACAGCTGGCCAGAGATGTTCACATTACCGGCCACAGACTGGCAAGACAAATGTGGCTACCAGAACTGAATGGGAAGAGAAGTCACGTGGTGTATTAAAGAGCAAAGATCTAAAGGCAAAACAAAATGCTCTCCCTATACTCATTTTATCCCTGAGAAAGCATCATGCCCAACAAGTCACCCTGTGGAGCCATAGCATGCTCAGATGGTGCACAGTCCAGACAACTATGCCAAATAACCCAGGAACCAGGGAAGGAAATGACCATTTCCAAAGTAATTTTTAATTACATCATATATATTTTTGAGTCTTCAGATCATCCTGACAAGAGCTCAGAAACCACAACTTCTTCCCATTGCCACTTTCTGCACTAAACACTGAGGGAAAAAATGCCCACAGTAAAGCAGTTCATGTAGTGCATACTTTGGGAACAGACTCAGTGGAGAATGTCATGATATTCTCATGAAGGTTTCCTGGTCAGTATATGAGTAATTGTTTTAGGGGTTTTTAGTTTAAAAGCATGAGTCAATATTCAAGTAAGAGTTGGTATCTCCTGTGACTAATAGTTGCCTGTGACTGAAACATTCACAGCAGTTCTTAATGTGTGCTATGACATAGGAATCACTATTTAAGTTTGCTCGGAAGCCAACTGTTACCAACACCTCCAGGTTTAAGGAAGCATTTGCGTGTAGAGCTGACTAAAAACATGAGGCCCTTTATCTTAAATATGAGCATTTCCCCTGAACTTGTAGAAGGAAAATGTCCTTGCTGCAGAATAAAAGCACCATCTTGGAAATGAGGAGACACCAGCTCAGTTCTGTGCTCTGTCCAGGCTTGGTGAATGCTCTCCAGCAAGTCCCTTAAACTCTGCTTACATTTTCATGCATAAAATAGAGCTATCTCATCTTTTCACCCTCTTTTTTTGTTATTTTTAATCTCTCTGATGTAGGAACTGTCTCAAAGTATATGATTTGTTTAGTGCAGCACAGTACTGGTGAGTCCGGGGCACAATGGACACCTCCAATTTGCATTAACTTCAAGGCATGCAGTCCCACAGCAGCAGTTTCAAGGACTTCAACCTCTGAACTCTATGGCTGCCAAGAAAGGCTGTAAATGCCCCATCCCTGGAAACATTCAAGGTCAGGCTTGATGGGGCTTTGAGCAACTTGGTCTAGTTGAACATGTCACTGCTTATTGCAGAGGGGTTGGACTAGATGACCTTTAAAGGTCCCTTCCAACCCAAACCATTCTATGACTTGCTCAGATGCTAGCTGAGCTGGAGTCTTCTCACCCCACGAAGATGCTTCTGTTGTTCTTACCCAGTGAAGGAAAAACTGCATGATTACAAAACTAGAAAAGGTAAAAAACTGCACACAGTATTCCCCAGAGCTGAACACTTACAATATCTGCAGAAAAGCATCTGGTCTTAATGTAGAAAATAATCGACACAGTGCATTTCCCATGAAATGCCTTTGTATTCTGCAAGAGATTACAAGCTCAAAGGTTCAGTGCTTAATTTTCCTGAATACTCTATAAACACACATGTAATCCTAACATTCATGCCTTTAGAACACTGCACAAGAATTTCTACGGTGAATTACCAATTTCCATAATCCTAAATCACTTCTTGCACTGGGATTTTCAGGACTGAAAGCTGCCAGTCATCTGTTAAAGGGTGCCTGCACCCTTTAAAATGCTGTCAGCAGAAAGACCACAAACTGATAGACAGACGCATCTGAATGTAATCAGAATTGGCATAAACCTTTCTTCAGCCTGTTTCTATGCAAGCCAGAGCCCTGCCGTTCCGTGTGCTCCAGGGCATTTAGTTGTCTGTGGTTTCATGTTTGCACACTGTCCCAGCAGCCATGCAGACCAGGGCCAAACCTCCCCCAGGTTCACGGATGGGGTTTGGGGCCAGAAGCAGATGTGCTGAATTATTGCAAGAGCCTGATCTTGAGGGGTTTCCAGGGAGGCTGGAAGCAGAGAGCAGTGAAAATCTAGTAAGAGTTTCTGCCTACTTTAGAGTTTCACTCTCGTGATGGAAAAGTGAATGAGGTAAAATCATTTGGAAAAAACCCTAAAATTAAAAAAATAAGCATGACTGTTTCTCTCCTTTCTTTCGAATGAGTCCTGTAGCTCTGCCCATTTCAAAACCACCTTTTGTTCCATTTTCTCAAAGAGACACTTCCCTTCCTGGCTCTCATGAGCCCTTTCCATAGACTGCTTGAGCCCACCACTCCCTCCTTCCTCTTCGCCCTTTTCAATCTGGTTAAATTTGCTTTTTCCTCAAGTGGCACAGATCATTTCAAAACAGCCTTTCCTCCCCTTTTCATATTAACACTTTCCAGTTATTTTCAAAACTCAATCAAAACCCAAAGCTTTTTCCATGATTTTAACTATCCCATTTTTCCCATTTTATGTGGGTATTTTCCCCTGCTGTTAAGTGCTTTGCAATGTTATTAGTATAACAAATATCAGACACAGAGCTGAGCTGTGTTGTGCAATAGTGTCCAGCCTAAAACTCACCCACACATTTAGAATAATCCTCAATAGACTGCTCTGTGGGCTCCAGCTCCCCACTTGTGGGTGTGCCCCCAGAAGGCAGCCTACTGTCCATTTTCCCTTTTCCTGGTTTTTTTTCCCCCATGAACTGATGTCAGTAATGAATCTATGGACTGGCTCCACTTAATCCACGATCTTTCCTGTCTGTTTGAACTGGACAAGAAGCTTGTATTTTCCCACAAATGTTACCTTCCTTCTTTTGGAGGCAGCCACCTTCAAAACTGAGCAACTAACATCACTCACAATGCATTCCTGAGTTTTTTCATATCCTGCCAATCAGAACCTCATCTGCTCAAAATCTGAAAGCAAATAACCATAAAGGTATATCTAAAACATGAGAGAAATGCATCCAGGAGTAGAGCTCATAAAAACAAAATTTCAGGAGAGACAAGCTAGCAAATACTGGAAAAAGAAGAGACCACAGGACTACAGAGAAGAAAAGCAACCCTAGACCTCATTTTCTGATATTATAAGGTTATGAGTAAATTAAATTGGCACAACTTTCCAGAATGAGCAATGGGACAGGCTGAAAAGACTTTGCTGTAGCCTCATCAGCAAAAAAACTAAACTTACAGCAGATGAACAAAAAAATAGAAGGTGTGGGTGGTGTGTCAGAGAGGATGAAGAAAAATATCTGACCACTTCCTACTTTTGTTCAATGCCATGTAGACAAAATATATCATACAGACATCCCCTGGGACACAGAATCACCCTACCAAACCTGCAGGGGTTACACCACGAGCTGATTCAGCTTCCGTTTCAACCCCTGGAAAGATGAGGCTGACCAAAGCTCTCCAATCCAGCTGTCACCAGTAACAGAAAGTGCAAACATCCAGTACGAGTCGTTTATGAGGCTGATGTAATAGCCTGGAGACATTCCCATGCCTTTCCAGATGAAGACCTAGGAATACTTGTGGTAGTGAGAACTTCCATGGGATCTTTCCTAAGTTGGTCTTGGAGGGACAAAAAATGATTCAAACTAGACAGGAGAGTCTATTAGGGCTAAAATTATTTGTGCATGCAACATGTTCAGGGACTTCCAATATCTGAAGGGGGCCTATAGGGATGCTGGGGAGGGACTCTTCATTAGGGATTGTAGTGAGAGGACAAGGGGTAACGGGTTCAAACTTAAACAGGGGAAGTTTAGACTGGATATGAGGAAGAAATTCTTGACTGTAAGGGTGGTGAGGCACTGGAATGGGTTGCCCAGGGAAGTTGTGAATGCTCCATCACTGGCCGTGTTCAAGGCCGGGTTGGACATAGCCTTGGGTGGCATGGTTTAGTGGGAGATATCCCTGCCCCTGGCAGGGGGGTTGGAACTAGATGATCTTAAGGTCCTTTCCAACCCTAACTATTCTATGATTTTATGACTTCTGGGATTTACATGGGCACAGCATCAGACTGCGAGCAGGCAGGTAACTGCTACCTTTCTAACTGGGATGTTACACAAGGAGGAGGGTATAGGCAGTGGTGTGTGCCATTCAGTGCCTGCACTGCTTCAGCACCTACTGAAAGTGAGGAGGTGGCATACCGGGCCAGATGTGGTTGGGATGCTCTCCTGTTTCCATGAGTTCTTTTTCTGTAGAAGCACCTGTTGAGGCTGGTGCTGTGCACAGGCAGATCCATAGAGGCAGTCCACCCATAGGGGTCACCACCCAAAAGAGAAGAGGGAAGAAAAGACAAGGGAAGAGGCAGGTAGCTGGAAGACTACAAATAACTGACAAGGTGATGCATTAATTAACATGACAGCAAGCATTTTCATAACAGAAAGAGCCTAAGTACTGTCAGGGTTTGGGTTTTTTTTGTGGAGAACAAGACAATGAGAGCTTGAACAAACTTTAGAGAACTACTGTTTGCAACAGGCATGTCATTTTTGGAGAAATACACACCATCAGTCCCTGAAGGACCAGGCAACACCCGGGCATTACTGTTGGATTGAAAGTTTCATGTTGAAATGTGACAGTTCAGCCCTAGGAAAAAAAACATTGTAAATGTTGGCCTTAGCTTTTATATTAAAAGCCCCTGGTGAAGAGGGGACAGAAATACATGGTATTTATGACTCAGATGGGCCAAGTCCCACTTCCTGCAGTGCACACACACCCCATTGCAGCATCCTGCACACAAGGTGTCAGGCTGTCCTGCTCAGCAATAGGCACAGTGACAATAAATGGCACAAGATGAGGTGGTTTATAACAGGCTCTGCAAAGCCCACAGACCGCTGTAGTTGCTGTACAGGCTGATGTTACTGTGACTATATAATTTAAGCCTCAACCTTATCCTTAGTCAGAGAATACAACACAATTAAAAACAAAAACCCAAACACACATAAACAAGTAAATCTCTGCCAGAACTAAAACTTGCAAGCAAAAGTTATCAGACATTCGAGCCAAAGTCAAGCACACAGTGAGTAGATATGTCTAAGTCTAGGTGCTTTATGAGGCCAGGGAAACATGAAGGTATAGTGGGGCTGTGGGAATGTTTTATCAGGGACATATGAGGAAGAAATTCTTTACTGTAAGGGTGGTGAGGCACTGGAATGGGTTGCCCATACGACTGCCAGGCAGGTGGACTTGGCCTCACTCACCCTGTCAAAAGCTACAGGCAGTGAGGCAGAGCCTCCGCCAGGCATGTGGAGCCAGGGAGGGAAGGGACAATGTGGCAGTGATATGGGCCCTTGACTGAAGAGCTGGACTAGGGCAGCAGGTATGTCACAGGGGATGCCTGCCAGCAGGCTGGCTGCTCCCATCACCAGTAATGTGGAGACAACATGTCCTTCACTGTACATAGCAGCTTGTTAGTGATTTTCACACCAGAGAGACCCCTAAGCAATAGCAGAGCCTGGGAGAAACCTAGTGGGAAAGCCACAGAGAAAGCCCAGGGAGCAATGCCTCTGCTCAGGAGGAACAAAGAGTTACTGGGGAATTAGTACTAGCAATCTCATGGCTTTTTTACTTAAGGAGCTAGAAAACTTGGCTCTAGCTCTGGGTGAAACTGGGCTGTGAATAGGTCACCCCACTTAGGAAAGTGGGGTGAGTTTTTGCATTGGGCAGGTTAAAGTAAAGCATTCAGAAAGGTAGCCACAAGGGTTACATGGCTTTCTTAAGTTGCTTGTGTTGTAGATTGTTTTTGGTCTGCCAATGAAGTTTCTCAGTGCCTTTCACTACATTAAAAACAAGAAGCCAAAGAAACAAAAGCCCTGCTCACCTATAACTCACATCACACCCTCCACAGGAACATAGGAACTAGTATTTTTCTTTTCAAGGGCTACCAAGCAATTCAGAGATCTCCTCCATCAGCAACCACCAAGCCAGGCAGACCTCTCTGACTGCTCTTTTCCCAGTACTGAGACCAGCATTTGGTGACTGAACTGCTTCTAAGAGGACATTAAGAGCTTCAAAACCTGCTAGTTCCCTTGAGGCTATTTCAAGGGAATCCTGGGAAGTTTAGAAACTGAGACTATATCATGAAATGGCAATTGCATGAAAGAATCACTGCAGGAAGCACCTTCAAAACTAGAAGCAGTGAGCTCATGACTAGGCATAGCTGAAGCTTCACGTGCTATAAAATGCCCTTTGGGTAATTTTATCACAGGTCAATAGGCTTCAGCCTTGAGAATTGCTATGAAATGGTAAGTAGCTCCCACCCAACAACTATGAACAAACTGATGGTACACCAACAAACACGAGAGCAACAAGGTTGTTTGAGATGCCGCCTAGCTTGGCATCTTTCCAGGTATGAAAATCAGAAGGGCAGCTTTTCCCTCTGCCGTGCTTAAACTAGCAGTGTAATTCTGTGCCACCACACACAAGTGGGCTCTTTCCATGTGCCTTGCTCAGGAACCTAAGAAATAGTTAAATATCTGTGAGAGAAAGATGCTACTGGCACAGGGCTGACACCTGCCCTTCAATATGCATGCCCTGCTTCTGCTGTCAAGGTAGATCAATGTTTAATGCAATGGCCTTGACAGAGTGCTGTTAATAAAGATGCAGAGAGCAAACAGAAACATCTGAAATAGCAAGGCCACGTCACATAGCTTGCTCTTCAGGGATCTGATCTATTTTGTCGTGAATTTATGACAAGCATTTAAAAAAATGCATAAATAAGGGCCCCATCCTGGATCTCTATCTTGGGTAATGTTCTTTTCCACATCTGACCACATCTCAGGGTAGCGTGGAGAGCATAACACACGTGGCTGCCCATTTGCCCTGACCACTGATGCACAAGGGAAAGGGGAGCAGTAATACAGGACCATGGTGTCCCTGCACTGCCTGAGGGAAAGGGAAAGAGTGGTGTAGGACCCTGGTATCCCTGCAGTCTATTTCTGCTACTGGCAGAGCTTGGCTGCATGTGGGGGACACTACCTAAACAGTGTGGGATGGACCTTACTTACATCACATATCTCTGTCCTTTGTGCAGGTCACCTTCTAGAATAAGTTGTCATTCACAGTTTACCCCCTATTAGAATATTTGTTGAATATAGAAGCAAAAAAATACATAGCAAAGGACTAAGTGGTAGTTTATGCATGCATAAATCTTGTTAAAATAGGTATTTGCTGAAGCAGTGGGAGGTTTTGACCCTTTAAACCAGTAATGGGATTTGTGCTCAGAATTTCACCCTGATTTTATGAAAACGTGTTCAAACAGCACTTACTAAAAGCCTGACTTAGGACAGTGAAAATGTGTGTGCAGAACACAAACCAGGCAGGTCTGGGCTGAGCTGCACACAACGTGAATCAACAGGCCAGGGCAACAGCAGGGACCAGGCAACACCAGGGGTAACCTCAGCCTCATGGTCTTCTGCTCAGTCAGGATGCAGCTCTGACCCCATAAATAACATCTGAATTATACATCACCTATCTCTCTCTCTTGCCATTAATTTCTTCTCTCTGCCTCAACCTCTCTCTCCCCTAAACACTCTCAAAGCCACACATACCTCTCATAACACAGCCCTGCCCTCAGATTCACATCTCCACTTCAAAAATCACCTCTTCCATGACTCCTCATTGTTAATCTCCCCAACAATCACTTTTCCACTAAATACCTGAATTGAATTATCTGACTGTTGTCCAGGCCAGACAAGCTTGCAGGCCTGTAAGATTATGAACACAAGCAACACAGTTAATTCTTTGTCTTGTAGGCACTATTCTCTTTAAAGAGTTTTTTAATATCACAAAATAATGTTTTATTCTCTGTATTAAGAATAAACAAACCTCCAAAGATTTTTTTCTTTTTCAGTTCAGGAATTTATCCAGACATCTGGATGCTTGTTTGCAGCTTCTCCAAATTTTATTGGCCGGTGCATTATGTTGGAAATCATGAGATTTCCAATGGATTTTTGGTTTTTATCCAATTGGAAATACTGCGAGGAGTTTTTCCTCCCAGCCTTCCAGGATTTCTAGTTCATGTGCCGGCTGGAATCAGCATATAAAGAGGAGCATAAAAAGAAAGCCGTGATTAAGAAAAGCTGAGGAAATATTTGTACTTCAAAGGTATCTTTTCAGCTTGGGGTGGCAGTTTTAATTATTTTCTAATGAAGCGAAGCTGATGAAACCTTACTTTGTGTGACTGTTTAGATGACCATTCATAGAAGACTAGGACACTGAGGAGGCAAGACCTACGCCTCTGCCAAGCTTGCGTTTATGATCAGTTAGTGTGTCTGATGGGTATCTGAATTCCCCAGTTTTGAATTAGAGATGGATTCTTATTTCAATTTCTGAGCTTCTCAGTTCTCCAGTCTCCACACCTCTCTCAAGGACACCTGCCAGTTCTGCTTTTGCCACCTATTTTGCAACATCAGTGGAAGGTGAGAAGATCACTGCTCTGACTTCAGTGACGCTTTTTCCCATGCCACTCTCCAGCGAAAAGATGGAGAGAAGTGGATTGATGGAAAGAGAAGAAACTGTGCCTGTGGGAGGGCAAGATAGAGATGCTCATGTGACAAACAAGGGGATATGAAAAGGAGGAGGAGGTTGAGGAGATATAGTCTGAGATAATGGAAAAAATAACAAACACATGGCCTCCCCCCTTTCTCCAAAATCAGCCTAAATCTGGAAAAATACAGCAAAAGATAAAGCACGAAATCCAACCAGGGGATGGTAGTGAAAAAAAAGGGGGAGAAACAGTAGGAGCTAGGGAAACACCATGCCAAAGTGGAAACAAATAAATGGTCTCCTCCTATAAAGACACAGCCTACACTTGTTGACTTGGTAGAGCCCTAAGGTACTCAGTTACCACGTAAGCAGGTCAGCTTTAGCACAGCCACAGCAGCTCCATACCAGAGCCCTGCTGGAAGTTGTTCTCTGTAGATCAAGCTGACTTCCAGGAAATCTGCTCTTAGTGAGCATATTAAAACAGGATTCCAGGAAAACAGATGTCATGCACTTGGAAGAATTATGCATTATATTTAATTTCATCATTGCGTAAGGAACCAACAGCAGGTTTCAAATAATGTGGGCTCTGAAAGCCATCAAGACATTATCAGCAAATTTACGATATGAGGCATAGAGCACACATTCAAGGTCACCAACAGGTGATGTTGCAGACAAAGGCAGATTAGATATCCCATGTCTGCTGTGGCCCATGTTTCCAATGGCTGTTCGCCAGTAGCTGATCAGAGAATTTTGCTTTTGTTGATCAGAGTAACTGAATGCAGTGTCATTTCCTTGAAAGCAATACCTGGCAATGTCACCTAGGGAAAACACAGATACTTGTCTAAGAAGGGACAGGGGTTTTTTGTGGAGCACACGGAACAGAAGGTAGGCCGAACTTTTGTTAGTGCTGTTGCTGTTGTGAAGTCTGCCCTATACCAAAAGGCAATAGTTACATGGTATTTCCTATAAAACATAAAAAGCCCCTGAAAATTTAGCTGAGAATCATTCACAACATGTTTAAGACTTCCAAAGCCAACAGAGCAAACCAGAATTCATTAAGAGAGAAAATAAGATTGTAATTAATTAACTTATTGAAATTATGAATCAAGGACTACACAGGAAAGGCTATGCATCACTTTGCAAGCTATTCAGTTAATCAAATAACTGGACAGAAATATTTGCATTAAAAAGTTGCACAAAAAAGTGCTGATCACAGTGTTTAATAATCCAAATTGTTATTTCTACAAACTCTATTTCAAGTCTGAGACCTATGTACAAAAATTTCCACTAGTATAAAGGGAGGTTTGGGACTGTGCCCTTTGTGATTAAAACAAAACCTTTCTCTGGAGCACCCTGACACACAGTCAGAGGGACAGTTGGAAACTCACCCATGTTATGCCCCTTTCTACTTCTGCAGAAGGCTCTGGACAATAGGATTTTTGTGACACCTCCTAAGGACAGCTTACAACACGACAAGAGGACCCTGGGATTGCAATAGCCAAAGGTCAACCTTTACATTTTCTCAATATAATTATCCTTTCCCATAAAGAGCAGTTTCCACAGGCACCACTTGAACCTCAGCCCTCAGCTCTGCCCTAGCTCAGGAACTCAACCTGGCCCCACGTAAGCTGCACTTTGGGGCACAACTGCACCAGCAGCCCTGAAGGTATCTTGGCTGCCTAGTCCAAGCCTTCTCCTGCTGTGTGTGCCATCTGTCTTTTCCTTGGCATCCTCATCCCAACCCTAATCCAGCCCTTGGGCTGAGATTTATAGGAGGGGAGCTCAGGAGCCAACTGGCCAAGAAGCAGCCCTCACTGCACTTGGCAGTCCCCTCCCAGCCCACTCTCCCACAAGTACTGGCTGTTGCTTCCTTGGATTCCAAACCCAGTGGAAGCTATCATGATTTTTATGTGTTCAGGATCTGAATGTTTTATCAAGCTGTTACAAACGCATTTCATTCCAGGCACATGGAAAGGCGCAATCCAGACTCAGTCTCACTTCCTAGCCAAGTGAAGGTTCCTCTTCTTTGTCTGAAACACTTTAATTTTGAATCTGTTATTTACCTAGTTTTATGTCTCTCCTACTTCTGCTTTTCACTGATTTAAGACTTTTTGTCTTTGTAGATGAAAGCAGCAGTATACAACAGTCACACTGAGTCATGAGGTCTCTCAAATTGCTTCAAATCAGAATAATTTAATTCAGCCATTTGAAGTAAATGCAAGGTTATTAATATGCCAAGTACAGTGCTTCATTGCATCAACTTTTTCCCCAAGTTGCAGCATACTTTACAAGCAATAGACCTGTAAGGTTTCGTTTGGTGACACTAAGATGTAGTTTTTGCCCTTTTGTCTTTCCTGCTCTTTTATTTTCTCCACAGATCTATTTGCTAAAATAAATTGAAATTGGGTAAAAGAGTATCAGGCACAATTTATACTAGATATATCTGCAATTACTAACTCTGAATTAAACATATCCCTTCATGAATAATGAAGCAGAAATAGGCCAGAGGAAAAATGAGATAAGATCTTCAATCCATGTATTTTTAATTGCTTCATTATCTAAAATTTGGTATGAATAGCAGTGGATACAGTTTGCTGTTAATGCACAAAAAGAAATGAGAATTTTCAACCAAATCACAAAAGGCGATCAAAAATTAATTGTGTGCTGTGATCAAAAGTGATTTTGTGGCAGAGTGACATAAAAAAAATACCATTTATATGCTAATAATGAACAAGTCATATTTTTTCATTTTGATGCAAAATAAATTTTATTTTCATTTTAATGAACTGTAATGAATTATAAGCTGTTTCTTTTTATCTTTAGGTAAAAGCTGGGGGAAAGATGATGGAAGGTTGACAAAAAGACTGCCCCTAAATGAAAACAGCACAGCATGATCCTTGTTTTGACCTGTTAAACTGCTGACTTGGCAGCCCATGGTCAAAGGCTGCTTTTAAGACTCAAGGTGTGCACTGCAACAGACAAGATCTGGGAAAACACTCCTTCGCAGGGCAAAAAGAGAAATTCATCCACAGTAGGTGGAGGAAGCCAACCTTTATTTCCTACAAGCCCAAGCAGCCTCAGAAGGGGGTCTGACATGTATTCATCTGCATAGATGAGGCAGCTCTAAGCCTAGGGATAGCTTCTGTAACTGTTGATGAAAGCATCAAGCATCACAAGGTACACTAGATATATTTGCAGTCCCCAACTCTGAATTAAATATGTTCCTTCATAAATAATTGAACCAAAAAAAGACCAGAGGTACTAAAGAAACTGATCCAAAGACTATTAAAGCCAATGAAATGTCTCACATTGATGCATACCATATTAATAAATAATTATAGAATAGGGCTTCTTTGTGGTAGTTCCTAGAAGCACCAAGCACAGTAAGGATCTTTATCACTTCAGTTGCTGCATATAATGCAAGAGATAGTCCTGTCCTAAAGGCATTACAGCGTAAGGATAAGGCAAGAGATAGCAAGTTGGAAAAGAGCAATGCAGAGAGCCCAAACAAACCACGAGATGAGTCTGCTCAGCAATTACGTGCAGTAGTCTTGGCATAGCAGCTGCTCCAACACTTCTGAAACAGTTGAGCGTGTACCAACACCAGCTGAAATCAATAGATATTGCAAACATTAAACACCCAGGAAAACCCAGCTCAGCTTTTCAAAATGAGCCAACCATAATGAAAAGTCCATCTGAAACTGCTTCTCTTGCATTTACTGCTCCTCATTCACACAGAGGACTTCCCTCAGGGTGCATGCGCCTGCCTCCATTCGGAGTCAACTTCTTTGCAGACTCATGCAGATTGCCCACAAGTAATCAAATTCTAGCTTTAACTTCCTTCTTCGGGTCTTCTGCATGTTGTTTGAAACAACCTGTTGCGAACAGCTCTGCCATGACATTCAGGTTGCTGATAAACTTATCAAGTACTGCTGCACCAGGCTGCAGGTTCACAAGCATCTGTAGAGGACACAGGTATCTAGCGGGGTTTTCAAAACACCTCCTCTAGAGACCACAGTGCTTCTAGATTCCAATATGCATTTTTACACGCAATAATACCTTTAAGAAGCTCACTGCAAATAGCTCCATCCCAAGAAGAGCTCTTCCACTTTTTATTTGGACTGGAGTAGTAGCAGTAACACATTAATGTTTACTTATTAAACTTTGCATGAGAAATAACAAGCCTAAACTAAATCTTAGCAAAAGGATGTGCAGCAATGGACCTTAGTTACAATACAGGAAATTGTGATTAGATAATTTCACCCTGGAGCTACTCAGCCACTGGAAAAGGGATGCAGAGAGAGTGTGGGATTGCTGTCCTGGGACATACACCTATTCTGTGGTCATTTGTGCAAATATTTACTTGCATTTTTGTTCTGTTGTGCTGTTGGTTTGGTTTTTTTCCGCAGCCTGACAATTGATTTCAAAATAAGAAAACTATTTCATGGTAAATATTTCTGATTCTTCACTGAAATTTTAGTGTTCCAGATCTCCCACAGAGTTGTCCCAAAAAAATAAAAAGGGAAGAAGTTAAAAATGGGATAGAAGTATTAAAATTTTGCTCTATAGTTATAACGGCACTAAATGTTTCTGGACGCCTTGATCTATACCTCACTGAAAGATCTAACCTGTGACTTTTTGGATGAAAGGGAAATGTGTAAACTCCAGCTAAAAACTTCTGGTATTAAAATTTGTTCAGAGAATTGTGGAGGGTAGCACACCATAGAAAAATATGAAAGAAGACAAAATTAAACTTCTAAAAGAAATAACTGATAATTATTTTTATTTTTAAAAAGGGAAAATAAAGGCTGTGATAACAAGGCACTGATCCAACAGACAGATACGTAAAGTAGAAGATGATAAAATAGAGAAAGAACTATATAGTATTGTTATGCAACAACAATTACATTCAGAAAACAACTTTTAATCCTGAAGCTTTTGAGGAACTTATTACTAGGTGCAATCAGTGATGAACCTGCCCATCAAAAGTACAGAAATAATGCAGTAGCAGTCATGGTCTGAAGAAAAACTCATGTGGGGGGCTGGAAGAAACTCCCTTTGATGAATGTAACCTCTCTTTGTGACAAAAGAACTGTGTGTGAGGAAGCTGGCATTTGTTAGCGTATTGACTGCAAATCAAACCCACCAAGGCAGCTTTTATGGAAGCAGATGTTGGCTGATACTTGTTCAGTGTCAATGGCAAACAAACCCAAAGCACCAGCTCTAGACCCTCTGGGAACCGCGTGTGTGTGTCTCAGGGTTGTGTCCTTTCCTTGTGGCAGTTTGATGCTCCTAGATTGGGTGTCATACAGAAAGATATGCTGAAGTTCAACTATAACGTATTAAGGTAGAAGAAAGAGAAACTCTTGGCCAACAGTACGAAATCACTCAGAACAAAGAAACTAATTATCTTCAAATAGGCTGGTGGAGGAGCATGGCAGATGAACACCCATGTTTGCAAATATAGGTTCATTCTAAGTCGAATACAGGAAAACCCAGGAGCAGAAATCCATAAAGTCGTAAACTTTGTGGATTTCTGCATAAAAAAGAAATCCATTGAAAAGATTAAGACTTCTTATGGAAGGAGATAACTCAATAGCCTGAAGCTTTCATAGCACGCCCTTGTGAAATCATCCCAAACTAGAGACGACTGTCAAGGATAGTGCTTGAATCCTTGGTGTAACTAGCTACAAAATGCCACACTTGCATTTCCAGTAGCTGTCTAGTCCCCAGCACTGTTTACGCCTTCAGAGGTTATTATCAAACTTACAGATTATGTATGTTTTCCTTTCTTTTAGTGTCTGCTTTGATTTTTTTCCTTAAGCTAAATATTAAAATTTCTAGTTGCTGCAGAAGGGAATAGTTTAATACCTCATTTGTCTTTCTCCTTCCCATCTCCGGGATGTATTTGATACTCGCACCATGTTCGACAAGATCTCCAACACAAAACTTTATTGTAAATCCTGTTGGTTTACCCTAATTATTTCAATTTTTATCGTGAATTTATTTGAAAGTTAATAAAAGAAGAAAATGACAAGAAAAAAGGAATTTGACAAAAGACTATCTAAATGAAGCTTGAAGAGGAATGAACTGTTTTCACTCTTTGAAATGTGCATAAAAAGGCTACGTAAGCAGTAACAGAAAAATAACAGATGTCTACAAGAAAAAAGCAAAACATGGGGATATGAATAAACACAATTTGACTCAACCAATTAGAAACATTTGTTTGGTCCAACAATGAAGCTTTGACAAGTGTTAGAATTTCTGGCTTAGTTACTGTCTTGACATAGTTACTGAAAATTGCTCAGATTTTTAAGGATTTGTCCTAATCACATAAAATTGTACCATCATTTTCTTTGGCTGCTACTATACTCAATAGGAAATCTAGCCAACAAGAGACGTGTAAGTCTTAATAATGTTTGAACAAGGAAGACTGACAATTCACTTCTCAATAAGACATAATGAGTCAGATAGAAAGCGACTTCTTTGTTCGCATTTTTTAGGGAAATTAAAGTACAGGTTTTCTACAAGGTCTCCACATACAGAATTTCCAAAAATAATTCTGTTATTGTATTTTCTGTCCTTAAATCTTTCCACTTTTTTATTATTGAATTAAGGTTGTATACTTTGAGAAACAGAACTAGGAAAAGAGCAAATATCTCTCTGCTTGACACACTTCTGCCTACCAGCTTTTTTTGAGAACTAACTGTAGCCAAGTTTTTTGGGCTACAGTGGGCCCTGTCCCTGACCCAGCAGCACCAACAGAGGAATTGAAGGAAACTTTTCTAAACAAAATCTGCTTTTATATTAAGGAAGGGCTGCTTGCATCTCAGCTTTATGTAAATCAGACAGGCAGGAGCTGACCTTTTGAGCTGCAATCCTCAGGAGCAAGCAGGGCTTCCAGGATCACAGGCTACAGCTGCTATTATTATACTCATGCAAGCAGTGCACACTTGAAGAAGAGATTGAAATGTTAAAGGTTAGCCATATCTAGACATCAATGGTCCTTACGGAGGATGAATTCAGAAGACCCCTCCTTAGGACATGGAAGTAAAAAACAGTTTGCATAAAGCCTGATCCCTTCTTGACCACTACTTGGTATATCATCCTCACTAAGAGCCAGCTGCTCATCTATCAAGGGCTTGCAATGGTCATTTATCAGATCCTGTGCATGCATGGATCAAAGCCTAGAAATGAATCAGAAGCAAGAATGGCAGGAGGGAAGCACACCCTTCCCACCCTGCTACTCTTTCATGTAGTGCACGCCAAAATTAACCAACAGCTCTGAAAAGTCTCCAGCTTCCAGTCACTTGGCACTGATTGTTGGTCCAATAATCACCCAGGCTCTGTAAATCCATGTGTAAAAAGAATCAAGGGGATATATTACTCAACGTATTTTTTCCCTTTGAGACAAGTCTTGCTTTGTAATAGTGTGCAGAAAAGTATTGGATGATAGATCTGGTAGGAAGAATGACAAAATGACAGGATGTGCACTACTGCATCGGCCCCAAATCATGCTCTGCCAATATACCTGCAGGATTAGGTGGTCCCAAGCATAGATGGGTTCTTACAGTCGTTCAGTTAACAACAGTGTCACCTTTGATGAGACAGACATCTGAATTCATCAGCAACTAGGCTGAGATCTTGAATGACTCTCTCTGTTGGCAGAACATACTACAAACACCATAGGATGAATCTGGTGTCCACAAGGAGGGCCTAAAATAGTCCCCTCACCAGATGAGATGTGCTTTGTATTTGCTGGGTATTACCCTCCTGTTTTCATCAAGTACAGCAGTCACGCTATCTATACCACTACAGAAGATCACTTTTCTCTTACATGACAATTTCAGTGCACAAAGAGCAAAACAAGCCGAGTAACAAAAATTCCAAAACAAGGACTCCTTCAGCAACTCCATTAAATCAGTTAAGGAAGAACATAAACATCAACAGATGTTGGTGCAAAAGGCCAGAATTCATTTTACATCATCTGAGTCTGCTCACTTTTGGAGACCATTGTCTGCAGATTTATGATTCACTAGGTAGCACTAAGGATGTCCAGGCAGTTTTTGGCAACAGCATCATAGATTGTTGTAAAAGAGAATGGAAACTGAAGGTGAAGAGGATGCTGTAAAGTAATTTGGTTATTAACTGCTTCCATTCTGAATGACATGGAGGTGCCTTCAGAAAATGCTCTTTTCTGTTTTTTCTTGGAAACACTGCACCAGATACTTTCAAAACATTTCACTGAATGGCATATTTAGAAAAAAAGGTGCTTTACTCTCGTCATTAGGGAGAAAACAGGAGCTATCTGCCAAATTGAGGTCCTTTTCAACCACTTGGTGAAGGCTCTATGACTCATTCAGAAAAAAAGGAGAAGTGACATCTGACAAATTTCAATCTAAGTAACAGGCTTTCACCTCCCCAAATTTCCTGTTTCCTTTCAGATTTTACAATATGCTTCATTTTGGGATGTGGTCAACAAGACCACCACTACTGGTATGACGACTTTGAAACTGGTGCTTTTCAAGTGATGCAGTAGGAAAACCAGACTGCCGTGTGCACCTCAGGGCTGGTGTGCCCATACGCACTTGCAGTTAGTTTTCACTGTTGCATCTTTAAAACAAGCAGACTCTACAGGACTATGAAACTCCTGTAAAAATCAAATCAAACCAATATGTGGTATCTCTCACTGTCCTCACTTCTTACAAATCCTGAAAAGGCTGCAATGTATCATACAGTTATCATTAGCTGTTAAGTAATAGCTCAGGATTTGACCAGCCATTCAGTAAGAGCAGACAGAAAGGAGAGAGATGGCTAGGAAGTGCTATTTCTTTTTCCTTCCATGCAAAGTTTTACCACTGGGAGGAAGGAGAGAAATTTGATTTAAATCAGGACAATATGGCAAAAAAATTCATTTTCTTTACAAACACCTGAAGTATGCAGAGCAGCAGCACATATCACCACACTAATCCAAGCCTTGAGAAGGCTCATTACCAAGAATCTGGACAAAAGTTAAAGCTCTCATTGAGCTACTCACATTACTTGCCAAACATGAGTGCTCATGGACAACTTACTGTTTAAAAGCAACAAAGTGCAGTGAAATGATAAATTACAAGGATCATACAGATGCCTCAGCAAAAAAAAGTAAAGCTGCAGAAAAATATAGGTATGTCTTTGTGAAGGGGGGGAAATCTGTTGAAAGTAGATAAATTGAAATGTGTGTGCGAGAATAACATAAGACAGATCAGTGCCTACATCAGCCATCCCCCGTCTAGAGAACAGGGAGCCAAGACAGAAGAGAAGATGCACAAATGTCAAGAGATATCTTGGCAAGTAAGTTCTAAATGCAAAATTGATAGCAATTGCTTATTTCTTTAAAAAAGAACGCTATCCTAGAGGAAATAAAACATCAGAGCAAATCAGCATGTCAGAAACCAGATCCTTCCTTTCTTTTCCTTTTTTTTTTTTTTTTTTTTCTTTTTCAAGGGAAATAAGCCTTAGGTGGCCTCATAATGTCTTGGTAGAATGTCAAAAGAAGCATGAACATTTCAGACAGTCAGATCTTTGTGAAGCCTGTTCAGAGGGTACTATAATGTCTGCTATTTGGCAAAGAGATTTTCAAAGCGTTGCCAAGCCCCAGTCAGTTTATGGATTTAAGACCCTGGTTGTTTAAGGCCCTGTGTACAAAGCAGTGCATCATGTCACAGCATAGCAGTAAAGTTGTAAATGGCTCCCAAATTTTGAAAAACCTCTATGCCACAGTGGAATACAGATCACTGTGACACAGCCAGAGGCTTCAGGAGGAAATGTAGGCACTTTCCTACAAAATCAGCACGCCAGCTCCTGAGCTTATATAAATCAAAGTGACTCTTTTTCAGATAAATAGAACAATGCTGATTTAGACACACTGAATCATCATCGAATATCTCTTGAGTAACACTGGCCTAAGAGCCTCAGGACTGGATCCTTGGGCAGAAATGGATGCCTAACTCCTGCTGACGGCATAGAATTAAGCGTCCAAATCCCTTCATGGAGCTGAGCCTAGGTGAAATGGCAACCTACAGGCATGTTTACAACATGTAACACATAGAGAGTGCTTAATTCATATCCACACTAGTACCACATTTGGCACCAGGAGAGCAGTGGCAAGCAATGCAAAAGCTAATTAGCTTTGCTAAAAGGGCTGTACTAAGGACTAACATAGATATTCTGCTCCCAGAGCTGAGCCAGTATCTGCTGAGCTATGTCTTATAGACGTACTCACTTGCTTGGACCTGTTTCATGGCTTACTAACACCAGGTTAAGTTACACATCACATTTTCATAAATGACATAAGCCCATCCATTCAGTACTTCTGGGAGACCAGCAGATTTGTAAGAAATGAGGAAAGTGAGAGAAATAACACTGGGGATACCAATGACAGGCTGTGGTATCTCCATCCGTGAATAGGGCCCTGGGAAACTCTACAGCTGACCCCACTTTGAGTAGGGGTGTTGGACCAGGCAGTCTCTAGAGGTGCCTTCCAACCTCAGCCTTTCTGTGATTCTGTGGCCACAAGTGCAAAATACAACTGCAGAACTGAAATAGGACAGTAAACCCTAGGAGGAAGGGAGATGACAAGCTTTTGGTAGTAGTAATCTTTGAACCCAACATAGCTGTGTCCAGGATACCATGTGCAAAGGTAGCTCCATGCTCCAGTCTGCACTCTAAGCCATGCATAGTACTGAGAGACCAGCCAAGATAAACCTCAAAGTCATCAAAGTTATTACTGGCATAATAGATGGAAATACAAAATAAAGTAGGATTTAAACCAGCACCTGATGGGGTAAGCAAACTGGGACATAATTGGAGGAAAGAAGTCCTAATGAGTTACTCAGCTTTTAAGTTACTAGCTGTAGAGTTTCATTACAGTTTTTCATATAAACTGAGCATCAAAGTTCCTCCTCTGGTGGCAGGAAGAGAACAGATAAAGCTCAAAACTCTACACAGCTTGCTGCCTCTTTCCTCTGCTGGAAAATGATAATTATCTCAGGCCTGCCTACTACTGTAGGATTTATCCCAGATGGTGTTAGTACATCCACTGTTCTACACAGCACTGGGTTTTTTCATCCACAGATCTCAAAGTGCTTTAATGTGGTTAAGGCCAGCAGACCTCTTTAAAAGACTTAAAACTCTCTTCAAATCATATACATTTTATGATGTATTAATTACTTTTATACATGATCGCCAGAACTGGGGTAAATGCTTGGCAAGTCCTGTAAGACAAAGGGAAATTGCCTTGTATAACCTGTGAGGAAAAGAGCCAGAACACCCCAGAAAGGAGCATGAGACTGTGCAGAGTCAGTAAGGATGATGCTGCAGTAGCTCTGACCTCTTTGCCCTGTACAAGCTAAAGGCTGTCTTCTCAGTCCTGCCTGAAGCACCAGTCAATCACAGGTGAGTTACAGCAACCTCCCTGGTCTGAAGCACCACATGGTAGGGTCTAATCCCTCACCCAAACTACTGACTGAGAAACAATGAAAAACCAATTTTTGTTCACCTGTTCCACACCACCACTGATTTTAAGGAGCTCTGTTTTATCTTCTCCTCAGTGATCTCTTTTCCAGGCTGAAGAAATGTAGTTCTCTCAGGTGGAAGCTATATAATAATATTCATGCCTGTCTCCATACCAGTCCTACTTGTATCCTTTCTGACATGAAGACTCTAACTGCATACGAAATTAAAGAGATGAGCACAGCTTCACACAGTAGCATAATGCTACCTACTTTGTTATCACTTCCTAATAATTCTTAAGAGTCAATTTGCTTTTTTGACTGCTGCTAGAATTAGCTGATCCTTTCAGAGAAATATTCCCAATGACTTTGAGAGCATCTTCCTCAGTGGAAATAGCTAATCTGGAGCCCATCAAGGTGTATGAATAGTTAACGTTATTTTTTCCACTGTGTGTATTAGCTTGCATTTATCAATTCTGAGACTTTAGCTCCATGCTGCCACACAGTCACTAATTTTAAATCATGTTTATTCTGCAGTCAATTTTAGCTTTTACTACCTTGAATAGTTACTTGTTTTAGTAAATTTTGTCATCTCACAATCAGTCAATCAATCCTTTTTTCGAGACTGTTTATGAATGTGTTGAATAGAACAAGTTCTACCTAACATCCACAGGAAATCCATCAGCAGCATCCTTCCACTGTAAAAATGGTAATACTTATCATTTGCTTCCTGTTCTTTAGCCACAGTGCTTTCCCTCTTCATTTTTGAGACCTTAGTTTCCTTGAGTGCCTTTAGTGCCATGCTTTGTTGAAAGTCTGACAGAAGTGAGCAACATCAACCGGATCCCCCAGTATGTAAACTCTCCTCAGAGAATTTCAATTTCTCAATACCTTTCTTTTGTATAAAATGTTCTTTGACTCCTTCTCACCATATCACGTGTATCCATGATTCTTCTGCTTTTATTTTTACTATAGCTTCTATTCATTTGCTTGTTAAAGTCCTATTTACCGTATTATTTTTGTAGCTATTTCCCCTTTAGTCTCTTAACAACTGAATTAATATTCATCTCTTGCATATTGTCGTGGTTTAAGCCTCTCTAACCACGCAGACTCTCTCTCAATTGCTCCCCCCTCTTTCTTGCCCCCCACTCCCGGAGGGATGGGAAGGAGAATCGAACAGAATGCAACTCCCACAGGTTGAGATAAGAACAGTTTAGTAACCAAAGTATAACACAAATCACTACTGCTACCACCAATAATAATAATGACAAGGCAAATACAAGGAAAGAATACAATTTCTCACCACCTAAAACCAAACCCGACCATGCAGTGCACCCCCCACCCTTCTGGGTCTCTCCTCTTCGTCCTCCATCTTGGGCATGACGTGCTGTGGTATGGAATAACCTCTTTTGTCAGTTTGGGTCAGGTGTCCTGTCTCTGCTTCCTCCCGGCTCCCCTCCTCCCTGGCAGAGCATGAAACTCAGAAAGTCCTTGGCCAGACCAAAACATCACTAAGCAGTAACCGAAACACTGGTGTTATCAGCGCTGTTCCCAGGCCCAAAATCAAAAACACAGTGCTGCACCAGCTACCAAGGAGGAGAAAAATGACTGCTGCTGCTGAACCCATGACACATATTTGAATGGTCACAGCATAATCAAACTCTGCCCTTTCTTTGCTACACTCTATCAGAAGCTTTTGTCTAATTCTTTTCCCCCTCCCCAAAAGAGACAGAATTTGTATGATTTTACTCCTAAAGAAGCCTGCACAGTGCATTCTTACACTCATACTTCACACCTCTTTGCTTTCTACTTTCTACAGACTTTGCTTTAAACCCTGCCTTAAATTCTTAGAAACATTAAGTGCACAAAAGCAGCCTGGTTTGGATAGTACCCATCCTTCCTGCATAACCTCCCTGCAGTCTAAGATGTTCTCCATTTCCAAGTTAATTTACAGTTAAAAAAAAATCCCAGTTCTTCACCATTTAGAGAGAACTAAAGCTTGTATCAACACACTGATCATTCATCTAGCCACAGATGTGGTACTGAAGAGCTTACAGAACATGCTGCCAGGAAGGTCTTATCTTTAGCCCCCTGCTTAATATACTGCACTTAAACTCCCACTTATGAGACTAGTTGTTGATATGGGTCTTGATTTCCAATAACCATATTGTCCCAGCATTACAGCCCATCTGCCCATTCCTTATGGTGAGATCCCCTGGCTTGTTGACAGTTCCTACCTCATGACCTGTTTCTATCTCCCTGAATAGATGCTCTCCTGCCCAGAGGCTTTCCTCCTGCTTAGCAGTGCTGGGTTGGAGGTAGGATGGCTCCACCATAGCCCTCCAAGCCATGCCTACATATCTCCTGGTCTCCCTAAGCTGCACTACAGCTTAGCTACTGGCACCTCCAGCTCACCAAGGACCAGAAATTCCCTCCATTACCTGCATGCAGAAACTTTCCGTTAATTAAACAGGTGTTTTTCCTGATATGGTTTGGGTACAACCAACTGAACCCTGACCAACATCTACCTCCCTTTTGTCTTCCAGAGGTTTTCAACTACCTTCTTCTCAGTTATTTACCTGATTTTTTTTTCAGTATTTTTCTAAAGATTTGGATATGAAACCCCATAACTGCTGCTCTTTCACTCCATTCCAACAAAATCCTGTCTCCATTATTAATGCCAGAACTTTGTGTGACCTTAAAGATATGAACAAGATTAGAACAGAGTTTCTTTGACAACTAGAAGTGATTAAAAGCCTCTTCAAAGTAATTTCCTTTACAGACTGACAGCACATATGCCTTGCTATAGGAAAATTCCCCCATCAAAATGGTGATGTGTGTGGTGATTTTAAGTTATATATTTACTTAAAGTTTGAATATAGAGGGTCAAAAAGAGAATGACTCCTTAATATGACTTCAGCACTTGAGAAGTAAAGGTTTTCTTTTTGTTGAGTCTCAACAAGGAACATGAATTATTTTATTAGGTATTTCTGGCCCCTTGCTTTCCCTTTTAGACAGAACAGCAATATCTGCTTTTTTTTGTGGTTGAATTTGCTGAAGGTCAAAGAAAGGTCTTTGATTTCTGCCCATCAGTATCAGGAAATCACTATTTCTATTCTGTGTCCTGGCCCAAGCCCATAAAATAGTAGCTTCTTGTCAATGAATCTGAGGTTGGTTTTAGGTTAGCCTCTCTGAGCTTCCTCAGGAAGAGAGAGAGTTGTTGCTAACTAGTCATTAACTAGACAGGAATATCAAGAATAAGATGCTTTAGTGTCAATGATGAAGAGCAATAAAAAGATTTCTTCTGCAAATAGGCTATTGCAGCCCTGTTGGCACCAATTGTTTACAAGTGCCTTTATAGCAATGAGAAAAATGCTTACCATTCTCACAGTTTATACTGAAGTCTTGCTTTTCCACTGACAGAAGTCCACAACAGAGAACGGTATAAACTTAACACAAGTAAGTAGAGAACCAGGGCACATGTTTTCAACTTTCTTGAGCTAAGACTACAGTTCAGGCTGTAATAATGAGAGTACATTAACTCTAATTTGTGAGAGGCATATGTGATATTACTTTATCAACCAATGTATTTACAGCACAAGACCAGCCTTCCTTCTCCAGAGTGTCTACCTTGCACAAATTGGTTTACTTAGCTACCTATAGAAACCTACAAGCTCTTTATTATGTGTCTTACAAAGAACTTTATTACTGGGCAACTCATGATGTGAAGGGTTCCTCAAACAGCCCTCCACAACGATTTTAACAGCCTGACTCTTAAAAGTGAGGTTAGTGAGACTCGTGTTCAGGAGCTGAAGAGGCTCAATCCTACAAAGGAACCAGAGTATGTCCTCAGTTTGGGAGAGATGTCAGATGAGTAGCTAAGCACCAGCTACCCTCCAAACTCACTACACAAAGAGGCACAGGAAACACCTCTCCAATTCACCAGGCTCTCTAATAAATTTAGAATTTAATTTCTTTGAGAGTGTTAAAAACCTTCAAAGGGTTTTCTTTACAGCTTTCTCCCAGTGAAAGTGATACCCAAGTTCTTTTGAGCATCATTCATCCACTGGAGTGCATACCTTTAACATGTAACACATCACCTCAAAGCTGAAGGGCTCAGAGCATCTTGAAAATTGAGATATATGGAGGAAGAAATGCTTACAACATAAAAGGGATGTTAAATTAAATGGGATAAAGCCAAAGGGGTGTTTATATGCTGGCAGACAACCATAGTGCAGCCAGAGCAACCAGAGCCCAATGGTCCTTCAGACCAACTCCTACTTCAAGTTTCCCACTGACTGCCTCTCAATTGGAAATGCTCAGCTTGCCAGATCACTGATTTGCTGTCAGTGACACTGGCTACACAATATGCTGTGGTGATGTTTCAAGTTACAGGACACAGCAATGGCAATCCCCTCTAAGCACCACTAGGTAGTCCTCTGGATGGACAGAGTCCTGAGGGACCCGAGGTGCTTACTTGGTTAGGTGGCAACTGAGAGCTTTCCTGCAACGGCTAGGAAGCCTCAGCAATGGTATCTAACATCTTTTGTTGATTTAATTACACTTGCTACCCATCACTTATTAGTATTTAGCTGGAGCTAGACTTTAACCATCATTAGAATCAGTGCAATTACCATATGCCAGAGATCCATTTAATAAGCTGTGTGACTCCACTATTTGTATTTCAAGAATAAGGTGGAAATAGTAAGCATTTTCTCTTTAATACTCCTTTGAAAATTAGACTATTAAAAGTTAATACACTGTAATATACAGTATTTACTACTTCAGGTTTATCTTGCGGCACTGCAGTTTACAGCTAGCTACTGACTAGTAACCTAATTTTGTAGATGTGTAAAATGTTGCAATAAACAGATTACCATGTATTTCAAACATTAATTGCTTCCAAGATCTAGGAATTTCTCCGTGAGCTCACCAACAAATTTTATTGGCAGTATAACATTTACTGTGTTGACATTCCCTTTAAAATGCTGAATACATCAGAGCTAGCAAAATGCTGGGGTGAGATTACAGAGAACAAGTCAAAAATTTGATATTAAATTCTTCCCACCCTATGCCCCCTGTGTCTTTCACACAGCAACCCAAATTAATCCACAGAAGTGGCAACACTTGTAAAGAAAAGTAATCACTCTTTACCAGAAGCATTCACAGGGAATTGCTAATGAAGCAACGTATTTACGCCACTGAAGTCTAAGACACGACAAAAAGCCCTCATTATATCAGGTGTTGGAAATATTTCACTGTGGCAAGCCAACGCAATTCAAGACCTTTACGTTTGTAAGACAAAATGAACCACTTAGAGACACCGTTGTGAAAGTCTTATTTACATTAAATGGAATCCATTGCTGTATTATTAAACTGACCACTTCTGTAAAACTTGCCCCTGAGAAAGGCATGCTGGCATCATACGGTTTTATCTAACTATTAATAGGAACGTCCAGTAGGCAAAATGAAAGTAATTAAATGAGAAGGCAATTCTTGAAGACAACAGACATTTGAACTGAAGATTCTGTCAGACAAAAAGAGCATCTGAGAGACAAACAAAAATAACTATACGGACACAAACTAGCAACCTGTATCTTTACAAATGCACTCCCTGAAAAATCAGGATCATCAAGAAAGGTAAATGCATTTCAGATCAGTAATCTGTAAGCTTTATCAATGTTTTATCTTCTTGACCAAAAAAATTTGATCAGTTTTCATGCATCTCCTATTCTAATGAGGACACATTGGGGGTTTTGGTGGTGTTTTTTTGTTTTGTTTTAAAATTTAATGTAAAAAATGCCCAAATGAAAAATGTTCCTACCTAACGGACATGACTGCCTTTGAGGCTGCTTCAACAATAAGTTATTCTAAGCCACAGCTCCCACAACATCCACCAGCACAAAAGAAAAAGGGGCCTTCCCCAAAGGAAAAACAGGCACAGCAATGTACCTGCAGTTCAAGTATGAATAAGCAGATATTTTTTACGTGTCCACAAACAAAATGTCAAAAAAGCAGTATTTTCTGTTTTAAAGCAGGTTTTTTTTTTAATTGCTCAAAACACGTGATTTGCTTAAAATAGTAGCAACAAATTCAAAATAACTCAGTCATTTTGAAAAGAATAAGCTAACTCTTTCCTGGGAAATACATCTTTTACTCGCTTCATGCGTGAATTGACTCAAAGAAGGTTTTCTATTGCCGTGTTTTCTTAGAAATTCAGTGTTAAAGGTACGATCAGTGTTACCAGCGTAAAGGTGTCTGACTGCTAAGCAGAGACCCAGTGATCATCTGAAACTAGGAACAAGAGCCAAAGTAACCCCTCACTCCTGCTCCCCCAGTTACTCCTGGCTAACACTTCCTACCAGCAGAGTGGGAATATAAGAAGGTTTCTTTTTTTATATATTTTCTATGTAGTTTTCATGGATACAGGTACCAAATCATCGGTACCACTCATATCATACACTGGGTAAAGCCCAATTCCACTTCTTGTGGTAAGTTGCCATGAAAAACTGCATCCATATATACCCATACCTACAGGCCTGAACCAAGTTTCAAAAATATATACATGATTGACATTCAAGAGCCATAAACAAAATTAGTGGTTGTCATTCAAGCAGAAAGTTATTATCAGCTGGCACTAAACAAACAGGCTCAAAGCAGAATAGAAGGTTTTTCATTAATAATGGATGTATGAGTAATTTAACTAATCGCCACAGTCAGTCTAGCAGAGCACATTTTTCTCATCCATAAGCAAACAGAAACCTGGGAAGTTATAAGCACTGTGCTAGTAAATTAATCTTAGAATACAAATATCACTATGGAAAATTCCGAAATCCTTTCATTTTTCTAGGTAAATTATAGGGTGATTTAATTTTTTTTTAAAGGCTTAATCTGGACCTTCATCCCAAGAGCTTGAACAGTGATAAAGATAGGAAGGAAAATGGCATTGAGCCTCATAGCAGACTGGACATGGCCTTTCCACATCCCTGCAGAGAGGGACCAGCCACCAGGCATTCAGAGAGCTAGTTCAATGCAGCAGACACTGCTCAGTGATGGATACCTCTGCAGAGCAGATGTGACCAATTGACTCTTCATGGAATTGGCTGCAAGGAACCATGAGCACAGGTTAAATGCAGGTTGCAGCCTTCCCCTTGAGACAGCTTTGCTTTGGCTTGTAAATGGATGGGTTTAGACAGGAGCCAAAACATGAGCGGAAGTCCTCCTGCAGGTACCAGCAGGAATCATGTCTGCTGTCAGAGAGGGGTGGTCTGGCTGGGGATTCCAGCACCCAATTTTGCCTCCTTTGTTTTAAACCAGATGCTGATCTTAGTTTCCCTGGCATCTCCGCGAAAGTCATTAAGAAGACCAAGATAGCTGAACCTTGAGCCATACTGGGACAATACCTATGGCTGTAAGCGGCAGAATCACACCCTGGTTAATTAATTCTTGAAGGTTTCTAATGACCAAAAATGGTTTGTATTCATAGGCAGCATTTGCTGCTGTTTTATAATATATGCAGTAATTATGCAGCTGATGGAGCCTTATGTAGCTGCAAGTTCTTTCCTACACATAAATTAACAGCAGGATTTGTGTAATGATGGGATAATGAAGGCCTGGGTCATTGACATTCATCTGTAGAAGGCCTTGAGAGGCTGGGTCAAAGACAGAAACGTTATTTGGCTAACACAGAGACCATTGTTAAAGGATTCATAATCTTATTCCACTCAAGACCCATATTAATTCTGTGGCTGATAAAACAACTTGGGAAGGGTGTTTTAGGATTGGGGGCTTTGGGGGTTTTTAGGTGTTGGAGGGAAACGCCTTTCTCATAAGACTGGGTCTGTGCTAGCTTTGCCCCGGTGAGCCACAGTTTGCCATGGCAGGAAGGGCAGGCTGCCTCTAGCAGCCTGGGCTCCAGCAGTTTGGGTCCCAGCACACAGGAGCAGCCAGGGATCTAGGACAGAGGCCTTCGGGACTCCTAGCTCCCTTTTCTTACTTTTTTTGTCTTCTGTTCCCTATTTGTGCTCACTCTCCACAGCTCCAGGGCTGCTCCAAGGCTCCAATTTTCCCCAGTGCTGCAGGACAGTTTCCTTGGCCACAGCAAAGGCTGTATCCTGGTTGCTCCAGCAGCAGTTTTTATTGGGTAGTGTTAAACTTTCTTGGTGCCTTGATACTTAATCTGTTGGTTTTGGCACAGCACATCCTTGTGCTGAGAGAACGTCTCGTTCCTCCTCTTCATCCGGAGCACTCTTGGCTCCCTGACACCCTTTCAGAGCCAGGCAGCAGTAAGCCCCAAGGCAGGCCAGAAGCACAAGGTGCCTCCCCCTATAGTGCACAGCAGTAAAATATATTGATGCAAACATGCAAGGATCAGAACTGTGTCTGGGCAACCAGATGCTACAGAATACTTTTGAGAGCAGGAAACTCCAGGTTAAGATGCAATCTGCAGAGAGCCATGCTGCTGAGCAGGGCAGCTGGATAGTGCCAGCTGCCTCCTGGGAGGTGAGCCTAGGGAAAACTGAGCAGCCTTGACTATTATCAGCATCATCCAAGCAGGTCCTCAGCTTCACAGAAACAAAATTCCAGCTTTTTCACTCCTGTTCTTGTAGACAGCAGAAACTTTCCTCTTTTCCCAGATGCTTCCTCTCACAATGAACCATGTGCTCCACTGTCATTCCCCTTGCTCTGTGCTTTACAGTTGTGCTTTGCCAGCATGTGACTCTAAGAAGCACAGATATCCCTCCTCATCAGTGCATCCAGTCTGGGCTCTTGGATCCTTCAACCTCCCATGCCAACATCACCACCTGCTGGCATGCACAGGATGAGTGGTGATGGTAATTAACAACTCCCACACAAAGTTGTGGACCCCAATTACCATCAGACAGCTGGCTGGGAGTGCAGGGAATAGCAATGCACATGGCCACATCACACAGAGCTCTGAGCTCTTCTTTCTAATGGACTAGTGGAGAATTAAAAGTGACACTTGATGGTGTCAAGCTTGTTATGTGTGAATGAAACCATTCCTTGCTGTGCTCATCTTCAGTTCCCACAAAAGCAATAAATGGCCCTCCTGTGCCTTATTACCCACACAGCCTCTGCCTGTCTCCAAATTCTCTCTAGCTAAATGTACCATGGCAGCCCTGCTGCAGAGGGGAGGGACCAGGGATGGAGCCCCTGAATGAGTTAAGGGAGAGCCATGCATGGATGATGGCAATCTAAACAAGATACTCCAGAACACTAGAGCAGGGGATTGTCACTGGTTTACACATGACCCTCAGAGGCTTAAGTTCCTTTTATCCATTGCATTTTCCAGTGATAGCACTTTAAATAAATATTTGCTTGACAGAGATCTTTTCCTGATATGTCTGGTTTATAAAGTACTTTGAGATCCCATGGGGAAGAGGGATGCTGTGTAACTTGGCTTAGGAACTGTATGAGCAGTCCTTCTTTACATGGTGCAGCTTGCGAGTATAACAGTGATACCTTACATACCTGATAGCATCATTGCACTGACTCTTACAAGCAGAGTGCCTCAGAGGAAAGCCTTCATTCAATAGCCTTAATTCTGGGATCCGCTTCTCTTTGATCTGTCCTATCCCAGAGATTGATAGTATGTAAAAGCACCAGTTCCTCTAATACCACTGTCTTTGACTCACATCTTTTTGTTCTTAACTGGCGTGATTCTATGATACATTTTCAGTCATTAACACCTTTCTATAAAGTATCTCTTCCTCCTGTGCAATGAACAGAGTGCTGTTCATCACCTACAACACAGCCATCATTCAGCACCCATGCCTGCAGGCTTCCTCACATTTCCTGTCCAGCCTTATCTTTTCTAGCATAGGCTTTGCTGATGATATACTTCAACTTCTCTCATTGCCTCTGTTTCACAGCACTCAAATTAAGCCTCTCATCCTTGGATCCTCAGGGAACTCTCCCCAGCTTTCTTCACCACTTCTGTTCACTCCTACCTCTTTGAGTTGACACTTCAACTTGCAGCTCCAATACCACAACAACAGATACATGCTGAAGTTACCTTGGTTTGCAGTCTCTTCTCCAAACCTGCAAGAAATTGCTCACTGCTAGAAACTAGGAAAATACCAGTCTCTGCAGCTGGTACATCCAAAACCAAAATGAATGAATATTAAATCTTATTATTCTTGGAGCCAGAGTGGGATGCCCCTGTGGAAGTCTGCAAGATTTTCCATCAAGAAAGTCACTAGAAAGACTTAGGGAGTAACATCTATCTGCTGTGAGCAGAGGAGATCTAGCTCTGAAGCCGTAGGGTGTTTGAGCAGGGCTTTGTGGCTTAAGTGAACAGCGTATGTGAACACTGTTCTCCATATAACAAAGCAAGTAATAACAAGGATAACCACCATATTAACAGTGGAGTTAGAATGGAATTAATAATTGCTAATATCAATGCTACAGCTTGTCATAAACTTATAAAACTAAGTGAACAATGTACAAGTCTCAGTGTCATTATTTCAGTGACTGCACACATACAAAATGCTGTACAAGAGCCACTAACATCATCTGAATATGACACACTATCTCCTGGCACCGTAACTCCAGTGACTCAGTGGAGAGGATTTAGACTTACTTGTCGTTATTAGCTTAATGAGAATACCTTAGTGAGTTTTGCTCTCTCCAGGCTAGTTTATAGAGATACGTTTGGTAATGGTCAAATCTCTGCAAAACATCTTGTTGCAACTGAGATGGGGTAGAAAAGAAATCCTCTAGTTACTGTACCTTGCTAGAGAGATTGCTTTCTGTGATACAGAACGCTACTGGGGTAAGAAATAAGGAAATAAGGATTGAAAATAGCAAGAATATTTAAAGAGTAAAATTTATATCTGCAAAATATTTGTGTCCATCTCTGCACAGTAATCAACATCTAAATACGGTCTGTGCAGAAGCTGTGTCATAAGTTTAGTGAAGGTAGTGAATTTTAGGGACAGTTACAACTTCACTGAACCAGCACTTCTCATACCTTGGTAATGGATTCAGGACAGAAATAGAGGCAGCTACCCAACCAATCCATTCTTATTATCAACTCTTCCCTCCCTCCTGCAATCAACATATACATGCACACGTGCAGAAAAGCATATACCTCATTCCAAACCAGTTCACTGGGCTGTTAGAGATGCCAGCATGGATTAAGTCACTGCAAAGATATTCTCTAATAGCTCCAGAAGTCTTAAAAACCAGCAGAAAATATGAAGCTTTTATTATTGCTTGACCAAAGTTATCAGAATGAGATGGTTTGCTCCAATTGGTATCTCTTTGCCAAGCCCAGCTAAAAAGGTCAGGTATTGATTAGTGTTGCACAAGCTCCAGTAAGCACCAATAAGAGTAACAAACTCACAGCCTATAGTCCTGATCCCATTGCGTGACTGGCAAATAGATATCGCTGTACAGTCCCTGTAAGCTCAGTAAGACCCATGAAGCCATGCGGGGTCTGTCATGCAGATCAGATTAAAAGCCCAGGGCCCAGTAATATCCTCACTTAAATCAAGCATAATATGCTATGTTATCTACTATGAAGAGAACAGAAGAGATAAGGGTTTATAGTCTCTACTTTACATACAAATTCAGCTGTACATCTGTCCAATATCTCTTAAAGTATTTCCAAAGGGCTCCAGTAAAAAACGTTATTCTAATTCTTACTCATCCGAACACCACATTTGAAATGAGAAAAACATTGAGAAGTGCCTTAAAGCACCTTAAGGTACTCATTAAAGTGGAAAATGTCTATTTCTAACACGCTTTTGTTTCCAGGAAATCCCTCATAGTTTCATTGGCCAAACATGACATTCAGTGTCAGTTACACGATCATCAAGATAGAATGCTCCCTGAGCACAATTCCAATGACATGGCATCTGAAGTCCCTGCTTATTATCAGCTTAAAAGCATACAAAGGTTTACAAACAAAGGAAGGTCTGACCTAACCGGTGCCTGTCATATGAAACAGCCAATACCATGACTTTTGTTGATATAGTCTCTTAGGGTACCTTGATTGGGAGCCAGTCTTTCTGTGCGATTAGCAGTATCGGCACACTCCCTGCAAACCAAACCATGAGCATAAGGGGGTTAGAAAGTATTTAAGCCTTTAAGCCCCTTAATCTCCCTCTGAAGGTGTCCTGCTCTTCTTTTCCAATTCATTAGAGAATAAATCTGTGATAAGCAAAGTAAATTAGATTCAGTGACATTCTGCTAATTGAGTCATCTTCCTTGCCTGGCTTGGCTGGGTTTTTAATTACCAGCTAATCTCATCAATATGGTGGATGACTGGCAGTGCGCAGATCACTGTCATACAACTGCAGCAAAATAGAAATAGAAGTTCATGGCTCATTGGTTGACCCAGGTCTCTTTTGTCATACACAGGAATAAATTGGGCAGATCTGTCAGTCATCTACTGACCTCAAAGTATGGAGAACAATGAGGATAATGGAAGATAAATAAACAAATAAAACCAGCAAAACTGCTGGAAAGATCTGTGGCAGTTTCAGGAATGATAGAGCAGGAGGGGAGACTGCTGTGTAAACCTGTCCTGCATCCTGATGAAGCCCTACTGCAGTGAGGGACTGGAAATGGCATGAATTGGGAAAGGGGTAATTTTATAATTGAGATCATATTGATTTTGCCCATTGCAGTGAGCAGTACGGCTCACCATCTTCCAGATGTTGCAGCACTAAGGAGCTCTGCTCTTTGCAATATGGAAATAGCCCAGGATTTACAAAGCGAAAGCTTTTTCCTGGCACACATGTCCAGGAATACACATCTGAACAGAGTAAAATAAATCAAGGCAAATTTCTCTCCTATAAATCTCTTGTATAGTTACACTTACAGCTTAACTACAAAGGTTATTATTTCCAAACTCAAACTAATGCACCTACCTCAACAATGGCACGACCTGCTATCTTGGGCACTCCTGCTCCAGTTAAATCGGTTAGGGGAGCAGATTTTCAGCATCACTGAAAACATGATCTGAACATCTTTTTCTTGTAGTTTCACAGCAAAAGTGATCCTGCTGTCAGATTAACACATGTGGATCCCAGTGTTCAGGGGCCACTGGCTGGCCAAGGGACCCCAGCCCATTCACCAACATCTGAAAGCAGATCAAGGCTTACATTTGTCTACATCTGTTTCTCTTTTAGGCTTAGCTCTATGACATAAGAGCCTAAAATGCCTTATTGCCTCAAATAAGAGATTTAAGGCAGAGGTTTCTAAAGTACTTTCACAAACTTTAAATCAAACACTTGCTTCATAAAGCAAAGAACAAGAATATTTCTCTCATGCTTTAATTCTTCCCAAGCCACACACCTGCGCTGTTGACATCAGTGGAGTTTTAGATCAACTTTAGAAGCAAGCCCTGATTTTTCATTTTTCTAAGGTATCTTTGAAACAGACAAAGCCTGAAGCTTAAGCTTACCTATTTTTATCTAGCAACAGTAGATTTGTTAGGGTAACTGCCCACAGCAGCCCTTCTTGAGCAAATGTTCAGTCCTTTTTGTCTCTCTAATGGAACTGTTAGTGGCTCAGTCTCTGGAAATATCCAAATAAATGGCTGTCCTGCATAAATATGTTCTGACTGTGTGAAGTATTTATAAATCATCCATGTCATCTAGGTGCCTGTTCACTTATAACGTGCTGTTTCAGTGAACAGCACTGGCAGTAAGTGCTAAACAAGTCACAAAAAATGAATATGGAAGGTGGAAGGGGTGTGAGCAACGTTCCAATAAAGCCATTGAACACTAGAATTAATGTCTCTATTTTAATCCCAGACAAAAAAAAAATTGGAAGTTCCCCCCCCCCCTTTTTTTTCTGTAGCTTCCAATTAGATATCTTTTAAAACACAGTCCTTGGAGAGCCTAGTTAGAAACATATAAGCTTTCAGAGAAGCAGAAAAAGTAACATCACAGTAAGAAATTAAATAGCTCTGTTTTTCTCACCACAAAAGGCAGCAGAGCTGGTGCAGCCCTCCAAGGAGGGGAAATGGAGGAAGAAAACTATGACAGTGAGGGTCCTCCCTGCAAATGCCATATTCCACTTAGTTCATGTTTCACAGACCAGTATGCAAGAATGAATAATATTTCATTATGAAAGGCCTCGCATGTGCCTTGGGAGAGGTGTGAGGATTAACCTTGCCAGCAATCTCTGATGTTAGCTGTAGGCTGCCCAGGCCTCTGCTTGATGCCTTGCTCAGGGGCAGGATGACAGGGCAGAGGCACTGCAGGGGTAGTTGAGGAATGACCAACAGGTGATCCATGTGCAGCAGCTCTTTGGAGGGGAAGGAAGAGGCAGAGCAACTTCAGCCTTCAGCCCAGCAGTGACAACTTTGTGCCCTACCCAACTATGCCAAAACTCTTCAACGCAAACCTTTGTGCTTGTATGGTGTCTGTCAGAGAGGGCTCAGTCCATAACTGTCCATACAGTAAAACTGGTCTTTTTATTCTGTCCATAAGCTTCTACTAAAGCATTCCCAGCACCCAGCCAGCCGTTCCCTTAGCTAACTCAAAATCACCCTGAAAGCCTGCACAGGTACCTCTGAATTCCCCCCACTTGTCTTTAGGGCAGAGCTTAAGACTATTTACACAGTTATATAGCTGCATATATTTTTCTTAGAGTACCTAGCCAAGGTCTGCAGACAGAGATGGCTTTGCAGCAGCCAGAGAATCACTGGCTGCATCTGTTCATCCAAGACGGATTGATGATTATCACACTTTGATAGGAAACCCAGTGGACATGATGACTTCTCACAAGCTGACAACAATGCAGGGGGAACAAGAAATAATAAATCAACGGCTCAAGTTGATTCTACCTGCCCCCCGAAACAACCAACCAAACAAAAAAATCCCACACCCATGTGAATTCTGCTGAGCAGCCAAGCCCCAGAACTGATAGAATGGGAGGGCTGGAGTTGATTCTCATGACATGAGGCTGTCATGAGTCACTTCAGCAGAAATGACTGCTCCAGGAAAATTCAAGATGAGAAATCACATTTGGTCATTCCTAGGCACTTGAACAACTCACCATAAGGGTATTCAGATACTTTCTCAGTGTGTTTTACTTCCCACTGAGGGAAGAGGGAAGTTCTACAGCCACCTTCTGGCACCCATGTGCTATTTTCTCCTCTTCTCCTGTGAAAGCAAGCTGACCTCAGCTGCTTGCTGCGATAAATCTTCTCTCATTTTCTCCTTCCCTCATTCTTTTCTGTTTAAAGTTATTTGTACATTAGACTTAAATACATTATACTAATTTCTCTAGGAGCCCTGACACATTGCTAAATGACCATGAATCTATTTTAGTTATGCCTTAATTTGTTCTCTCTTGCCTGCCTCCAGTGTTGGTGCTTCTCTTGTAGGATCATAGGAGGTTTGGGTTGATTATCCTCCTACTATAATAATTATTGCTATTATAATAAAGCAAAAAGCTCTCATTTTTTCCTTTTCAGTTCACTTTTGAAAATTACTTATCTTATTAAATTTTTCTAAGTTCTTATATTCTGCTTGTTGTTTATGCAGTCAGAAAATACAGATATATTCTGCCCCTAAAAGCTGCTTTACAGAATTTGGAGATGGAGATAATCCTATTTTTATCAGGTAAACTAGTGAATCTGAGCTCCCAAGAGCTCTTTTCCATACCACCACCAGCATGCTGCCTACACCCTTAGACACACAAAGCTGCCAATCTGCACATTGAAACACTCATACCAACCACTCTGATATCAGTATCAATTTCCAGCTGCCAAAACCCTCAAAGCACTTCTAATCCCACAGGGCATTTCTGTTCTCTTGGTCCACAAGCCAAAGACCAAAGCACCCAGCACTGCTGGTCACCCCCAGCCCATCAACCAGGACTGGCCCACGCAGTCCCAAAGCCAATTCCCACCCCATCACCAACAGTTTTGCCCTCAATAAAAGGGCAACCGCACCTTCTCCAAAGGCAATATTCCTGACCCCCTTTTGAGAGCTCCATCTGCACATTGCCTTTCTTTGCCTGGACTGCACAGTTTCATTCAAGCTGCTCTTAAGTCTTTGACTCACACCACAGTTCGCAGCCACAATGCAGCTCTAGGGTTTAATAAATGCTCTAAAGGGTTCACAAGAGGCTGATCAGTACTTGGCTGTGCCTGAGCAGCCTCATGCCACCCAGAGGTGGGTCATCTCAGCTATACCTGGATCAGAGCACAAGGAAACACTCACCCCACGCTTCTCCCTGGGCTAGCTGTAAAGCGGAGCCTCTCCTGCATGGTGAAGCAGCTATTGATTTTTCCAGCTGTTCTTGAAGGAACTCAGAAGAAGAAAATTATTTTCTTTTAAGTTCAAGTGCAGTAGCCTGCCTTGCTAAAGGGCTTAACTTCGCATGTAAGTTTTACCAATTCAGCCTGAGTTGTATAATTAAAGTCATGCAACCCCCCATAGTGCGAAAAATCCTATAAAAATGCTTTTTATGGAGATAGTTATATGAATTTGAAAGTCTCATAGCAGTATAAATGCACCCCCATGAGAGCCTCTACAAATATAGCTACTGTCCAAAAGCATACATCAAGGAATTTTATAACTCCTCAGTGATTTGTGTCACTGTATAGCATTGAATGGGGTCTAGTTTGAGCCTTCCAAACACAGGGAACAGATGAATCATTGAAATCTCTGGAGGTTAGGAAAAAAATAAATTGGAATAAGATCTATATTTTATATCATATATTTATATTTTATGGTGAGTGCTAATTTAAGTGCCACACAGTTATTTCTCCTTGGATTTCTAGCTCCAGTTCAAACAGGCTTTGGTATTTTCATTACAATTCAGTATCTTTATTTAGCATTAGAGCTGGCTGAACTATTCATTCCTAATTTAGCCTACTTATTTATTTTTATTTATGTATGGTAAGTGAATCTTCACTGAATAATTCCTAGTTCTTCTCCCACAATGTTCAGATTCTAGCAGCATTCCCTGGAGAGTTTGGGAGGACAATTATTCAGACCCATGGTCTATTCACATGTATCAATTCCCCACTTCTTCTTTGTGGGGTATGCCTGAATGCCTGAGTGTTTGCAATGCCTCCTAGGAGTTCCTGCAAAACCATTTCTGGAAACAAACATCATTTCCCATTCAGTTGTGCTAAACAAAAATCCCAATAATTAAAAACAAAAAATGAGAAAGAACATGCAGCCCTCCCTCTTACACCCTAAGCACCCAGACAAGTGGTATGATAGAAAGTCATGTATTTTCAGCGCTAGACAATGAGCAGCTCCCATTCACAGCACGCCTGGCTAATTCACACATCACTGACGTAGTTCTCCATTTGCATACACAAACTTATCCTGTGCTGGCTTTCTTCAGAGAAGTAAAGAACAGAAGATTTTACTGAGAATTTAAGTATCTGAAATACTACCTGCTCTGATGATGACTGCCTCCCAGTACTAGCAAGAACATAAATAACTGAACCTTAGTCACCATTACTGAAAGGAAGCAAAGGCCTGAGAACATCACATGCCACAGCATCCTTGTTTTCTGGAGCTGGCTGTTCAGCCTTGCAGAATTCACCAATTCAATCTGCTCAGGTCTATGTAACATACTGTCACATTTACTTACATCCATTTTAAAACACACACTACTAGATAGATACTTTCATACGCCACGCTGAGATGCAAAAGGGGGTCTAGGTACAAGCTGCTGATCATTCTTCTAAGTCACCCTGCACATCATGCTCATTCTGCATGAGGCTGGAACTCTACTTTTATGCTACATGTCCGGCTTGAGTCCCTTACAGAGCAAGAATGGCCAATTCTGCTGACCCTAAGAGCTCCCTGCAAACCCTTACACATCCCAGCTTGTGAAGTATGTACCCCAGAGAACCATGGGGAAGCTCTCAAGGTTTCACTTCTGGTATAAGGAGAGTCCCACAGTGATCCTGGTGCTTTGCTGCAGGTATGGCAATGCTGTACATGCAGCTTGGTGCAAGAGATCAAGTAACACTGCCCACAGCAGCCCTTACTGCTTTGCTTCCTCTCAAATAAGAGATCCAGATACCCAAGCAGCAATGAAGAGTTTTCACTTTTAATTTACCTCTTTCAGCACTAGCTAAATATTCCATTTTCCTCCCCTGCTATAAGCAATAAAACTCAATGTGAACATACTTATTATCAGCATCTGACACCAGCTCATCTTCTCATTCCTGCCTTAGAGGAAAGGAAAGGTTGTTGAGACATGGCTTTGGGCAGTGGGGCTTTCTCAGCTTTAGGCGTGTTCTCTTAGGAGTTTCTCATTCCCTAGACACATCTTTAAATTTCCCCTCACTGATGCAGCCCCTGACCTTTCAGTGAACTAACTTGCAGATTTAAAAACACCACGGGCTTGAATATACTCAACACAATAACAAGCACTTTTTCCAGCTGTTATCACAACAAAATCTTCTCTAGTTATTTACCCCTACCTCATTTAGTTCATACCCCTCTAGCTGACCCAAAAAAGCCAAGAGTTGTACCTGCTCACTTTCCAGCCCATAAAACTCCATTTCCAGCACTACAAATGCTGTCTCTGATAACACATGGGATTGTGTATCAATTTTCAACTTTAAATCAGTGTCCCTTTTGCTTTCAGGTTTGTAACTCATTTATCTTCTGTTGCAATGATAGTATTCATCTGATGGATAATCCCATGCAACTCATGCTGTTATCGCCCATGCAACACCATGCTGGTGCTTGAAAACGCTTCTGTTTCCACCCAGCAGGCAGCAGCTTCTGCAGGCTCTGACCCTGAGCACTGCAGGACCCTCTACGTCACCTCCTCTCATCAGGGTCCCAGAGCTCTGCAGACATTTACCTCGTCAGCGTGCCAGATCACCCACCCAGTAGGGGAGGTCAAAACCAGCAGCTTGGCTCCACAGGAAGCTGATTGTCACAGGTTAATTCAAGATCATCCAACAGATATTCTCAGGCTTTTTTGTTCCAGGTCCCAGTCCTAATGCAGTCCATATTCCATTAGCCCTGCCAAAATTTCCAGCTGGGCTCTCCAACCTCAGTCACTCATCAGTTCTGCTGCAGCCCCACATATCTTCCATGTCCTTCAGTTAAAAATCATCCTCTCTGAGATATGCCACGTTAGTTTGGCATTCCCAAAATCTCTTCAGTACACTGACCCAGACCATGCTCTCTCTTACCTGAACACTTATTTAAGTATGTGAGTGCATCAGGGCTACCACCCTAAGAAACATTACCTCTCCATCTTTTTCATCTCGGCGCATACGAATGCGGAGGAAAATACTGTTTAAAACTCTTCTGGAATTCCAGCTTTGTTGGAGCCTTTGGCAACTGTGTTCCTCCATTCGGATTACTATCTTCTTTTCCTTTACAGCACCACACACTTGCTCAAAATTTGGTTACAGCCCCAATAGTATTTTAAAGATCATCTTTTTTGCCCTTCCCTAACTTCAGGTTTCCAATATGCCCTGCATCTGATGCTGCCCAGTGCTACGCATAGCAGTACCATTCCTGTTTCTCTTCAAAAATTGCTTTCCTTTCCTGATTCTTTTTGCTTTCTCCAAAATAATGGGAAACAGAACTAGTCATGCTTACAGACTGCACAACTCAACAAGACCCTGACAGCTTTCATCCGCGCTAAAGCCTGATGGTCTGTGGCAGACACCTTCACTCTCTCCTGCCAAATCACATGTTTTTGCTTGGGGGCTGTAGAGTGAAGGGAGAGCTGTGAGTCATCTCTAGGAGACTTTCAAGACACAGTTGATCATCTTGAACTGAGAGTCATGGCTGTGAGGTCAGCCCTCCTCTTCCCCCAACTAGAGGGTGGCTAGGAGGCAGTGACTCATGGTGAAGTCAAGAGGGTTCAGTCCACGGCTTTCTATAGCAAACGATTCAGTGGAAGAGCCCTGTTCCTTTTTGTATGCTTTTTAAAAGCATCTCTTTTAACATTGGCTTTATATAGTGATGTTTCTGATCCTCTTCACCACACTGAGGGTTTCAGACCACAGATGTTCAGGGTTAAGCACCAAGCAAAGCAATCCCGTTCACCAAAGGACAGCACGAGAATGTGCCTTGGCGGAGAACATCAGTGTTCAGAAAGGCTCACAACTTCCAAGAGCAGCTCAGCATTTCCTTGCTTCAGTCTCCATTTCTGCCCATGGTGTCCACAAACAGGCACTGGGGATTTACAGAAGGGCAGGGTTAAGAGTGCTCTTTTTGTTTCCATGAGGTATCTTCACTGGTGCTGTGCATGTTTTGTGTGACTTTTTCATCAGTGCCACTATTAAAAACCAAAAAATATAACCAAAATTAAAAACCAAATCCCTTTATGCTGCCTGCCTACTCAATGTGACTACCCAAAGCTTTCTGTCCTAAGGACACTGCAGGCGGCACGGCAATATTCTGGTCTGGCAACCAGCTCGAGTTCAGCTCTTGCTGTGTCCTACACCTTCCACGAAGGGCCTCCCTTCTCCAAAAGGACCAGAAAACTGAGAAATTCTTGCTTTCCTCGATTCCCTGTCAGAAAACAGCCTTGAACCTTCTTCTGTGACAATAAATGGAGACCTGTGCCTGCTAGGAAGTTAAGCAACACAAAGTCTGCATAGCCTAATAGACATGGTTCTTTCCCCCAAGATTTTTACTAGGAAAAGCATGATATTTCTTGCAGTTAACTTCTTCCTGAGCAAAAAATTGGGGAAAAGAAACAAAAAACGTTGCCTTGGTTTAACTTTAGATTCCGTTTGGCAGATGCAACTTCGGTACAAAGTTGGATCCAAACTTACCTAAAATACAAAGCTATTAAAATTCATGCAAATGTTTGCATCCCCATAAGGCAGTGGTAGAACTCTGGGGCAAATCTGCACTGACCCTGACACCTCAGGAGTATCAAGGTCTCCTTGAATTTTCAGTTCCATCTATAATTTGGGAAGGATGAAAGTTCCCCTCACTGTACACCACAGCCAGCAGCCAGGTCACAGATGTGCCTTTGTTTGCAGCAGGGGATGCCGGAGGGACTATGCAGAAGGCCTGAAGTCTTGAATAATGCAGAAAGTGAGAAATGCTTTAAATAAAAATAGTTTCTGACTAAGTCTTCTCAAAGAGCCTGAAGCACAAACCTGCCAGCCCCAATCTGTGTCTGAATCCCCTCACAGCAGTTCCAGCATCCCGGCTGCTTCCTGCGGGCTTGATCTGGAAAACCATCCAGCAGAAAAACAGCAGCCTTTGATCTCTCTTTCCCTACCTCAATATCCCCCAACCCAGCATACAAAGAAGCTTTTATTTGCTAATGAAAGGCAGGAAGCAGACAAATTAATCAACTGAAGTCTCTCCATTTCATGTAAAAAAACTAATTCTAGTTAAATAGAGGGTTTGGCATACTTCTCATTTTGAGACCCTACAACTGGAGTACATAAAAATGAGTGTCATTATCCCCTCATTTCCCTGGACAGTGTAATCCCAATCCTACAAGTCATACAACAGGAATACTCACAGAGAAGAGCAGTGTGTATCCACCTCACAACAGCAATGGTACTGGGTAGTTGCAATTAATAAATTGGCAGTAGAGCAGGTTGGGTTCTGGTATTGCTAAATCATAATCGTTCTTGATTTGTTCTGTCCTGAAGGCATTCCCAAATATTTCCTCCAGCCAGATCAAGCTCCAAAGGATTTATTTCACTTTTGGATGCCATACCTTTAATGTTTTCTCACTAAATAATTTGTTTCCAAATCATTTGCAATCCCAGCCTGGGAACTACTTTGAAGGACAACTCTAATGACCTGCTTACCAACTTCTACATGGACTGACTCATGCTGGGGATCTGGGTTCTTTTATTTATTTGTTTTAAAGGCTCAAGGATTTTTTTTTTCCCCCCTTTTATTATAGATACCTACATGTGTGTCTCCCCTTAAAGGAAAACAAGCTCTCAGAGTAACTTTCTTCATGTGTATAACCCTGGCATCTCTAACATTGAGAATTACTTTCTTACATCTGTTTTCCCTTCAGGCTTATTCTAGCTCGTAAGTGCATACTGAAGTGATAACCCTAAATACAATACCATTCTTTAGACTTCAGTGAAAATGGTTATTCTGTCTGTATTACTGAGACGGTCATAGAAAGAGACTATGGTTTGCAATTAAATGGAATGTTAACATAGTCGTGATACCTGGCTTCCATTCCCAACTCTGGCTTCTAAACAGACTGATACTTTCAACACCCTTGTTCAAGTCACTTTCTGTCTTGCAGAAGCAGCAGAAATTGGCAATGTCAATACAGTGCCTGCAGCAAGAAACTTCTCAGACAGCAATGTACATCAATTCAAATAATTCTAAAATGGAAGGCTTAGGAAGAACAACCAGGATTTGGGCTTTAAACAGCTTTAAACTGCTACTGCTCCCATTAGCCTTTTTTAGTCGAAAGGAAGGCTGACCTCTTTGCTCTTTTGGTGGTCACTGGGAAATGTCATTCTGATGTTTACAAAATACACAGGCCAAGAATGCTGCAGCAAAGGAGGTCTGGGCATCCCAGATACTGAGGACATCTGATAAGCAATAACAATTCTGATTAGTACCATGACCAAAATGCTGACAGCTGCCCCTCCTTTGTATCTATTAACATTATCTATACCATCACCTCAAAGTACAACTGAAAACCACTCGGTGGATAAAGAACTGGCTGGATGGCCACACGCAAAGAGTTGTGCTCAATGGCTCAATGTCCAGCTGGAGACCAGTAACAAGTGGTGTCCCTCAGGGATCGGTGTTGGGACCGGTCTTGTCCAACATCTTTGTTGGTGACATAGACAATGGGATTGAGTGCGCCCTCAGCAAGCTTGCCGATGACACCAAGCTGTGTGGTTTGGTTGATACGCTGGAGGGAAGGAATGCCATCCAGAGGGACCTTGACATGCTTGTGAGATGGGCTGATGCCAACCGGATGAAGTTTAACCATGCTATTCTATGATTCTATGATTCTATGACTGCACAACACTTACCATACTGGGAGACCTCTCACTTCTTCCGGTGGAGAAAACTCATCCCTGTTTTGGTTTGCACCTTTTTATTCTCAGTGTCTCATCCCTCTTACTGTCATACAACTGTTAAAATATATTTGCTCACACCCACTGCTCCTTCAGGGAGGTGGTGAGACCCTGGCGAGTCCCAGCTGGTGCATCAGTCCTGCCTTCCTGAACACCCAATTCAAGAAAGCAGAGTCCCAGGACAGTGCTCAGCAACTCCTGCTGACAGCCACTCACAGAGGTGCAGACCTTCCTCCCCAGGAGGCCACCACAGAGCACAGTGTGTCCTCATGCTGGAAAGGCTCCACTGCAGGGCAAAGAGCTGAAGGGAAAGAGCAAAATCTGACTCTGGGAAATTCTCAGGCTTCAAAGTTTGGCAGTGACTTGAAACATGAAAGACACTGGGGAAATGAAGGTCAAGGAGATAAAAATATTTTGTATCAAAATGTATTTGTATCAAATGTATTTTGGGGACTTTTAATCAATTTCTTTTCGCTTTTATCTGGCAGACAGGGCAAACTCTAAAACGCTACCAACACTGCAGTCTAACCAACCCATTCCTGCTCCATGCACAGGACTCAGCTGCCTGTCCTGCAACCCTTCCCAACACCTCCAGCCAAGTGATGGAAATGCCTAACTGGCCACAGGTGAGGAACATTTCCCAACTCTTGGTGGTTCTACGGCAGATACACATCTGGTTACATGATGGGAAAAAGGCTTGTTAACAGCTCTTAGATACTCAGGGATGGGCAGCGTAGACTATTCCTGCAAAAAATAAATTGCTCCACACTTCACTTGTCTCCCATTCTCTGCAGCAGGTCACCCAATCCAGGCAAGAATTAACCTGAGGAAGTCTTTGGTCTTGTGTTTCATCACCTGAATTAGATGAATAGAGTGGTACCGCTTCCAGCACAATATAAGCTTTGGCTTTCCACAGACTATAAAGAGTGGGTGACCTGGGGACCCCCAATGTAATTACAAAAACCAGGATGGTAGTATTTCACTAGAAGTCCTGCTTACTTATTTCAGGTAATCTAACATAGGGCAGAAATGTCAAAAAACACCCCAAAAGAGACATCTTTCAAAATCTCTAGTGTCCAACACATGACTTAGTAGCTGCCTCAGACCATGACGCATAGCCATGAGGATCTTGAAGTATCTGAGACACACAGCACTATAAGGTGATGTAGGTTAATATTTTGCAGAGGAGGGATGCAGTGTTTGATAAATACTGGCTCTCACAGACAATCCCATCACAACTGGGGCTTAGAGATTTGGTTTGAAATGAGACTCAGAGTCACAGTATAAAGAAAACACAGCCTCTGAGTAATAGCACTTTGCAAGATGATACAAAGGAAAAAAGCCTTATTAACAAATAAGGGAACAGCAGCCTCAGACAGATGTTATTTAGGAGGCTTGATCTGACAATTGATATATTGAAACCTACTTATTGCCAAAGTAGGAGAACTCAATGAGATGTATCTCTCTTGCATGCAAAATAAATCAAACAATTCACAAAGTGACACTATATTGGCAGAGGGCAGTGAAGTGTACAGGCAGAGGGCTCAGGAAAGATGTGAGCACAGCAGCAAATCATACTGCCCAGCACATTTAAACACCACATATGGGAACTGATGACAGAGAACACATCGCAAGCGAGACAGCTAAGTGGACTCTTCTGATGTTATGGGGTACAGTGTCACTAAGACAGGATGGAGAAATGAATAATGTGATAATATAAACAGGAAATCCACATCCTTAGGTTGATGATATGCTTATCTGTGTGGGATGACCCCAATAAATATTGCTAATGAGCCAGCATTATTCCACTGTTAATTAATTTGGGATCTCATAATAAAGTAAAATAATCAGATAGTAAATCTGGCAGATTAAAGCAGTCAGATGGTGAAAATAAAACGAATCTAAATAGAATTTTAGCATTCCATAATAGAGAGTTGCCACAAAAAGATCAGATTAAATTTTTTTTCAGCTGAGAGGCAGAAATGTAAGCTTTCAGGAGATTATCACGTTGCCTTGGTGAACTGGTTATACCTGGAGAGACCTTCAGGGTGTGAGCATAGCGCTTACCCTGTATTTCCGAGTATTCCAGTGCACCAATGTAATTCTATTAATCTCCCTACAAGCACAATAGAGCTAGTGTCAGCACAACAGCAGTTAAAAAGCAAGGCTAGAGTTAAAAAAAAAAAAATATCCATGAGAAGTACCTTCTGCTGATTCAATTGCTCAAACCACCACCTCAAAAACCAACCCACCTGCCCTTGCCCAGCAGGGTTTCGAAAAGTACATTAAGCAAACCAGAAACTTGCAGTGATGATCTACACTCAGGTAATACAAATTGTTGTTTCACTAGCTCCACAGAATACTAACATCACGAAAGATCTCTGCTTGGTGAAAAGCACCAATATCAGCTCGTTAGATTTTGGTCTTCAGTAGAGTAACAGGGAGACCTATTACAAAATACTCAGTTGAAAATAACAGACATAAAGGTGCAAGAAACCCTTTCCAGAATGGCATCTCACCTATTCTCCAGCTCAGGAAACACTAATTTCTATTTTTTTTTTTTTTTTTTAGAAAGCAGAATATTTGGCAAGACCAAAATTACCTGGGGGAGGATTGGGTATCATCTTCCCTAGTGTTATATGTCCGAGCTTCTTGCTTTAGGCTCCTTTTAGATTAATGGACTTGTGGGATCCTTCACCAACCTCAGGAAGGTGCAGCTCCGCCGACTTCTTGCTGCTGCACTGTACAGCCCACTCACCTCTCCAACCCATAAACATGTAGCCAGGTGCTGCCCCAGATGGAGTTTCAGTAACGGGCCAAACTTCTGGCCCAAATCTGTATCTCCTAGGAAGGGAGCAAATACCAGTTCTAGAGCAATGTGCTGCAGCTAAATGGCCTAAAATCTCAACTACCACATCACAGCTTGGAAGGCAAGAGACTTGTGAAACAGTCAAATACTCATGCACTGGGCAGAAAGAGCTGGAGGGATGGAGCTGCCTCTCAGGGCCAGGCTATAGCACTGCCAAGTGGCTTGCTGCAGAGAGAAATGCTATACCTGCTGTACCTATGCTCGCTTTGGCAGACTTACTGGGAAGCTGTAGAAACAGCTTAAGGCTATGTCTGTAATCCACTCATGCTTTTACAAAGCCACAGAAGAACTAAGAAAGGAAAATTTCTAATAAAAGCAAATTTTGCCAGAGCTTTTGGCAAAGCTTGGAATTAACATGTGAAGCATAAAACATCAAGAGAAAACAAACCCCATCCTTAGACATTCATCCATCACAGGTAAAGACAGATAAATGTTTAGGCTTCTCCTTAACATAACACATGTACTTCACTTAAAAAACTGAGCTTAGGGTCTCCTTTACTGTAGTGTCACTCAAGGATACTGTCAGCTATCGGCAGACTATTCACATCTACAAAGCTCAAACAGACCCTGCAGCTTCCCCACAGCACCTCCCACCTTGCTACATTTGGCAGCCATCCCACAACAGTCCTCCACAGCTCTGATGGGACTATACAAATCTAGTTACAGACAACTGTAAATACATTTACTACCATTATCCACTAAGGAATGGGCTGACACCTTGAAGTACTCCATCACATCTTAAAACCGTGTAGCGCTGTGGTGAGAAAAAGCCCCTCTCCAAGGGCTACTTCTCCTTTTCCAGGACTCTGTCAGCCCCGTGGACTCAGCAAAGCCTCCTGTAGCCCTTCAGCTGCAGACGAGAAGTGTTCAGATTTAACAAGAGCAAAATATCTGCTGGAAACTTTAGTACTCGAACTGGCAAGTGTTCCTGCACTCAGAGGCCACTTGAACTTGGTTGACATGGACAATATTTCCCAAAATAACTTTTGTAGTTTTCTTATCCTGTTGCCAAAGAGATAAGGATTTAATTTTAGTTGCTGAAATTTTATTACCTCTCCCAAAACATCAATTAATAATTTCCTTGCTTATTCTAGCAGAAATCCTAGAGAGACTGAAGATACCTTCCTTCTACCAGCTTTCTTTGTGGGTTTGTTAGGTTTTTTTTGTTTGGTTGAGGATTTATTTTCACTTTTAAATAAAAAGCTTTAAGTACAAAATACTTACAACGTAAGAAACTTTCATTTACTCAACTGAAAGCTCTGTCCTTCATCAGTAAAAATGGCCAGAGTACAGGCTATGGTGATGTAGTCTGCAAAGACCCTATGCTCACTATACCTCCCTCTCCGAGGGTTCTTCAAGCTTCCTGACCTTAGGACAGCTTCAAGTTGCAGGTCAGCAGGTTTGAACCCAGGGAAGAAGAAACAAGGCCCAGAGTCTTTTCCTGTCTCTTTTCCCAGCCTGATTTTCAAGTAAGGAATTTTCAGTAGCCTTTGTTAGCATACAAGTAATTCAGGGCAGGACCAGAAGAAATCAGTTTCTCCCAGTATGAATATAAATATATCAAGTTCATCAAATCTTCTGTTCTGATTAGAAGTACAAATATCTGGTGTATAGATATCTGGTGAAAGGAATATTTTATCTCTTAGCCTCAAGGAAGGCAGGCTGTAAATAACACTGTTGTTGACCAAGAGAAGCCTAGCAGCTTTCAGACAGCTGATTTAAAAAGTGCAAATCCAGGACTGTGTAAGTTCAGGGACTTTCTTTTGAGGCACAATAAAAAAAGCTTCCTTTGTCAGTATACATGGCTGTCAGAAGGTGTTGTTGCTTCACCACAGAGCTCCAATAGGACAGAAAGATGAAGAACAACCCGCACAGTGCTGGTCTGAAATCTAAGGAAACAGATCTTCAGAGAGATGAGAGTCCATCTGAATGTTTAAAAAGCAGAGCTTGAGAGAGAAAGAACTCAATTCCTCTCCTTCCATACCCAAAGACATAGATGTCACTTTACTTCAACTTTAAGAGGCTCAGTCAAAACTTGTAAACTTGTACTTCAATTTTGAAAACAAAACTGTACAATCGTGTATTTACTGAAAAAAAAAAAGAGAAAGAAATATATACATAGATAGACAGACCTGGTTATGCGTTAGACATAGGCATTGTTGTGGGATTATCAGCCTCTGTGAACCTGGAGCTTAATTTGAACAGTAGAAGTAGTGGTGGAAGGAAGGGTTATAGCAGAAACTTACAGAATACTATTGCACATCCTGTTACTTAGAGATATTTTTCCCAAAGAGCCACAAAGGGCTAGAAATGCAGAGTCAGGCAGTGAGTGCAGACAATGCAGCTAAGGACAAAGTGAGGAGACTTTAGCAAAAACTAAAAACATCGGCACTATCAGTGTTGTTCCCAGGCTGAAAGTCAAAACCACAGCACTGCACCAGCTATTAAGAAGGAGAAAAATAACTGCTACAGCTGAACCCAGGACACCTGCTTAGCACCATCACTTCTTTTTGTTAAGACTCCAGTAAAAGGGTTGTCCCAGACAACATGGAAAACCCATGATTTCTTTTTTAACAGTCATACAGATTAAGCTACATTTTTCTTCAATCATACAGCTGATCATTGGAGAAGCAGGAAGATCAGCATCCCTCCCTGTTAAAAGCACATCACCTGTACTCCTAGTTTCAGCAGGCAATGGGGTGAAGGATGCACCTGGCTTTGGTCCAGCAGTTTGCACAGACTTTCTTTTTAGACATATTACCTGTTTTGGAATTTAAATCATGGCTATTCATCCTTGTCTTATAATTTATGCAGCACATAGAACAAAAGATGCTCTAATCTGGCACAGGTGCAACCTTCTTATTAAGCAGCACCTGCAGTTCCGTACAGTGCCCCTTTCCCAGATGCATGTTTTCTATCACCTCTGCCATCCTAGGTTGAGGTCTCACTGAGCTGAGTAGCACACACGTGCACGCACAGCCATTCACCAGTCATGAGCAGGGAACACCTTAAAATACAGCTTACTGTGCAGCAAATGACCACAGAACAGTGTTTACATTATTTACAATATATTGATGCAGAATATGAGAGGTCCATCTAGACCCACCACTGAGCTATTCTGATAGCTTACACTACTTGTTCATCTGAAAAAAGCCAGAATAAGACCTATGCACATCACAGGCTGCCTGGACGCCCTAAGAATGGGAGATACATTATCACATCCTTGCAGAGAACACACCTGAAATCACAGAAAAGACATACAACCTGAATTTTCCCCACTGAGGTTTTGCCATAAACAGGAAAGAGACTGCAGCTGCAGACTTGTAGTGAGCAACCTACATTCCTCCTCTCAGTAACACCCACAGCACATGTGTCAGTGTACAAAAAGCCACCAGCCAAGCTTGTGCTGATACCAATTTACCTTCACACATCAGCCTCCCTGCTTGCTCATTCTGGATAACCTCAGTCATAACTTCCTGAACTCGCTTCAAGCAATGAAAATTTAATGTCATTGAGTATATTTAAATGTCCTCACATAAAAGACACATTAAATGATACTTTATTTAATCAGATATATGGAAAGGAGCATCACTGACTCATTTCTCAGGCAGAAGTACAGAAATCTCCCTTTAAGAGTTTTATACTTTGTTGATTCGGACCATAAAGGAACATCTTTTAATGCAGCAGTGAACAGGTAAAATCAAAACTAGGATCTGTATCTACTCCAAATAATATGTTTCACATAATTTCCACCTGAATTTCCTTAACTCCATCATATTTTATGGCTTCCTGTTATTGAAAGACGTTGCATTGAGTTATAGCAGTTGGGGGAATTGGAAAGTGCTCACTTCAATGGAGCTTTTTTAGAAGATGATGCCAAAAGGCAGAAAGCTACGCTCAGGACACTTGAGGAATAACAATAATTAGAAATTTAACACAGTTTCATCTCTATATCGTCATTAGTAATTAAGCCTCTATTAAGGAAGAAAGACTCAAATTAGAGAACTGCAATGGGATAATTCCAAGGGAAAAACAATATTTTGACTAAAAATGGCCACTTAATGCAGTATCAAGTCATCTCTTTTTAATCTAATTTCAGAAATCACTAGATGCTGTTATAAAGTCGCAAAATTATTGCTCTTCTGCGCATTGAACCAAAGCAGATTCTGAAGAGTCAGTTATACTCCATTATTCCATAGTTAAGACTGTAATTATTAAAGAAACCAGATTTCTCTCTATGACCTGTAAGTTTGTATTTATTCATGAACCCTGCTTTAATTTTCTGACAACAAAACTAACACAAACTTCCTGAAACAAACAAACCAACCAACCCCAAATTTACAATGCAGTGTACTGCAAATCTGGCTTTTTCTTTTTTTGCTATAAAGGCTCAAAGAAACAATATATTGCCAATAGGACACAATTACAAGGCGAAAGGGCAATGACTCAATCTTGAGTTTACCAACACCCATGTCCAAAACCAATTTTAATTCAGAATTCCCTAGCTTGTTTGGCTGAGGATTATAAACCATTGCTGTGAATTTTGCAGAGCATTTTTCATTTGCTTCAGTGGAAGATTTGACTAATGCCACTAGAATGACATTACTTCATGCTGGAAGACTGCAACTGAGGTGTTTTCTAGGGAACACAACTGGGGAGAATCAGCCCAGCAGGGAAGTCCGTATTATACAGAGCCAAAATAAAACGCACACAGCAATGCCCATAAAAGCGACAGAGAACAACTAGTGGAAAAGTTCATCAGGTTTTTTCCACCTTACATTTTCTGTCTAGACCAATTTACTCTTCCAGAAAAACCTTGGGAAGAAATTTTGTCCAGTCTTTCATATGAAAATTATCCAGAGGGCTGATATAATCCTGAGCATATTAATTTTTTTTTATCAAGTAAGCATTTTAGAAAGTCATTGGGATTCTTTTTTAAAACAACTATTTGCTGTGTCTGAGTATTAAGAACATTATGCATTCATACGTGGAACACATACAGACAACACTTAATACAAAGTTTCTTTGCATAATATAAAGCAGTTCTGCTGTCTTTAATGAATATTTTAGCACTGATTGAGGTAAACAAAACCATCTTCTGAAGGACAACGGATTTCAATCTTTGTTAAAAACGTCTCTTCAGTGCAAAACTGCACCCAAGGCTACTAGACTTATTTTTTTTATTTTCTTTCTTTTAAGGGCAAAGGTGTTAAATATTTTTCTGTACCTGACGTGCAAGAGAGACCAGTACAAGGTCGGTGAGTCTGGTAGTTTTCCAGGGCAGTGTGCTCATTGCTGTTTCTAGAGCATCACAGGTTTTGGTCCATAGTGAAGGTTTCTAAAAGAAACCACACTACAAATGAATCATGCAATTACTCACATCAGCCACTAAACCTCCTGGCATCCCCAATGGCATCCTCCTGCTATGGCAATTAAACTAACACAAAAGTTCCAGGAGCACTGAATAAGTCACGTCCTCTTCTTTATCCACTTGACTAACTAAATTTGAGAGTATGCAACCAGGTATTGGCTATCTAAATTCTTTATGAATTGCCAAACTCCAATTTTGGAGGGTGTTTTGCAGCAGGCTGTGGAAAAATAACTATCTCTAATTAATATTCAGGATGACAGTTTGAAGGCTATTTACTCATGACTTGCATGAGACAACTCCATGCCATTGCTTTGGTTGGGAGAAGTAATTCGGCCCTGATATGCTATTCTTAGTGACTCAAAAGGTAAGATTATAGCACTTGGTGCCTCCTTTTATTTAGTCAGGGAAGACTCACTGGCCCTAGTGTGCATCATTTGATACACCTATTCCTCTCCTTCCCACAAGCTTTAAGCACAAACTCTGGTTTAAGTGCATAATTTGTATTCCTCTGCTCTTTGGGGAGGGGAAGAAAAGTAAATGCATTAAACACCCAAAAAGCAAAGCGACAGAATTTGTTACTACATGGTTCTTAGCAAAAGAATTTGTGCATGGCATAAAACAAAATCTGCTATTAGTAACGAGTGTACACGCAACCACCTTGTAAATCACAGCACTGGGAAGAAGCAACAGGGGCATTGCAAACGCTGGATTTCTAGAAAGAAACTCTAAATCCACCTCCAGGAGTTAAATGAAACAGCAATGGGAATTGTAGCAAGGCACTGCAGACAGGCTAGTGCTGGGTTTTCTTCTACCTGTTTGTAATTACTTAATACAAGTACTGTGTTCAATATCATTATTACACTGGTATAAAATGCTCAGAGCCACTGGAGCTTGCAAAGGGCCACAGATGCTGGGAAAACAGGACTCCAGCACAGCCCTGCTCCACAGCACAGCAGCAAGCATCACCCTGTAAGCCCCTGCCACTGTGCGACTTCTGTGTTATTGCTGTCAGAGGACCTCTCATCTTTTTTTCACTTAGTTTCCAACAACCAGCTTTGCCCAGTAATTGCTTTTAGTTCTATAGACTTACTGCACAGTGGTATGATATACCCTACTGATCTCCCTGGGCACCAAGAGCTCTTTCTCCCTCCCCAGTGCCAGCCCCATCACCAGCTGCCCAACTGTAAAGTCACTAAGCTGCCCACTAATCAAAGTCCTCAGGAAGTCCTCTTCCCCACCTCCACCACTTTCCTGAATACTCCGAGTTTCTAAAAATTCAATTTTTCCATGGCTTGGTTCTATTCCCTTAGTTGCTAGTACCAAAACATGGTGTTTAAAGATTGCTGAGCCTTTCAGTTCTCAAAACCAAGAGCCTCATGTTAAATAGTCCACATGGAGGTGGCTGCTCTGATGAAGAAGACTAAACCCTGCCACATTCATGGCTGCCAAAACCTTACAGCTTCTTCACTGCTGACGATCAGTCAGGACTAGGCCTTTGGAAAGGTGTGCAGCTGAATGTGAAAGATACATTCAAATCATGACATTAGGACACTCAACAGTTGCGAGGGAGCCTTGTCCTAACAAGTGCCCAGGACGGACCTGGCAGGTGTTTCCCACACAAGGGAGATGCTGACAATGGAAAAAATATATTTTCATTCAAATTTGAAACAAAACATGTTCTGAACATTGGGGTTAATATCAGACCCTGTGAACCATTCATTTCACAGTTTTGAAATTCAGCATCTGTATTTTGCGGTATGTCAGTTCTAAATTCATAACTGAATATTTATATTATTTTAACATCTCCTGATAAGCTAATCATACAGATATGGGACACGACACAGACTACTGTTAGCAAATCACAGCATGAAGTCATATTAAATGAAATACAGCTGTTCAGAGTCAAGCTGTCTGATCGCAGTACACATAGAATCATGGAATAATTAGGGTTGGAAAGGACCTTAAGATCATCTAGTTCCAACCCCACTGCCAGGGGCACGGACACCTCCCACTAAACCATGCCACCCAAGGCTCTGTCCAACCCGGCCTTGAACACCGCCAGCGATGGAGCGTTCACCACTTCCCTGGGCAACCCATTCCAGTGCCTCACCACCCTTACAGTAAAGAATTTCTTCCTCATATCCAATCTAAACTTCCCCTGTTTAAGTTTGAACCCGTTACCCCTTGTCCTCTCACTACAGTTCCTCATGAAGAGTCCCTCCACAGCATCCCTATAGGCCCCCTTCAGATACTGGAAGGCTGCTAGGAGGTCTCCACGCAGCCTTCTCTTCTCCAGGCTGAACAGCCCCAACTTTCTCAGCCTATCTTCATACGGGAGGTGCTGCAGTCCCCTGATCATCCTCGTGGCCCTCCTCTGGACTTGTTCCAACAGTTCCATGTCCTTTTTATGTTGAGGACACCAGGACTGCACACAATATTCCAAGTGAGGTCTCCCGAGAGCAGAGTAGAGGGGCAGGATCACCTCCCTCGACCTGCTGGTCACGCTCCTTTTGATGCAGCCCAAGATACGGTTGGCTTTCTGGGCTGCAAGCGCACACTGCCGGCTCATGTTCATTTTTTCATCGACCAACACCCCCAAGTCCTTCTCTGCAGGGCTGCTCTGAATCTCCTCTCTGCTCAACCTGCATAAACACTTTCATTGTAATCTTTCATAAAAGATGCTTTAGTTCACAAGAATCTGCCTATTATTTTTAAAACCAAGATGGAAATTACTTCATTGGTGTGGTGGCATGCATACCAACAAAAACTAAATTGAGGAAAAAAAAAAAAAAAAAAGAAAAAGAAGTGCAACATACACTATTTGCTTTTTTAACTGACAGAAGAAGAGGTTACACACTATTATGCATGCAGTTCTGAGACAGAAATATCCATCCTAAGTGAGTTCTCGGACAAGACACCTGTCACTGGGCTGGGAAGCAGCCAGTGTATTTCTTATGTTTCCTGCAGGATGCAGAGTTAGGCTTTCCACCTAAAGTTATAAACAATATGTATTTTACTATCAAGTTAAAGCTACAGAATTTGGCCACTTCCATGTTGAGTTCAATGCCTTAGAAAACTTGCTGCTAAATACAATGGCAGCAGCAGGAATTTAATTCAAAAGGGATTCAAACCATACTCTGGCTTTCAGTTACCACTTTCTGCAGAAAGAGTAAGAAAGTAAGGTTTCTCATCGTGCCAGGATTCGGACCCTCTCTCTGCAGCAATGTCATTTGTGGATGGGCAAAGCAGACTTGGTTCATTTCACAAAGTGGGGGTAAACCTCTCAAGGGCTCTTGCTACATCTCATCAGCCGACAGATGAACAAGGAGCCTGCAGAAGAAAAAGCTAAAGGTTCATGGGGTGAGGCAGCATTTATGCTGATCTTTCTAAAGCACATACCTTTCTCATAGAAGGTGAAAAGGGCTTTTTGTATGAGTGTTTCTCCTAGTCAAATTATTCTAGTCACCAATAGTCAGTTTTCTATTCTGTGGTTCATTTATAGTGAAATTAATGAACCATTTCCACAGCGCTTCCCTGCTTTCATAAGCTCATACAGTACATTGTCATTAGTGAACTGTCCACTCAGCTTTTCTAAAGCTCAATCTGAACACCCCTGTAAGCAAAAAAAGCGTGTCTGGATACCCTCTGGCATCTTCGTGCATTCTAATAAGCAATATATTATCAGGTTTTACTGGCTCTTTGTGTGTGTGTCATCAGAAACAGCACCTCGCACCATATGGAAATTCACCCTGTGGCTGAAACATGAGCAGTGCATTTGGTTTGGAGAAGCTGCCACTACAATAACTGGTAAGAAACACATATTTGATATATATGAACTTGTTCTAATAAGCTTGCCTGTCAAGGAATAAATGTTTTATTGCCTCTTACATGTATTGCTAACCCTTTATGTTTTTGGACTCTTATAGACTTTTAAGGGTAAAATTTAGGTTTAAAGAACTGTAATATTATAATCATGGGAAAGATTGCCATATTAGATTACAATTCTCTTGTAGATCTGGAGGCCAGATAGACCTACGATTCTATTAAAAAAACCTGTTTCTGATGCTACATCTGGATGAGTGTCCTGGATTATTGGCTTGTTTGCATAGACTGGCTGTGAGGACAAGGTGATAGGGACACTGGCATACCTGAGTGACAGTGCTTGGAGGAAGGAGGTCCTTTGGAGGAGAGACAGCCGTGGGTGAGATGGGAAGCACAGTGCACTTGGACATCTCTGTTTAGCACATCACTTCCAAAGTGTCCACTGGCAGTGCTTCAGGAACAGGAGGAATGAAAGAACTGCAAGGGTTGGATTAGGTGACCTTTGAAGGTCCCTTTCAACCCAGACTACTCTTTCCCACATGAGAAAATCTGCGTCATGCAGGTGATGATTCTGCTGTGTTCTGCTTTCAGCAGCAAATGTTCAGTATCTGTTCATTTTGGACCAAAATTCAGTATTTTCAGTGAATTCAACTGTTTAAATAGATACTTCTAGCGTTTATAGTAAACTCTTAACACAAACTTGCCAAAAACTGGAGGTCTTTAGATGAATTTCTGAAAGGCAAGACTTGCTCCATAACTTTTCATTTAATTCATACAAATCTGTGGCTTAAAGGTAAGAAACAGAAGTAAGCTGTGTGCCTATATACAGTTGAGCATCCAGTCCTACCCTGATTTGACTTCAGATGTCCCAGACTTTCAGCTCACTAAGCTGGGGACTGGCTCGTGCCCTTCCATGCATGCACATAAAACTCAGAGGTCTTAAGACCTCTCAGTTCAGGAGTTTCACAGTTGCCTAGGAAGTTCAGATGATCACTTTTGATTAAGGCTGACATTAATATGCAATCCCAGACACCACCTCTGGTATCTCCACCCTATTTCAGAAGAGCCTTTTTGACCTACCAAGGACCAAGCAATACCTGAACTCATTTATTCCAGCTGAAGCTTATAAAAAATTATGTCAGGTAAGCTTTCACATATTATGTCCTCCATAAAATAATAAGATACTATCAAGATGCCACACTTGAACTATGACAAAAGATAGCTCACTTAGCACATCCAGCCTCTCGTACATTTTTGGGTAGACACTGAGCAGGCATGTTGCTTTGAACAAAGAAAATGGAATAGTAGCATAGAGGTCTAATCTGATCCAACCAGCACATGTTCTTTAGCATATCCATATTCACTGTACAGCAGTGAGATATTGCTACAAGATTTCCACAGGGTAAGGTACTCTCTTCCCCTTTGCATCCCCTCTACTCTTTAGATCCTAACCATGGCTATTTCCTCCCCACCACCCCCCAAAAAAGGAAGCATTCAGCTTACATGGCAGTAAGAGAATAGTTTTCAATCTGAGTTAACCTTTACAGCAGTAACACTAATTTTCAGTCTGTTCATACTAAATGGTAAAGCCTCTCTGTTTCCTGCTCTGAATTTCATTGTGTGTCAATTAGTGCTACGAAGTTAGTCTAACAATGATGTATGGTTAACACGGGGTTTGTGTCTGACAGCTAAGAGGAATGCACAGAGGACAGATAATTGCAATAGTGCCATTAGTGAACTACTCAATGCTTTTTTTGAAGTTAAAGGGTCTAGAAACATGCTATAAGGTATTTTTCAATGTGAGTACTCATAACATTGAGGGGAATTTCCCAGCAACTTTGTTACAAATAAATAAAAAAAGCCAGCAGCTTTAAACTGATGCATGAAGACAAAATTATCCAGAACTGTCCAAGGAATGGTGTGCAAGAAAATAACCTCAACCAATATTCTCCAAGACTGCTACTATGCTTATTCACATTAACAGACTGAAAATAGCACAAAGTCAAGCACAGACTGATATCTGCCAAGTCCCTGGCTTTTTCAGTATCACCACCATAAGCTCCTGCCAGACAGCAACAAAGAACAATAATAACCAAACCCAAGATGAACACATCTTTGGCCACATGACATGCTACAAAGACACCAGGAGGGAGGGCAGCAAGTTAGCTCTCCAAGCACAAAGGATGCCTGGAAACTCTGAATCAGGTTCAGCACAGGTCACTTCAGTCACTCGCAAAGCTAAGACCATCTGGAGGAGCAACTGTTGTTTCACATCAGCAAGAACAAGGAAAGTGGCTTGTTCTGGGTGGTTGACATACACTTGGGCCCCTACCAACCCACAGTGGTGAGAAGACTCATGGGAACTACTGTCCTGCCGTAGCATCACTACAGCTGGTCAAATGCTGCAGCCAGTCCCAGACTGAGTATCAGCTGCTGAAGGTGAGTCCGGCTACCCCGGGATCACACCCAGTGTTAGGTGACAGCGGAAGCAGGTCAAGAGAATGATTTTCATTTGCATTATGGGATCAGTGGGCTACATAGGAAATGTAGTGTGAGGTGTCCCTGTCCATGGCAGGGGGGTTGGAACTAGATGATCTTAAGGTCCTTTCCAATCCTAACTTTTCTCTATGTACAGGAAAATCAAAAGGTCCATCCCTTACTTTTCCAGCCCTTTACTTTTCAGAGCTGAACTGAATCTGTTCTCAGGTGTACCTCCACAATACTAAGAGCTCCAGTCTCCCCAGAGGGTAGATGACAATGAGCAGGGTTTGCCCACACTGAGCTCTGTGCTTCCCACAGAGCTGCCTGGGCTAGCTGGGTTCACACCAGCCTAGAGAGGCTGGGAGAGTGCTTGGTGCTGTCACTGCTCCAGGCACTTACTAACTCTGACAGTACTCGCTAGCTGACATACTCATGCATTTTTGGCAATGGCATATTGCATCTTCTATAAAAATTAGAAAAGAAGAAAAAAAAAGACAGAAATAAAATTTTCTCTCTTCCTCTCCAATTTCTCCTTGCATTTTATGCTGTAAAAATATAGGTGTAAGTCAGCAACAATCTGATGAGCTTCTAAACTGCAGCTTTAGGATAGCAGCACCATCTTAGGCAAATTGTAAATGCCCATCTGTAGATGCACGTCTGTGAGTGTAAAAGATTAAAGAAATAACATGAAGAAATTAGAAATGAATTAGGTTTGGAAGAAAAGGAGAGGAATGCAGCTGAACAGCTACAACAATGTATCAGTGAGATATATTAAAAACCCAAATGAACCCCAAAGTCATCCAATGCAATGCCATATCAAATGAACATGGTGGCAAAGGGTAGCCCTTGTTGCTAAGCTGACACAAATAAATTAGTCACCTGTCAGTACTTGTTTAGAATTTGCAAACACATCAGTTTTGAGGGAAGAGCAGAAAATAGCCAGCATATTTTTCCATTAGAGCACTCTGCAGAGGGAACTAAGCATTTTGTTTTCATTTGTGCAAGTAACTTAACCCCCCACTGCACAGCAAATGCCTCCTTCTGGTAGTAAGACACTGTCTCACCTGGAGGGCACAGAGCTGCCAGAGCTAATGAAGGCACAAGAGGCGGTTGAAGAGACACAAGTGCTGGAAGTGACCTAGAATTGGACATGACCCTGCATGACTGTGCAGAAACACAGGGCCCCCAGCACCTCATCAGCTTATGGGAACAGGCCACAAAACTCATCTGCTCCAAGCCTGCTCATAGCCAAGCAAAACAAGAAGTTACTGGTCCTTGCAGGCAAATTTTAGTATTTGCTGCAGATTAAAGACAGAAGAGTTTAGCTTCGGCCACAAGTTTCCTCTGTTCCATCAATACATTACTGTCACCTCTGCTCCCCTAGTTTTGCATGTGGGGTGGTCCCTTTGAGCCACAGGAATCCACCTCCTTTTAGAGGTCAGTGGGAAGACTGGGAACTAGAACCAAGGAAATAATGCAAAAGAGTATATAACACAAGATAGCAAGGGATAAATCAGACATTCCCTGTAATTAATTTCTATTTTCTTTGTTCAACTTCCACGTCCGATAAAGCAAGTCTTCACTAAAGCTGAAAGTCTGACTAAAATATCCAGAATGCCCAAGAAAATATGGACTTTTTTTGTTAAGTATTGATGTTGAAGTTGGTTATACTGATTAAATCAAGAAACCAAAGCATCTCATCCAAATTACAGGTCCAGTTGGAGCAGCTTGAACTGCAAATGCAGAGTCACAAGGATCCATGCGTGAGCAACTCCAGCCAGAAATTATTCACAGGAATTAGTTGGGAAATCACTACAAGAAACAAGCTGAAGAGAATAACAATCTGCCACGCACAATTCATAAACTAAAAAAGGAGGTGGTATTCAGTCAGTCAAGTGATTTGCTACAAATTATTTGCCCAGGGCCAATTTTGCTGCTAAAGCGATCATTGGAGATGCACTACCAGGAGCGATGCAGAGACATAGTTAAGACTAACAAGCTGCTGTACACAGCATTTTAATTAGGCCAAATGAGGAAACGATAATAAACCAGCTGGTCAAAAGGAAAAAATAAATCCGTAACCAAACAGAATCAAATTATTTCTTTTTGTTGTGACAAGATAAAACCTCTGAAATGAGATTTCAGAATTACGATGATACCCGAACTCACACCAAATGAGAGCACAAGAGAGGGGGAACAACCTGTTCAGGCACCAGCACGTCAGCCAGGCTGTTGCCATCTCCGGTCCCTATCAAACAAGAATTTGTCGATGTTTCATTTTAGCAGCAACAAATGGCTGGCTGAGCAGAGCTGCTGCAAATGGGAAATTGGGAGGCAAGGACAGGTGTGTCATTTCTTGAAATTCTTTTAGGGCTGGTGGCACAGAGTCCTTCCAGACACAAGCCATACGGCTGAGAAATATCTATCCTGCTAAGCTATGGAAACGGGGATTTTATGAAAGTGCGATCACGAGGTGATAATAAGAATGTGATTGGAAGTTGATGTGTTATTGCTTAATTTAGACAGAGGAAAGCTCTTTTTTTGTCCATACCATCTGCCAGCCTAGAAACCTAAGGAATAAAGGCATAAGCTGCAGATGGCTTTTATAATGGCTGTACTCAAGCAGCAGAGGAGCAAGACAGATAGAGGCCATATAAATCAAGCAGCAATATCACCATGGCTGAGCAATAACCAAGCTGATAGCAGCATTTGACAGAAACAGAGAGCGAAAGATACTTTCCCAATTCACTGCATTAGGATTCAGTTGCAGGAGGATAGGACAGAGAACTGGACTTCATGAGGCTGCTGGGAACACTGACATGTGGGCCTGGTAAGAACAGGCAGGGCAACACAGCTGCACAGACTTAACTGCAGCCTCCAAGAAAAACAGACAAGCTCTACTTCAAAATTGCATTCACATACGCGACAGTTCCCAAGCTAGCTGTTATCCTTTCTTTCCTCTTTTTTTTTCTGAGGGAAGAGAGAAAGAGTAGAAACTAATTTACTTCAAGGCAGTAGAAAGAAAACAAACTTGGATGCGAGACACAAGGCTCAGGAGGACAAGCACAAACTTCTGCTGGCAAAGAAGTCCCCTGAGACGATCTTTGAGCTCTGCTGGGGAGCTTGAAAGGGCTGCTCAGCTTATCTTGTTCCAGCAGAGGCTAGGTGCACTGGACACAGAACAGCATGGCATGGCACAGAGGCCACTTAAATATCTTCCTCTTAAACAACTAGATCAAACAACCTCATTTACACAAATATGAATAAACAGTCACCACAGCATTGATGGTATTGGTTCTCCAGGTGGGACTGGTGGCACACAGACTGACAGAAGAAACAGTAGAAGACAGAAGAAAAAATAGGGTTTAATTCTATTTGTTAAATATATACTCACATACATTTAGGTTTTTGCATTTTTATCATTACTGAGAATATTAGCTGCTTTGCTGCTCCACTGCTAAGTGTCTCTGGGCCACCTGAGCAGAGGACTGCCTGTGGAGACCTTCCAAAGTGCTCACAGAGAACTCTCCAAGAGGTCCACAAGCAACCAGCTCTGCCCTGGGTGCAAAGCCTGCAACCAGGGAGAAGGACCCCAGCTATGCCTTGAGCAGAAAGGATATGCATAAAGCAGAGTTGCCCAACTTGGGGAACAGAGGAAAAAACACACTGCTCCTACTGATGAGCTGATGCAAGCTAGATGCTCCTGAGTAGCTGGGATAAGGACCTCAAAAATGCATCCAACAGGTACCAGGCTTAAGGTTAATGTCATTCTTTCACCACTGGGACATCCACAAAACCCAACTGAGCTACAGCTGCTCAAAACCCATTCTCAAAGCAGCAGCGGAAGATTCAGTCACTCACCAATGAGGTATAAACTCTCCTGAACTCCAGCAAGCCACAACTGTTCCATCCACCGAAAAGTCAGCGCTACTATGATCTCAGATGGCACCTTACATACACATTGAAGGAAGATACAGTTCATGTCCATACTGTGTGCCTGACATAATCCTTTATGCCTATGCAAAGCAAATGTAAAACATTAGCATGTCAAAACAGCAGTACTCTACGATTATTTTGGGCATTGTCTAAATCCATCATTTATATATACACACAAACAGTTCAAGTAGACTTTGAGCAGAACCGGGTGTTGAGCAGACAGGACAGACTGCAGAGAATGATCAGTGATGGATCTGTCAAAAGATACTAGAACTGAACCATTTTCTTGCTAAATATTTGGCAAGATCCCAGTGACTTTACCAGAACTTTGCAGGGAAGGAGGAGGGACAGTATAAGGAATAAAGCAAAAAGAAGCATTGTGGCAAAAAGAACTTTTTTTTTTTTCATCCTTATTAACACTACTTTTCACTTGGACTCCTCTTTAGTTTGGCATAGGAATATGCCTTATGACAGCAGATCAGAAATTAAAACACTGTTTCCACTGATCCCACACAAGTATCCTCCTTCTCACTCACCCCAAAGAGCTGTCTTCCAGGGAAACTTGTGTGAGTCAGGGGCTTCCCTGCCAAACCTCTAAGTTTCAGTCAGTTTCATATCAGATAGTTTTGAGAAACCAGGATCCTACGAGACAGAGAGGACATCTCGGGTACAATGACATTTTAGCTGTACATATGCACCCTTAGCACTGAACTCTTATCAGGACACCCCAAAAACAGGCAGTGCAAGACTGGAGCCCCACAGGCATTATTTCTAGGTATAGTCAGTAATTCTCTTCTACAGCTTCACAAAACAGATTTACCTTAGAATAGCTTCAGAGCACCTGCAATCTACAGTTTCTCTCTATTGCAGGCACTCTGAAGTTTCTGGGCTATTCTCAAACACAGCATTACTCTAAGAAATAACACACTATCAGAGAACAAAGATAAACAGGCTGTTATTTAAGGCTACACAAGCAAGCTCAGCAGAATGCCTTCCCCCTTCACCATGGGTGTAGACAGACTGCCTGAAAGAGGACTTTACCTCAACCAATTATTTGTACCAAGATGAGCATGGTGGTGGTGGTGGCAGATACCATCACAAACAGCAGCCACATGATACAGATGCATTCTTGGTAAGATGTGAGGGGGAAAACTAAAGGTAGTGCTGGCCTGAGCCGTATGAGAAAAAGGAAGATTGCTGCCATGCCCAGCCTGCCTTAGGCAAGCCAGCTGCCTGCAGGGCTGCTGCTCTCCTGCCTTCACACATGGAGGCATCAATCAAGCCAGTTCAAAGAACAGCACATCAACTAAGTTGCCATCCCAAAAACCTTAACCATTAATTCACGACCCCCTGGAGTGAGCTGGGATCAGGAACAAGGACTTATCATGCACTAGCATCCTTAAGTGAGAAAAAGGGAGAGAATGAGGAAAAGCAAACCAATGATGTAAGAGATGCCTCAAACTCCGAGTCTAGTTGTTATGACAGCCCAAGTTGTGAGAAAACCCTGAGGTCATCTGCAGCATATATGCATGCAGACTCCAGAATAACACTCAAGAGAGCTCTTGCCTTCATTTCAAGAGCTGTCATGTTATTTGTGGGTAGGGAGGATAGTTTACCCTGACCTATCCTTCTGGCCTTTGTGCCCCGCAACCACACTGAACTCCTGGTGAAAGCTGACCTATCCACATGTTCATCAGGGACCTAATGCATGTACGCCAGTGGCACACAGTTAGACAAGTACTCCCCCACTGCTGTGGCTGGGAGCAGTAACACAGAGTTTATCCTGCATGTCTGGAAAGGAAATGAAAAAATGACTAATTGCTGACAGAAGATTAATGGCACCCTGTCTCTTAAACCCCAAACCACCGGAGGAGCTGTGCACTTGAGATGCTGCTCTGCCTGCATCTGCTGTGGCGCAACAGCACCTCTAAGAGAGGAACCGCCAACATTTTTCTTTGGCCTCACGCTACTCCATGGCTCTTCAGCTGATTCGCCCTTGGGATGATCTTTCAGAGAAGCATTAGCAACTCCTAGCTGTAGGACAGCCACTCCCACTGCAGCCCCAGCCCGAGTAGCAACAGGATCATGAGCTGTGGATTGCTCAAACTGGCTGTGGTTGACTGGAAGAAGTTTCTCTGGGTTGTTTCCAGGGAATCTGCAGCAGGCAGTGATGCAAAGACCCCACTTTGGGCAGGATCCTAAACTCCACTGTGAAAGTTTCAGGGTTCTGCAAATCACAGTGAATTCAAGCCACTGTTTTAAAGCAGCCCTGACTGTTTTACAGAATACTCTAAACAGCATTTCCACTTTTTCCCCCCTTCAGAATGTGGAGAATAGCCACTCCTTTGATGCCACTAGTTGAATAGCTATTTCACATAGGCCAAAGCAGGCACTGTCACTTCAGTAACTGAGGTCAATGGCTTGGCAAGTCAGCGGGGGCTAACATTTTTCTCCAGTGATGTTTCTTAGAGTGCAAGGAGCTTTCACTGGAGTAATTCAAACAATTCTTAAACAATGTACTACTCTGGTAAAAAGGGCTTCAAAGGGTGTTTTTTTCTTCCCAAGCCTGTTCTTCACTATCACTGCAGGGCTTCAGCTCAGAGACCACTTGCAGAGCTCTTACATGCTCATCCCCATCAAAATTCAACCTTGAATGGAGAGTATCTGGCAAAGCATCTCTAGGCCAAATGCTCCCTGGGACTGCCTTCTGATCAGCCTCTCTTTTAGGAGTTTAATGAATAAAAATATATCTGGAAATAGAACAGAGCGGTGCCTGGAGAGCGAAGAGAGCAGCTTGCTTGAGCCACAGATCAGAGTAACACAACACTGCTCGAATCGGTGCAACTGAGGCTTCTGGGCACAGGTCCACTAATGGCAGCTTGAAAGGTGTGACAGCACAGACAGCTTGCTAAAATGTTTGTGAGGAACAATGAAAAACATCCAAGCTGGCCAAATCATGAAACAAGCACAAGCCTTTTCTGGCTTCATACAGGACTACTGAGGTCAGGTTAGAGAAGGGCATGTTTAACTCTGAAGTTAGAGTAAATTCAAATATTAAGGTACATGTCTTTTAGAACAACAGAGGAGAATACAGAAAAAGAATTAAAAATCAAATGGAATTGAGAAGACAAGCAAATATACAAAGCAAAGAAAACCACTTATCTGATGAGAAAATATGGACAGAGCCCCCAGATGTCTCATTTGTACAAGTCTACAGGTCTACAGGCAGTGAAACATCAATCAAATGCTTGAAAGTGCCTTCATACAAACACCTACATTTCACAAGGACAGACACTTGTGCATCAGCAAAAGTATTCAGTATCCATTAACATTAATTCTCCATTTCAAAACATACAGAGAACCCACAAAATAACAAAAAGAAGGCAGATACAGCAAATGCTTTATGCAATCAATTACACAGCATGAATAGCAATAATCGGAGAAAACTCTTGGCAGATTCATCACACATTAAATAAGTTCAGGCAAATTGTGCAATAAAAAAACCCCTCGCAAAGCCATTAGTGCATCGGCCTATAGAGAACTCTCATAAGGGCTCAGTTTGTTGGATGATCCATTTGCAATGAACTTTGCCACCTGTAATACCTAACAGACACTCAGCAGTCTGTTTGCTGTGAAGCATCACAGCAAGAACCTTTTGTACTCATTTGGATTGGCAGCTATGCCCTTCATGTAATGCGAGTTTCCTTTCAACTGGAAGAAAAGGGACTTCAAGAAACTGAATAACCTACTGAGGAGAAAAAAAAAACCAACAACAAACAAGAACACAAAACTTCAAATTATAGAGGAAACACTTGGGCAAGATGAAAATAGTTTTCAAAATAGACAGAAGTGTTAACAGATGCAGGACAATTCACTCTTTCCTTCTCTATGGTAAGGACAAAAAAGTGACATGAACAAGTCTAACCAGCATGTTCAGTCAGACTGAAGATGGAATATGGTATAGATATGGTATAGACCTCCAGGACTCAAAACACAGTGATTTTTATATTACAAACAGAAAGCAGCACAGGGCAGCTTGCTCTGCCCAGGGTTCACAGAGGGGACACATTACTATTTACAACGCAGCACATTACAATGACAGTGACACACACCACTCAGAAGTGATCATTATTACTGGCTGCTTAAGGGATGATTTGAGAAATGATCTGTAAATTTAATTTTTAATTAAGCCAGAAGCCCTAAGGGCCTTCTAAGTTCAAGCATTAAGGGGAAAAGAGAGGGAAATCAATTCTTGGTGATGGAGAGGTCTAGCAGAATCTAATAGGCTTGGGTAATTTATCAAGAAGCTTTTAAGATCAGTCACACAGCTCAACAGAGGAAAGCCTAAAACCCAATTTCAGATAAAAGAATACACTGTAAAGTGGAATGGATAGTCACCATTGTTCAAGCCTCTGGCGAGCTACTGTCTTGAGCTCTGACACACATATTACTCAGAAAATAAATAAATAATCAACTCCAGCATGCAGAACTTCACAGGGAAGCCCTCACACTTAGCTCCAACCAGCTTGGAAAAGCAGCCATCTCCAAACAACCTTGCAATTCCTCTAAAGCTTCAGCATGGCCAGAAATATCTACATTAACTGATGAGAACTAGTGATCAAAACATCCTAGAAGGAGGCTAATTTGTGCCAAGAGACAAAACTAGTTCCCTTGATGAAGCACAGGTCTATCAGGTTCATTACAGTGACCGTGGCTGGAACAGACATGGCACTGACTCCATCCGACCTCCACAGTGCAGTTTCAGTTAAAAAAATCAGAAATTGAAGACTTTTCGTCCAATCTCTTGGTTCCAAGCTCACAGAACCAGATGAGTTGCAACCAAGAGTGCTGAAAGCACCAGTGTTATAGGAAGGCCACTCCTGTAATCTTTGAGATATTGTCATGATTGGGGAAGTCCCTGAAGACTGGAGAAAAGCAAGTGTTGCACCCATCTTCAAAAAAGGCCAAAAAGACAGTCTGGGGAAGTCAGCTTTGCCTTAGCTGGTGGGAAAGTCACAGAATCCCCTTGGACTGCTAAGAAGGCAGCAGCTGGGACCAGTCTACCTGGACTGAACAGAGGCAAATCATACTTGACTAATGTGATTGCCTGCTATGGGAGAACCATTGGAACTATAGGTTTCATTTACATCTACTTCCACACCACTTTTGAACCACCTCCCACAGTCTTTTATATAAGTTAGGTTGTTTTAGTCTGAAAGGAAGGAGGAGAAACTAGATGGGCAAGAAACAGGTTGGATGGTTGCATTCCAGAAGGTAGGGCTAAGGAGTACCTGGAAGCCAGAAGCAAGCAGGATACTGCAGGAGTCTGTACTGAGACCTGTTATCTTCAGTGTCTGTATCAGAGGCCTGCAGGAGCTGATAAGAGCCCTCTTGCAAAGTTTGTAAATGACACCATATTGAAGAGCTGATATACTCAGGGGCAGGGCTGCCACTTGGCAGGAACCACAGCCACAGGCTGTCCTCTCCTTGGGGATACATCTTACTCCATATGCATATTTTCTAGAAGAAAGTTGGGCAGAAGAAATGAGCAAGAAATGAGATGAATGGTCTTGTTTTCACAAACCTTCTCTTCTAAGAAACAAGTCATTTATCAAAGTGCTGCAATCCTACCAACTGTCATAACATTTGGTCTAATTACATCTGGAGAACAATAAGCTGCATGTTCAGGAAAAAACTCTCTGCAACAAGGTTGGCAGAGAAGCTCTGCTATGCACAATCTTAGATCACAGGTCCAAATGCAAGAACAAATACCACTAGGAAGGGATTGGTGACATTTGTGTAGAGCAGCTTCATTGTATTTTGCAATTAAAAAAAACCCAAACCCTGGTTGGTTAATTTCCCGTGTTTCTATAAAGTGCCAATCCCAGTGCATTAATCTACATCAGGGAAGGGTTTACAGATTACATGTTGGGGGGAAGGTACAAAATCCGTCTTCTGAAAGAATACAAAACACATTCAAGATTTGTTAAAAATACTAAAAAGCTGCTTGGGCTGACTTCACACTGCAGTTTGTCATAGACATACTAATGTTATTATGGCTTTCAGCAATATAGTCACTGTTTAACTCCATGCCTTGAAGAAAATATTCTTCAAACTTCACACTACGAAATCTGCTGGAGATGAACTATTCCTTCCTGCAGTGGTTTCAGTGGGACTATTTGGGAGCATACACCACCAAATAGTGAGCAGCAGCATCAAGTCCACGATAGATATTTTTAGTATGAGGAGGACCTGTTACTTATGCTCAACCACTGACACTTCCGGATCTGACACCAGATGTCTGAGCCTGCAACAGTACCAAGACCACACATACATTTCATTGACACACTCAAAGTAAAAGACGGAGGGGGAGACCCTCTTACTCACAGCAAAGCTGGGCACTTAGGAAACAGACTTCATTTGGATTCTTGATCAGAAACTTTGGGACCACTTGCAAAACAAGATAACACTTGTATCCTGGATAAAGAGTAGGTAGGCAAACCCAAAATACATACTAACACAAAGCAATACACACACAAAATATGAGCACTGGGACCAAAGAATACTGCTTTGATAGACAGTATCTCAAAGGTGACTGAATATTAAGTTCTTTGTACATTTGTGGGGCAAGTAGTGGATGCTGTTAGGAGAAGGTTAGGCTCTTCCTGAGGTCATGTTTTATACTTAGTTGAAAATTAAGAGGGGAACATTATTAGAGCTGTGAAATGGATATGCAGAAGAATGCCCTTGCTGCAAATGGAATAATAAAATCAGGTGTGATTTTGGAACAAAATCGCTGAAAAACATGTTTGAGCCCTGGAAAGGGAATATACATACTAACCCCAGGGACCCTGACAAGGCCTCCAGCTAAACTCCCCACTGCATCACCAATCCCTTCACTGGGGCAGCTGGATCTGCTTATGGGCTGAAGATACGAGAGGCTTTCTAACCCCCCCAGCTGGGCACAGAGGCTGAATCATAAGAAACCCTCAAACAGCCAAACTCAGAAGCCAGTCCATGGAAAAATGAACAAACACACACACACACACACACACAAACATACACTGAGTAATGCTGGTGCCTTTGCAGAGCATCAGGACAGCTCCCAGATTAGATACACCAAGGAACCTGCCAGGCCTCAGCCCCATCACTCTGTCCACAGTCACAGCCACACGCAGACACACAAGAGCAAACCAAGGTCTCAGCTACACAAACATTTAGTACTAAGCAGTTTGTTTGGATTTCCTTTTCCTTGAGGATAAACCAGGATATATTAGCTTATTTTGCAATAGCAGAGATTTCTATGTCCCAAACAAAAACAAACAAGCAGGAACAACAGCAGCAACAAAATCCAGAAACATTCCTTTGCTAGAGAGAGTAATCTTGAGACATCTTCTCACTGAAGAGCTGGTGGGACTTGGAGGTGAAGGAGGTAGAGTAGCAAACATCAGGTATTTTCAAGGTTAGAATCCTGTCACTCACCTTTTTTGAAAGAAAATTCTGAATTATTTTTTTGTAGGAGACAGAAGTTTCCATTTTGATTATGTTTAAGAATACCTTTCACATCATTATTTTTCAATTAAGGTGAAGGAGAAAAACTGCTAGAAAATCTGATAAGCAAAAACTTGCTTAACCTTTTCTTTCTCCATAATTTTATTAGATAGAAGCTGAGAATGCCTCCTCCATAAACCCTCACATTTTACAGCTATTCCAATCTTCCTGTGGAAGCATGAGGGGAGGAAGTGAGAAAAAAACAAGTCCTAGATTTGAAGCAAAAATAAAATTTCTACAAAAAATTCGTTACATAAAAATCCTACATTCAAGTCATTAATTTTTAAATTAAAAACCCTTTACATGATAGCCTTTATTTTATTTATAGGTGTTTGACTACCAGTCTGGCATTCACTGATGTTATGCAAATGTAAATTCAACAGTCTCATGCCCAAATTTATGCATTTAGAGCTTCATCTCAAATGCATGTTATTTGTCATTTGCTGTTGTCCTGCTACAAAGGTGTGCAGCATCCAACCAGGCAGAAAAGCATCAGACATCCCAAGTAATCAAACTCAGCAGAAGTGTTAAACAGCCTGGCTTCAAGGAGCAGCATCATTACTCACATAACCCATGAACCTTAATGTCAGAGTCAGATTCATGACCTCCCACCCAAACAAAATATCTTGGTAACAACTTATTATAATAATAATAATTTTATGAAATGGGCTAACCTGCCCTGCAGATGCTGGTGCACCCACATGCAGCACTTCATCTGCTTGGGCTCAGCATGAGCTCTGGCTTTAGGTTCTCCTCCCCCACTCACTCATTCTGGGTGATCATATCTACCTGTTTGGAAGCATGTCCACAGGCCATTTAAGTGCATAACACCTACACAACAGCAGATGTGTGATAAAGATTTTTTTCCATTAAAAAAAAAAAAAGGCACCTTATTGTGTTTCAGCTGGAAGGAGGGCACCGACAAAGAAAACTAGATGATGTGCCAGCAGGAACTGTGGAGTCTGAGCACCACAGACTGAATTAACCTCTTGAGGTGTCCTCATGGAAAAAAAAAAAAACATAACCATTGCTTCTGCTTAAAACCTGCACTTTCCCAAATACAGCTTTAAGATCATAGAAATGAGAAATACACAGACACTACAGGCTGCAATACCATACACGCAGGCTACAGATGCAGTCTGACGCTCTTTGCACCACAACCCAGCTTCTACTCTGAAATGTAAATGAGAAGTTCACAGGAAGCACACACATGTACTACATTCGTGGGTAGGATGCCAGGTCAGCCTAGATAACAAAGATCTTTTATTCACTCCAGGTTAACTGTAAAACTTCTTGACTCCAAGATTTCGTCCCAGAGAAGGCCCCAGCCCCAGGGCTATTTTCCTTCAAATGCGCACATAAGTATTTTCCTTTAACAAGGATATGGAGACCATAAAATATTAAGTTATGTTGATATGCAAAGAGGCCAACATGTGAGAATCCCCTGGATACACAGCATTAGTATTGCAGAGCTTGTAATTAAACTTCAGTTCCTTTACAACTTCAGACAAGTTCCAGACAGTGGGCTGAAAATACATCTCAAATAGATCTTCAACAGCCAGGACCATCTGTTTCGGTTTTGTGTGAAGTATTTTTATTTGCCACAAATAATGAGCTTAAATAGATTTTTGGAGGTTTGTTATTAATAAAGGATTGTGAAAAAATTTGCAAAAGAGAGAAAGAACCACGTTCTGCACTTGGGTCTGCTCAGGAGCCTGCTCATTGCTTTGAAGGCTCCATTTTCTGTTACATCCCTAAATTCAGATTAAGTTTTCTGAATAAAACAGGTTGCATCTTCAGCACTAGATCACCCTTCATATGACACTGTTCAGAAGAGAAAAATTATTTCCACACCTGAATCTTCATTGGAAATACACTGCTTCACAGGCAGAATGTAATTAGGCAGGCTAGAGTTTAGCCAGGACATTAGGGTTAATGGCCCTACTACTGCCAAGCACAAACAGCAGAGGAGCACACCACGGGTCCCATCCAGAGCACAGCACCTCCACCTGCCTCCTTGTTCTGCCACAGCACCCCTGTGTTGCCCCACTGGGGCAAGAGTTTGCACCAAGGGCAAGCAGAGACAGCACAGACAGCGCTGCTTCCTCTCAAACCTGTCACCTGCATGCACGCAGAAGCCAGGTGATACCACCAATGATGACAGAAAGGAATTTGTGAGATATTTCCTATAACCACAGACAGTAAAATCTTATTTTAAATTATACCAAGAAGCTGTATCATCACTGAATATTCAGCAACAGTTACACACAAGCAGAACCTTCAGTCAGTGCTTTCTCCCCATGTCTATTATTAAAGCTCTGTTTTGGCCAAGACAGATGTATGAAATACATCACAGCAACTGGAAGAAAAACACACTTTCTGCATCATACAAAAAAGGACCTAGTTAGTTCCACGACAAGAAGCCTTTTGCTCAGAACAGCACAAAGGATTGAAGCCCTCCTCCACATGCTTCCCCCAAAACCGTGCTGTACCAATTAATCTCTTGCACTCAACATGCTGCTGTGGTTCAAAATTCTCAGCATGAAAGCCTAAGAGGAGAAAAGCCACCAGCAACAACAGAGCCAGAGCTGCACACTCTGGGAAGGAGGAAAACTGCTTATCTATACAGCTGAGTGTTGCTAAAGCTGCAATCACTAACATCAGGACTGAAGCATCCCAAGCCCCATTACTTGGTCATTCCTCAGCACCTGCAGGGAGCTGAGCCACCCAGAGGACTAAACTCAACTGCACCTGAAAACAACCTCATGGAAGAAAACAAGCCATCCTCCAGCTTTAAAAATAAACTGAAGCTCCAGAAAGCCACGCTCATCAACAGAAGGGGACTCAGAAGAACAAAGCTTCCCTAAGCTGTCTTGCATCAGGCTGCCCAGCCAGACAATTCCTTCTCATGGCCAGACAACAAACCACCAAGCAAGCTCCTTCCTAGCTCACCATTAGGCCCACGTCAGCCTCCTCTTGCTCTTTTTCCCTAACCTAACATAAAGCTTTTGCCACAGCAACCCCCAAATCTCTCACCCCTGCCATTTGCAGCCCTCTCTATCACACTTCCAAGGGACAGAGCTGAACAACCAAAGGTCAGTAAAGAAGCTCTTCCCCTTTTCTGTAGAAACAGCTTTATTTCTCATCCCTCAGAGCAACCATGACCCAGGGGAGTGTGCAGCTCTCATTAGCAGCTCCTCCCACAAGTAACAAGGCCCCACAGGAGCTACCTGTGCGATCTGCCCCTCTGCAGGGTCCACAACGCAGCAGAGCTCCTGCAGTCCTGACACACTGCTTGGGAGGCTCACCGACCACTAAAGCCCCTGGAGGTTTTGTGTTTTATTAGCCCCAGCTGATCCTCGGTGGAAGGGACATATACTCCATTTCTTAAGCAAGAGATTTGCCATTCAGTATCTATCACCTTATGGTGCTGGAGGGAGATCTCCTGGCTGTGCTGTACACTTACCCCTCACAGCTCCCAGGACAAAGGCATCATTCTGTCCTAGCTCTGCTGCGGTCATCCTCAGTGGAAACATTAGTTTGTGTGGGTGCTACTTTCTTCTAATATCCATATCTGAGCACTAGGTTAGGAACCAAAAGTAGCATATTGGTGCAGTAACAATGAAGTGCCAGTGTTTAATGCATCTGGCTGGGCCGTATCTGCCATTTATTTACTGTAGTCAGTCTCTAAATCTGTATTGCATCTGCTGTCTGCATAAATAGTAAATAAAGCAATAAATCTCATAGGGTTACCAAGCACTTTCACTCAGCTTCTTCTGAACCTGTTAAATTCTGTTGTGATTCATTTGCCTGGCTGTGCCGCAGAAAGACACTTCTTGGGGAATGGGGAAGAGGTATTTCTGTGCACTACTCCAGAGCTTCCAAAACCAATTCCCTTCCAGCTGCAGTCCTGCTTTCTCTCATTTTTATTGGGGCAGGGAGCAACAAAGAGATTCTGTTGGACTACAGCGTCTTACCCTGCTCCAGGTGCAGGTCACCAATTTTGAGGCAGAAATCACAGACACTTAGAGTAGGTTTTCTTTTAAATGAAAATCTATATTGTCAATTTTTCTTCCAAGGTAATGACACCAAAAGTTACTTGTCACACTGACATGGTAGTGTGGGGAAATGCCACCACCTTCCGTGAGGCAGGACCCATTGCCAGGCTGCTTACCAAAGGAGGCTTTCAGATGACCACAGCTTTTGAAGAGCCTTTGGCAGCAATACTAGGGAAAGACTGATCTGTATGAAACAACAAAAGATAGGACTTGGTAGACCTAGTATGCAAACAGCCTTCAGACAAATAGCAGCAAACAATAATAGTAAGTTTTAGAATATGAAGCCAGATTTGTATCTGGAAAAGTCTCTTCCAGCTTCAATTAATTCCTGTTTCTTGATTGTATAAATCACTAAAGCTCTGGGTTTGCTATAATGGCTTTTACAACAGAATGACTGTTTTCTGTGCCATGCATTTTACCATTTTCTTCAGTCCTTATGCTTTTTTTGGATCTCATCACACTCATAGAATATTACATGCTTGCTCCAGCTGACTTATTTGTTAACAGATCCTCTATCTTTGGCATATTCTTTCCATTTCTCCACTGTTGAAAGAAACTATCCAACATAGCAGTAAAATCACAGTTACACTAATGATCAGCTCTGTAGCATGGATTTTTCTTGTTTTATCGTCAGGTTCAAGATGCTGTTCAGTTACCTCTCCAGTCATGTTTTTCTATTTCCAAATAATTTCTATTCTTCTTTTACAGCAGGCTCTGCCAGTTTGTACCTTACACATCATCCTGTCATCTTCATTGTGGCTTTGGGTTTTTTTTTTTTGTTGTTTTTTTTACCCTATATTTTGAGCTGGCAGTCTGAGAGCACATTCCTAGAATGTGAGAGACATCAGGACTTGCCTTTTACTCTAGAGCACCAGAATTTATTTTTTGCCATCCAACTTCTTTATACAGGAGCATAAAACGATATGCAACAGTGCACAGGCTGTCAAGGAGACTCTGACCTGGGACAAATCTCTAATCTGTACTTTGGTTTTGGAACCATAAACACAACATGCTGGGAGCTCAGTCCTGCTCTGTCCTCCAAACAAGCATCTCTATTCTCAATGGCAGATGCAATCTGATCCACCTGACTGCACTTGTTAATAATAAGGAGGTGAGGTGTACTTTGTCAATGGATGTGAGTCATTGTTCTCTTCTAGGAAAGTCCAAAATAGATTTAACCATTACCCAAGGAAATTTGCATTTCACTTATTCATAAAGGATAAAGACTGCTTTTTCCTTTTTCATAGAAGCATTTTTAAACTGCCAAAGTCAGCTTGGGAGCAGTGTAGAATAGATTTATGCAAAATTCTTAATAAAATTCATTGGATCTATTTACAAGACAGAATCTACTCAGCAGACATTTTTTTAAGAACCCACTTAAGAAAGCAGGAAATACATAAGCTAAGCTTAAAAAAATATAAAGCAGCATGATGTTGTCCCCACATATAATCCTACTTAATGATGCTTTAAATCTTTAAATTTAGCTGTGAAATTCTCTAAATCAACCTGAGTAAAATGGCATAGTCACTGCACTAATGCCCAGTGGGCTGGAAGACAGCTGACATTGTCCCACTCTAAACTGTTGACAACAAATTTTCCTGCAGGTCTGAGACTGAAAAGTGTGCTACGGCACAAGGTGGGGTGTCATCTTCCCACCCAGCTGTGCTCCCCACTGTCTCCTCTGTTCCTATGCTACCTGAGCCCAGGCTCTCCCAGAACTGTGCATATGCCATACCTAAGCAGCTTGAATCCAGTTCAGGTTTGAGACATCTACAAATCTCAGCTGCCCTTAAGGCAAAGTCTGGTCCCTTGTAGTAAAGGGCTCATCTTATCTGCCCAAGACATAGACAAAGGCCATATGCAACGTCGTTTCTGAGTGTACTTTCAAGACCAAGCTCCACTGGGGTTTCTTCTCAAGCACTCAGGGCTAGCCTCAAATCCAGGCAGGGGTTTGGAATGAGGTGATCTTTAAGGTCCCTTCCAACCCAAAACAATCTCTGATTCTATAAAGTAGCATGGGTAGACAGCCAAAGTGGCCTTCATCCAGCTCAGCTCAGCACTGTAAATGAAGCCAGGTAGGTAGGGAAGGCAGAAGGCTGCCTATCTCCCCTGCCAATTCACTATACCTCCATGCTTGCACATCCGGGAGCTCTGTCTCAGTCCTCTACCAGGCCAGGCCCATGGCAGCTTTGTGCTTCTGTCCTTTGTCTCTCCTATTTGCTTTAATCAAGCAGATGGCAACAATTTTGCACATGATCACCAGGAAAACTCCTCGGTCAGTTGTGGGCAATGTTTTCCATTGTGTCAAGCTGTTCTACCCCACAAAGGAGTTAAACTCCTTCTTCCAGTTGGTGGATGCTGTGCCCAGTGTAGCAACTGTGCTACACTAGAGGCATGCTTCATGGAAGCCATTAATATCTTAAACTAAGTATATTTTTTAATACTGACATGTTTTTTTAAGGTTTTTAAGCTCTAGAACTAACTTCCTTCCTTCCTTCCTCCTTCAACACATATTAGCCTTTCCCTGCCAGATCTTCAGCTGGAATAAATTTGGCTTCCCAACCCTAACTCATTAAATGATGTGAACATGTGCATTCAGTTAAACAGGCTTTTCATGTGTATAATGCTTACAGATGAATGTTTGGCTTATTTAGGCCTTCAGTTGCAATTCAGAGAAGGACATGCCCAAGTCCAGCCTGTTCATCAATATACCTGTGAAACAATGCATTCCCCAAAGAAGTTTTTCTGAAATAGAAAACATCCAACTTCCCAGGCACTTGTTCAATTACTGCCTGATATTGCAGAACATAAACATCACTGAATAACATTATTCCTTCAAACACAGAACAGTAATGTTTGAGTAACTGGAGCACAAATATAGTTCACCTCAGGCAAGAGATAAATTACATTAATAAAGTGTGGTTGTGTTTTTTAATTAGTTTGATAAGGCACGACTGAAGATGGTATTGTTCAGAAAAGCTTCTTTTTCTGAAGTAAGGAATTGTAGCTGTAGATCCCAATCTGGGTTCTATTGTTTGGTTTGGTTTTGTTTTGTTTTCTTTTTAAACAGGCTGGAGTATTGCTTTAAAGAAGATTTCACAGAGCAGGCAAACATCAGGTCATTAGAAGAGGCCAACTCCATTACACTTGTCATTTGGTGTCCATGACCCATTTCCTTTTCATACCTGGATGCAGTTATGCTCTTCTCCAAATGGATCCTACAGCTCTTCAGGGAGGTTTCAAAAGCTGCATTCTTCATCTCTTCAGCCTCCCCCAGACTCGGGGTGAGACATCCAGACTGTGGCCAGCTGCCTACAGTCCCTCTTTTACAAAAAGTCCAGGTCTAACAAACAGAGAAAATTAGAAAATAGTTTCATTACCCATCAAGATAACTCAAACCCTTCAGCAGACTGCCAAATCACCATGCCAAAACTCTGTAAGACATAAAATTCATATATGGCTCCCATCTTCTCTGCTGTTATTTATTTACTAGATTTACAGTGCCACTAGACTCAGCAAGACCTGCTGTGTTGCTCATGCTTTGCAAATGCTTGGAGATATGAACTGTCAGGTCTGTGCGATCTATTTAACAGTGGCCTTGTGGTGCCAGACCTGGCTGCAGAGGTTTTGCTCACACCCTGAATCCATTTCTGTTTGGGTCATGTCCCTGCACCACACTCCCCTCTGCAGCCCTGGCCTTTGAAAAACTATGTACAGATTCCTAATTCACTGATGCACTTGAATAAATTCCAAAACATACCTTTAGGTACCCAAATTTTTCTGTGTATCTACTAGAGTACAATCCTTGCCTTCAGAAATCAGTGCAAATTTCTCCTTTGATTTTGCTCTAAGAAGAATCTCATTCTGTCTGAACTCAGCAGCTGGTTTTCTATTGACTTACACAAAGGTATAAATTGTGGCTAAAATTTAAAAATGATCAGTGTATGGTTCCAGAACAGCTCAAGTTGCCAGACAGGAAGGAGTTGGTTCTGCCAGAACACCTTGCTGTCATCAAACCCTAGTTTTGTAAGTCAGCTTCCCTAAGGTGGACAAAGTGGTCTTTCCTGCCCATTGATCACACAAATCCAATCTGGAGACTTGTTTTCTCTACATGACAGTTACAGGAGACAGACCTGATTAGATATTTCTGTTCTGATCAAGAAGTATCTCACAGGCAATCCTGTGACTGTAAAGCAAATCCCTCCCCAGAGCTCAGCTGCATGCTTTGCTTGATGAGCTGTGCTTAGATAAGCTTCCTCCAGACCTGCGAAACAACATGCTTTGATAATGATGCACAGTATGTTTTGAGCTTCAGGAAGAGACATATGCACCCTCACACTCTTATCCTTGAGATCCAGCTAAGATTGTTTCCAATTGAAGGACACTCAAGGTTTTTCCATCTTTTCTGAAGTGCATATAGAACAAGTGTCCATCCATTCCTGTGCATCTCTCCCTATTGCCTTCCAGTTAAAATGCAGACCAAGTACTTTATTAATGCCCAAACAGCAATATGTCAAGGCTCCATGTGCTGTCAGTTTATCAAGCAGCATGAAAGACTGTACTAACAAGTCTAACAATATTGAATTTAAATTTGATTTACATTTCAAGTGCAATGTGTTCCCTACAGGAATGCTCTGTAACAGGTCTTTTCATGGCACAAGAACAATAACTGATCAAACACATTTCTTGAAGCTATGCCAATGGTTATTTATTTGTTGTGTTTGTGACTGCTTAATAGCAGAAATTATGGCCTCGATGTTGCTCTCTGCTGAACAACTAAGGATTAACTCCTCTGAAACCAGTGCTGTTATCCAGCATTACATTTGAAATCAGAATTGGCATTAGCATAGCTGAATAATTAAAGTCAAATAAAGGATGGCAAAACACATAGGCTTTGCTGTTTCCTCCAATATGCTGTAGTGCAGACCCTTTTGGATCAGTGCAACTCAAAATACTGTTCCCACCGGCACCAACCAACATCATTGCTCTTTGTCTGATCGAGAGTCTGGTAGCTCAAAGGTAACACACACAAAAGCAGCAAAGTGAACTTCCCAGGGTGGTCACAAATTGCAGAGTATATTCTTGTTTGTGCCAGTCAACCTTTGCAACATGCTTAGCCCACTGCTAATGGTCCAAATGGTCCAACAAGTCTGACAGTCTTCAGCAATCACTTCTCTTGTCTTTCAACTCCTTTTACAGTATCATGACCTCTTTTCATCTCACTGTGGAACATCTGAAATACTCCATGACGTAGTTATTAGGTGCATCTTTTGAAAGAAAATTCTCCTGAGAAAATTCACCTTAGCAAAAGTTCCTATTGAAAAGTTTTAGAGTTCCCAATGGAAATAAGGACAGTAGGAGGAAAGCAGATTTCGTGTTTGCTGAAAGTGTTAAATAAGCTTTCGATTCAAAGCCAAGTGGTACATTTTCATAAATGAGAACTCAATTTAAATGGTTTCTTTTTAGTCTAAAAAGTGAATTGTTTTCCTTCCAAAATACTTACTTCAATTGTTTTTTCTAAAATTACATTTTTAGGCACAGACAAAAATAACAGCCCCCAAAACTCTATTTTCAAAAAGAAAACTCTCTCTCCTTGGATTTTTAACTGGAAATACTTATGACTTGTATTGACAGAACAACCAATAAAGGCACTTTCTGCTTATCCTTTGCTACCCTTTAAAACAATCTGTACACCAATCCAATTGTTCCATCTGTTTTCAAAAGAAAATTGCATTTTACTACTAGGATATTCTCTATTCAAATGCTGCACAGCTTGTAGCTAAGTATTAATCCATAAAAACCTGAAAACAATACCTTATTAATTCACAAAAAATCAATATTCCCATACACATTTTGGAGCAGGTTCATTACAGTTAAGCCCAAATTTATGCGATGGTCAAAACTATCCAAAATGTATCTGTTTAGCTATAATGAGACAAACTGGTTGCTAAACCTCATTCTGCCAAAAACAAGTTCTGTGACAGAACTCAGGGGAAAAGAAAAAGTTATCTTACAGTGTATGTAATCTTTGCGCAATAGCTGTTTCTTCTTTAACAGAGAATAACCCACAGCCAGGATAGTAAAACTAAACTAAACTAAACTAAACTAAACTAAACTAAACTAAAATGAAATAAAATTAAATAAAATTAAATTAAATAAATATAAAATATAGAAAGTAACTGAGCTTTGTACCTATTCCAATGACAATTCTTCCTGAGGACTGTCTGCCAATTCAAATATCCTTGAAAACGATGTGGCATCAGAACAGGCTTAGTTGCATCAATCTGGGTGTCTCATAGCATTCCTTTGAATACTGAATCCTATACAGGCTGATTTTCTCAAGTAAGCCTACTATCTCAAAAAACACATGGGACAAAAGCCCAACAAGTTTCAAAGCCTATGGTTTTTACGACGGTGGTTTTACCAGTAGTCCAAATGCAACAGCATGGGAGTTCTTCTCCTGGCTTCAGTGTATATCTGATCTGAGATTCTAAAAATAAACAAAGCCTGAAATTCCCAGAAGTAGAACTCTATTGTCATCCAACAAATGCACATATGTACATAGATATGTATGCATGCATGCATATATGAGAAATTATATCTCATTTGCTAATAATGGGAAAAGTTTATACTTTTATATTTATTTATGTATATAATTTTTTTCATTACTGACAACTAAAACCTGACCATTTTTCACATGGTGACATTGGGCTATAAGATTTCTCTTCCCTCTTTCCCTAGTTCCTTGAAAGAATGTGGTTCATGAATCATGAAGGTTAAATACAAATAACCTGCATTACCAGTCACAGAAGACATGTGGTTAATTGCTGTCTGCCTTTATTGCTAATTGCTGAACAACAGCGCACTGGCACACCTACCACAGGCTTCTGAAGATAAAAACCACAGCATATGCACCAATTGTTTGTGTTCTCTTTACATCACTTTTCTTCTAAAACAACATGGGTACAATTCACAGACCCTGACCCTTAATCTCCTTTCCCTTACACTAGACATAGTAATTCCTCTGGCTGATAACTCCTGTGTTAAGCCAAGTCAGAAAAGAGTCAGCCCGAACAGACAGACTTCAAAGCAGTTCCAGTAAATTAAGTCATTTGCTCTCCAAGACCAAGATTACCTCTCCGCCCCTTCCCCATTCACAGGCTGGGTTAATATCACCTCTGCTTCCAATGAAAAAGCTGAGCTGACATTCCTTCCAACAGCAGAGGATGAGGTAATCATATCAGACATACCCTGCTGTAAAAGGAATCCACAGAACGGAAAGAAACAAATAAAATTTCACACCATAGAGTGGTTTAGGGAGATGGAGCAGTTCCATCATTTGACCAAGCAGTTGTTTCAGGTTTAAGTCCCTTGGAAAGGGGAAAATTTCTGCTGAGGAAAGTGGTCACCCTGCTTCACTGTGCTGCTGTTCACAGCCCTCCCAGGCTGCCTGGGCCCTTGCCAGTCCTTCTTAGGTTATCTAAGGGATGTCACATTGGTGTCAAGAAAGAAAAATATGGGTCAGTGGGGCCCCCTGGGCAAGGACCCCCAACAGCATATTATTTATATTGTGAGACTGAGTCTGGCTGGCCATGAAGGCAAATCTCCACTTTAGAAATAAATATTGATCATGCAAGGAATTGTCCTCTACCATGCAGTGCTTTAGCCTTCCTGCAAATTGTAAATACCTCAGCAGCCTGAAGCCCCTGCCTCTGAATATGAAAATGCAATTTGATTCATGAGATGAGGTACATTGTCAAAGGTTCTCTGAGAAAGAGGATGGCACAGATTAGACACAACACATTTCCCAGATCAAATCAATGGATTCAGACAGGAAAATAGCATATTTGCTGGGATGATATACCACCTGTGTGGCGTTCCTCTTGAGTTCCCGTATCACGTTCTTGTTAGCTTCCCCATTGTTACCCCTCACAGACATTTTACTTTCTTCTCCTTTTCACATTACACCAAGTTCTGCTAGAGAGCATGTGTTTCTTCTCATTGAATTTCATTTTCTCTCCATAGAAATAGATTAGCAAGAACCATATTTCCTGGTCTATTCTTGGCCATGCCATGTTCCTGACACTCAGGCTAAAAACCTAGAAGGCAATAACCTTGCCAAAAAATTCAGGTTGGCATGCAAAGGAGATAAAATCAGTGACAGAGTGATTAAGGAGCTCTAAGTGATACTTTACAAGGAAAGACTGAAAAAATGAAATCTATATAACCATGCTGAATTATAATTAAATCAGCACATCTACAGGCTATTGAAGCATTAAAGGCCAACTCTCCAGAGACCTGGAAATTAAGAGGATTTGGGCACCTGAATGCCTCTGCAAAGCCAGGTGAACAAGCCAGAATTTCCAACCCCCACCCCCATCCCCCCCCAGACTATTGAGGAGAATTTTTAATTTCAACATCACATCACTGGAACCAGCAAAGTTCATGGAACTTTAAATAACTCCCTACTTGCTATGGGAAAAGCAACAGAATTGAAGTTGAAGAAATGAGAGGATATTTAGGGTGACCTAGAGAAATGCTGCCAAATAATGGGGTAAAACTGAAAGGAAAAAGTCAAAGGTGAGAGTCTCATATTTGCAGATCAGGAGCAATGGAGGAAAGAGTAATAGTGTAAAATGAAAGCATCAGTTACCGACACACTGAAAACTGGAGTGGCCAAAAGATGAGCGAGGAGAGTGTTGCCCTTGCATGTGAAAGAATCATAGAATCATAGAATAGTTAGGGTTGGAAAGGACCTCAATATCATCTAGTTCCAACCCCCCTGCCAGGGGCAGGGACACCTCACACTAACCCATGCCACCCAAGGCTCTGTCCAACCCGTCCTTGAACACCGCCAGCGATGGAGCGTTCACCACTTCCCTGGGCAACCCATTCCAGTGCCTCACCACCCTTACAGTAAAGGATTTCTTCCTCATATCCAATCTAAACTTCCCCTGTTTAAGTTTTAATCTGTTCCCCCTTGTCCTATCACTACAGTTCCTCATGAAGAGTCCCTCCCCAGCATCCCTATAGGCCCCCTTCAGATACTGGAAGGCTGCTAGGAGGTCTCCACGCAGCCTTCTCTTCTCCAGGATGAACAGCCCCAACTTTCTCAGCCTATCTTCATACGGGAGGTGCTGCAGTCCCCTGATCATCCTCGTGGCCCTCCTCTGGACTTGTTCCAACAGTTCCATGTCCTTTTTATGTTGAGGACACCAGAACTGCACACAAGACTCCAAGTGAGGTCTCACAAGAGCAGAGAAGAGGGGCAGGATCACCTCCCTCGACCTGTTGGTCACGCTCCTTTTGATGCAGCCCAAGATACGGTTGGCTTTCTGGGCTGCAAGCGCACACTGAAGCCGGCTCATGTTCATTTTTTCATCGACCAACACCCCCAAGTCCTTCTCTGCAGGGCTGCTCTGAATCTCTTCTCTACCCCATCTGTAGCTGTGCCTGGGATTGCTCCAACCCAGGTGGAGGACTTTGCACTTGGCATGGTTAAACTTCATCAGGTTGGCATCAGCCCACCTCACAGGCATGTCAAGGTCCCTCTGGATGGCATTCCTTCCCTCCAGCATATCAACCGAACCACACAGCTTGGTGTCATTGGCAAACTTGCTGAGGGCACACTCAATCCCACTGTCCATGTCACCAACAAAGATGTTGAACAAGATCAGTCCCAACACCGATCCCTGAGGGACACCACTCGTTACTGGTCTCCAATTGAGCCATTGAGTACAACTCTTTGCGTGCAGCCATCCAGCCAGTTCTTCATCCACTGAGTGGTCCACCTATCAAATTGATGTCTCTCCAACTTAGAGAAAAGGATGTCATGCAGGACAGTGTCGAATGCTTTGCACAAGTTCAGGTAGCTGACGTCAACTGCCTGCCCATCAATCAGTTCCGTAGCCATGTGATGATCCCCATGGGCTCAGCCAGGATTAGGGCAGAGTGCGCAGCCATGTGCTGGTGGCTGCAGTGGCCCCAGCATCTTCTCAGGTGTTCATCTTCTTGTGTCCATCTAGCTGGGTGTAGCTTCACCTGCGTCTCCAGCTACAGAGTAAAATGAGCTTTCCTCCCTATTAGACACCGTTTACATGGTGTGTAAGAAACTGCCAAGTTGCTATGGTGAGCATTAAAGCAGGAGACCTTGAAGAGGTACAGACCTTCTGTTGCAAATGTAGCAGGTTGTGGCAGAGGTTCAAGGGATGCTCCCCAGCACAGCCAGCTGTGGTTTTGCAAGCTGTAGGGTGTCACTTATCTGCCATGGGCTGCTGTAGGAAAACCAGAAAACTAGTAAAGGCGGAGATTAGCAAACAGAGTTTCATCACTGCTGCAGAGAGGGGGCTGGAGGAGCTGCACAAGCAGCTTTGAGCATCAGGACGCTGAATCCCAGTGTCTGCCTGGGAAGGGATGCTGCCACTGCATGGGGACACAGGAAGGGCATTGTGCCCCTAGGCTGCCCCACTATTTCTAACACAGCCAGCCAGTGGTAGATATAGTTTGGTCTGTTCTTCCTCAATCTTTGGGGCAGGAAGCATCTGAAAGCCAGACAGAGGTACTGACCAGCAACAACCATCACAGTTGCACTGAGTTTGATGTCGCTGTCTGGAGGCACCCAGCACCCTCCATCTATGTCACTGCAGGATTGCTCCAGAAAGCAGCACTGCTCAAGCTCTTATACCCATCCCAATGGCACCCAAAGGCTTCAGCAGCAGCCAGACTGTTGGCTTTTGGCCCCCGCTTTTTCTTATGCTAGCTTTTCACTGACTTCAGTTCTTGACTTGTAGCTCTGGATTTATTTTGGTTAGTAGAACAAGGTTTATACCCAATTTATATTTTGCATTTATTAACTGCTGTATCACTCAGGACAGACTAACCAGGAAATTAGAGGCTTATCATTTCTTTAGACATAAGAAAGAAGGAAGGAGAAAAGAGAGAAAAGGATGGAAGGAACCCTTAGAAAGCCAACAATCAAGAGCACATGTATGAGGGACGGAAGGCAAAGATTCAGATCCCCACTCTGCACTGCACAGAGCCTTGCTCCCTCATTGGAGAGTTTCAGAGGTCTTATCTCTCCATTTTCCTGTAGATAAAGTAGAACACTGGACCTTGCTGTTCCTTACAGAGCAGAATTTCTGGTTCCTGGCCAATCCTACCTCATAGTCTAACTAGCTTGCAAAGCTGGCAAGCATTAGTATTTCCACTGCCCAGATGGAGGCACAGAGGAAGGTACACTGATCGACCAAGGTCACCCAACAGGGCAACAGCAGAGCCAGCAAGAGGTCCCAAGCCTCCAGAGACCTCCTGTGAGCCATCCTGTCTCTTTTTACTGGTTGTTTCCATTCCTGGCATCCATCACTCATTACAGATGTCATTAAAACCCAAATAAAACACATCAAATACTTATTATTAATTTTAAAAAAATTATACAGGGCTGTTTTTCTGTTTGATTCCTGGCAGATTGTTTCTTGAAATTTGCCAGATTGGTATGAAAACAAATACATATAAATTAGCAATATAAGACATGACATGAATGAGAGCACTCACTCTCTTTAATCGTTCCCACAAGCATTTTGTCATTTTTCTGTCAGTTTTGTGGATCAGAAAGAAAACTGCTTCACAATTTTTATCTCTTTTCCCTGAGCACATTTTGTTCTTAAATTTATCAGATATAAAGCTCATGTATTGAAAATGGGTGAGGCTGGTGAGAAATACGGAAGAGATCTCTTTGTTTCTCTCTGTTTCGGAGTGAATAAACATCCATTGGCACTTTTGCAGACATCTCACTCCTCCCCCCCATCACCTCACCTCCTAAAAATATGCAAAGACATTTTCTCTTTGAACTTTCCTGAGAAGGAGAAGGACAGATACTTCAAGTCAATCCTCTTCATTAATCAAAACACTTTCAACAGCAGCCACTGGCTTCCTCTGCATGACCTTGATGTCGGGCTCAAAACTGCACAACTGTATTCCCACATCTTCAAAACTGGACCATGTCAAAGGCATCTATACATTGCCTTCATCTCCTTTTTCTGGCCCCAGCCAAATGAAGAATAGAGGCACAGAAGAAATAAATGCTGAGCTCAAGAGCTGGGGATGAGCACCACAGCCATGCCATCCTCCCTGTCCATCGCTGAGGAAGTTTGTTGCCACATTTGTATCTCAATTTCTTATCTGCTTTCTTGCACACTACAGGCAAAACCTGGAGCTCTGCACAGTGCATCTAGGGATAGTCAAAACCAATAAGATGAATTCATGACAGAAATTATGCAATATGGTATCTTGCAATGACTATTACATCACACAGAAGGAAACCAGAATGGCTGAGAAAATACAAAAGGATAGAAGAGGCCACTACTTGTTTGACATGAACTGCATAAGATGTCACAAGAAAGGAAGAAATGAGGAACTCATGGCCCAGAATTCAGTATAACTTGCAGCAGCTGCAGCAGATGTTGAATAGGGCAGCAAGTGAACAGTGAAGCACTAATGACTTTTGATTAATTGGGCCCAAAAGGCTAGTGTGGTCTTTCAGAGCGAAGTCTAAGTCCATGAGATTATGAGTCAGGGTCCATCAGATACAGAATTAACTCTTTAGAAAGGAATACTTCTATGTAACATGTCCAAAACATGTTTTATAAACTAGAAAGACAACTAGCTCTTGTAAATGTAGATGTCAAGCCATCAACAAATCAGTGGCATCTCATAAAAATCTGCTCTCCTATCAGTTTACATCACACTTCTTGGCTAGAATCCATTTCCTATAAAGATAAAGTGTGTGGTTTTGCCTGTTGCTTTATCTTTTTCATGCCTTTCTGACCTGGCTATTATCCATCTTGCCAATAGTTATTACTTTGTGATTTTAAGCAAAGTAAATAATGACCTATTAAATTACAGCCCAACACTTACTATCACCAAAACTAAACTCAAATTGCTAAAAAAAAAAAAAATCACTTAATTTCACATGTGGTTAGGCGTTTACTTTTTTGTAGCAGAGATAATAGATGGTCACTGCAAACCTTTTTCCCAGGAAACCAGCACTTGGAGTAAGTACTCTATAGCTCATGTTTAAACTGTAAACAGAGGAATTGTTCTAGATACATATTCTAGGCACAGAGCTATACCCAGGGTAGCAGAACACAACAGTAAATATGGTTTAGGTTTTATCTTACAATGTGTTCTAAAAAAGCCCTGGCATTTGTCAACACTCTGCTTTCTGCCTTTGAACAGCTAGAGGTGGATTATGCAGACAGGTACAAGGCAGATGACATGTACAAGGCAGATCACACATACAAGCTTCCTCCCCTCATTTCAAATTCTCCCCCAGACCCAGGCATGACTGCCCTGAATGAGGACCAGATTTAGCATAGAAGTGGACACATTCTTCCACTTGTAGCACGAGAAACAATGAGGCAAAAAGGGGTGTTAAGCCTTAGCACTGTCTCTCCAAGGAAATGCTCCTTTTGCCAAACAAGAGAGCCAAGCATTGGCCTGCATCATCACTTGCATACTTATGTTTTTGTGATTCTTGATGAATTATTAGTATTTGCTCTGAAATGTACACAAAATTATATAGTGGCAGAAACAAGCCCTAGCAAGGAAACAGCAAGAAAGAAAAAATGATAGCTATTCAGATCAGGTATAAACCAACTGTATGTATTCTACATGAGATACTGCATGTAACTGGTAATTAAATAACTACCCAAGAGCCTTGGCTAGCCAGAGGCTGAAAAAATTTTACTTGGAAAGAATTCAAAATCGAGGCCAAAATAAAAAGAAAAGTGCAGTTAAGTTTGACATACTTACATGAAAGACTTTTGTGATAAGCAACTGCATGTCTTCTGCCAAGACCTGACTGACTGCCAAAAGGTTGTGTTTATAAAGGTTACAAGCAAACCACTGGCTCAGGTCTCCTTCCAGAAACCTGTGAAGACGAAAAGTCTTTACAATGCTCAGTGAGGTACTTTCCCCACTCCCAAATAGCAATCAGTGTAGCAAAAAAGTATTTGTTAAGCAACATAGGAAAACACCAGTGCAGTCAATAACAACATCATATAATATCTGCACGTAAGACTTAGTTGCTGGAGTATAATTAAAACTATTTCAAAGTCTCTCCTGCAGCAAGGTAATTCCTAAGGCAGCTGGTCGCTATCTTCCTTTTGCAGTAGCACAGTACTCACAGGTCAGGATTCAGTCAGCAGTAAAGCCTAATTCAAGCCACTGCTGGTTTGGCATAAGCTGCCTCTCTGCTGCCTGGCAGTTCTCGCCCTACTCCACCACCCCATGGTGGGTTTCCTCCCATCTACTTTCTCAGCAAAAACACATGAATCCCAGTGCTTGTGTACACAGAACCCCCTTCAGTGTTAGTTTTTTCCCTTCCAGCTTAAAGAAGCTCTTCCTAAATCAGTCTCAGACTTCTCCTTTTCAGGCTCAAGCTTTTGCATCCTAATAGTAGAAGCCATTGCCTGGCTACATTTAGAGAGTTATTATGCACACTTGGGCATAATGAGTCACATGCTGGTACAATGGAGAAGTTTTCACTATAATGTGCCCTCTTTTTAACAGAAATTTCCCTCTCGAGAAAGAAATATTCATGTTTCAGCCCCTCTGAGCCATTACATTTATCCTTTCCTCCACCAGTGTTCTGCTTGCTTTGGGATCCTCGTCTCTGAAAATCCATCTCCAGGAAGGGAGTCAAGAGGTTTTATTTTGCTTAAGACTGCAATGCTCAGACATGTGCAGCCTAAGACAAAAAAAGCAATAGAGCATTATTCCTCACCATTTTTGATCCAGTTCTGCCACTGTGGCAGCATGAGATTTGAGGTCAATCCTTATGCTCACTAAAAAGGCTGAATCCTCATTTGGTATGAGCAGGCACAGCTCTGCTTTGACTTCAGCACAAGATGTCTGATGAAAACTGGTTCCAATAGCACTGGAACCCAAAGTCAGGCGTCCCTATGTGACCCCACATAGTCATTTAGGGAGAAGGATAAACAATACATTTTCCTCAAATATGCTACCCATTTCTCTTCCAAGAACGGCCCCTACAGACTATCAATAAAATGGTTTTTTCAGAAGCCATTAATTGTACACAGAGATGCAGAAAATCTCCAAGGTATCAGCAGAAAACAATGACGAGAGTCTTCAGCCCAAGAAAGCACATAAAACATGCCAGTTACAGCATGTGGAAAGTCCTGCTGACTTGTTTCTGAAGACCCCAAAGCATCTTAGATTCCAGGAAACTATTTGCTATTATGGGTTTGCTAATACTGATGTGAGATCAGGGTGCTTTGGGCTTTGCCTGGGCAAGATCTAACGGAAAGCTTAACTGTCCTTTTCTAGAGCCAACTGCTTGTTTTAATTCTCCTCATCATAGGCATATTCAAAAATGAAGACCTAGAAGAAATGCGAACTAAGAGTTCCCAAAATCCTGCAGCTGAGAGAAAAGTGCAAGAGAATTATTAGTCTTTCTATTTATTTATTTGTCTTGAAATACTGCCCAGAATGTCATACAACACAATAGCATGCAGGATTTCTGCAGATAATAATTTACAGTCTAAATAAAAAGACCAGCCAAAAGCCTCGCTGGGTGCTCACATCATGCCAGCCACTTCTTAGATGCTATCAACCTAGATGCCATCAACCTAGATGCCATATCCAAGTCACAGTAAACACTGATATTTTCCTTTCCTTCATCCCCTCCCACTGCTTTGAATTAAAGCCCATGCTCTGGAAGAGACACAGCGGAGACTGGAAAGAAAGTCAGACTGGTGACGCCTAGATACACAGGCTTTCCAGCCACAAAGCAGGGGCACTCCTTGAGAAATCCTACATTTGCAGGACTGTCCTGACAGCTCTTTCTGTCTTCCTTTATAAGGAGTTGGAAGATCTTTCTTCCCAGCCAAGGTTACGTGGAACCCATGCTTGCCATACAGCAAAGAAACATATAAAGTATATTGTCCATTTTAAATGGGCTATATAACATTCTCTGCATGAAAATAAATAGCCTTAAGCATCAATAAAAGACCTTTACTAGTTATGGAAATGCTATTTACAACATGTCTTGGTAAATTTTTTCCTCCCACTAAAATAGGAAAAGTGTTGTAAGCTCAGGAAAAGAAACTGAGAGAGTTTATCTGCACCCTGCAAAGCAATCTCCCTTTTTGCTTGTTGCTGGCTGCAAGTTTTGTTAGGTGATTCATTGGGAAATATTTCAATAAAAGTATTTGCCAGGACACTAAAAATGTGCTAGATTTTGAACAGTACTCACAGAACCTATCCAACTGAGAAACAATCCATAGAAACAGTTGCTCTGAGGAGTTCAAATTCAAAAGCCATAATATTTTGTCTTAGAATTTCTTAAGGAAAATTGTAAGTGAAAAAAGTGGTGCTGAGGAATAATCTGTATGAAGTCATAGGAGCTCAAGCCTTTTGAACTCCAACATGTATGTGCAGAGTGGCTCAGAAATATCCATTAGCTCCAAACCTTATAATTTTTTTTAACAGAAAACACATGCTTGGAAGGTAATGCATCATGTTAGTGTCCAGTTCTTTCAATTTCAGAAGGAGTTTCTATAACTATACCCTTTCGAGCCTTGGGATCTATACACTGCTGTATAGCACATGCTCTAGATAATGTTCTAGACAGAAATGTTCTAGCTAGATGGCCCAAGTTGCTCACTAATTGGGTGTATGCTGCATCAGCACTTGTGAGGAGTGAATGCCATTGTACAATATTTGCAGTTCTGGAGCAGGTGACAGCTCTGTTCACAATTTCTACCGCAGTTCTTCCCACCAGATGAGAGCTGGTCTTCAGGATACAGCCCCATAACTTTCTTGCACAATGGCTGTGCAAGAGGAATCCCATTCTGGCAAGGCACAGGGCACTTCACGTCTCTGTCCCACTTACGCTGCCTTTACCAGCTGAGGAGGCTCCAGAAGTAGCATTCTCCTACACAGGAATACAGACCTCCTACCGCCAAGGTTTGGAGCAGTCAGGAATCTGGCCAGAGGTGTGGTCTTTTTCATTGTATAGGCTCAGGTTTCACCCTTACATGCTTTCGGGATACATCCAGGACAACACTGAGACCAGAGAGCTTAGAAGAGCTTTGCAGTCCCACAGGATAGACTCAGCTTCCACAAACACCCTAAAAAGCTCGTAAACAAACAAACCAAGACACTCAGACAAAAATCAAAACCCCACTTATTTCAATCCTCACCTGGTCAGTGTATAGCTGTACCTCTTTAAGGTTTGGCACCGCCAGCTAGGAGCAATACCTTGTTGTAGATCCAGTCCATCCCTCTCAGCACCCTCACTGTTCAGTTGCTTGAATGCAACTTTCAAATCCAAGGGTACCACATTCACTTTAAAAATAACCTTCTTTTTCCTTTTTTTTTTTTTTTCAGCCAAGGCAATTATTACTTGTCATAAATCAGAACTGCCAGCTGTGAAAAACATTCAGTTCACTGTTCTAAAAATGCTTTATAATTGTTTCTCTCTACAGCAAAGAATTTTCTAAGTACTCTGTGGTGCATCCAGCCAGCCAGCAGATGTAGGGGAAAAAGTACTGATAAGACAATCTATTGCTATCAGTGAAAAAGGATGGAGCTCCCAGAGTGCACTCACTGAGCAGAAAGTGCAGCACACTGGCAAATCCTTTAGGATTACATTGCAGATGAGGATGTTCAAGAAATACCATCACATAGAATGAAAATATGGTATCCAACAAGTTAAAATCATGCCTTTACCAGATCTAAGATGTGTTTCTTTGCTTTTAAATTGCCATACCATAATGAGGACGTATTCATGTGAAAAGAACAAAAAAGTTTCTTTAGTAATTAATGCCTAGGAGAGAGTTGAGAACAAACAGCAAGGCTGAAGAAGACATTGCTCCTGCAAATGGTATTGCCTGCAGATGGAGGCTGCAAGAAAGAAGCAAGTTGAGAAAATAACTCTTGCTTTAAGTAACTTCCTTGCAGTGTCTGAAACAGAGCTGGAGCACGGATTGATGAGCTGCTCGAAACTCACCTGTCAAACAATACACATGATTTCAGACAGACTTTGATTTGCAAGAGTTTCACATTTCCAGACTTTTCCTTTTATATTTTTAGTTCCAACAATACTAAAATGAAAGAAAAAAAAAAAAGCCTTAAATAGGTGGGGCCCAGTAACCAGGAAAAGTGATGTTTCATTCATCTTTTGAGGCTTTTCTGGAGTTTGAGCTTTTGGGGAAAGCCCAAAAATGAGAAAAGGTTTGGGAAAATGAGCGCTGAGTGGCTTCACTTTATTCAATCTACCAAACAGAAAGCCAGTGGGGTAGGTTGGTAGTCTTTCTATACGTTAAATGTTATTATAAAGGATGATGAGTTCCAGGTTATTTTCCACCCTAGTGGTTAAGGAAGTAGGAATGAGGATAAGGGGGAGGAGTGGGGAAAATGCTTTATTAGCAGCAAAGATTCTTTCTGGATACTAAGAATAAAGATTTTCTTAAGGTAGTAAAGGATCGAGATATGCTGCGTTTGAATGTGCAGAAAACCCTTCATTGCAGTTGCTGACAACAGTTAAGCTGTGATGCGTCTTGGGAGCAGCACAGGCTGACTTGATCCTTCCTTGGAGCAGCGCCTTGAGCTAGAAGGTCTCTGGAGCCTCTCTCCAGCCTTTCACTCCCAGCTTTCTATGTGATACCTTGATGCAACATTGAGCAGGAACATTAATTCTGCCTTCCTGTGACCAGAGTTATAGTGGTAAATATCTGACTAGGGAATTGAGATGAAAAAGTCTTCATGCCAAATGAGAGCATGGATGACAAAGACAGCTTTCAGGGCAGGACCTGAGCAATGAGGGAACGTAAATGCTTAGAGCAAATCCAGCTGTATAAAGCAGCCCACAGTCTGAGCAGAGCCAATACATCTTTGGGGGACAGGATTTCTGCAGGAATTAGTACTGCTGTCTAGAAAGGCACAGTTTCTGCTTATTAAAATTGAATAATCTCAGATGAGGTGCTGATTCTTACAGCCAGATTTTGGTGGTTACACAAATGGTTACTTACACCATTACAAAAATGCTGGTTGTGGAGGTATACTGGGTGATTCTAACACTGGGTCCCACTGTGCTGTCAATAAAATCAAAATGCTTCCAACGGAGAAGAGCTAGACCAGTGCAGCGGAGCAATTCTCAAGCAAACAGGATTTTTCTCTCCTGTGGCAGCAGGATTTTCAAGCACTGGCTTCACTGTCACTGCAGCAGCCACCTTTGGTATCTCACCACTTTGAAGTCCTGCTTCTTTCTCACAAAGCACCGTGTTCATACAAGTAGTTGCTGACATTAAGTCTTACTTCTCCCCCAGGAAAGGAGAATGGATGTCACTGCTTCTTTGCTTGATTGCCAAGAGGTGGTTGGCTGTCGTTGTTCCTTCTTATCACTGAGCTCTTCTCCTGCCCAAACCTGTCAGCTCTTGTAGGCTATTCTGGTTTTGACAAAACAGAAGCAGAAATCAATCCCTCCCTCATAGCAGGTAGCAGAGTCATGGTGCTCCTAAACTAACTGTATCTTCTCACAAAGTTTTGGGATGAAAGAAATACTAATTAATCATTTTAGCATGACTAATGGCTGAGAGCCACTATTTTCCAAAGTAAAATGGAAACTTAGACATTCCCAGATGTGGGAAATACCTGGGAATACCAGCTCCATTCTCAGAAAGATGTGAGAACTCCTACTTTTATTACACACATTTGCATGCTTGTCTGAATGTCAGAGGCCATTAAAAACTGAGCACTCCAATGCAGATTTATTCTGAGGTCTAAGCACTGTAAGCAATAAGCAGTAAATCGAGACATTTCAGGTGGAAGAGCTACTCCAGGAGGAAGCAGCAGGCACTCCCTGCAGCCCTCCAGCAAAGCTGACAGGCTAGGGTGCATGATGTATGTGTGCTGTTAGCAATCAGTGGCAGGGCTTCAGCTTTGAAATGCTCATCAAACAGTTTAACACTTCAATGGAGCAGCATAATGCAATTCATTTTGAAGGTGCTCTATTCCCATTCAAAATGATGGCTGGGCCATGTTTATAGTGAAATTGCATTTTTTCCTCATAGAACATGCTTTCCAGATGCTGAGAAAGCGTAAATTCTGTGTCAGATGCTAACTCTCAAGACGGGTAATTTGGCTGCAAGATAGCATCAGGCATGGAGGTACATTAGAGACTAAAGGAGAGCTCAGCACAGTACCTACGAAGGCAGGTCAGGCTGTGAACGTTCACTCTCTTTCTCCCTTTCTGCATTTTTCCTCCATCCACACCACAGCCCTCTCGCCCTGTGCACAACTGAGCGCTGTTCAGCTGCCAGAAGTGTAACACACAAAAAAAACACTTACATAGCAGTGATTTATGCTGGGTATTCCCAGCTGTGGAGATCACACAAAGGTACTGACAATATAGTATCAGCTAAATAGGATGCCAAGGAGTATTTCAGCAGTGATAATACAAACCATGGCAAAAGAGAGGACATGCACAGAAATACATTCTCTTGCTGGGGAACCACAGAACATGAAGAAAATAGGTTACATATGTCCAATGCAGAGAAAAACATCTTAGTAATATCTCTGTTTGGCTCCATTGGCAGCCACCTGGTGATTTATCCACATCACTCTTCCTCTTCATCCCATAAGGTCCTCATGCACAGGTACCTCATTTCAACACCTTCAATGTTCTGTTTACCTCTGCCTCTCCATGCCTAGCCTCTCCTGCCAGGCTTCAGGCTGACCACAGACTTCACATACTAAGGACACTCCTGTTGTCACAGAGTCCACCCCTTTTGTTCATCTTATCCTCAAGTTTACCCCTGTGTCTACACTGAGGGCCCCTGGAGAATCATTTTGGCCACAAAGAGACAAGAACTACATACAAATTGTCCTTCGCTATTCCATTTCCGCTAACCCCTACCTGCTGCTCAGTGGCCTTACTCTTCTCTGGCCTCCTTCAGACTATTCCCACATCCCTGAGTCACTTCAGACCATAATCAAGTTCTCACCAGACCTACAGCTGCCACCTCTACAAGTTCTTCTCTCACCTCCCATTTCCTCCTCAGCTGCATCTTAATGGCACACATGGCCACGGTTTGTCATTCACACTGCTCACCTTAAAGGTGCTTTATGAGAGAATAACAAAGCAAACAGAGCCCAAAACTGAAACACACAAGAAAAAAACCCACAGAAAACCAACAGAACTGCAGGGGCAACGTGAACATACACAATGAGAAAAAGTGCAAAAAGTGAAATGAATGCACAAATACTTTTTTGATACAAAATATATGTGAAAAGGAAAACATCTAAATTGAACATTTGTGCATTGAGAGGGTGGCTGCTCTGTTTGAGGCTGGGTTACTTGTTGCAGAAGACTCTCTGTGAGAGTTCCCACAGTTAAGACATATAAATTCTCATAGCCTAATTTCCAGTAGTGCTCATCATCTCTCATTGGTTTAACAGCTTCGGGAGGACCTCTGTCATACTCAGTAAATGCCTGACTTTCAGAGAGGCTTTCCATTTGTCCTTTTGTAGACTGCAATTTGAATCCACAGCCTTTGGAAGGCTCAGACGGCTAGAATTTGCTGTCAGACAGATGCAATTAGCCCCGTCTGCACCTGCAATTCATTTTCAATTTTCTGTGATTTCTAGTGCAAAACCCCAGGGGTGGGGGGGAAGATTATTTCAGAAAGTCATTGTTGGGAAATAGAATTTTCGTGTAACATAAAGGAATCAACCATCTTGCTTGACAAGACAGAGAAATCAAATACCACTGGGCAGTCAAACCTACCCAGCAAGCAGCTAGGACGGTCTTTACATGCATTGCCAGACTTTTCTTAAACATATACATGCACAAAGCTACATGGCTGATGCTAAAAACTGATGCAAATGATGCTATTATTTCATAATAATGCCCTCTGCAGTGACCAAGCTCATCTTGTATTCTGTCTGCACAACCCAGGATCAATCTTAGCCTATTCCTGGCATCTCTGTCTGCTGGCAGCAAGCATCAAACAACTTATCCTTAAACCAAGACAGTAGAAGTGAGTGAGCAGCTGCTTGGTACTTAGTTGCTAGATAGGGTTAAACCACGACAGAGGCAATAGCATGATAATAGCTTTCATTGCCTTTCAAGGAACCTCATGCACATACTGGTATGTTCAGGTTTAGAGGCCAGAAATCTAAATCTTGACCTATATTCACAAATGGATGCACAAAAGGCTGTATGTGCATGACAGAAAATTACAACTGCCTTCTGCTCTGCTACTTGTGAGGAGTGAAAGGGTAGATTCACATCCATGTACACCTTAGACCTACTAATATCTCTTCTCCAATTTATTTTGTAAATCAAAATAATTTCACCAGATTCTTTCATCACCCTACAAAGAACGGATCCTATCACATTGTCTTGCTGCAGTATAGGATGGGTGCAAGTATGTGGAATGAAAAGTGTGGAGACAACTCACATGATCACTGTTGACACCATGCAGCCCATTGCTAGGTAGTTCAGAGTGTGGGAAAGGTTCACCCACCTTCCTAGCACCGACTCATACCAATTTTGGCATTAAAAGGGACTAGAATGGTCACTAGTATGACAGAATTTCACCCAGTAAGTCCTTCACCAGACACATAACTTCTGAATGAAGTTGACCTTATTTTTAGAAAAGGCATCCAGTTTTGATTTAAAGACTTTGTGTGACAATGAATCCAGCACAAGCCAAGGTAAATTGTTCAAATGATTAATTCCCCTTGCAGCAAAACCATACACTTATTTCTAGGCATAATACATCTGTTCCTCCTTCACTGGTCCTCCAGTAATCAAGGGAGATGCTTCCATTGGTGAGATAGATTTTTGAGAGAGAAAACATTCTCGAAGCCATAGATATTACAGTCTACTCATCAACAGAATGGTAGATGCCTGGTTCGTATGGCTTGGTGCCTGCGGAGCTGAGTCAGATCCGATGGGCACTTTTTTTGTGAACTGACACTGATGAGGCCATCCTTTGTACATTGCAGGGGAAAAAGGGAGAGGCTGCAGGGACACAGCAGGAGGCAGAGCTGCCCACTGAGAGGATTCAGCATCGCAGCTCCCTGGGGAAGGAGTTGAGCATGGGAAACTGAACCAGCAAAGCCACCTGCCTTGCTTAGGACAGGAGTCCCTGAGCTGTTATCACGGCCCCCCCACTGCCCATACAGTTCCAGTTTTGTGACTTGACCAGAAGCAGATTCAAACACAAATGGTAGGAAGGGTACTCAAGGGGCTGGAAAAGCTCTTAGCCTTGTTCACATCACAGGACATAAAACAACCACCTGCACAGTGCTAACGTAAAGGCTACAGTCAAGAAATCTGACCCTCTTCTTGCCAGGATCGAGCAAACGGAGTTCAGAGACAAGCCAGCAACCTTACACTACCAAGCATTAAGGGATGAAAGCTCAAAACTTTTCCATCTTGACAACAGCAGTGATTTACAACAGCACAAAAGCTCTGTAGAACAACTTAAAGCAAGGCTCCAAGGAGCCAAGATTAGTTACCAGACAGTAGAAAATAGGAGCAATCAATTTTGTTCAGGCTAGGCTGAAGTTCTGCAACTTTCCTGAGGACTGAAAGAAATACAAAGGTGTTTGAACGTCATTTTTTTAAGCCACTGAAAAGAAGATGATCCAAAAACTCATAGAGAAAAATACTGCTTGGTTTATGTTTGGCTCGTTGGGATGTATAAACAAAATTCAAATAAATAGGGATTAAGATAAATGAGGATGCAGTTAAGATTTTACTGTTCCTCCTGGGGCTAGTTTTTGCCATGCTTACTGCCAATAAATAGGACCTTGCTCTTGAAAGAGTTGACTGTGAACAGCAAGATTATTCAGAGAAAAAATACTTTATACAAGAACCTAAATCAGACTACAGGAAAAGAAAAGGCAGGATTTGAATAAAAGAGTGCTTTAAGCAATTGGACTTCAGCTGTGCTGAACTATATCCTTGGTTTCTCACTGCTCAATGCATCGTCTTAGTTGCATATTGTCTCATTTTATCTGCAGTAGGTGATCCAGAAACAATGGGAAGAAGCAGACTAAAGGAAACAATGAGTGATGATGAGAGCTTTGAATAAAAGGGGTTTGTAGTTATGTTTTTTAAATAAAATGCTTTCACAGAAAGGCTTAATAGAATTTACCTAGGTTGTAATACCCTGCTAGATTAAAGGCTTAGGCACATTTGCAAAACAGAAATGAAACCTCTGTTTAATCATTGTATTATAATATTCATTAATATTGCAACAGTTTTGAATTATACAATTACACAAATATTTTGCATTCTATGATTTGATTCAGTTATCTCATTTATTTCAGATTTTATTAGTTGTTTGCTTCAAATTCATTCAGTCAGATACTCATTTGGTTTGCAGCAGCAGTTCTTCATCCTAATGGGAAGAACAGAGCCACCTCTCACATCTCAGTGCTGCTCGGGAGGCTAACTCTCTTCTCCCTGAAGCATTGTTCCTCTCACACAGGGAGGTAAGTTACTCTCCTATCTTTCCCTAATTTTCTTAGAGTAGAGGAAATGTCCTGGATAAATAACTGGTATTCTCTGCTTGTGGAAATCTTCCCAGCTGCTTAAGGGTCTTTCTGCTCCCTTCTCTCATCCCTGAACCTATTGCTGTAACACAGCTGGCAATTCCTGTCCTCTTCACTGGGCATCTTCCCCACCTTCAATGATTTCCTCTTCTGTACTCCCACACTCCCTCTTCCCAAGAAGGGGAACTGATGCAGGTGTCTGCTGCTGAGGCCACTAAGATCTGCAAAAGAGCATGTAGCTAACTGCTTAGACTGTTTATACTGGTGCTGTTTGTATGCAGCGTGAAAAGGAGGATTCCTCCGAGATTTGTTCAGCCCAAGCCTTGGAGGATTTTTTATTAACTGTGCGAAAGTTACATACTCTCTCCTCCCCAACCTCCCTAATACACAGGGATTATCCAATTAAACACAATTATTTTAGGTTAACAAAACAAGTAAACAAGACCAAAATGAAAGTCCCCATCAGGAAACCTCCATAGATACATTCTTGCTCCCCAGCAGTGCCTGATCTGGGAAGCAATTTGTTCTGGCAATAAAGTATGAGTTAAATACACAATATTGAAGTGTGTCTGTAAAAACAATAGTTCCAATTCCCTTGTCCACTGCTGAGGCATCTCCAATTTAGAGATAACTTGAGTATTTGGAGCCAAAGATCACTAGGTATAATCCCTCTATGGTCTTAACTGTACCTATAAACAGACAAGGCTGATCCTGAAGAAAAGATCACTCAAGCAGATCAACCTATGCAGACATACACGCACAAGCACACACACCCACGTTCTCTGTTCCAAAGGTTCAGAGCTAGAGGTAGGATTAAAGAAGAATTTAAGTCCCCACGGCCTTTCCCTGAAAGCGAATATATGATAACAGTTTGAGTTGAATCATCAAAAGCAGTCAAAGTTGAGACTGAGAACAATAATAAAGTGAGTACTGCAGATTCACATGAGTAATGATTCACATGATTAATTCTGTTTAAGGGTTAAAAGCAGGATTACTGCAGCCAGCCTTAGGCTTTGGGAGATTTGAAGGCCCACAGAGAAAGGGACACATTTCCAAGGTAGGGGACCTCCTTCCAACTTGAATGGTAGAGGGAAGAAAATAAGAAAGACTAACAAATGTGATGTTCTAATGCACTGCAAACTGAAAGTCTTTCCTTGTTCATTGCAGAAGAATAAACCTGAAGTCACAATGTGATATAACCACACAAAATTAATAGTACCTGCCATCCAGTACTTCAGAAGCTGAAAAAATAAAACAGCTCCCTCAATGCCATGTTGACAAAGAGGGTCAGGCACATAAAATAACTGGAAATACCAAGTACCTGCTTGTGAAAAAAAATCCTACAATTTCTCAAATAAGGATTCCATTTGGAAAATAGCTTATACACATTTCAAAAAGCAAAATCAGCTTCTTAAACCAGTCGCAAAGATGGGATCTCAAAACAATTATTTCCACTTGCTGTTAAGTATAAAACAATTGAAGATTTTAAAGCCTATGTTTAGACCTCATCTATCAAAGGGTGCTCAGAAAGAACAATGTACATTAAAGATACTAATTTATAGAAGATTAGTTAAAACTACATTACACCACTGAGTTCATCAAAATTATTTAAGACTATTTTTATTTAATTAACTCACCTTGGAAATAGATTGAGAAACTGAAATCAGGGTACTAGTCAACAGAGTCTGTATAGGAGTTTAATACAAACTTTCAAGCCCCTGTAGGTATTCCTAATACATAGTAATGAAGCATTTCCCTAAAATAGCTAGGCTATATACCTCAGCCTTATACACACACATAGATAATGTGGATGTTAACCAGCATGTAAAACTCCTTGCCACCAACCTGTGTAATGGAGAGGGCACAGTGCAAGGGCTGACCCTGCTCCAAAAGCTGCGGGCACCAGGCACCTCGCTGTGCTAAATTGCTAGCAACCTGCAGTGTTCACTCTCACCTCAGCTTCTGGTCTGCTGGAAGTACCTAGGTCATCTACCTACTGCAAAGCAATTTCAGGAAGCTGCCAAGTAACCAGTCATCTAAACTGAGTTGTGTAGGTCACCTGCAACAGCAGCTTTGCTGCTCACCTCCATCAGCATGTCCCACTGCAGCAATAGCACCTTTCAGAAAAACTACGGACAAATGGACTAAACCTAATCCACCTCCTAAGGGAAATTAAAATCTCAAAAAAGGCTTGGAAAGACAACAGTGCCTGCCAATAATGTCTCAATTGTTATTAATGGAAGGCTATACCACTGTGGAACTTTTCTTCTCCCTTTTATCCTATTTAAGGTAGTTTTCAAACCTGCTCCCAGCATAGACTTGTGGTACTACAAAGATGTAGTTCAGAGGGTAGCAAAGGGCTCAGCAATTTCCTCACCACTGAGGGAGTTTAAGGTGCTTTTGGAGGCAGTTCTAGCTACCCCCAGGAAGATGGCTCACTTGACCAGTTTAGCAGGCCATAACAGCATCTCTCAAGTTCACATTGAGGCACTGAGAGAAGAAAAAGACTACCAATTCCAGCCTTTCCCTCCTGCTGCCAATCTTTTCTGATGGCCTCCCAACTGAGGCCAGTATACCCACCACAGTGGGCACCTCTGTTATTTAAAATCCCCACTCACCATGGAACGTGGTTTGCTTCCCCCTGGCTCTCAGAACCTCAGGACAGGTCAGGTGTGTTGCTGAAGTGTCATCCCCTGTGAGCGAGTCCTTTCCCTCTGAAAGAAAATGATTTATAAATATGCAAGTGTACAGCATTTATCTAAAGACCAGACAAACACAAACAATTGCTACAAGATCACTTGGATGAGAATTACTAATATTTTGCATCACCTTTTCTCACTGTATATTGTTAAAGAATGGTTATTACTGCCTTTGCTGACTAGTTTTAAATGGTTCAATTCCATTGGGTTTGTGCATAGAACATTGCATTTTAAATTATAAATTGCACCAAGATCGGTGTAAAAGATCTATTTCTTTCTTGAAGTTTAATCTTTTTACTTGCAGACTTGAAGTCACTTTAAAGCAGGGAATATCTTCATATCATATGTGTGGACCTCAGTCACTTCCTCAAGGCTGTGAAAAAGACCCCAATACCTGTATAGCTGAAGGGTAGCATCTCCACCAGTGATGTAGGGCCTTAGGATAGATCTTACTAGGCACAAGAAGTGGTGACTGTGGCTGAATGAGAATCAGGCCTATTAATTTTGTCATTGAAACAAAGCTGCAAAGTTTATGATGTATTTAAGCCTGCACATTTTGTATCATTTCCTTCCCACTACACATCTACAGGATATTTCCTCTGTCAAAGCTCCTTTCCTGGTCTGGTTGCCATAGTACCTGAGCACCTCCGACAGCAGTTATCCTCCCAGCCCTCAGTGAGAGAGAAGTGCAATTACCTTCACTTTATACCTGGGAAACAGGGTGCAGGGAGGTTAAATGACTTGTTCAAAGTCATTCAAATATTATACTGAAGGACTGTGTTGTATTCTCATCAGCTTTTCAGTACAGTGTATCAGCTTTAACCATTGTTTAATGGTGTTTTTAACAGTTGGACTCAATCTTAAGGGTCTTTTCCAACCTATAAGATTCTATCATTCTGTGCAGGACATGTCTGAGTTCTAGGTTGTTAACATCAGCCTGGGAAATCCCTTCTTCACCTTAGCTGCTCTTTATAGAGTATCATCCAGCCATTCTCAGCTGAGTCTTACAAAGAAATGGAGCAAGGCATGCAAGAAAGGAAAATAACTGTGCAATAGAGGTAGAAGGTTGAATCTAACAGATATCTGAACTAAAAAAAGACCCAACACCAAACTAAACTTAAAGCTGCCTTTCTAAATTTCTAATTGTCATGTGATGCTGTGCAATTGTTTTTAAACCACCAGTACCTTCCTTTTATGCAAGACAAGTGGATGAAAAAATGGGCTGAATACAAGACTTTGTTTGGCTTTATTATGTGCAATTCCTTTTTAGCATTCTGAGCATTTAACCTTGAAAAATAGTGCTGTTTTGCTGCTGTGTTTTCTGATTATTAGTCTCAAGGCATCTCAGTGGCATCTTTATAAATCTGCCGTAGCTGGTAAATATTTCTTGTGGTCCAGTGCTGAAGACTGAAAAACCCAGATCACTTTTAGATGTCAGGCAATTAATGCAATCCAAAGGAAATGAAAGGTATATGCAATGGGGACTGCTCTTAATAACAGAGGGTTCATGACTCATGCTTCTAAGGGGAAAAAGATGAAAATCAATAAACTATAACATAGAGAGGGCGCTGGAAAAGCTCTTGAGACTGTGAATGCTGATTCATTGCGGATTATGTGACAACTAATACCTGGACAAAAAACATGATAAATATATTTATTGATCACCCGCTTCAAATGACAGCTATAGTATAGTTACACAAGGCTGCATCACCAGTTTCTAATTTTTTATCTTTCAGGTCATTCCTGTGTTTTAAGTAAAGTCAAATACAGCAAAGAGGTATCTGTGTTTAGAGATGCAATGCCAGTATTGATGGCTGTGTCCTTAGCCAAAATACAAGGGGAAGAGGAAGCTAAGCTGGTGAGATACAAAGGTAATAAGGCACAGGATCAATAAAGTGTGCATATAAGACAAGATCTGAGACAAGTTCCAGGCTCTTCATGGCCACAGGGATGCTACTGCAAATACAGTGCAGAAGCAGGGATTTTAGCATTCACCCAAGTGGCATTGCTATCAGAAGCAGCAAACACCCAGCAGGTACCACTGAAGGCTGTGAGAGTAGCCAAGTGTTTAGCACTTCAAAAGTCAGACCAAAGTGTGTGGTAGGGATTTGGTAATCTGACTGCAGGTCCCACCTACTTAGTAATCTTTTTATTTGGTCAACCGTTCCCAGTGCCACGAAAGACACGCAGAAGGAGCAAGCACAAAAGCCTGTTTGACATGGGGCAGTCCAACATGCCAGCAGTTTAGAGGTGAGTAAAGCAAGGGGACAGGCTCTGTCTGCTTCACCAACATCCGCTAGCCCAGCTGGGGATATTACTGCCCTGGCAAAAGGAGGGCAAAACCTAGAAGGACACAAGAGTGAATCTTTCAACCTCCAAAGTCCCTCCAAACAGATGTGGGAAAGCATGAATGCCTATATTAACAGGACACAGCACCGCTTCTGTGGATTTTCCATGCACCCTCACACCTCAGAGCCTGGTGAGAGTTTCTCTGCCCAGTTCTGCCCTGACCCCTATTTTAAATGGACTTGTGCCATTAGCAGCATGTCTGTGTGCATCTCTGCGTGCCCAGAGCCTCAGCATTCCGATTTGCATCTCCTGACTAGTTCAGCTTGCATCTAATCTTTCTTCCTCTGGACTCAAGAAGAGCTCTGTCTGTATTAATATGGCAGGATCAGGCCCTTTTATGATACTGCCAATATAGAATAATTAAAGCAAACTAAATGAATAATTCCAGCAGATGAAAATTAACTCAGCCACATAGGCAGATAAAAGCACCTCCTGTTATTTGAAGTGTCTGTGGAGCTTCACCTTTAAACACCATGGCAACCAGTGCCACTACTGAGTTCTTTTTAGATCTCATTTAAAATGTAGGAAAATTGATGCTTTATTCACTCAAGGTTAGGTTTGCGTTTTGGTTTTTCCTTTTTTTTTTTAAATCACATTAAAAAAATGTGATTTGGGTATGGCCCTGCTTTTAACAACTAATGCCATTTTTTTGCAGTAGCTTTTCTCATCCCTCCTCATACAGCTTTTCCTTCTCTAGCTCCCTGCAGCATGACTATTTAAGCAGCACCAAACATTTCTCTCTAAGAACCACTTATTGATCTGTTTTCTACTCTTTAACATACCCTTTCCCAGTTCCAAGGGCCGCGTCTGCACTCAGGGCTAAAAGCAGGGCTTAGTATGTTTTCATCTTGGCACCTGATTCCCTTAAGAGTGCACAAATGCTTTGTGTTTTTCATCAACAAAACAATCACTCATTAATCCTCTCTACCAACTTGAAGCCAAGTATTCACATGGCTATGAAATAGCCATACTATATCCCCTTTCATATACTACAGGTGCAGGGAAGTGGCTTCCTTGGCATGGCATCACACAGCTTATTTGTTGATTTGCCCTGCCTGGTTTGTATGTGCGAGCTGTGGTCAGCCATTTCCTTTCAAACACCAGCAAATGTACAGAAAACCAAATTCTTCTCTGAGGCTGATCTAGCTTTAACCAGAGTAAAGCTGAAAACAGTATAAGAATTGCTGTATGGGATCAGCTACTGAGTCAAGCATCTACTGAGCAGTCCCAGACACCTCAGGAAAAACTGATTAATAACCTGCCATGGGAACAGGCAAGTGGCCTCTTCATCATACTCTGTTATACATGTCTACACCATGGCTGTGCTGGAAGTGTCTACAAGATTTAAAAGATACATGAGAACTGCCAAAATGGATCAAACTTCTGGCTTGCACAGGTCCTGCCACAGGACACCAGGCAACTGCAGATCCATCAGAGTGAGGCTGCAGCAGAGACACAGGAGATAATTGTCTCATTCCAAAAAAGTTTCATCCAAGCCACTAATAAAATTTACCCTTACAACCTAAAGGATGACATATCAGTTCCCTTCCCAAATCTGCTAACATCAGCTTTCAGAATGTTTTTGCTAGTGCAATTACAAGTCCAATCCTCTTTTAGTCTTCCTGTATCTTGACTGCAGTGATGCTCCTCCGGGACTTAACTCCACTGTTTCCATACTGCTTGCTATCATTATCTAACTGTTCACATCCTGTTGGAAAGGCCAGAAGTCTACCTTAGCACTAAAATATACAGGACGCAGTTTGTACCAGAGTAAAATACATGGGCCCCTTAGTTCCAGCTATGAGCCGCAATGGAGGCCCATACTTTTGAGTCAAATTGTTCATTAAATAAATGATTTGTTCAATAAATTTTGCTCTTCCTCAGTTCATTGACTGTCTCCCCCCAAAAAGATACTAATTTTTACAAGTTTGTTCATTATTCACAGCTGCTTAATATATTCAAGAGTGCAAACTGCTCTCAAGGTGGCCATAAAGAGAACTTAAACTGTTGGTAGTTATTTGGTACTCTGTGTTAAGCTCTGTCTGTCAGTGGCTATTGGGTATTGATTCTCCCAGCTGGATTAAACATTTCTGATTATTCCTAAAATAATTTTTAGTTGTTCCTTGTACACATTCTGTTTCATCAGACCAGTGAAAGAATTTGCCTTTTCTTGAAAAATTACCGAAATTAAACTTCAGCCATAGAGGTGTCCTTGAACAGTAAATGGAGGAGGAATGAGCCTCTAGGTGTGTCTGGCAACTATGGGACCAACCTTGATGCTGCCATTGACTTTCTGGGTGACATGAGGCATATCATTTTACCATCCTGCTTCAAGGTTAGAATGTGTAAAAGATCTTGGCTGTTGCATAAATCAGTTAGGATGACAATTTGACCCTGTAATACACTATGTAAATAGCAGGTACAATTAATGGTGTTGAACATATTAAATACATAATTCTACCCACCAAGAAGTTTTACTCTGAGCCACCCTTCCATGGAACTGTTTATTGCAAATGTGCCAGCACAAGAACCTCAGACAGTTAGATCCTTCAGAGGGGTTTAAATGAACAAATAATTTTGTGAGCTATATTTTTAATGAAATTTGGCCTCACCTGCAAATAAGTTACAGCAAAGCTTATACAGATCTATTTTGTCCTCAAGAGAATTAAAAAACTGCTGCACATTCCATGATTTGCACATTTTCACTCACTTAACATAAACGTAATGACATTTTCTACTCCATTCTGCACACTTTGAGTCCAAGCAGCAATGTCCAGATCTGAGCTTTCAGCTCAAAAGACTAATGTCACTCTTTGCCACCCCTGTAACAGCAACAGGAATTTTCAGGGATGCAGTTAATACTTTCTGGGTTGCCTAGACTGCTGCCTACTAGTAGAGAATATACAATTCTGATACAAGTGGGAGTGCTGACACAGGTGTTGAATCTAAGATGAGGTATAGATAGACAGTTTTCCCACCAGTGCAAATGTAGTTTGCTTTTCAGTAAACTGGTGTCATGCATACTTGATCAGCCAGGATCTAAATATGGGCAAGACAATTAAAATCAACAACATTTAAGAATTTCTCTTGTCTCCAGCTTCCAGAAAATCTGATTATAAGGTGTGGCTGGGAAAAGAGCCCAGTATATATAGTATATATAGAATAATGCAGCCCTGTGAAACATACATCAAATTATAAGAACAAGGAAGAGTGCTGAGTGAAAACTACAGATTTCCTTTGAATGGTTGATTTCTGAAGACTTATCATGAGTTACTCAATGTGATATCAGATTGGTATGGGCTATGTTAAATATAGGGACAGAAAAAACAACTTTATCTTTGCTATTGGTACAGACATGGCCAGTCTGACTGGGGTTATCTCAAAGCCATCTGCCTGCTGATGGCATTGGTGACATGGAGCTGAACTAACATTTTCAGTTGCCATAATTGTCATACACAGTACAAGTAACTTTTCCTCAGGAACAGCTTGTTTACCAGATGAGCTATTGCACCCATATACCAGCAGCATTTGAAATTCACTGTTAGCACGTTTTTTTAATGTCGCTTGACTGAGTGACCTAAAATATACTTGCAACCACAAAATATACACACAGATGCATTATTAAAAAAGATTCTAAAGAACTGAGGAAAATGAAATATTGTACTATAAGCCAAAATGTAATCTTCACAGACTCCATCTTATTAAAATCTGAGAAGCAGCCTTTTTAGTACTATTCCTTCTACTGATATATGGAGGTGTGCCAAGGATATCATATTAGCTCTCAGATTCATCCACTCTGTTGTTTTTATGCCAGGAGCAGCACTCCTTCTCCCACAGCCAAACAATATATACAGCATATACAGCTGTTATATTGTGTGCACTTATAAATAGTTGGACAAGTTTAGCCCTGGAATAAATATGTCATTACAATTGCGAATCATCAAACCTGCCTCCCCCAGAAAAGATTTGTCCTTTTGTCCTTAAAACTGGATATTTTGTGCTAGAAAGTAACACACTTTCATGGAGCTGGCTTTGACCCCTTGATAGAGGAAACGGGAAAAATCCAAAAGGTACTGAGCTCTGTATATAGCTGGTCAAAAACTAAGATGTTTGATAAACTGATATCTGTTATCATTCCAAACTCAAAGAAAGAAAGGGATATGCCTTAAAAGAATAATTCAGAAGACTTCACTTACAAAAAGATACTGACATATCAGATTGTATGTGTTCCCACACAGCTGCATACCTCCTGCTCTCATTCTCCTGTTCAGCCCAGCCTCTGGCACTGGATTACATCTCTCAGGCACATCACTGACACAGAAATCCCCCAGCTCCACAAGAAGAGAAATGTCCTGGTACCAGAGGAGCCACTGGTGGGCTGGAAACCTGGTCAATGGAAGAGAAGGACACAGCTGTCACTAAAAAGAGAACACCTCAAGCAGATCATGTTAATATTGAAATGAATCATGATACTGCCTGGGGTTTTTTTCTGAAGAGAAAATTGTTTTGACAAAAATAAGAATTTTCTTCTGAAAATATTTTGATTGTGTAGGAAGAGGAGCAAGTTGTTGCTTGGGGATATTGGGGGGGGAGCATTTGATATTTACAGGAAACATGCACCAAATGAATTCCCATTACAAATACAGAGCAAACGGATAAACAAAAGCCACAAAATTAGAAAGACATCCTTCAGTAAGCTGGTTCAATGTAGCTTACTAAAAAATGCACACACTATCTTACACAGGTGAAAAAAAATCAGTTTAAGTGGTAAGCCAGCTTGCTGACAGCTCTATTATGATGTTTCTAAAGCACAGAAATTCAAAGGCATTACTGATGTCCGCCCTCTTCCATGTACTACATGCAAGTCAATTGGTCAGAATTACCTTTGTCATCATTAACACAAATCAAATGAGGTTAAATTACAGAGAGTTCTATAATAAATAATTGAGACCCACAGAACAGAAAATGTTTCATCGTTTGTATGTGGACCATAGCTATGTAGCTGCCCTTAATGAACTCCACAACTGCACTTAAACTAAGTAGAAAAGTTCCTGTAACCAATTAAGACTCATATGCCCATAGTAACAAACATATATCAAATGAGGTAAGACAGAGCTGAGATTTTACAGGAACACAGAGGGATACATAAAAGGTTCTACACTTTTCCCCAGCCCATGCTAATATATACCTCCACAGTAATTCCTTACCGTCTTCCAATACTTTGCAAAATAAATGTGGTTTATGGAATTTCCAAGACATAAATTGCAAGAGGAAGTCTTGAACATGCTATTAAAGTGATATTTGGCCCTGATGGTTCCATTATTTCTCCAGAAGGCAACATACCTATCAATAAAACACCTCATTATTGCCAAGATGCCTTACCCAGGATGTTCTTTCTAGGATGCTGGTGATACAATAAAGTGGGAACATGACCTGATGACATCAGCAATGACAAAAAAATATTATTTGCTTATCACCTTTTGGGCTCCAAAACAAACAGGTTTGGCTGTCAGAAATATTGCATTAGACAGCTACCAGCTTTTGCAGTCACACACTCAAAGCATGTTAGAAGGCAGAGAAAGGCTTACGGGTATGATCAGGATACGGGTTACCAGCATCTCTCATGCTGGGCGTAGAAGGAAGGGACCAGCTCCTGTGGGAAGTGGAAGAGACAAATCAGCTGCTGTACAGAGCAGGACGAGGGGCTGAGACATCTTCCTCACCTCCAGAAAGGGATCACCGCCTCGCCTCCAGAAAGAGGTCTGATTCTGCCCATGTCTGCAGCTGTTTGCATCAGGCAGTCCGTCACCTTTGTGCCTAACAGCATGTCAGGTAATTTACCTGCCTATTTCCCCACGTGTCTTTTTTTCCTTTACCCTTTTAAATCATTCACTTAGCTTGCTGCTGCACCATCCTCACAAACAGCCCTGAGGAAAGAATCCCTTCACAATGGGATTTTTTGCCCTGACAGCTCACTGTAAAGTCCCTCATCAGCCTGGCTCCATTGTGCCTGTGCCACTTCACAGCTTAAACAATAGGAATAAATCAAGTAAATGAAAATCTGCATCCTGCAGTCCTAATGCAAGCAACTGCACCCATTGTAAGAGCCACCAGCTCTGATTTACCTTCAAACCTTGCTTCTGCCTTGAGGGTGCCTCTGAAGTACCCCGTGACTAATGCCCCTATTTTTAGTTTTGTAGCAGAAGCCAAGGAGAAATTAGAGAAATAAAATGGAAAAAATAATGAGAGCTCATTTCAGCTTATAATGCTATTTTCTCAGGTGACTAAACATTCATTTGACTTTTGGTAGTGTTGAATTTGTTCTCCATTAGGGCAAATATGATTTGGAGGCTAGCTTGACCTCTGAAGTGTAGAACTTTTCTTTATCTTTATTGCTGGCTTCAGTTATTCATCAGGTCAGTGTGTGTGTGCTCAGATTCCAGGAAAACTGAGCAAAGACATTAAATTAGCACTGAAGACAAACACAACTGGAGAAGCTGGCTGTTGACTCAGATGAGCAATTTCTTTCAGGCTGTCACTAGCCTCAATACAAGATGAGATGCCTGTCAGAGTCCAGTATCTGTCACCTAAAAATTCATTTCACTGTATGACAGGAATAAGAAAGAGCATTAAAAAAAAGAGGCCCTACAGCGTACAATTTCCACACAAGTCTGAGAAAAATAAGTCTAAAACCCCAGGATATGTATTTTTAGGAGCTAAGATTGCTGTAAAAAGCACACTTATTAATATATTTCATATAGAAGAAACAAATGCTCTTGAAAGGCAAAGTCAACTAATTCTTTGAAGGTGGAGAGCTTATTCTGGCTATTCATCTGTGAGAGAGAGGGACCAGTTCCAGATTCTCTTCGCAAAAATGATAGATTTTTCTGATTCAGGCAAAAATATTTCTTTATCTCCTTAGCATGTGCAAGTACCCATGTTGGGTATTGGCTGCATTAAGGTTTAAATGTGAACACAACTCCTCTCTTAGCGTTTCTCACATTATCTTTGTCACAGCCCCACTGTAGTGTAGCAGTAAGTTTGAATGCATCCACAGGGGATATGAGATTTTGCTAAGTAGAGCATTGCTAACTTATTTAGCAAAAAGTCATCCAGGACAAAGACCTTGCTCAAGTCTGTTTTGCTGAGGGTTTGCGTTAAGAAGAGAGAGACTAAAGTGGGTTGGAAAGCTATTAGTAAATATTCCTCTGTCCCTTGAGAAACACTAAGCCAGATTCAACAGGGCGAAGAAGCTCTATGATACAAGTAAAAATGGCTTCCAGCTGCAAAAAATGGGGGGGGAGGGAGGCAAAAAAGCACAGCACAACCTCAGCTCTGTCAGTGGGAAGTGCTCCATTTAGCAAATTCAAGTTTTAGAAATGCAAAGTGCAAACTACAATGCTCCCTATTGAATAAATGGTACAATTGGCTATGTTCAGCTGAGCTATATGAAAGGTGACATTTTGCCCAGGAATATTTCTCAGAAAATGAAGGATTTTTGGTGGTTATTTTTTCATAGATCACAACGGGAATTTCTCCACTAGTGAAAGGTGCCAAAAGCAGCTGCAGATAGTCAAATCCAATTTATTCCTCAGCATGATCAGTGAGCAGCAATGCAAGCCTCTGCAAACATGCCTTGAAAATGTCCTTGAAAGGGCCCTTTCCAGAGGTGAGCAGAGAGTTGCAAGTCCCAGCTCCATGAACATCTGCCTCTCAGACCCATTTGCCAACAAAGGTGTCCAATGCAGCCTCTGCAGGGCATGGACATACTCATATGGGAACAGGGTGACATTGCAGCTCATTTCACCTTGAGCAGACCAAGAAAAGGTGTTTTTCATACACTATCCAAATATGCATGGGAAGATCTCATGCAAGCCAGGCACTGCTCATAGGCTGAGGTCCTGAGCTGCCACCTAGGTTGACAAGTTGCTTCTTGCTCCCTCTCACCCTATTCACCTCAAGACGGGGGAGAAAAGGAAGCTGTAGAGTGTAAAAGGTAGAAAAACAGTCATCTTCATTAATTGAAAAACTGCAAAAGAAATTATTTCTGGATAGCTGTGCCTCTCTCAGTACACATTACTCACCTGCTGGCCCTGCTGTTAGAGCTCAGTGGCTCATTTAGATGTAATGTTTTCCTCATTTTCTTGAGAAGACACTTTCCTATCGAACTAACTCCATTCTACCAAGAGATTTGTGAATCCCAGATCTTTCATTTGTTCTGGTAGTAAAGGAACAATGACAATTTCTACACCATGGTGTATCCCCATGCATCAAATATACCCAACTGTGCTGCTGATTGATAGGCAACATACAGCCTTCTTCAGCAAAGTGCTGCTCATAGGAGCAGAGGTGTTTTGCAATTAACACTGAAAGGATAAATGGGATCATCTTGACTGCTGCACCAAGGGCCAATACATGACAGAGCTTTGTTTGAGTTTCCCAATTAGAGAGAAGAGAAAATAATTTGCTCAAAAACATCCTCTCTGGGACACCAGGAACAACAAAAATGGCTATTCCAGCGTCTTGTCCCCACAAAGCACAGTAGTGCACAGAGCAGTGAGAGGTAGAGGGTAAGATCACCTACTCCAAGGATGGACTCAAAAAGATCAGAAGAACAGCAGAACCACAGCCAGTCCTGCAACCAAGACATTTTGCTTTTTAATCCCTTTCACAGAACTGAGGATCTCTTGCATCAGGAATTCCTTTCTATGAAAACACTAATTTCTCATCTTTTTTTTTTAAATTAATCCATGAAGGCAGATGTTCTGCTTTGGGTAGGATTTCCAGCTTTTGATAGCTGCTCCTTCCAGTTATTTAACAATGTAAATTATAGTCACAGTGCCACATCTTCATTCCACCAGTCAAAGGATTTTGCCTCCCACAATGAATTAGAAAATGCACATTAGGAAAAAGCTGGCAGACAGATTATTGTGATTATCTTAGCAGCAGGTATTTAAAGCTCATTGTCACTTAAGCTTCTTGCCAATGCTCAAATTCTTTGTCACAGTCGTAAGGTCTGTGCTGCTGGGATGTTGCCTTGACAAGTCATCTCCTCCGCTGGTGATGCTTCTTGTTTAGACCTTGTGAGTGTGGCTCAGCATGTGCCGAGGCAGTGCCACAGTGGCATAGGCTATTCATGTGAAGGAGACGTGACCTGCCATCTGCTCATCCTGTATTTTATGGTCTTTAAATCACACTGTAATAATTTCTTGGCTGTCATCCTGGAAGGAGACACAGGCAGTGTGAGTTCAGTCAGCCAGCAAGGCAGAGGTGAGCTGAGCTTTCAGGAATTAAAGAGTAGAATTATTCCAACATTAGGTGTTTGAAAGGAGCTTTCATGGTATATATGGGTAAGAAGAGAGGAAAGTACTGTTCTTCTGACCTCCAGCTTTTTCTTCAGTATTTGTTCACTTTGTACTGTGCTACAATATGAAGTGTTTCTGAAGGGGGGCACTCAGTGATCAGAGTTTGGTCTGGATCCCACTTGGGAGAAGTACAGTGACTGAGTGAGATTCAACCCTTGAAAAGGGTTGAAAAAATAACTTCCCATCACTCAAATATCTGTAGTTTAAAAGTATGTTTGCTCTGAAATTGCAAGGTATATAAGAAAGTATAAGGAAGTTTAGGGCCAGCTCTGTTCACAGGACTATCATCTTACATTGACCAAGTCTGAGGTTTTGAATATAAACCTACAACCCAGGCTCAGCTCCAGGGAATGCATAACACCAAGAGACCTCTTGGGCACTGGAGGTTGAGCCGCAAGATGACTATAGCTACTGAATACAAACAGCAGGTCAAAAAGGCAGTGGGGAAGGCAGGACATGAAGGCCTAATCAGAAATAAGAGGCAGCCTCTTTGCCTCTACACAAGGCTGCAGTGGATGCACTCAGGAGGAGCTCTGCTCCCAGCGGTCGTCTCCCAGGCAGGGGTTAGCATTCCCAAGGGTGGGGAAGACATATCTAAAAGAGCAAATGCTGGGGTTGAAGACTGAAGTCAGACAAATCAAATTGTATTTTATGCCCTATTTTTTCCTTATTGAAAAGATTAATAGCAATTATGAAATCTCAAAAGCTAAAGGTCACATTTTTTAAGGGAAGCAAGAATATATAAATCATTGTCTTTCACGGGAAAACAGTCTTATTAACAGTACAGACAATGCAAGCACTGGAGCAAAGCCTAAAGAAGCAGAGGATGCTGGCAACAGAGTCACATCGTTTGGGTTTCCTTTAGGTTTTAATGCGCTCTCCTCTCTGTGAAGGTAAATTGTTGGCTCTTAAGGACAAGAAAGTATTTTTGTTTGCTTCTCAAGTCAGAGAGAAAGAAGGCTTCACAAGACATTTGTCCAGCAGTGGTTAAGCTCAACTCTCTGCATAGTCCATTAATGACTTGTTTACATGTAGATCTGTCCCTCCTTAACTCTTGCACTGGTGTAGTCTAGCTCAAGAGTGTGTGTACACAGATTTAGTCAGTACCTGCCCCCCAGTAGCTTTCACATGCTGACAAGGTCATAGGGACAACAGAATAGGTGGCCCTTATCTTCTGGCCTCTCAGCTATTCCAGGTCACTGCCTCATGAAGGATTTTGCACCAAATTATCTACCAGTGTGGATGATACTTTCCTTGGCCTTTGGTTTTGCACAAGGCAGAAATCAATTATTCAGCGTGCCTTCATGAGTGGAGCTGACAGCACAGCTGGGGTGATGACAGAAGGAAAGATCTGTTGTTTTTTAAAGTAAGATTTGGGGTTGCAGGAGCAGGAGCAGAAAACGTCCTGTGTTCAGCAGAAATCTTGACATGAGGGTCATTCCCCCAGAGAGCAATCAGTATGTTAATAGCAGTTAATAACACCAATTTTTCTGTTGGTGGACAGGGAAGTGCCAGGAGGCACTGACAGAAATCAGCTTTTTAAGGGAACACATGGGGACAAGGAACATTTAAGGGCACATTAACGTACAACCTAAAGCACCACCACACACAGGGTAGCAACAAGAACTGATCCACTCAAAGGAAAATCAGCTACAATATGACTTACACAGAGCCTTGCTCAAAGAAGTAGGACCACACAGGTCTGCCCACGGAGAGCAAAGTCTCAGTGATGTCTCACATTTGCACTATTTGAAGGAAGAGGCTGCTTCAGAGATCTTTATCACTGTGATGTCCCCTGTGGACTTTATCTCCAGAGCCAGTTAGCCATAGGCTAGTGGGTCAGGAGTCGAGAACCAAGAATGGAAAAGCGCTCCCAAATGAAGCCTTCAAACCACACTCCCTGCCAGCCCAGCCCCACCACTTGAGAGAGCATTAGGCAAACACAAAATCTGCACCCTCCTCCATTATTCATCACAGTCCCAAGCCACAGCCAACCAACATCATCAAAAATACTCCATTGTTTCAGCAGGATTTGGATCATAGCCAGTTAGTGCCTGTCCGGAACACCATTTGACAACTACAAAGAGGCTGGAGATGCATATTCTTATTATTTTCCCTCACCTCTGTGTTCCAGCATGTTCCAAACCTGCTTACAACTGCAATGAGAACAGCATTTGTTTTTTCTCGGTATAGACTTTTTCTGCCTCACTGGAATTTGGGTTGCAAGTCCATCACTTCAGCATCACAGCTTCCCATGCAGTCAGCATTAAAAGACATTTTTTCTCTTTCACAACTATAATTTCAATACCAAATCAGAAAATGTTGGTTTTGACAAAGGCTCCAAGCAGCACCACATGAAGGTGCAAAGGTATTCAAATATGCTTTATGAGCTGTACAGCCTGATTCACTAAGATTTGACAGTAGAACTACTAATACTTAAACCAAGTCTGACAATTTACTGCTTTGGTGGGGGGGACTCTGAGATATAAATAACAAAATACTTTAAACAAAAACATCTATATACGCCAATAACTCACATACCACCTGGGACCCTGCCACAGAACACTAAATATTGATTCAAATTGAAGTTTAGCTCCTATGCAATGAGGAAATACCCTCTCCAGACCTTAATAGTTATCTGGAGAACTTCTTTTTCACATAACTAGTGCCTTAACATTTAATAAAGTTGGCAATTAACTACTGCATTGAATTTAATCTCCTGAAAATCTTGGTTAATACGAGAAATGTCAACAAGAACTATTTTGGTAGAGGAGACAGAGAAAGGCACAGAGAAAGCAACTTTTAAACTCCACGCATTTATTTAGCTGGTCCTATCAATAAGTTTTCAGGAAGAGCTGCCATCCCCAAGCATCTGCTTGTACAAAAGGCTAAAAAGGCCAAAGAGTTAAGACAGAACTTTCCTCCCCAGAGCCTTGGTGCTTTTGCTGCATTGGTTCAAAAATGAGCTCTGTCTCAGTCATAGTTTTATCACCACTGTTGAAGCATTTTCTTCTTGTTGACTTTTAATTGTGGACTTTTTAACTAGTGCTATCACGACATTACTAGAGCATGCGTGTGAGACCAAGTTTACTGCCCAACAACCTCTACAATACATTCAACACTGTAGGAAGAATGGGTACCCTTTCCTTTCTTGGGGGAGGGGAAATGAAAGAGGAGATTTAAAGGTCAAATATGTTGCTGCCTCCTCTCAGTGAAAGGTACTAGGGGGTTTGGAACCTGAGCAGAGACTGAGAAGTATTTTTAAAAGGAAGTTGAAGACATCAGACTTCATTGATAGGGCACTTGGAATTCTATTGTACCTTACATTCTCCTAAATCCCAATCATTCTCTCCTTATGGGGAGAATAATGATTAGGACATGAAAGTTTGCAAGAAAAACTTACTGGGAGACAGAACCTAGTTCACCTAATGACTGAACAGCTCAACCAAGCCAACATCCCCTCCTATTTATTTTTCTGTCTGCATACATCACAGAGATCCCTAGCAAGAGGAGAATGTGAGCTGGCAGAGCATGCCACCACTGCATTTCTTAGGGTATGTACATCACCTTCTCAGAAAGAAAAGGGATTTCTTACTGCTATTTGGTCCATAGATTTGATCTGTAAATAAGATTCCATTTAAGTCTATTAAAGAACACCAGATAATGACAGAACTCCTTGACATATTCCATCTAAAGTACAGCAGGAGAATTTAGATTACTAAAACAGCAACTATTCAAAATTAAATTAAATGTTCTTCACACATCAGCACTGGTTCTTTTATTATTGTTTAAAATACCAGCCCAATATCCCACATCCACTCTCTATTTTTAATAAGTCTTCATGTACTAAGACAAAATGCCATGCCATTATACCCAATGACCAAAACCCATTGCAATGCAAGTAAAGTTTCTCAATAACTTCAACCCATATCAAATGTACCTGGTATCTCCATTATATTGCAAAAGGCCTGTCAGTTCTGGCTTGTTGTTTCTTTTTTGTTTTGACACATATTCTAGGTTCATGTTAGAAGTCAGATTTTTGTCTCTCTCTGATATATCAGAATCAAGAGGAAAATCATTCCAGTGTCACCACAGGGTAAGTTGGGCAGGAGAAGAGAATGAGGTCCAACAACTTCAATATTACTGATTAAGTCAAGGGTTCTATGCAAAGGCATCTAAGCTGAAATGTACTCTCATAGTTCAAAGAAAACCCTCTGTCAGCATTAGCTTCTTTAGAGTTAATGGTGTCTTTACGCAGTCTTTGCCCATCAGCAGCATCTCACATGCTTGGGCAAGAATTCAGATAAAGCTTCTTTATGTTATCTAGCAGCTAATATCAAACAAGTAATAAAACCCAATCCTAACTGATGCCAATCGCAAACAGCACAAGCTTGGCATGCTGTGAACAGTATGAGAAGGGTAACTTAGCCAACAGAGCACAGAGCTTTCCCTGATAAAATGGCAAGTCCCCATACAAGGACACATGCTCAAGATACTCATTCGAATGCTTTTCTTCAGGAGCTACTTGAGCATCCCCACACCTGCCTTTCCAGCAACATGTCAAGGCTCAGCCTGCTGCTCATTTTGGGGCTGCAGCATCTCACATCATGCTGATACAGCAGGATGTGTACTGCATTTGGAGGGAGCCAGGTTAAAACAAAGTCAGGTTTTAAGAGGGAGGAAAGGAAGGTGTAAGCTACGAGGTTACTGGTGTGCAGTTACAGAGCTGGGACTGGATCACTACAGGTTCCATTTCCCACAGGTCCTCTACCCATCTCCTGCTACAGGTTCTCCATCAAGTAGTAATGATGGCAAACACTAGCATGTGAATTGCTCCTGCTGAATGAGACTTTAATTTCAGGCAAATTAAGAGAAACCCAGAGTGAGACCTCACAGATTATTGCAGCTAGGATAACTCTTTACCTTTCCTTGCCAGAAATGTCAACACAAACAGGGTGAGAGATGAACTCAGGAGAGTTGTTGGTATTTGCCAGCTGGCTACATCAAACTTTGTGTGAGATGTGATAGCAGACATGCCACACTGCCTCCCATCAGCCAGCTTCTCTCTTCTGTCAGCCTCATCACAAGTAAAAATCAGCGCTGTTTCAAAAAAAAGTATGTACTTACTTATTTGTTTCTTCTTTTTGGGGAATCTGTCCAAAGAAACCAAGAGCAATTCTCCCTGTACCTACCCTCCAGATACAGAGAGCAAAAGTGAGTAGGAATCCAATGTGAGAGGGATTCAGACACTAAAACACAGAAATCACCTGCCTTGTGCTTGATACCCATTTAAAAAGTGAGGTCAAGGGCAGGCAGCCAATGGGAGATGCAGGTTAGCCTTCAGGTAAGATGCAGAAGTGGTTCAGAGAGGGTGTTCTACAGCACAGAAATTGAGGCAGCCCCTTTCCCCAGTCTACCCGGGACTAAACACCTCCTGCAGAGTCAAGGGCATTGGGCCATGCCCTAAATGACATGCTGTTTTGTCCCATATCACCATCATCTGAAGTCCTGCATCCTTGTGAGGGCACTCAAGTGCATCCCCATCTTAATGACCACGTAGCTTGTGATGGAACCTGTTGTTTGAATTAATCCATTATTGCTGCATTTATTAATTTAGACACTTTTGTAGTAAACAAAATTTACAGCAGGATGTAATATGATTTGTTTGTGCTTGTATTTACAGAATATGCTGTAGCACATTGTTGCCTTCCCAATAAATCACACAAACTGCTGCTGTGTCTCATGCCCTTCAATATATTAAATGCAATAGTCTCTTTTATATTCTTTAGCACAGAGGAGTATCTCACATTGGCTATGGAGATTGCTCCAAATGTCATTGAAAGTCAGCAGTCAAAATCCCTAAAGTACTGAATGTCATTGACAATATTACAGAGCATGGACAGATGAACATGATGTCCAGCTCGGTATCTGCTCCAGAAGCTGGAAGAAAGGCATTGCTCAGAGAACAGAAGCCTGTGCAGGATGGTGACTGTGCAGCAGAGGGATTCCTGGAGCTTCTCCCATGATAACTATTAAATCACAAGTCTTCATTTTACAGCAATGCTACTTAGTTTTCTAGGAATCGTCCCTTAGGAAATGAGGCTCTCCCATCAGCAGTGCAGAACTGGCTATTCTTTTAAGGCCATATTGCAATTTTGAAGTATTAGAGAGCTACTTGCACACAGAACAAGCCAAGCTTGCACAGAAAAGCACTGTGCTGATCTCCACAGCATGCTGCCTCCATGCTGGTTCCCCCAGCAGCTCCAGCGCTCCCCACCCCTTAGAAACGCCCTGATGACCTTCAAGGAAATCGAAACAGAAACATCACCCCCTGTGCTTGTGAAGCTGAGCTGGGTACTTTTGTCAGTTATCTTGCATGGATGAAGATGTCTGTTGAGCTAACGCCAACTGCCTTGTCTGACTGAGCAGAGGTCACAAAACATCTGTAGGGGCTGGACCCTTCCAGCAGGAGCCATGTCAAAATAATAATGACGTGTTCCCCCAACCTGGTCACCAGAGATTAAGCAGGGGAAAAAGGTCCACCTGCCACTTACAACCAATTTGCCCAGGAGAGAAGCCAAGTACAAACACCAAAACGCCTTTCGGAGCTGTACCAGTTCGCCTGCCACGTAACCTCTCAAGCAGGTCTAACAGTGCCATCTACTGACTGCTGCTTCGACAGTTTCCACTCCACCACCCAAGTAGCAAGGGACAATTCTTTAATTTGAATTCTTCACAAGAGAGAGGGTAGAGATATAAGCTGCCACTGAGCCAAAGACAGCTGAGAAGCAAGAAATCTTCCGGGTTTCACTAATTGCTGCTGCTGTTTTACTCCAGATTTAGGCACCATTACACAGTCACAACACAAATTAGTCAAACTTCAGCCATGGAAACAGTGATAGACACAAGTATGCTTTTAAAAGCCACAATAACATGTGGCTAATCTTAGCTTATTTTAATTAATAGAGGTAGAATGAACAAATTTCTGAGGCCAGTGAAGTTGGTCTGTGAGCTGCATTAACCTAGAAAGATAGCCAACGTTTTGACAAAGTGAACATTGTGGCATATGTTGTTACACCTAGGTGGTTTTAGTGGGGGGCAAAGATACCAAGACCAGAGACTAGCAAATCAGCACCGGCCTGAATGCCAACACTTCCATCATCATTAGCCAGCGCTCACTTTTGTGTTAATGGCTGATCATGAGCCAGCACAGACAGACTTCAGAAGGGCCATATGCAACTCTGTAACAAGAAAAGTGTAAAACCAAGATTTAGAGTACAGAGAAGAAAATACTCCAGCCAACTTTTATATCAAGTCAGGCAACAAAACCACTGCAGGCAGAAAGCAATACAATGCAATAAAACAAAAATTGGCATCTTTTTTGCATCCTGTGCTGTTTCCAAATACCGAGAGAAATGCAGATCGAGAGAGATATCAGAGGAGCTGTGGCTGCAGCAGTGATGGAAAGGGCTGCCAGTGTCGCACTGCTAAGCCCAGCCCTTTGCAGTTGCTGGCAGTTAGTGACATTTTCTGTCCTGCTCCCATTCATTTTTTCAGCTCCTGTAATATTTACTAGCTGGCCAGGCTGGGCGATTTGGCAATCAAGTGCTCTGCCACACAACCTCTACCAGCACTACCAGACTCAAGCTACATGGCCAGTCTGTCCTGGCTTCCATCCTTGTGTCCAGCTCCTCACTTTTGGGCTGCCTAATCCCTCACATCCCAGCCAGAAGCACTTTTCATTTGCAAGTTTTGAGTCACGTCTTCTGCTGCCTGCAGTTCACATTGAATGGGGAACCTCTCTCCATACATTAGCCAATGAAGAAACTAAGAGATTATGAATTCCACTCGCACATTGTGAACTATTTGTTCTGGTCAAACCAGGAATTATTTAGTGGAGAAACTCACAAACTATGTACTGAATTGTTTGAGAATTTAGCAATCTGCTCACAGGACATTTTCAGACAGAACAAAGGAGGAATTCATCCAATAACTTAATTAATTGCAAGTTATTTTCTCTTGTGTAATGGAAGGACTTTCCACTGAACTGTAGCTCCTATCCAAAGATTTCAGTGAGCTTTGTACACTATAATGCAGCAGTACAACTATGCTGTCAGAAAGGAGAAATTTGCTCTGTAATAGAAAGTGAGAAAAGTGAATGGAAGCTGGGCACTAAAAAAGTGATTAAAAAAGCCAAAGTGATGAGAAACTGGAAATTGTGACTTTCACATAATGAGGGCTCAAAAGATTTGTGTGAAAAACTTTTTTTTTTTGTCCTGGGCAGAGACAGGGGGGAAGGGAAAGATTTTGACATTTTCACAAACAAACAGCAACAAACAAACAAACAATCAGCTTTGAGGAGTCTCATCTGTTATCCTCAACTGTTTCTTGCAGAGTCCAGGAGGTTTGCCAAACATTTTAAAATGGAAACTTAGAATTCTGTTTCTACAGTTTCAGACGATACCCAGCAAAATCCAGTTTGGAAAACCTGCAGAAACCAGCACTTCCCTGTGACCTCCCTTTCTGAAAAATACTGAGCTCAGTCTCTGATCCCAGAGAAACTGTAATCAGAGACCATCTAGCCAGTAAAACTAGCAGAGGGATGTGCAAGCCTGAGCACAGCCACAGCTGTCTGTCCCTCTTAGGCCAGCAGCTGGGAGCAGCATGGATGTTAGAAGGTGGGCCCTGGGGAGGGAAGGTGCCCAGCTGAGTTCAGAGCACAGCCTGCTCATCTTCCTGCTCCTGACACCCTGCAGAAGGTACAGACACTGCAGGTAGGTGTGCAGGGTTAGGTGTGCAAAGTTAGGTGCGCGGGCCACCTACAGCCCTCAACCGTGCTCAGCAAGCACTTGCTATGATCAAGAGATTTCTACATGTGCAGCATCTCACCCGAGACATTTCAGCAGAGCAATTAACTCCGGGAAGGGCTTTGCTCTTTCCAGTAAAGTTGAGGTTAAACGTCAGCAGATGCGTCTTCTTTCCTGGGCTATCCAGGGCTGACGGTTGCACTTCAGTGTGATCCATGCAGCGCTGTATGAAAAGTGCAGGTTACGACAGCTGTCAGTTATAACAACCAAAAATAGACATTTACAGCTTGAGCAAAGTCGCAGACAAAGCAAGGCCTTAATAACGGTTACAGCTGAATCTCCTTTCCAAGAGAGGCCTGTACAAGACAAGTAGATAACATTTGTGCTCATAGATAAAAGAGATGTCTCAGTTCTCTGCTATGTGTGAAGTGCTCTGCAGAGCTAGTTGTTGATCACTGGGTAACGATGCAAACCTGACTCAGTGTAGTTTAGTGTTGAGTTTGGATATGCTTATTTTGCTTCCTTGGGGAAGGAGGTTTGATTTTCCTCTATGTCACCAAGGACTACTCACTTTCTAATGTGCAAATGCCAATTTGGTGCTGAGTAGCTCTACATGGAGAGGTGACAACATAACACACAATGAATACAGCCAGAAGAGATTTTTAACCCTTTGAAGTAACACTACCAGACAGTTCAACTTCATTCAGGCGACTTTGAGAAATAAGGCCTAAAACACGTATTAGTATTCCCTTCCTAGTCCAGTCAAAACTCCTCCAGAATCTTTAGTGTCAGGCATAAAATAGAGCTTGCACAGTAAAGTATTTCTCTAAAATGCATTCTTATTTTTAACTTGCTTTCAGAAATGCTTAACAAGAAAATCATGTCAAAAGATCATTATGTTTTTAGCAAAGTTAAAATTTCGGAAGAGGCTGCTCAGTTGTTTTAATCACTTACTCTACTTCTAAGTTCCTATTGTATAAATAAAATGTTTTTTAATTGTTACATAAATTAATTTCACATACAAAAGTGAAATCAAATACTTCAATTAAGGTTTCTAGATGAGCTCAAAGGAAAGCATTCTCAAGACTTGGAAAATCATTTTCCATATTTATCTCAGCATAGAAGGAACAGCTTTGAGATGAGGGGGAATGGAAATGTGCTGCTCTAGCAGTTCAGGATGTCCCAGGCAGAAGTGGTGAACCTTCTGGACCCAGTTCCCCTCTGCTCCTTCACTCCTGGACTCCTGCCCTGCCCAGCCTCCAGCCCTCCTGCTCCTCCTCCATGGCTGCTTCAGCGCCAAGGCCAGCCCTCCACATTCGCCCCACGTCCTGCTGGACTGAAATGCTGTTTTATGAGGCTCTACCTCTCACCACTGGACCACTTCCCACAGGACATGCTGTGTCCTACCAATGCTGCAGCTGCCTTCATTTTACCCAGCTCCTCTTTCTGCCCCAGGCACATGTCAGGACATACATGTAGAGAACACAAAGGAGCTCACTTATCACTTTATAGTTAATCATACAGATTTTAAGTTTTTGTCCCAGCAAAAATCCCACACCATCTTAAGCCTTGGCCTGAAGATAAATTGCGGATGCTGTATCATCACCTCAATATTCCCAGTTCAGAGAGAAATACAGTAATTTTACAAAGAGTTACCACAGGATTTTCTTGGCAACAAAGCATAGGTGACATCAGTAGCCCAAGAAATTCCACAGACTGCAAACAAACAAACAAAAAACCTCTCAGAATTCAGCCTGGTTCTGGCTCTCAGAACATCTGCTTTAGAAAGGTGATTTTAGTGGCTACTTAAAAACAGAGCAAACTTTAGTTGTCACACAATCAGCACAGCCAACTAAATTAGAGAAGCTTATTTATGTGCCTAACAAGTTCGAATCTGCAGAAAAACCTGCTGGGAGCGATTTGAAAAGACTAATGAGACTTTTCTCATCACCGACTGGGTATATTCTCCTTTAAAGGTTTATGAGCATGTCATTTAGTTTCACTACAGCTTTTGGAAAATCATTAATGAACTTGTGAAAACAATTAGAGAGATAAAAGGGCAAGAAATGTACGTGTTAGCCTGAAACCTGTGATAATACGGAGTAGGCGAAGCAGAGGAGAAAGCACTGCTTTGAAGGCATCAGACACAAGATCCTGATGTTTTATGCCTGTTAAAATTATCATTTCTAGTTCTGCTCCTGATAAGCCTAAAGTGGAAAAATATCTTTGTAGAACATGATCATGGAGACTCTGTTGCTTGTTAAAACAAGAAGGACAGCAGAACAATCTCATTAGGGTAAACAGAAGACATGAATGTCAGGCCATATAAAATGCACCTCATTAATAGCTGCATAAACTGAATGGAAGGGGCATGAGTACTATAAAAACTGGATCCAACTTTGATCTTTTGAAGCTACCTTTGAATAACTACATATTGCAGAAGAAAAGCAAATGTTCAAAGGGAGAAAGGATCTAGAATCACAGACTCGGTACCATGCAGGTCTTTTCTTATTTTGGGGGCACATAGGTTATTTTGGCAAATAAACCCACCAAACACTGTGATCAGTGAATACACTGACTTTTTTCCCTTGAAAAGGCATTTTCTCCTTCTGTACCAAGCTTAAAGGAATGGACATGGAGAAAGCCCTGTTTTGCTTTAGAATGTCACGTTCCCACCCTACAAGTGAACCCACCCTATGACCCCCACTCTCCAGCAGCACAAATGCCCTTTGGCTTCAGGAACCATGGTCTGTGTGCATTGCAGCTCTGAGCACCAGCACTTCAGAGGCCTCCCAATGTGAACCAAAGGCCTGGGACTGAACAGCATACAGTCCTGTCATGAGCGCAGCATGGGACCAACCTGCAGATGGGTGACCAACCCCACTTCAGCTGTCAAACTAGTCCCCTGCCTCGCCAGCAACTTCCAGCTGCTTGGCAGACCTCAGCCTGTCTCATGCAGCAGAGGCAGTACCTGCTCTTCAGCTCAGTGCCTGTGTTCCATCCAAAAGCATAAACCTCTTTATTTATATCTATCTCCAGTACAAAGGACTAACCAATTAATTTCAGAGAGACTGCTGAGAGCAGAAGAGAAAGTAATGACCAGCTTTCTAAAATCACTAGCTTGCCCTTCTCATACCATTTTTTTCCCCTGTATATAAACACTACAGTATTCTCAGCTGTGTGCAGCTGAGCCTGTGCCTCAGCATTCACTAAGCATTCATGCAAGTGGTTTCTCTTCTTTGCTAGCTTCTCTGATCAGGACTCTGAAGCTCTCAGACGTACAATCATTAATTCAGAAAATAGAGACTGCAACCTTCACTTCTTCCCTTTTCCGTTGGAAACACTGCAAGTTTGGCCAGCTATGTGGCAAAAATATAGGTAAATATAGGCAAAAAAACCCAAAGTCAATTTTGCATGAAATGTGCAAGCTGAACATAAACTGCAATAGAAACTTGCTGTCTCTGGGAAAGTCTGAAAATCAAGTCCCTTCTCTGGACATGAATGACCTGAAACTGGCAAATTGGGATCACAGTAGTCTGTCCCAATCACAGCCTGATAGCTTAGGTAATGTCTGAAAAGCATTTGGACCTCAGGAAGGGGAACATTTTCAGTGTGGTTTCATTTCTTAGGTGACTAAGTCACTTTCAGAAATAGAGTTTGGCTGCCTCAGCCATGCCATCATTCATAAGTGGTTTAACCTACTTGCTGGGCTCTCTTTTCCAGTAGCTATGGCCAGTTCCAGTTTGGGCCCAGAGTCCCAAAGCAAATACAGTGAACTCCTGGCTGTGAGTCAAGTCATCCTGGAGAAAAAGAATGAGTACGAATGGCTCAGAGTCAGCATACACTGATAGAAAAAAAAAAAAAGGACATTTTACCATCCCCTACATCCGTACTACCTGGATTTGACTAAGCAGGATTGGTCCACAGCCCAGAAAAAGTACTGGAAATCTTGGCAATGACTTGAGTGAATTTGAGTTATGCTCAAAGGCTCACAGGTTTTGGCGGTGAGTGAGAAATCCCAGCTAGAGTCTTCTGCCTTTAGGACACTCTTCTAGGAAGAGCTGCATGGTGTCATTTGCTGCAACGATCAGCATCTTGCGTGGACCACCTTTGTGCTCACCATCTGACACTGCAATCACTCCAGAAATCTGCTCACTCCAATATCTGCTCCACTATGTCAGTATTTGGCCCAGCCCCTATGTCTGGTAGGGAAAATTGCATTGAAAGATTCTACTCATCAGCTGTTCCCCTTTCCCCAACACACTCCAGTCTTCCAATTGCCTTGTTTGGATTCTCCTCTCATCCCTCAAACCTTCCTGATGGGAATAAAATACACAGCAGGTGACAACTTTCAAGTCATTTTCATGTCATGCCTGATAGCTGCTGTAGGAAGGTTATTGATACTGCTATTCTTTCATTTCAATTTTACCTATACATTTCTGCCCCCAGCAAACCCTCTATATGAAATTATTTTCTGAACTGTTTTCAGCCTGCTCCTGATGTTGCTCTCAGAATGACCTGAAGATGGATAATACAGCTGTCATTTCTACAGGCTCCACTGCCATGCTTTGATAAAACCCAAATCGTGGTTTTGATGGTGCCAGATTTTACAAGCCTATTAAGCTGTCTCTGCCAAGTGAAGGTTTTCCCTTTACAAGCTCTGGGCTGACACCAGGTTTCCATGCTCTCCACAACATTTAACATCTCATCTACGCCCAACCGTCTGCCATTTATGGTTTTTAATCTGACTGTCATTAAGCAGGCTCAGATGAGGAAACCTGCATAGCCATAAGGAGCAATCACCTTATTTGTTCTCAAGCAGGGTGTCAAGGAAAAATATTTGTGTTTAAACAGAAAAACAAACTCTGAAAAACAAAACCAAAAAAAAGAAGATACCCTGTCTTCTGGTTCAGATTTCTATATTGGGCTTTTTCTGGTAAAATATCTCTATTCACCAAAGCATTTAAAACACATTTTAGTCCCTCCTAAATCTGAGAAATTAGAAACTAAGTACATGTTCAAGCACTGCATTGAAACCCCAGCAACATCAGAAAGACACTGCAGGTGGCAGAGATGAAGAACAGGTGGGAAGAACGAGACCTGTTCTTCCTTCCAGCATTGTTTCATTACTGTCAGACATTTACTATTCTGATGTGCAAACTGGGTCTTTGCAGGCAATATCTGTCCTTCTCTGGTCCTTCTAGATTTTGCTAATGTGGGTTGCACTGTACAGGGGGGCAGACACATCATTTAACCTTTAATTAAACATCAAATCCAGGCAATGTTACTCACTTCCTGAGAGTTTTCAAGGGGTTAACCAATTCTTGTGGAAAGTGGCCAAATAACAGAGAGTTCATAGTAAAGAAAAATATTAATCATAAACAGAGATGCCTCTTCTGTACAGCACAACAGCCTGCCCAGATGGTTGCTTTGAACCATATTCAGTAGCTCCTCACTGCAACTGCCTATAAAAGCTCATACGCCTCAAACAAGCCATCTCAGTGGTACCCTAATGCCTTCATGGTTGATACCAGACCCAGCTTCCCTGCCACGTTCCCATCCCCACCCTTCCCTTGATAGATAGCAAAACCCCAAAAGAAGTGAGAGCAGTCCCCATTCCCCACTTTGCTGAAGCCTAGCCAAACCTGAAGACATTTTCTAGCTGGAAATTTTCTAATGTTGACAAACAATTAAGTTGCAAAGCAAATTGTTTTGAAATGGAGGTCATAGGGAGAACTTTCCCATGTCCATGAGTGCTAGTAACACACAGACAACTGACCTGATAGAAAACAGCAACCTGGCAGGCTGTGCCAATATCCACGAGCGTCACGTAGCCCCAGATCCCAACCAGACCTGCTGCACTGTTTGCAGAGGTAAGCACAGGCTTTGCTGGATTACCACTGCAGAATACAATGCAAAACTGTAGATTTGGGAGCCAAAACCACAATGTGTTTACAAGAGAGAAAATGAGGATTCAGAGAAGAAAGTAATGATCTCTGCAGTGCTGATGCCATTCTTGCGTGACTGAAGAGCCAGGCAGCATGAGAGCAGCCTTAACTTTGTACGTAGACCTAAGTCTGTAGAACTGCGCCCAGACCAAAGAGTCAGCTTTCGGAGAACAGGAAGACATGGAAATGAGTTTAAATGAGAGCTGAAAGGAAACCAGGGCTTGGAGAACAATTGCTGCAGAGACAGACATCAGGAATTTAATGTGTCTGAATAAAACAAAGGGACAACTCAGCTGATACTCACAGGTACTTGCAAAAGGAAGAGCTAGCCAAAAGTAAGCCTCATCAAAATAGGACCCAATGGGCAGAAACTGAAGTCAAACAAATTCAGCTTTGAAATAAAAGCTTGTTCCCCACCGCTGAGAGCAATTAAACCATTGGAATGGCTTCCCTGGGGAACTGTCAGACTTCTCCACTGGGAAGTACAGCACTGCTGGGTGATATACTTTAATCTGCTTTGTCTATCCCTACACATTCACGTGTGCCAAACGGACATACTGCAGTGATCCCATCACACATGGCCTGCCTCAAGGCTAAGGGCCTTGGCTTACATGTGTCCTGCTGTGAAACAAGAGCCTGAAGCCAAGAAGCATCTTCCCTAGCCCGAGATTGGCTCTCACTCCCCTGGCAGTGCTTATAGGAACCTGGGGACCTCCAGAAAACACCAGGCTCAGAGCTCATGAGCTGTTGTACTCAGAAACAGATCCTATTTATTTTTTTAGAGTAATGTAATTTGCTGAAAAAAAGGTATATTCAACTGCTCGTGAATGAAGCATATAATTAGCAATGCTGACTGCAGGTCTCTCCAGCCACTGTCACCACTCTTTCCCTTTCTTAGGAACTTCTTTCTCATTGGGTGCACTCTCTGAAAATGGCTGTAGCACCAGGGATGCTGGGCCTAACTATTTTTTGCTCACAAAACACTCATCTCCCAAAGGTCACATTCTACACTAAAGACCTCTAACATAGCAGCCCACCACAGAGGGATTATCTCCCCTCCCAGTAGAACACAGCCTGTGAGCAGACCTCACCTCCAAGCCTGCCTGAAAGGGTTCTCCCAGCTCCGCAATCACAACAAAAGCCCAGTACTCTGAACTGGCATAAGGAATGGATGGATTGATACAACCATCTATGCCACCCATTGTTAGCCCAAACTGTACACTGCTCCTGCATCATGGAACCAGCTTATTTTCCTTAACACTGTGGCAGTGTTTGTCACTGGGACCATGCTTCCTGAACGAAATGGTGTGGCACCAGAACAGAAGTCTGTACTGTGACTAGCAAACCCACACTTGCCTTTAATGCAAGGGTCAGGCACCACTTTAAATTCTTCCATCCCAAGCCTTCCAGATACCTTGAAGAGGCCAGTTACAAGCCAGACAATATTGCTTATTCATCTCCTTTTCTATTCATTAAACATATTTCCAGCTAAGAGACTTTGCTCCAACTTGATAAGCAACTGAGCCACATTTACACTTGCTCCCAAATCACTGACTCCCCAGTAACCACTTTAAGATGGCAAGAGCAGCAAGTTAAGTGGCAGTAATTTTCCAGCATGAAAAGACGATACCTGCGTATTCTACTTTAGATTTTCCAGTGCAAGGTTGAGCCGTTTCTTTTTATGCATTGCAGGTGCCTTTCAAGCATATAGCAAGTTGTTTTGTAACAAGCTGGAACATCTTGCTTGATGAGATCTCTGTTCAAATTCTTATTTTCCTCCAGCTGGGCCAGGGCGTTCTGGCTTTGACACAATGAGAAAAGCACACACATTTCCCATGACATATATTGCAAAGACTCAAGAGTCCACGCTGGCAGATGCAGTGCCAGACATTCACCCCTCTCCAGCAGGTTGCTTCCCTTCCTACCAAACTCTGTCCACAAGGGGACATTCCTCTCTCTGCCTCCCCCACCTTAGGAGTGCAGAACAAGTCATGGTCCTCGCACATGACTGCATGGGTACTTTGCCTATCTATCTGACCCACAGTACAACACGATGGAAACAGCTTGTGCCTTACACCAAGGAGGAGCAACACATGCACCACGTACCCTATACAGATTTGTCTTTCAAGAGCAACCACCAGTGTGTGACACAGCGATGCAGCCAGTGTTGCTGCCAGGAGAGTTCAGTCATCAGAACCCACAGACCCTCATTAAGCACTTGGCAGTTACTTGCTTTTATAAAGTCTCCTGCTTGTAACAACCCTACCCATGCTGCTGCTTCAAGAGCAACGTTTCACAAATAGCCATGCAGGGGTTTTATCTTAGAAGGAATTTCCCAGTGAGGCCAGTGTTTTCACTTCACTACTCTCCCTCCACTGACACCAGGTGTCCACCCTCCCCAGCACATATAGAACAGCCAATGCATGGCAAATCACATTGCACAATTTGTTAGATCAAGGTCAGAAAAAAACCGTAATAAGCCTGCCTGAACTCATGAATAAACAGAATAGTTCAATTGTGGGTATGCTTTGACAGAAAGAATTTCCCTTTCGAGCTTTTCACAGTGCTCTCCCAAAAATAGATGAGGACCCCAAGAATATTTACAAACATATCCTCACATTACCCCTGAATGAGTGAACCATTTTACAAAGAAGAACCTGAAATGGGAGGTTTGCCTATAGAAATCTATGGCTCATGGTATTTACCAGCCCCATTAATGTGACAGCAATGGAGATCCTTGGTGGAAAGTGAGGTTTTACATCACAGGTAGGCAGCATATTTCACCCATGTGCAATGTTCTACCTAAAATGTCACATTATTGCATTTGTGCTGTTGTGCTTGATTTATCAGTAGAAGGATTCTGCCTTCTTTCCATCCTCCTGGCCTGTCTTTAGATTCTCCAACAACTTGACTGCAGAACACAAAAGCCATCCTGTCTTTCATGGCCATTCTCCTTAGAGAGATTGGTTCTTACTTTACACTGTTTACATCAGAGACAGCAAAAAGCCATCAGCTGCATTGTAAAGACATTTTTGTCTGCCTCTGGTTTGGTTCTTGAACTGGCCAAGCCTGGAGGACCTCAAGTGACTTAGCTTTTATTCAGGCTGCAATTCCTGCTGTCCATTCCATGTAGCCCAGACATAGAAGAGCAAAATGGCATCCAAAAACTGAATAGCTGGAAAAAAGACAGAACCACCATTACACAAAATGCCTGAGATGATCCTGCAGAGAAGGTGCAGCCTGAATAAGAGCAAGTCCTCCAGAGGCAGTAAGCTTTGGGAAGTGTGCACACAGTGAAACAATGCAGTGTCCATAAAGAATTCAGTCATCTCTCACCCTCACTTTACTGAGGTACTCAGACAACATGAAAATGGAGACATGGGAATCTGGGTCTACTTGAAAGTCACAGGATAAGTATAAGCCAGAACAGTGCCTTGGCTGGCATTTAGGGGCTGGGCAGTGCTCCCCCATCAGACTGCAAAGAGCTGGATGAATGCACTGCCTAGACCTTGTGCTTATGGCCAGACATTATTTGGTGGCCACTGCCACCTCGTGGCACTGTCACCCACAGAGGGGCCCAGAGACAAGTAAGGACTCTTTCACCCCTGTTACTCTGCTATGAACAACACAACAAAGGAGCTCTCTGGACTGCACAGCAGCGTGGAAGCAAGAAGAGACGAGACCATGTGGTTTTCCCTGGCTGGAACACCCTTGCAAAACATCCCCTAATTCCAGGCCAGTTAATTGAGCCCAGGGCTTTGACACCCATCCCTGTCAAGACATTTTTACTAGCACAATAGATCAAAGCAGGTTCTGCTGCATTCAGAGCACGCTTGCAACTAGAATCTATAACATGTGGTACAGTTGCCCTTTAAAAAAGAGAAATCTCACATTCAAGAGAAGAATAAGGCCTGGAGAGACTTGGAAGTTTTCTGTGCTGATGGATAGCTTGAGAAAAAGCAACACACCTACCACCAGAGAAGTTGTTCAGGGTTTACTGGATAGTACCTCCCTGCCGGTAAGGTGTGGTCTACATTATCCCAACTGCCCCTTGCTGTCTCAGAAGCTGGTCCAACAGAAATTTCCATCCAGTACTACTACTCACTAACATATCAAACAGTAACAGCCCAGGCTTAATCAATCAGACACTCCAGGTTCAATCCACATCCAGGGCCCCAGCTGAGGGCTGATATTTAGGAACTCCCAACTGTTGTTATGCTCTGACTGTTTTCACACAAAGTCAAGGACAAGGTCTGCCCATGCCACTATACAAGGACACTACTGTGACACTACATTACTTTCACTGAGGCAAGACCTGGCTCTCCCTGCAGATCATCACCACTCATCTATTCTCAAGGCAGCACAACCTCCTGTCTGCTGAGGTGGCCTACCACCACCATTGAATCTTCCAGGACAACTTGATCACCAGTCACTGTTACAACATGAACTTCTCATGAGGACTGCCTTTAATACAGGTCCTAAATCTCAAAGCTTAGCACCATTTTCTTTAATTTTTTAACATCTCTGTTCACATTGGCAGAGTGACGCCTCAATCAATGCACACAACTGAACTACAAATTAAATGATAAGAAATGTTTCTTTGCAAGACAGGTTCCAAATTCTAGGAGAGGGATAACACCTGGCATTACATTCTCAGCTATCCTGAGCTTCCATTTGCCATTGCTGGAAGATCACTTCACATGCACTCAGAAGGAGGTGATGCAGAGACACTGTTTTCATTGTCTACACACAGTCCTTTGGGCAAGGATCACCACAGGTTAACCCAAGCAGCACAACAGAGGAAACCATTTCCTCTTCAGGCCAGAAAACCCTTCTCCAAAGTTCCCTTCTGCAACTCCAAAACATAGCAAAGTTGTTGTAAAAATGTGTGTAAAATATGCCACTTACATCCCTGAAGAGGTAACATTGACTTTCAGATGCCTGGCAGGAGACAGACCTTTCTCTTCTTTCCCCCACCAGCTCACATTACAGGCAGATCTAGGAGCACACACGGAGAGCAGGCACCCCTCCATGACTACACCTGTAATTACAACTTCAAACCACCTTACCCTGATTCTCCTGGGGAAATGTTAGCAGGAACCCTCCCTCCTGCTGCTGCATGACCTCTGCCAATTGTCTGTACCAATATTTACTGTCGCTGTGGTCTCCCTCACTCTGTAGGCTGGCTCCCAAAATCTTTTCGTATTTGGAATGTGTCAAGTAAATGGAAACACTGACAGAGCAATTTAAGCGTCCAGGAACCAAACTACCATTAAAACACTAGTCCATACAGGAACACACACTAATAACCTAAGGAACAATAGCCAATCTGAAAAACAGTAGGTAATTTTCTTCTGTCTCCAGCTCTTTTTAAGGCTCATACTACCTGTCATAAGTAGCTATTAAAGAGCCTGTACTGCAGCAGAAGAGAGGAGGGGGAAACCCAAAGCACACTACAAAACACTCTCCCTCAAATTCTGCCCATCAAAGGGAATTTAATCTCCAGCTGTCTACCATGTAAGAAATATCAAGTAAAATGGTGAGAATAGACTGCAAATGCTGTTATACTCACTACCGAGGGAAAACATTTTTGATGGGGTGACCTTTGCACAGAGCTGTGTTCATACTGAGATGCATTTTGCAGACCATAAAAAAAAGCAGCTCCTTTTGACAGTCGAACTCAATGCATAAGAACTATTTAAGAGAAGCTGCTTTACAAACAGTGGGTGGCAGATGACAATTAGTTTTATTCTTCCATTATGTTGCTGATGGGGGCAGGGGTGTGTGTGGAAATCATCGCCATTAGTCACAGTGTGTTTGATACAACCACAAAGAGGGACTGGGCTCTCTCTGTCTTCTTCCTCATGTTTTATCTTCCCTGTGTATACACACTCATACACTTAGCCTTTGGTCTGTTCCCAGTTTTGTCTCCCTTTGCTTTGATTTCAGCCCTAAATATTTAAATAAGTCAAATGCGAATCTGGTCAGCTTCCTGAGCTGTGAAAGCATTTTGCACTGGTCCTTGAAGATCAAGATAAAAAGCTAAATCCAAGAAAGATGGGGATTAAAGAAGAGGAAGAGGGTAAGAAAAGCAGCACAGGGAAGAGAGGTGGCACAGAACAAACCCTCCACCAGCTCAAGTCGCTCCCTCTGGTGCTTGAATTGCACAGGATTAGTCTCCTTCAAGATGTCCGCTGTGCATCACCTCAGGGACCGCGCCAGAGCCCAGCCCAGGGCTGTTCACCGCCCGCCAGGGATGCTGCTCCCGCTCAGGGACGGCGGTTTCAGGCCGGACCAGCCCTCATAGCCGGGGAGAAGGGAGACACAAGGGACTGGCAGGGCGGCTGCAAAACAAAACACCAGCCAGCAGCAGGAGCGCGGGGAAGCCGTAACCCCCACAGCCCCTCGCAGCTGCGGGCCGGCAGCACCGGGGGCTGGGCTGCAGCCATGAGGCGGACCCGGACTGTGGGGTCGTGGGCGGCGGCAGCCGTGCGTGGCCAGGCCGCAGGGACAGGCAGGATCCCCGCAGGGAGCTGCCCTCCTGGCCGGGTGGTGGCTGTGTGGCTTTAACAGGCTCTGGGAGCCCGGAGCGGAGCCCTGCCGGAGGCCAGAGCGCTTACAGGAGGCTGAGGGAGAAACGGAGCCGTGGGGCACTTTCAGAAACATGGTGACAAGAGCATAGTGCTTCAATGTAACGCTTGCTGGACCTACCACAGGAGGACATTCCCTTCCCGGGCGTGTCACAGACAACCACAGGTTTTGAAAGGGAACCCGTGGACAGGCACAGCCTCTGTCCGTGTCCAAGTGCCACTTAAGGAAGCACGCAGGTGCCTGGCCTGTCTCTGAGACCACAGGCTAGGACAAGGCACCAGGAGAGGAGCTTGGCAAAGGGAGAGATCCCAAAACGCTGGGCAGGCAGCCCAGTGCCCCCCAGCCCGGCTCCTCCACACCAAGGCCAAGATGGCTCCAGGCCTTGCTGTTCCCTTTCCTTTGGGAGCAGCAAACCTGGGTGTTGCTTTGCCACTGACAGGCCTGGCTTTGGAAGCGCCAGCTCCTATATTGGGATCCCCAAAACCCCACTTAGCTCTGCAGAGAGATTACCCCAGCCTGCCCCAGCTGACAGCTGCGATCAGCTGCATGAGCAGCTCCATGTGTTTAGAAACACCAGCAAAGCCCAGCTGGGTCTTTCCATCTCCTCCCCTTCATTCCCAATGAATCCCACCAGCCAGGACCGTGCTCCAAGCTGGGGTCCTCACCAGTGCCTGATAAGCCAGGAAAAGCTAAGTCAATCACTTGTGTTCCTTGTTCATAAAAGTATATAGTGAGTTTATTCAGTGATACAATTTGAGAACGCTTCGTCAGTAGCAGATAATGCACTGGGCTGAGCATGCAGCATCTTTTTGCTAAGAAAAGGACTAATTTCACACCATCTGTAGAGAAGTGACCATTCTCCTCAGCTTAGCAGGCTCCATGTAAGACTGATGGGGCAGAGGCCGCAAGGGTTGAAAACCCACATTCGGTATAGACCCAAGGGTGCTGTGTGAGACACCAGTGAGCCATGAAGAGAGACGAAGTCATTTACTAAGCATATTCCCATCAGACAAGCAAGTAAACAAAAGGGCAAGCAAAACTAATTAAAAAAATACCCTATAAAGAAGTTATTTGGTCATAAATGGACACCAGGGTGGAAGCACCAGATATGATGGCTCCCAGGTCTGTTTTTCCCCCAGAAGGTCATGCAGCCCTTTGACTAATAAATTTTAAGAACCACAGTTGTAAAGTCTATTCCAGCCTCTGTTCTTTGCCTGCAGAGAGAAATACAGTGCATGAGTCTGTATTTCAGGTGGCTGGGGCCAAGGATAACTCAAAAGGTCTTCAGAAAGGATAAAACCAGCCTTTGTTGTACACAGCTCTCAAACCATGATTTTGGTAGAAAATAGGCACAGTCGTATGAAAAGCTACACACAGCACACAAAAGGCAACAAACAGAAGTATGTGAGGTGTCCCTGCCCATGGCAAGGGGGTTGGAACTAGATGATCTTAAGGTCCTTTCCAACCCAAACCATTCTGTGATGCTATGATTCTATGAGTTCAGGCAATGGCTGAATCACTTTAGCATCAGCTGAAGCTTTGAAAATGTGATTAGTATATAGTTAGGAGACACTTCTCTGCATCTCTGGAAGAGAGCAGCCAGCAGCAGAGCAGACAAGGTGCATTGTCTATAGGGAGCAAAAGGGCCCCAGGTGCTTCCTTGGTGGTGTGGAAAATAGCAGACAGTTCATTGAGCAGTTTGATTTTTATGATACTTAGCATAACAAATCCATCAAGGTCAGCCTGAAATAGTCACAAGACATAGGTATTCACACTATACGTTGGCATCCTTTGATAAAAGGCTGTGCATCTCCTGCAGCACTTAAAAAGCGGTACCTATTTTTAAATGTAGGTCTCCAAATGACGTTTTGGAGTGGGAAACAGCATTTAGAGCCCAGTTTTGTGGCTCTGATTTGCATAAGACCATACTCTCACATAGCAGGGACAATAATGAACTCCATGCGCTGCTCCCAACCGGGTCCAGCTGGCAGCACTGCCTCTCTGAGCCGTCACAGCCTGGTGGGGGTTGGATCCGTGCCAGCGGAAATCTTCCCTTCAATTGTTTGAGCTTTGGATGAGGACTGACTTGCACAGACCTTTAAATGTGAGCCTCGCTGAGATTTGCTGAAGAAGGGCAGTTCAGCACATGCTGTCCATTTAAAGGTCAGCAGTTCAGCAATGGGCTTCACCAGGCAGAAACAGGCACTGGCCAGGATCAGCCATTATCCTTCAGACAGGGTGTTAAAAGCAAGAACCTGAATGTCTCCTAGACTGTGAGGGACACCTGAAACCTGGATCTTTCTCAGATGTAGCCAGGGGCTCTTTTCCCTCCCTTCCTTCACAGCTGAGCACTGGCACAGCACCAGCCCTGCTGCAGCCCCACACTCAGCCCAGCTCTGCACACCCCCATGTGTTTCCCATATAATATCAGTTGTTGTTCTAGGCAGACAGCTCTGTTTTTACTTAAGGCAATTCTATGCCTTTCATTGTGTTTTTAATTTTCATTTCACCAAGATTCACTCCATGACTGTGCTTTCTGGCATCTTCCAGCTTTTGTCCTTTATTTTTACTGCTGGAGTCAGAGATGATTATCTCTCAGAAAGAGTTCTCAGCTGCATTATGTTGATGGTAAGTGCTGTTTTTCCTGCCCTGTCTTATTTTCCATGCAAGATGCTTTTCATGTAGCTTTAAGTGTTTTATTATTTGCAAATTGGTTGCCACGTCTCCAAGTTTCCCTTTCCCTGCTGTGGAAAGTGCCAGCATTGCTGTAAGGAGGGGACTGCAGCCTCTGGCAGGCCTGAAGAAGCAATCAGCTGAATCTTGGAGAGGACCACAGAAACCTCCCACAAATGCAAGCAGCTCTGGGGCACTGTGACCTCCCTGGCTGGTACCACAGTGTTTTTGAGCACGTCTGTCTGGGTGCCCCAGGCAGCAGGGACATTCCTATGACTGGGCACGGCTCCCTGAGAAACAGCAATGGGATCACAGGCTTCCCTACAGCCAGCACATTTGGGTGCTGGGTACACAAGCTGTGACACCTCCATCCTTACTAGTACATTATCTAGCAAGACATCACTTCTTCTGCTAGCACTGGGAGATGCTTGGGCAGCAGGGAAGCACTGGTGAAGACCAGGACTAAAGACAGATCCTGATGCCACCAAAAGTACAAGCTGGACCTGGCCAAGACTGTCCTCCAAAGCATCTTTTTCTCCAGGATAGGAGGTTCCTGAAGATGTCACATCAATCTCCAACCGTGAATAACATCTCCAGAAAAACACCTTCCTTCTCCTTTCAGACAGAGGATATATGCGTTCCCCAGCCTCTCCATCATTAGCCTTCCCCACATTTCCTTCCCAGCACTGTTGCTGCTTACTCACATGTTGGACCACCAGTTCTCACCTGCTTCTTCAGCCACCTTTACAGGACCCCAGTGGCCTCACTGGTCCTACACACATATTACATAGGGCATACAATAAGCTCTCTCATATCACTTATTGTACTAGTACCCAAAGCTAGTGGAGCAGACAACACTGTAAGAGAAGGCAAGAACATTAAAATACTGTCCCCGCATTGTCACAGCAGCCACAAAAAGTGCAACAAGGTTCTTGTCTCTTCAGCTGACCCTGATGCACGTGCCCTAGAAGGGACACTTGTCTGGCTTCAGCCAAGTCAGTGCTGTAACCTCAGCATCTGAGTTTTTAACTTCCTGCCTACTTGTCAGGTTCCTCCGTTGCTCATCTCTCAGCTCCACAGCACCTCCAAGCAGGACCATGCCCATACAAGACCCTCACACTATACAACATCCCACAGACGTGTGAAATAATATATAGTCAGGTCAATACAATAGAGCAGGCACTACTGAGAGCCGCTGCTGGCTCAGCATTTTTATTTTCAAAGTAGCATTTTATATTTTTTGTAATAGTTTCCCCCCCTTTGGCATTTTCATTAGAAGACCAACAGGAAAAAAAGCCCTCAACAATCCCTGAGTGAAAGACATAAGCAGCCTGACACCTGGTAATGAGATATTTCAAGCTATGGGCTGGCATTTTTATGGTATTTCTAAACCAAGCGCTCAATCAAGTGAACTTAGAAAGAATGGAAAGCTTGTTACTCCCAGGCATATGTCTTAAGGTTTTTCATCTTCTATTTCAGCAATGGAAGAATACAGTACAAATAAGGCAGGCAAATACCTGGCAAGTAAATACTTTTGCCACAGTATAATTATTTCCCTCAATGGAAAGGCTTCCAAGACAGCTTCTGAAACAGTACTCAGCATTCACAGCCGACCTGAGAACCTCTTGGCTCCTCATTTGAAATGTCTCATGATTTTTCTTAAGGAAACAGAGCTCAGACAGTCCCTTATTTTGTCCTCCCAGTTCTCTTCCCTTCCCCAAACAGCTCCAAAATCCACCAGCCAGCTTCACTCAAGCCTGAAATAGGACAGTAAAGGTCCAGGATCATCCATTTCCAAATGTTCTTATATTAAAATGTATGCATAAGAGATGGGAGATATTACTGCTGCAACAACTCAAAGATGATGCCTGCTGAACCACTCCAGTCCAGAAGCTGTTGCAAGGGGGCCCTTCACCCCGTGCCACCTGGCAGCTAGTGTCTGCCCAACACACAGACCCTCAGCAAAGCTTTCCCTCCTTCCTTCCCTCCCTCCTGAGACTTGGGGAAGAAATAGCACTCAAAGTGGGAAGCAATTCTGTACGGGTGAGAACCCCCAAGCCCCATGAAACGGGAAGGGGCAGGGCAGTAGTGAGGCTGCCAGACCCTGTTGGAGGCAGCATGATGCAGCAGGCTTTGGGCAAGCAAGCAAAAGCTCCTCTCTGCAGAGCTTCCACAGCCACTCCCAGCTAAGAGCACCATGCATGGGGGCACCTGGGAGCAGCCAGCACACAAGCACAGAGAAGCAGGGCAAGAAGATGATGAGCAGGCTCCTACCAGCAGGAAGGCAGGGAACCTGTACACTGAACCTTATCTCCATAGCCAATCTCCACTTGGAGCACCCAACTCCTCACAAGACAATAAAGCTTTCACCCCACCACCCACACGTCTGCAACTAAATTCCTGTGAGATAATTGGGATGTTTCCACTCCCCTCCCACTGCAGCCACAGCTCACTGTCAGGGCTGAGGCACCCAAAAGCAGAGCAAAGCCACCACAGCAGGCAACTGCTGGGCATGAAGAAGAGTCAGCCTCTTGTGCTGTTGTCTCAATTGTCTCCTGGTTGATGCAAGGAAGGGAAGGGTTCTCTCAAAGCACAGCCATGCTTCGGCCACTCACTCATCTCCCACAACAAATGATGCCATCCAAATGTCAGTGCTAATTGCAGAAAGAGGAAAATCATCTGCATTCTACCCATAACAATCCACTGTTATTTTTACACATGCACACACAGACACGAGTGAGGAACCCTTCTCATTTCAAGCTGTGCTATTATGCTAACTACAGAGAAATAAATATGCCACATTGTAGCTAATAAGTGTCATTCACATCAGTATTTATTCCAAACATGTTTCCCCCATCATGTCTGTTCTGCCTGCAATTGCTCATCACTAAAGAGGAGACCTTTATTTCTAATGATTTAAGCAGACAGGAGAGAGTTAGCAATTAAAGCACACTTTTGTACAATTTAATTCTTTTAATTTCAGCTATCAGGGAGCGTTATCTGCTATCACTGTACCTTTCTATTTCTGGAGCCATCACCTAGCAGCACTGGGCTTGTACTTCACCAGTTTGCAAGATGGGTTCTCCCACATGAGCAAGGGAACAGGGCTGACTCCTGGCAAGCAATGAGCTTGTGGTTCTCAGCTCCATGCCATGCAATGTAGGACTGGGTCTCTATGAGGAAACAGGCTCAGAGTCATTTTCATTCATGCTCAGACACATTCCTGTACCCCAGCTCCCTGACAGCCCACATGCGTTTCGTGCTCATCCAGCACCTGTGCTAGTTGATGTCTGTGGGAGCCTGCTGCACCATGAGCTACCCCAGTGCACCCACAGCCACACTGGGAGCTGCCGGCAGCCGATCCAGGCAACTTCAGTTGCTCCCTTGAGGGATTATTTCTGTGCTCATCAAAGGCTGCCGAGGACTAAATGTCATTCAAGAAAAGCATTTCAGAGCTAAAAATACTCTCATGATTTTTGCTTCCTTCCCAGAGCAAACGTCTGCTTGGCAGGTAGCAGATGAATTTAGTGGTCCTATGACACACGCCTCATCTTCCACCTGACAGGGCTTCACACGCACAGTAAGGCATCACACCAAGCTCAACTCCCACTACCTGGGCTGAACTATAACCATTTTTCACATTAAACTGGAAATAAATAGGACTGAGTCAGAAATCCCCCACCAGTGGTGGGAAACACGCAAGGCTTTGACTGCGGCCCAAGAGGGACAGGTCCACCTGCCCATCCACACTGCATAAACAGAAGCAATGACCCACAGCCCGCCCGGGTCAGGTAAAAACGGTTTCATGTCTGAGGAGCACAGATGCTTCACTGAGAGGCTGATGTTCCTGCACTAAGGAATGAATCCCAAGGACTGAACGAGGGCCAGAGCTGATTACGAGCCCACGCAGACTTGTGGATTATATGTCGAGGATCCTGTTATGCAAGAATACAGCTGGGCATGTTATAGCAAGTGGGGAGACAGCCATCCATGTGAATTGCAGAGGTGTGGGGAGAAAAGGAAAAGAAAATCCTTCCATTTTCTCTTTTTCATTTGTACGGTTAAGGGCCTGGTTTGTAAAGATACTGAAAACCTAAAGTTCTCATTGATGTCCCTGCACTTTGCTCTTTAAAACTGCACAGAACAGTGGACCAAACACCAATTAGGCTCCATCCATAGAGCTAATGAGACTGGGAAAGTACCCCAGAGGTGGGTTTCAGCAGCAGCTTTTCTTCTGACCTCACTCATCACCTGCTTTTCTCCTCCTGCTCCCAGATATAATCCTTGCTCCTTCCTGCTTACAGCCTGAAAGCACAATTTACTTGCATCAGTGGAAGACAACAGGAATGGTTATGCCACATTTCTTCCCCACAATAGAAGGGGCAAATCCTGCTCTAATCTAGCTGGGAAGATGAAGACGGCAGGGTGTTGCACACACACATTTCTATCCAAGATCACATACCAAGTATTTTGCTATTCCTGCCTTTTTCTTATTTTCTTCTATTAGGGCAAGAGAGACATCTAGAGATCATAGGCAGGGGATTGCAAGCTTCTGGAAAAACAGTTTTCTGTGTAGCATGATGTGTTCACAGAGTGGGAACAATGAATAAAATGAACGAAATATGAAACAAATCAACTCTTGGTTATAAATAACTAAGGCCCAAAAGGGAATAGCAATGGATTATAGAGTAGCAGGAACACTCTCTGTTTCTGTGGCTTGCTCTCACACAACACCATCCCCAAACTGTGAAGAAAAGTACCTACTTGGAAGACAGGACTTTTTGGATGGGTCACATACATACCCTGCTAGGGCACCCTGTCCAAAAGCAGACAATGCTACTGGAATGCATGCACAATGATGAACTGCAGCACTAGCAGATAAACAGTTCAATAAAATAGAACTAAGCTAGATCTGGAACTTGAATGCTGCCCTTTTAATCCCACATCAAAGGCACACGTCCATCCCACCAGCACAATTGCACCAATAGCATCACTATTCTCAAGCCAGTCACAGGAATGATGAGATGGGGTGTCCTGTGCTTCCCAGTGTGCCAAGGGTATAGATTTTAACTTGTGCTCCCTATATAAATACATACAAGTCCATGTTAGCAGCCACACAGTGGGCAGGAAGGTTGCTAAACCCAGCATAGTCAGATCAAGAACAGCAGAACAGCTTCCAAAACCATGGGTACAACTAGGTAATGGTGGGTACCAGCACAACCTGATTACAGTAAGAGTGGTCCTAGCAAAGCTCAAAACTCTCATTACCTTCACTAGAACCACAACATTTCCTTGTACATGTTCTCGTCTGTTTCTAGTGCTTTTATGAGATTATCCTTATGTATCTGATACAATAAACGAAACTGGATCAACTGGAAATTAAGCAGAAAGTTTTATGCCTCCAAACATCCTCATTTGCTTTGCCTGAGAACAGAACAAGGTCAATGGATTTTTTTTCCCCTAGCAGAAGATGCACCTTCACGTATCAAGCAATAAAGTCTGCCCAGTTATTCTTATCACTTGGTACGTCAGCACTTCTATCTGTACAAATAGTTGCAAACAAGACCAAATGAATCCAGGTCATGAGCTGGAAGTCAATATACAATGTAGCAGAGCACGGAGATGGTGAACAGAAAACCGGATACTCCCCTTTTAAAACTGAACTACAGGAGTTAAGCGGCAGCTCTTGAGCAGAGAAAGCATCAGAGGCAGGAGCAAGAACGGAGGCCACCAGCTACTGAAACTCCTTGGCTCTACTAGAATAGTTCTCTGGACTAAACTGTGGTTAAATCCACCCAGATATTTACTGGGAGCCTGATATTTGCATTAATTGGCAGTAAGACACTGAACAATAGCCTTGTCTTAAATCTAAATTAAATAGCATTAGACAAAACAAAACATCTTGTTATTTCAGAGCATGCAATTTTAATTAAAATCCCCAAAATAATGGCTTGGGCAGTCCCAGATCCTTTACAAACAAATGGTGTCTTCTGTCCTCTACCATCAGCCTCATCTGCACATCCTGACCTGCACATCACTGTGCCCCCTGTTCCTGCATCCTGCAAGCAGGACCCCACACCAGCCATGAGCATCTCTTCATTCTTTCACTGCTGTGAAGTAACTACTCAGTGCAAAATCCACTGGAGCAAGTTCTAAAGCCTCGCTTACCACTTCAGCCTGTTTTCTCTCCCTACTTTCTGCCACATCACCACACACATCCTTGTCTGTTGCTGCTGGCTTTCATCTAGAGTCTGGTAGGCAAAAAGAAACAAGAAGATAACTGTTCAGACACTGGAGATCCAGGTGTAATTACTGCTTGTGCTTCTGGTGCAAGTAACTGGTACATGAGTCTGAGAAACAAAACACATGCTCCAGTCAGGGCAACAGAGCTGACTGAATTACCTGTTGTGGAAAACAAACAAAAGGATGAGAAGGAGAAAGTGTATTTCCTGGGAAGCCACTGTTACGCACCAGGCTTCTTATGCTGTCAGGGTATTTTGAAGATCCACAGTTATCTCACCTCCCATATTACCTTAAATCAGGCTCTATTGCATCAAAGACAGAAAAAAGTCTCTTTGTGAGCCAGAGTACGGAAGTCAGGGTGTTCAGCAGGGAGCAGGGAGACCAGCAGCAATGCCAAAGCCTCTCTGAACGCGTCTCCCACAGATGGCCCTGGAAGTCGGATGCTGCCATCTGCTGACAACTTCTCCCTGCAACAATAAATAGATACTCTCTTGATGCGGTTTGAACGTTTCATCCTGTCCTTAAACAGTGGCATAAGGAGCAATCCGTGTCTGGAAGTACTGATCATGTACCTGACAGAACTGAGAGCAGGCTGTACCCGCAGATGGGTCAGCAACCCTCTCCCAGCTTCTTCTAACTTACTAAATACTTCTCATAACTCAAACCAAGTTCTGACCCCATTTCACTAGGGTCTAGTGAATGGCTACATTTCACTAGTAGTCCTAGTAACTAGGACTACTGACGCTCACCTTCTTGTGATCAGCTAGCAGGTACGGAGGGACTACAGGCAGTTCAGCATCACCATACACTATCCATACTGTAATACAACAAGCCTCCCCACAGCACAACAGCCAAGCAAGCAGCTGTGCTCACACAACCTAAGTGTTGAGGTTTGACTTAGCAAGCAGAAGCATACCTCCAGCCTAAAGGCTGAGGCTTCTCTCTGCACCTGTAAGGGTATAGAGGTGACACACGACTTCCAGACTCATTCAGTGTTAGACTGCAGGTATCCAGGATAGCACCAGGGGGAAAGCCTGGGAGTTCCAGTGGTTGGTCGCAGCACAGATGCTCTCCTGAGGAGCCACCCACCCTTCAAAGGTTTCCCCACGGGAGGGTCAGCTGCCTCTGTCCCACTGCAAACTCCTCCATCACCAGCATTCCCCCCTGCTCCACTGCTACCCAACACCTTCTCTAAAGTAACACCCTGCCTTCATTGCCAGTTGCAACCTGCACTGCTCTTTCAGCTTCCCTCTCACCTCTCCCTGTTATTCCTTTTATTACCCAAAATGACAGTTAACTTTTACCTACAAACTGCTTTCCCAAGGCACATCCCACAGCTCACAAAACAGCTCTGGGGCTCAAAAAAACATAACCAACAAACCACTTTCAGATTTAAACATGTCTGAGACTCAAGACTTTCTGTGAACAGATTTAAACCAGCTGTGTTGCAGGGCACACATCCTAATCCTAACCTTGATCCTGTGCGTCAGCTCCCGAGTCCTACTTCAGGAGTTCCCAGGACCTCAGCAGCAGTTGCCCACAAGTAAAGCTCTCATCAGTGAGGCACAAGCTCAGAGATCACCTTATGAACTCACATAGCTGCAGTGAGCTAGCAAGTAGTCACCATTTTTAGCTGTGCTGTGAAAATGGTGCATCTGCTGCTGCATGCTCCACGTCCTTTTTACACTGGAGCTCTAATTTCCATTTAATAATCCTACAGAAGTCTTTGGGCTGGCTTGTGAAATAAATTAACAGTCTATTCCCAAGTGCTCCTCCAACTCAGAGTATCAGAAATCCTGTCATCTCCAAGTGTCTGTGGTGGGGAAGGACATACACAGGTAACTGGTACAGAAGAACTGACATGTATGTCCTGTATAAAACTGGTTTAAAACATGAACGTCAGGCCAGCAGGGAACTTCAAGCAATAGTAAATTAATCTAAAGGAAGCCTTAAAAGTGTCCCTGACCTTCCACCATGTATCAGAAACTTGTGCTCTATTCTGGACTGAGAGTCAAGATGGAACAGTAGAATCTTGATGAGATCTTCAGGGTTACCCTGAGCAAGAAATGCAAAAGCTCAGGTGTGCATCAGCACTTAGTACTGCGGAATTATCTCCACTAATGATACACAAAACCCCACAACCCTGTAACAAAAGAGCTCATTTGACAAGAAAAAGGGGTCAAGGCAGGCTTCTGACTTTGCAACTACTCTTTGTAATTCAATGTACAGATCCTTTCCTTGAGTTCAGCAAATCTGTTGCAAATCAAACTGAGAACTGTACTGATCACATCTGAGTGTTCTGCTGCCATCTGCAATCCACATACTGTGACCTTAACCAGCAGGTGACCAAGACAAAACACATAAAGTAGCTGTTTCTGTTATTACCCTGATCTTCTCGGTCATGGTGGAAGTCCCTGTTACAGCATGCACCCCAGAACACAACGCGTGAGCACTTGCACAGCTCTGCTGATGGCTCCTTGCTCCTCAGGGAAGAGCCACCACAGGTGAGACTGTGCTGCTGGTCCAGAGTCAAGACCTGTTTGCCCAGCAGCAGCATCTTCTCCTGTTCTCCATAACAAGTAACAGACTGCCATGCAACAGGTTACATAGTTATGAACACTTTGTGCCTGAAGACAGTCATTTCCACTCCAAGGCTCTGTGTCACCTTCACAGCACAGCTCCTCTGACTTGAGCAACTATAGGTATCAACAGTCAGGCATACTGCCAAGAAGGAAAATTGTTTCCAACTGTTTGTATCATGAGAACCACCAATTCAACAGCTGTTTCACAGCATGGTGAAACAGGCTTGCTACATTTCAATAGGCTCCTTCCCAACAGACTCCAAACAAAGCAAAGCAAAGGAAGGGATTTCCAGCTGCTGTTAAAGGACAAGGCAATCTCCCAGAAGCTCGCTCCCCATTCCACAACATCTGCATGCAGCTCCTCAGCCCCAGTCACCTGCTCTCGTACTGCTTTGAAAGGTGTTGATTTTTCTGTATCGAGTACATTACACTCGTATGCACCAGCTGCCTGAAACAAAGTCACAACTCATTCAATACTAAATACTCAGTATGCGCAAGCTCACACATCCTTATTGTGCCACTCCAGAAACTTCAAAAATCCTACGGCGACGTCTTCAATATGCAAAGCAGCTGCACAGCAACTACCCCATTCAAAATGTCTGCTTCAAAGGACTTTCAGAGCAGATTCACCTCTTGGGTACTCCTTATCTGCAAGATGAGGAACAAGTTTGGGATCTGAAATCAAGCTTCAACCATCTTAATTATTCTACAGTCTTACATCTCATAACTTTTTCAAACGTAACCAGGAAACACCTTCTGGCAAGGCATCTTCTATTATCGCCAACAGGTGAAACTACAGAGTCCCATATATGTAACTAGAGACACACGTACCTAGCACCCGAGAGGTGACCCACAACATAACAGGGAGTACATAGCTTAGCACAAGAGCTCCCCTGTGGAGGCCATTCTGCACAGCAACCTGTAACTGTCCCGCAAGTCGTAACTATTAAAAGTAGGTTATACCATTAACAGAAATGAAAAATCGGGACCGGGGATGGAGTGGACCCCAAACGTCCTCTGAAGTCGGAACTTGAGCCCTACTGAAGAGCTGTCACAAGCACAGGTAGTATTCGAAGTCATTAAAATACCGACTGGAAACACCGGAGTCCGTTTGAACAATTTATTAGTATCCTCTTTTTATACAAGTTTTAGAAAAAGAATCCCAGGATTTTGCCTCCTGTGTGTTTTCGCCTAGCCTCCTCATGGTCCATGATGCCAGCTGAGGTTGTCAGAACAATGTACCTGTGAAGAAAGAACAAATGTTCAGTCTGTGGTTCTGTCCTACACTCACACTGAGCTGACAACACTAACTTCCTTTCTGTATGCACAGTCATGTCATATTCATGACCCTAAGTTTCATTACAACAGCAAGATCTGTTCCTCTAAGAAACGGCCTAATGGAAGTAAGGTCAGGCTATCAGACGATAACAGAGAACTCCTCTCACAAGCAGAAGTCTGCAGTGCATCAGAAACACCTATAGGCTTCTGTTCTCCAAATATTTGTGTCTCAGGAAGACATTTTCTTACACATTCCCACTGCATTCAGCTCCTGTTGCAGCAACAGCTATAGTTTCTAGACAAAATCTAACTCTATTTTACATTTTTCTTCAGAGCAGGTAGAGTTGCCATTGTGGCTGACAGCTCCTCAAACTCAGAACACTTTGCCGCTCTGTGTTCTGAGCACAGATGAGTACCTGGATCCAGACTGACACGTGAAGCAGCCTTTGCCACTGCTAATGCCAGCACCTGGATTACCAGCCTGCCTTACCCATATTGCTTCAGGTCTGAGAACCTCTTGTCCCACCACTATAAACATTATTCTGCCTTCCTGTATTTGACTCAAGTGCATTTTGGGAAAGAAAAATACACTGCGCAACAGGAAGATTTATCTAATCAACTTATACACAATCAGGAAGTTTAATTTAAACTAGTATAAAACTTACTTCCACTGACCTGGTAACTTACATCACTCCTCTCACCTTCTATATATGACCATTAATACAACTAAAATCATAGCATCACAGAATGGTTTGGGTTGGAAAGGACCTTAAGATCACCTAGTTCCAGACCCCCTGCCATGGGCAGAACACCACACACTAAACCATGTCACCCAAGGCTCTGTCCAGTCTGGCCTTCAACACTCTCAGGGATGGAGCATCACTTCTTTGGGCAACCCATTCCAGTGCCTCACCACCCTCACAGTAAAGAACTTCTTCCTTCTACCTAACCTGAACTTCCCCTGTTTAAGCTTAAACCCATTCCCCCTTGTTCTATCACTACAGTCCCTGCTGAAGAGTAACATGTAAGAGAAGTCCCATTTTCCTAGTAAACTATAGAACTGGTGACACCAGGATTTACCAAAGCCAAGCAAAAACAGGGCCTTGCTTAGTTTTAGTGCCCCTTAAAACCGGTTTAAGAGCATTTATGTAGAAGATTTGAGTTTGACTGGTATATACTTCCAGACTGATGGGAGAGGAAAGGTGTCAGGCAGGTCTCATTCACACAGTATTAAAGTGCAAGAAAAAACACCCACATTTTTACACACAACAGGGATTTAACTCTTCTCCATACTCACCCAAACTGACGTGAAGGCAGCAGGTTGTTCTGCCACTTTTCCAAATCCTTCAGCTGAACGTCAAATCTGGGACTGATTACACCACACTGTAAAACAGAACTCCATTACAAACTGAAGAACTTTATAACTGGATTTGCACATTTGTCATTCCCATTCACCGGATAAAGGAATTTAACAAATGCAATTAAAGTATTTTGGCAGCAAAAGATCAGAAGCCTGCTCCATTACCCACAATATACACCAGCGCTTCCTCTCAGGTAAGTCAAGACTCTCCCACAACTACTCAGCTGTTACTTCCTTAGCAGCCTTGCCTCCTCCTCACAACCTCCTCCTCTTCACTTAAGAGTGACTTACGCTTAGACTGCTGAAGCTAAACTAATAACGGCTAAACCTAGGAGAGCACAAAAGCATACTAGAAATCGCTGAGGATTATTAAGCATCCTGTATCATCAGAAACCCTGTGACTGCTCAGGGATATTCTACTTCTAATCAACCACTACTACTGTCTTCAGTTACCTCGCTGGCTCCAACTACCTTAGTAACTCCCCAAGAACAGAACAGCAGCACACCTTCCTGCACTGAGGGACATTTTTCTGAACCAAACAACTGCTCCCTTATGGCAGCTTTTGAGAGAAACATTCTATCCAGCTGCACTCCAGAAGATGTGTTACAAAATCATCCCCGGAGTTCAGGCAACACTATACTCAAATCTCACATACTTTATGGACACACACCACTAGGAACTTGGGTGGCTTCAGACCTCTGCATACTACACTCAAGCAATGCTCACCTGCAGTTTCATCATGGAGATAGCCCCCAACATGTCCTGACCAAGTAGTTTTCATAGAACCATAGACTGGTTTGGGTCAGAAGGGACCTCAAAGCTCATCCAGTTCCAACCCCCTGCCATGGGCAGGGACACCTTCCACTGGACCAGGTTGCTCCAAGCCCCATCCAGCCCGGCCTTGAACACTGACAGGGATGCGGCAGCCACAGCTTCTCTGGGCAACCTGTGCCAGCGCCTCAGCACCCTCACAGGAAGGAATTTTTACCTCATTTCTAATCTTGTTTATTTCTTCCCTGAAGAGCCACCTCTCACTTGAATAGCTTAACTGGGAGCCACAGTGCACAGCAAGTCACCACAGAACTTGACAGCTCAGTATTTTGAGACAAAAGCATTCAAAAAAATAACCCAAAACACACACAAATACTTCAGATGCCCCAGAACTTAAAAAGCAAACAACACAACATTCAACTTTCCCTCAACTACAAACAAAGCCCATCTAGTGGCAGGAGAAAGGCTTGAATCCTCAGCACTTACAGGTATCAAACATCAACCGGAAAGCAGCTCAGTTCCTATCTCTTAAAGAGTCTTCTAGACACCTTAAACATCAAAGAAAGTGGGAACTCACTACGTAGCCAGAAAGCCTTTAAAGAGAGAGAAACACAGCACACTTGCAAGCAGACTTCCCTGAAAATATATCTGACCATTTCAGAGTTTAAAAGGAATTTAACTCATCACCCATACCATTATGAATCCAGAAAAATTAACAAGCATTTGATAACCACTGATAACACCCAGATTACTCTCATTTACACGGATCCCAAAAATACAACCTCCCTTTCAGAACTGGAGCACACAAGCAATTATAATAAATAAAGACCTGCTTCTAGAGAACTGCATGCAGAAAGACAAATCCTACCTTGTTGAGTCTGCCTGTGAGATTGACGACAATCTTCCCAGCTCTGTGGTCATCAATTATCTCAAACTCGCCAATGTAACCTACAGGAGATCAGGAAACGGCCAAATCAAACATGTAACACTCAGCTACGTTAATACAACTCAACTCATTAATATAACTATGTTGCACAGAACTGGTTCAAGCATCTTGATTTGCTTTTAGCCAAAAAGCCCCTTAACACAACAGCACCCGCAGAAGCCACGAGAGAAGCCAGCGCTGCACACTCTGCACTTACCGTGCTTCATCATCACAGTTAAAAACCGGACGATTACTTTGGAGCACGGCCTAATGAGAACTTGGCGTTTCCCACGTTTCTCTGCATTGTTGATGCTTTTGAGAGCATCGGCTAGAACGTTCATGCGCACCATGATGCCTGCAGGGAAGAGGAGAGGCAGTTACGGACACCGGCCTTCCAGCACAGAAATGCTGAGCAGCACAATTCTTAAGAGTCTAATTTTAGACCTAAAACATCTAACACTGACAGAAAGTTACATTAAACCCTAAAAAGCTCTCTTAGGATAAAAAGCAGGTTAAATCACATACCCAGGTCTGCTCAAGAGGATTTGTTATTATCGTGGCAAGTCAGGGAATCTGACACACTTACTTGGACTTGGCTCTATCAGCATGCACACATAAACATTCAAACCCACCATCCTGACATTTCACAGGTATGACACCTTTAACTGGTAAATCGTTTGGGACTTCAAAAGCCAGTTCCGCAGTATTAGCACTGTTCTAAAACTGGTTCATAGCTGTTATTAAACAGATACTGCCCTGTTTGCTTATCTGCACTAACCCTGCAGGATGCACGCACAACACAGCACTCTGAAAAGGGAAACCGGGATTCAACTCTTTTAATTGTCATAACAAAGTCAAGAGCCCCCAGACTACCACAGGCCACGACATGCCTTGGTGCTGTCGCCCTGCCAGAACTAGCCATGGCGGTGCTCCTCAGAGGGGCCACGGGGCCACTCCCGAGATGGGCAAGTCCTGCAGCACACCAAGCTTTTACCCCCGAGCCACTCGTTAAGTGCTGCCCAGGGGTCGGGGCAGCCAGCCCGCCGCGCCGAGGGCCGCCTCCTGTCCCAGGGCGCAGCACACCGCCCGCTCCCCAAGCCCGCCGCTCCCTCCTCCCAGGCAGCACGGTCCTCACCCGCCGAAGCCCGCAGCCTCCGCAGTCAAGCTGCCCCGAGCCCTGCCCCGGCTGCCAAGCCAGCCCTCTGCAGCCCCCCGCATCTCTGCGGAGCGCGGAGCCACAGGCAACAGGGTACTCCCCCCTCCCTGCACTCGGCGGGCTGTAGCGCGCGAAAGGGAACGCTCCGGCTGCTCAAAACGGGCGGGCCCGGTCGGGCGCACCCCCGCGGCCCGGACGGGGCGGTGAGAGGCGGCCGCGGTGCCGGGATGGCGCCGGGAGGCGGCGGATGCGAACGGGTCCGAGCAGGGGCGCACTCACCGCGGCAACAAGATGGCGGGAAAGGAAGAGGCAGGGCCCCCGCGCCGCGTCACGGGACAGCCATGGGCGCGGGGCGGTGCGGCGCCGGCTATCGCGAGACTTGGCGCCCCAGTCCGGCGGCGGCTCGCGCCGGGCGCGCTCGTCCTCATTGGCCGAGAGCTGCGAATCGCGCCTCCGGGTTCCCATAGCAACCAGGACGCTTCCCGCGCCGCGAGCCGCGCGCGTTCGGCACAGCGCGCCCGCGCCCCCCCTTGCGCCGCTGTCAGTCACGGCGGGCACCGGAGCCCTCCCCGCACACAGCGGTTTCAAACCCAAGGCGCACAGGGCAAGTACGAGCGCGTATAGCACTGTAACACCACTGCCGGCTCCACTTCATGAACCAAAGATGTACTTTCTACACAAAGAACTTCAAGAAGCTTCTCTTTAATCGGTATTTACGGATTCAACAGTTACGATGGACGCTGAGGAGAGGTCATTTTAGAACAGTACACTTTTAAAATATTAACACAGGTTTTAGCAGTTTAAAGGAAAAAAGTTGTTTTTAAAAAAGGAGGAGAGAGGTCATAGGAAAGCACACACAGTTCAGACAGGCTTATTTACAGAGACAACCCTAGCATATTCAACTGATTTTTTTTACAGACAACAACATTCATAAAACCAAACACGCTACACAGCTCCACAACGGGCAGGTTTTCAAACAATCAGCTGTTAAGGTAACACACACTTTAACTCATTTTCCTACAGTCTCAGTGCAACAAGTTGAAGTTTACACTACACCTAAATAACTGAACTACAGATTTCTATTTCCAGACCCCTGTTCAACAGATTACTGGGTATACGCAGCCAAAAAAAAGGTTCAGTGAGACAATGGGATCACCTTCTTGCCCCAATTTTGAGTACACACCCTCAGCTATCATCCTTCTTACTCAGCTAATGGTCTTCCCTTCCACAAGGATCAGTAGTAACAACCTCCCAAGAAAAGTTAGCTTTCAGAACTTTAAGCCTTTCATACTTCCTGTAGCCACAAATTAATGATCAGTGAACTGGACACAGCTACAGAAATGCTATCACACATTACAATTCAGCTGTTTATCGAGTGGAGTGTTTATTCACAGGGTCTTCTAGTTGGGTGAAGACACTGAACAGGCCCTGTACATTAACGGACAGGATCTTTCATACAAGATCAACCACAGGCTGCAGAACCCCATCCAGCACAGCAAGAGACGCAAGCCCACAGCAGTTGCTACAGTGACATTTTCACTTCATCCAGGAGCCAGTAAAAAAAACAAAACCAACAAAAGCCAGTGAGCAACACAACTTCTATTGAAATTATGCATTAACTCTCAAAACTGTTCCCCAGGAAATCAAGAGGGAACAGCAGTTAAGTCTTCATTCATTTTTCTTTTCCTTGTTCTTGAGAAGTTTGTTAATCTCCTTTTTTGCCATTCCAACATACTTCGTGATGATCCCATGCTGGTTTAGTCCAGGGAAAAGCAACAGGGCACTTACTAGAGAGGGGAAAAAGAAAAAAGGAATTACTTAAGTCCTTTAACAAGCTTCTGTAACCTGCGATCCACCTTCTGTAACCGCTTCTACCCACCTCACACCATTTCAGTCAGCTAGCAAAAAAGTTACTTCTGTTTTGCATACTGCACACTTACCAATAAGATAGGTCAGGAAGAGATTGTGAACTTGCTGTCCAATCCAGGCAACCACAGCAAGAGAAAAAAGCATGGTCATGAAGTACTAAAAAATGAAAAGGGAACAGTTATCACAGACCTGTTGTGAATTCTCTGCCTTTCCCTTCAGTATTCAGCAACACTTCAACATATACCACTAACAAAGTTCGACTCTTCCACATGCAATGCCATGCAGAGGCTTGTTAAAACTGACATTACGGAGTCTACAGTTGTATGATCTCATTTTCAGGTCATCGGTTTTACAGTATGGCAGTTCTTTTCTGTCCAGACATCCCTTAAGAGTACACTATGCCTTCCTCATTGACACAACCTCAGCCTCACACAGTACCTGAAGGTGCTTTCAGGACAGTAAACTAACAGGAGTTCATGTACCTAAGCTGACACATCACCAAGATCTGACTTTTTTTGACAGTGTGTACACACTGGAATCAAGCTGTGTTTCCAAAAATTGACCTATCCAAAGCAGCACAGTTCAGCTTTATCTTGATATCTCAAGGGCATGAACCTAACTGCACAGTATTGCAAGTTTAAAGTCATGTACCTTGCCACTCCAGGTTTGAATAGGCTGTGTGACTGGCATTAAGTCATACCAGAACTGCTGGTTCTTGCCTGAATAAACTGGTATTTCAAATCATGTCCCCTGCCACACTTAAGAAAAACAAAACCTTAAAACAAGAGAGATGAACTCCTGGCACTCAATACCATTTTAGGCTTCTCTTCCTTCAGTGTGAAGAGACGTTTCCACCAGCCAACAATTCGGCGACGAGATTTCACCAAACTGGTGCAGAATTCATGAAATCTTAGCTGCTGTTCTGTAGTCCTTTTGGTTAAAGAAAAAAAAAAAAAGCCAGAAATAAGAATTCAAGATCTCATCTGAAATTTAAAAAATCTCCCATGGTCTTTTTCCATCAGTAAAAAAGTTATCTGGTACATACCCTGGCATTTGCTTCACTTAGTTTTATACATATCTTTATTGAGCGTTGCTTTGCAATTGCCCACATAATTTTTCTGTACACTGATACTCATATTGATTCCCCAGGAGCAACCCCATTCAAACCAATAGACCACTGATTTAAGACTGATACCAGTGTGATACACACCTGACACCAGACTGTACTACTATGGCTTTTATGTTAGCTCATTATTAGACAAGAACATTTATCCACTAGTCATCTTAAAGCAGATATAGTAAAATTCTAACTTACTTCTAACTCGAAATTTAGTTACAGCACATAAGAATAAAGGACATCTTACTAGTGTTCTCACTTCATACCTTATAGACTGTAGATTTCTTACTACCATGACTCTACAAAGTATTCACATGATATTTGTAAGTCAGACATCCAATTTTATGAAGCTTATAATTTATTTACACTCAAGAAGCTGTTTAATTCATTTATTTCCTCACCAATTGTTAGCGCCAAAGATTCTAGGTGCAAGAGCAGGAACAAGATAATCAGCCAAACAGAGGAACATAACGAAACAGGAGACACCTGAAAGAACTGATGGGTCCAAGTAGTAGATCATCCTGCAGAAAGAAGATAACAAATGATTTCTCGATGCTCAGACTGCTAAATACAAGACATATCTAGTCACCTCTTCAGACTGGCTCAGGACTGCAAACAGCAGACCTACCTCTTCCCCAACATAAAATTTCCTTCTATCACTAATACGAAGATGTTTAAGTATTTCAACACTATTACAGAGAAATACAGATGAAAATCAGATTTTTTTTTTTTTTTTAAAGTGTTAGGTAAAAAAATGCTACAATACAGCAAGGACAGTATGAAGTCTGGTAGAAGTAAAAATTCATCACCATTGCTCTCTCAGAAGTTGGCATCTAGTGAACTCAACACTGACTGGGGGATGAGGATGAGTGAGTGAACATACAAAATGACCAGGTAAAATGACACCTCTCATCTTGCTGGTTCCTCAGTAAGTCACAGAATTCAGATCCACTATGGGTTGTCATTTGCGCTGGCTTACCTGTGAGAGCTAACCAAACCTGTTCTGGACAGGCAGCCATAAACCTCCAATTCGGACAGTGTTGTGCTCTCATGTATTAAGTGTGCATCACTCAAATACAGCAGTAAGTATATTAGACAAGAACCAGCTCATGTCACAAGCATCTCTGAATGCTCAGCTGTGCCCTATGCTACTTATTTACACTTAACAGAGCTTTCTGAACACTGGAGTAATAAAAGAAACAACACAGTCCACTGTAGAGATAGCCTTTCTATACACTTTGCAGAGTGCTAAATGTGATGAATGTTCAAGTGTATTTTTGATGAAGTACCAATTCAGAATCTAAATTAGTTCTATTTCCTCAAAGTATTACTCAACACATGATCTCTCCTGCTATAACCACAGCATTTGTAACATAATACCCTGATGTTCATGCAATTTTCAGTTCCATTTGATTTCCATCCTCCTCACCTCCCTTGAAGACCATAAATTTCGATTAGCCAGAACTGATTATCCCCTGCCTCACCTGGTTCAGCATTTATTTTTGTAACTCCCTTCTTCCACTTACTCCACAGCCACAGGCAACTGGCAAACTGCACAGCTGGCATGGACATTTATTTGTACAAGGCAGGTTGGGGTCAGCCTGACTACTACCATGTAATGTAAAAGCATGTATGAGTGCCTCCAGCAAGCCAGTTCTGTATCTCCAATCCAAGGATGGGGAATCCTCCCACACTGTTGACTGAAAGTTACCTGCAGTCTTTCCTTTTCCTCCTTTCTCAAAGGATAGGACAGAGAATATAAACAAACCTGTGCTTGCCTTATGGAAATAAGTTCTCCATGATATTGCTGTTGGTTTTGGGAAAAAAGCCAAAGAAGAAAACAAGATTCCACTAAGAAGCAGGAATATGAACACACTGAGGAAGGACATACAGCTGAGTGTGGCAAAAACTACAGTAACCTTTGCTGGCGAACGGCTTTCACAGAAAGCACTCCCCTCCCTCTGAGCTGGACGGGATTCGTGTTACTTCCTGGTCTCAATACTTAAGGGTTTGGGGTTTTTTCCAACAAAGTTCAGGTTCTGTTTCTGAACGTGTGTGGAGTAAAAGCCTTCCTATTCAGGCTTTTAAAAATCTCTAATTTACTTAGTAGGCTCCCTGCCAGCCATGAAAGTGCAGTGGTGTTCTAGGCTCCCTTCACAAGCTACTTACAGAAAAGAGAAGGAAACAACACTCATCAGCGCCAGAGGGAACCAGGCTCTCTCCCAGCGAAGAACTTTATCGGCCATCAAAATCACTTCTTCCCATCCTTGCAACTGCTCTTCCAAGCTTGCAGTTTCAGCAGCCTACACAGAAAGAGAAAACTCTGTTATTGCTAATCAGAGTATCAAATTAATTCCCACACTCCAAGTAACTTAAAATAAGTCATAATTAAAGACCCAAGTCACAAACCTTTCTGAATAAATTCACTACTAATAAGGTTGTAAGTTTTGCACTAAGTTATGACATCGCAGCAGTGATTCTTTAAAATAGTCAATACCCTAACAAAGTAGCAGCATATATTATTAGACCAAATGATACCTCCTCCCAGATTTTGCCAAGGTGTTTTTCCCCCAGTCTCCCATTTACGGTACTCCCTACTGCCCCCCAATTAGTAGAAAGTTTTAAAGTCTATGTAAAAGCCTCTCAAGTTTTCAGTGTCAACATCTGGAAAATTACAACATGAAAACTACTTCAAATACATGCATTTTCAAAGCCAACTCTACCACATTAAACTGAAGCTTTCCAGTTGCTACCCAACAGCAATTTTTTATTACGTAGAAGATGGGTAACTTAACTGTGAATTCTGAGTTTTTATCCAACTGAACCCATGTGGACTGCACAGAAAGTTTTTCCACAGGTTGCCCAAGACAGTGACCAGGCAGCCTTTAAACCCCCTTCATAAATTATTCCTTCCCAGACATCTTCTGCAAAGAGGCCCTATCTGCTCTGGCATCAGCTTGCTAAGCAGTTCACCTGAGGTGCTCCACATTTAGCATAGCTTAATAGTTTCCCTTCAGGGAGAAAAGGTGTATCTCAGGGATTAAAAGACTCAGGTAACTATGAACAGAACCCATCACTGCCCAGAACCTGCACATGTGCTGTGCAGAGCTAGAGCAGGTTTCATTGTCACTTAATCCAGATGAGAAGCCTGACCCCACTAGAAGAACAACGACAGCTGAGCGCAGCTATCATGCTAAAGCAGTTTTCTAGTGTGATACTATTGGAAACAACTTGAAACTTCAGTTGAAGCCAAAAGAAAAAGTAGAAAACTGTCTGACATGCTGCTGAACACCTTCCAGTTCTCCTGTCTAGTTCATGTTATTGACAGAAAGGGGGGAAAGTTGCATTTCTCCAGAAAACATTTTATAACAAACTTCTTATTACCTCTGTGTGCCTGTATTTAACATCACAACTAACAGAAAACTTAATAGAAAACAGGCTGGAATATAACAGCATTGTTAACAGCAGCGTCTGTCTGACTAAAAGACCACAATTATAAGTTGCTTTCCCACTGGGCCAGAGAGAGAAAACATATCAGCTTTTGCCAACACCACCTTTATTCCAGGGCCCAGCTACCAAAAGTGGTTTTTCATTAACCAAACAACATGAAGCCTCAGAGAATATGAACTCAGAGACTCGAACGGGGCACCCCTTTATGTTTGTTTGACAATACAGCTCTGCACACTGTTTCTGCTTAAATTCGAACCTCCCTCCGCCCCCCCCTGCTCCTGGCAGGTTCCCCGTCATCTTCCAGGCTGGGCGACTCCCTGCTGCAGGGTACAGCACCCATCAATAACGCCATCAAAAGCTGCCCCTCTCTAACCCTTCAGATGCTTTCACAGTCATTGTCCCATAGTAGCCGTTTACCATAACAGAATCAATATACATATCCTTGTATATATTTAAGCATTTAAGTATTCAAGCCCACCCTTGGCGTACAGAAGCTAATAATCCAACTCCCACCAGTCTCCTGCACCACTGAAGCATTTGTAACACTGCCAAAGAGTGCTAAAACAGAGACATGAATATTAAGCGCAAGCCTTGCACATCAGGTAGAGCCAGGTACGATGATGCGCTCCGGCCCGCTCCCAGGCACACGCACAGCGCAGCCTCGTCAACCCCAGCCCCCGCCATGCCCTAGGGCACAAACCGATCCCTTACGAGAGCTCTGAGAAGCAAACCCGAGCGCCGTGAGGTGACCCCTGCGATTCATGAGCTCGGGAGCCGAGGCGGCCCCGGGCAGCCGCGCCGCAGGTAGGCCCGGCTCCCCCACCTCCCCCAGCACCCGCAGCGCCGAGCGGCCGCCAGCCCCTGCCCAGCCACCGGCAGGCAGGGCACGCTCCCGGCCGCACAAGGGACGAGCGCTCCCGGCGCCGCCCGCCCTCACCAGCTGCGGGACGGTGCCGCCGTCACACTCCGCCATCTTCCGCACCGCGCGAACACCCTCACAGACGGGCAACGCCCTCCCGCGCCGCCGCCTTTTATAGCCTCCGCGGCTCCTCTCGGCTTCCCGATTGGCCTTCTTGAAACAGCACGGACCAATCGCAGAGCTCCCTCCGCGCCCTTTCGGCAGCCGGTTGGCTGGTGGGATTCAAACAGCGACAGGCGTCCAATCCGCGTGGGGTCTCCGCGCCTCGTCCCCCTCCCTGCGTCGCAGCGCGAGGGGCGCGGGCGCCGGGGCCCGGCTGAGGCGGGGCCGTTGGAGCGGCGGCGGCGGCGGTCGCGTCCCCGCCGGGACCTGAGCGTGTAATGCTGTGATGTAGGAACAAACCTGGCGCGTGTAACCCGAACGCGTGATCGTCAGGGTGCAAATGAGTAAACGTGTGCTGTCTGAAAGTACGTTACCGTCTCGGGACATGCATCGCAAGTGCGCGTGTCCTGCGGATGAGACGCAACCTTCGGGTCGAGAATGTTTCGAGGCTAACCTGCAGCCCGTCCCGTTGTTGCTGAAGTACCAGCGCTGGAGGCACTCGCCAACAGCCTTGCTTTGACATAAGGTTTTGCTTTAAGTCTTTTTCCTTAAAAATACCTGTGTTTTTCCAGCATATTGCGCATGACTGAGGCGTCAGCTGCAGACTGGAATCCGGGTACAGGGTTTCCATATCAGCACACAGGAAAAGGGTGAGATGAGTCCGCAGGAAGGTTCTCCAGCTCCAAACACGGCCTGACCTACCCCTGACAATTAACCTCTGTCCATAGCTCGCTTGCTTACTTCAGAAGCAGCAGCAGCAGCGCAGGGATAGACACAGGAGAAAAGCACCAGGCTATAAATGTTTTCTCTGACTCAGCTTTCCAAATGTTTCAGGCACGCATGTCAATGAGCCCCAGGATGTCATGCATGCGATTCCCCACTGAGGACAAAGAAAACGCCTTATCATTTCTGGCACCAAAAGTGCAATACTTTTCCAACCCAGCTCAGCAGCTTGATGGAGAGGTAAAAAAGGACTAAGGATGACACTGTAAAAGCAAAAACATGTCTGTACTGAGGAGTCTGATCTTTTACAAGGTGCTTTTCACACTCATTCAGGATTTCATAAACAAGATAGCTTACTGAACAACTTTCAAATTCACTTACATGTTGTTAAGAGTAGTTTTGTGTACCATTTTGTACTTAAAAATGTTGGAGCCCACCCTCAAAATCTATACATTTACCACAGCAAAGCTAAAAAAAACTGATTTCCTAAGAAAGTGATGCCAGCAATAATTCCAATTGGATTTAAGGAAGCATGGACACAGACGCATGATGCACTGCTGTTTCTAGGGGTATCCACAGTGTCCTGCAGAAGCCACTTCTCTGGCTATTCAATGCGATCAGCCAGCTCCTGGCTTCATCCATCTGTGTGACTCTGACCACAAACCCAGAAGCACTTACCCATGAGAACAGCAGGTATTTCCATCACCCCCAGCCATGGTCAGATTCATGATCTTCCAGCCAGTGTTTCAAATGCCAGCTCCTTAACCAGCCTACCGTTACTGCTTCTGCTACCCTGGAGGGTCCACAGAGCTGCAGTTCCCTCATGTCAACCGTTCCTCCATAACTTGGAGGGGCAGAGGGAAGAGCGAGCACTGAAGGATGCCCTCTCCTCCCAGAAATATCAGTGGGGGTGGATGGCTGCATCGCAGAGAACAGGACAGCACGGGGCTCCTTCCTTGCTGATCAGCCAGGCAGTTTGCAGCACAACGTGAAGTGAATAATAAAAGCTGTGTGCACACATATGCATGTATATGTTTATAAATTTGGTTGTTAAAATCAGAGCCCTAATGCAGAGGGCAGAGAATGGAAATCACAGTAACTCAAGAGTGTGGAAAACCCTATTCATCACCTCCCATACATTACCTGAGCTGCGAAATCCAATTGTTTTCTGTATGTTTTAATGAATGACACAGATCATGCTAGTGTGATGCATTCTTTGCTGAGATTTTCACTTAGCAGATGCACAGACACGTAAAGCTAACTTCCAAACACCTCTAAAAGGAGCATTTTAATCGCTGTGTGCACTCAGAGACACAAATTTCACATTATTTCACCTAATATAACAAATGCATGGCAAACTTTCTTATGCCATTCATGAAACATTAGTCTGATGAATAGCAAAATTGTTCTAATCAGTTATGCATTTGGAGGTGTTGGTCGATGGGAAAACGAACATGAGCCGGCAGTGTGCGCTCGCAGCCCAGAAACCAACCGTATCCTAGGCTGCATCCAAAGGAGCGTGACCAGCAGGTCGAGGGAGGTGATCCTGCCCCTCTACTCTGCTCTCGTGAGACCTCACTTGGAGTATTGTGTGCAGTTCTGGTGTCCTCAACATAAAAAGGACATGGAACTGTTGGAACAAGTCCAAAGGAGGGCCACGAGGATGATCAGGGGACTGGAGCACCTCCCGTATGAAGATAGGCTGAGAAAGTTGGGGCTGTTCAGCCTGGAGAAGAGAAGGCTGCGTGGAGACCTCATAGCAGCCTTCCAATATCTCACAGAGGCCTATAGGGATGCTGGGGAGGGACTCTTCATTAGGGACTGTAGTGAGAGGACAAGGGGTAACGGGTTCAAACTTAAACAGGGGAAGTTTAGATTGGATATAAGGAAGAAATTCTTTACTGTAAGGGTGGTGAGGCACTGGAATGGGTTGCCCAGGGAAGTTGTGAATGCTCCATCGCTGGCGGTGTTCAAGGCTGGGCTGGACAGAGCCTTGGGTGGCATGGCTTAGTGGGAGGTGTCCCTGCCCATGGCAGGGAGGTTGGAACTAGATGATCTTAAGATCCTTTGCAACCCTGACTATTCTACGATCCTATGATAAGTACATACAACAGTAGTTTTATGCAATATCTGTATTTTCAATTAAATTCTTTCAAATGTTAAGAGTCTATTCAGAAATAATTATTTTCCACTAAAGAAAATAAAAATACACGCACATAAGTAGGAACTGTGTTAAGAAAAAAAAAAGATGGGTGCCAGGTGTCATCTTGAAACTTTTTTGCTGTCCAATTCTTTAATGCATAAAGGGGGATGTCTGCTCATTTTAGGAAAAGCTTCCAAAAAAAAAAAAGGAAAAAACCCCAAAACCTTTGAAGTATTTGAGTGAGCTAAAACCAAATGGCCAAATGTACCTGGCACAGGACACTGATGAATAATTGAAGCAGATAAACCTTCAGGAATGCAGCATTTGGAAAGACGGAGCTTTAACATCTCCAATCCCCTCCAGTATTTCTGAAGGGATGTTTTTATGTGGTGCTTTCCATTCAGACATCCCACAGCTGGCAACAGGATGTGATTGATCAGTTTATTGGAGGGTGGAGAGCGCTGCATGGTGTCACCCACAGGGTCTGTGCAATGAAATACCCCCCTGCCTGTGCATGGCAACCTTGCATGGGCTTTTACAGACATCTCATTCTTCCGCGAAGAACTAGCCCCCTCTGACTTTTGACTGATTTATAGAGGAGCCTCAAGTCTCTTACAGCTATTAGTAACACATTGGCTATTTTTTCAACCTAAACAACTCTGAAGGCAGAACTAACTTTTGCAAAGCAAACCCAGATCATGGAGCCCCTGCAAAGTACCAAGATAATTTCTCTGAACTGTACACGTTCCAATTCAGTTACATTAACATGACACTGCTGTTATTCCAGCAAAATAACATAAGGACTCCCACTTAACACATCCCAGCAATGCGTTTGGTATATCAGTGCTCACACCTAGGCGTTACAGAAGGGAAGCGGGAAGAGAGGCAAACTAGTAACTGGATTTTCAAAGGGTTCAGAGAGCATGTCAACCACTAGCCTATGTAATTGGGAGGGAGAAACAGCTTAAAACTGATGAGCATACTTTGCATGTGACCTTGATAAATGAGTTTATAGCATGGACCCTGGGTTGGCATTTACTGCAAGCAAACATCAGAAGCAAACTGGGCATAAAGTGAATGATTTGACTTCACCTGGTTTGTATGTATTTACAAAGATCCAATTCTAGATTTATGTTGGTTTAGATAATTCTTACTGCAGAAAAAACGCAAATGACTCAGTTATAAAAGAGTATCTTATCTTTACAAGAAACACTTATCTTTTAAAAAAGATCATAACTAATACAATCTGACTTAATATGCAAGATGCACGCACAGAACCTGCATCTCAGGTTTAACCAAGACTGTGCCAGTTGGCCACATTGTCAACATCTATAAAGACAAAACCTGCCAGCACACAAAAGCCGATGGTCCCACTACTGCCTCAGCAGGTAAGCTCTCGCTTCAACATTAGCTATGCAAATTTAGGAACCTGTAGAATCCTGCTCCAATTTGGTATTTATTGTGTATTTTTTTGTGTTTAGGCACTTCCTTCTTCCCCGTAATTTTCACAACCACAGTAGTTCTGCATACAAGGAAATTATGGATACATATTCTTTTTTTTAAAACTTTATTAAGTTACGCAGTAAGAACCCATCTCCACACAAGTGTTTCATTTCTGGATAGCAGAGGTATAATACATGAGCCACAGGTGAGTGCATTACCCCTCCCTTCCCCCCCAGCTTCCAAGACATAAAACAGCATGTAGAATACACTCTTGTCTATGGTGCTCCAAACAGATTGCTTGTAAGGTTATTTTTAACTGGAGAGAAGTAAAAAGGACCGACAGTATCAAGAGTCCTGTCCTGCACATGAATGTTCTTCAATGCAACATGCAAACACCTTCTTTCTCCCAGCGCGTGGATGGCAGAGGGTTCAGGAAGCAACGGCAGTGGAATGCATTTGCATGGGTATCAGTAGATATGAAGTCTGTGACTTTCCTAGAGTTAATCAGGCAATCAATGCAAAAAAGGCCATGTGTCTGCTGGAAATCCTCACACTTCAAAGTGCATGTCCACGAAAAATTGGCAACAGAGGAGAAGGTGAATTCTAAGACCTACTGAGGAGGCAGAGCAGTCGGCATAGTGCAAATACTGAAAATAATACAAGTTTGGCTATTATTTCTGCCTGGTGTTACTTTATGTTACCCAAAAATTACTAGCCAAGCTTTCTACTCAGATGAACTGCTGCAAACCCATTCAGTTAACCAAATTGTACGTCAGTAGCAGGCTTGGCTCAAATCCTTTAATACTCGTATTTCAATTGAAAAAATGCTGCATTTAAAGTGTGTTTTACTCTGAAAAGTGACTAAAACGGCGTAAAGAATCTTCCCATGTCTATCGTTTTTCAGCAACTGCACATAATGAACTCCCCAAGTTTACAAAAGAGAAACATTTTATACGTAGCTACGCAAAGTTACCTGGGTTGAGAACACAAGTGTGCGCTTCTGCTTTAGCCGTCAGCACCTATAAGACTCTGTGGTTGTTACTGAGTTGTGGTAGGTTGGTTTGCTCTAAGAAAACGAAGCTGCCTTCTCCTACATGTCCCACTTGAAAACAACTGGCAGACAAGCAGGACATTGATCGAAGTAAGGAGATGCCATTTTTAGAGAGACTTTTCTGACCATAATCACACTTTGAGTGCAGAATTAACTGAAACACTCAACCAAGCAGCAGAAAACTGTAGTGGAAGATTCACTGTGGATGCATTATTGAACAACCATCTACAGAAGTAATATGACAAAGGAAAATTACTTTGCAGATATCTTTACAGATCTAGTTGAACAAAAATTGGAGAGTCCTTCATTTCTTGGATTATACATATACCCCTGGGAACTGAAGTGTTGTAATTTACAAGTGTGAACTAAAAGTATTAGGAAAGTGAAGTAAAAAGCATATCACTCTACCTCCACCAGAACATCACTTTATTGTTTATCTGTCATCAACAATGTAAAACTCTACTAGATACTCTATCCTGGTTTTTAAAAAGGTAAAGATTACACTGGATTAGCTACGTTGTACGAAAGAAACTACAGCAATCACAGTAGAATGAGATTGGAGGGACAATTTGAACTACAAAAAAAGCGTACACTGCAAGAGGAGGGAAGTGCTCATGAAATCAAATGCCTGTAGGATTCATTACTTTTAAATGCACAGCGACAATTTGGAGAAACTGTACATAATAGAATCACAGAGATGACTTTCAAATAACCAAAATTACACTTTGCATTTGACCATCCAACTCACAAGTAATCATTGATGTTCCGTATTTTCAGTGCTTTTGGAAAATTGGTTTACCAAATGAAATTTAAGTTGGTAAATCTGACTAAACTGTGAAGGAGAAGGATTGAAATGAAAAGTATATTGGAAGTACGCCTAACCTACAAGAATAAGCCAAGAGGGGTATATGCAAGAGGAGGCTGGGAGGGAGGAAAGAAAGGAAAGAGGAAAGGGAGAAGAGAACAAAGGCTTTTTCTTCTATCTCAGAAGTTCTTCCAATGCGGCATATATCTGATGTACAGCTCTTCGCTTTCAGTCCATTTCTGAAGTGTACATTTTGTAGCCTTTTCCCGTACTAACTGGTCAACTCAACCAGCACTGTTGCCACGCAACAAAGAGTAACAAGAATCTGAATGCATCAAATCTTCCCTTGCTGTGATTTCTTCATGGCCCCATTTTTTCTGTTTTTCTTTGACCAGGGTTCGGTGTTTCCTGAAGTGTTCACAGGGTCAGGTGGAATTGAGTTCCAAATCGCTCTGCGGTTTGTAGCATCTCGATTTCTTTCTGCAGCTAACCCCCAGACACGTTTGTAGTTCTTCCATAGCAGAAAGACAAACCGTGTTGCTCAAGCGGTGAGCTTTCACCCTTGACTGTAGGGGTTGCAGACCATTGTGTTTAGCGTATCCCTGAGTGCAGCTATCCTGCAGGATTCACTTCCCAGTGCACCGAGATTTCCTAGGTTTCCTCAGATTAAGCCCCAGTGTGCACCACCACCGACTGTGGTGCGGCTATGGATGCCTGAGGCCGAGTTGATTCTGGTGGATGTCTGACCTCGCTGAACCAGACTGATCTGCTTTCTCCCTACTCATACCCAGGCAGTCCAACCTTCATACAGCTGAGCCAAGTTATCTAGATTAGTTGCTTCCTTAATCACAAAGTCAACCTATTAAAAAGGTCAAACAAGTAATTAAAAATAAGACAGATTTTTTAAAGTGTTTAAGCAATCTTAAAATTTGAGTCACCTGCAAACACAGAATTTCAGTGAGAAGAGATCTATAGTAACTATAAATCTTGCATAACTCTGTGTAGTCCACATAAGAAATAGGAATTTATACTGCAGGGGCAGACCAAGGTCACACATCTCATTCATAACCCCTATCTTGAAAATAGTCACAATGTTCTCAAATTCACATAGGCATCTGGGTCCTCTGACTCAGCCTCCTAGAGTCACGAGTGTGGCTGTGTTATGCCAGAAAACAGGCAAGTTCTGTCTTTTAGACAGCGGAACAGATCTCATGTTCTGCCTGGATATCAACAGCTGCGTAACATTTGTTAGCTTACTGATATACAAGAGGCAATTTTATTCAAGTCTTAAGTTTATCAAATGCTTTTGTCTTCTGTATCATAGATTCATATAAAGAATGCAGCAATACAAGGCAGCAGCATACCTTGATTTGTATTGGAATATACATCACATACCTTGGAAGGGATCCCCCATTCACAGTAGGATTTTAATCTGCATACTTCAGCATCCACACACGTGCTTTCTACCAAATATTTAAAGTGAGGACCAGTATTGGAACTTCACTATTTTCAACTCACCTGTTCAGCAACAGACATTCTCCTGTTGGGATCCACATCTCGGCCCTCTAACTTGGCTTTGACCCGCTTCCACACGCTAACTGCATATGAATTCCTTTCCTGCACGGCTAAAGGTACAAAATAAAATCCATTCAATTTCACATTCCTGCACAGAAGCCCACTGAGGTGTTTGGGGATTTTCTTGCTGTTGTCAGTGATGGGTTTTTTAGTTAAAGCTTTGGATTTTTTGTTTTAGTTGTTTGGGGTTTTTTAGCCCTGTATTTACCTTTTCCTGTTTTAGGATCCCTGGCTGTCTTTTTGGGACTACAGGCAGCACTTCTGCCAGTTCCTGGGACTGTGCTCGGAGGAGTATCTGCTGACGTGGCAAGATTTTTCTGAATTAGCTTTCTTGCATTCTGCGACATCACCTCTGGCTGAGTTTTCTGCCCTGTGTTGCTACGTACAGCTGTAAAGGAGTTATTCAAAAGAATATATTACAGATGCAAGAAAAAGCACAAACAAAAGGGTATCAAATGCAGCTATTGGTACTTGTATGCAAATGCATTTTAAATTGTATTTTAAACTGCACCAGTTCTTCTCTCTTTAATCTTCCTGTTTTCTGATTTCCCTCACTTAATAAACAAAAAGTTTTGTTCCACTGCGAAACACTTTATTCTATCATTTTGTATGGCACTTAGAAAATGAATTCTTGTTCCTGATAGAAATCAGGAACCTGTGCTTACCTCAAATATTAACAGTAGAACAATCCTTAAATAGAAAGAAATGCTCATGAGAAAATTTGTGTTTTTAATTGTAAAGTCATGAACATTTTGCTTGAATTACCTTGTAGGATTTCTGGATTGATTTCAAGGTCACCATACATTTTAGTACTGATTTCAACAGAAATTACCATTCAGTTGATATGCGTGACAACGTGTTCCATGTGTTCGGGGCTTTGTGGAATGAATCCAGATCTCAAAAGGCTACTCAAAGGCTAGGATAATCACTCATTCACAGTTGTATGGTCAATAGCTTTAATTTTATAGGCTTCTATAACCTTATACAGATTGCCTGTATTTGAAGATTTAAAAGTTACAACCCCCTCTCTATATAAATTCCTCGTATTTGAATGTTTGTACTTTTTCAAGTATTACCTGCAGCAAAGGTTGGCTGATATGTAGCAGCTGACGTTGGGCTTGAGCATTCATTTGATGTATCCGTGACTAAGGGTGATGCAAATCCCACCAGATTATTGTAGACACTAGGAAACAATGGAGTTGATAAATATTCATGCAACTACTTGCAGTACTGAAACCTCAGAAAGACAGTTAAGTCAAATTCTGCAAAAAGATTTCTGCGTTCTAAGACTCAGAATGAATTATAAGACAGACAGCGTACCAAGTAGGTACCCTGTGCTGGCTGTGTTTCTGCTATGTACAGGTAGACAGACAAGTAAATTGCCTTTGCCCAGGAGAAGGTGATTTTCTTACCTTTGGCTCTGTGTTTTTAGTTCTTTCAAGGTGGGAGTTATTTCCTGCAGCATTTCAACATGTTCCTGACTGCGGACTTGACCCATAACCTGAACTAATGTAAACAAAACTGTCTGAATATTATCTTGCCATGATTTATATTCGCCCAAGAACTGCCTAACACTATTCTCATAGGGAACATCTTCACCATCTGCCAAAGCTGCTTCTTCATCCTGTAACAAAGATGTGCAAAAAGGTTAACTATTCGTTATATTTTGGCTAAGAGAATAAAGCTGAGCATTTCTTAACCTTTGCAGCCCCTCTGTCATTTGACTACAAAAGAACCATAATTTTCAGTAGTTACATTTCAAGAATATAAATCTGTAAAAGATCAAATGTTTTGCTGATTAAAACCCAAGAGGATCTGTAAACACAAAAGAAAATGTTTCAACTCCTGAATGAGAGAAAAGGTTTAATCCAGCCAAAGCCTGATCAGCCTAACTCTAGAAATAAAGCTTTTAAATTCTTAGAGATAAAATGAATTTTATGTCTTGAACTCTATAAGCATAAACACATTTCACTGTTTCTAGATACTTCAAAAAGTACATCGCTAAAGTGTTATTTTTCTTCCTTGAACTATACAGGTTTGAGGAATAACCTTAATGAAGTTTTAGGCATACCTTTGCCATAGCTTTCAGTAGATGTTTGACATCTCCAAGCTGTCTGTTATGACCCGTGAGCACAGTTTTAATACTATCCACCAGATTCTGAATTGTTTCACAAACTGTTTCTATTTGCTGTTCTCTTTCTGTTTGTACTGTCCTCTGTGTAGATATTTCCTGGGTCAACTGCTTGTGAGCCGAGTGAAGCCATTCAGAGCTGCCAATAGGATGTTCAAGACCAGTGCCCTAAAAATAGCAGAAACACTTTTGTATCTGAATCCAAAGATAAAATTTAATTACTGTCTGGATGCTACTGCCAAGTGTTTAGCAGCTAATGAAATAAACTCTGTAATGCACGACCCATGAGGAGGGATACCTAACATTTAGAATGAGAGTCAAAATTGGGAACTCTTGATTATAATGGTTCTGTAATGTTACATATTTTGCTTTGACCTTTACTTACCACTCTCTGAAGTAGTCGAAGTTCCAGTTCAGAGACTGAACTGTTGAACTGCGACGCAAAAGAACACATCTGTTGACAACGCTTGAGAAGTTCAAATAATGCAGCATCAAGATTTAAGGCTTCTGCTGTTCTAGTACGTAAACTTTCAAAATGAATGATATTACTGCAGAGGAAAGTGACCTGAAAATCAAAGCAAGTGAGAAAAATTATTCCATTTAAACTGTCTATTATACAAATTGCACTTGATCCATGCCCTTAGAAGGGAGAATTTTAAATACAACAGTTGTTACAGTAGCAGTATCACTTCAGGGCCACCCAACCCTGCAGCAATTCCCCCAGAGGTTATTCATAATGGTTTTCAAGCGGAATTCCTGGAAGTATTTGGTTATTTATGTTTGCTCTTCAGATGCTGAGGAGGAAGAATGTCTTCTACACAAATCTCAAGAGGGAAATACAGAGTAAACACACTTACAAAGTCAATAGTACCATACTGCTGTACAGTACCTGGCTTGCTCTTTGACTTTCTTTCAGTACAAGGTTTCTTCTTTCAGCAATAGTGGCATCAAAATCTTGCAAGACTGGTGCCAGCGCAGGATTAGCACCTCCTGCCCATTTTAAACGCTGCTCAATACTTGCTTCAAGTGCTGCTAGCTTCTCCTGTGTTGGTGACCAAAACACACACACATAGATATAGATAAGCCATACAGATATACATAATCTTAAACCTAACTGCCTAACATTCAAAAAACTTATGCATGTATCACATGCAGGCACATTCTTACACCCATATATAGAAAAGAATGTGGCACTCATGACTGACAAATGTTATCTTATACTCTTTAAAGGTTTATTTTCAGCACACATCACAACTGGATTTGATTGTTATGGAAATAAAATCACCCATCTAGGTTATAACACATCAGAACACCCCCCCCCCCCCAAACCAAGAGCAAGTTGAAAGTAATCACATTTCCAGACTAAAAATTATGTAAAATCATAGGAGTCCTGAATTATTTTATAAATAATCTCCAAAAAACTATTACAAACAGTAACTTCACAACTAAAAAGGAAATAAAAATTCAAGAAGCTAAGCATTATTTAAACAACTAAACATTCTATATTACTGGTACCCAAAAGCCTAAAAAAGCTGAGCCAAGCCACAGCACACAGAAACCTTAACACACAAAATAACTGATTTGCCTGGATCTACAAAGGTAGCTTCTGACACTTAGTAAGATAATAGTAAGGATGATCTAGGACAGGCAAACTTAAAAGAACAGGAGCATGATCAGCCTTCAGAAGGAAAAGTACTTTTACCTACTTGTATTTTCACTTGTGAAACAAACCAAGTGATCTTTCAGAAAGAATATTTTGTATGAGAGCAAAAATCAAGCAATGTACTAGTATACACCAGACAAGCTTAAAAAGACATCAGTGAAAACAGCACTACATTTGTGCTTCGATAGTAAGAGAGAGAATATAATCCAGAGGTGGGAGATAATTTTGCCATTTGCGTTAAGTCACATTCCAATACACTGCTGAACAAACCTCCCGAAGGTAATAGTACCTGGACTGTTGCAATTGAAGCTTCAATCTGACTGAGTGTGTGAAGTTTCTTTTTCATGCTGGCTAAAATTGCAGAACGAGGTGGAGGAGTAACAGAAATAGCTTGCGGGCGACTGATGAGGAGATCTTCGTGCTGCCACTTTAAGGAAATAATGGGAACACCTGATCAGCCATATTTCTCAGAACAAAATACTTTGCTTTACAAACAGTAACTGCAATACTCTGGCATACTTGGTAAGTAAGGGCATTTTAAAAGGGCTAAATGTGAGACACTACCAGCATGCTTAAAACTCCTAAATCGTTAGCGTTAAATTATATAAATAGCTGTAAATTATGTTTTGCTGGCTTGGATATTTATACCATTACTCAGTCATTAACTTACTAGGAGTGATTTACACACATTTCCCTGATCTAAAGAAAAACCCATCCAGAAACAATTGTCAGAAACAATTCCTTTGTGATGCATTAAAACAAACACAATTTTGCTTACCAGTCTGTTAAATGGTTCATTAACTGACATGGAGAAAGCCTTTCCCTTAGCCTACAAATCACTACAAAATGAAGATCAATGATACTATAATGCAACTAGATACTAGCATACAGCTCAAGTTCCACAATGGCATTCATCTAAAGCCTCAGAGGAACATTTTCAAAACTGATACAACTACTATTTATATTTTGTCACGAGGCAAACAGTGGAGCAAGATGACATTGAAACTTAGAAGGAAAAGTGCAAGATGACATTCAGCAATGCAGAACCTCTGTTTTAGGCAATCTCCTCCCTTAAAGTCACAAGTCTGTTTGAAAAAGGGGGGAGAATGGAAGAACATTGCTAGTAAGAAAGCCTGTGAATGACTTCTTTTCTAATAAATGACTTAATACCTGTAATTTCTTCAATAACCATGGACTCAATTGTATACGTTTCCACATCTGAATCTTATAAAGCAGGGAGTCTTCAAAAGAAGCTAAGCTGTAACACTTCTTTTCCTTATACATTGACAGAAAAATTTAAAACCAAAATACTTCAAGTCCATTAAAATACTCTACAGCTCATTCAACAAAATAAAGAGGCTCTTGTACTCACAGTTATTAAAGCTCACTTTCCACAGACACAATTTGGAGAGAAACGTGTTTTGTGCATTGCGGCCTTACCTGGAACATGGCAATATGCAACTGTACTCTCTGAAGACTGGTCTTGCAAGATGAAATACTGGTTTCAAGTCTGCGCACTAGATCATGCTTCTTCCACGCTGTATCGTATGAACTAGCTAATACTGTTGCCCTGTTCATGACCAGCTGCGAGAACTTGGCGATTTGGATATTGTGCTCCACAGCTTTCTTGCACAGGTCATCCACAGAAACTTTGCTTTCTGCTCCAAAGTCTTTAGCTTCTACCTGCGCAATGATATCAACACCCAAAGCGCTGATGAAGCTGCACAAAGTAAGTCCCAAAGCTTGATTTGGAAGTCCAATTAAAAGCTGTCTCACAAAGTCTGCTGTAAAAGCCTTGATTGGTTTGGCCATTTGGTCTTCACTAAAACAAGAGTTTCTGTAAAGGGCTTTCACATTGACAATTTGAACAGGTCCATTTACTGCATTCTGCTCTTCAAGTGAACTGATACCTTTTAAAGGAAATAAATGATATTTTTGTTAATAAACACAGCAAGATTAGAGGAACTGATTTTAAATTTCTGCATGCTTGCCATATACGAAAGGTAAGTTACACCAGAAGCGACCACTTTTCATTCTTCTCAAAAGGCACTATTCTATCATTCTATCAGAAGTGGACAACGGAATACTGAATATTTGGTAACATTTCTTTACCTGACAATGTTTTAGAGAAGGTACCACAGAGTCTGAAAAATTCTTTAATTGTTTGCAGTCTCTTCAGAAAGAAAATTTCCTCTAGAACTTGCCGATTATTGTCATCATCAAAGAAGTTAACTTGGGTGCTGCGGGCTTCCCTGATTATGTCAATCTTACGCCAAGCAACAGGTATTTCCATCTTGTTTAGCTGAGAAATGTAAAGGAAATACAGTTTGTTTTTGTAAAGCTTTCATATTCCTGATACAAAGTACTCTGTAAAGAACAAATCCATACCTTTTCAATCAATAAACCAAATGCAGTTTCCACTTGAGCAAACATTCCATCAAAGGCTACCAGAAGCATCTGTCCAGCTGACATCTTGGGAGTTTCATCCACTGAACCATTTCTTGGCTGAATGAGTTCACCATACTGAGCATGAAGTACTCTTGAAAAAGAAAATGTACATGGTTTTGGTTAGTCTACAAGAAATAAATAGGATTTTCTTAAACTGATTTGATTCCCAGAGCCTGAGCAGATTGGAATGAAGATGCATCTGAACAAGGTGAAATGTCTGCATGCTCTTCCTACACCTCTTCCTCTGCTTACCACATAAATCTTAATGCTGGTCTCATAAGAACAGCTAAGGATACCATGTAAGACAGGATTGTATTAATGGACCAGCTACAAAGCTAACTTAAAATGCAGGTAGAGGATACAAACTATATTTCCTATGAGCATGCTAACAAAGTTATGAACAATAACTGATGTAAATATCTTCCCTTCATGAAAATCAAGTACTGGTTTTAAAACGTAACACATGTAAATGCCTGAATGCACCATGGGCTAAAAAGGTGGAGGATGAGGTCTCAGTTACAGCTGAGACTGTTTAACAGCTTACTGCTCCTGAAAGGCTGTCTTATCCTCTCCCTCCCTTTCATCACCTTTGACCCTTAACTAACAGGCTGAGCAGGCTTGCCAATGGGTAAACCAGGAAGAAAATTAACCTAAGAGAAAGTAGTAAATTGTTTTCAGCTGGTATTGCAGCCTTCCTTGCAACACTGATGGAGCCACCATAACTGGCTCAAGGGAAGCATCAAGATCACTTCTACACAGCAGGAAGCTTTTGAACTGGCTCAGCTGTCTACCAAGTACTTCCATACAAAGGTACTGTCCCACATTACAAGATGCACAAGTCTTTTTGTTTGGCTGGGATTTTGTTTATTTCTGTTTTGTTTTTTTTAATGAAGTCACCAATCCATCCTGCAAAAGCTGCTCATCAAACCTCCTGATGGAGAAGTTCCATAATTACAAGCTCTCCCTTTCCCATGTTCCTCCCACAAAACAATGGACCAGCTTCTATTTTTAGCATCCCTTAACTTCAAGCATAAAACCACAACTACGTGTTTTGAACAAAGTTGACTACCAAAAGTCAACTTCAGGCAAATGTAAATGTAACTTGCCATAGCTCTGTATGTCTATGTACACATGTAAATAAATGCACAAACACATAGAGAGGAAACATGCACTTTAGACACTGCATTCCACTAAGGGTATTCTTGGGCAAGAAAAGCCTGTACATCAAACAAATAATATTTAGACAAACTAATGTTGTGCAGTCTTCATTCTCTCATACCCAAACTAAAAAGTGATTTGTTACCTTGCAACATCAATGTAATGAGTATGTGTTTCTTCCTCTAGTCCCATGGCGGCATTTCGTAAGTAGGCTTGGAGAGATTCAACCAAAGTTTGCAAAGGGACTCCATCAGTTGTTTGTTCAATGAGATTATCTAATTCATGGAGCATACTCTCTAAAGTATACTCCCCTTTCATTAAGCACCTAAGTGCTTCAGGAAAAATGATCTGTCGGAAGTTTGAGTTCAGTTCCTGTTGGGAAGTAGGCATGAAAACATAAGATATTTTCCCCTCTCAAGAAGTATCATATACAGCATCTTTCTCATTTTAGTAGTAGATATTATCTGAAAGATAACATGATGGTGGCCAAGCAAGGGTCAAAATCTACTTTTTTTTTTAGTTGAAAGAAATCAGGAATCCATTATACTCTGTACAAACCCAAAGGTTTGACATTTGCACAATGTAGCAACAACTACCTTAACTGCATCATCAGCAATACCATACAGCAATCCTCAGCAGAGCATTAGCAGTACAGACATCACACTTTACAAATCAATTTAATCAAATTAGGTAGCTTTTCTTTCCATTACATAACTTTCAAAGAGTAGGTTAAATTATTTACAGAATTTATGATTTGCCAAACTGACTGAACTAGGCAAGGGAAAAGAATCAAAACACTTGCCAGATAGTGACTATTTTATTAGAGTCCTACTCACGTCACAGAAATCAATGCAGGTAAGAACAGTACCTTAAGCGGCATAAAGCAATTTTCTGCAAGCAGAATGCATCAGAGGACTAAAGGCAGCTATAGATAGAACCAACCAATATGCTCTGTCTCCAAAATGAGACAAGACACAAAGGAAAAAAAGATTAGTTATCTTGGCTGCTCTGTGAGCTACACATCTTACCTAAGAGATCACAGGGAGGAAAACAATGTGGGTGAGAGACCTCAGCTGCAATGCAATGAAACTGCAGGTGTGTTTCTGAAGTGACAAAAATCTCAATGTGCTTACAGAGGTTGGCAGGAAAGTATTTTTCAAACACAATACAGTGGAACCAAGAGCCTCAATAAGCTATTTCCACCAGCCACAGTTCATAAACCATTTGAGTCTGCAGCAGGTATTTTACTCAATCTGCCACTAATGTCTTTTTGTTTGTTTAACTGGTTAAGGTGGAAACATTTCTAAAACACAAAATTATAAATCCAGTTCTCTCCTTCCCAATCTTGGAGATAGGGGCCTATAAAACAGGCTTACAGAACTTGTTTCAAACTACTTGTTTTAGGTGAAAATAAGTGAGACCTAATGGGAGCAGAAAACAGACAGAGCATAGATTAAACCGCTTAGAAATTGTTCTGGACTGCCAGCAACAGAATAAAAGAACGAAAGCAAGGCAAAGCTGATGTGTCTATAAATCCAATACTAACAATTATTATGGTTACTTACTTGACAGCAGCTTTTAAAATTTGTCATGTATAGATCAAAATGGTTTCTTTTAACCAGTGTAAATGGCAGTAGCAAAGCCTATTCAGCTCAGCCAAAGGCAGCAATGAAGATGACTAAGGTCCAACAAAATAAAAATCTCAGCAGCACCAGAAGCAAATATTTAGCCATTTAAGGAAGAAGGTGTTAAGAATGGCTTAGCTGAAGCCTTAGAAGTTCGGGGATTAGGAAAGGACAAGTAACATAAAAGTATCACCTGAAGTGAGATGTATACTCCATTTGCTAAATGAACAGCTTCTGATGCTTCAATTGGATTAGGAATATCTAAGTCCTGGGGTACAAGATGACACTGCTTCAGCAACTGCACAAGGCACGTAACATTCCCACTCATGCTGCAAAGCTCCTCCAAGAACCAGGCTCCATCTCTTGAAGTCAAATCAACCAGCTGCTCTCCAGCACTAGACGCTGCACCTTCCATCATCAGATTTCGCCTAGATGAATTAGGACACTTACTTAGACAACCTGCCTGCTGTTGCATTCCCCACATAACCATCATTTGAACATTCCTTCTATGTGGTCTCAAACATGAGCACATACCAAAAAATTTCACAAGAGGCAACTCACCTCGTCAGCGTACAAAGAGCAGAGATGATAACGCTTGCTAAGCTCAGGGAGCCCTCCTCCCCATTTTCATGAAGGAAAACTTTTATGCAGCGTTCAATTTCTTTCAGTTGCTCTTCACAAACAGGTACAGTACCTGCCTCCTGTTTCAAACGCTCCACCTGCCTAATAAGTCTGTTATTTATATCTGCTGCATAACGCTGTAGAGTCATTTCCGTAGCAGTTATGAACTGGCACATACTTGGAGGTGGTTGAGGAGCATATTGCATCTCATACCTGTAAAGCAAAAATACAATGACAGATCTCTCTTCTCAAGTGCTAGCAAATTGCTTTCTGCTCTGTATTCTGGAAAATACTCTGCCTTTGAACAGTTGCCACACTACCTACTCCATATCAACTCTAAATACCACAGCAGTTGATGGCCACCCTAATGACACTTTCATGAAGTCCTAGAATGCACCGTATTTCATGCCTATTTGCAAGTATAGAAGACAATCAGCGGTCCTTGGGCAAAGAATGACTGGAATAGGAAGGAAACAGGTTTTGCTGTAAATGCTCAAATATAATCTAGATCCTGTAAGCCAAGCAGTAATAATGCCAATGTTTTGACTTTAGAAAAAGAAAAAATAAATGCCTGAAATTCTGCTTTAACAAACTGAAAAATCTTTACTTGAGTGATTTTTAAATACTGTAACTTTCTAAGCCCCCTAAATATCACTACCCTAAAGCCACAAGCATGGTTCTTCATGGCAGCGCTACTTGGCTTTCTTTTTGCAGTACACAGATTAATCTCTGGAAGGGCATTTTTAAAGTAGTTTTTCATCTTTTTTCTTTTCCAAACTTCTGGAATTACAACTTAATCTTGTCTTGCTTTCTAATTAGATCAGCCCTCACAAAAGTATTTGTTTTAATTAGAAAATTAAAATCCTGAAGTAGCTTGAAAATTAAGTTCTCCAAACAATCCATTATTCTGTCAACTTACTTCCTGAAGATATCCTGACAACGCTCTATCGTCATGTTACAGATGAGTTCTTCCATCCAGGTTTTCCACTGCTCTATTCGGTGTTTCTGAAACACAGCTTTTGGATATTGCAGAGCTACTGTTGCATAGTTGTGCAGTTGTTCAAGACAACCACGTAACACGGATCTTCTCTGCTGGAGAAGAGCACCAACTTCACCTTCCAGTTGTTCACACTGGCTGATGAGATGTGCCTGGCCTGCATTTTGCAGAAATGCTGTTGCTGGTACATAGCTTGGAGGACCTTTTAAGAAAGATGGTTAAAAATTAAGATGCATCCCTGAAACACACATTTTATAACATACAAATATTGAGCGCTAATGTATTTTTAAAAATATCCTCTTACTTGTGATAAAGACGACATTCAGAATCCATATTGAGAACTTCGAGCACAAAGTAAGAGAATAATCTCATGCCCAGCTAGGGTGAGATAGACAAGTTCCTTCAAATAGCTTGGCACAGAAGCCTTGAAAGTTATAAATCACCCTTTGAAGGATACCCTTTCTTTTAATTTACTATACAGGTCCTTGTCTTTAAATTGGAGAATACTCATAATGTCTCCTGATACTAAACTCTAGTTATTTTCAAATCATTAGGAAAACCCACAAATACTGTTTTATACCTAGGTCCATTTGTGTGCTAATTTCTTGAAGAAGACTTGCAAGTTGTGTTGCCTCTAAATTGCTGAAAGCAGTTTGGTAATGTGTTATCCACTGCTCAAACTCATTCAGCTTCACCTGGATTGCTTCCTGGACAGCTCTTTGTTGAGACTGCAACTGTGTGTGCTCAGAATACCTGAATTATTAAAGCCACAGAAGTAAGTACTAGAAAGAAAAAAATACTTAACTACATTGAATACAAAACAATACTGAACAATACAACTACTTTGTTGACCAGAAAATAAACAATGTTTTCACCAATTACATAAAACTTTAACAGTGTTAATAATTAATTTTCCTACAGAATAATACATGTGCATAGTCATGCAATTCTGAAATCTTTGATCAATTTCAAATAAACTCAAAAATAAGTTAAGGAACTAGAAGCCTAGATGAAAACATTTTTGTGGTATTTATCAATAGCTGCATTATGTGGATTAATTTGATGAGACACTACATACAGCACATGCTGTCTTCTTGTCTTGGGGATCAAGTGTAGAACATAGACTAGCACAGGTTAATACTGATGGAGTATGAGACATAGGACATAAATAAGATTACTCAGTAGGAAAACAGTTTCAATAGTAGTTCTGTACAGGAAGTGACTTGCTTACTTAAGAATAGCTTCTACCCAGCTATTAATCTCCCCCATATATATTTTGAACATTTAACTCATAAGTACATTACTAAATCAACTGTATTGATCTGTGAGATTCTTGACAGGATTCCTGGCTCCCCTGTACCTGTGCTGAAGCGTGTGGGAGGGATGATCCACTCCTTCTGCACCTTCCAGAAATTCTATCTCCTCCAGTAGTTTTCCTTGTAACTTTTCTACATCTGTCAACTGCTCTTGCAGGTTCAGATACTCTTCTAAACTACTGTCCAATTTTGGCAGTACAGCAAGCATTTCATCTCTGTTCTTGAACCAGTTAACCTATAACCAAAACACAGATGTTATACAACTGGACTTAAATCAAACAGGTAAGAGAAAGTAATATATGGCAGCACTTAACCCTTCAATTATCTTGTTAATCTAGGACTACTTTCAGTGTTACAAGTGTTACAAGTGCTAAAGCTTAACAGATGTGTAGATTGCTCTCTAAACCTCTATTTTTATTCCTCTAGCTTAGATTCAGGCAAAATATTATAGCAAGTTCTAGTATTAAGCACACAGAAAACGAAAACTGAGTATTTGCAAGTTCCACATAAGCACTTTCCTTGACACAAACTGAATTTAGCTCAATAAAATCTGTAAACTATTTCTAATAAATGATCACCAATGAATTTTGGGTCTTCCAGTACCCAAAGATGCAAATAAATGAAGTGAAAGCATAGAGCCTATTTTGGTTGTAAAAAAAGAAAACTATTGTAGTAAACTCACCTTTATCTCAGCCACTCTTGAAGAAAACAGACTACGTGTAATATCTCTTTCCATCTCTCGTTTGCTTTGTTTGTTCTCAGCCTGCTGGCCACCACCACCATAGACAGCTCCAGCAAATCCTGCCTCACCTCCTGCTGTCCAGTCCACCAGAGGATCATAAACGAAAGCTTCAAGCAATGTAAGCAAAGTCTCTCTCCCACGCCGCATAATATGAAGGACCTGCATCATATTTTAAACAGACTTGTTCTGATCTTAAAATACCCTTATAGAACAGTGCAATTTTAAATGCAAAATACTGTGCTTGAGTAGGTACAGAAATCTGTAACTTTGCTCTAACCATTACACAGGAAGAACACCGCAGTACGTACAAATGCAGCTAGCCTGTAGTAACACCACAAAAACTGAAGACTGCGTTCTAACTAGCCTTCCACACAAAGTCCAATTAAAATCACAATAGAAAAAGCAAAGGCTTTATAAATAAATCTGTATCAGAATGTTTAATAGAAAACTTTTAGGATAGTATTCGGCAAATGACAGCCTTCAGGTTTCTGCATGTTTCCTAACTTACCTGTTCACAAGAAAGCCTGAAAACCCCTTCTACACCTGTCACTCCAAGTGCCGTTTCAATATTGTGCGTCATCCGGAACGGAACCTTCTCTGGTACCCTAAGGCTTTTCCCTTTAAGACAAAAATGTAAGTTGTTTCTCTTAACTAGCAAGAAGGGAAACCTTTTATTTGAATAACATAGAGCATTTTTTAAATTACCTTTTTCAAAGCAAACATTATAATCTATGTGGACAACTTCTCCTGTAGTCATATCTATAAGAACATTATCCAGATGTCTGTCTCCAAGACCAATGATGTAGCCAACCATGGACATAACTGCAGTGGATCTTGCATATGACTTTAAAGAGAGTTTCAGGAAAAAATTATTTGTGGGAATCCTCTGCCAACACATTGGACTGACTACCATCTTAAAACATTATCTTAAGTGTAAGACAATTCAAACCCAACTTATTCCAAGCTGTTTTCTATTTGTTTGATATCTTACAAGAGTTTTCATGTTGTAGGCTGATAATTCCAGTATAATAATATAGAGCTATCAGGTGTATACCCATTTTTTATTTCAGATGGTACAATTGCCAACATTTTCTATTACATGAAACTTCAGCAGTGCCAGCTCACCTAACTCAAGAATACCATTGCTTGAACACATCCCAGGCATTTGCTGCCCCTCACCCCATTAAAAACACAGCCTTTCAAAGGGAAGATATCTGTTATAACTCACCTGTGTAACTCTCCACCATTCATCTGGTGTAGTACATGATGACCAGAGTTCCTTAGCTAAGAGATTTGGGGGAGTTGCTTCCATCAGTTCTTCCAAAACAGCCCTCATTACATTCAAGGGCCAGTCACGACGTGACACATCAAGACTAAGCCCAACTGCCTTCAAAGCAGGTCCAATTTTACTGTAGTAAAGTTCACTTGGTCTAGGCACTATTCCAGGATTCTGAGGAGTCTGGTAAGAGTCCTGAGCCTAGAAGAGGTAAAAACTGTAACTTACTGTCATGGGTTCAGCAGCAACAGCCATTTTTCTCCTTCTTGGTAGCTGGTGCAGCGCTGTGTTTTTGACTTTTGGCCTGGGAACAGCAGTGATAACACCAGTGTTTTCAGTTACTGCTTGGTAGTGTTTTGGTTTGACCAAGGACTTTCTGAGCCTCATGCTCTGCCAGGGAGGAGAGGAAGCCGGGAGGAAGCAGAGACAGGACACCTGACTCAAACTGACCAAAGAGGTACTCCATGCCACAGCACGTCATGCCCAGGACATCAAACAGAGAGCAGAGACCCGGAAGGGGGGGGTGTGCACTGCTTGGTCAGGCTGGGTATAGGTGGTGAGCAATTGTATTCTTTCCTTGTATTTTCTCTTGTATGATTATTGGTGGTAGCAGTAGTGGTCTTGTGTTATACCTTAGTTACTAAACTGTTCTTATCTCAACCTGTGGGAGTTGCATTCTTTTGATTCTCCTCCCCATCCACGCGGGAGCAGGGGGAAGAAAGAGAGAGGAGTGAGTGAGAGAACGGGCTGCGTGATTTACAGCTTAAACCACGACATTTACCTATTACAAATCATTACTACAGAAAAGTATCCCAAATTCAGTTTTGGTGAGAATAAAATACAAAAAAAATCAACTCCTCTACTGAGGATGATTTACACCTCAGAGAATTCTTTCAAAATTCAATAGTTAAAAAGCCTAAATGAACAAAACACATTGTTTTGGCTTAACGGTACAATTTATCAAGGGAAATTTAAAAAATATAACTGTAAAACCCATATTTAGAATCAAATGAGAGAGACTGAGATACAGAACTAAAAGAACTGTCATCACGGTTAACTCTATTTGTTCAAACCCAATTCTCCCTGAATAATCATACAAGAGTATATTTATGTAATATATACTGTGCATATGTGCATATATATATATGAAAATAAATATTGACATCTGGTGAAATCCCAAGAGATAAAAATATACAGAATGATTCTGGGTTACTATAAGCGAAACACAATCTTTCTAAGACAACATTATGGAGAATAGCAAAGCAAATCAGAATAAATGTTTTCCTTCTGAATTGTTCAAGTTGGCATAAAACAGCTGTTACCTTTTGTGCTTGTAAAGCAGCTTCTCGCTGTTGCCACCGCTTGTAAAGACCAAACAAAGGTGTAGCTCCATCCACCCATTGGATCAAGCCTGATCTTGTTCCCAGAGGTGTAACAGAGTAATGCCTCGCGTGGAACCTCGGTGTTTCTTGACGGTTAATAGTAGCAAACATTGTGTTCACAATTGATAAGAATTGCATGATTCTTTCATCCAGATGCAAGTCTTCCAAACCTGTGATAAATTGTTTAAAATTTAATTTCTAGATAAAAATTCAACCTATTTTGAAATCCTACTTCATTTCAGACTATGAACAGCTTTAGAAATTATGTAGAATAAGGATGAGGTGTTCAGCCTAAACTTAAGTGTTTACATAGCATTTGCCTACTAGAATCACCAGTTTATGACAGCTCACTCTGTGAGCAGTACAGACGAGGTTACTAACATAATAAATAGGTCTTCCCCATTTAGAGAAGGCTTAAAGTCTCTGAAGTTATCTTCTGGGTGCTACCTTAAACTCCTGGAAAAGTGCATCCAGCTAACCCTATCAGTATGCAAGTAAAATACTGTTTCTGATGCAACCCTGCTAAAGAAAAGATACAAAACACCTGACTTACAGCTTGACAAGGCAAAATTCCTTCGAAATGTATGGTGAAGTGGGTGGTGGGGAAAAGAGGGAGCAAGTGCTCAAAACAACTCTTTCTCTGTATCAGGCAGGCAGATAAAACACAAGCTGCAACCATGTGGATTCAGAGAATCATAGAATAGTTAGGGTTGGAAAGGACCTTAAGATCATCTAGTTCCAACCCCCCTGCCAGGGGCAGGGACACCTCCCACTAAACCATGTCACCCAAGGCTATGTCCAATCCAGCCTTGAACACCGCCAGCGATGGAGCATTCACAACTTCCCTGGGCAACCCATTCCAGTGCCTCACCACCCTTATAGTAAAGAATTTCTTCCTCATATCCAATCTAAACTTCCCCTGTTTAAGTTTGAACCTGTTACCTCTTGTCCTCTCACTACAGTTCCTCATGAAGAATCCCTCCCCAGCATCCCTATAGGCCCCTGTGAGATATTGGAAGGCTGCTACGAGGTTCCTAGCTTTACTGCAGTTTAATTTATAACAAGAGACAGTAACTTGCAAGAGAAAACTTCGATTCCTTACCTTTGAAGAGATAGGGATAGTTCTTCCCATCTGAGCCCAGGAAAAGCAGCTTTTTAGGTTTCGTTTTAGTAGGCAGGATTGTGATGGTGCTGCCCACGCTATGAATTGTGACTGTGTCTCTGGCTGATACCTCTCCAGGAAGTGCTATTTCAGTGTTCATCATGGCAGCCAACCAAGGACTGATTTCTTCAAGTCGTAAAAGGTAACTAGCCCGCTTCTGTGCTCTCTGCTGCAAACTTAGCATAACCTGTTCCAAAGAAGTTTAACTTAGGTAGATGTTCACATTAAGAGCTAGCAGCAGAAAAGAACCATCACCAAAACAGATGTAATAGTGGTCATCTTCCAGAAATCATCCTTGCTACCCTATGAATCCAGCTGCAGTTAAGGATGAAGATGACAAAAACTCAAAAAAAACCCCCATCCTTTGTGCAGCAAATATTCCCTGCCTGGTGATAAGCACCAAAGTCACAATGATTCCTTAAGAGGTTTGCTCCTGCATTTATAAATATTTGAGCTGAGGGTAAAGGCAGCAGCATTCAGCAACCTCTTGTTTACATATCTGTTTGTTCTGCAAGCAGAATGGGAACTACAAAAAACATCTATCTGTGTGTAAAACATAGGTTATGTCTAGCAAGACTTTTTAAAACCACTGGCATGGCCCTGGATATTCAAGTGAATATACATTTTGTTTCTCCTCAGACCTGTTAAGAACTAAGACAAGATCACATCATTGAAAAACAAAGTATCTTTGGGTACCCTTGATCATTTGAATCTTGCTGCGTAACCAGAGAACTACACCAAACATGTTAAAATTTAAATCCACTAAACTCAAATGGTGTATAGAGTTTCAGAAAGAAAGAACTTAAAAAGTCCTCTGTCCCCAAAACGGACAGCATCCCAGGCAGCAGAAGATACAAGATTTGAAGAAAACAGAACAATTTCATTGGGTAGAAATGCAATACTGCAGGCAGTCAGCAGGACTTCTTACAGAGGCAAATCTAGAGGCCTGCGGCAACTGCAGAAAAAGTTTGAGACTGTAATTTTGATGTGGCAAGAGAATACTAAGGAGAAAGGTCAAGCACATGGTGCAGCAAGAGTGCTGAGCGTGTCTACATTGTACTGTCTGTGCATATAGTACCTCTTTAAACGGGAGCCAGCTGCTTCCAGGTTTAGCAGGATTCAAAGGATTCTTCAGTTTCTCCAGCGCATTTTCAATTGCTTCTCCATAGTTATCCTGAAACCATTTCTCATGAGGAGTTTCTGCAGGAGCTGCAGTGATGCTCAGTACATGTTCCAGAGCAAATACAATGGGCTTCATCAGAGCTGTATGCTTTTCACGCATGATTGCTGTTTTCTCCTCTCTAGTAAAAACAAAAACTTCCTCTAAACTCCATAAAAAGCACGTTACTTTATAAGCAGAACAATAAAATAAGACAGCAAATGAGATATTTAAGAATTCACAAAAATTATTACATCTCTAAAATGAGGTCTTCAAGGATAACTATTAAAATGAAGACTATTTCATTCCACATTGAACACATGTTCCTCTGAGCCACACTCCCCCCACCTCACCCCCTTTTGGGTTTTTAAATAACAAACATTTTAACTGGGTTCTTCACCACTGGAAACCCTGAGGAGAAGCTCAGAGCTCAAACTACTCTAACAAACTGTTCTATTAAAGAGCTCTTTACTACTACTGCCTGAAGATGTACCACACTGCAAACGAGAGAGATTCAGATCGTGCTGTTCTCCCATTCCATGTCAGTCCTGACTATAAGAATTCAAGAGGCACTCTTAAGCTTAGCCAAGACCCCAGTGAAGGGCTTCCCTCTTCCACAAATCCATTCACAGGAGAACCCAGGTGAAGAAGAAAAAGACTTGCTGAACACAAACTCAAAAGCAGATTAAGACACGCTGTGTACTACGAATGGATTATACTCTTCAATGTGCTTGTTCTCACTTCATCTGACTCATAGAAAGACCTTGGAAATGAGAACTACAGGTTCTCATAACCCACAACTGAATATGCACTGCTTTCCAACATATTATTGCTAAAGAAATTCCACCATGGATTCACAGGTAGATTGTTGTTGGTTTTCATCTGATTACAGTATTAGCTGTAGCATCAAAATGTTCTTGAAATAAAGTCACTGGCTTACATGAGGCAGCTAGGATAGTATGAAATCAGGAGCAACACCACTACTGATCGTATGCTTCCCTAAGAACAAATATTTGTTACAATTATCACTTGAGTTATTCACAAAAGACATACTTCCGTAAAGTGTTGTTGTTTTGGACCCTCTTGACTTCATCTTCCAGCTGTTGAATCCTTCTGAGGACATACATATGCTGCTGCAGTAAAACTCCCAACCACAGTTCATCCCAAAGAACTGTAACTCTGCGCAGCTCAGCCACTAGCATCTGAACCTGTATCAAATAAATTAAGATTCACTCACTTTTAAGAGTATGAAGACTTATTGTAGATGTACAACTTGAAAAAAGATGACAGCCTAATAGCAAGATATACCAAGCTTTCAATAGGTCTACCCACAAATTATGTATTTTTGTGGTTCAAATAACTGCGCACGTAGTATATATTTGGATTATTTACCTGCAATACCATTGTTGGATTTGCAGTAGACAGTTTCTCCACAATTTTGCTGTAACAATCTTGCATCATTGCTTGATCTTCATTTAATCCAACTTTTGTGTCATCTTTAGTGCTTTCTTGAGAAGCTGGGGGGCTCCCTCCATCACATTCACCACCCAACAGCTCTTCTCCTTGAATATTACCTAGCAAAGTAGGGATGGCAGAAGGCAGCTTGTTTCCTAAATTAAAAACAGATGTTAAAATATCAGCTACGCTGTTCTGGCCTTGAAAGATGAATCAATCAACACTTCATTTCACATCAGGTCCCCATATTACATTAAGCACCAGCAAAGTACATGATGATGAAGCTGAAAACACTTATTTGCCAAACTGGTAAATCAAATGAAAGGTATCAGTGAGGTCCCATGTAAGATAGAACATATCAGAGTTACTGGAGAAAACAAAAGGAATTCAATATCCTTTTATCCAGTATGTAAAAATGTATTAGCTAAAGTGCATTTGAATATTTATTTTTCCTCCATACCTGAAGTCTGGGATTCACTGCTAAGGGAAATGGTGCCCACTATTGCAGGATACAGTATGAGATGAGGAGAATCTTGAGCCACTCGACATAGTAAGTTGCAAATACTCTGACGAACATACACTTCAGGGTGATTCAGGCGGGAGAAAAGCTGAGGTATAATACCTTCATAAACAGAAAAAGAAGGTGTGCCCATTTCATTTCACCTCAAATGATGCAGAAATTTTATATTTTATCTTTAAAAGTCCGCTGGTTTTGTTTTGGGAGAATGTAAATGCCTTTTTTAAGTACAGGCAAGAGCTCATTTTCTTCTACTATTCAAATACAGATAACATCAGACGCAACATATAAATCCTTTAGCCAAGCACTAGAAGTTTTGCACATTGTATCTGTTATATCATTTTTCAAAAAGAAGGAAAGCCTCCTTAATAGTTCTTGCAGTTAGTAACAACGTTTCAAAAGAAAGTACAACTTCGCATCAGTCAGTCTCTTCTGCTTTCCACATTTTCACTCAATAACCTTTTGTGGGAAAGCCCCTGAGCAACCAGAACCAGTAGCGTAGTGACAAACAACTACTCTTGAGACATCTGGCTTTAGCCATATCTCTTTCTCTTAACTTCCTTTTAAAACATAGCTAGGAAATACCCTTCCCTGCCCCCCCCCCCCCCCCGCTTTAAGGTGGCAATATAACATAATACTCCACAAACTACATCTCCTTTCTCCTTTCAATGCCTTAAGGCAGGGGAGGAAGGAGACCAGCATCTTTGCTACACTCCTGTCCTATGATTAGAATGCATAGCAGACTTCAACACTTTTAATAAAATTATTCAATACAAGACAGGCTCTCTTTCCATCAGGCTTAAATAAAAGTTTTATGAAAAATGCAATGCTTTCTGCTTGTATTTAGAGTAAATGCATCAAGATTAATTTTAACAACTACATAACACATACTCACCTCTCCAAGGAGCAGTAGGTGTAGTTTCTAACCCATGCTCTAGATACTGCCTAAGCTCTCCAGCATGTTTCACAAGCAGTCGTAACAGTCTGAGGGTTGCCATCACAATAACATCATCAGTGCTTTGCTCAGAAGTATTTCTTAAGTGTAGCCTGGGATCATCTTCATCAAGTGGAACCTTGAAAGAAAGAATTACTCCTCTAAGCTAAATTTATAGTTCATATAATCATTTAGAAAAGTTTGTAACTGGATTTCCTCATCAGTACAAACACTAACCTGACCAGCATTGAGTTTGAGAAAAGTAAAGTATGCACTGCAGGAGAGTTTATACAGACTGAAGATTCTGTCTACAACTTTTCTCCACACTTTAATTAACCCTTCTGTTGCATTTTCATCAAGATCTGAAAGCCAGGGACAACTTGTTAATAATTGACGCCATATAACATCCACCATATCATCTTCTTCATTGTCTTCATTTTCAGTGATTTGTAGGGTCATATCTTCATCCTACGTGCAAATAAAGCGGAAACAATTTGATTAAGTCCTCCAACCACTTCTACAAGCCACATTAGTTCCTAATGTAGTTTTTGTCATGCAACTCCTTATTTGATGACATTTGCACATTTGCACAGTCCATAGAAGAAATGTGCTACCATTTAGCTAACAGACGGTTTCTTAGTGTACTCTTGTATTGTCTGAATTTTAACTTCAAAACATTTTCAAGAATTAATATGAATGACAAGCAGAGGAAAAGCGAGGTTCACTCTGAGGTTGAACATTTTTCAAGCAAGCAAATATACACTTACTTGAATCCCAGCTGGACGACACACTGCCTGCCCAAGAATCCCATAGATTTTTTCTTTATCTTCCTCTGCAATGTTGTCTGGAAGCAAGTTCTGAACCTCAGATTTTTCCCGGGGCAGCAGACGAACACCTTCTCCCTGACTGTAACATTTAATGAGTTATTGATCCCCAATAAATTAGTATTTGTAGAGCTACTTAATGTAGTAAGATTGTATATATAAAACTTCTTGAAGGAAGAAATCTTCATCCTTATCTCAGAATTAAAATCATTTTTTACAGAGGGCAAGTAATAGAGAAAATATGCAGTCACATGTGACTTCAGACCACCAAGAACAGTAATCATAAATAGAAAGCTATGGTTTATCTTAAGAAAACTAGTTGTGGTGTACAGATTTAAACATTAGGATGAATTTACCTGGCATTATCAACTACTTTCCTGCCCCATCTATAAGCCCAACTAGCCAGGGCTGCCCAAGACTTGGCTACTTCAGGTGCCTGTACTGAAGACAAGTGATATAGCTGTCCCAGGATGAAGTCAGGTTCTCCAACTCCAATATTTACTGTAATGGGAGAAACAGAGCAATATGTTATGTTGTAAAACCTACTTCTAATTTCCCTAACATAAAAAATAACATCAAAACATTTTTAGTATGTAGTATTTTTTTCAGTCAAGTTAATGCCTGAAAGTGTAAAATTTTCCTAAATGCAAGTATTTTTCAGTTCTAAGAGTGGCTGCCAAACAAAGACCACTTTTCATTTGCTAACAATCACTGCTTACAGTCTACAATTGTTTTCTCTTTCACAGAAAGATATAACTTAGGCAAGAACTCATGATGTCTAAAAGAGCAAGATATTTCAGAGACAAGACTTATGAAGCATCTAGAGCAGCATGTTAGTGTTTATTTTCTTCACCATCAAGTCAGAAAGCACCTACTGCTTAATATCCATTAACAGACCTAACAGAGTTCTACTCTGCAAGAGAGGAACAAAGTTTTCTTATAAAATGCATGTTTAAGCAAAGAACTTTGACATCTGAAGAAAGTCAGTAGAAAATTAGGAATTTGAGTACATTTTGTGTCAACAGAAGTGTTCAAATGATGTATAAAGATCATGAGAAGAACTAAGGTAACTGCTTTTCACACATATCAAGGCCTTCAAAATATAAATCTTGTCAATGCTTGATCTGAAAGATCTCATTCAAGCTTTAGCAAATACAGGAGCTGAAAGCAGATAAAAGCAAGGCAAAATTTATTATCCTCTTCATAAAATAAACACATTCCAATTTCTTTTTCAGGCCACCATCACCTGAAGGAGAAAAAATGTGAAAGAAACGTGAAATATCACAATTAAGGCGTTTGGGTTTTTCAACTGCGTAGTTACTTATTGCACAAAACAGACTGTTCATACATTTAGGAAAGCAAATACATGAGTAATGGAGCTCTTACTCTTAGCAATGGTAATTGGTGCTATCCTTCAGGGGGATTGTCAGTAACTAATTTAACAACAAAAGAACAAGGAGAACAAATCTACCTGTAGATTCACTTTCAATCCTAGGATATTCTTCTTCTAGTGTATTGACAGCTGGGAGATCAATCAAATTATATATGTTTTTAGACAAGGTAGAGAGACCAGTGTGATTCTGCTGCTGTCGTGCTCTATATACTTGTTTTAACTGTCCCGAAATCTCTTTCCATTCTGCTTGAATCCATTTAGCCAGTGTGAGAATAGATTTTGCAACTGCATATTCAGCTTTGGCAGATTTGCAAAAGGATATGGCACAGGAACTCAGCATTTCCATGGCATGTGTTGACTGACCTGCATATTATGAAAAGCGTATCTTCATTAGAGCATTAACTCTATTCAAAACACTTCTTCTGAACTTCAGCATGTCTAGATACAGCTTGTAACAATATATTTTTACAAAGAATATTCTCTTTTGAATTTAAAAATGACAAGTAAAAAAAGACTTGTGAAAACACTTTCAGACTGAGACAACAGTTACTAGGACGACATCAGTTCCTACTCACACTGTCCTACTACAGTTTCTTTAAGGTCAGGGGAACTGGTCTAGTTACAAGAACAGGAAGCTCAAGTATCTACAGCACAATTAGCAAATACTCACCTGCTGTATACAGCAATTTTGTTTTCTCAATATCAAGTTCAGGACCCCATTTTTCATCTATCTGACCTGGTGCAGACAATTTTTTAAAGTGCTGGACTAAGTCCTGTGCAGTGGTGGTTTTTCCTAGCTGAACTTCACTGCACTGGGCAAGCAGTCGCGTAGCTAGGGCAATATTTCCTCGCTTCCGTGCAAATTTTGCTGCTGTTAAGCCCAGCTCCATTAGATGGCTTTTAATTGGGACTGTTGGTTCTGAAGAAAGCAAGACATTATAACCAAGATTATTAAACAATAATTGCACCTGGGTTACACATATAATTTCTGCCCAACATATTCTGCACATGGCCATTAGTAAAAAATTGCTCAACTCTTTCATATGTCCTAGCACTTTCCTCAGAAATTTAGATTACTTCATTTCTGCCTAGAATATTTATATAACCTACCTGAAACGAAAAATATATATCCATAGATTATCTGCTGGGCAAAAGAGTGATTTTTTCACCATAAATATTATTCTTTACTAAAAATCTACTTTTCCCCTAATACTTCTTTTTCCCAATTATCTCTTACCATACCACACACTTAAACGGCTTTCATGGCTGTTTTTAAAAGACCCATTATTAATAGTCTTGAAGTATTGAAAAGGGAAAGCATTTGAAGTATGAAGAGATGAGCAAGTAAAGGGCAATTAGAAGAGTGAGTATAGAACTGCTAATCTTTTTGGAATATTTTTTTCCTTTTGACACTATGTCACAGTGGTATTTGAAACCCCTGTTTGTAGAGCAAGACACCTAAATAACTCAAACTTGGCTTTTAAAAAGTAAACCATCTAATTGAAAAAACAAACCGCTGCTCTCAACAGCAGATTTTAGTTCAAGTTCTGCATTTACCTTTCATAACACTAAAATAAGAGCTTATATACCTTTAAGTTTTTCCATCAATTGATTCTGGTACACTGTGTATCTCAGTGCATGCATCCACGGCCTTACATCATGCTGTTTGCATGACCTCAAAGCATCAGTGAAGAGAGGTATGAGACAGTCCTAAAAGAGGCATGGAAGTCACATAGTTGTCATCAGAGACATTTTTACTGAAATGTATTTTTCACTTCTTAAAACCAAAGACCATTTTAGTACAGAGTAAGCATTATTTCAAATATGTTACACAACTCTATATAGACATGTTATATTTGAGAGAACAATGCTAAGAACAGCTCAAAATCAAGCAGAACTGCTTTCTAAACTACGTGATTAGAAATTAGAACTAGATCATTGATACTGGTTGAAGTTTGACATTGAGTTTTTAATTGCTGCAGTGATTGTCTTTAGATAAATACTTAGTTATTTTAAAATAAATTACAAGTGTGTGACATAGGAATCAGTTTTACGATGTATTTAGAGAAGAATTATCAACACTTCTCTAAAAAGCAACCATCAGTAAAACTTCAGAAATACTGAAGTTTTGTTGATGGAAAGATATGGTATATTTATAGCCATATATAGTTATATTACTATATAAATTGTAAACAATATAACTGTAGAAAGAAATCCAACTGAGATTTAAATCTAAAAAAAAAAACCTAGGTCAAGGCCCATCAGAAAACTGTCTTTTTACAGTATTATTGACAACTGTCAAAGCAATTGATTATGTTCTATATTCAATACTTCATGACACAGACATTACTCCAATTCAAGTTTTGAACAGAGACATACCTCTGATGTCAGCCTGTTGGATACAGTGTTTTCCAAAGCAGAAGAACAATACAACTGAAGAGTGCTCAACACTGGCAGAGACTGAGACACAGTGAGTGTGGAAAGTCTTAAAGGTCCAATAGCAATTCGTGATGTTTGCTTTAAGTACTTCATAACATTTCTGAAATAGAAGAATCACAACAGTCATTTTTGTTTGCTTAAATCTAAAGTGTAAACAGCGATATCAAAATTGCTGAACAAAAAGCAAATTCAGCATCTTCAAACGATATTACAAGAAAAAACTTGCAACATCACACACAAGTTGCAGTACGATATTTTATTGTTAAGCTAACCAGAAGCAGTAATTTATCAAAGAACTTAATAATCTGCAAAGTAGGGTATGCAATGTTTTTAACAAACTAGAACAGCTTTTCACAGTACAGAACATTCACTCATTCACAGCACATTTCAACTTACTCAGATATTGACTGCCACTTTTGCTCCTGTTCTATGTGGTTTACAGCTGTTGCCAGACATACTGAACTTCTCAAAAGCTGTATTTCAACTGCTTTTTGAAGTTCTCTTGGATCAGGACTTAACATATTAGGAAGGAGTTTCTTCATGTCTATATGGGAATTAAACAATTGAAATCAACTAGAACAGCCAAATTTTACCAAAGCATCATCATCTGAGAGTGCATTTTTGAGAGCAAGAAAGTTTGGAAAAAGAACTTTTAAAACACATGTATCTAATATGCATGTCTGTATTCATTCATGTTAGAAACTGATGATAGACTTATAAACAAACACATTAGCTTCAGAAAACACACTTATATCAACATACAGAATGACCACTGCCAAGTGGTTATTCTTGAAGCTCAATTTGAAGCTCGATTTTGAAGCTCGATTCATAAAGATTATGGTCAGTCAACTGAACAAAGTAAACTGCATTCAGAAGAAGTTTCAGTCTGTCATTTATACATACAGATGCATGAAGAAATATTTACTTCTGTATTTGAAGCAATGTTAACTTAAGCATTTATACCTATTTTTTCTTTGGATCCCCCTGCAAGTAGGTTGATATTTTCTCCTGGTAATAATTCCAGTTGTTCAGTGCATTCAGTAAGTTGTCCAGACTCAAAGCTGCTCAAAGATCTGCAATTCAATGTTTACAGTTTTATTTTCATGTTTCTTAAATTCATTCCAGTTGCTAAATAGCTTATGCAGCAAAAAAGACTCAAGCCTACTCAAAATCCTATAGAACACTTAAGATGAATTCTAAGCAAAAAATCCCAATTTTCACATAGATCAATAAAAGGCAATATTACTGCACCAAAAGAATACATTCACTATCAAAGAGAAGGGAAAACACCTCTCCAGGTATGAAGCTTTTCATATTATCATTACATTAGCTATAATACTCTTCTGTCATAGTCAGGAAGAAAAAGGTTGACTGGAAACGTTTGAAAACAAGCAAAGAACCCCCCAAAACTTCCTCCTCCCCACCATGCACAGAAAGGCAAGTTCTGGGGCAGAATTTCATGAGGCCATGGTTTCAACTCTTCAGTTTACATGAAATTCCAGATTGATGTATTGTTCAGGTCACAGATTTTACAATATTATGCTGCTTAACAGCCTGAAGCTACAAATTTAACTTTTCTCACTGGAAGTAATTTGGGCATTATAGACTTTTACAGAACTAGATAAAAAAAAGCACTGAAAGGTTAAGAGTCTTCATGGCTTAGAAGACTCAAAGATTCTATATTCTTGTTACTATCCACTGAATCTAAGTATCTGCATTGGAAAAGGAAGAAGAAAAAAAAACCCAAAACAAACCAGAAAACCCAAACAAATCTATTCAGCATGTGAAAACTCCCCTTTCTGATGAAGTATTTTGACCCTCATTACTACAGAGTCTATGCACAGCCTGGTCAGGGACGCAAGAGTACAAGTGTTATGCATCCTCCAAGGCTCTTTACAGGATTTTTCTGACTATAATATCTTTCTTCCAGTAGTTATCTGGATGAAAACTAATTCAAACCAGCAACAGCGATGCTTATCAAAAGTACAGTGCAACAGACCTGTGCAACAGTGATGCTTATCAAAAGTACAGTGCAAAAGACCTTCACAACAGTGATGCTTATCAAAAGTACAGTGGTTTCAGTTTACAAGAACATGAACATTCAGAAATGACACGTTTTCACATCCACGACAAGCACTCACTTTCCTAATGATTAACTGCACAGCACTCTGGGTTACTGCAGTAAGAAAAAGGCTTGCCCTATTCTCTATCAGAAGTAGTCACCTTTTCAGACCTGAAAGGTTTGATTTCAAAAGCTTCCTTTTATGCTTTCATTTTCAAGTAATGAAATTCAGTGAAAAGGATTTTAAAATTTTTACCACAATAGTACAGGGGTGGAAAGTAACAGAGTTGCCAAATGAAACAGAAAGGACTCTTATACCTTGAAGGACTATTTTAAGGACAGATACTTTGTCATGAACCAGACAAATATCAAGGGTTAGGAAATAAATGCAAAACCCACAATTCTAAGTGTCATTAAAAAAAAAAAATTAAAGCAGCCAAGACCACCTCCTTAATATGCTTTTTACATTAATGAATGAAAACATTCCCCCTGCCTTCCAAAACCACAACTTTTTTCTTATCACTCCTCTATTTCAGACATCTAGCTTCTAACTATCCATAACAACTGTAATATTCCAGTTCTAAGATACTGAACTCTAAGATACTGCTGAAAAAATTAATTATATCCTTACTTTATGTAGTTAAAATCTGCTTTCAGATTGATTGAGGTGTTGCTATTGCTTTTCTTCAAGTCATGGACCATATTTTGCCATTCCTGAACAGCAGACCAGTCAGCAATGGAAATGTAGCATTCACATACTTTGTTACCCAAGTAGTTTATAACTTCAGGTGAAGAGTCACTTGGCTTAGTCAGAACAGTTTTTCTAGTTTCTCCTGTGAAGCAAACAAAGAAGCATATATGCTTCAATATATATTTATACTTATGTATTTTTAAATAGCAATTCTATTACTCAAATGTAATTTCCATGTATTTTCTCAAGAAAACCACCTAATATAAAAAAAATCCAAAAAATTACACAACATTCGCAGTATTCTTATTCCACTTATTTTTCTTATAAAAAAACCAGAACCCTTTCAAATGAGGTTTTGGAAATAGTCCATATTTGTAAAGTAACAAAACAGGAAAACAGAAGAACTAAATTAGGAATAAAGAAGGTCCCTTTTCCAAGAGAAAACAAAGTCTCAGTAGTTAAAAAAATTCCAAGCCACTAATGAATTTATGATACAATCATAAATACTAAGCCTTAATTTATGATGATCTAAAATAATTCAGAACCAAATCAGTAAGATACAAAATCTTTCACCTATTACTTTTAGTTTCATTCAGCTAGACCTCAATACTGCAAACCCTTATCTTTACACATAACATTGGCTTCAACGCCATTAAGGCCAAGTTGGACAGAGTCTTGGGCGACAGGGTCTAATGTGAGGCATTCCTGCCCGTGGCAGGGGGTTGGAACTAGATGAGCTTCCAGTTTTTTCAAACCCAAACCATTTTATGATTAAGTGACATTAAGTGGTTCAGTTTAACTGTAAGCAGAAAGAGGTTTTCAGATTTAAGAAATAGACACTATCATTATCATGGCTACGTCATTGGATGTTCTAATTTTATGTACATACAGTTACAAAATTGTATTTCTCATAAAAAGAAAGGAATACTGACCATTCAAGGAATGCTTTGGACTGGCATTATTCACACTGTTTGAATTGGCCAACTTCAGAACAGTTTTGTCGAAGCCTGTTATGCAGCAATCCACTCCTGTCATGGAGCACAGGTGCTCCTGGTATTCCGCAGTTGCTTTTTCAAACCTTAAATGGTTTAATATTTTGTCAGCATTTCACAGAATCTTTGATTTTTTTTGGTAAATAGACTATATCTTAAACATTCCTTTACCACCATACCCAAAAAGTTCATGCCACCTTCAGCAAAAGAAAGGGATTAGCATTGAATACAAGTTTACCAGCTAAATTTTCAGTTACAGCAGAATATAAGAGGTTTTCCATTCAGATTTTAATGCCAACTTTAAACCAAGTACAGACTGAAGAAGATAAATTAGTTTTATACTGTCAACTTTTATATGGATGAGTAAAGCTGAATACTGATTAACTACCTATCATTTAATAGACAATTGTATAACTGGGTCTAGGGCAACAATTCACACCTTTAACTTGAGATTTCTGAGAAGCTTCTCACATATTATAAAGCTGCACATTATTTTAAGGAATCTTACAAAAATGAGGGAAAGATAATTATAAATGCAAAAACCTACTTTTTTTTGTTTCTTTGGGGATTTTTACATGATAGGTAAATAATGAAAGTTGCCCCTTTATCATTTCACACAAAAGAAAGGATGCATTCCTTTAAAGGAGAGATGAAAACACTAAAATAAATGCATACCCTATCTGGAACATTGACCCACTTATTTGTATCTGCAGCCAAAGTTTCTACTTCAATAGATGTAGAAGCCACTTTTTCAAAGCTGAACTAAAACTGCAAAGCATCTCCCTCGGAGTCCCTCTCTTGGCAAACTGTGGCAGGTATCAGATCACAACGTTGGTCAGAAACTTCATCAGAAAATATTTAAATTATTAATATTTTGCAATGGAAAATTGAATACAATATGAAAATAGTACTGCTGTGTATGAAAAACTAAGGGAAAAACAGCTTAGGAACATCATTTATATTCAAATCCTGCTAATTTAGTTAAAACTAAAAGTTAAAATACCTAGAAATGCTGGATGCACTGGGTATCTCTGAAAGACACAGTGACTAACTGAAAAAGAAATTAGATCACAGTAGCCTTCATTCACACCACAATTTAAAAGACTGAGATGTAGAACTACATGTAAGAAGGAAAAAGCATCCAAGTTTGTAACAGCCAGTTAAAAGAAAACTTACCGCCCTTCTGCTTGTTGAGCTACAGAATTGATCCAGCCAAGGCTCTTCCCAACTACAGCAGAAGACCAGACAGCAATACCCTGAATAGCTTCAGGACAATGAAGTTCACATAATGCTTCTACCAGCATCATAATTGTCACTTCCAATTCATTTCCCTAAAATCAAACCAAAAGCTTTATTCAACAAACCTCATATAAAATAACAGTAATACACATAGTTAAGTACCTGGACACGGTAAAGCAGCATTTCATTATATGCATCTAGAAGTGAAGTGCTCTGCATATCCATCCATTAAATTGCTTTTGGAATAACAGGGGAGCTAAGGGAAGAGTCTATGCTGTGAATCCACAGCCTGAATGTCAACAGGTAGCTATCACTATGTGATGGTCTATACCTATCTAAGTATGAGAATTTATAAAGAAGCAGGAAGTAGTAATTATCCATCAAACCTTTTTTGTTAAAATTTTTAAGCAAATCAAGTAATGTGCCTAAGAAACTATTCAGCCTTTTTAAGCATCCACTCCACCCACCCCTGCACCTATCTGCTAGCTAATTATAGAGGAAGGATACCTTCACAACACATCCCCCTTCTGCTCATACACAGGTAAGGAAAGACACTACACTACTACAAGCTTGGGAAGGCCTCACACTAATACAACAGCAGTTTCATAAAATTTAAGCAGAACCTTCTACTTAAGAGACTGTTAAAGGCAAATTGTGAGTGAACTATAGCCTTCATTTAAGTATAATATTTCACTATACATCCTAATCTCCAACCCACAGTATCACTTAACCACAAAAGTTTGTCAACACTGAAGGGTGAGTTTAAAAACGGGGCTTTAAATTACAGAGTCTTTTACAGACCAGTTGGTTTAATAACCGTTGATTGCCTTATCTTAGTTCTTCTGGAATACCATAGGAATATTTTGCAACAGTTTACAAATTTTACAAACAAAGAGTTTGAGAAGAGTACCTGAGAGAGACTATTATTAGTTTTCATTTCTGTGAGTAAATCAAAGCCATGCCTGACTGTCACAGCAGGCTGGCCAGCCAGCAATCCAACTCTCATGATGGAAAGCCTAATCCGTGTTAGCCAATCTTGGCATGTCTGACGATTAGTATAAAAGAATGTCCTGATAACCTTTAAAGACAGAAAAGGTAAGGTTTATAATACCATTCTTCTGTGTGAATCCAAATAGTTACATTAAGTACTCAGTATTTATAACAAAGTCAGGACAAGTGTCTTTTCTCCAGCTGAGTTTTCAACTGGGAAATCAAGAAAGAGGTAAAATTCCACATCTTTAATTTTATTAATGCAGATAGTCTGAAATCATGCGTAGCATGCAACTGGCCAGGCTTAATAGCAAGATAAAAACCTTGAATGAAACAACTCTAATTATGTAATTACCAGGCATTGACATGGCAGTAATATAACAGCTTATTTCAATAGTGAAGAATGTTTTGCTGTAAGAACTACACAAATGGGTATGCTGTTCATAAATAATTACTATATACCTCAGAAAGCAATTTAAAGCCTCAAATAATTGTGTTACTTTAACAAGGCTGTTGACAATCTGCAAGTAAGTGACTGCTACAAATTAGAGGTACTACAGACTTGCTTAATTTGCATCATTATACAAGCTGGTAGTCCAGAAATAAATCCTGGTTTTCACATGTTCTCTAGGCATAAGCCAAAGCCAGATGAATTAAGAGTCTCAAACTTCGAGAAGTTCTTCTGAAGTTCCACGGTTAAGAATCAAAGAAGCCTCAAAACACTGCTCATTCAGTAGACTGTTTCAAGTAACATCAGCACTGCAAGACAAACCAACCTTGGGTGGAGAGGTAAGGGCATTGGCACATCCTTCATAAGCATTGTACATCAATTTTTCCAAGTTCTCTAGATACTGTAGAAGGAGAACAAGCCTAAGCTGGTTGCTACTGTGTCCTTCGTCATTGTCTGCAGTAGTCCACTGGCTAACATCTTGGTCAGGGTTTAATGTATGAGCTGCAAGACTCCTAATAATACCTATACATTTTATCAAAACATGGGAAAAAGGAGTTACCAGACAGTATTTTGTTTAAATATGTCAAGGCACAGCAATGCTATCTCAAAACCTCTCAAAAGTTTATAGTAATTATACAGCCACTCTTCTGCCATTACATTTCTTGATGCCTCAAGTCAAGAACATGCTAAAATCTATAATCAGTGAAAAATAACATCAGTGTGCTTCTTGCCTTGGACGTGAAGTTCATAGCTGCACAACCTCACACAAAAAAACCCCATGAAAGTAAACTATAGCTTTCATATTACCTTCAATTGTTTGAAATGTATCCTGAGCTCTACCCAGAGGAGTTCGTAACTTCGAAAGAACAGTAAACTGGGCTGCTTCCCAAACAGCCCATTGCCAAAGAACAGCATCAGTTTTCAACAGATTGCGAGGGATGGTTGGTTGATCTCTCTTATCTAGTCTTTGACAGCTATAGAATAATCTTTCTAACCAATTATCCTTCCTGAAAGAAAACATCAGTACATTAACACAAGTTTATGTGGAAACAAGTTCATACTGCACACACTTCAGCTCTCTATCGCTCTCCAACAAATCTCATAGGATTATTTCCAAGCAGCAATGTACATAGGCAAATATGCAAAAAGGTGTGTATTTAAAGATATTTATAAATACTTATGAAGTATTAAAACAAATGACCAAAGGTAATTTTTAAAATTCTAAAATAAATACAGCTTGAAATTGTTCGCTATAATTTCAACATCCATGAATTTCAGTTTTAAAAGAAGTTCTTACCCAGTTCGGTGAGAGTTTCCATAGAAAATAAAACTAATGACATCAGAGAAATCCTGTGGGTGGAATGTGTTACTTGGAGCTTTACTCATATGACTTCTTAAAGCCAAAGAAATTTCTTGTATTTCTGTGTGGGTACGGTTACTGCAGGCAGAAGGGGAAAAAAAAAAAATAATCCATGCTGTAATGTACTTGAATAAAAAAGTTGCGCAAGAAGTTACACATGCACAATGACTGTAAATGAGTATACTTTTTAGTATCAAATCAAGTGCTTTAAGAGTTCACATCATTGAGACAAACCACAGGACACAATACTGATAACATGGAACTTACAAGCATTCCTATTTCATAGAATCACAGAATTGTTAGGGCTGGAAAGGACCTTAAGATCATCTAGTTCCAACCCCCCTGCCAGGGGCAGGAACACCTCACACTAAACCATGCCACCCAAGGCTATGTCCAACCCAGCCTTGAACACCGCCAGCAATGGAGCATTCACAACTTCCCTGGGCAACCCATTCCAGTGCCTCACCACCCTTACAGTAAAGAATTTCTTCCTTATATCCAATCTAAACTTCCCCTGTTTAAGTTTTAATCTGTTACCCCTTGTCCTATCACTACAGTTCCTCATGAAGAGTCCCTCCCCAGCATCCCTATAGGCCCCCTTCAGATACTGGAAGGATGCTATGAGGTCTCCATGCAGCCTTCTCTTCTCCAGGCTGAACAGCCTCATCTTTCTCAGCCTATCTTCATACGGGAGGTGCTGCAGTCCCCTGACCCTCCTCGTGGCCCTCCTCCGGACTTGTTCCAACAGTTCCATGCCCTTTTTATGTTGAGGACACCAGAACTGCACACAAGACTCCATCCAAGTGAGGTCTCACAAGAGCAGAGTAGAGGGGCAGGATCACCTCCCTCGACCTGCTGGTCACGCTCCTTTGGATGCAGCCCACGATACGGTTGGCTTTCTGGGCTGCGAATGCTCATGTTAAGTTTCTCATCGACCAACACGCCCAAGTCCTTCTCTGCAGGGCTGCTCTGAATCTCTTCTCTGCCCAACCTGTAGCTGTGCCTGGGACTGCTCCAACCCAGGTGTAGAACCTTGCACTTGCCATGGTTAAACTTCATTTCATATTTGCTGCAAGAAGTGCTGTATCACACTTGTTAATTACTTTGTGTACTACCTACCACTCTTAAACCTGTGACACAGTCGAACAGACAGCAAGACACTTCATGCTTTCTGATTTTAAGACAGTATGATGACATTTGACTGGCATTTTTTAGATAATTGTCACTGAAGAAACCAACCATTCTCTATACTGAAGCTAATCTGAACAACTTACCTCAACACAACATCTAAAGGAATTGACTTCAGAAGTTTTCCAAAAGTCTGCCTTACACGAGCACCGCTATGTACTAGTTGAACACGACATACATCAACACACCTGCATCAATCAAAAAGAAAGAGGTGATAACATTTCCATTAATAGCATAACTAAAGTAAAATACAGAATTCAGCACAAGTACCTTTGTAAAAGGTCATCTGGGAGGTAGGAAGACAGGGCATGGAGACTACTACATGCTTGAAGACAAGTGTTCGCATCTTCCAGAAGGGCTGAATTAAGGAGTTAGAAGGAAAAAAAGAAAGTTATTCTTGCTAGAATTAGATAACTTCTGCATTATTCTGGTTGTGGTAGAACATCTAAAGATGTTTTTACAGCATATCTGGTATCAGGAGACGCAGGCTTTAAGCAATACTTTTCTACTTATTTCATTGACTGGTTTTACTGTAACAAGTAAATGTTTAATAACAAAAAGTCACTTGTGCTATGTGTTACTTGTAGGCTTTTCCTGGCAGCTGACAAATTAATCCTTCTATGGTTCATACATGGAGATCATACACAATATATTTAAACAAACAAACAAACAAAAAAACCTAAGGTAGAGTTAGTAACTCCTGGACTTGGAAACTTACTGCTTTTGCTAGTATTATACTACTAAAAGCATTAGTTCCCATATTTCCATTTCCATGATTTGAAATTCAAAACAGTACATCACATTATGGAATGGTTCCACTGCTTTTGATAAAATAAAATGCAGTCTTACAAGTAAGAGTTGGCACATCACTGACATTTTTGGTAGATCAATCTCACAATCACAAGTTTTAAGAGAAAAAAATGGTTTGCATAAGTAATAGGTAAAGATCCGTTTGAAAAAAAAAAAAATTAGTGTAAGTTTTTGTACAATACAAACTGAAAGCATACCTAACGTAAATGAAACAAGCAGTTACAGCTATCAGTGGTATATGACAAGGTCGATTATGTACTTAATTATGCCATGTAGGAGACTTGTTAAATTATGGTAAAGTAAAAATATGCGATATCTTACTGTTTGCTAAAAGTCCTTTACAAAACTTATGAAAAGATGGGAGAGAAAATAATGGTGCATATGTTTCTGATTTTTTCATCAGAACAGCCACTTCCAAAGCCCACGTCATAAGTAGTTTCCTTCAAAAAACAAAAGTATTAATCACTCCATACAGTTACAGAAAGATACCTTTCAATGTAACTTAAACTATGTCACTTTACAGATGAGTATTATACCAGAACTCATTTTTTAAACAAAAGGTTTCTTAACATTAAAAATGCCCCAAACTTTCACAGCATTTTTGTAACAGAAGATTACATCTATCGTAAACAGGTACTTTCAGTGAACAAAAACATCTCTGCAGTAAAGTCCAATAGCTCTGCTTTTACTATATAGATCTTATGATGGTTTCAATTTTTCTAGTCTTCACACAGAATAATGAGCAGCTACTTTTTCCACAGGTATTTTGTTATCATTTTTTTTTTCCCCCAAGGTAAAAAACCACAAACAAATGAAGCCCAAATACTTGAGTGGTTAAAATTTACGCAAAGATGAAAATTATCCTGATTTCTGAATTAAGGCATTCTACTGTGAAGTGGAGGAAGACTTCTGATTAGTAAGACAACGTTGGTTACCTGGTGTCTTGAGTAAGGTTATCCTTCTTAAGCAGTAACCCCAAAAGGTTTAGTATGATTGAGAAATGCTTTTTTGTTGCTGTGGTTACAGTACTTATAACAGCTCCATCAAATAGAGAGGGAGAGGAAGAACTGAGGCTACTGGATATGAAATGGTCATGCCTGAAAAGGCAAGGAAAAACAGAATATAAACCCACTCCCAGATTAGGGATACTTCTTTATAGTACTGGGGGGAGGGAAGGAAACAACAACAACAAACACCCCAAAAACAAACAAAAAAATCCCAGCAACAGAAGTTAATGTACACCCACACAGTAACCACATCATGTCAAAACCCAAATATTTTAATCACTGGCCTAAAAGAACAAAGCCACAATTTTATATCAGTCCATGCAGCCCAGTAACCCAGTTTTAACTCTGGCTGATATCAAATGCTTCATGAAAAATCATTAAACCCAAGAAATGTACAGAGTAACAGTTAAACTAGTTCCCTTACTTTGCCAACATTTTGTAGCAATAAGATTCAAAGTGTGTTTAAATCTATTGTTTACATTTTATTACCTCTCCTAGATCTCACAGTAAGCAAAAATAGTAAATAATCTTTCCTTATTTACTTTTGGTAGAGTTCTCCCTCAGTTATCTCTACTCAAACACAAGACTTCTAATCTGCCTTTGAACAAAATGCCAAATTTTAAGCCAGGATATGCTTTCTTGGCTGAGATTCAGACTCTCTGCAATTAATGAAAGTAAAAACTGATTAGGGAAGTTTGGGCAAGAGCTTGGCTGTAATAGCCTATTTAAATTAATCCCTCCAACAATATATTCTACTCAGACCAGTCTATCCTATTGCTCTTAAAATACTGATGAATTATTAATCTTCATACCTGGAACAGTGTGAATATAACGTATAGAGTACTGCATACTGGATAGCAGGAAAATGAACTGCTATGTCACCATGAACAATCATCAGATTTTTACTTAGTAGTGCAAACACAGTCGGCGAAAGGGCCCACATCTATAAAACAATTGCAACATAAGCAAAGAAACATAATAAATAGGATCTATTTTTAAACGTAGTTTCCATAACATTAATTATTGTGCTTTGCCTCTTCCCATGGGAAATAATTTAACTCTATTAATTTTCTGGCCTTAATTGTAACTACTTTCTTTCCCTTTTTTAAACACTCTGTTAAAAGCAGTTTGTTTTATTTGGAGAGATCTGGGATAAATGTTTTCACATGGCTGATACTAGCAAACTACCACTAAAGCTGCTTTCATCTGTCTTGGCTTTCAAAAAGACGTTACTATGACAATCAGACTCAATCCATTAACAACCCCAATAAGATGATCTTCCCTAAAAACTGCTTTCATTATGCACCAGTTAGAGATACAAGCCATGCCTTCCATTTCACCAAAGTTTTAATACTGTAAGTTTTTCTATAACTAAGCTAGGGGAAAAAAAACCCAATTATTTTAATTATACATATGTGCACTCATGGTGAAATACATTATGGTATATTTTAAGTAAAAATTGCACAAGCTTTATCTGTAGTTTTACTCACCCCAATTAATGAGTTTTTAGCATTTCCAATAGTACTTAGAGCACTGAGGTCAAATATTACAACAAACTTTGCATTAGCCACATTGAGTATACGTTTCTTGAAAGAGTCATGCTGGATTTCAGAACAGGCCTCAGGAAGACGTAAACTATAGAGAAGACTGTTTAGAGCACAGGTCATTTCTCCTAGAATCAACCTGTAAGCAGTCTCCAAAACAGGAATGTTCTTCAGGCTCAGTACAGCTTGGTATACAGCCTGGGCTGCTGCAACAACCTTGAGAATATAAAATAATTATATTATTTTATCACTTAATAAGTGATAAGCATAAAATCCTAAAATATATTTATCACCAGTGTATAATTTAAAATTATCTTCTTTACCTATAAATAGCCTAATCTGATTTAGTTTTCTGTAATTAAGTACTACTTACTTACAAAAACCTATTAATTACTTTCTGGATCATCCATATAACACAGTGCACATGAAAACCATATCAACTAAGGAATTATCTACCTGGTATGATGGCCAGCTTACCAATTCCTTATCAAATCTAAATGCCAAAACCAAGAACTACCTACATCTGCCTTTTCAGAAATTTCACAGATATCTAGCTATGATAAAAACCATATTTAAAATGAACAAAGTTGAACTGCTTAATATATTCTAGGAAATACATAAAGGCTGCTGTAACACACGTAGAAGTCACTCTTACCTCTTTCTCCTTATGGTAACGAAGAACAAGTAGTTTAGACTCTGGTATAAATAATTTCTCTACAAATGACGAGGGTAGCTTTGTATTAATTTGTTCAACAATCTGGGGATAGAAATCAAAATTGTACATATCTTCACCTGAATTAATTTTTATTAGAATAGATTATTAAAGACTAATTAAAATACCGCTTTTCTTCCTTGTATACACTACATAGAGGAAAAAAACCTGCTTCCCAGTAATGCAAGTATCTAGTATTTGCTTTCCCAAACTCACATTTAAATTCACAGAGAATTAGCTCTAATTAATAGTTCCAAACATTAGTTCACAGAGAATTTGTTATTTTCAGGGTTTAATGGCACACCTGAGACAAAGTTGCTCTTTTAATTTAGATCCTTGTGGGTTTAGGAGTTTGTGGCCTATACATTCAGAGCTATGTTTTGAAGAAGTTTGATTTTCCAGGTCATGGCATAAGTAGATAAATAGAACATATCAAGCACTAAGATTCTGAAATTCATCAGGTGCTATTATCAACTGCAGAGGCCAGAGAGTGCCACTGTTCACCAGTCAAGCCAGACAAAAAAAACAAAAAACAAACAAAAAAAAAAACATACCAAACCAAAACCCCCAAAAAACCCCACCCAAAAAATACCAAAGGCTAACACTCAGGCTAAAACTACATGACACTTTATCAACAAGCCAAATGCATAAACAAGCTATCAGCATAAGCTTTAGAGAAGAGAGTACAAGCATTTAGAAGAGGAATTTCATTTAGAAGAGGAATTTCTTGTTTGTGGTCAGGAAGAGTTCTAAATATTTATCTAATACACACACAAAAAAAGCAAGGTTGCTTAGAAAATAGTATTTCCCAATGCAAAAACCCCACAATAATAAAAATATGTACAAACCAGCGTCAACAGATTCAGGACTGAAATGATATAATCAGTGCCACAAGTCTGACAATTTTCCATTTGATCTAATCCGTATGTGATGACCATGTCACAGTGTATGGTCATGCTTGGATCTAGGCTGCCAAGTAAAACACCAACACACTCATTGGCAGCAGTAAGTACAGCTTCAGAAAAGAACACTTGGTTTGCTGCAGTCACACATCTCATTACTCTGTACAGAACCTGGAAAATTAAAAACATACCTAAATTACGCTCCATTAAAAAGAGACAAAGGCTGCATGCTATTTGATTATATTCACAGCTATCTGATATCCTGTCCCATAACCTACTCTGCAGCTTGGCAAATTCTGTCAACACAATATTCTGAATAATGCATCATGACACTGTACCTCAGAAGTATAAGGCAAAACAAACCTTCAATTGTCTGGTTTCCTACTCAGTTAAGGACCTGAAAAAACCTAGAAAAACTAAATTAATTATTCAGAATCCTGTTCAGTTGCAGCTGATGTCAACAGAACTCATGTAAAAGACAGACTAGTTTTCTTTTGTCACAAGAAACCCCTGCAGATTAAGAGCCAAATTAGATAAGTCATTTGGCTTTAATTGGGAAATCCACACACTTACCTGAGACTGCAAAGGTGTAAGTTCCTGTTGCACAGCACAGCAGCAACAAGAATTTGACTGCAAGTATTTTGACCTTTTTTCTTTCGTTTTCTCTTATTTAACATTCACCCCCGCTATGGTTTCCGTTATAGAAGTACAGCAGCTACTTAGCGTATTATATAATACTTATTCCAAGTTTACACCATCCTATACTATACTTTCACAACAGGAGGACTTTGCTACCAGATTTGATAGAAACAAATTCAACATGGACAAGACCCCTACGTTTTATAAAATCAAACTCATAATATGAACTCAGCTTTTATAGCGTCGTAGCAATCAGAATAAAGGTAACACTATGGTTACAAAGATGTAACAAAAGCATAAACCTAGCTGCATGAAGTTGAAATGCCTAAAAAAGTTAGTTTCTGCTATATACAACTCCCACATACCACTACACAATCTATACCTTAATATTTAATAAAAATACATTTGCTTAAAGCTGAGCATATACATATTCACGTATGAGTCCCAAAACCTAAACAAATTTGACAGTGAACAGCATTATTGTATGGTGATAAATCAAGTCAGCAACAAAGAAAAACAGAAAGAAAACCTTAAATTCTTACATCAGTTACATATGCTTCTGTAATTGGTGGTCCTCTAATCGGGCTGAAGCGCTCCCCAATACTTCTCACCACAGTACTGAAAACCCGAAGAAGTGCAGCCAGTTTAGGTAGAGATACTGAAGGAGGAGGAACATCTTCATCTACCAATTCTCCAGAAGCCACATGGCTGAGGTCCTACAGCACAGAAGTTTTCTATTTCAGTACACATCATTAAACAGTTACAATACGTGTATAAAAGATCAAAATATGAGACTGAAAATATTTTATCTATTTTCCAGACATATTATAGATACATTTATCCAGTATCTCTAACCTTATATACATATGAAAATGGGACAGAGTAACACATTGACACTGAGCAAGCCACAGAGCAGTAATGAGATGCTGCTCATTAAGTTTTCCCACTGAAATGGAGTGCTCAGGCTATATCTTGTAAATTAAAGCAGAGGCTCATGATGTTCCTGGCCCCCAGAACATGATCATTCATATTGCTGCATGTACAGTTGTCTGCACACTTTTACCACTCTCCCAAACAATTCCCATCCACAAACTCGAGTGAAAACGTCCCAGTGGCCATTCCCATCACACTGTTTACATGTAGCTACCTTGATCTGTAGATCACGAGTTTACTGGCAGGCTACTTCATGCCAGCTGGCATCAGTGCCTAGGAACGTTCCAGACTTACTGATCTCATTAGTATAGACATAGCCTTGGTCTACCCCAGTGTGAGGTAAACACACACACGGAAGAACCACCTCCTCCATGATTTAAGTTAATATGTGTTATCTTAAAACTCTTCCGTGACTAAGAATACACATGTTGTCCAGTTCAGCAGACAAGTTGATAAGCAGCGACTTACTCCCCTGACTAATCACTTTCAACTCTGTGCCTACAGCCCCACACAGGTTTCTGTGTGCCTGACAATGCCAAAGAGGTCTGTGAAACTTAACTCAAGCTGTACCATCAGAAGCCTTATATATATAAGTACATTAATAATATCAAATCATTTACTCTACCTTGAATGAAACAGATTAAGCTGGAAGTACAATTTCACCTATAGGAACTGCATGCTAACACATATAATACAGCATGACGTAGTTAGAAGCATATATACATATGAGCACCTTAAGAAAAAAGCAACACTCCCCCCTAAAAATCCAAAACTCTTCCTTTAATGCCAGCGTCAGATAAACTTTACACTCTGTTACCTCAGCAAAGGTTACAAAGTCAAACCAAAGTATGTTAAATCAATATACTTTAGTTTCCTATCAGATCCTGACTCATTATTTCCTGCACAGTATAATTTGTTACTTCAGTAAAAAGACAAATTTACCATTAACCTCCAGAAGCACAAAAAAAAAATAAAAAAAATAATTTAAAAAAAAAAAAAAAAAAAAAAAAAAAATCAATCTCCCCCCAGTAGTCACTATTCCTGAAAAACTCTGAAGTTGGACAATTAGAGAAAACACCAAGGAAAGACTGGGAAATGTCTTTACTGCAGATATTTAAAAATTAAGGCATTCCTACTTGGTTGTTTTTATTTTTATTATATCATCCTAGTCTCAATAAACAACGGCTGAAAGCCTGGCTATGACACTACGTAAGGAGTTCATGGGGATTCATGTACAATTGTTATTGTACACGCCTTTAGTATGCTCTGCAATTCAACCTTCTTTTCCCTAGGAAAACCATGTAATTTTATTTTCTACAAATGTGATACACACATAAGAATCACAGTTACAGATTTATTAGGGAATCTGCAATAGTTCACTCTGGTATATACCATAAAGTCTTGTTTACCTCAGCATAAGCTTCCATATCTTCTAAAAACTGACCCAAGAGTGTGGTAGAAAAAGTAAGATCAGCCACCCAAAAGGGCTCCAAGCTCTGCAGCCATCCTGTATAAAAAATACCAGGGCGATTAAAACAGCAGAACAAGCTAACATATGAAAATTAAATTTTAGTTGCATATTGCTGAAGTAAAAGCTGCTTAGGTAACAGAAGGTCATCTGCATCAAAATATTAACATATAGTTTTGAAAATAAATTGTATTTCCCTCATTCATCCCTTTGACAAATTCATTTTGAGGTTCAGTCCTGTCCCACAGCAGTTAAACATTAATGATGGAATCTAGGACTGTGATAAGGAAACAGACTTGCCGTGAATAACTCCAGGACAACCGCTGTACCTATAGGAAGAAGCTTCCCAATTTCTTAAATGCCAGTACAGCATCTATCACTACAAGTACATAGGAGAAAATATATTCTTCCACAGAGAATATGTTAAGATTTATAAACTTACTTACAACTGTTAAAAAGTTAACAATGCTTAACTTTAGCCCGAATAAAGCATCCCATTTTTCCAGATATAGCATAAAATGGCAAATGCAAATATAATAAAAAAATGAGGAACAAAATCTCTTGTTACGTAGTCAGAAATTCATATTGATTTTATGTTAACTTCTATGTCAGTAGGATCAGACTTGTGTAAGTAAACTCATATAATCCACAAGCCAGAGTGGACTGCATTAGTGACTCCTTGGCCAAACTTACCAGACACCTGCTGTGTCAAGGAAGGTTTCTGAGTGTGATCTATATGCCACCCAACCAGTATGTCCACTGTGTCCTGGAAAGCAATTTTGAAGAAAGATTAATTACCCAATTTGCTGCACCAATATTTCCATGTGAGAAAGAAGACACAGCGTAAGAAGTAAGCTTACCCTAAAATTGGTGCTGAAAATGTGTGGGTAGCATCGAGACACCAAAAGGATGCACTTGACACATTTGCACAGTAACTCTGGTGTATCCACATTCTCAAGAATGGACTGCAGGCTGGTCATTACAAGCTAAAAAGTAAAGTAAAGCAAAGCCAATAGGCATTTCACTTCCTTAAAACAACACGCAAAAAAGTTACGGTATTAGACATAGATCATTCAGTGTTGAACACTTTTTAGTGAACTATTTCAACTCATCAGAAACACTGTAACACTCTTTCTGAAGGAAGGAAAAATGTAAAAAGCATAACATATACTGCATGAAAATAATAAATTAAAGTGGGCATTTGCTTGAAATACAGCAGACTCGGGTTCTACTGCTGGGGACACAGATCAACCAGTTAAGTCCCTGCTTCTCCTGCTGAAGCTTTGTGGCTCTGTAAAGTACTTATTAAATTGGAGCACAGACATGGACCTAGTTGTTCTACATACAAAATAACAGACCCTAAAACTTAAACCAGGGGACCAGATTTGTCTGCACACATCCTACTCCCTCTCAGATCTGAATACAATTCAAGTTAGCAACTGTAAATAAGAGGTAGCACAAAGCAACTAGCAGGTTGGGGTTTGTGCATCATTCTACCCAAATTCTCTTTCTGGTCTCAACAAGACTCTTCCTCTTAAATCTGCAAAATATACCAAAAAGTTCCATCAAAATATATGTTGTCCTACAAAGACCTGACATACCTTTCTAACGTTATCAGAACCAAAGAATCCCATGTAGTCAGAAAGTTCCCTCCCAGCTGTAATTATATTTATGTATTATGTCAACATAGCATTACTTATCACTCATTCCAATTAAAAAGTTGATTCAAGCCTTGCACTGGAAAAACCATTAATAATCCTGTTTTAACTTGTAGTCTTACCTGCATTAAAGACGAAAAGGCTTTCTTTTCTCCTACAGTCTCTAGTGCTTTGTAGGTTGCACACAAATAAAGAAGTTTAACTTCATCTTTTGTGGATGAGCTGAATTTGCTAAAAATCCATTTAAAGATCTTCTCAGCCTCATAGCTCAGAGAAGCACAAAGAAGTCCAAGACAGCAAGCTCCTTCCTGTCTCAGTTCTTGCAGCAATTTGCTACTGTATTTTGGGAGAGAGAAAACAAGTGGGATCTCCAGACATGACAGCAGACTAAACAATGAACAAATTAAAACATTTGTAAAACAGAAAAACATATGCATGAATGAAGCTTATTCTCTGCTACCTAATGACAGTAGCAATGAAGCTAAAATAAAAGTTAATAATCTGAAAAATCCTGTGAAATAATTATTTCTATGGAATAAAGCAACTTGAATAAAAATATGCAATGAATAGGCTATCCTACTTCAAACACACTATCCAAAGAGGAAAATTCTTAACACACAGCTGACTTTGGGTAGTAACACTGAACACCAAAAAGCTCCCCTCAGCACCAGATCATCCTCTACGTATGCTTTTAGTTGTATATATTTCAATTAGATCAGCTTGTAAAAAACTGAAATTCAATTTGCAAGCTAGACAATCAGCAGCATACTACTACACCCAGGTGACTAAACATAGCTGAGACAGACTTTGTATTACCTACAACATAAAAGCCACAAGTGTGCAGTCAAATTCTCTCATGTTATGTATACTCTAGACAGTCTAACAGTATTGTTGATATGCCTAAGAGAGTCTTAACTCTCCCCCAGTTCTGTCCTGCTACTGCAATGTCACATCCACACAAAATTAGTGAATGAATTTCTTTCAACCTTTTCTCCTTCCATTCCATTTCTATATTGAAATCCAAACCTAACACTGTCATTATTTTTATCTCTTCAGAAAAGCCTTGTTTTTCCAGCTTACCTTTCATTGAGTACATCATGAATGGCAGTCAGGATATTATCCAGTTGTTTAACTAGTACCTATGAGACATATAAAAACCATAAGCATAATAATGGCATGATAACTTCTGCAAACTAGATACTCTTTACATCCATGTTAGTGTTTGCTAATAGAATGCTATTATGTTTCCCATGGCCATTGCAGACTAGGATGAACTATATTAAGCAACACTGCAATATTATCCTGCATGTTATATTTTATATTTATTTACAGTAGCCACAAAAATACACTGGCAGCCTGCTATCAGGGTTTGCTCTATGTTTAGTTCTTCCTGATAACATTACATCACAAATATAAAACTTACGATACAGCTCATCAGTAGCATCTATTGAAGACCTAGCTTCCTATACTAACGGCCAATTGAGTCTGCTAAATATTTAATTCATCAGATAGTATTATCTGAAGTAGTATAATTTCTCCTTTGGCAAACCTGAATTTCAGAGAAATGGATTATTATTTAGGGGGATGAAACATCATTGATGAACCAGCACTTCTCAGCAAATATAACCGGAAATACTTGTTTTCCTAACATGCGGTAAAAAAACCCTCTCCACATTAGCGAGTTGAGTTGCAAAATAATACATTAGCAGCAACTGTTTAAGATATTAACAACGAGCTTTCTTGACAAGTTAATAAAAAGGTTTGTTCTCTTTTCTTCAGCAAGATAACATCTACTGTGTTAAAGATTCATATCTAGTTTTTGTTGCTAAGTTTTGAGCAACATCACTCTTTTGCAGGGGGTAGGAGGGGCAGGCTGGAAAAGTCCACATGCTTGGCCCCTCAGAACTCACAAGGACTTTTTAAAAATGTGTCTGGTATCCGCAAAAGAGACAAAAGAAGTACCTACACAATTTAGAAGATGGAGCATGATGCCATTATATGCCAACGCCACTGTCTAGTGACTTTTACTACTTCACTTCGTTGAACACACATTTCAACCCGGAGAATGAAGGGAACTCAAGCTACACTTTATAGTGTCAAGAATTGCAGGAGCTACTGCTATTTTATACTGCTATTATTATACTGCTGTTATAGCCCATTATAGTTTTAGGCTTGACATGATGGCTATTACTTGGCATCTGATCTTATTCTCATCACCAAACTGGAAGAAGTTTAAAGAAAAATTTCTCAGTGACAAACGTTTAGCATTCTGACCATTAACAAAGATGGTCACCACTGAGTTACAACATACTGGAATGACTATTCTAATAACTGAGATACCAATAAGCCTAAATAAAATGCAGTTATAAAAAGAAAAATTGGGAACACATTTACTCCACAGTACTAACTTGTACTTGTGCTAACAAGGATTTTGTTGCAGAAGAAAGCTCAAGTATTAGCTAGGCTTGCACATGGTCTGCTCATACCTAGGTGCACAGAATATAAGTCTCGGTATTTGACTATCATGCCTTTTGAAAAAGAGCACAATTAACACTGGTTAATCAATATATAATGACAGAATGAACCAACTTCTTATAAATACGGATAGACACATTATCCACAACTGAAAAATCCCAGCACTGCCAATAAATGAGTGGCAGGATATTAAACCATCACTTCCTGCCTTTTCAATACTTGGAGAATTCCTAAGCTCTCCAAAACTGTGGGGGGGAAATGTGTCTGACAAAATAAATACTTCATTTAAGTAGTGTAAAAACATATACCCACGGCAGGATACTCTCCCCCACCCAACCCTTAAGAAACACTTCAGGATATTAGTTCAACAACCCATTAAAAAAAACCCCCAAAGATATAACGAAAACAAAGACTCATTTTGTTCTCTCCCATAAAAGGGAGTCCACATACAAAGGTGTTCAGCTAAAAAGCTGAATAACTCTAAGATGAGCTACCCACAAGACTGTTTAAATATCTGCATATTTTTAAATTGAAATACAGAAGCAGTTCTTGAACAAGACAACACATTTTATTAGTTTTCTATTTCCTTGCTGAAGGATCCAGAGGATATTGCTAAGACCAGTCAAAAAACCCCACATGCATGCCATATTTATTCCTACAGCTCATGCATTCAGTAATTTGCTTTAAGGCAATATGCCATAAGTAATCAAGCAAAAAAAAAAAAAATTTCCTCAATGCCAGAAAAAGGACATGAAATCCAGGAATATGCTTTGTTGTAGAAGGAAATCCTTTGTATAAGATATTCCTCACAAACATATCCCAATACACAGAGTTTTAAAAAGACAGTTTTATAAAATGAGTGCTACGGAAGAATAGAAATTACCAGTTTGTTTTCTGGTTGCTGAATGAATTCTTTCAGTTGCTTTACAGTAGCCAGTCTTCGGTCTCTGTCGTCTTCCCGAGTAATCCTCCGAAGAAGATTTGACAGTCGAGACTCGTCAGAATAAGACAACGATCGCTCTGAAAAAGAAAAGGCATGTATTTATTTTCTCTGCAGCACTTAATCAGTAAGATCTGTATTGGCTGAAATACGTATTTGTGGACTTGATAAGTCATAATTGGAGAAAAAAAAGGAAAAAATAAAACCGGGTTTATTTCAAAGCTAAAATGAGGAAAATTAAATGTAAAATTTAATTTAGCTACCTAAATGTTTGATTTCTTCCAGTGGACTCTCCAGTACCTGGGTAGAACTCATTCAGAACTAAGCATAACTGTTTCACTTCTACACAAAACCCTGGATTTAGTTCCCTTAGGTACCAATTACAATGAATTCATATGAGTATTTAATTTCCCTTATTCGCAAAAAGGAAAAAAGTTTGTCGGGAAGTTTAACATTAGATGTTCTATGATGATTAAAATTAGAAGATTCATGGAACATGATGAGATTTTCTTAGTCACCATGACTCTTATACAAACACCCAAGACAACTACAGACAGCTCTTTTCTCTAGTATGTTACACATCAATCATATGCTGGGATAAAGCCGTAAAGGCAACCTGCTTATAATGGGAAGGTTATAATGGAAAAATTGACAGAAGATGATGTCTGCCAGCCCAAGAACCTGGCCTGGGAACCTGGAGCATCCTTGAGGGCAGCTGGGTACCTAGGAACCTGAGATATCCCAACATACCCTGAATAAGCACAGACCAAGAAACAGCAACAACTTATTGTCTGGAGACGTGAAAAATAGACTGCAATGGTGGAAGACACCCTTGGAAAGCAATAGTTATTGGCTGCTCAAATGGGAAAAACAGATTGAGAAAGCAAATATTAGTCTGAGAAAACAGAAAATAGCATCATCTATTGCCTGCTTACAGGTGAAAACCAGCAGTTAGTAAAAGCTGCTGCTGGCTCCAGGTGGTTTTGCCCTACACCCCCTTATGTCTCTCATAGGATAAAAATAACTCGCTTTCTACCCAAAATGAAGCTTCTCTCCAAAACCTTCCCCTGCAAAGACTTCACTACACAAGATGTCCTGGACAGACCAGACCCTCACTGGGAATGCCTGACTGACTCCAGGCTGATGCAGATCATCTTTGAAGTGAGACTTTGTCATCAATTTGCCCCACTCCTGGGAAAAATCCGGCAACTGCTCTACCAGTAAGGCTCTGAAAAGTACGTATAGGTGTACCTACAAATAATTAATTTTAAGTATATACTTCCTTTACTAGTGGTCATTTGTAGTAAGTTGTAATAAAGAGGCTTAAGAAACAAAAACCTTTGTGTCCTCATGCGTTACAGAATCCTGTGAATCCACACACAAGCCAGTAACTCTTATACGTCATGACATCTTGTACAGAAGAGCATTATCTACTGTATTATAGTAATGAAAAATATTCTCAACCTTATTTTCATGTCTTTATTTTTTGAAATTTTAAAAGAGTATGAGTAAAATAGGTTTGATGATCTGTTTCTTGCCAGGCATCAGTTTAAGCAATTAGTTTTGAAGACATCTGACATACTGAAGAACTAGGCAGGCTTAGCAAACATTAAAATAGCAGTAAGTCTGAAGGACCAAATCTACATTTTGTTCCTACCTAGCACAACTACACAAGACAAGTTGAAATGTTATGTGACAGGTATTAAGAGCACCTCTTTAAAGATGCTATTGATTTTACAGGAGACTAAGGCATACATATCCATTTAGGAAGAATAAAGCTTCTTTATGTGGAAACCACAGTCTTAAGTAGTGGACAAAAAGCCACATGCCTGGTGAGAAACATACAAAGAATCATGATCAGCAAAGACGCCTTCTGAAGCAAGTATCTGACATCTTCCTGAGTGATGGTACCAGACTAATGCCTACAATCCCTGATACATGATCACTTGCATCTGAATATCTCCTTTTATTTCCGCCCAGAGCTGAGCTAGGTGTAGCCCAAGGTTTGCTTGCCAGTGATCAATACATAGCAAAGCTCCAGAAAGATGGACCTGGCGCAGTCACCCACCCAAAAAACTTGGTGAGCCCTTGTCCTGGGTTCAGCAGTAGCAGTCATTTTTCTCCTTCTCAGTAGCTGGTGCAGTGCTGTGTTTTTTACTTTCATCCTGGGAACAGCGCCCATAACACTGATGTTTTCAGTTACTGCTTAGAATGTTTGGTCTGACCAAGGACTTGAGCCTCATGCTCTGCCAGGGAGGAGAGGAAGCCAGGAGAAAGCAGAAACAGGACACCTGACCCAAACTGACCAAAGAGGTATTCCATACCACAGCACGTCATGGCCAGGATGTAAAAACTGGATGTAAAAACTTTTTTTAACCCAGAAGAGTTAGTTCACGGCTCGGTCGTTGGGTAGTGAGCAGTTGTATTCTCTTCCCTTGTATTTCCCTTACCATTATTATTACTGGTGGTAGCAGCAGTGGTTTGTGTTATACCTTAGTTGCTGGACTTTTCTTATCTCAACCCATGGGAGTTACATTCTTTCGATTCTTCTCCCCATCCCCCCCCCCCCCCCAAGTTGGGGAGAAGAAAGAGGGGGGAGTGAGTGAGCAAACCGCGTGAGTTACGGCTCAAACCACGACAGCCCTGAAAAAGGACTACCAGGAAGAACGTAGCCTGTGCAGGGCTGTACCACGCCTACCATTCTCTCTAAAACCTGGGCAGCAGAAGATCACCAGACCAGGAAAAACATTTTTCTTTTTTGAAAGTTCTAATGAATAGTTCAAAAACAAAACATACGCAAATAAAAATGGAAGTTCTTTTAAAGCTTGGTTACAAAGGAAATTAATACAGACTACAGCAGACAAAATAAAAAGTGCAACTGCTATTCATGAATAATTCCTTGTGAAAACTCTTTTGCTAGGCAAGTACTGTGTTCTAGACTACTGAATGTATTTTGAAAGCTGAAGCTGATCCAAAACTGCACAAACTTATTTCGCTGTTAGACTGTCTCTATATGAAGCTTCTCAAAACAGCAATCTGAATCTGTCCTTGAATAATTCAATGCATTTGACACAACATAATATACTCCTTTCCAAGACAACAAATGTGCTGCATGAGAAAGAGAAAAATCTATTCTACGATATTCCTACAGCTGCACCCTACCAACATTAACAGTGACCTGAAATGCACCGTATGCATCACTTCTGTCACTTCCAGTTTGCACTGATCTCTGCCACTCAGCAAGCACATGGGAAGCTACACTGGCACAGTGGGGTTAGGTCACTACATACTGCTCCTGAAGGGCAAACCAGGATGCAGCGGTTTGTAAAACTCTAAAAATTGGTTTTAGTAAGTAACTTTTAATCAAGATATTCTAGATCTTTGTAAGGTCCCTAATAAGCCTTTTCTCCCATCCCTAATAATGTCGACTCTTCAGTGTTAGATGAAAAGTCAACAACAAATAAGCCTTGAATTCATCAAATCCATAACTTGCAGCTTTTTAGTGTTGTCTTCTCAGGGTTTATCTTTTTGTTTGTAACCCCTTCATGGAAAGCTGTAATTTATTTTGAAATACGGTTGTCCAGTTCTACATACAAAAAATCCTAAAACCTGGACTGTGTAAATAAAGCTACCACTACCAAGGTTACTGGTGTGAAACATACAATTAACTGCTGCTAGAACAAGACATACTGTTCAAAGCCCTCTACTAAAAGCAGCATCCAGTTAATATCTGATGAACATTGGCATTACTCCCTAAGAGAGTAAATGTTAGCTGTCTGTTAAGCCATAATCACAACCTAAAAATAAAAGAATAAGCTAACCAAGAGCACAACTGATGTTATAATAAAATCAAAGCACTAGTTAATAAATATCTGTTTAACTTCCATTTGTGAAATATCAGCAAGGTCTCAGCCACGTGCTAACTCAAAGAGACAACCGTTATAAAAATTGCTCAAAGCTCACACCAAACAAACAAGAATATAAACAAATACAAAAGATACTGTTGCAAAATAATCCCACTGTATTTTGAGGACAATATGAAACATGAAAATGGCTTACCAAAACCTACAATCACAAACACAGCCCAGTTAAAAAGGAGAAACTCCTGAAAACCAACACACATACAGAAACATAGAAGTCATAGGCAGCAGCTTCAATCACCTGAAATTACAGGTCTTAACATTTCAAGGCTTAAAGAGGTGCTCTCATACATAGCAGAACAGTCTCTGCCGCTAATAGTAAAATCATGCACAAGCCCACCACCCGAAATATTATTTACACATAATTCTCTATTAGACAACTCTCTGTTTCTTCTACATAGACATAATTCAAGGCACTACAAGGACTGAATAATTTTTATCTCAAGATGCCACAGTGGGATTACAAACTCTGAGTTTAACTCATTCCAAAGATCAGGCTTTTGCAACAGTCATGTCACCACTTGCACCTCAGTTCTTCTACCTGCAAAGCACACTCACTCGTCTTTCACTTTTATCTTCTGAAATATAAATTCCTGAGACGAAACACCATGTCTGCTTATGTTTATAAGTTCTGTGGCATAAAGCAGTCGCAGTTTTTGTCAGTGGCTCAACTACCACTTATACTAAATGATGCAATAAATGACAGTGTTTAGCCATAACTAGGTTTCTATTTTAATTCATAAGCCCTCGGAAAAGCTTTTGCTTTTTTAAAAAAAAGCTATAAATTAAACCAAATAGTGGATAAAGTGAAGCCTTCTTTCTCAAAAATGTGCCCAGCATTCTTGTACCCTCCTGAAACTCCAGATTTCCTCTCATTACATCTCAAGACCTTGCCCACATTCTTATGATGCCTCCAGTTTCTCCCTGGCCTCTAATCCGCAGCTGAGCAAGAGGGAGCATGAATTGTGGCTGGTTCAAGAGTGCACATCTACTGACTAATCAGCTGGTATGAGGTGATGACTAGTTGACCTGCAGGCCAGTGAGAAAAGATTACTGTTGAGCTCACCACTGCAGGTTTTCCCATACTAGGCACTTGTTAATTAACAACTTTTTACTCAGGCATTGATTTTCAACAAATCTAAGAGTACCTTCTCCTTCCTGAAGCCCTTGATCTCTTTGCCAAATTTGGCTAACCTGTATAATGGCTCAAAAGCTATTTAAATGAAATTGAAAGATTGACAGTATAAGCTATATAGTCGAGAGATCTGCCCAACGTGTTGAGGAAGTCTCAATGTAGGGAACAGTAAATATAAGATGAAAGTTTCCATCAACATCATCTAATCGTGTACCACAAAAAATAAAATCCAAACAGATTGCCTAATCATAAAATCATAGAATAGTTCGGGTTGGAAAGGACCTTAAGATCATCTAGTTCTTTTCAGAACAAGAAATGTTGCCAAAAGAGATCCTTCTTTCCTGAAAATCTGCGGTATCCTTACCCTGTGATTTCCTCATGTCTTTTGTGGCTAAAGCACGATTCCCATGCGGAACACTGGTAAAATCAGGATTGGTCACATTGTTAACTCTCAGCTCTTGCCCCAACGACTTCCGACCATAAGTATTTTCCCCAGATCCTCCATTGACACTGTAGCCACCTGTGGAAAAAACAAGAGGAGATTAAAACAGGCAATCAGACCATATATTCAGTAGTAGGAGTTATTCAACTCATATGCAAATTAGCAGCTCTAACTTCTACCACCTTCTTCACTCTCACATGCAAAAACATTTTGTTATGCCCTGTAAGGTTCCAGGTCAGATACCCAGAGTCTATCTGACTTTTTCTGAAACAGATGAAAAAATCTCTATTGCAATGAAGTTTAACATTGATTTTTTTGCATCTGGGCTTTTCTTATTATTACTTTTGACCCTGTATTTTACAAGGCCCTTCTTGTCAAACTCTATGCAGAATAACTTTTTACTCAGTTTTAGTTATAAATCTACCACACAGACTCAGTAAAATGGTCAACAGAAAAAAAAGGAAAAAGCTTTTTTAAAAAAAAAAAAAAAAACAAAAAAAAACCAGATCATTTTACGTACAGATTGAACAACTCTCCCTAAACATACAACAGACAATACTTTCACACACTAATACTTAAATTAAACTCAATCCTACATTCTCCCACTTGAAATACACACAGTACATCTTTGGTAACAATAAAAAACAGCAATAGAAGTGTCATTCTGAGCAATTCAATTATTTTTACAACTAGATCCACAAGATTTTACATGCTTAAATGTTGAAACCAAAGATTTTTCCAATCTGCCACACCACTGTGAGGGCAGGTTCTTCCTGTGCAGTACGGTGGAGAAATGAAACTGTCCCCTGAGCCTGCCCAATAACTCACTCAATGTACTACAGCTCACTTTTGAGGCAGCTGTGCAGGCAGCTTTCTAAAGTGCCACCCTGCCTGAGACAGGGAAGAATCAACTGGTAAAATTAAACCCAGAACAACAAAAGATATGCAAGGCTTCTTTCAGAAAAGGTATTTCCACAGTTCCACCTGCATCAGTTTATAAAAGAAAGCCTGGGGAAAAGGAGAGGGAGCTCTCCGTAAAAAGAGGCAGCTTACAGGATAATTAAAAAGAAATTATTTCAAATATGAGGGTGAATCTGGACCTTAGTAGATGTACAGAATGTCATCTTGAAAGCAAAGCTTCTGATAAGAAACTGTGAGCTATCATTTACAACACTAAACTCAATTTTTAAACATAGATTAATACGTATGACACTTTAACATTATTTTGCCATAACAAACCAACATTGTCCTATGAAGAAAATTACTTCTAACAACAAGAATTATGACTAAACGAAAATGTATCACTAAAATTCAAAGCAACAAAGAAATCAGTTTAACTGAAGACATCAGATAATCATGCATTCAGACCACAGACATCAACTACCAACACCAGACTATTATACATACTATCATATACTACTGGAGTTCTTAAAAGTTACTTTATACTTCAGTACAAAAATATCCCAGCCTTTTTGGTTTTCTGGAAAGGCATGTAGTATTTGCTACAGCATATTTGTCATTTTCTCAAATGAATTAAACACAAACCTATATTCTCCCACTTGACATGTAAATGGTACTTATTTGGCAACAATATAAAACAAACTGTCATTTACAGCAATTTAAAAAGTGGGTTTTTTTTCAGCAACAAGGCTGTAAATGTTATAACTCATTTCAGTTATCTCCTGGTATAAAAAGTTTGTGAAAAACTTGATATATACAAATTCTATTAATTTCCCTTTAAATGTTAAATCTGAGGCCAAATAAGGATATGATCAGCTATGTCACTGTCAATAATTTTAGCATAAAAACGCAGATACCATGGCATACAAATACTAGTGCAGTATCTTTTTAGAGTAAGGGCTCTGAGCACTTCAGTTACAAATCAAAAGGGAGGAAAGTGTTGCAGCAAGGGCAAATATCTCATCTAGAAGTAAAATCCCAAGAGCCTTCTATTTAGTCTTAAAAACTTAAATCTTTTAACTCCTCTGCCTTGTTTTATAAAGTAAAGGAGAGAAGACAAAGGGGAAAGGTATAATTGTACTCTTCCACTAGTTAACATGAAAGGTTATTAAAAACTGCAGTAATAAAAAATGGAAAACCAGCCAGACTAATCTTACAGGTGCAGAGCAAAAGGAGAGGAGTCAACAGTCACAAGCTACAGCAAGGGAAATTCAAAATGGATATGAGAAAATTATTCACCAGCAGAGTGGCAAAGCCCTGACTAGCTGCTAAGGTAGGTTTTATAGAACCTTCCATCCTTGGAGGTTTTCAAACCTGAACAACTTCCAGAAATTATCAAGTTAGAAGTAATTGTTATTATCAATATCAGAAACAGGGAGGAAGGGGGGTAGGGGATGTGTGGAACCTCTTCTCGAGGACTCTGGGTACTTACAGCACATGATTATCCAGGACAGAAAAGCTAGAAGTTCTTAAGATGAAAATTCCATGCTGGCAGACTCCAACTGATTCATGGAAAAATCTTAGTGAACAAAGAAACTATTCTGCACCTGTAAGCTTATCAATTCCTCAAAAAATAAAAATCAACTAGAAATACCTGGAATTTAGTTTTGTAGTACAGAATGTCCTAATCATCTCTTTCCAAAGTCACACCTGAACAAAACAGCATAGTTGCAGGGCATGTCTCTGCTAGCTCAGCACTTTAAGATACAGTACTTCAGGGAGAGATAGGTGCATTTTTCTTTTCAAATGGCACTTCCCCAGGAGCTTTACAGACTACTTTGCTAAATTTAGCTGAAACTTACTATTTCACTATGTATTACCAGTACATTCTTTAAATACTAGCACGCTTCAAAGCATGAGAATAACCTACTATGCTAGTCTGTGAAACACAGTAAAACTCTCTATGTTAGCAGACACATTGACAAATATACTCCCTTTCTAAGCAGTTTCTCTGTTACAGTTAACCAAATCCTAAGGTTCTCAAGGTATGCAAATAAACAAGTACTCGTTTTATGCTCCTGTGTCCTACTAATAATACCTACTTCTTATGAAAAATAAATTTGCGTCAGCACACCCAGCTGTAACTTCCCTTAAGACATTAACAGTTCTTTACAGGTAGTTACAGGACAGAAGTAGGGGAGTGCGAATGCTTTTTCTGTTCCTGAACAAAGACTCCCACACTAATATTCCTGTGAGATTTTTGAGTCTGGCCTGCCTGAAGATTTACATAGTCAAAAAAGTGACTCTGCAAGCAAAAAATCCTCCTATTTGATACCTGTATTTAGGAATTTAAAAAGAAAAAGAAAAATCAGAATACAGGCTTTTTAATAAAGCTGAGAGATGATTCTGAATTTTAGCTATTTTCTAAAGAAAGTATTTCCATACTAAAAAAAAAAAAGGAAAAAAAAAAGGAAAAAGTCTGTATTAACCCTACATCATATGATTTCTATGAAGTCTGACAGAGGCATATAGAAGTAGAAATTATCATTAATGAGAAACTATAGATTTTATTCCAAACAAAGATTCCAGTTTGCTGCAGTAGGTAATATGTCAGATTAGTCAAGCAGTCGATTTTCAACACCACAAGCACTAGACAGTATTCAGGAAGAAATTACAGCCTGCAGACCAACACATCCAGAATCCTGTTCTTTAGGGGAAGACTGCTTACTCTGTTAATGCATTAAGTCTTCTCTTACACTCTCCTCTTAATGCAACTGCATATTTTTCCTCACAATTCATATCAACCACATTTCTTTGAACCCTGATAAATCTCTCAGCACAGTGATACGATGGCAAAGAGCTGTTATCAGTTCACTGTCCTTTTCTTTTCTTTTGGGGGGGGAGTAATCTCCACCATTTCAAGTTTACTGCCTTTCTCTGAATGTCCCCTCACAATTTACACATGAAACAGCAATCTGTATACCTTTTTCTTCATTCTGTATGTCAGTGTGGACTCTGATATCATCGTGTCTTTGTCGAGACACCACAGCTGAATTTGAGGGTTGTAATCCATAGGAGGCAGAACTGCCCCGATCTCTGGATGAAGAGTATTTTAAATTGTCCTGGTCAGCTGATGCACTGTCAGTTCTATAAAGAGAAAAATATTTTTTTTATGTAGGGGTATAACACAAGCGGGATTCACATTCATTTATAAACGCAACATATTTAAATGACAATCCCAAATGTGTAACTTTTTGACACAGGAAAATACACCTAACCTGCTGCTTAAAAAGTGACCCTAAATTCACACTGGGATTGGAATTTACTCCATTGACTCATTATCATAGTAACATGCAAAAGAAATGTATTCTAGTGTGCCAGTGCTTTTTCTCAGGATGTTGTCAAGTCTCTTTCCAGTTGGAGGCCTATATAAGGAAAATTTACTTCCCAAAACTGAAAAATAAAATACAACTGTGTACAGGTATACATCACAGCTAGGCAATACAATGTCTACCGTTTGTGAAAGTCATTAGTAATCCACACATGAACATTTACGCAATATGCCATGGGTCTTACTGAGCAATATACCCACTTATTAGATGGAGGGATCACTAACATGTCACTGGTAATCAGTATAGGAATCGTACATAAAATTCTTGTAAAACAAAAATTACAAAACGAAAGAACAGGCTTTACTGTGGCAAAACCTGGAATGTAAGTTAAGAGTTGTTATCTTCCAGAGTAAATGTTTGCAGATAAAAACAGAGTTAAAAAAAATCTATATTAAGTTAAAATCACTCATCTTAGAAAACTGATTTATAGCCTAGAATAAGTTTTTAAGGAAAAAGGTGAAAATTATGGAACCAACTCTCACTGGATCTACTACGTGATTTCATTTTTAAACACACAATAACTTTAGTATATGGAACTTGCACACATGAAAATTCAAAACCCACATTCAACCAACCACTTTAAACACATTCTTACAAGCAGTACTGGAGGTTTTACATTGAAACCAGTAAAAAAATGCTCATCCAATAGAGAACTCCACAGAATTTTGTTTGACTCAAATATATTTGGAATCACATTGTTGAAATTATTTACAGAGGTCTTCTCCTTTAAGGAAATTTTAAAGATCTACTATTTTTATTTTAGGCTTTGGATAGTTCATTTGATTATTTAACAAAAAGCAGGACAGACCATTCATCCCTTTTCATTCCTGTAAATTAACTACCACTCATGTGAGGACAAACACCACATGCTGTTGGGAAGAAGTCTTTCACTTTTAAGTTTCAAAAGAACACTGTGATTAGAAATGGTAGACAAATTCAGGGAAAAGGAGTTAAATACTATTTAGTTGCTATTTTCAAAAACAGTTTGTCCTCAGTAAAACTGGAAGAGTAAAACCATGAGGGTTGATATTCGCAAAGCCAACTGGGATAGAAAACACCCCCACACACATATTTTATGCGAATATTAAAATATACTATCATTTGGAACAAGGCTCCAAAGAAGAAAATTGTGCTTTTGCCCTTTCTTACAGTGAAAGGTTGACACCAGGTTTGCTTGGCAGGTATTACTCCCTTCTGCTCTATAAGCAAATTAATCTCTAGATATATACAATAAGACTTGTTCTTGCTCAGTATTCAGTGTGGCATCACATCTACCGTCGTTGAGTACTGCTTGGCCTATTTTACAAAATAGGCTACGCTACTCAAGTGGCAAAGCCTTACTAAAAGTCTTTGCTTATGACAGTGAACTAGGATTGCAGCAATACTTATACAGTTGGACCTTCATCATTCACCTAAGTAATGTTGAATGGTAAAGTTCTGCACTGTACCTTCAAATGATATGCACTTTAAATGTGCCTAAACCATGTGCAAATTTTCCAGGCAGCTAGAGTCCCCAGATTTTCTCCCTGCTGTAAAACAGACTTCCAGCTCACTTTGAGGAGCAGCAGAGTTTATTACAGAGGATTCAAATTATTTTAGCCTTTCACTGAAACAGACTGACATAGTTTCAACTAATGAATTTAAGAACTGATGGGTTAACAGTGTACCTCCCCAAATAACATTGCTTTTTTCAAGGCAACGTGCTGTAGACTGTATCATTTCCAATTGTCAAACATTAAGTCTGAAGGCACACTGATCAAACGTACAATTCTTAAAGACTGTTCTGTGTATCCCAAACAACTGAAGGACTACACGTGTTCTCAGCTAACTTTCCCTCCTGCAGCACAGCCTTTGAGCAGTTAGAAAAATTTTCCATTGTGGTAAAAATACATAAGCCTATTGTTTCCCTGAGAAAATCCACATGCTCGCTTCATTTTATCTTTGGGAACAGCTTTCTGCATGCTAACCTGTCCACACTTCATCACCTGACTAAAGTGAGCACAATTTTATTAAAAATGTATAATTGTTGTCCTATGTATCAACTTAAGACACAATAGTTTCCACTGAAAACATTGTTCCCACTATAATAAATGTGTAACTTAGATATCCAGCAGTTTCCACCCCTTCTTTGAGACAGAGAAAAAAAACGCTCCGTAGAAAGATATTGTTTCCAGAGAACTATGTTTCATGACCCAACTGGCTGCTATACCCATATTGCTTTGAAGAAGGATTCTGAACCAAAGGAGGTTTGCTGTATGATTCACACCAAAAAAGCAGAGCCCACCATCTCTGGGGCCTGTGCATTTCTAGCTGTTCAGTGATGCACACCATGTCTCAGATGGGAAGCAAACTGTACCGCAGGCTCCTGCCTCAGCATGCTGGGAGTTCGTGGTGTGGGCTTGTCATGACCTGAGCACACAGCCCCAGTACCTGTCACATTGAATTTTTAGATGTGTTTCTGAAAAACATACCCTTTTTCATGTCAGTAATATGCTCATGATTTTGAAAGACAACCATTTAGAACCCAAAATGCAGCCACTCTATGGACAGATACTTGTCAAAGCTTTACTTCAACTTCCCTCCAGTATACCTTTAAGGTACAGTGCAGCCATTCCACATGGCAATGGGAAGAACTGTACTCCCAGCTACCCCAACTCATGCCTGCATTTCAGAAGAGCCTTTGCCTGTTCACATGGCAGCATTTGCATCTTAATTACATTGTGCCAAGCAGATGGCAGGTTATGTCACAGACCTAAGGCATCATCTTTCAAAAGAAGTCTATGTAACAACAAATCTGTCAGTTACATACATTGACACTGTCACAGACCTGAGCAAACATCGTATACTAATGAAACTACAAGGTACAATGTTAGCAACACATAAACTGAAATACAAATGTGATATTAGACAAAGTGGGAATGGGAAATTGAAGGGATGAACATGCCTATGATTACTTTATACTGTAGCTGCAAAAGTGTATTTGCCACTTCATGATGCTACTCTGATTTATTTCCACCTGAAAAGCTCCTTGATGGGGACTAAAGAAAGTACTTCAAGAGCTCACATGACAGTTTTCATCTGTGCGTGGTTCTGGGTGGGAGATTACCTGATTACCACCAACACCAATTTCCTGCATACACTGGTTTAGCAATATCATTTATACAGAAGAGATTGCATTCGGTTTTCTGCAGGGTGGTTTATAATGTGCCTCTATCCATCAGAAAAAGAAAATAATTCCCCTACATAAATAAGCAGAAAAGGGCATTAGTTCTCCCTAAACCCAAAACTTTTCTTTTTGGGACACACACACACACACACACAAGGAGGCTTTTCAAAAAATAAGTGTCTACTCATTCCAGCAGAAGCATCGGCCTGATTTGATTAGCCAACCTGTAAAACTGAAGAAAGCATGGGCCAACTGGCTTAAAAAAAGGCTCTAAGAAAAATAGGTCAATCAAAAATATATCATGTTTTCTCCGTTAAATGGAAGCCTTAAGAATTTTTACCCACGAAACTTGTTACAAACAATCTGGTGTATACTACTCATTATCTGCAGCTCTTTCAGAGTGACCCTGCCATATGGATATTATTTTGAGATACAAATCACTTTATTTTATTTCCAAGTACAGAATCAACACGGAAGATTTATTCTGAGAAAACTACCATATGAGTTGTACTACTGTTCAAGCCAGTCAATTTTAATGGCTTATTTGCTCTATTCAACAAGGTTATTAGCTATAATGCAGAAAAATTCTTCATTACTTAAAATCTTTACCAATAAAACACTTAAAACTAGAATCACTGTATCCACTCAATTAACAGCTTCCAACCAAGTTTTCAACTTTTCTTCCACTGGCATGCAGAGTCTTCTTTCACAGGCATGACAGCCTTCTTTTGCCATGCTCTTCTATCAACACTTGGCCAAAATCTTGCCCACCCCATGCCTGCTGAGCCCCCCCCAAAGCCTACTTTTGTTTCAACTTCTGTGTTGAGAGAGCACAGTGAGAGTGGAAGTAGCCTACTAGTGTTTTCCACTGGTAAAATAACAATTAGTTAACTATTTTCCTACTGCAATTCTGCCATCTCCACTGCTGGACAACTACCCGCAGTTACAGCAGTTTTTAAAGTCACCTCTTGATTCTGCATCACTCCCTTCTTACACAATAGCTCACCAATTTCCTTCTGTCCTGTGGTGGGCATTTGGAGGGAATGTTAGGAAGCGTATCACATATATGCATCCTGTCCTTATTTTTCCATAGCCATCTTCTGATAGTCATTTCTGGATACAGGATAATATGCTAGCTACATCATTGGTTCAATCTAGTATGGCTTTTATATGGAAGACTGTTCTCCAAGTTCCTTCTGGTTCCCACTGACACACTTTCATCTTCTTTCATCTTCCTCCCATCTCATTCTCCTCTGTCTTCACATTAAAAACAAAAGCTTTCACATTACAAACTTAGGCTCCCCCATTTTACTCAAACCCAAAAAACCTTTTTGATCTCATAGCTTTCCAACTTCATCAGCATATTTAACACACTCACGTGTGAAAGGACATCAAATATTACTTGTTGCCAGTTCAGAGCTAAACCCAATCCTGCTCAGCACCTCCCACGCAGTCCACTGAATCTCTTCCCAAGCTTTCCATTGACCTCTTCGTAAAGGCACCTCATAACTAATATTGCATCTCATTTTCTAAATTGCCTTCAACATCATAGATTATTTCTCCCTCTGCCCCCATGCACCTCTCACTGCACACTCCCCTCTAAACTACCCCTGACAACATGGACAAGTCTTACAAACTTTCATCCTTCATGACACTACACCCATTCTCAGCTAATTTCAGTGACATCTTCAAACACCTCTATGTTGTCAACTTTCAGGCCTCTCAGTTACAGACCTGTTCAAACTATGATTTCAGCCAATTTCTAACAAACATTTTGTTAGTTCCTTATACATGCAAATGGAGAAGAATTAAAGTCTGTCTCCTACACTACTATCACTCTGCTTGTCATTCAATGTGTTAATCCAGCATTATAAACAGACAATACCCACAACAACTAGTGCTTGCCTTCTGTAAGATATACCTCTGCCCTTCACAGCCATGTAAAAAGGACTGTTCTAACCATCACTTTCTTAGCCCATTTGCTCTGATTAGTTTCTCTGCTCCCTGCCAATACCTCCTGTCCTGTCTTTGATTAGATGGGGTACTTGTCCTCAGTTATGAAGTGCTAGCCAATACCGCTCTATGCTTAGGTTGTAAGCTACCTTGAAGAGGAGACATATTTCATTGTCTTGTCTCATCATGTCTAGACCCATGGGGACCTAGGCGGTAACTTGGCTTGGCAGGCACCATGTCAGCAGAAATTAGTAATTCATAACACTCACATTGCATGAGAACAACACACTTTATTTTCAGGAATGAATTTCAGTACTGAACTTAGTAAGGCACTTCTGGAACTTCACAGAGGTGAATGGTTTTCTCTTTTCTGTATACTCCCCTGCTAACCTACATTATGACAGGAGAGACAGAGAGGTCCCGTTAATTAAAATCTTACCTTCCTTCTCACTTCTGCCTCAGAATAAGAAAGCCATAGTGCACCCTGCACTTGCTAACCTGCTGCCCTGAACACACACTCCTGTTTAGTACCACCTAAGCACGTGAAACTTGCATTTCCTATCAAAGGGAAGTATTGCTAATTTCAGTACGTAATTTGCCTTCAGTACTCTACCGAATTAACCCTGCTAACATGCAAGACCTGCACACTGATATGATTTTATTTTTTTTCCCCCAGAAGTCATATCAGGGAAAATGCAGTGAAATTTACCAAACAAAAGGAAAAGAAAAAAGAAGTCTAGAAAGCTACAAAGATTAGAAGGAGGAACAAGATCTTATCAAGCCTTCTCAAAATAAACCCTTGCTATTCTTTATCACATACATCCAACATTTACCCAAGAAGTTTTTGTGTTCATGTTAATTTAGGGTCTGGTACACCTCAGTGCATAAACTAATATGCCCATATATATTAGGACAACTTCTTCCTCTCCAATACACTGTCGATACACATACTATAGGAAAACCAGCCCATGTGCATCTCACACATATTACAGCATTCGTGCAGGCACAAAGAAAAAAAAAAAGATTGCAATTAAAAACTACTCTCCCTTAAAGAAGAATGTGGGCTCCAACTTTCAGTTTCAAAGTGTTTTCCCTCCACGCCCCAGTGCTGATTATTATTATTAAAAATTGAGAGGAATCTAGACCTAGTAATGACAATCGATCTAGTTATCTTTACACAGACAAAAATGTGTACTTGAAAACACAATCCATCTGATGATACACCTGTGCACTAGCAGTTCCTTCTTTCCCCTTCAGGAACTTGAAACAGCTACCATTACTGCAGTTTTCATTACTGTGGCCACGTGCATTCCCTCTTCCATGCCCTGCAAGAAAGCATTTACCAGCAACATCACCTAAGCTAAACAAAACTAACAGAAAAGAAAGTGGAAGGGAAGAGTAAGTGGGTATATTCTGCGTTGTGGGGTTTGTCCAAGAGCACATTCAAAGCAATCAATGAAAAAGAAACACTCACTGCCAGTTTTAGGTAACAGATCTCCTTCCTACCATGCATTTGAATCACTTCTAATAAATTAGTTACTGCCAAAACAACTAAGACTGATTTAATCTCTGTGTAGTTCTGTGAGATCTTAGTGTAGACTCAAAGGTTCTGTATCACCAAAGCTATCTTTTTGAGATTTAAAAAAACTGAGCATAGCATATAGAGAAAAATGTGCCCTGCATTTGGGACTGTGTGAACATTCCTGACTCCTGGGCTTTCTCACCAGATTAAAAAAATAATATTTAAAGAAAAAGACAAAGTTAAATCCTTACAAGTGACAGGATCAATGAAGAGGTGTTACCTACTTCTTAGCAGGAGCTCTAAGATACAGCATGATGTAAACAGAACTAGGCCCTATCCATGCTATGAAGGTACCCTTGTCTGCCACACTTTCTCTAGTGCTTTCAGATTTTTTTTCCTGCTGTGGCTTTTGGGATAACTATTTTAGCAGTCCAGCTTACAGCATCCGTACTTGAGTGCTAAGGAGACACCAAACTACATCATGGGGCATAGACCAGAGTCAGACATTGAGCTAATAGTAACTTCTTAAACCAGGTTTATCACCAAGCAAAGCATTTCTGCAGCTACAATGTTCCTTTCCCTCCTAAAACAACTGAACCTATTGCAGATAATGCTATATTGGAAAAGGTCAGCTTCCTAGACCCTATAAGATGTAAATTCTTAGGCTGAAGGATATAACATGTGACAAATTAATATACCCAACCAGAAAGCATTTACAGGAGATCTCCACTGCAAAGACAGAAGATGTATATCCAATTTCTTCCAGGCTGGAAGATCAAGAGTTAGGCTGCAGCCCAGAAATATGAAGCAAGGTAGCAGTTAAGGAGTAAAAGAGAGACCAGACTTCTTAATTCCCCCCAAAAAATTCCAGATGTTATAAGAAAAGGTCACCAAGGAGGTTTTCAAGTTGTAAGTTATTTAACCAAACAGTTCAATAATGGAAGAAATTGGAACTTAAACAACCATGCCCCACACACCATTAAGAACTGAACAGCCTCTAGTGTTAACCCTTGAGGGCTGAGCTGCTGTTTCAGCAAAAGGAAAGCTTGCTTCACAGTAAATACTGCAGTTACATCTGTTTCATCTAAAGATTTACCTGCACATCCACCCAATTTTCCTAGTCTAAATCAAATGCGACAGCGACTGTCATCTGTAAATACATTCCCCAAAACATGCTACTCTGTTCATCGCTGGGAAGTTTTAAAGCAGGATACCATATTAGGTTAAACTTCCAAAAACGCTAAAAAACCTCCAAATCTTCCACCAGAAAAAAACACCAAATTTATTTACAATTCCTACATGACAATTTAGACTCTTAAAGCAACAAAGCTGAGCAGTACAGCAAATATATTGGCAACAGATTTATTAACTGGATATTAATTAGGACCTGAAATACACTGTCTCTACTTGACTAAAGTGAGCAGACTCTGAATGCCACTTACTAAGAGGTACCACGTATAAACACACCTTAAAACCTAACACCCTGTATAAGCTCTCACCCCAGCCTACTTATAGCTCAACTACTTTCCCTAGGTGAACACAAACCCAGCAATAATCCCGTACTATTTTATTCACCCTCAGAAGACTACGGGTACTCCTGCAGCCTCTGTTCTCCTCTGACAAACGGCCAGCTGAGAACTAGACTGAAGGAACACGGCTACCAAGCCCACCCCCCTTCTCCACCCCGCTGCAGGTCCCCCAGCGCTTCAGCTTCCCAGGAAAGCGTCTCTCATCACCGCGAAGCGCAGGGAGAGGGAAGCCGCAGCCTGCGGACACACACCGGATACCAGCCCAGTACATTACACCGCCCCGAGCCGAGGCTGACCGCGGGGACGAGAGGACAGTGCGGGGAGGAAGAGGAACCCGCACCCGCCAGCTCGGAGCCCGGGCCGGGTCCCGCGGAGCCCCGCGCGGTGACAGACCTGCCCCGGTCCCTGCCCCGCCGACAGACATGGATCCGGAAATCCCCTCCGCGCCCCTCCGTGGCACGGCCGCGGCCGACCCCTTCCCCGCCGCCTAGGCCCGGCGGCCGGCCCGCCCCGAACTAGGCCCAACAGCCAGGAAGTGGCTCTACCGCCGCCGCCGCCCCGAGCCGCCGTGGCCAGCGCAGCCCCGCTCCGTTCCGTCCCCCGGGCCCGGCGGCGGGGCCGTGCCCAGCAGCCAGCCGCGGAGCCCCGCTGCCCCACGCCTCGCAGGCGGCCAGGCCGCGCCCCCTGCCCCAGCCCTGCCCACCTGGGTTGCCAGTCATTCCAGCCCCGCGGGTGGTAGTGCTGCCTGCTGCCGGTGCCGCTCAGCCGAGACCCCGGGGCTCTGCGGCTCATTACCTTGCCCGAGACGGCATGGCCGGCCGGGCAGCGGCGCGGGGCAGGGGCGAAGAAGGCGGCGGCGAGAGGCGAAGCCGAGGCGTGGGCGGCGGCGCCTCACCCGCGCTCCGCAGGCGGCTGCTGTCTCACACCGGAGGGAGGGGACCCGGCCGCACGGCATGCCGGGACCACGGGCACGGGCCGCCCGCCCCCTCCGCGGGGCACGCCGGGAGGGCGGGGGACGGGGCGCGGGGTGACGGCGCTCCGCCTCCGGCGGCCGCGGGTAGGGGTTCCCCGCCGCTGCGCGCCCCGGGCGGGCTGGTGGGGAGCGGGGATCCCAGCCCGTGGACATGAGGGGAGTCTGAGGCCGTGGGCTGTCAGCATCCGTGACAGCAGACCAGCTCCCAGCTCCTCGGCTGTGGGGAGAACCTGGAGGTGAGGGCGGCCAGGGGGTCCCAGCCTGACCGGCGTGAAGGGATGTGGGGGTTCCCGCGCACTGAGGGGATCTCGGCCCCCCTGCGCCCCGAGGGGACTAGCGTCCGCAGAGCATGAAGGAAAGTGGGGCTCACATTGCTCCAACTGCGAGGGGAGGCCAGAGGATCCCAGGCACTGGGTCCTGAGGGGAGCTTGAGGCCCCGGGCACTGAGGGGACCAAGGACCCCAGAGCGTGTGGGGTGTCTGGGGCCCATCTCTGTTTGCTAGGAGGATGTGGGTCTGTGCTGCCCCAAACGTTGATGGGGTGTCTGTAGGGAGCTGTGTCCTTCAGAACAGATCAGATCCTCATCCCCACGTTTCTTCCTGCTGGAACATGTCACCCACATATGACTGCCAAGGAGAAGTCTGATGTTTGGCAGTGGTCAGCAAAAAGCAGACTAATCCCACGCTGAACACTAAACCCCAAAGGTTTCTCCTTCCTCCCTCCTTACTCACGGCTGTTAAAATGCATTTCAAAAGCCGAATAGTGAACTAGTGTCTTTCTAAGCCCAGATAACTTTTCTATGTAAAGCAGTTACCACGTTGCTAGATGCCCACTGGGGGGAAAGCCCATCTGTAAACAGGAAGGCAGGAAATGCGAGGGGAGTAAAATAAAAGTCTCCTCAATTTGGTAGATACTCTGTCCCCTTCAAAAATGTGAACACTGTGTCAGGCATATTTTTTCCTGCAACACCAAAAACTTACATTAGCTGATTTGATAAACCCAATTCCTGACTGCAGAATATTCCCTTAGTTATGAAAAGTTAAAATAGTTTAGTGAGAGACTCAGCAAAGAGATCTGAGCAGAAAACCACTTTTTAATGACATTATCCTGGATTTGAGACCACTGAAAGACCTGAGGGGACTTTGAAAATTCCCCTGTGCTTAATGTGCCATGGTCCTGTGGTGACTTGGCTAAGACAGATGGCATCCGGCCACCTCCCTTGGATTCTGCTGGACAGCCACCATCCTGCTGGTACACTCTCGTTGGCTTAGAGTCCATAAGCAACGTGTGTGAGACATGTACAGGTTTAAAGATCAGCTCTAGGACAAAAAACATAAGACTTGTATCTTGAGGCTTCATTGCAACATAATGCCATTTTAATGTGCTAGGACCCAGTGCCCATCGGACTGTTTCAACTGACGCATGCTTGTGAATCTTAAGTGATTCAGTTTTGCAAAAACAATCAATTCCATGAACCATGATAGAGCTTTTTCCCTTCTTTATAATCGAGACCCAGAATTACAGAGTATGCAGCAAAATTATGTCTTTATAAGAATAAGTAGTAAGAATACTTGCTGCAAATCTGCTCACCCTTTCCAACAAAGTCTAGCAGATCCTGGCCTTGGTGATGCATCAGGTGATTTTTCTTATTTAATGACCGATGACACCAAGCTGTGTGGTTCGGTTGATACGCTGGAGGGAAGGAATGGCATCCAGAGGGACCTTGACACGCTTGTGAGGTGGGCTGATGCCAACCTGATGAAGTTTAACCCTGCCAAGTGCAAGGTCCTCCACCTGGGTTGAAGCAATCCCAGGCACAGCTACAGATGGGGCAGAGAAGAGATTCAGAGCAGCCCTGCAGAGAAGGACTTGGGGGTGTTGGTTGATGAGAAAATGAACATGAGCCGGCAGTGTGCACTCGCAGCCCAGAAAGCCAACCGTATCCTGGGCTGCATCCAAAGGAGCGTGACCAGCAGGTCGAGGGAGGTGATACTGCCCCTCTACTCTGCTCTTGTGAGACCTCACTTGGAGTCTTGTGTGCAGTTCTGGTGTCCTCAACATAAAAAGGACATGGAACTGTTGGAACAAGTCCAGAGGAGGGCCACGAGGATGATCAGGGGACTGGAGCACCTCCCGTATGAAGATAGGCTGAGAAAGTTGGGGCTGTTCAGCCTGGAGAAGAGAAGGCTGTATGGAGACCTCATAGCAGCCTTCCAATATCTGAAGGGGGCCTATAGGGATGCTGGGGACACACTCTTCATGAGGAACTGTAGTGATAGGACAAGGGGTAATGGGTTCAAACTTAAACAGGGGAGGTTTAGATTGGATATGAGGAAGAAATTCTTTACTGTAAGGGTGGTGAGGCACTGGAATGGGTTACCCAGGGAATTTGTGAATGCTCCGTCACTGGCGGTGTTCAAGGCTGGATTGGACATAGCCTTGGCTGGCATGGTTTAGTGGGAGGTGTCCCTGCCCCTGGCAGTGGGGTTGGAACTAGCTGATCTTCAGGTCCTTTCCAACCCTAACTATTCTATGATTCTATGAGTAGTATCGCAACGGTAGCAGTATAAATCACTTGAGGGGCAAGGTAATGCTAGGAATGTATTTTTAACTACCTTTCATATTAATTTAGCAAAGGAAAGCAAGAAATAAAGCTGGCATACTATGACAAAACTGCCTGATTTAGTGTTTGGTACTGGAAATTCTGTATCAGAAATCTTGTATTCTAGTGGTGTATTTGGTGCAGTCTGTGTGGTGTAATGCAGATCCCTCTTTTGAGTGCAGTTGTCTCTGTAAAATGGATCAGTGATGTTTAGCTTTCCAAACTGCTGTTGTGCACAGCCTTAAAACTGTAAAATACTATATAGTTGCCAAATGAGAAGACATATTTGATCTGTTTCTACAAGGATGATTATATCGTGAAATTTGAATGTTATTAATAGTGAAAATGCTCATCAAGATTTGTGAGATAGGGCGATAATTACTTTATAGCACTTTCTCAGCTGCAGCTACTTTGCAAAGATGGGTAAGGCTATTCAGACACCACTGAATGAAGAAGCCCAGGGAAGGTGAGACCAGGATTTTCAAAACTGCCTTCTAATTTTCTGTCCTCAAGTTTGGGACTTCAGTTTTGGATACTCAGTGGCTGGCACTGACATCAGTTGGAGCTGTAGATTCTTGAGTCTTGTTAATAAATAAATAAATAAATAAGATGTTTAAATCTGGATCCCTCTCAAAATAGAACTATATGAACTTGAAAACCAAGTTTTGCATCTCAGAATGAGTCGATGACACTCACAGAGGTCTGACCCTCTTCTCACTGCTGGGTGTATGCTCAATCCACTCCATCAAACTGACCGCATCCATACTAATGCGGAACTCTTGAGTGACAGACACTGTGAACCACACTTTTCCTGCTTTGTAATTCATGGTAATGATTACTTGATACATAAAAGAAAGCTGTATTAATCTGAGCATTATTTTTAGTTGGAATGAAGTGCAGACTGTATACGTATAATGTGCTGAAATAGGGCGGTTAGCACCATGTTGCGTCTTTTATCACTTACTAGTTTATTTCCTTACTAAGCAGTATGTCTAGAAAAAACAGCATGTTCTGAGGATTACAAATCACTTTTGGCCCTTGGCTTGCTTTGATGCATAACAAAGCTACAGATTGAGAGAAAAACAATCACCAACCACGAGAGGGAAAGGGATGCTATTTCCTTCTCTGGAAATATGGTAGAAGCCAAGAAGCAAAACAGTATTTAACTAGAGCAGAGAAGTACCAGACGCCAAGATCCTGTAGCTTGTATATTGCAAATGGATACCTCTTAAGAATTACAAAGGATTCCTAGAACAGTTATTCCCTATACCTGCCAATTCTACTGCTTTGATGGCAGAATCCTATTTTTATCAGTAACCCACCAGATTTTCAGTTGAATGGCCGCATACACTATTTTCTGGATGTAGCAGACTCAAAACGCATGTGATATGTGGCCAATCTGTGCAGGCAAAGAGAGCCCAGGGTGTCCAGAACATATTGTACTTGTGGTGCAGGCACAGCCATCAGCGCATGCACAGGAGGTGCTGCAGGACTCCTACTGTTTTCTTCATTAAAAATGTCGGCAGGTGTAATGATCTGTGGAGATTGCACTGCCGAGCACAGATACTGTCTACCATGGACAAATGCTGCAGACTATATAGGGGTCTACCTTATTTCATCCCAAACTGGAATTTTTCCATATCCTATGGGGTGTATCAGTACAGAAATCCAACGTACAAACAGTCCCAATAGCAAGGCATATCGAACCACTCTACAGTTTTGTGTTGAAAATCTTTTGAATGCAAAGAAAAGGTCAAGCTGATATTTTGGAATTCCATAATAAATGCACTGTGATTTGAATACTAACAGAAAACATCTTTTACCATCCTTTCTTTGCATAAAAGACTGAGGGAAATAGTATTTTGATTTTTCTGAGTGTTTATAAACCCACTCTGAAGTTAAGTGGGATAGGACATGGAACCATCTGCTCCATTTCCTCAAGGTCTTTTAGAGGATAACTTTTACTGAACAGTATTCCCCTACATCAGTGCAACAAATACAGTAGCTTTCTCAGAACTTGCATTTTTGCTCTACTGAATTTCTTTAAGGCTATTGCGTCTTTAAGACATTTTACGTCTCCTAGGTAAGGTAGCATTATGTACAGTGTATGAGTAAATATTTGAGTTTCTGTCACAGCCATTCATTATAGATTTATTACATCATAAACTACAGAAGTCCTTGGTTGTGTGCATAAGCTGTTTTTTCATTTTCTTTTTATTAATTATGTGCTTCTTTAAATGTTCTAAACATTTACATATTACCAGCAACAGTTATAGGTAATGTATAAACTGAACACTTCCATATAAGTGACTAGTCCCTAAGCAAGTAGTCATTTAAGTTACTTTGACCTGAGAAATACATAGCCTAAAACAGTTTTATGTCTTTAAATATTTAGGTCTTGAAATGTCCAAGGAAAAACGGTAGAAAAGTAAATTTTTTTTTGTCAATAAAATCAGCCATATTTCATCTGTTAAATTTCAGCCAGAGTAAAACTGACAAGACAGCCCAAAGCGGTGGTTCCATGCTGGTCTTCAGGAGAGCAGAAATTGTAGCGATCCTCTTACGAGTTTTGTAACCCACACAGAATGCCTTGGAGGAAAGTCATAATCTGCATGCAGTGTGTTCCGTAGTTAAAGTGACAGCATCATAGGAACTCAGTTAAAAAAAATTTTCGACATCTCTGAAAATCAAACTCTTTGTGGAACAGTTGTATATCTGATTGGTAGACAGCGCTGGCCAAGAAACAAGTGTGCTTTTACTCATACTGAATAAAATGTGTGCCACGAGCAGCAGTTCCCTCTGTTCAATGAGTACCCAAGGTCCTGCCCGAGATGTTCTATTATCTGCAAGCCAAGCAGCGTGGCTGCAGATTAGTTCATGTTGCTGCAAGAGCTGCGTGTTTTGACTGGCAGCTGTTGGGAGATTTGTGCTGCTTGCATTATTTCTGGAAAGCCTGAGCAGAAGCTTAATGAGAAACACTGCATCCTGCAAGAGCGAAAGCTGAATCAGGACTCACAAGCAATTGCATATTATGAAATGCTGCACAGTGCTGGAATGGAGCTGGCATTCACTGCACTGCAGAAAAAGACAAAGTTGAAGCAGGAAGCAGTTATCTTTTACCATGGATGACAATTGACTATTATACTGTGAAGTCCTTTTGAAGTATTAATCATGTACTTGATACTTCACCTTTCTGGTGAATCTGAGAATTTCCATATCCTAAAATAGCTGCTCTCTCACATAAATTTTCATGCTCTGCAGACCCAAGTTTATGTTGTGTTTGTTGAAGGGGTAACTTGAAAGAGGCTGCCAGGAAAGTGTCAAGCCCTTAAGGCATAATAAGCCCAGGAGAATTTGTTTGGATGGTGTAATGAATCCAACTTGCTAATTTATCTCAGCTTGGTGTTTATTGCTGATAGTGGAGTGCTATGAAAATTAAAAGAAAGATTGGTCTAAGAGGTGCAGTACAATTAGAAGGTGAAACATACAGTAAACTCCCCCAGGGTATTTATCCTTGAATCTCCATTAATTTTAACTGCTTTTTCTAGGCTTATTTTCCTACCTGTTTTTGAAAGTGTTTCAGGTCTCAGCATTACCAAATCCTTACCTTGAAGTCTCTGGAAAAGATTTTGATGATATCATTAGAGATGTCACTTGGGTCATACTTCAAATGACAGCTCAGTAACCAGCCTTTATGAGAAAAAACGTAGTATCAGAGCATGAGTTGGACTCCTTCACTCATGGTGTATGGATAAAGCTGGGGTAAACTCGGGTAGCAGCAGCAGGAGTTGCTCCACTCCAGCTCTGCCGCGACTATTCTGCTTGGCACTGCAGAGGATGAGCATCCCTGTGGCCGCAGTCACCTGGCTCTATATAGAGCAAACCCAGGAGGGTTCAAAGTCTCTATATGGGGAACTGAAGCCTCAGGCACTACTTGGTTGAAATCTCACCTGCATAGTTGTTACTGCATGTTATTTCTGTGAGAAAGCCTGTGTCCTTTATTGAAATAATGACACAATTCCAGCTGAATTAAATGAGAATAAATTGCATTCTACTTTCAGATATATTCAGCATGAAGACTTGCTATTAATTTGAGCCTTTGAAAAGCTTGGTGTGGGAGGACTGTCTAGCATTATGTAAAAGAGTATCTGATTTCCCAAATAACGTACATGCATCGTAACCACCAAATCATCTTCCTGTACCCTATCTAAATCACTCCAATTGCCAGTTTCTCTAACAACAGCCTCACAAACCACAGCTTCCTTCAGTAAGCAGCTTTGACTCATCTCCAGGCCAGGATGAAAAAATAATACACATTCTTGTGCATAAAAAGCATACATTATTCCTAGTTGTCGTGGTTTAAACCTCTATAACTCACGCAGTTGCTCTCTCACTCACTCCCCCCTCTTTTTTCCCCCCGCTCCCGCGTGGATGGGGAGGAGAATCAAAAGAATGCAACTCCCACAGGTTGGGATAAAAACAGTTTAGTAACTAAAGTGTAACACAAATCACTACTGCTACCACCAATAATAATAATGACAAGGCAAATACAAGGAAAGAGTACAATAGCTCACCACCTATACCCAGCCCAACCAAGCAGTGCACCCCCACCCTTCCGGGTCTCTGCTCTCTGCTTTACATCCTGGGCATGACGTGCTGTGGCATGGAATAGCTCTTTGGTCAGTTTGGGTCAGGTGTCCTGTGTCTGCTTCCTCCTGGCTTCCCCTCCTCCCTGGCAGAGCATGAGACTCAGAAAGTCCTTGGTCAGACCCAAACATTACCAAGCAGTAACTGAAAACACTGGTGTTATCAGTGCTGTTCCCAGGCCGAAAGTCAAAAACACAGCACTGCACCAGCTACCAAGAAAGGGAAAAATGACTGCTGCTGTTGAACCCATGACACTAGTCAACCTGAATTTTGCTTTTTCAGCCTTCATAAAGTTCTTTTAATTCAGTTTTTGCATGTTTACAGAGAAAACTCCAGAATTTAATCAGAGATAAACAGAAGGAAGACAGATGATCTCATCATGATGTATTGACATGTTCTTTTAACTTTTTTTTTGTGATTTACATATAATTGATACTCTTTAGTCCCCAATACTTGTGATTCCTCCTGTAAAAAACACATTAATGTATAAACCTCTGTACATTGTAAAGCTTTCTGGGCAGAAATGACATCTTTCCTTATGTTTAGTACAGTAAGACCTTGATCTAGTTGGGATCTTGGAGCACAACATAATGTTAAGTCTAGTAATTCTGCTATAGAAGAATTCAAGAGCCTGAAGTTGGTGGGAGCTTCATTATTTGAAGCAGAATAAGCCCTGTAACAGAGCGCACCTCTCTCTTCTCGCTATCATTGTTTTTCCTAGACCACAGTTTACACCATGCTTTTGCCCAATTCCTTGTTGCACAGCTGTGCTTAGACCACAGCTCACACAGCTGATGCACACAGCAGTGTTACAATCCTTTAACCCAGAGGCCTTTTAATAAGTGTGATCAGCCATTCATTCAGCTAGAAAGTAATCGATAAGTGACATAAATTTATTGGTGTCTTCCACATAAGTTTCTCTAAATTCTTTTTTGAGATACTAATTAGATTGGTTTTAGCCTATGTTTTGTACTTAATTCTCTTGGTTCCTTGAACTTCTTGCTCCTCAGTCTTACAGATACAGCGATCATTCAGAGTGAATAAAATTAACCTTGAAATAATCAGTAATCCACCAGGATAGCACTTCATTATGGTGCTTTTTCTTATTATTTCTGTCCACTGAATATAAAAACAGTCAGTGTTTTGCTCTCTCAGCCTATTAATTCAGATGTTTTTGTAAAACACTGACACTAGAACCTGCCCTCCATTTATTCCATGTCTGATGTGCCTGTTAGTTAAACACCTACTCTCCAGATAGATGGAATTTAGCTCCAAGAGTGCAGACCCAGTCCACCAGCCCCGTAATGACATGTTTGCAAGTCCATAAATCCTGGCTGTATACTTTCACCAACACACAGCTAAAGAACAAGCTAAGCATTTAAACACTGTGAAGAAAACCCACGATGAGACAAAAAAGTGACACTGAGAAATGTAGTGGTATGAACCAGAGCTGCACAGGTAATTGCGATTTGGACGTAGGTACCCCTCTGAAACACGTTTGCATGTATGGTGTATATATGCCTACACATATATTTCTACAGATACTATCTGGATCAAGATAACTGTTTTCCTTTGAATCTGGAATGCAAGTTGCAAAAAAGAACATCTAAGTTTGAATGAAATGTACTCTTTTAATTTTGAACTTCATAAGGTTAAAAATGACACTGAAGCAAATTACAAACCAATCCATCTCTTCTAAGGTATACTGAGATTAATTGTTCAGGATTGATTTTTGATGCATTTCCCTCCTTTTATTGCTTATGGCCTGTGAATGCTTTGGATGCAGTGTGCTGGCTCCCTAACGCTGAGGGTACTTTGAGGGTGTGCCTCCTATACTGGTGCAGCTCAGAGCTGTAGTTCAGCACATGTAGAGTCCGAGTACATCATGGAGATGCACATCAGCATCTTAAGGCAGCTTCACATGTAACTGATTTTTAAGATCACTGAATAGAGAATGATTTGCGTGACAGGTTATATGTGATTCCTTTCAGTTCCCCAAACTCGACTTCATTACAAATCATGTGCCTTAGCAAAATATGTAAATTTTATGTACATTTTTGTAAAATGCCTGAATTGATTAATTACCTCATTTTTAAAAATATATTTAGATTCTTTTAGTTGGGTTCAGCTGTTCCTATTACCTGCTGAATATTTATGGCTCTGTGTGGCATTTAGGTAGTGACTTGGAGACTATCCAGCTACTTACAGATTTCTGTGTATGGGTGGGCTCTGATTTACCCTGGGAGGGTAATGGAGTTACTCTCCCCATCTCAGATTCCTCTTATGGCTTTCTTGCTCTAGGAGCTGAATGATAGTATATCTGTTCCTGAGTTACTGCAGGGTATAGACCAACTATTAATGCAAACTGGAATTGAAGATTGTGCTAATATAGACTAAGTCAGACTGTGCACTGGAGTGGGGAAATGGGGCAAGGAGCTGGGAACTGCAGCCTCAGCTGCCATCTCAGCATGAACACAATGCTCATGAGCAGGGCTATAATTCTCACCTTGAACATGAAACTTCATTACTTTATAGGCTGCCCTATTTATGTCTAATTTTGCCTGCTCACTTGCATCCACTTTGAAAGGGGTCCTCTCATGGAACTGAGTCCCTGTTGGACTGGGTTTCAAGGATTATTCTCCTATCTCAGGAGGAGGATGCTCTGGTGTGCTTTCTGCCCACTGTTTTCTGCCCCTTCAGCCCAGCAGTGACCGCTTTCCTGTGTACTAGCTGTTGTAAAACCCAAATGATAACTTCTCTTATGTCTTGGTTTTCTTAGTAAAGCCTGTACTTCTGTACTGGCCACCAGAGTTTGTGTGCACGGTGCCAGTACCCAACTAGTTTCCTCCAGCCTGCTATTGCCATCTCCATTGTTAGAATGCTGCTGCTTCTAATGCAACTGCCCCACTGCTCTCTAGGAGTCAAAGTGTTTCCACTTGTCTGATGCAAAGTCAGGTACTGCCCTGAGGAAGATGCAACCTTCATCTGCAGTATCAGAATGCTGACAGTCTTGGGAACTGGTTGAACCAAACCAGATTCCCTCTCACTCCATATCTCCATGCTACTAGCCCCACTGCATGGTACCCTCTCTCCTGCCCTTGCAGTGGTGGCCAAGAGCGGTTCTGTTTCCCTCTCTTTTGCACCATTATAGTTAGGCATTTTCCTTGGTTTCGACTGTTTTGCTTCACATTGTATCCACGAAAGACCACCATATCTGTGTTCTCTGCCCCGATCCTCAAATTCCTGAGCTGTTTCTGCTGTTATCCCAGCAAGTTCTGTCCCTCTTGCTGTTTGGAGACTTGTCTCTTAATAGTGTTATTGTAATTATATCTCTTTAAAATAAATCATTGTGAAATCCTTAATGAATTCAGAGCTACGGCATGCAACCCTTGATCTGAAGTGGTCTCTACCAGAGATAACAATGGCATGGGAACTGATTCGGAGAAAACTCCAGGAACAAACTTGCCAACAAAGTTTTAAGTTGACAAGCAGCTATTCTTTATTGCGGCGCCAGGAGACAGGAGGGATAGCTCCTCCTGACGTATGTCACCGTATTGTTACACAAGCTGTCCTTATATAGCCGCCGGGCATACGTACATATTCATGAGACTACATATGGATTGCATCATTTTCCAGAGAGTTCCCCGCATGCGTACAAAAATGTGGTGGTGGTCTTTGGGGGTCATTTACTTCTTCCAACAGTCTTCCTCACTGCTGGCAGCCTCTGAAGCACACGCAGTAGGTGTTTATACCAGCTTAGTTGGTTCGTTAACACCATAGACATAACAATCATAGAATCATAGAATAGTTAGGGCTGGAAAGGACCTTAAGATCATCTAGTTCCAACCCCCCTGCCATGGACAGGGACACCTCCCACTAAACCATGCCACCCAAGGCTCTGTCCATCCTGTCCTTCTACTTATCAGTTAGTTTAACTGCAGCCCATCCTGGACCCCTGCCATTCCAGATACTCCTTATCCTTACATACTGTTCTTCTAGCCTGTTTTTCTTACACTCATTTTGTACTAAGGTCATAAAGGCCTAAAACTACAAGGGTTTATCTTATACATGAATTCTCAGTATGATCTCTAGCTGTACTCTTATTTTTTTTCTCTGTGAATCATGCACCTCAGTAATTTTCCATTGCTACTGTTACAAAGCCTTCAAACTTAACATTACTTAAAATTGATTCTAAAGGTTTATATATTTCATTTTAGGATTTTGTGCCCCCCTTGTCTCAGAACTCAGCAGAATACTGAAGAATTAGAGAAAAAGAGGGTTTGGGACCTGGAGAGCCATGCCATCTAGCCAGGGCAGGCCTTTGGCTACCTCCCACATGCAAGGTTTGCCTGTGCTTCAAAACTGTCCCCATTGAAGACACCTTTTTGTAGCTCTGCCTTTAGAGCTGTGCTGTGTCAATTCAGAAGGTCTCAGCACAGACAGTCCCTGGCATAGCAGGGCTGGACAGTGCAGGTCAGAGGCCAAAAATTAAACAACACTCCTTGTTCTGAGCAGTGAATTATGAAATACACGTTCCTCATGGGGCACTGGGAGTTGCTAAATGAGTTCTGATAGTCTCCATAGCAATGGAAAAGCATACTAAGAAGAGAAACCACAGAGAAGATATATGCCAGAGATATGTCTCCTTGACAACAACCGAGGCATAGGACTGAGCTGCCTAGAGAAGCTAAAGCTGGATCCTCATGTCCTCCTCTTCTGAAGTGACTCAGGACATCAGAAGGGGCAACTCTAAATAAAAGCAACAAGCACTAAGATGAGAACAAATGGAACCAGGAACATCAGGAATGAAACTACCACTCATTTACATGAACTGGAAATATATGCCTGGGTATATCAGTTCCTTTGCCTACCTGTATGAATTATATATGAGTTTTATATAGTCACATGCTGCAAAATCAAGTATCCAAAAATTATCAAGCTTACTGTAGGCCATGCAGTGGTCTCCCATCCTCCAGTTTCTCTGCCTTATGAGATACTCCTTAATAGCATGGCCAAGGGAGATTTTTCTTACAGGACCCCTGCGTTATTCAGCACACTAGGCAAATGATGCTTACTGAATTGGTGAGTCAATATTTTGTCTTTTCCTTGTAGTTCAATAGCTTGCCTTAGGCCTTCTTTATTTCATCCTATGCAAACGCATTCACCAAGACAGAATAAATTCCCTCATGACTATTTCTGCAGCAGTTATTATAGCAACAAGGTTAAATGCTACCAAACTGGAACAACGCTAAAAATACTAGCAAAAAAATAATCTGCAGTGACAAAGGCAAAAAAGCAGGAAGAAACGAGCCAAAACTGTTCTACAGCTGTGCCACTTACCAGCAAGCCTGCAGCACTCCAGTGGCCAGCTAATCCAGCTGTTACTTTTGCTCTCATTTCCCTTTCTGTTTACCCAGATTTGGTAAGTTTTTCCAGCTCAGAGTACCCAAAGGCCCCTCTCACATCCCCTTTGCTGAGCCCTCAGCCTCTCCAGGGAGAGATCGAGTTGGCTGTGTGCTCTGTAAAGGAATTACGATACTTGGGTGGGTCTAAAAATATATAATTAATAAGTAATACCAAAACAAACAGGGCATCATTCAACTTAGTGCTGGGTTCTCCCAATGAACTTTGGCACTGAGAGCAGATACTGCTGTACAGACTTGGGATTATAATTTAAAAACAAAGTGTAGGGCCCTGGTTTATTTTTCAGTCAGGTGCTGAGTATTAAGCAAAGTCCATACCATGGTTTGTTGTGTATGGTGAAGACAAAGCATGGTAATTTTCAGGCACAGAGAGTACTGCAAAGTGGGATGTTCTGGCACTTTTGTATTAAATAAAAATCATAACTGAGTTGGTTGAGGTTTTATTGAAATTAAACCTTATTGTTTTCTCCATCTTGCTTATAATGAAAGGAAGTAATTGGTCTTTGATTGTTTAGGTGATTTAAATTTGATTCCATTGTTATTCGCTACTTCAGTTAATAGCTGAAGGATGCAAATCTCCCTGGACAGTTGAATAGCTCATGCAATGTTCCTCCTCCCTCCCTCAAAACTGACTCTTCCCTGCCTTGGAGTTCCCAGTATTTCCTAGAAACCAGGAGGAATGATGAATTTGCATCAGTGTTGGCAAAGGCTGCTTTTACCATTTGCTACCTGCAATCAGCTTATAAAAAGTAAAGAAAAAGAAGAAAAAAGGGAAACCACTGTCCTAGCAGGCTCTAGTCTGGAAGTGACAGGTTCCCAAGACAGGAGGCTTCCTTTATGTCAGCTGCTGCTGAATTCTGGCAGGTCACCTGGACCACAGTTTGCCGCTTTTAAGAGGGAAAAGGCCACCAAGGCATGAGAATGAATTCCTTGGGAGCTGGGGCTCACACTATAGATGTAACTGCTGATAGTGTGAAGTACTATCATATCAACTTTGGGTTCATCCAACACATCCTCTGCTGGCAATTATAATTTCCTTTAACCTTTATAAACACCTTTTTCATTTTCTACAGAAATAAAGCGGATTTGCTTTGTAGTTAGCCCAAAGCTGCACACACTGCCCCGGCTCCCCGAGGAAGTTTTTCTTCCAGAGGCCATGATGTCATCAGTGACTTGGACCTGGCTATCCTGGACACTGTGTGCAGATCCTTGTGTGCCAAATGAAAAAGAACAGTGGCAAAACATTTCTCAGACTGCCAGCAAGACAGACTGTGTTGTGCGAGGTGCCTGCCTGCGAAGCCAATTAAATACACAGCACCTGAGAGCTTCAAACTGTGTTCAGCATGAGAGCACAAACCCGGCAAATGGGCAAGTCCCAGGAAAGAAAACACTTCATAAAAATACGAGAGATTTCCTTAATGCCTTTTATCTGTGTGTGCAAAGCTGACAGTCCTCATAAGCCCTGGAATAGATCTTGTTCACATTGTGTGAGTAATACCATTTGTCTTGTGGCAAGAAATGATTCTGTGTCTGCTTCAATTTAACCTTGCAGAGCTCCAACCCGGAATTTCTCTCACTGTTACTGCAGTGCAGCCACCTCTGAAGCAGGGAGCAGTAGCCTGAAGTACAGCTCAACGATTCCTCCTGGCAAACACACCTTTACCATTCCAGGCAATGGGGGTTGCTCAGATGCTTCAGAGGTCAAATATTCCCCATGAAGTTAGGGATATCTATACAAAAAGATCCATATGGTCCAGTCTGATGCAGCAACAGGGGTTGAATGTCAGCTTGACTTCAGCTGAGCTACAGGTTAGCAGGACCAAGAGGATGTAGGTCAGGAACCCTAACATTAGCACACAGAAACTGCCTTTGCCTTCACTTTCTTACTAGGAGTTTTTTTTTCTTTAACTGAAACAGGAGATATAAAAATAGAACACAAACAAATCAACAATGAACTCAGCATAAAAGAAAGCTTTCACGAGCATCCCAACCTCCAGTTTTGTAAGGAATCGATACTTATTCTGTACCAGATGTGGCAAGTATAACAGTAGCATTAAATGCCACTCAGGATGTTATTAAGCTGTCACATAAGAAAGGAAATTGGAATACAATTGCTATGAATGCTGTTAGGCCACAGAAAGATATCAGCCACATGCAGAAAGATTTTCACTTATGATCAAGGCCTGCGGTAAGAGAGAGAGAGCACGCAGCGCTTTTCACTTAGCAAAGTGAAGGAATTGCACAGGACTTTTAGCCAAAGGAACATCCCATCCCTGGAAGTCAGGCTCTCCCCTGTAGGATCCCCTAACAGGGAATTTGTCCCCATACCTCTTAACACAAGTACTTCACTCTTCTGAATGACATCTCCATAAATTGCTTTAATATATATCAGATGTATTTTTTACTCTAAGCTGAAACAAAATCATAGTGCTGCAGTGCTGTGCTTGAGCTCTGTAATACTGTCTTGGCTGCATCCATTTGAAACACAGCTGGATCCAGATTTTGGAAACTGTTCAGGTCTTTCTAAAAAGCCTAGCTGAAAGCCTTGGAGTAGACATCTCTTGTCCAACATGTGCAGTTTCCAGTTTGAGGACATGCCCTATCACAGAAAGAGTGCAAGCTTGAATAGCTTATGGTGAGATGGTGAGAAATGTGAAACGAAAAACAGAGTAGGAAAGCAAATGAGCAGAGGCAAGTCAATACACTGCCTGACAAATACAGAAGTGTTTTTCAAAGTCATGGTAGCTGAAGGTAAAAAAAAAAAACCCCAAGTATTTTTTTACAGATGCGATCAACAAAGTTCCTACCTGACACAAATTCATTGCAGCAGTGGAACGATCCAAGGGCTGAAGCAGGGACTGGGAAGTTACAGGGGATGACTTTTGACAGATAAAAGTTTCTTCTTCTTCCCCAGGAAAGCCAGAACAACAGCACTGCACACCCCAAGGACTGCTCCTCATGCTGGAGGTTGCAGCACTGACCAGCCTGGGGACCATACTCCTATTGAATTCCACTAATTCAGCATCTCTACCATGTATTTGTCACCTTCCTTTACCCAATTCTGGCTCTTGCTCTAGGACAATGGTCCTCTGTTCCCAGCTCATGACCCACAGCTGAGACTCAGGGTGGATACAGGTGGGACTGGTGCCCCTCTCTCTGGAGGGGGTCAGCTGGGAATATTCAGGATTAATTCAGCAGAAAAATGTATTTAGGATGTCTAGGAAAGATCAGAAGAAAACAGCTGTGCTATTATTTTATCTGGCTCTTTTAGAAACCTTTCCTGACTCACTATGTTTCTATGGGTTTAAAAGCCAAGTCCTCCTTTTTCACCTCCTAAAACACCTCCTCGGTACCTTTTGTGGGGTGGCAGGGATGAGAACTGAAAGATCTCTCTGATGGGTGGAGGAGGAGATAAAAGTTGTCAGAGCTCACCTGACTGCCTTCTGCTGGGCAGACTGTAAAATCACATCCCTTTACAGAACCCTTTTTTGTAAAGCACAGTAGCAATATCCTGCAATATGTGCATGTGATGAGGGAAGAGCAGGAGAGGGCAGTGGAGACCTCAGCACCAGGTGTCTTCTAGGTGAAACAGTCGTGTCCCTGTGCCTACCCTGGCCAGGGTGACCCAGTGCTGGTCTATGCTTGCATACAAAACATGGCCAGTGTCAGAAAGTAAAAGGAAAACAAAACCAGTGATGAAACCGTTAACCAACTTCCTTTGGTTCTGAAGTGGAGTCAAAGCAAAGTTAGATTGTACCTCTGCTGTCACAGTTTTGTGTCCCTGCTGTCACCCCAGCACATAGCATATTTGCCCCAGCTCATCCATCAAGACTCCAGCTTGTGAGTGTAAGACCTGAGCCCACAGTTTTCCCCAATCCGCAGAGAAAGCCAGGAGCTGGAAGGGCACTGAAACATCCCAGCCCACACATGCAGGGATATCACATCCCACTGCCCATCAGCTGAGAAGGTGTGAAACACTGGTGCTGGCAGGGTTTGAACAGGAGCAGAAAGTCCTGCACTCTCCCCTCTAGCCCACTGTCCTACAGCCTGTGCATACAGAGGGGGAGCACAGGCAGCTTTCAAGGAACAAGTTTCTATATATCAGGACCTGGATGACAGATCCTAAACTCTCATCTAAGAAGGGCTCATCACTTCAACCTCCCCTCACCTTTTTCTTGCCTCCCAGTCTTCCCTCATCAGCTTTTTCTTACTCTCTCCACCTCTGTCTCCTCCTTCACACAGCCTCAACCACACAAATCAAGGCTTCTTTTGATTTAGACCTCTTCTGCTTTGTGTTTTTCTCATCTCCCCTTTATTCTTGCTCCTTTCCTTTTCCCCTCACACTCAGATACTGCACCCTGGTTTTGTTCCTGGGTGCAGTCCATGACCCTATAGGTTACAGACGTTAGGCAAGCACATTTCTAGAAACATCTCCAGTGCCTAAAAGCAACAAGTGGTCAACTGTGGGAAAAGCTTGCCATGGACCAGCAGGGTCATCTGCTAGTTGCCACCCACAGGTACTATTACAGACCAAGCTGGTGATCCCAAACCTGAATTTGGGTTTCTTACGATGTCAGGAAGTCTGGATGAGGCTGTCACCCCATCTCGCTATGTGGGGTGGATCTCAGTACCTCTGTGGGGCGCTGGGGCCCCCGTGATCCCTCCTGCCTGCAGCTGCAGAGAGCCACGACTCCTTCAGCCATGCCAGTGCAATTCTTACTGTCATCAGCAGATGGCCAAATATTACCACACATTTATAACATTTACATCAAAAAGGCCACATAATTGGGTAGAAAACGCCTTTCCTTGCCAGGAGCATTTATTTATAAAATGGCATATGTACATTTGGCATTGACCTTTCTATATGCAATATTACCAAATGTGTGACAAATGTTAACGCTCATTTCCTTTCCCACTCTTGACATACTTGCCAAAGTAAAAAGCATCAAGCAAACAAGTAGCAGGATAAAGCTCTGCCCTTAAACACCTAAATAGTATTTCTTATCTCAAATTCAATTTACAATAAAGAAGAACCCAAGACCTAGACCGGACTGCAACAAAGCCAGTGCCAGCAGCAGCTGGCAGCAGGTGGCAGAGTGAAGGCACTGTCACACCGAGCGAGAGGCAACTGGAATTTGAATGCAGAAAGTGTTTGACTAAAAGTATTTGGAGGCCTGGTGAGGGCAGGTTTTGCAACCGCACGGTTTTATAGCTTTAGCTGTTTTGAAACGAAGCAAAGCACACAGATCTGCTCTCACGCTGCCTCACCCGGGCAAAGGAGCTTCAACTCCATGCTTTAATGTTGCATAATGTCTGAAAGTGATCGATACAGGCGCAAGCACTGACACGACTAATAGAAGCAAAAAGCCAAAGAATAACCTTTCCAGCATCACCTCGGGGCATGCCTGTGCAGACAGTTGAGCGCACACTGGTCTGATTCAGCCAAGACACGTGCCAGACAGTGGAAATGAGACGGCTGTATTTGCTGAGGAACAGGAGCACAGGCACTGCGGGACTTGATTCTCCGTTGCCTTTCTGGGACCATGACAGAAACACACACCTGTATTTTACTGCTGGACCCAGAGCTGGTCAGGAAAAACCAGCTTAGTAACTGGCTCTCCATTCTTCACTGTGCATAGGTTAAAGAAGAACAAGTGAGAGGAAACAGCTCCATCACTCAAGCATGCTTTAAGAGAACAGTTTTTCTAAATGCTGAGTTTCCAGTCGCTCAGGAATTGCCATTTAATCTGTAAGTGATTAAAGATTACTCCAGCTTGGCAACCACAGCCAGACCCAAACTCCTCCTCTCTTGTGCAGTACTGTATTTTACTTTTCCTCAAACTGTTTGAGCTCTGTTCCAGTTTGCCAGCTAGCTGGATACTAGCACAGGCCACCAGGAAGGCCTTTGGTGTCACTGTCACCTGCAGGAAGGACATGACTGCCCCGTTCCCATACCTTGCTTAATTGGCTGACATCTATCACGAGTGGTGGCCCATAACTCTCAGTTGCATGAAGGATGTAGGAGGGCTTTCTAAAAATGCATAATCTGTGAATCAAGCTGGCAGAGAAGGCTGAAATCATACTTGATTTCTGCCTTTCATGCTAAATCAGTAAGACTACAGGTATGCATGCAGGGTGTTCATGCTGGAATCCAGTGCTCCCACCTCTTATCCCTACCCACTGTCTAGGAGAGGTGGAGATGCTCCAGATGAGATCCTGGGCATAATACACACAGTAGCATAACCTACCCTGGATTGAACAGGGGATGATATCCAGAGATCACTTCCCTTGAGCAGGAATCTGATCCCTGGTTTGAATGCTGCAGGATTTCTCCTGACAGCTTCTGACATGCAACAGGAACCCTCTTCTGCCAGCAACATTCATGCCATAGTGCCTGATGGAGACCTTCTGCCTCACAGTGTTACTCCTGAAATAACACCTGTCCTTGCAGTGACATGGTCCTCCCTGATAACCCGGCAGTGGGTTATTGAGGAGATCCCAGACCTCCATTCACCTTCCCGATACCTCCTTTGCCCGTGCTCAGAGACCTGTGGCTCTGCATCACCCCTCTCCAGCTTGAATGCACTCCTGGACATAACTAGTCATACATGATGAGAGATGCAAGTGCAGGAACAGGAGCTACAGTATGTCCCTGAAGGTCCTGGGCAGACAGGAATAAGATGGGTCCCAGTGGGCACACACAGCCTCGGCCTGATTTTTCAGGGTTATCAGATTATGCCCAGTTTCCCACTTTGTGCAATCTCCAGCTTTGCTCCATGTCTACATGCAAGCTTTTGATCGCTCTTCAGGGATATTATTTGTACTACCCTGGAATTTGAATAGGATTAAAGGTGCTAATGAAGAGCTGCTGAGGAAGTTCTTGATCTACCCCTCTCCCAAAAAAAGCGCACTGAGGGCCAGACTATGGTCAAGGATAGCATTAAGGTGGTGGATGTCTCTTTCTGCCTGTCCACAAGATCCCCTCTCTTTGCCACCTGATCTCCAAGGCCTGTCTGTCCCTTTATGTAGGCTCCTCAGAGCAGACCCTTGACTGAGCCACGCAGGCTGTCCCTCTGCATGGTGGCCATCCCAGAGGCACTGTCCAGCACTACGACTGAGCAAGGCCATCCCTGAACAGAGGCTGAAGGACAACTTTGCTGTCTAAATAACCTTTTGTAGTAGCTCCTAGGAGGAGCTGCAATGCTCTGACTTTGGGAGGCTGCAGGGGTCTCCATTTGCAGACATCACTTTGCCAGCAGCTGGGACATGTTTACAATTGTGCACCAGCTTGGGCTCCTGCCATTCTGGGAACCAGTCCCTTAAAGTCCTGTTCGTGTATTGTATTTGTACCTACAGTAACTCATTTCAGGATTTTCCAGCTTTAAAAGGAGCCTATCAGTGCATGGAGATTTAAGGCTTTTTTTCTTCAGCTTCATGTATTTATAAAGTTACCTGTGGCTCAGCAATCTGATTTAATCAAATTGAGCAGATATAAGTACTAAACTTTTCAATTTCAGAAAATAACTTCCTTTGTCTTCCAAGAGCTCTAATTCGGACTGAGTGCATCACTGACTTAACAGCAAACATAATTCCACCAGTGATCCTGGTAAACAGTTTTAGAAATATGCAATTCTATATATATGTCAGAGAAATCAGATCATCTGAAAGTAAAATGGCTCACTGAAGAATAAACAAAACATCATGCCAATCTTTTGTGCACCATGTTTTCTTGGCTGCAGGCTGGGGAGTGCCACAGAGGTGTATTTTGAACCTGAATCCCATTTTTGATGCTTGTTCCCAAAATGAACCCAGAGGGAAGGGGTCCTCTGTGCCGGAGGGATGAGCCCAGGACAGCGTGCAGGCAGCTCCCGGAGGCCAGTGCAGGTTGTCACTACTGCACACAGGGGAGATCTGCTGTTGGGGCAGAAGCCCCTTGTCTCCAGCCCCACAGACCCAAGAGCTGCCAGGGTTTTGGGCAGCTACCGCGTGGAAGCCACAAGGTAATCTCTGCACGTGTGCATTAATAACCGCCTGCTCCCATCCAAATCACGCCCTGCCAGGCGGCTGCTAAGCAACTAAACCCTGGTGAGGAGGAACTTTTGAGATAATGCTAAAAATAGTCCCCAGCAGGCGAGACGGAGCGAGCAGCCGTAGCGGTGACGTCAAGTTTCTTACTGCTGCCCTCCCTGCCATCATTCACAGCCTTCCATGGCCAGGGGAGCTCCTCTGGGTCTCCCCAGGGATCATCATCACAGCAGGGATCACATTGCTGGTGGTCCTCAATGTGCCTGTGATCAAAGCTGGGGCCAGCCTCCCAGCAGCAACCCTGGCTATCAGCCCTGTGGGGAGGCTGCAGGGCATTGGGATGGCCTTCCCCTGCCCTGCCCTTGCTGGATCCTCATCCGACATAGAAGGGAATGGAAAGAAGCCCCTGAGCAAATCTAGTGTTAAAAGGTGAAATTTGATTAAACTGACAAAGTCATGGGCACGATTGGAAATGACAAATAACAGCTACAAGTCTGGTATCAATGAGGGGCAGAAAATGCATGTACCTCTCTTTCCAGTCTGTTTTCAGCAACTGAAATCACTTCTGTAGCTTCCCTGTACTAAACTCAGTTTGTATCCGTCTTTACACAGGGATGGAAGAGAAGATAAGCCAAAACACAAGAAAAGGTGTCCATATCCTTTATGCAGCATTGTTTCCGAGTCCATAAGAGAGAGGAATGGCAGTTCCCTTGACCACATCAAGGAAAATATCAGGTTGAAAAGAGCCCCCTGACTCCCTTTCCCCAGGGATATTTTGGCCCAGGTCTGCTCATGCAGAGCCCCGTGCTGACCATCCCGGGCTCCAGGAGGGCTGGGGTGGGATGAAGGGTGCCTGCTCCCCCTGAGAGCTGTGGGCAGGGAGGGGTGTGTTACTTACAGGTCTTGAACAACAGCCTCCTCCACCTCCTGGCAACACAAGCCACAGGAACAGGAAAGTCCAGGCAGATGAGCATGTAAGGATGGCTGTTGCTTTAGATCCTGCATCTGAGGGTTGTGCTTTGCTCCTCAAAATACCACTTTCTTTCAAAAGAGTGGCCCAAGACCACGGGGAACTGACAAACAAAGCTGCTTGAGTAGAAAAACAGCAGCAAGAGCCCCCCCTGTTCAAACCAGCTGAGGAGCAACCCAGCAATCAGCAGGGCCCCGTGACACCCACGTAGGGATGACTGTGGGGACTGGGATAAGCTTAACTCAGTGTCTCTGGTAACCCAGGCAAGCACCTTTAGCATGCTTTCTCCAACCTCATCTCTTCTGGTTTCGAGCAGCATAAAAAGCCCATGGTACCAACCTTGTAAACCTCTGCACCAGATCCCACAGCACTTCCCTTGGAGGTACCCATGATAGCGTTTCCCCTTAAGCTGCTGTTAACGACCCCAGGGGTGCAGCTTTCACATCAGGTGATGCGTCCACACACATGATGTAAGTCTGCTCTTTTGGTTACCCTAAATAAGCCCCAGTGAGGAGGCAGTGAGGTCTGAAGAGCAGCAGGCAGCTCTCAGACTCTCCTGGCCGGTACTCACTCTTTCCAGGGCTTTCCTTCCTGCACACACAAATGTACTCAAGTGGAGAAAGAGCAGAGCTAGAAACCAAAGTGTCAAGTTCACTGCAGAGGAAATGGCCTCTCTGCAGCTGGGGAGAGGGCCATAAATTTCCCAGCAAGCGTAAGCAGGGACGTGGGTGTGCACATATGTCTTCCAAATACCAATGTCGTTTTCTGTGGGAGTAGAAGCTAATTGATCTTTAACATGCAGCACTTAATTTCAATGCCTTTTATACATCAACACTACTAGTGAAACAAATACCAGATTTTACTAAAATGAGTATGTGTCAACACGTTGATGACTCACATGCCCAGATACAAAGGGAGACTGAATTACTCAGAAGGATTCTGCTTCAGCTCTTTTTAGCCAGCATCGATAGAAATACCCCCGTTGGAAATCCTGGTGTGTCCTGGGTCTTGCCCTGAAGCTGAGGTCTTAGTGCATTTGGAAAGAGATTTCCAAGTGATAAATACTGCACATGTTGGCTGCACACGTGGCAAATAAAACATCAAGGAAGCAGTCACCACTAAACATTTCTACAGACCCAAATGGAGAGGGTTCAACCAAAGTTGTAAGCCTGTGAATATTTGACAGCAGGTTTTTCATTAACCTTCCAAGGCCATCCCTGGAAGCCTGAAGCATGATGAAGCATGATGGCAATGTGTCAGTGTGATGAATGCTGGGAAAGTGGAGCTGCCCTGGGGCCCATGGATGCCCAGCCTGTGGTTGCACAACTTCACATATACTTGCTGGTGCTCTTTACGTCTTTCTTGGACTGAATTATCATTAAAGAGCTGAGGGTTTGATACCTCACAGCTGTGAAGTATAAAGAAAGACCTTTAGAGATATCTTGCACCATAAATGTACTTGTCTGTGCTGGTTTACATCTAAGTGATAAATGAAGCCCAAGACACTTGAAAGAGGTTCTTAATCTTTGAAAAGCAAACCAAAACCAATAATCCTTTGTAGTTTTATTATTCCATCCATCCAATTTCTTTTGCTCTGCTTCCAAAAGCCTTTGTGGCAGATGGGCCGTCTCCAGTTCCCAGCCCAGCGGTGTTTGCTGGTGAGGTTCATTGCACAGCACTGTGGGCAGAGGCACTGGCACTGAGGAGAAGTGGGTTGAGGAGAGGGCTGTGGAGGGACAGCCTCAGATTCAGCAGGAGGTGTCTGGACCCTCAAAGCATCTCTCTTCCTAACTGTAGTTGCTTGCTACTGCAAAAACTCTCCCAGGCACCACAGCCAGCAGCAGGGTTCAGTTTCTCCTGGAGGAGCATGGATGCTCTTTCCAGGAGGTATCACAGTCCCGAGCCACCTCTGAACTGTCTGAGCACCAGTAACACTCAGCAAAACCTTCAGCAGTTTTGGATTTTCTGGTTTCTGTTCCGAAACACCTTTCCCTGCCATGGCCCTGGCTCATCCCAGGTAGCCAGAAGGCCACTTCTGGTCTACTCTACTATCAACATTTCAAGGAACACAGGAAGAGATTTAAGCTCTCAACTTATGGGATGTTTTAAAAAAGTCCTCAAATCAGCCTGGACCTCTGCATTCCTGCCAAGTTATCCGCACCAAACTAACCTCAGACCTAAGCAGGTTTGCAAGCCTTCTCCCTTAAGGCTAATCCTGACAAAAGCTCAGATCTAAACCAGAAAACTCAGGTTAACCTTAAGCTTCTAGTGGATACAGCTCCACAAATCATCTCTCATCTCCTGAGAAATCTCCTTGCAGAGCTTTGGTGGCTCTTGCAAGTCCCAGGCATCCACTCCAACCTACAGCCATCCACAGCTCTCTGTAGACCCAAACCCAGCTAACAAAGACCTACCACCATCACAACTCCACAGTGAGGTGGGAGGATGCCACAAAGCCATGAGCCTGTTACTGTGCTTTATTTTCCCCTCTCAGCTCCACCATGAAGTCTCTTCAATAATGTTTTTATGGCTCCATCAATCTTGTTTAAACTTCAGCACAAATAAATTGCAGCATATTCACAATCCCATCACAGTGCTCTGACTCACCCAGTCCCAGCAGACATCATATATTAAATTGATTTTGGAATGTATTCCAAAGAAATTTTTTCCGCTTCTTCAGCTAACTCCCCACGTTAGGGAAAGCAGTGCAGGATATACCCACCCCATGTCCCTGTGGGTCTGGTTGCAGTGTTTAATATTGCAATGAACTCCTCCCTCGCCCCTGCTCTGACTTGGACTTATCCAGTCTGGAGTCCCTTAGGGTGCACCTGCTGCAAGTGAAGCCTTATTTATGGGCCAAGGTCTCTTCAGGGGTATACCTGCTGCAGCACAGGCTCAGCTACAGCCACAAGTGGTGGATAAACACCTTACTTTGAGGTGTAGCTGCTCCAGTATGACATTATCCATGAGCCACAATGCTCAGAGATATACCTGCTCCAGTGAGCCCTTACCTACAGCCACAGCCCCTTCAGAAGTAAACCTGCTCCAACAGGGCCTTACCCATGGCCGCAGTCCCTCCAGGGGTGCCCTGCTCTGTTGTGGGGTTATCCACAGCCAAACACTTTGAGGTGCTCCAGCATGACCTCACGCACAGCCACAGATGCTTTGAGATGCACCTTCAGTGTGGACTTATCCTCTGGCCACAAGCCCTTCAGAGGTACGCCTGCGGCAGCACAGGCATAACCACGGGCACAGATGCTTTGGGATGTCCTGCTCCCACATGGGCTCATCCACAGGTCCAGTCCCTTCAGCTTGAGTTCACACTGTAGTTCCAACCTGTCCACTACAGAAGGGATGCCCTGGCTGTCTGCCAGCCCAAGCACGTGGCCATTCCTGTTATCAGAATGTTCCCAGGCACAGCACAGTAAGATGATAAGCAGTGCAGCACTACAGCAAACAATCTAAGTGAAAAGCAGCCACTAGTGAGCACTGGATTGTAATATCCAGTAAGGCAAGCAAGCCCCATGGCAAACACAGAAGCTTGGCAATTGAAAGCTAAACAGCAGTAACAGCTATAAACTCTACCTAGCACATTCCAATCAAACCTGTCATTATCTTGAACCCTTCAAGCCCCATGTTGGGCGTCAAAAGGGCTGCTGTGGTTTAACCCCAGCCAACAACTCAGCCTCACACAGACACTCATTCACCCCTCCATTGGGATGGGGAAGAGAATCAGAAGAGTAAAAGTGAGAAAACTTGTGGGTTGAGATACAGACAGTTTAATAGGTAAAGCACAAGCCACGCACACAAGCAAAACTACACAAGAAATCCATTCACCACTTCCCATGGTCAGGCAGGTGTTCAGCCATCTCCGGGAAAGCAGGGCTCCATCACACATAATGGTGACTTGGGAACACAAATGCCATTACTCTGAACATCCCACTCTTCCTTCTTCTTCCCTGAGCTCTATATACTGAGCATAACATCACGGGGTATGGGATATCCCTGAGGTCGGTCGGAATCAGCTATCCTGGCTGTGTCCCCTCCTTGTGCTCCCCCAGCCTCCTTGCTGGTGGGGTGAGAAGCAGAAAAGGCCTTGACTCTCTGTAGGCACTGCTCAATGGGAAGTGAAACACCCCTGGTTTATCACCAGTGTTTCCAGCACAAATCCAAAACACAGCCGCATACTGGCTACTGTGAAGAAAAATAACAATCCCAGCCAAAACCAGCACACAGGAGAACTTTCATTACCTGGTGATTAGTCTCATTAGGACTCGGCTCATGAATAATGGAAGTCACCACCTCCTCCCCCTCTTGGCTCAGGGGAGAAAACTTTTACTGGGATGGGGAAAATCTCCTTCTCCTGCCCAGGATGTGGATCCCTCATCAGATGCAGGAACAAATTCTGCAGGTTGTTACACATGGAGGAACGCTTATAAATTAAATGAACTTCAGATTTGCTCTGGTGTCACTCAGAGCACAGTTAACCCCACAGACTAAACCGTTTACCAACTTGGTGGAAAAAAAGTGCCTTTTCCTGCTAATTCTGCCCCATCCAGTGGACCCAGCTTTGGATACTCCTCTGAGAAGAGTGCACGATTGAGGAAATAAGGGCCTGGGGTAACCAGGGCACCTGCTTGAGACAAAAGTTTCTGTGCTGCTTACAGTCTTTAATTAAGAACATTCAGGTTTTAGTTTTCCAGCTATCTCTGGTCCTTGTGGACTACTGCCCCCACAGAACTAGCTGAAAGCTGTTGTTTGCTCTGGGCTTGTCTCCTGGACGCAACCTTGAGGTGTATTTCAGGGTTCTGTGGGATGAAAAAAAGCCCCAAAACCCCAAACCAAACAAAACCAACCCAAACAGATAAAACCGCCCAAACCCCAGTGTTGTTATTTTCCCAAATCCTCCTATTGTGTCCTGCTTTGCTTTCCCGCAGCAGCAAGTGAGGCTGTGGGCCATATCACCCCAGAGACTGGGTGGTTGTGAGCCCCCCTTCCTTCAGAGCCAGGGGATTAATTACCTGCAGCCTGTTCAGCACTGCACCAGTGCATGGAGATGTCGGTGCCAAATAGGCTTCCAAATAAATAAATGGTGCTTAAACTGAATTAGTGTTGGACTTACTGGCTGACGGGATAATTAGCTGTCCCACACAGCTTATTAGCAAATTCCTGAAGCTGTAGTAACCATCAGACCACAGGCATACCAAACTCCTTACTAATTCAGCTTTGCTGCATGTCTCCTCTGCCTCCTCTTATTAAGTATCCTTATCTCCTTTGAGCAAAGCTTGTGCAGGAACAGGAAACACCTTCCTATTTAACTGCTTCTGCTCTGGAGTGGTTTCCAATCAGTGGCCATCAGCATCAGCTTCGGATGCAGAACTCTGGTTAATCTAATCTGCCCAGCTGGTCGATTAATATCTGTGAGGTGGGTGTTCAAGGGAGGATGCCTTTGGAGACTGACAGCACTAATAGCAATGATTATGCAGGCTCACGCTTTCCCCATCCCGTTGCTCTGTGTGCAGGGAGCCACCTGGGCAGCAGAGAAGCTTCTCTTCTCCTCAAAGCCTGACCTGAGCAGCCAGGGCTTTTAGCTCTGCTCCTTTAACTTCAACTGCATTTCCATTCCCAAGCAAGAAGCAGAGAAGAGCTGTGGCTACAGGGATTTCCAAGGCAAAGGGCATCTCTCTTGACCTTGTAAAGCTTCTGAAATGCTTCCCTCTGTAGCAAACTGTGCTCAATCATCCCAGGTCCTGCTAGCTGTTTCATTGTTTTTGCTGATGGGTATGTACCTGCACCCCAAGGACTGTCAGTCTGCTCCAGGCTTAGACTGACCTTTTGCTAAGCTGCACTGGTCAAGCCTGCAAAATGGCTCTAAGTACTGAGGCTTTCCTACTAAATCACATCAGGCTGCTCAGCAAAAGCTGCTCGGTTACATCCACCTCCTGCAGCTTTCCTGGAGAAATCCAGGTATTCCCCAGTCCCTGGCTGAGCGCATGTTCAGGGCTGGAAGAGAGGGCTTGCGTGACCCATGGAGCCTTGGCACTGTCCCAGGATACTTTCCTTGCCTCGCCAAGCACCATGCTGGCCCTCCTGGAGCCACCACGAGTAGGTTTGGGGTGGGCAGTGCTAGTTTTGGCAGAGCAGGTGCTGAGCGGTGCCTCCTACATGCAGGGCCATGGCGAGCCCTAGGAACTGATCATGGAATCACAGAATTGTTTAGGTTGGAAAAGACCTTTAGGATCATAGAATCATAGAATAGTTAGGGCTGGAAAGGACCTGAAGATCAGCTAGTTCCAACCCCCCTGCCAGGGGCAGGGACACCTCCCACGAAACCATGCTACCCAAGGCTATGTCCAGCCCAGCCTTGAACACCGCCAGTGACGGAGCATTTACAACTTCCCTGGGCAACCCATTCCAGTGCCTCACCACCCTTACAGTAAAGAATTTCTTCCTCATATCCAATCTAAACCTCCCCTGTTTAAGTTTGAACCCGTTACCCCTTGTCCTCTCACCACAGTCCCTCATGAAGTGTCCCTCCCCAGCATCCTTATAGGCCCCCTTCAGATATTGGAAGGCTGCTAGGAGGTCTCCACACAGCCTTCTCTTCTCCAGGCTGAACAGCCCCAACTTACTCATCCTATCTTCATACGGGAGGTGCTGCAGTCCCCTGATCATCCTCGTAGCCCTCCTCTGGACTTGTTCCAACAGTTCCATGTCCTTTTTATGTTGAGGACACCAGAACTGCACACAAGACTCCAAGTGAGGTCTCACGAGAGCAGAGTAGAGGGGCAGGATCACCTCCCTCGACCTGCTGGTCACGCTCCTTTTGATGCAGCCCACGATACGGTTGGCTTTCTGGATCATTGAGTCTAACTGTTAACCCAGCACTGCCAAGTTCACCAAAGTTCACCACTAAACCATGTCTCTAAGCACCACATCTAAGTGTCTTTTAGATCCCTCCAGAGATGGTGTCTAAACCACTTCCCTGGGCAGCCTGTTCCAATGCTTGACAACACTTTCAGTGAAGGAATTTTTCCTAATATCCAGTCTAAACCTCCCCAGCACAACTTGAGATTATTTCATCTTGCTCTGTCACTTGTTCCCTGGGAGAGAGACTGACCCCCCACCCCAATACAACCTCCTTTCAGGTGGCAGAGTTGGACCCTACCAGCCTTACACCAGCTCTGTATAAGTGGGTGCATGTGGGGAGCCCCATTTACAGGTCTGGGAGCATGCTCAGGAGTTTTCTTGGATCCAGACTGAGCTAGGACACCGAGGTGCCAGACTCCCCATTCCCTACCCAAAGTCAGGTCTCCATGAGGCAGGCACTCAGCTGCATGGACCAAAAGAGTGCTGTGCCATAACCCAGTTGGCCATGGCTCCCCTTCGCTTTAATCCTTACTGAGCTGGTGTAGAGTAGGGGAAACACTGGATTTGCATCCACAGGGATGCTCTGGCGGCAGCCATGGTGGCTAAAGTGAGGTACGGGGGGAAGCCTAAAACCAGACCTTTGCTTTGCTACCTCTTGCAGAGTTCCCATGTCACTATCACAATGGTACCACGACACTTAGACCCAGGGGAACTGTGTCTGTGGGATTTGCCAGGCAGGAGCATGGGGCTTCACATCTCATGGCTCTTCTTCACCAGTATCTGCTTAGACAGACTGCCCAATCTTTTGCATGGAGGGCATCCCCATCCTAGCGTGGGAGAAGGTCACTGCATCTTTTGGTACTGAAAATAAAACTTAGGGTCTCTGGCTCCTGAAACAACATTTCCATTGAGTGATTGTCATTCTTATGTCGAGGATGTCTGGGATGAGAGTCCTGCTCCTGTCAGCAGCAGAGGAAAGCAGCGGGTTTCAGCAGCCTGGGCTGTGAACCGCTGCAAGCACCATGGCAGCTGATGCTGTCTGCCCTGATGACTCACTGCTGTTGATTTGGGCAGAGACAAGAAAAACAGCCTGAAACATGCCAGTTCAACATTCTTATTGTCAGTGATGGGCTGTTAGCTTGGAGCAGGTGCCGTCCCCAACCCCCTCACCTTCTTTCAGTGCAACACCACTGAAATTTGTTTTTCTGTGGTGGAAAAGTCATGTATTGAAAGCCTTTATATTTGGGAAAGCAGCTTATGTCACTGTCAGAGACGTCACATTCAAATAGAGCACATCTGCATCAACAAAATACCTGGTTCCGTTTGACCCTGTGATCTCCCTGGCAATTTTTCTTTCTTATTTCATGGCTTCTCAAACACTGGCTTTATCACCACAGGAAGGAGTTACCTGTAGAACAAGTGCTCATGATAACTTTTTAGGGCTATTTTTGCAGGGCTGTTCTCCAAAAGCATTCACCCCAGAAGAGATGTTTAAGTCAGGGTGAGCTCCCAGGGAGCTATTTCAGGCCAGTACCATGCAGCTGCAGTCAAACCATTGGGCAGGACCATGGCCACAATGGAGCTGAATGAAGCATCCACGGCCAATGCTTCCTGGCCAGAGAAGGAATCACACAGCACAGAGCAACTCCAGTGGGGTTAAAAACATGACACTGCAGCAGGGGTGGCAGCTCGGCTCCAGCCTAGGTGGGAAACAAGCCGTCAGGTCATGCTCACTACATCCAGCCTTGGCAGCCACGAGTATTCACTTATATTTCTTCAATATTTTCCAGTTTCTTTTCCTTTTCAAAGGCAAGGGACCACAGATGAGCTATTTAGACGCACATAAATTGAAAGAAAGGCTGCCATACCCACAAATAACTTCTACAGCTCATGATACCCTGGAGCTGACATAGCACAACCCATTTCTTTTGAGAGAAATCACACTGGTGGGTTTTGTGGTGATGGATGAATGGATGGATGGAATGATTCATGCTCAGCTCTGGATGGTGCTCACCAGAAAGGAACCAGATATCCTATTTTCTGAAGTTTGTTTCTGAAACCTCTTTTGCCCCGTGCTAGCAGCTGCCATTCAATCCTGGGCAACACACATACAGTAAACACTGTATATAAAATAGAGTGCTCATGTGTTTGGTGGTTGTAAACTCCATTTTTAAACCCAGGAAGATGCTAATTACATGGCTGCAGACATCGCAGTGCACCACTAAAGCAAATAGATAAGCCTGAGACTTTCCATCAGTCAGTAATTAATTCTCCAATTTACAGAAAATTTTTATTTATTGGGCTTACACACTAAAATCAGATACTTGATAAAACATTTTGTTTGGATGCCGGTGTCCCACAGCACGGTATGCTTGCTTGGATGCTCAGCTTGGGTTGTTAGGAGCCACTACAATGTCCCCTCGGCCAGCACTGAGCATAGGTCATGGATTTCCCCTTGCACCCAGGGTCATTTCACACGGTAAAGGGAATAACACGTGGTAATGGGGATAATGGTAGAAACACACAGAGGAAACTAGGTCATAAGCAGCATTTTCCAAGCCAATACACGTTGCCCACTGTAACTCCTCTACACCTCTCCTGATTTGCATAGCCAAAAGATGGCAGCACTCTCTCACATATGTGCTGCTGCAAAAGCTCCCTCTCCCCTGCAAATGCACACGAACGTGTAGAACTTTAATCCAGTGGCCATGCACATCAGAGGGACATTGTCCTGTCTGGTCTGCTGTAGCACATCACCACACTAACTGCCACGGGGCTGCAGGGCTGTGAGCACGCAGGGCAGGGATGCTGCTGCTGCTGCTGCCTGTGTGCAGTCCCTTGCAGAGCAGCACCAGCCTTGCCCCCACCAAGCTCTGCCACGCAGGCGAGGAGCAGCAGCAATTATTTCACATCTGCCTGGTCATCCCCATCAGCATGGAGCTGATGCTGTGCTGTCCATCCAGGTGTGTGCTAGGTGTCAGTGAAAGGATTTTATCTTAATCTTCTGAGTGGTGTTTGGGGAAGAAAATAAAAACAGCAGCATCCTTTGCCAGATTTTGGCGTATGGAATGACTCTTCCTTGCTTCCCCTGCCACCCTGTGTGGTGCAGGTCCCAGCTGCCCCTGGTGCACACAAGCAGAGAAATTCAGGGAAAACATTCAGTCTTCATTTTTGCCTTTCCCAAGATGATAAATCCACCACAGGATTTCATTCATTTACCTTTTTTTTTTCTCCTACCCTGCTATTTCTTGTCTGATTTTGCTGAGCTCTTCCATGCACACCCCTGGGAGCCTGCTGCGCACTGACCTGCTGGCCCTGGCCAGGTCTTGGCTCCTGTGGGATCCCACAAGGCTGCTGCCACTGCCTGAGATCACAGCCATCCCTCCTTCATTCCCAACGCTATGCAAACAGAAGGAACCAAGGTTTGATCTCAATAAGTCTGATGCAGAGATTTGCCTCGTAGTCCCTATGAAAACAGAAGGAACTAAGAGAGGTGGAGAGCTGCAGGGAAATTCAGATTTGCGGATCATGGCACTTGAATGCAGGGGAAAGGCTGGAGGAGGCAGTCCCTCCCCACCATGGGCAATGTGAGTGCCTGCACCCAGAGGAAACCACTTTACGGGCGAGAAGCCCATTGGCAACAGCACATAATGGTGCAACAGGAGTCGTGCTGTGTTAGGATAATCACATCTTCTGTGCATTAAGGTCGAAGCCAGGGCTGAGCATTTCCAGCCCCCCAGGGGCCAACCCAGCAGATCCAGAAAGCCTGCAGCAGGGAAGCTACCCTGGCTCTGCAAGTCAGCTTGTGCCGGATGAAGGAGGAGAATCTTCATTTCTTTGCAAACAGACTTAGTCACTGCTCTGGAAAGGGACAGACCCCTAACCACCAGTCACAGCTGACCACAACCATAGGCAGACTTAGTGTGAACCATGAGCATGACCTGATTCTTCTCTGCTTAATGCTGTTGTCAGAAGTAGCAACATTGAAAGTGTCATTCGGGGAGCTGGGGAGGGAAATACCTTCTAATTACAACAATTTTTTATGAAGAAGGGCCTCTGAGGTGAGCTGTGTCTGCTCCAGTGGTAGCACCAACCAGGGATGCTCCTTTGCACTGGGTTTTAGGAAGACCTGCAGCTCCTCTCCATCACTCTGGGGAGACTCCGACTTGAGTTCCTGCAGCAGACAGCCCAATGCCAACAATATAGGATATTTGAGTGGAGAAGCACCTGGGACAAAAACTACTTAATGACAGCATTAATTAGAGGCAGCAACATGGCCTTACCTGCAAATGCCACTGTGCCACAGCCTTGACTGTTGTTGGAAGGGAGAGCAGAGCTGGCAGGACCTTCCCACAGGGCACCCACCTCCTCCAGCAGGCTGTGGGAGCCAGCTTTGGTGGGAAACATTTCCCCAGGGCACTTCGCTTAAAGAAAACTCATCAAATGCTTTCCTCAGCACAGGAAACTTGCCTTGTGCCAGCTGCTCATCAAGCCTGACTGCTTTCTGTCCTCTGCTCTGCAAGGGCATTACTGGCCCGGCTGCTGCTCCCCAGTGCAAGTACTCGGAGCAAGGTGTGCTAAAAACCCAGATCCAGTCTTTACAAAACAAGGAATCTGGGATTTGGACCAACAGCAAATAAAAGCTGTCAGGAAACATGCTGAGTGTGCTTGGTTTAGTGTTTTCTCCTTGATTTCCCATGGATCTGATGAGTTTCCATTACAGGGCTCCCTAGGCTATGGGGGCAGATGCCGCATCTGCAACTGCATGCAGTCACCTCCTTTGTCCTCCTTTTTCTTAGTATTTTCCATGCCGTTTGAGCAGCCCCCGGAGCTGGATACTGCCAAGGGCCAGCATCTGTGCACTGTCCCTGCGGGTGCTGCTGTCCCCTCTGGGCAAGCCTAGCTGATGCTGCCCTTTGGGTCTGTGCAGCCAGGTCACTCTGTGCTACCCGGGAAGCCTCGCCATGGGGTAGCCCTGGTGCAACATGTAGTGCCACCAGCCTTGGAATAAGATGTCTCCAGTAGCAGGGCAGCCTCTGCGACACCGGGGAACTGCTTTTGGCAGTGTATAGAATATCTCAGCCCCACTGATTTCTGGGCTTCCTTTAAAGTCCCTGCACTGGTCCAGCATTTACGGGAGTGACAAGGACATGGCAGGCACTGCCTTACCCTCTAAGAAGCCAAGGAGAGCCCAGTGCTTCCACCCAGGCTGAATTTGGCCTGCAGCCCCAGCATGACCTCAGCAGCATCGCTAGGGGACGAGCAGCAACAAACATTACAGCAACCTGCCATGGAAATAGGATCTTTATCATCTCTCAAAACACAGAGCATAACATTGCCTCGATTTGCTTACGCTGGCAGGCGTTTCATTTAGTCTCTGGTGGTACTTGAGGATGCCTTGTCTGGGTTAATGGAAAAACCAAACAACAGAGCCATTTAGAAATTATATGTGCAAAATGAGCATAATAGAAAAACAGGAGTGCAATATTGTCTGTGTCTTTTCAGATGTGCTGCAAGGAGCAGAGTGAACATTATCACAGTACATGTCTGTAACTTATCTTACAGGCTCCTCTGATGCCCAGCCTGTGCTGAAGTGTTCAGACAAAGCAGAGAGCTGAGCTGCTCTCCTAAGAAAAAAGACCAACAGATCTAATCTCTGATGGATGTTTATAAGGGATGGAAACTGCCTCTCTCAGATCACAGTGTGGCATTGCTGCAACTCCAGGCAGGCACTGAGCAGCTTTTCAGGCTTTGCAGAGCAGCTCTCTGAAGGGAGGCAAGTGGCACCAGGTGAACCAACCATTGCAGGATCTGCTGCATCCTCCCTAGGACACCCCACACTTCATCCTGGCCACCTCAGCAATCACCATGACCTGGGTACAAGGATGCCACAGATAAATACGGGTTCCCTGGGAGCTCAGCTGTCTGGGGAGAGAGAAAGCCCAAGCAAGAAATATTGTTATTCATGGTAGCAATCAATAACCTTCAAGAAAAGGCAGAGGCCAGTGGCAGTCATGGCTTGATAATAGTGATTTTAGGCTCCGCTTTTAAGCTGCTTCTTCGGTGTTGCAGAAGAGATTTTGTAACGAAAATAGGGATCTTTCTCAGTCTGGCATATGGAAGCTGTGCTCTTTTACACTGTGGGCATTGCCAGGTAAGTCAGAGAAGGGGTATGAGGTAAATCAGTGCAGAACTTGACTTCATGGAAAGTCCATCATTAGTTGAAAACACAGTTCCCCAGATCAGCTAGCAGGGACAAGCCATTTAATTAGAAGAAATCACTACAAGGGCAGTTCAGAGAGCTGGAGAGGAAACTGCTTTTGTTTTTCAATCACCAGTTTCATTGACAACTGTATTGCATTCTTCTGGCCTTGCTCACCAGTACTCCCCATCTCACAGGGGTTTTTCACTCTGGGCATTTTCCCATGCAGAATGCTTAATTCCATTTAATTTTTCATGTACTTACCTCTCTCTGCTGGAGAGATCCCAATCAGGTTTAATTTTCAGGTTTGTTTTCCCCATCCCTGCTCTGATGGAGCTCCCATTTTGCTATACCTCTGGCTGCAATTTCTCACCTGCAGCATCCCATCCAAACCACTGCTATTTGTTTTACTCCAGACAGAAAACTCTAGCCCCTCACCTAATTCTTGTATGAAAGGAATAAAATGCTAATAAACAGTAAACCTTTGCCATTCCCGCCATTTGGGAAGTCCTTGCTTTAAAGCAGCTTTCTGCATTGTCGCTGCCAAGACAGCACTACACAGTCTGGCATATACAGGGCACAGGTACCTGTAACAGCCCTGTCAAGAAGCTGTAGCTTCTCTTGGAGCCTTCACTTGGGAAAAAGATGCCACTGGGCCAAATTCAGATCACAAACAGTTTGGATGATGGCAAAGGAACTTGGGAATAAATCAGCCCTATCTTTTTTTCCTGGCCTTGCATGGCTGCTTGAAGGTGATAATAGGAAAAAAACAACCCCCCTCTATAATCACACACAAAAAAGTCCCCACAGAGATCAAGTTTGGGGTGAAATTCAGGGCCAGCTTTAGCACCAACTTCCAGTCCCTCAGACCCACATACTTGATTTCTCAAGAAGAAACCTGGGAAAGCAGAGACCTGGGAAGGGAAGTAAATTTCATCAAAACTGCCATAGTCCACAAGAATGAGGACATTTCAGGGTCAGTTCTGCTTCAAAAGGCTTGGTGAAGTTCTGAAAGCTGAGGCTTCTATTATAGAGGCAAACCTGCCGTCCAAGCAGGATTCTGTCTCCCACACTATGAAAACGCACCAAACAGGGGCAGTAGCTGGATTTCCACCCAGCTGAGAGGCACCTCCAGCCCTGTGGTCTGGCTCAAGCCCCAGCAAAGCCCGTGAGATTTCGACTGCTGTTGGACCAGACCTTGTGCAAGACTAGGAATGCTCCGAGTACAACCCTGCTCTTTCAGGGCTACCTTCCTGGCCCAACCCCATGGCACCAGTCCCACCACCGCATCATCACCCTAAATGGTCACATCTTATTGACAACTGCAAGATCCAAGCTGGAGATGGCCTCATTTCAGTGGAGGGAGCCATGATTCATCCCCTATGGCCTATAGCTCATGCAGCATATGGCCATGCTTTTTTAGAAACCCAGGATGGAGAGAGGCAGAGACAGCACGTGCCAAACCAGGGAGTGTGGCAAGACACCCATCTGGTGATGAAGTCGGCACGTGGCAACAGATCGGCCCCTGCATCATTCTGTGCCTGGTAGGGACACGTGGACCCCAGGAAAACCACCACAGCTCCTCTCCATCCCAGCTGTCTCACCCATGTGAGCTGCACTAGTAATGCTCAGTCTGCTTGACTGTTCAACGATGAATCCAAGCCAGAAGATACCCACAGCAAACCACGCATCATTAAATAAAGTAAGCGAGCTTCTACTTTGCAAAAAGTCTTCAGGTGGCTGCTTCTCCTATTCTGGATGGTCTCACTTCTCCCAAGATACCGACAGGCAGATTTAGCCCAAACAGCGGACACACTGTAGTTTCAACTGCACAAACATAAATCTACAAGCAATTTCACTGCCATTGACAGAGCTGTTCTGGGTTCCTTCCAGCATGCTAGAAATGAGAATCTGGCCCAGGACACGGGCAGGGATGGATGAATTATCAACATGTCACTGCGCCTGCCTTCTCCTAATCTTTTTATTCAGGAACAATCTATCATTGCTACACATCTTAGTGACTTCTTCTGAGGGCTGTATCTGCAGCACACAGGGCTCCAGCTCAGCACCACCACTGTGAGCCTCAGTGCAACATCAACACAAGCTGGGGCAAACCCCATTTAAATGGGACTCTTCTGGGTTTGGGATTAAATCATTTAAAGAAAATCACAGAGTGCATCCTGGAGTACAAATGTTCAATAATTCATCAGTGATGGCCAAAACTAATTTAACCCTGCAGTTGTGGAAGTGGCACTTAATTAGCATTCTTATTGCAGAGCCACACACTGATCGCTCAAAATCGTATTCAGAAAGTGGCCAGAGGAAATCATACTGGTGCCTGACTGCCAGGGGTGCAGTGGAGATATGCCATGCTATGTGCATGGTGATAACTTGCCATACAATAACTTACAACAGCCATAGCCTCTCTGAGGACACTGAACCCATGAGAGCTGAGCACCACGGAGCAAACGGCCATCCCCAACCAAGCTTTCAGCCGAAGCAGGGCCTGGATAAACATCGTGCCCAGAGACCAGGCAGATTGGATTTCTGGTTTATCAAGCCAAGATCTGATCCCTGAAGCACGTGATGTCAAACCTGTTGTCCAGCTCTGCCTGGGACTCCAGGAGGCACCAGCAATGCAAACTCCCAGAGCTGCTTTCCCCAGGGTGATGAGCACTGCAGAGGCTCATTTGTTTCTCAGACTCCAGCCCATCTTTTAATCAAGTCTGACATCAGTTTCTGTTTGATAAAGCTGAATGTGAAATCACCTCTGCTTTGCTTCCTAGGATGGACAAGCACGAGGTCCATTCACCATGCTGGAGGGGATACCAGAGCCCAGTGACCAACACGAGCTGCCCCTAGAAAGCTGGCGCTTGTGTTCCCAGAAGGGCTGAGCCTGCTGTATGGGTTGGATCCTCAGCAGACACAGCATGCTCCCGGGCAGGTACCACCTGCCCTTAGAGCTCTATGCCTGGCTCCCTTGTCTCCTACTTCTTTAGAAAGCTCTTGCGCATCTCGGAGGTAACCTGCCTGGTAAGCTGCCATCCCACAGCTCCCCCCACATCAGAACTAGGGTCAGAGCCCCCAACACACTCAAGCTGCTTTGTGCTGCTTCAGGAAGCCTGAGCAAGCACCATCGCTAAATGCACTAAATTAGTGTTTGTCCACTAAATCAGTGGTGCTTTAAGCACACATTGGGAACCTCAGGGCAGACAGGCACACATGTATAGCTCCATTTAGAATTAAAAAGCCTCTGAAGTGAGTGGCTAAGCTACAGGTTAAAATCATGTTAATTTTGTGGCCTCAGTTCCCTTGTACAACCCCCCTGGGTACTGAGCCTTTCTGCACACCCAAACTTTCCCCTGTGAGACAGGGAGGGCAGAAATGCAGCCAGGCTCTGTCCGCACACACACCCAGCTCCAAAATTGGCAAAGACCTGTTATTTCCAGTAGATACACAATAATAGGCATGGGATTAGAGGAGAAAAGAAAAAGCAGAGCTCAGTATGCCAAACTAGTCAGGGGGATGTCTCAGTCTCCCAGCAGAGCTGAGCCACACAAATGGCCACTTATCCACAGGGCTGTTCCCAGCTCCTGGCTGATCACAAAATCCCTGTAAATAGAATTATCCCCAAACCCATAAATGTTCATTGCTGCCAAAAACCTTATTGAGTATTGGGCCTTCTTCCTATAAGCCATTCTCAGGAGAGCACAGAGTGCTCGTCCTTCAGCTCAGCCAGCTAATCAGGCTAATGAGGCGATACGCACCGTGACTTCCTACAGTGTATAATCAGCCTGAAATTAGGTTTTAGTGTAAATCTTACCAAGTATGCTGCTTGGAACTTCAAAATGATGTAATTGGACTCTTCAGCAGAAGAAATGTCCGTGGGAGAGACCTCAGCGCTCGTTACACTGCGCAGGGTGGGAAGAAGGGCAAGATGTGGGATGTGGAGAGGATGTGCTGTTTGTACATGAAATGATTAGGACATAATAGTAATGCAATACATCAATATCTATGTGTGTATTCATATATGGTTAAACATGCATATGTAATGGGGGGAGCTGGTATATGTGATTTAGTGCTTTCACTCAGCTTGCCAGAGACCGAGCGTTTGCAGGGTGCTCCAGAGAAGTCGTTTTGAAAGTGCAGTTCAGGGGAAAACAACAGAAAATGGGAGGAACATTATCGTCTTTCAACCTGCATTTGTTACCCTTGAACTAACGTATTATCTGATAGTCTAAGTTGCTGTTTAAAGTCACACTTCAGGTGATGTATTGGAGGCAGGAGCTCCACAAATGTTAGGGAAAACGTATTTCATCTTGTAAATAAAAGTACCATTTTAAACAGAGCATATTGCCTTCATCCAAGGTGGGGTTCAGATAGCCCAGACAGTGCACTTGGCCTCTTCCCAAAGTAAACTCAACACTGTCCTCCTGTTTGACTCTACATTTTCCCTTGCAGGGGGCATCTGCCACAAGGGTTTGTTTTCTCCAACAGCTGAGCAATGTCTATGTTAAGACAAAGAGCAGGGCTTCAGGATGTGCTCTCCTGGCAGCCCAGTTGAGGAGTGATGGTTACTCTCTCCCTGAGCTGCAGCCCTACTCCGTGACCATCCTGCACATCCCAAAATAGCTCCCTTGTCTCTTCCGCTTCTCTTTTGTGAGACAAACCATCTGGGGAGGGATCCCCTTCCCCTGTTTGTGAGAAGAATCGCAACAAATGTCAAATAAGGAAAAAGCATTAAGAATGCTGTACCCAAAAATGCCCATAGGAGAAGCAATATATCAGTTAAAAATACATAGATACTAAATCCGTTGCATTAGGGTGCAGCCATTTGGCACATGCCATTAATTGTGTAGGTTCCCTTAGTGAGCACAGACAAGGCTGCTGACAATGCTGGAAAATTCAGACATATCCCCCAAATGGCATATTAATAATGAGATCTTTCAAAGGAAGATCCGTGACTCATCGGGAAGAAAAATGGGTCATTCACTGCACCGAGCCGCCTGAACAAAGCAGCAGCTTTTTTTGGGTCTGCTCAGTTTAAACCAGAAAAATGGAGAAAGCAATACAGGAAAGGATGCAATTGCTGTAGCTGCCAGATGATATGAGCAGTCTAAAACTGGTGGCTTAAAAACTCCACCCTTACAGGCATTTTGTGCCTTGGGAGGTTGTATGCTAAAAGCAGGAGCGGAACAAACTGCAAGCACTCTTCACCATCACCTCACCCTGCTCCACCCAAAGATACAGGCTCACCAGTCCTTCCCCAGAAGTCACATCCTGGGGGTTCCAGGGTTGAAGGGATCGAACGCCGCAGCACCAGCATGCTGTGGGAGCCCATTGGCTGTTGTCCTAGCAGTTGTTGGCTGTAAGATGCAGCAGGCAGCACCCAGGGCCTCAGGCTAAAGTGCAATGAAGTATGAATTTACTGTAGATGCAGAATACACCCAAAAATGTCAAATCTAAGCAAGGATTTTCAGTAGCCTGCCTGCATTGCTGCCAGAGTGGGAGCTGCTCTGTGTTATCTGTGTGATTGAGGGGCACAGGGTAATAGATGACACTGAAATCCCAGCCAGGCCAGGTATGCATGGGGGATTGGAGGGATCCCGTGCAAAGCTACAAGCAGCCCCCCGGGCAGCTACAGCAGATCACTTGATGGAATCAATGCAGAAAAAAGGCAGGTTACAAACCTGACATTTAAAATTTCATAAGAGACGTTACTCATATTGCTATTAGAAAATACTAATCACTTTCAAGACCCAGCTAAATCCAGGTTAACTATCCATACTAGATGAATGCGTTTGCCATTTGCATTCAGCATTTATTTGGGACCATGACTTCATGTGGTGCTTTGGAGATTGATAAAGGCCATGGCCCTTTCCTGTGAGTGCTTGCCCTCCACACTGATGAAATATCATATTTAATTGCTCTAACCCTCACTCTTGCCATTTCCTTCTCCTCCCTCTGCCTGTGACATTCACTTACGGTGTCTGCTGGGTGCAACTCATGGCTGGCGGTGGGAGGATGGAGGAGGCTGGCCATAATGGAGAGCATGAAGTCCAGCAGCCCTTCTGCTCCACATGGACACTGTTGCCAGCATGGATGAGCAGTCTGGGAGCCCACACAAGGTATTATGTCCTCATGCAGACAAATTGCACAAACGACTTTTATCTACAGACCTGCCACAATGTCCTGCTTCCTAATTTGATTATATCAATGAGATAAAAGAGGAATTAGTGGCAAGTGGGTTTTTGCCATTAAGCAAATAGTTGACAACGAGCTCTTAAACTGCTACTGGCTTGTGGGTCAATTGACTTTCAGGAACCCATAGCCATTGAGTCTGAACAGCATTCAAATCAAATTAATTTTGTCTTCAGCATTCAATAAAAAGCTTTCCCTACGCTCTTCTACAGTCACCTCTGGAAATTCAAGCCAGCCCCACAGCACCAACCTTTCCCGGTGCTCTGCAGCGAGTGATATCTTCGCAGTACAACAAATCAGGAAGCATTTGATCTAAGCTTGCATTTTCCTGAACCTCAAAGTCTCCATGCCCTCTGGAAGTGGAGGATGGTGGTTATTCCCCCAGGAGCAGGACCACAGTCTTCCCATCACAGCCAGCAGGTGCTGCTCCTCCAGCCACACAGCTCCCACCTCATCCTCCAGTCACACAGGGAGACTGGTGATTCCTCACGCTAGCTCTGAGTTAGTTAAACCACCTCGCCTTCCTACCTCATGGCAGGTTTCCATGCACAGCCAAAGGAGGATATTTTGTTCAAGTCCTCTTGCTACAGATGTGCAAGAAGAAAGCTTCTCCTGCAAGCTTTCCCCTGTCCCATACTTAGCAAGGTCTCCCATTGCAAGTTACTCAGATGTGTTATCCCAAGCAACTCCATGAGTACAAATGGCTGTCAGAGGGGGTGAGCAGAGCAAGCACACACTTCATAGGACAGGGGTTATGTTGGGTTTCTGAAGGAGGGATGCAGTTACAACACACGCTCCAGCAAAGCAGGTTTCCTAATGGGAACTTCAGAACATCACCACTCACTGCCATACAGCCCTGACAGACAATGATCTATCGTCTGCTGACAAAGAGCTCCACAAACGATGCAATCAACAGCCCAGCATAATTTGTAAGAAATACAAATGAGCAAATACCCCGTTGCCATGGTAACTCCAGGAGCCCGATTACACAGTTTTGCCGATCCCCCAATTCAGCTACACTTTGCCAACAGCATGACCGCAGCACCAGGGACCTCATTCTGGGGCAGTGACCAGGTATAGCTGGGGAGTACCAGCTCTTTCAGCAATCTGCCCAAAGAAGCTTCACAGTCGCTGACTCCAGGGGATTCATGCTCGTGTTGCGAGTTGGGATGCATTTCTCTCTCACATCATCTGCACTTTGGCTCTGTGGCCTTCAAGGCTGACCAGTTTTATGAACAGAAACCACAACAGGAATCACACTGTTGTTAGATCTGCGCCTTACTTCCGATCAGCAGGAACAAGAGTTTCCAGCCACATTACCAAGTCCTTAATAAAAATCCTTACCATCCTTTTTGGGTAGCTGTGCCACAGAGACCTGCACCAAAAAGGGGGACAGGGCTGCTGACCCATGGCCAGGTTTAGCAGGAAGCCTGGGAATCCTTGGCTACAAAAGAGGGGAAGACTTTAGAGAGGCTGATAAAGAGGCAAAATGAGCCCTGCTGCTGGCATGAGGCAGCTCCTGTTTGAGCTAGCCCTGTCCTGGGGTCCCCCAGTCCCCTCTCTGGAGGAAACTGATGCTGTTTGAGTCTCACTGAGCCTTTGCCATTAATGGAGGTGCCATCACACCCCAGCAGCTTGCACTCTTTACGAACCCACCTTCCACCACACCTCTGGTTCTTCCCTTGACAGCCATCTCAGCTGAGCCCCCTGCCCAGCTGATGGGTGGCCGAGCTCAGCCGTGTGCAGGAGATGCATTTCCCAGCAGGTTTGTCCCTGCTGGCTCCCACCATCTTGCTCATTCCCTGGCAGCAGCAGGGAGCAGCTGGTGCCAGGTGGGATGGGAAAACCCTCCTGCAGAACAGAAGGAACATCTTGGTTAAGTCAACATCTGCTGGAACCCACACAGCACAGGTCCAAATCCTGCCTGCCTTCTTTGTGCTCTGCCACACACATTTGGGATTCGCTGAAGCTGAGGGATTCAATGCTAACACCATCACACAGATAGGTAACATCATTCATCATACATTTTTGTGTTTCATGGTTCTATTTGGTCATAAACCTCACTGCCATAGCCAGTAAATGCCTATAATTTTCTCACTGAGCTGCTGGAAGCCTTTTTTTGGCCCTGAGATATTTTTGTTCTCTTGTCAAAAGGAAATGCTCTGCAGCATCCTTGCCCTGGGGCAGGAGCTGCGCTGTTACTCAGGCAATTAAAACCATGGGAAACCAGGGAAGGGGGAAGGGGATGCACTAGAAAAAGCTCACAGTTCAGCTGTGCAGGCCTTCGCCTCCCAGCAAATTTCAGGGTAAAAAATCATAGTGAATAAGCAGAGGGAAGGGCAGTTCAGCTCATCCCAGCTGTCTGAGCAGGTGAGATTAGAAACTGGGGAGGAAAATCACCAGGCTGCCTGCACCAGGGCAGAGCAGCACCAGGGCAGTGCTTCTCTTTGCAGCTCCCATCCCTGGACATCAGCGGCGTATTTCAGGAAATAAAGAATTATAACAGTAAGGGAAAAAAAGGAATCAGAGAGCAAATGGTGCAGGCAGGCCCATCTCTCCCACCTGCGGTGCCAAGGCCACTTCTCTCTGCAACGGCTGGGGTAATATTGTCTCTATAGACCTAGAAATGGGGCATAGGAGGGTAAAAGGGTTTGTCACCAATAGGCAATTGTTTTTCTTCACTCCTAGGCTACACATTCCCCATGCTTACCCCAACTTTCATGCACCACAAAGGAAGATGTTCAGCTCCTAAAGAACAGTGGTATAAAAGAGCCCTCAGGTACCAGTTGCCTGCAAGTGATGTGCAGGAGAGCTGTGGGAGAGCCCTGCTGCTGCCAGGTTTCCCACTGTCTGCACCATACAGCAAGTCAGGATGGAGAAATTCGGGATAACAGGGGAGTCAGGGGTTATGGGACACACAGCACAGAAAAATAAAGTTAAGTTCAGCCTGAAGAGCCAGAGGCTCATCCTGACCACCCAAAATCTGTTATCATCCATGCTGAGAGAAAGGGCACGTTCCATCTTCCATCGAGCACTGACCTCACCAGACCCACTCAAAGTTCATTAAGGAGGTGAAAACTCCTGTTGTTTTCTGGATTTGATTTGATTCCTGTGAAACAGAAGACACTATCAAGGAGAGTCGGTTGTTTTTTAAGTAAGGACCCTGCAGTCAGGGAAGAAAGCTGAGTTGGGGTACAAAACAAAGCCCCTATTAACTTTGGTCCTGACTTTCAGGTCACGCATATTCAGTTCTTTTTACCTGGAAATGAAGATGTTAATTGGAGCTGACAGCTTTCTTAGGTTTCCCCATCAGCAATATTTTTAGCCCCAGTAGGGCCCAAGTCTTCAAACACTTTCCCAAGGGAAGGTTTTAACCTTTCTTTTGAAACATCTCGGGCCACTTGGAGGGAAAAAAAGAAGAGAGTTTTGCGGCTCGAGGCACATGGAGCCCCAGCCGTGCGGAACTCCCGGCTCCTTTGAACCAGGGAACAGGAGGAACAGGGAAAAGAAACTGGGGAGAGGCAGCCTAGAGTAGAGCCTGGCATCAGCACCTCAATCCTCCCTGTCCAGGTGATGGGCTGTGGGAACGGCTGAGCCCCAGGGGGATCTGTGGGGTTTCTGGCTCTGGTCTCTGTCATGAGGCTGATCTTCACCACAGAGACACAACCACACTTCAGCTCCAGCACTCAGAACCAGGAGTCAATCAGACACGTGTCCCATGCCATGCAGATGCCCAACCCTCTTGTTCTCATGCCAGCAGCAGGCACAGGATCCATCCATGGGTGATCTCTAGAGCAGTGGCCAAGATGTTTCCTTAAGCCCTTTTTCTGCCACAGATCAGATCTTACACATCAGTATTTTGCTAGCTGGTTAGATACAAGAACACTTCTTTTTTTTACAGCCAGTTTCTTTACATACTGTTGTCATCCATATGTAATTTATTGTCTTCAGATGAAGTAAAAGTCTCAAAGAAACCACAGTCAATGCTGTCTCCTGCCCAGGACAGAAAACTATGCAGATTCTCACTTTCCATATAAATATATGGAAAATGTGCATATATATATAAAAACCATTAAAAATAATACAGTTTTATTTATAGGTATTATCCTTTTATATATATAAAAATACATAATGAGGGGAGACAGTGTTTCCTTATTTTAGAAACCTGCTCCAACACACACATTCCACTTACAACACCACTGTTTTGCCCACCAAGTGGAAGCATATTTTAGCTGGATGCTGTGCTGAGGAAGCACTGAGGAAACAGTCACAAGCTGAGCCTCAGTTATTTACCTCATTGTATCCAGTGTAGTCACTCTGGAAAATCTTAGATTTGACACCCTGTGTGTCTAAGGTGGTGACATCATGGGAGACCAGACAAGTTTACGAGGATGCCTTTACTCATCTTTGCAGGCAGTGGCTGGGATGGCGCAGCCCAGGTTTATCCTGGCTGCTTTGGTGCTGTGAGACCCTGGGGCTTTCCTGGAGCAGGGACAGAAGGGACACATCACTCCCAAGAGAGGGCAGGGGCCAGAGGGGGAGGCAGCCCCCTCTGCACAGAGCTTCTTGCAAAGCCACTTGGGTGCCATGGGGCTGTGTTGGACCAGAGGTCACACCACAGGGGCTCTGCAGGGAGCACCGGATTTATTGTGTTTGCCTGGGTCCAGCAGTGCCCTTGCACCCACAGCCCCTGAAAGAGAAGCATGGTTTTGTCTCAGTAGCACTGCCCTTCCCTTGGGCCCTGGCACCATCACAGCCCCACTTGCACCCAAGCCCTGCAAATTCACCCATATGTAAGGACAGGGTCCCACCTCCCTGCTAAGTAACTCAGACAAGGCACACCAGGGCCACCTGCACAACCACACACATCTCCCCAGACATGATATACCTGGAAGATAAAAGCACCTCTGTGATGCCAGCATGGAACAGGACATCAGCAATGACCGTGGGAATGACTGTCATCTCACTAAGGAACAGGGTCACACCGAAAGCTGTGTGCTCTCCCCACCGAGGGAAGGTCTGTGCGGGCAGGCTGACTCTCAGCTGGTACACATCAGCCTTCACCCACCTGCCTTACAGCCTGGACAGCTCAAAGCAGCCAGGACCAAACCCCACTCACCTGCTGCAGGCAGGGATGTTGTGAAGGTGTGGGGTGCTGAGTGACTCCATGTGGTGGTGATGCTGTCTGGTTGATGGGGCCAGGTGAAGGACAGGGTCCTTCACAGGCTGCCCAGGTCCCCCAGAACCAGCAGAGTCAATGAAACAAACTCTTTCAGGCGTATGATTCCCCCAACACACCTTTTTAATACAGAGCAGACCAGAGTAAAACCAGGTCCTTTTGCACACTAGCCCATGTCCCAGGCAGTCACTGTTACTAGAGCACTAAAAAGCTGGAGGAGCCTCCATCTGCTGTTTGCTGTTTATTTTAGAGGAGAGAAAAATAACACACATGAGAGGCATTTTGTATAACTTAACAGAAAATAACACTTTTCCTCCGCTCTTCACAGGTGAACTGGCAGAATAATTTCCTACACATGGCTACTCTTTGGTGCTAACAGTTTGGTGTATTGGTAAAATCATGGGTTTCCTCTAATACACTGCAATAGTTGATCTGAAACCCAAAGCCAGGCTCAGGCTTGGGGGGCTCCTTTGCTGTTTAACACAGCTCCCATCACTGCTTGCCCATGGGGAGGGTGAGCACCAGGTTCATCCCCACAGCACTCCAGGAGGGATATTGCAGCCGGGTCTGGCTGGGGATGCCAAGCAGCTCCATGGCTCTCACCACCCATGCCATGTCCTGGCTGTTCTTCCCTGCCACTGGAGAAGTGACTGAAAATGAGGGGAGCTTGGGCAGCACCAGCAGCCTCAGTCCAGGGCCAGCGAGGGGATCTTGCAGACGAACGGGAAGGCTCTGCCGCAGGCGTTGTCATTCCAGGAGCGCAGTGCTACCCCCCAAAAGAAACAAGGTGTTAGCTGAGAAAAAGCATGAGGGGGTATCCATGCACCACCCTTGTGACCAGGACTTCCTGCCATTGTGGGAGGCTTTTCCTGGATGTGTTTCCATTTGCACTGCTCCCATCCCTGTCCTGGGGATGCTGGCAGAGATGCCTGACCCAGGCACAAACATGGTAGCGCAGAGGCAGCTGCAAACACAGCTCTGTAAACTACAAAACATCAACAGGCTGTCCATGGACCAGGCATTTAGCTATGTCCAGGGGGTCTGGATGCAGCTGGCTGGTCTCACTGGCAATGAGGATGGGAAGTGGGATTTTTGCACAAGCAGAGATTTTTGCACTGTGAAATGCCCCTGGCCTGAGTGATGGAGGGAAAAGCCGGCAAAGGAATGGGTGTTTCCATGGGCCTCCTGGGGGGGGGAGGGGGAAACAGGAAAATTTGACCTTTGCTAAATTGGGTAATTCTTCCAAGTAGATGATGCTCCCCTCCTCATTGCCACTGCTACGGAAGGGGGAGGTGGGCTCTGAGCAGAGGGAAAGCAAGTATATACGTGTGTATGTGCGTGGTGAAAGAGAAAACACATCCCTTCTCTGCAAAGAAAAGAAAATAATAATAAAAAATTAAAATGCAAATCCTCACCTACCGGCAACCTCTTCAGAACAGATGAGCCGCAGTGGGTTGAATGTACTGACATGCAAATAAGACTTAAGGTGCCCTCAATACCGGGCACCTCAACACCACTCACCACTGCTGTGCCGGTACCAGATCTGCACGCAGTCCTCCTCCTCCGGGATGGAGTGGATCCCATCGTCGGGCTGGCTGCCATCCCAGTAGTGGTAGTCATAGGAGGAGCCGTCCGTCCACTCGAAGTGACCCTCCTGGCACAGGGTGAGCAGAGAAAGGCCGTGATTGCAGAGCCGCACTTGCAGAGGGGGGGTCCCACTCTCATGTATGCCCATTCCCCACGGGAAGAGACTCACCACTCAGCAAAGGCTGAACGGCTTGTCTATGTTTTACAACTGAAAGCTTACCCTGGAAAGCCCCAGCATTCACCGTGTGTCACCAGGGGAAGCCCAGAAATTGAACACATTTATTTTTTAACACACCCACCCAATCCTTGTTCCTTTTCTTTTCCTTTTCCTTTGCTTTCTCAATATCTACAAAATGTTTGCTGGCACAGGACTGTTCTCCTGATGGTCTCAATCTTTTCTTTGTTGCATATTAGACTATATATTTCCAACACGTCAGCTTTGAAAAGCTACAGCGTATCACAAGAAAGCAATGAAACTTGGTGATTTTTAACACTGGAGATGTTTTCTGTTTATTGGCTCTTCTTGGACCAGCAATACAATACTCCTTCCATTAATCTATTCATAAAACATGATGTGAACTAATTATCTATCAATTATCTATCAATTCTAATAACATTTTTCATTCAAAAACAGACCAGAGGGGACGAAATCACAACTTTCCCTCATGTGCTGCACAACAGACCCTACACCATCACCTGATCAATGGGGCTATATGGAACAGGGAATAAAATCAAGTGGCTTTTGCAGGGGAAAACACGAGGCAGTGAAATTCTCAAAGCCATTTCCCACATGGCTGCAGGGAGCTCTTACCTGCCTCAGGTCATTGAGTCCTGTCCAGATGTCAGTGGGGATTCCTGGCACACGGCTGTTCACCAGGTCATACACGAAGACGTTTTCTTCCCAGCTGGAAAACAGAGCAATGCAGAGCCACTGAGGGAGTGTGTCAGGCAAATGGTCAGCCATGTCCCTAAGCATTCACTCTGTGGCATGGCCAAATGGGTTCCCCTCATCTAATTGCTGCTGATTGCTTTCCTGGGTCTGTGCAAGAGGTGTGTAATGTGGGGAAGAGCTGGGGGAGAGGGAAGGGAGGAAAAAGCCTGTATAATCATGTTGCATTTCTTTCCCTTTTTCAAGAGTAAAAACCCACAGGTTTGGGGAAATTTAGGGAATAATAAATCCATTTTCCTGTGAGGCCAGGAAAAGGCATTTTTTACATTGCCTTAGTGTGCCCAGTGCATGAGAGTTGACCCAGTCGCTGCTGCAGAGGGATGCTGAGGCTGGGACATGACCCTTCAGCTGGCCCAGAGGCTGTGCTGTGGGCGTGGGACTTTGTCTCCAGTTTTCCTTCTTCCCCAGGCTGTGCCAGGGTGGGATGACACGTTTCTGCACCCCTCACCTGTGGATGGAGGTCAGCTTGGCTGATCTGATGCCAATGGAGAACTCAGCGCAATAGAGGTCAGCTTCAGCCCAGGTCTTGTTAATGGGGAAGTACCGGTAGCAATGGCCCTCGTACTCTGTCCAGAAGAGCGGGCAGGAGTAGGCATGGACAGGCTCCGGCATGGCTGGGGGCAGAGCAGAGAACATCCAGCAGCTGATGGTGAAGCAGCATGGCCAGGCAGCCAAGCAGGCAGTGAAGGCAGCAGTTCCCAGTTTGGCTCCCCCTCACCCAGGGCACACAACTGCCAAGCACATGCATGGAGAAACCAACTGTTGCAGAAGCCATGCAGAAGTCTGCAAAAACCAACCCACATTTTGTGAAATGGGTTTCTCAGTTTTAGCATCTGCCTAAACCAGGATGAACAGTTCAAGCCAGTCTGACAGTGGTTTAGGCAGACAGTGCTTGAAATAAAGGCACTGATATTTGCTGCTGGGGAAACCAAGATAACGGCTCCTGCTGCCTCTACGAAGCACTACCAGAGCAGCTGTGCTGGGATGGGAGCTGATAGCTGGGGGCTGTAGGGTTATGGCCGCAATCTGCCCTCCTGCAAGGTCCCCTTGCACCTCCTCCCTCGAGCAACCCCCTCACCATCCCCTGTGTCCCTGGGCCCGGACACAGCCGTGCACGTACACACATGTTCAGTTTCAGCCCCATAAATAGCTGGGTAAGGAGCATGCCGCCAGGAGCGGTGCCAGCCTATCTGCCTCCCACCGCCAGATAAGTGCTGGAGCCCATGGAGCTGATCCTCCTCTCTCATCACCTTTCAGCACAGCAGGGAAGTCACTCAAAAAGAGGCCATTCAGGGGCAGGACATATTTCTGGAGCCTTTGCAGTTGCCGCTGTGTAAACACTGCGGTGATGTTAACACATCCTTTTGACCTCCCCCAAGTCATGCTCCCCCCATCAAGCAGGGAGGATGGAGCACACACACACACCACATCACCCAGCACTAACCCCCAAATCTCATGTCACAGTGGCTTAACTCTCTCAGCTGCTGGTGTTTGAGCCTTGGGCAACTGCCAGCTCCCCCAAAGTCAGTTCCTGCATCCCCATGGGGTCCTGGTCCAGGGTCAGTGCTGCTGCCGGAGGGCGGCAGGCAAGGCAGGGGGATCAGACATCAGATGCCATGAAATTATCCAAGCAGGTAACAGGCTCAAGCCCAGAGAGGTCAGGGTGGTGCTATAGGACCTCGGGTATTGAGGGGCTGGGGAATGGTTCTCCCTGAGAGTTTGGAGAGCAAAGCACTGCCAGGGGCAGCATGGGACGGGGAGCAGTTCGGGCAGCATCAGCATGGGGAACAGAGACACGAGGTGAATTCAAAGCAGCGGTGAGAGCGTTCCCGGAGCTGAACCCTTCCCTGCGCTGATGCTGACAGCTCCGCTTGCTAATTCCATATTTCATCAGCTCTTTCCACGTGGGGATCTCTGAGTGTTTCACAATGAGCCACCAGCCAGCCCCTGGGTCCCTCCTGTCACACACAGCCCCAGGCAACAAACGCAGATGCAAAGAGCCTTTTCTAACCTTCTGAGTAAGGGGTGGAGTCCAAGCTGACTGCAGAGCCCAGTGGAACTGTCACCCCACCTCAGCATCCTTTGCCATCACCTACTGAGGATCCATAGCTGGGAGCAGCTCTGCAGCCCACAGCAACAAACCCACCAAGAGCAGTGAGGGGTTTGAGGGGCCCTCCCATCCTCACGGGCTTCAGAGGACAAAAGATAAGGCATACCAGGCTGGGAGAGCAGAATAGCTTTAGGGGAGGGTGGCTAACCTGCAGCCAGCTCAATGGCAATGCAGGATTCAGCTCTCTGATTCATACATGGGCATCCTTGCATTTGGAAAATCCTTAGAAGAGCCCTAGGAAATTGAAATTATTCTACTGTAGCAATAGTACCAGAAACACTGAGGGCTGATGTGATTTCCTGGAAGCCAAGCCCTCCTCCCTCTGTGACACTGGCTAGGGATCCCTGTCCCCATCAAAAGCAAAGCAGAGCAAGGAGAGAGGATCAGACCCATGGGATGAGACTGTAGCTTTACCACCAAATCACAGATGAAGCATGTGCCCCCCAGTTCAGGACCGGGCTGGGATCTGGTCTCAGCTCCTGGTGACTCCATATTGCTGCTCCCTCCTGCTGAAGGCACCGTGAGTGCCTGTGGCAGACAGGCACCATCATCTCCCCCAGCAACAGGGATTTATTATAGAGACTGTGCAGCTCCTCGAGGAACTCTTCACCTCTAGCAGTGTGGTGGCAAAATTCACAGATCTTAACCCAGCACCATCCCGACAAACGGGGCCCTTCGCTCCCAGGTGCTAATTGCAGTGGGAGTCCTGATGCCCTGGCTCCGAGCCACTTCCATCAGCACCCCTATGGCTTAGGAAAATCACCTTCCTTCTGTTCAGAGCAGCTGAAACTGAGTCAGACAAGGAGACAGTCCTGCTTTGTTATTCCATACTGCTTCCCATTAGGTAGCATTAATTTGATGAGCTTCACTGCACCAGAGGTGCCTGAAGGAATTTAAGGTTAAATATACCAAAAAGGAAAATACAGGAGGTCAGCATTTAATTAGCATCTTTTCTCTTAGGTCAGGATCAGAGGCTTTGGCTTTCTCTTTGGAGAACTACTGCTCCCAGTTTTACAGGCAGGAACAATTGGGGGTGCTGCTTTATCTAGGGTCTTCCTTTGCTTATTTACAGGGCAGCAGTTTTAATGTCAGCACCATGTTTCAACACAGCACCAGCAAAATAGATACCCTGACCCAGCTGAGGAGAAGACTCATATCAGGCAGCTGTTACTAACTCAGAAAAGCTGGAAAAATGAGAAATTTGGGTCAAAAAAGAGTTTCGTGCCCTCTGGGTTTGTGTCAGTGCCAACAAAACTGGAGCCTCCTTATTTCTTTGCTAGCTGAGACCCACTGCAGAACCACCAGGAAAGTCACTTGTGAACCTCTTGCAGAAGCTGGCACCGCTTTGCCAGAAAGTTTCACATCCCCAAGTGGCCACCTTCCAGTTAGAAATAATTCATTGTGAAAATCCCAGCTGGTGTCATAAGTTGTTTTTATTCCAGGATGCTACTGGAAAAGATCAAATACCAACTGCGTGGCTCCCACTGACACAGCTAGTGAAGAGCAGGCTTTTGCCTGAACATCTTCATCCCAAGGTGCAATGGTGCCTCACCTCCAGTGATCTGCAGGTTTGAGATACGAAGTCTGGGGCTAGGACAAGGTTGGCAAGAGATGCCCGTGCAAAGACTCCTGGTGGGTTGAAGCTCCATCAAAGAGTTTTGAACAGCACAGTGGATCAGACCAGTGCTGGCAGCAGATGGTCCTCTTGCTGCAGAGCATTGAAGAGTTCTGTTTCATCGACAGCTGATGACTTACCATAAAGTTTAGAGACATTAAGAGACTCCTCACTGAAAGGCATGGTCTTGAGACACCCCCCTTTGGCACATGCATAAGCTAATGCTGACATCTGACCTGAAAAAAGCAACTGAACCTCTTCAGCTCTTGGCAAGTGGCTGGGTTTGGAGGGTGTCCATCAACACTCAAGAGGCTTGTCTGAAGTTCATGCCAATGGACAAGAGCCGAGGAGATCCCCATTGTGTGGAGGGCTGGGTCATTTCCAGGGCAGAGCTGCCTGCAGAGCCCCTCTGCTGGCGGTGCTGAGTGAGAGACTGGGAGCACTTCCCAGCTGATGGTCAGACCTGGGTCTCAGGATGAGCATCCTGGTGCTCACCAACACTGAATCACCCCTAACCAGCACAGGACCATGGGGAAGGCCAGCAGCATGGCTTTCACCCCATGTTGGCACTGCTGGGGCAGAGGGTGGTTATAGCAGATGGGTGAGACAACTGGGAAGGCCCAGGACCCCCCCAGGACAGCTTCAGCTAGAGGGTTCAAAGTGCCAGCTGAGCCAGACCTCCATGCTACCACAGCCTTGACACAACAACCAGCCCACATCCGCTGTATTGAATAAAGGGTTAAAACAGGGGTTTGATGGGCAGGAGCACGTAGAAGGGGCTAAGCCAGCACTATTGTGTGACACTGGGACACCTCAGGTCACCCATGGCTCTTAGGAGCACATCCCTAAGCCCTGACACTATAGTCATTACAGACAAAAAGTCCCACCTTCATGTTACTTGCAGTATTTGTCTTCCATTAAGAGATGACAAAGTCTCATGCTTAACACACATCTTCAAAATAAGCAGATCAGGGAAGGGGTGTGTGCCTGGGGGGGCATACGGAGCTGCAAGGGATGGTATCCACTGATGGACGTGAAGCTCATTTAATAACTGGGCAATATTGTACACTCTCTGAAGAGTTTCTTTAGGCACATATTACAAATTTCCAAGTAAAATATTAAACACCATTTGAAGCACATTGGAAGTGACATCCTTTCACACAGAGGGCTTTGCTTTTTAGAATCCTGTAATGAAACCAAGCTGGTTTTACAGCTTCCAATCTTCTGCCAGGTATGTTTGGCATCGTGAGGCTACAGCAGACACCACAGCAGCCCTCCTGCAGCCGGCACTAATAGATAGGAGGTATCTTGCAGGTTTTTTTCCTCCTTAATTAGTTTTGGCCAAGCTCCCACGGATTAGGGGTCTGGCAGGAAAGCCGGGCTTGTATCCATCCTTTTCCTCACAGACTCACTGAACGACACGCAGGGAGTCCGTTTCTGCTCACATTCCCATATAAATCTAAGCAGGGTGCGAACAAACCAAGAGCAGCGATTCTCTCTTGCACCAGCCCCATGAAAAAGATTGCAAGAAACGTAAGTGTCTCACAGCAGTGACTATCAATCACCAACAGCTCAAGAAAATAAGAGGGAAATGAGAGGAATCATGTACTTGTGTCCACTTTTCACATGCAGTAAGTGTGAATAAATAAACAGGGAGCCACGGTGGATGCCCCAGCCTGTCCTGATGGGCTGTGTGGCTACACTGCTCACACATGTGCCTCCCTGCAGTTATTTCTACCCCAGCCGTCCACACACGATGGGGACAGTTGAAGGTCCTCAGCACCGGTGCCACGTGAGCACAAGTTGCTGAAGGCAAAATCGCAGTTTCTTGCACACAGAAACAAAGCCAGCCCAGAGACAACTTCTGTAGCTCAGAAGAGAGAGAGACTGGGGCTGCTCTTGTCATGTTCCCACAATGAAAAGGAAAGTTGATTTCAAGGCAAATCAGAGGTTTGTGGAGCAGTCAAACCGGGAAGCCAGCTGCTGACCCTGCAGGAGGTACGCACCCTCCTTCCCCAGCTAAAGGCATCACAGTTTAAGGTTGCCTCCCCCCCCCCCCCCCCCGCCGCAGTCAATGCTTTGCACTCACCTTGGCTGATCTTTATGTTGGTCTGAGGGAAAGCCTGGACAGTGAGCAGCGCCGCAGAGAGGAGCGCGCACACATCCCACCTGGTGCCCATGGCCAGGAGGGAGGATAGCGCTCCCAAACCCCGCAGGCAGCTGGCTGCAGGGGTCACCACTCTGTCCGGGACCTCCGAGCTGTACCAGGGAGGCTGCTGGCGCCGAGCTGGATATAGGCGCTGTGCTGCTCCCTCCCCCAGAACGGCGGATCTCCCGGCGACACACACCTCCCACCAGCGCTGCCGGATCCCGGCCGTGTGCATCGCATCCCACCCCGAGGGACCTGCGCCCACACCTTCGCCCCAGCCCGAGTCAAGGGGCGCACGCCTCCTCCCAGAGAACCTTTGTCACACGCTGCAAGCGACGAGGAAATCCCTGATCTACCCCCAGTGGCTTCCTGAGACATGATTATGTGTCCCCACTTGAGCACTCCCCAGCTGGCTGCCTTCCTGCAAGGATGCTGGTGGGCATCAGCGGCCAGGCGCAGAGCAGAGAGGGGCTCAGGGCAGACCTCCGCCTTGGGGTGACTGAGAAACATGCCCTTTGCCTGCTTTGCAAGGCTGGCAGCCCGCCGAGCACAAGACAAGGTTAGAAGCTGGAATCAAGGGCTGCGTTAACACAGGGGAAGCTGCAGCAGTTGTGCGCCCCGGGTCAGGCAGAGAGGGTGCCCAGGGCTGCCGGGGAGCACTGCCTTGTGCAAGCTTGGCACAGCCTGTAATTGCGTGGTTTAACCCGTTTTGTGCTTTTATTTATTGACTGATTTATAACCAGGGACAGGTAATGCTTGGACAACAACAAAACGTCTTGGAAGAGGGCACCACCGGGCGTGCTGCAGGTCCAAGGCTGGTTCAGGGACTCACACTCTGCCCATCTGCCAGGTCCATGCAGTCCTGTAACAGCAGAAAACCTTCAGCATCAGGCAGCAGTCCATATTATTAACAGTCTATATGACCTACCACGTCTCCTTCATGTGGTCAATTTTTTGGGGAAATAAACTCCAGATTTTTTAAAACACACTGGTCAGGGAAACAGTAGAGGTAAAATACTATGAAATTGTGTGGTCCTGCTCCATTTCCAATTTACACCTTAGATAAGCACCGAATGAACTGCTTAGGAACACACTCAATGGTATTCCCTTTTTATTCTTAGCTACAGGTTAAAGTTTTCAGCATTTTCGAGGACTTCAGTTGGGATGACCAGTTTTTACAAGCACCATTCAACTAGAAACAGTTTGGGGTGACACAAAGCTTTCAGCATAGCAAAACATCCAGACTTACTCCAGAGACAGTAACTAATTCAATCAACTTTCATATATTAAATTTTCTTTGCATTAAGTAAAACCTTTTAAGAAAACTCCTCCCCCTGTCCTCCCATTTGCAGTTCCATACATTCATCTGAAACTGTATGTCTCAAGGAAAAGCCTACTGATGCATCAGAGCACTAAAAATGAAGGAATTTTGATTATTAGAAACCAAGGCATGCCTTCTCCCTTCTTAACTGTGTGCCATCCCCAAGTAAAACCAGTGTTACAAGCAATTAACAGCAAACTATGGAACAAAACTCTTTGAGCATATTAATCTACTCCCAAAGCACAAGTGTTTATGCTTAAAGAGGGAGCAGAGACCCAGAGTAACTTTAATGCTGTTTCTAGCAGCAGAACCCCTGTGCAGGAGGAGCACTGAGCTCCCCGTGCCCGGCACAGCAGCTGGGCACCAGCTTTGCTCCCAGTGCAGGGAGAGTACACACACGTCGTGCACGCAGAGCTGGCTGCAGCTCCAGCTGCACTTGGGGTTATCTTCTGATTTCACAAAGCATGAGATGTGCGTTACCTGCTGTATGCAGCCCCAGAAGCACAGCCACGTCTTGTATACTCAGCCCTTCTGCTCCTCTCCTGCCTCACACTGTTTTCTGATTGCTCTCCAGGCTGGGAGCTCCTCAGTGTGCTTCCATCCTGCTTTTATTGACCTCTCCTCAGGGTTCCCTCACCAATTTTTGGCATCATATGTACATGACACCCCCCTCTCTGTGAAACAGATACCTCATGGTTCCAAGGACAGACACAGGGGCAAGAGTGCCTTCTGTTAAACTTTCATGCCCAGTGCTTGAGCAAAGCATGTGGCAGGTCTCAGATCAGCTTCCATGGATGCCAGAGCTTTTGCTGCTGCCCATAGATACCACATGGAAGAACATTAATGTCAATGGCAGTGACTGCTGAAACCACAGGCCCTTGTCTGAGCCTTTTTGAGTTACAGGAAGAGACTGGCCTCCTACAGTGTGTGTTTTCCCAGGACACCCTGTGGGCTCCGTCTCCACTGTGATCCATTGACAAGACAAACCAGGAGGAAGCCAGAGAACAGAGATTTGCTACCAGCCTCACTGTGAGACGGAAGAGGAGTTTCACCTTGCAGAGCTAGAATTGAAACCCACCATCCACGATATGCTCGGAAAGAGGATGCCCGTGGACAGCCCTGCAGCAACCACTGTCCCCACCACTCTGTGCTGCCAGTACACACAGTTGTGCTGCCAAGCAGCCATGAGACATACGCTGTGGTCAGTAAGAAGGGAAGGTGTTTCACCAGGGGACTGTGAGCACAGCCACACCAACAAGGTAAGCTTCTACCTGTATTCATCCCCAGCCACAGCAACTGGGAGAAGGTTCACCAACAAGGTCACCAAGGCTCTTTTTTGCCATCCTCTATTCAAGGCCATGCTCTACCCGGGAGCAGGGTGTCTGCGCTTTTACTCTCCCTGAGCCACTGAGAGATAGCTTCTGGATACAGAGCAGAGACAGCATCTCTTGTAGCCTCTTTGTATTCTCTACATTCCTTCCTCCACAATGGCAGGGTCACCATATCAGACTTGGCTGTTGCATGGAGAACACACATGCAGATGCTCTGAGTGCAGAAGAGAATGAAACACCCACTGCAATTTAAACTGGAGGAGGTCCCAGGCTGAATGCTAGTATCAGAGTTACGACACAGACCTTCACACTGGAGCACAAACATCCTGGACAGCAGCAAGGATATTGACCAACACAGATATCTGCCCAAACAAGCACTAAGCTTTTTAAGACTCACCTAACTGCAGCAGCCAAACAACAAATGGAGGTGAAATAGTCACATGTATCTATTGCTTTCTTTCCAAAAATCAAAATATTAGAAGTAAGGAGATAATGGAACTTCATTCTGTGCTGCACTTGATGAACATAGGAGAGGGAGATGGCTGCTGCCTCCCCTATCACATGCCAGCTCTGGATGGTTATTGCTCTGGAACCTCAGGACCAGTGCGGCTGCAGGAAGGCTCTGCACTGCAGGGTGCATGGAGCAGGCCACAGGCATGGGCAGAGGCCATGGGCTACCCCAGTAATTTCACAGGTCACCTAGGGAGCAGATACAGCCAGAGCCTGGGGCCCTTCCACACCTCTGCTCCATCACAGCAGCACCGATGGGGCAGCAGAGCCAAACAATCCGTAACACTGTGAGGCTTTCCAGTCCAACACAAATAAATATTGCTGAAGACAGAACAGATCCCTCCTCCTCCAAAATTAAGACACGGAAAGACAATGAAGTCCCAGCTCTCTTCTGGGTAATGCCTTTGTTGTTCCATTTCTTGAATGGGCTGGAAGCAAGGAACAGATTTTTATGCAGTCTCAGTGTTGACAAAGAGAGCAATAAAAAATAATCATATAGGCCCACCCCTGCAAAGAACCAAAACCCAATGCCTGGTGCAGAAACTTGACGCTTCCACCCTGCACTGCGTCAATGTGTTCCAGTTGGGAACCATGCAGGTCCAGACCAATGGCTCACTCACCCAACCAGTCTCCGTCAGCCGATCCCTAGTTTCTCTCAAATTGCTCCTGGCTCATCTGCAACATGTAACAAGGGGGCAAAAGCCAACATCTTGGCTTTTCTTGTGCCCCAAATATGACCAATGGAGCTCAACACAGAGATGAATTCTGCCAACAAGTATCACCCCAGTCTAAGTGCCACAATTAAATAGAATTTTATTTTCAATAAATATACAATCTGCATCATACCAGACAATGTGCTGTGAAAAAATAAAATGTACAGAAGCAACCAACAGGACAGCTTGACCTTAGCTAAGTTCACTTGGTGACCTGGAGAACTACCTGGGTTAACACACACAACACAGAAAGAGCCACTGCAGCCTGTGAGAGAATTAAAATCATGTACTTTGGGTCTTCTTAACAGCAAAAGTCCCCAGAGCAGGTTCCTTTTGCACAACACAGGTTTGAAAAGACATGAGCTGGCTTTCCCAGTACAAATGCTATTGGAAATGTTTACTTTGCTACATCATCACTGAATCTACTGGACGCACACAGGCTGCTATCGAGAGTAGCACGTCTCACCGCTGACGTGACATCGGATCCGTTTGACGCAGGGCCGCACGGCCGCACGCGTGCCCCAGCACACACATGTACGTACTAACAGGAGCTTAATTCTGTTAAACTAGAACAAGGACAAAACTGGAGTCAGAATCGATTTCACCACAGGTTCTACTGCTTAAAAAAGTATTCTAGCCTAATTACCACGTTCACCAACGAGAGCACACAGGTACTTATATCTCCGAGAGGATGAGCCATGGATTTGGACTGGAAGGACAGCGGAGGCAACTCCCAACTCCTCCACCCGCTCAGCGCTTGCCGCAGCACCTCCACGCACAGCCTGGCCACACTCCACCATGCAGGATGCGAACAGCCGAGTGGCACTGGGTGTCAGCAGCGAGAGGTCCAGCCAGGAGGGACACCAGTGGTCCCAGGGCAACAGCTGGGACCCGGTGGGACATGGTTCACAGAGGTCAGCGTGGCCAGCTGGGTGCCGGCAGCTGCTTCAATCCAACAGAGCTGCCGTGGGGTGCGTGTGGGGTGTGAGGTGGGGTGGTTCGGTCGGTGGTTTATTCTTTTGCCTTGTCCACCTGCTTGGCCTGGCTGCTGATAGTCCCCACCTCATGTTACCTCCAGGGATGCTGGAGACACACGGTCGCACTCCTCCCGGGACCGCAGGCTGTGCCACTGCTCCACGGCCGTCCGGTGAGCATTGAGCATCCGGCGCCAGTGGTTGGACTCAGGGGCCCCTGTTGAGTACTGCCCGATCACGATCCTCCCGATGAAGTCATTGCTGCTCTTCACATTGTGCCCATACACTGGAGGGAGCAGAGACAGAGACTGGTCAAGGCAAAAGCATTGCTTGTTCACCCAGAGCCCTACCCCCAGAAAGCCAAACATCCTGCAAATGCCCCCTCACACAGCACACTAGATGCCAGTGTTATTCGTGTATAGGTCAGCACCTCAAAAATGTTAGACCAAATCAGGAGTTTGAAAGGGATAAGACAAGCTGTACTACCAACCGAAATACAATTCAAACAAACAGGACACAATTCTGCAGTTATCACAGTATTCAGCAAGAGGAGGTAAAGTAGAATCATGGAATGGTTTGGGCTGGAAGGGACCTTAAAGATCATCAAGTCCAATCCCCCTGACACAGGCAGGGACACCTTCCACTAGACCAGGTTGCTCCAAGCCCCATCCAATCTTGCTCTGAAATAGAATTACATCAGGTAAAGACATGACAAAAGCTCTGCCTGGGCATCATGAAATGGTAAAAGCAGACAAGCAGCCTGCACCTGCGCAAAGGAAGAAGCAGCATCTCAAACTGTCCTTCTCCAAACACAAGTGTCATGAACCATTCCAGGCTAATCAGTAGCCTTCCCGACCCAGACAGGAGCCACACACCTACAGGCTGTCAGCAGGGTATTCATACAGAAGCAATTTGCCATAATTATCACTGCAGTTACTTGTTAGAAGTCCAGAAAAGCAACCAAAGGAAAGACATCATCCCAACACCCCACCCTTTGGATTAGCCCAGTCTCCTGGAACAAAAGACCGCAGACAGCAGCAAACTCTAATGATGGGCCTGATCCCAGGAAAGTTAGCATGCTCCCACCGGACAGGAGCAAAAGCACTTTGCAGATTGAAGCCCAGCCTCAAATCATTAAAAAGTTGAACAAAGAGTCTGTGCAAGCTGAAGCCAGAATATCCACAGGCACTGGCTGGAATATCAAGGATTTAAAAACCTCCTCAGGGAAGAGAGGGATTTTTGAGAACAAATGTCTGCAGGGGCTCCAAATCCACCCAGCCTTGTGCAGCAAGAGCAAGTTCAAAGGGGGAGAGCACCCTGGCATGGAGCCGTGAGCCTGGCATGGAGCCCAGCGCTGCCCCTGCCAGCAGCACCAGCTCCCCAGGGCTGCTGGAAACCAGTGCTGGCAGCAAAGCCACAATTGGGATCCCTCGTGGCAGCACGCCCTGGGGCAGCATGCACACTTCCAGGCAGGCAGCACTCTGAGCACTGAACACTCGACCTTGCTTTTAGCCACACATCTTTGCCAAGGCTGTGTATTTCCTGTTATACCTGTCCCACAATTACTGTAATTAGTATGCATGCTACTCAGTATCTCTACTGTCTCTTTTCTCTGCAAAGGCTGGTTCCTAGCTACTGCATCAGTGTGGGATCTTGCTCTGTGTGATGCAGGTACTACCTGCCAGCTCATTCCCAAAACAAGCTGTACAAGGTTACATCTCATTTTATATCTTCTGACAGCTCTGACACACACAGTTTATGGGCAGAAATACTACCGCTCATCAAATTACCTGGGGACATTTTCGATAATGGCAATCCTTCAGATGTCTAAATCATTTCTCCAAACAATTACAATGAATAGCAACTATCCTGAAACTCAGACCATTGTAAGTTTACCTTCAAACTAGTTAATAATTAATTGGGGTACCACCCCCAGTAAGAAGACTCTATCTCTTCTGCTTGTCGCCATCACTTACATAGAGGTGATGGTATCAGCTCCCTGTGACATGTTGCTGAGGAAGTGCACCTGTCAAGAGGCCAGGCTGGTGTTACTTGGAAAGGCCTTTTGAGGATGTGATGAAGAATTTTAAGCCATCCATCTCCAGCTAGTATACAGCTTGTCAGTTATTAACGAGTTCTTCTACAAAGCAAGGGCTCACAAGTACAGCTAGCATGACTGTGCTAAATGCCCTGCTATGATTTATTATCCTAGAGAAATCAAATATTGTGATAAAATCACATAAAAGTGCCCCCAAACCAAACACCTCCCCAGTCCCCAGTTTTTTATGCAGGATGAAAGAAGATGAAGCCTAATCCTGGCAGACAGTACCAAGTAATTTAAACTGAGAAGCCTTAAATGCCATCAATTAATCACAGGGTAAATTAACAGTGGAGAAGTACCCAAGGCACACCAATTCTTCAAAACCAATCCATGTCAGGACTGTAAAACAGGTAGGTGTGCTAACCTTCATTTCACTGTTGATCCAAGTACTTTGAATTTCTCTAAAGCATCTTGCTAAAGTCATCATGTCAGGTAATTAGCATGTTGATTCCTATAGGGTATTAACAGGCTAATTACACAAGCATTGTCACTTCTATCATTAACTAGTTTAGATAGCACAGAGGTAGACTTCTTGCTAAGGAACAGGGAAGACATTCAGAGAATCACAGAATAGCAGAAGCTTCCCAGGAAATCCCTGCCAAGCAAGCTTCAGCTTGCACAGACTCTTTGTTCAACTGTCTAATGAGCAAGCTAAAGTCTGCTCTTCTAAAATACCAACCTTCATCATGCTCTGCCTGATCCCGAACTCCACAATACTGGGATCACTGCAGCCAAGGTTGTCAGTAACTGAGATACTACAAGGCAGGTTTTCTTGGTTCCAGCAGTGCCCCAGTCCTGGTTGGCACATCTAGCGTTTGTGTGAGGAAGCAGCCCTCTACGTATTCCAGGAAGGTGACAGATGACCTGTGAGCTGACGTATTGTTCTTCCACCATTTTCCAAGGCTAAATGCTTATTCACACACAGACCATAAGAGGTGGCACTAGATTCAACCTCTGGTATGCAACCCTGCAGCTTCACTGCAGCAGCTTTCTGAAAAGATGATTGATCTTTGTGTGCCAGAAATCCAGCTTCACAAGCCTTTAAAACCCAAGGACATGCCTTTCTTGCTTTATTCCCCTCTTTAAACGACCAGTATCTGCTAGGCAAATTTGCTGGTGGTTGAGCTGCACAGAGGTACTGTGTGGACCCTACCTAAGGGAAGGTGCTAAAGTTGGTACTGCAAAAATAAGCCCTTTTCTTTGCTCACATTCAGGAGCATGATTTTCCCTGTTGCTGTCACCAGCTCTTCCAAGAACAGCTTGGAAAGGAGACCTGTAGGAGCTGACACCTGCCCTGGCTGAAGGGGACCTGCCGAAGCAGCAGGCATCCACAGGAAGACCTGAGACCAAGCTCACACCTCAGGAGGAATAAAGCTCTTGCTCTTTCCTTCCAGCTTCTTCCACAGCAGGTAGAGGTGAAGGCCCTGTGGTCCAGCCCATGGGACAGCAGTTGGGCGCTGCACCACACTGGGCACAGGTTATGGTACAAGTAGACAGAGCTGTATTCCCTGATGTCTGAGCATCCCCTTCCAGAGCCTGACAGGAGCTCAGAGTAGATTTCAGATTAAATCTTCCCTCAGCCACAAAAACCCCAGTAACTCCATGGAGCTGCTTAGAAGCAGAAAATGAGGTAATTACCATTTAGGGTTTCAGACTGACCCAGACTCTGATTATGGACAGAAAGACACTGCTTTCCACTTAAGAAACCTATTCGCCTGACAGAAACTACACACCTGATGTCATGAGCTCTTATTCTACCATCACAGTAATTTACACAATAGCAACATCCATTTCTAGGCTAACACAGAACAAAAAGCAATTAAGGAAGCAGAGGTCAAACCAATTCCTTCTGCAGCTGCCCTTTACTGAGGGATGCATTTGGAAACAGAAAGACTTCTTTTGAAAAAAAAATTAAATCTCTTCATAATAGAAATGCTGAAATATAAAAGAAAATTGGGTTCACTTACGTTCATTAAAAGGGTTGAATTTTGAGGACAAGTAACGTAATGTAAATAAACCATTTTAATGTTATATACTCATTGATGCAGTGCTCCTGCATGATCCATATCAGATTGATGAGGGCCTGGGTGCTACACTGAACTTTCCTTTGGGGTAGGGGCACATGTCCCTGTGGGGCTCCCATGCAGGAGGCATGGCTGGGTCACAGTCCCATTGCGTGCCCTGCTCCCTCAGGGCTGAGGAGCACGGCACCAGGCAGCGCACAGCCCAGAGCTGCACCCCATCAGCAGCAGGGACTGCCAGGAGATGTGCTGGGACTTGGAGCTCCAATATTTGGCTCCAGGGGCCGCTCTAGCCTGAGCTTCCACTTGTCCCCTACCAACCTCACATGGAATTGCTTTTCACCAGTTTCACATGCCACTAAGCTAGCACTTGCCCCTGACCCATGAGGTTGCCTGGGTGGCATCAGCCCTGGCACCAGATCCAGACAAAATGCCCTTTACCTTCCCCTTTGCCTCTACACTGAGACTTGCAAACCAACTAATTGTGAAGAGCATGACTGCACAGTATTTGTGATTTATGAGTTATATGCAACAGTAAAATTTAAGCTGGCATTTCAGATACTAATTCATCCTTTCATTGAACACATTAGCTGCTTGAAATGACCAAGAAGAAGCACTAATTCAGAACATTTCCTTTCCTTAAGCTAACTTCAAAGCTATCAATACCATTACGTGACAGAGGACAAGCTTTAGCAGCAGCACCTTACTCAGCTAGGGCCACAGAGCACCTGCATCTCTTGAAAACCCTCTGCCAGCCCAGCCCAGCAGTTACTCAGCAGTTACGTCTGCGCTGCTCCGATGAGTACAGCCACACCGTGCCGCTGCTGCCGCCTGCAGCTGCCGGAGCCCCTGCTGCAGCCTCCCGTCCACGGCTGCCTCTCCAGGAGGAAAACCTCCGGGCAGAGAAACCTCAGGGCACTGGAGCGGGTGAGAACTCCGGCACCAAGAACTGAACTCTACTCCAGTCACTTACATCAGTTACCTGCAATGCAAGAAAATGACAAGCAAGAATGTGCCTCTGTTTTTCATCTGTCTTCTTACTCAGCGTAGGCATCATGCAGAACATCTTCACCCAGTTTATACTAGGTTTATACACCCTGGTTTATACACTGGGTTATACACCCAGTCTGCATTGGCTTATTTACAGCACAATTGCAGCACACTTCCACCCACTCTCTAACAAGTTGCCCCCAAAGTTTTCTACTTTTTAATTGTTTTTCAATGCAATTTGCTTGCATCCAGCATATTTTGAAAGGCCTTAAACAAGAGAGCACTCCTCACTGCAGCTCATGTGCAACCCTCTGACACACAACGCTGGCACACAACATGCCAGCTGGCATGATTACAGAGCCAGCCCACTGCTGCAGGCACAGCCACAGGAACCAGCATCCCAGTGGAAGAAACCCTGAAGGAATCAGAGGGCCCTGCTCTCTCCCTCTCCTCTATGGGATAAAGCTATTCATTCTAAATTCTAGAGAGCAAAAATCCATCTCAATTTTTATCGCTGGTCTAGAGGAGAATATTTGGTGCCGGGGTCAACCATCAGGCACAGAAGTTGTTAACTAAACCCTACCCACCATCATACACCTGCAATTGCTGTTGCCACGGACTGGAGAAGTTTCCCTTGGTACCCCTGGCCCACCAAGCTAGGAACCGAGTAAGCACCTACATAGTATATATTCTTACTGCAAGGACTATGCAGCACAGGCACACCTAACCCTGCAGCCATGCCTGCTGTAAGCTGCAAAACACCAGAAACCTTCATCCATCAGCATCCTGCTCCAGCAGCCACAACGTACACTGTGTCCAGATACATCCTTGGAGTACAGCCAAACCAGGGAAAAAGGGAAAAGTGAGCAAAGGCATGGCCAAGGCTGCACACAGGCAACTGAGCCACAGTGTCTCCCTGGGGACACAGGTCTCAGCAGACCATGGGATCTCTCTGTCAGGAACCACAATCCTGTTGGCACTGACCCATCAGCACTTCCACACCTTAGCCTCAGGACTTGGCAGGGTCTCAAGTGCTCTATTTCACACACAGGCAATGCTTCCACCCCCATCCTTTGCCGACAGAAACCAGTGTCCAGGCTTTTCTATGCTGGCTGCTGAGCTCTGCCACCAGATAGTGGGTCTGAGCTATGAGGTTAAGCAGGTCTGAAAACTACTTCTGAACTGCTTGACATCAATATTGAAAAGCTGTTTAGCACAAGGAGGCTGCTGTCAGGAGCAGGCAGCAGCAGGACTAATAATGCACACTGCGAAGGTCACAGGTACAGACCAAATTCTGCCCCTTGCTCCTTGCGCATGGCCCATAATATTTAGTAGAGAAGAAACAGAAGATGCAGTGATTTCATATTTATCAATTTAATCTCCATCAGGCTCTGACGTGCATGTAAAATTCACTTCCCAGCATCTCCTCCGTGAGGCTGCTCCCTGCAACCTCTATGCCTGCCCAGCTCCATAGGGAATCGGTACCTCTTGAGCACATGGCCAAATGCTGGCCATGCACAGACCCACCGCAGCTCCAGTATCCAGCTGCTGCTCCATAGAGGGGAATGCTACCACAGCAAGGAAACTCCCTTTAGAAAACCACTTTCCTCCTCAACCTCCTCCAAGAGCAGCCCCTGTGCTCTGGTTGGGGCAGCTTGGGAAAGGCACCCTGCAGATGCACCCAGTGGTGCCCCTGAGCCAAGCATTTGGCTAACTGCGGTCTGGCGTCAGACAGGGAGAGGAAAGTCCCATAGGAGAGAGCAGGGACCCAGAGAGCAGGGGAAACACATAAGCAGGTCTCACAGATGTCTTAAGGACACGCCGGGATGACACCTCATAAAATTATCTCATCAGGAGACACTGGAATAACAGACTGGATGCACCCATTGCAACAGCCTGGAGCCTACTGGAAAGCAGCACCTACAGCTGCCTTTTTCCACCTCCAATTCCTCTTTTTATTTTTTCTTTTTTTTAATTGCATCTCCATTCTCTGCACTATGAGCCCCAGATCCAACAAAGCACATGAATGGATTCATGCATATTTATACACCTCACAGGAACAGGCTGCAGCACCTGTAAACAGGGGCAGGGATGGCCGCACAGGACAGGCAGCCTCTGCCAGCACATTCATGTGTCTCCTCCGACACCCGTGGAGCCAGGCACAGGCATTTCATCTCCAGACACTGCTCTGCCGCCCAGAGCGGCTCCTGCCACTGACATTTTTCATTTGATACACAGAAAATTATGGCCTTGTGAGACGTTTGAACAATTTCTTTCACCACGGCATGAGCCAAACAAGATGAAACGCTGAGGTCGAGACAGGCATGACACTGCTTAAATTAATGGGCTTGGCAAAATGAGCAAGCGCTGACGAGCAGCCTGGACAGAGGAGGGTTTGCTACTTTCTTCAGCAGAAAAAGATGCCCAAACATTCCAGAAAGCTCCAGGACAAGCAGCTTCTGCCATGTCTGCAATGAGGTTATTAACTAAGTCTGTCCACTTGAAGAATCTAATTTTGCCTTCTAAGCAAGCAACAGATGCGCTCAGGAAGTGCCAGTATCTTGCTCTCACCAGGATTAACAGGATTTCACTCCTCCTTGCTAAAGCAGCAAGTCTGCAAAAAAAGCCAAAACCATCCCTGGAGCATCTTCCCTGGGTGAGCCTGAACCATGATAGGGGCTGCAGGACCCACTTAGTGTCTCCAACTGATCCCCACTGCCTGCTCTGCTGCCCCCTGCTCCATGCTGTACCTATCGTGGAGACCAGGAAGCCACAGGTGGGGACCTGGAGGATGGAGAGCAATGGAGAAGGATTTTGAAGCCCATGCATCACTCCTGCTGCACAGAGGCTCCTCCAGGTAGAGTGGTCACCAGGAGGCCAGGGTTTCCCACTGCAAGCACACCTCCCCATGCTCCTCTCCCACCATGCCAAGAGCAGGAGATGTCCCCACAAGACCTACCAGGTCACCCTGTGTGGCCACAGGATGCTGGGTGGGAGCACTTTGCTCTCCCCAGACCCGAGCACAGAGCATATGGTGTCTGGCGCATAAATACATGAAGTATTTTATAACACCAGACACAAAGGCCAAATTCAGATCTAAATTAAACAGGTATAAATCCCCAGAAAATCCAGCACTGACATCAATGGGTTTTTCTTTTTTTTTCCCTTTGGCTAAGATAGGATTACACAGGTTTAGGCACAAATTAGATTCTGCTTCTGAGCTCCAGGTCTGTGGAATATACAGACAGTCCAATACTTCAGAAACACACGTCTAATAGACAATAAGAAACAATTTTCTAGCAGCAAGTTGCCTAATTACCTATCCATCTAAGAGATGGTACGGTGCTCAACATGACAGCATTTCAAAACAGAAGCCGCTTCTTCCTCCTGCATTCCAGCATGGGAAAAACCTAATCGTTTGCCTCGTATATTAGAGAAGATTTCCCTCCACCCCCATATTTGTGTGCAAAAGACAAAATACCTGAATAGTTCTTTATGGGAAAGGAAAAGCAACAGGAGAAAGGAGAGATGAGCGCCTATCCGAAGCAGCAAGTCAAAATGTAGATGTCTAATGACCCTAAACACATCCTGGCCTCCATCAAGGCAAATGGGCGCCTAAAGATGATGCTGGTATCTGAAGGTCATGTTTTCACACAGCCAGGCAAATCAAAATTCAGGTGTATTTCTGGAGAAGCCTGAGGAAAAAAACCACTATAGCCTTCAACCTGCTCAGCTAATTGGGACATCTGGAAAATGGCCTGTTATTTACAAAGGTACCACTGAAAAGCCTCGCTATCTTTGCATCCCATCCATGGGACTTTTACAAATCTAGTGCAGCACAGGCAAACACCAAAAGCATCACCTTGTCTCCAATGTCTACAACACAGTCTGACCACCAGAGCTGTGGGAAAAACAGGAACAGCTTTAAGGTCAGAGGAACTTCAGTCATCTTCTGCTCAACCAGGACCTAAGAGACCCAATGCCTGGAGACGCGACTTTAGGACTCACCCAGAAAGAATCTTAGTTAGTTTTATTTCCAGCTGCGATAAGTAAGTGTGGGTCTGTGAGCTGTAAGCCTCTGGTGCAGCAGCTTTCCCCTCCTCTTAGCCTGGGCTCACTTGGAAGGTGAGGTCTGGAGCTGATGCTCAGCTTCGGCCTCTCTCCAAGCAGCCTTTTCTGCCAGGTCAGTGCTGCTCTTCTTCCCCCCATCTCCACCACCTCTGACTGACCCAGAAACTCTGCTATGTTGGTCTAAAGCACCCCAAAACATTTTCTATTGAACATCCAACTAATGTTCATTAGACAACATACAAAATCAAACTAGTCTGTACCAGAGCATCCCCAGCATCCCCAAGAGTGAAGGGTGACAGTGGGCCAGAGCTGTGCTCACCGGGGGCTGTCTGTGCCATTAGTGACCACTTTTTCCAGGCACAGAAACATCCCAAAGTATCCACCTCCAACAAGAAGCCAGGATTTCAAAGAAGACTCTAATTCCTCTCCTCTCAAGCTGTAATGCCACAAAAGCAATGAATATGCTCAAACAGGCAGCATTCAGTGAAAGCAAACCAAACTACCCAGAACTGCACCATTGGCAACACACACCAACAGAGACTTTTTTCCCCTCTAAAAACTCCAGCTTGATTAAATGGTCCTTAAATTTTCCCAAAGGCCAAGGGAAAATGAGCCAAGAGAGGACCAGGTGTATTACTATTGAGGAGCAATCTGTTATTTTAATCAAGTACTGCCCATTAAAGGGAAGTTAATTAGAGTTAATTAATTGGAATAAAGCATCAAAGGGATCTGGGGGTCTGAAGACAGGCATTGCTACAGCACTTGGTGCACAGAGAGCTTGATGATATTGTCAGTGCCCCTCTGCAGTAGCTGTTGAAACCCCAGGTATAGGTGTGCAAACAGCCACTGCTCAATGCTACCTCAGGAACTAAAACACATTAAAAAAGAAACTACATTTAAAAATTGGTCCTAAGTCCTTATAGAAGACAGACATGCTCCATTTTTAAAACATAGTGAAAAGCGAAGAGAATCATATAAAATCCTATGAATGGTTCAAAAGAGAGTACCTGTGGGCTGCATCCTCATTCAGTACTCATGATGAAGATCTCGCCAGCTTTCACACATGTAATGAGGCCATCTCTCCATCAGCAAGGAAACCCTATCCCAGCCCAATTCCATCCCCCCGGTCAGAGCATCCTGTCCTGCTGGAGCCACGGTTGCCTTTCAAAGGGATCAGTGCAGTGGGATGAGCCCCACCACTGCTCTTCATCAGACACCATCGGTCCTGATTACTGTCCCAGCTCCTGCTATGCTCCCAGACAGTTCAGACAGCAAAGGTTTTCCCTCTGGATTTGCACAGACCAGTACCCAGAGCATGAAAATGATTCTTCCCTTTTTGGGGACCCTGCTTGCTTCACAAGCCCTAAAGGTGCTGTCATGTAAACATGTACAAGAGCTTATTTAGATGGAGAGACACACACACAGACTCACCACAGGACCTCAGGGAGATACATATTCCCTAACTGTGAGCACTGAAGGTTGTATTTTTTATGGTAAGTGATCAAAATATGTTAACGAGCTACCAAGATGCGGCTTGCCCTGGAGCACTGATGGTTTTTATTGGACCATCTGGACTTTACTGCAACACAAACAGCATTACCAATGACTGTTATTAACAACATTATAATCACTAACAAAATACCACAGTGCTCAGATTTCAGGTGTTGTCTCACCTCCTGCTGCACAGCCCACATTTTCCAAATGTTAGGCTGGGATTTAGAGGACAACCTGCACAAAACCCATCAGCGATGAAAGGGCACCCAGCACCAAACCATCCTGAGCTCAGAAGCTGCAGTTGCACCTTAAATATCCTCTTTTCTGCTTGGAAATGACCTTGGGTGGCAGCTGACAGCCCTGCTTCCAGGGCCAAACTCCACCTTCCCTTTACCATTGGATAGGTATATATACCACAGGTATACGTGGTTAGGAGAACATACCATCTTTTAAAGCCCATCCCATTTCTCTGCAAGAGGTGAACCCAGACTTACTTTCATTTAAGCAGAAGATGGCACATGGAGGATATGCATCAAGTTGCCAAAAATCCCCCAAAAGTGGAAAAAAGAACCACCCAAAAAAGTGCATTTCTGTTACAGGATGTATACAAATGCTCATTACCTAGACAACATGTTTGATGGAGTGAATTAAAAACAAGTATCTTCTCAGTCTTCACCAGCAAATGCTCTGACCACACCACCCAAGTCTTGGAAGGCAGATGCAGGGACAGTGAGAATGAAGACCCTGGGCCCACTGTAGGAGAGGATCTGGTTTGAGACCATCTTAGGAACCTGAACGTATACAAGTCCATGGGACCTGATGAAATCCATCCGTGGGTCCTGAAGGAACTGGCAAATGAAGTTGCTAAGCCACTGTCCATCATATTTGAAAAATCATGGCAGTCAGGAGAAGTTCCTGATGACTGGAAACAGGGGAATATAACCCCCGTTTTCAAGAAGGGGAAAATGGATGAGCTGGGGAACTACAGACCAGTCAGCCTCACCTCTGTGCCTGGCAAAATCTTGGAGCGGATTCTCCTGGAAGGCATGCTGAGGCACATGAAAAACAACAAGGTGGTTGGTGACAGCCAGCATGGCTTCACTAAGGGGAAATCCTGCCTGACCAATTTGGTGGCCTTCTATGATGGGGCTACAGAACTGATGGACAGGGGTAGAGCAGTTGATGTCATCTACCCAGACTTGTGCAAAGCGTTTGACACTGTCCCACATGACATCCTTGTCTCTAAGTTGGAGAGACATCAATTTGATAGGTGGACCACTGGGTGGATAAAGAACTGGCTGGATGGCTGCACACAAAGAGTTGTGCTCAGTGGCTCAATGTCCAGCTGGAGACCAGTAACGAGTGGTGTCCCTCAGGGATCAGTGTTGGGACCGGTCTTGTTCAACATCTTTGTCATCGACATGGAGAGTGGGATTGAGTGTGTCCTCAGCAAGTTTGCCGATGACACCAAGTTGTGTGGTTCGGTTGATACGCTGGAGGGAAGGAATGTCATCCAGAGGGACCTTGACACGCATGTGAGGGGGGCTGATGCCAACCTGATGAAGTTTAACCCTGACAAGTGCAAGGTCCTCCACCTGGGTCGGAGCAGTCCCAGGCACAGCTACAGATGGGGAAGAGAAGAGATTCAGAGCAGCCCTATGGAGAAGGACGTGGGGGTTTTGGTTGATGAAAAAATGAACATGAGCTGGCAGTGTGCACTCGCAGCCCAGAAAGCCAACCGTATCCTGGGCTGCATCCAAAGGAGCGTGACCAGCAGGTCGAGGGAGGTGATCCTGCCCCTCTACTCTGCTCTCGGGAGACCTCACTTGGAGTATTGTGTGCAGTTCTGGTGTCCTCAACATAAAAAGGACATGGAACTGTTGGAACAAGTCCAGAGGAGGGCCACGAGGATGATCAGGGGACTGGAGCACCTCCCGTATGAAGATAGGCTGAGAAAGTTGGGCTGTTCAGCCTGGAGAAGAGAAGGCTGCGTGGAGACCTCATAGCAGCCTTCCAGTACCTGAAGGGGGCCTATAGGGATGCTGGGGAGGGACTCTTCATGAGGAACTGTAGTGAGAGGACAAGGGGTAACGGGTTCAAACTTAAACAGGGGACATTTAGATTGGATATGAGGAAGAAATTCTTTACTGTAAGGGTGGTGAGGCACTGGAATGGGTTACCCAGGGAAGTTGTGAATGCTCCATCACTGGCGGTGTTCAAGGCTGGATTGGACATAGCCTTGGGTGGCATGGTTTAGCGTGAGGTGTCCCTGCCCTTGGCAGGGGGGTTGGAACTAGATGATCTTAAGGTCCTTTCCAACCCTAACTATTCTATGATTCTACGATTCTTCACTAGCTGTTCCCTCATTCATCATCCTGTTTTCTGTCAGGACATTTTACTTGTTATGATTATCAGCTGCTTTCCTGTTTTTAACCTATTCTGGGATTCTGTGACACTTGCAGCAGCAATCCTGACCCTAGATGGCTCCTCTTGGAAAGGACATCTCCACCTAAGCTCATCCCACCTCATCTTAGGCACTAAACAGGGAGTTAGTGACAGTTCCAGTAAGCATCTGAGGTAAGAACAGAGAGGAAGGCAGAAAGACAGCTTGTACAAGGTGTCCTGTACCGATGTGGAAGGAGAAGCATTTTGGTCTGTAAATGCCAGCAATTTACAGTGTTGAATCCTAGTATGCCTGAGGAAAGAGCTAAGAACCAATCCAAAGCCCTCCAAATGTTGGCTAATGCAGAGCTCACCCTGTGCACCTCATCTTGGAGGCACCCACTGCCTATCTCCTAGTCCAGCTGCACTTCAATCCAAAGTCCAGCTCTCCAGAGCACCACCTGGAAAGAGCTCTGTGGAAAACCATCTATCCACAGTGTTTGTGCATACAGCCCTCGCTAAAGTTGCAGCAAAACTCTGCCTGAATTTTTACTACAGTAAGAACCAAACCCAGAGTGTTTGATTCAAGATGCACAGGAAAAAACACACAAGGGAAAAAGAATTAATCTTACTTTGTCTACACAGTGCTTTACTTTGCAGTGTGGTACCATCCACACAGAGGGAGCCAGGAGCCTCAGCTGATAAGGACTGGCACAGCTCTACTGATTTCCAGTAAAGCCAAGCCAATGTAAAGACAGCTGCAGACTGGGTCCAAAATAGGAAGCTACAAAAAAGGTTCCTTTAAATTATTGAAGATACACTGGCTTCTGCCTCCCATGACTGCTTTTACAGCTCACTCTTCATTCGAAGCATCATCACCCACCAATCAAGCAGGATTATTTTCCTTTTCAATTGGACTTTGACTCAACAGCAAATTTAATTAACTGACCTAATGGACTAGAGCTGTGGATTGAAAAAATAAGAAATAAAAAGCAACTCCCACAAAACACACAACAGAAAGAACCATCACTGCAGCCAAAAAAAACCCAACTCCCAAGAGAAAACAAAAACCTAGAAAAGAAAAATGTGCCTCATTCTCCTGCTTTCTGGAGATGCAGAATAATACGAAGATCCTCACGTTGTGAGGTACAGCTTCTTCATGGGGGCAACCATTTGCTCTTTATTGTCTTTTAACAGAAGATCCCAAAGCCCTTTACAAACTTTTATGCTGTGCAATACCCTAGCATGCCAAGAAGGCAGCTATACGGGGAATACCACCATCCCTAGCCCAGAGCTTCAGCCAAGCTACATGCTGATACTCATTTTACTAAAACCACATAGATGCACACAAGAAGAAACTGGTGCTGCACCCCCTGTTGGGGTTAGGTTTCCACCAACATCCGGAGCATCTCCATCACTTAGGTGAACACTAAATGTGGCTCAGCATCTCCACCACCACCATGTCCCCCGAACTACCTTACTCTTGTGACACCACAGAGTGCCAATTCAGAAAGGTCCTCATAGCAAGACGAGCTCTTGGCTTCTTTAGCAAATGAGAGGCACTGCAGACATTGAACCAGAAGACTGTACACACACAACAGCTTGACCAATACCTCTGGTTCCAGCTATATATTGGCTGCACAAACCGTGTATCTCAAACAACAGAGTCCCAGCCACAGCAAAAGCGGCAAGCTCGATGATGCCTGCACTGCTATGCGCAAGTCACTCAACAGCCTTCAGTCTGACAGCAGCCATAAGAACTTGGCACCGCTGCTCCTCCGAAAAGCTCTTTATGCTCCTTCCCAGCTTTGAAGCGTTGGTGACATTTCTGGCCTGGGATTATTTATTGCAACATTCAAAGTGAGCAACACATCACTTAGAAAGTGAAGCACCACTTAAAAGGAACACCACTGAAATCTGACTGCATTATGTGTGATTATAAGTCAGATAACTAACCTTTGACTTGCTTGAGAATACGTCTACCTGCACAGAAAAAAATAACCAGGCATCCACTCATTAATGCTAAACTCCATCAGCCAGGGTGAGGAGCAGAATACTCCCCTCACCCTTCTGCCTATATAGAACTGCTACTCTGTTTGCCTTTTCTTCTTCTATTAGGAAAAGGGGAAAACAAAGAAAAGTATATTTCACACTGCCCACAAGATCACCTAGATGGAAGCTTCCAAGACCAAATTCATCATAGCACATGCAAGGTACAGGCAGGGGGACGTGCATGCAAAGCAGTGATTAATTATAGACTTTTTGTTGAGGAAATTTCTGAGCATGAAGGGCAACATTAAAATTGCTCATCAGCATCTCTTTTGTTATAACATGTTTGGAAACAAACTAATTGGTTGGAATTAGGCTCCCTTTGACACCTGTATCTGCCACATAAGAAATAAAATGAAATGACACTTCAAAATATATTCCTTCAGATGCAGATTCCTATCTGTTCCTCAAAAGATGGTGAGTAATGGGTGGAAAGCTGCCAAAAAACATGTTTGTGAAGCATGGGAACCCACTGTGGCAGAAAAGCTGAGTTCCATTGCCCAACTCCTCTGTTCTTCCAGAGGACAAGAGGGTCTGACGCTGCTCCTGACAGTGCCCGAGTTCCACAGCACACACAGCCTGGGTGAAGTCATGGCATGGGAGAGAAACCCACTGCTTTTTATGCGTCCCTGCAGCCCTGCCCATGAGCTCCATGCCATGGAACAGCAAACAAGGCCATTGCCATGGTGGGTCCATGGCCTCAGTTCAGCCCCAGCACTGCTGCCCAGCCTGCAAACGACAGCACAGCCAAAGACTCATTGCTGTGCTCTGCTACTCCTGCTCTGAGCAGCATGCCAGTTGCCAACTTTACTGTGTTCATGCCCAGAGAACAAAAATAGGAGATTCAGAAATTGCATAAAAATAAGAATTCCTATCCCAGCCAAACATGCCCAGTGCTGACAGAGCTTTTGAGTGAGGTTAGCTTTAGGACTCCTCCTGGCCCACAGCCTGTGTGGTCTGTCTCTTGGTCTATCTCAGCTGTGCCATTCAGGGCTTAACACCAAGTTCCAGTCCTTTAAACAAAGGCATGAACAAACCTGTTTGCTGAACAGGTGATGCCAGTGTCAAACACCTATAGCTGCATCACCTCACCAGCGAATTATGTCAAGTACCAGCAGTTATCTCTGCCCGTGTCTGGGATCATTCAATATTTCCCTCTCATACTTCCAGTTTTTGACTTTATGCCAAGCTCATTGCCGCTCAGAAGTGCAATCAGCGCCTCCTCCTCTGCACAAAACCATTCCAAATGGCACCAGCTAAGCACAGGATGACAAGGTGTGCTCCCAGCCAGCTCCAGCCATGAGGTGGCAATGCTGGGACCATCTTCTGCAGAGCACAGAGTGCTACTTAAGTTTCCCTGGAGACGCCACTGACAGTCACCTCTTGCAGGGTGGCTACTGGGACAGACACCATTCTGCACAGGTTCATCTGAACACCCACAACTGCTTCTTTGTTGATGTTGGAGGTAACCATAACCATGCCAAGTCAGTAACACCACCACATTTACCTGTGAACACTAGGCTGGCATTCTCCAGTTCTTCCTGTGGAACCTTAAAGCTGAAGGACTCATTGTAGAAGGGATCTATTGTCCCCCGCATGCAGGAGGTCTTCTTGGTTTTTGTTAGTTTTAATCCATGAACAAGCTGAATTTTCACAAAGGGATCTGGCAAAAAACACAAAGCACAAGCTCTGCTTTATGGGCATCCTGAATCAGCACCCCAGTCTGTGAAGGCTGGGCACCACGGCGATGGACCATGCTGGAAAACAGCACTTGGAAATGACTGGGACTTGTACCAGTGCGCCGCTCCCAGGGATTTGCAGTGGAGACAAAAGTCAGGCAGGTGGATTAAAACTGCTCCTTGCCAAAACCACAATTAACGGCAGCCTTGATAGCGGCTGAGCAGACTGTTCACTTTGGAAAAAGCCAATGTTCTGGCAGCAGCAACGGCAGCTGGGGAGGGAACATGGGAAAAACACCTGAGGACATGCATGAAGCAGTTACCAGCCAGCACGCTCAGCAGGGAGCGATGCATGGGCACTGGAAAGCCTCACAGCTTCCACAGAGAAGCTAGATATTATAAATGAAACCACTGCAACATTAATAGGTAGCCCACAGCATCTGCAAAGCACATCACAGCCACGGGCGGGCTGCCTTACAGAATACAACACAGGGGTAATTTAGAGCTCCTGGTTCCTCACCTCACACTGGTTCAGAGATTTTAACTTTAAATATGGCAAAGGCATTCACACCCTACATTTTATGTCAGGGTTCCAAATACTTTCATTATTGTTGGTTATATATATAAAATTGATATCTGGAGCTTTATATTAATAGGAACTGAGCTTCCAAATCCCTCTGGGTCCCCCATAAACTGCATCCTCACCACAGCTCTGCTGTAAAGGCACATATAATCTGTCCATAAATAATGTAAGAAATGCACTGCCCTTTACCTGAACCTTGGCTCATGTCTGTCTGAAGAAGCTGTTTTGCTCTAATGATGTCCACATTCAGTCTTCCCGCACTGGGTAGGTAGTTCAGTGACAAAAGCAGCTCTCCCAGCTCCACTTCATTCTGCAGGAAAATGGGAACGTGGAAATTCAGAACAGAGCTTGGAGGGGAAGTGAGAAGCAGGAAGAGAAATTAAATAAATCCCGTTTATCTATGCCTGAAAACCAACTTTCAGTTACGCTCTAAACTGCAGCCAACAACCCTCTGGTGGTACCTCGTACTGAGCAGAAACAAGAAAGAATACTATCCCCAGGTGAAGATTGTTCTTTAATTGCTGATCCTTCACCAGCTTTTCAGCAGTCATGCAAAGAGGAGCTATAAGAAGGAACAAATATAAGGTCAGTCACTTGTCTTCTTGGAGAAGACATCCTTTTTCCTTACCAGCCCCCAAGGATCACACCAGCCACTTGGGAAGTCCAGGCGTGAGATGGTTGATGCATCCCTGGGTCACAGGAAGGCAATTCAGAGGAGACACCCCCTTGGCATCCAGCCCGTTCTATCCAGACCATGGCACAGCTAAACAGTGCCCTTGCTGTTCATCAGTCTGTACCAGGGCCATAGCCTCACACTGAATAGCTGCTCAGCCAGTATTTCTTTTCCCTTTACTTAATGATGCTTAAACCTATTCATTAAAAAAAAAACCAAACAAAAAAAGAGCTGGAGCACTGACATCACTGCTCCTCAGACATGACAGCTTAAAATAACCTCTCCTCCCCTAGTATGACCTGGCTCCGAGATGCTGTTACTCTCAGATGCAAAATCCAGACACCGAAACAACTCTGGAGACTGAAGACACACCAGCCAGCCCAGGCACTGCACCAATCCATCCGCCTTGTCTCGTGCCCACGTCAGACTGCAGAGCTGGTTCTTCATCCCAAATAGCCAAACAGTTCAAAACCAAGCCTAGGTGGGATGATCACAGCCATTCCCAAATGGAAAAGGAGCTCCAGTGGCATGGTAATCATAACAAAAGGCTTAAATATCTTTACTGATGCCCCAAATATTAAATTACAGAAACCAAAGGCTAAAGGACTATGTAGACAATAAAGAAAAAAGCCCTGAGACGCAGTCACAGCCTGAACTGACCCAAAGAGCCAGGCTCATCAGCAGATGGGCCAGCACATGCAGTACCCATCCCTGGCAAAGTTACCAACAGCTCTGGGGAAACTGAGGGTAGGGCTGCCAGGGAACCCAACCAGCTTACAGCTACTCAGCTGCAAAGGGAAAAGCACAACCTCCATTGAGCACAGATGAACCAGAGGGCTTGGACCAAACCCGAGGAGACACTCAGGGAAAAGCCTCATCCCTCAGGCAGGAGCAGCACAGGATGGCTCCCATTGCCCACAGGCCACTCAGCTCCTCACCTAACTAGACAAGCACTAGAACTGATGGGTAATGGTATTAAAAGTTTTCCCTGAGGCATTTTGTCTCCTCTCCTGTTCCTGTTGACTACTCCCGGGGAAGGCAGCAGGATGTGCATGGCACACAGGAGCACTGGCAGGCTGAGGAAGTCCTGCACCCCCGATGCTACATAATACAATTCAGTTTAATTCAATATCCTTTTTTTTTGGCTTTCATAGAAAATATGGCAATAGGCTGCCCAATTTCACATCAAAGGTCACTGCATTTCAGGAGCTGGCAAAGCAACCCCCCTGTGTTTAACCCCACACATTTAATGAGCAAAGGACAAGGGAAGAGCCATGCAGGGAGCAGGGCAAAGGCTGCAAGTACAGCAGCATCCTGACTCAGCCCCTGGGCGAAGTGTGGATCCACATCACAGATCCTAAGGCAAACACATGGGCCCTCCTCACACACTCCACTGCCCCAGGAGCCAGCCCCAGAGCCAGCCTGGTAGCATCCACCCCAAGCTGACCCACCTTCTGCCTGACCTTCCCCACAGCCCTCCTTCCCCGCGAGGAAAAGCATCCGATTCCTTACCCCAAACTCCTTCTGTCACAGCATCTTGTGATGCGGCACTATACAGCCACACAGCACACACACTCACATTCATCATGTGCATTTTCTTCCATTGCTACAGTACTGCTTCACCGAGAAGGCACCCCTCTTCTCTCCACCTTTGCCAACTCCCATATCACAGTCCTGTTCAATATATGATATCATAAGTTCTTTCCATCAGAACACCCTTCCCCAACAGAAACCTGACCTGACATGACTTCTGCGAGGTCAAGCCATACCTACACACACTGCTGTGCCCAATGGTTGCACAACATTAGGATCTAAGAAAGCCTGACATCCAAGGTGATTTAAACATCTAATTCAAACTATCACCTTTGGTTTGATTTCCCCAAACAACTCCTCCCTGGTCTCAGAACTGTGGCGGGAACTGCTTGAAGACACATTTATCACCAAGAACAGTTGGCAACTTCTAAATCTATTACCAGGACAGCAATGAAGCATCGCAGGGCCCACACAGGACCCAGCTGAGGTACCCCTCAAAGTCATTCTTTATAACATATCAACAACATATCCAGTCCTACTCCCACTTGCATTAACTGCTGTGTCCGGTTCCATGCAGTCTTTAATTCCTAGAAATTCAGGTACATTTGGACAGCACGAATTAGGAAACTAATTAGTGACATTATTACCTGCTGAGAGGAGACAATCACACAGCTCCTGCTGCAAATACCAAACTTCTGGCACAGGCAGGAGGCATGCTGGCACTGGGTAGGGATGCAGGACCTTTCAAGTCACCTCAAGCTTAGAGTGCTGAAAATCCACATTAAGATTTGGGGTAATTACTTCTAGATCCATCCATTGTTGGAGCCTGTTGATCTTATCCAAGACCTGCAGGAACTAAGGGACTTCCCTAGGTCAGGGAGGAATGGTGAAGCACAGCACAGGAAGGAAGATCTCCACACTTCCAACACATTTAACGTTTATGCTGCTGACAATACCTATGCACTGACAATATCAGACTGGGTATGTAACGCTCTCTAAGGCACTGCCAGGGGAACCAGGCATCTACTCCCAAGCAGGAGAACCAAGCATGACTCCCACCTGAACCCTCCCCAGCACTGAGTCCCACAACCCCTGCAGAGGTTACTGAAGGAGCCACTATAACATAACTGTCACACTGCTGCCTAACCCACAAGCCTTCCACAGGTAAGGCTAAATCCCTGATTTTCCACAGGACCTAACCTAACAGGGATACTGGCACCTCCAGAAATTTTTCTGACTATCTGGGCTTAAATTTGAGTAAGGGGAGATATAAAATGCTGTATTCTGTAAGTGTGGTCCACTGAAGTCAGACGATAGACTACCACTAGCTTTAATGAGTCTCAGATCTGGCTTAATTTCCTAAATCTCAGTAGCACCTTCTGCCCCTTAGTGCTTTTCAAGCATTCCCAGATTTCTGTTAACTATTTTAAGGGAAGGAACATTCAACCCAGAGAGGCCATGGCAGGATGAGTGTGCTCAAAGCCAGCCAGAAAGCAGCAGCTCCATTGTAGGGTGAGCACTAGCAGTGTTTGCAGCAATAACAAAAGGTGTTTTCAGAAGGAAACCCAGATACCTGGATAACTCACCTCCAGTACAAGTAACTCAGCCTTTTCAAGGCACTTGACACAAGCACTGAACTGCCTCTGATCTTCTGAATGCATTATTTCTAGCTTAGCTGGAAGGATCTAGGAAACATGCTTCAAATCCTGCCACAGTGCCTGAGGGGACATCAGGCACTCAAGGAAATGAATTGGTGGCCAGCAGCCACCACATATTCCTCCCAGCATGTCAGACCAGCACTGTCTCCACTGCACCACGCTCTCTAGCTTTCTCCTATTCTTTGGTTACCTGCCATCACTAGCAAGGAATTAACGTGTTGCTCCAAGAAGCTCAAGGTACAAGGCCTCCTTAGGTGTTAGATCTTCATGCTTTCCCCAACAAGCTCATGCCGTGGCATACTTATGCTGGTGTGACAGTCTTGCTCCTAAGACATGCTGGTGGCAAAGTGTGTGTCAGAGATGAAGCTGGAGATGCAGGCAGAGCTGTGGCTTAATGGACTGACTGGCTCAGCAGGCAAAACATAGATAACTGGAGGGCACAGCTGGATCCACTGCAAGATGAAGAAACAGCACTGTATGGGTCAGGGAGGAGACTCAGCTCAGAGAGGAATGAATGGCCATAGAGGTCTTGAGTGGCTCATGGGGCCATAGAAGCTGACCAGAGAGCCTCTCCAGCTCATGTGCACCTTGGAAACACTATGTGTTGCCATAACCATGAACTCCCATGCCCATCATCTTGTTCAGAGGTGTCTTTATCGGTGTTAAGACACGTCTTGCTGGGGGACTGCAGGCGCAGAAGCATGGCTCCTGTTTTGTCACACACTGCAGCGTCCCCAGCCCACTTAGAGGCTGAGCTGAGAAGAGGGATGCAAGTTCATATACAAGAGGTGTCATCAGCACCTTGTTCACTATAGAGGAAGGAAGTGCCTGAATTTTACTTTTCCTAGGTCTTTTCATCAGGAAACTAAAATGCTGTTGGGTTTGCTTTGAATATTTTGCTCATAGAACACAGCCTGCAGAGGTGCCCCTCAGGCACCATGGTGCAAAGGCATCATTTTAGTTGCCATTATTATGCTGATGATGTGCTGATTTGTGCCCAGATCCCAGATGACCCTGAAAAAGCAATTTCCTGTTTGATGAGGTGCCTGAGCGACACCAAGTCTGGGACATCCGAGATGCTCCTGAAGCTCTCATTTACATTTCACTCCTGGCTGCTCCTCTCCGCAGCTGTGTTACAGAACCAGATGCTTGGATTTGCAGCCTCAGGCTCGCCTGAGATCCAGAACCTTCTGCAGTTACTGACTGGGTGGAACCATACACCCATAAGAAATCTATTTTTCTTTTTTGGCATCTCTGAAACATGAAGAGGTCACCTCAAGGGAAGAGAAGTTTATAATTAGGGCCATTTGCACATCTGGTTTGGACCAGGGCAATTCTTTCCTCATAGTCCTCCCAGACTGTTGGGTGTGCATTGTTACAACACCAGCACAATTCTGCAGCTAAATTCTGTTCCCGACGGGAACCAGAGCACATTACATCAGCACAGACATCTATGCAATGCTCCTAATGAAGTTTCAGATTGATTTTCCTCCTCAAGGTTATCTGTGACAGTACCTCCAGGCACATTAGAAAACTGATGTTTACAACAGTTTGCTCCAACAGGCTTTCTACAGCATCCTGCAACATACAGCAATCATTTCAGGAAGGCCAAGCTCTTAAGGACCAAAACCTGAAAACAAATATGTACTTACCAATGGCTAAGAACAGTGTTACCTGCGTAACAGAAGCTGGCTAGATGTATGATGAGAAGTGTCACAAAATCCCTGCTAAAGTCTAACTGGCTTTGCATCAGTTTGGATGGCCATGAGAAAACCTCTCCTGTGCAAAAACATTTGGGAAGATTTCCTATGGAGAGGTCCAGCCCACAAGCCCCACCTCTGGGCAGCTCCTCAGCAAAATACACCCTACAGCATCCCGGTCTTACACAGAAAGGGCAAGGAGTGAACAGCACAGAGGGGAAGGGATGAGGTGACTGGGTCAACAGCTGGAAGCAGAAGAGACAGATAAGAATGAAGAGAAAATAATCTAGAAGTATTTCTTATGCTGGAGCACTGGAAAATGAAAGAGGGGAAAATAACACAAACAGATCTGCAGAATAAAAAACACACAGAGAAAGATGGTAGAATATCATAAACCAAACACGACAACAAACCACAGCTTAGGAGCTAAAAGCGTCATCATGATGGATAAGTGTCTATCACAGTGTCCCCTCACAGTTCCCTCAACCCCAGTGACCTGCAGGGTGGTGGCATCCCACCTCCAGCCAGGCTTTGCTCAGGCCATCTCTCCCGCCTGACACAGGCAAACCGCCAGGTTGATTTTAACATCCTGTTAATGAGTGAGCATAGTCCTAAGTAACCAATCCACATTCGCCATCAGTGATGATGCATTATTCCTTTAATTAAGCAGCCACTGAGCTTTGGGGCACGACAAAAAAATAAAAAATTAAAAATAATAATAAAAAAAGACAAAATAAGAAAAGGAAAAATCCCTGATGCCATTCACTTTCATATTTCATTTCCCATATTTAACTGTCATGAACATGCACCTCCATTGCACTCTGATACACACAGCCTTGAGTCAACTGTTGTGCCCATTCTCTGAGCCAAATCTCTGCATGACCAATGCTTTATGCCTGTCTGAGAGATGAGTGCAGGCACTATTTTCAATACTATGCCATGCTACCAAACACAGGGCATCGTCCATGTTCCCCAAGGATGGCTCCTTCTCAGGGCTGCAACGGATAAGCCAAGGAACAAGGGTGCTAAGAACAAACCTGGTACGCGCACAGCTGGAGGCCTCCAAGCCCGTGCCATAACCACCTGGCTACCTGGCAGAACTAAAGTAGCACCCAAGAGGAATGCGCCAAAATGAGTCACTACCTGAATTTCAAACTCATTTCCCCCTTTTCTTTCCCAAACACGGCATGGTAAGAACAGCGCAGTACTTGTTGTAGGCTTATCCTGAGATGGGAATCTACTATTGCAGAGAGCTGCCATAGCAAAGCCACTCCATTTGTGGAGCACATACCACACTTTGAATGTAAAAAGCGAAGAGCTCATTCTAGCGCCCCCATAGTACAAAGTTAAAAAAGCAAGTCCAATACATAATCCCTCTACTACAAAAATGGCTTAATTTGAGAGGAGAAGGAATTTTTATGCTATTTTGTCTCCAGGACCAGGCAATTGTTTTTTGTTTTCTGGAATGATCTCCAAGCTCTCATTACTGCTGGTATACAGTATCTGCCCACTCAAATCTGCCAAAAGAGAAATGAATCATATGTCAATAAAACTTGGGGTCCTAAACACGTGTTTCAGAATCAATCTGAACGGTGAAATACGCGAATCTGAGCCCAGCTACAGCAAGGTCTGCCAACTTCATTCAATTAAGCAAAGCCACACACGTTTAGGGTGTTCCTATGGGGACTAGACTCAAGAGCTACTCCATGAGCTGCTCCTACTGTGCTCTGGAAACACATTAATTGCCCTGCAAGAAAAAGCCTTCCAGAACTACCAAGGATAAAGGATTTGGCAATACCTGCACTGACATTTTCCACAAGGAATAAGTCCTTCTGCTTAGTTGCTGGCTCTGATGATATACTGGACAACAACTCGCCTATGCCTCCACTTTGGACCCAATCCCCTATGTGCTCAACACATGATTCAAACTAAAAAGCACTTATGTACAGGTGCAATCTTTTGCCTGAAGCTTACATCAAGTGGTTTATTGCACTGATTTCCCAAGGCTGAGAGGACAGCATGATGCTCACCTATATTGGGTTCTCTGACAACCCCTCTAGGCACTGGAAGCTGCTCTAAGATCTCCCCGGAGCCTTCCTTTATCTAAGCTGAACAAACTCAACTCTCTCAGCCTTTCTTCTTCATAGGAGAGGTTCGTCAGCCCTCTAAGCATCTTCCTCTGATTCATCTTATCCTGGTCCAGCTCTTGGTGGAGTCAATGGAGCTGCTGGCTGCAGAAACTGGACCATGCCTCCGAATGGGAGAAATCCACCCAGCCCTGTCAACACCGCAGCACCAAAAGATTGCTGGCTTCCCCCACCTCTTTTAGCAGGACTCACTTGTGCTGGCACAGTCCTGTGCTGAGGCTGTGTCCCAGCAAGTGGGCTTGATGGGGCTCAGCATGATGGTGGAACAAGGACTTAGCACCTGACTTTATCAGCACATGCTCTAGCAATGGCTTCCAGCTGGATACAGCAAGTGCAAACAGATGTTCATCCTGGGTGATATCATTTAGGGCACTTTCTCTGCTCTTCCACAAACCTTGCCTCATCCCACTCCCACCTGTATAAAGAGAAAAACTTCTCCATAGCTCCTGCCATCTGGATTCACTTTCCTCTATGTCTCCAGCTCGTGATGTTTCTGTCTATATATGCTAGTAAAAAAACCCACATATTTTGTGTCTTTCATCTTTACATACCACGTCTGTGGCTGTCTATTTTTCTCTCCCTCCTGTTACTGGTTTTCCAAGCACCTGCTTCAGGACTGTCTCCAACATGATCCTTATCCCTGGGGGGGTGCTGCTGCCAGCTGCTGCTGCATGTCAGAACCCGGGGTCAGCCAACCCAGCCTGGCAAATTTTCATCAACTAATGATCAGAACTGCAGCACATCGGCTTTGTGCAGCTCTCCAGAGTCTGAGGACACCTTCTGCAAAATAAAATGCTATTGCACAGAGACTTTTTTTGTCCCTGTCTACCATGAGCTCAGAGCACAAAGCACGCTTCAAGAGACTCTGGTTCAATCCAGCAAGAAACTAATAAAGGCTGTCTGTCCCTCAAATCATCAAGCAAAAAGAAGCATAATAATGTTGTCAGCATGTCAAGCCTATCATTCTGCAGGCAGAATCAAAAACACCTCCCAAATTTCTAGCTCAAGCATCACTGTTATTGAACGACATTCAAAAGCAGGTTTGTTGAAAGTTCTAAGCTTTATTGTTTTAGTTCTTCCAGGCTTTATTTTAACCCTCTGATCAATTAATTTAACTTTAACCGAGATAAAATATGTCTTATTCATTGAACTTTAAAAATCTTATCATTGAGGAAACATGGGAAGACGATACCAAACATCCTTTCCGGATGTCCTAGTAAAAGTATTGTTGTTCCCTTTGCAGCTGCAGTCTGCCAGCCAAGGTAAAAAGAACAAGGAAGTATGAAAAGACCAAAACAAGGCACTGTACTAACCAAGGTGCAGAGGACCGTTTTGCTTAAATTAAGTCTTTCCATATGATAGCAAGCAGATAAATGCAAAAGTCCTGTAAGGTTAGGCCTGCCCATCCAAACTGGATTCTATCTTTTTCTCCCTCCTTTCATAAATATCAGAAATGCTGATTTCTGCATAAATTTATCTTGAGTCCCAGTGAAGCAGACAGCACTGCTGAAAACAGCAGCAGCTTTCAATGAAACTTTGGAGAGGGAGAGAGGAAGGGCTGGCTCCGAGCTTGGCACACAAAGGCAGAGATGATCTTGTCTAATCAGGGTCTGTATTAGCTGTGGAATGAATCCATGTTACTAACAGAGAGATACATAACACAGAGAAGTACCTATCATGCAAAAGCAGAGGGAGCAGGGGGGAGCAAGGCTGCATGGTGTGAATCACGGGAGGATAATGGGATGCAAAGAGGAGAGCTCTGTCCTCAGATACACAACACAGAGCCCATGACGAACTGCTAACACACCAAAAAAAGGTATATATATAGAAATTATTGCAGGCATTTTTAAGTAAACATTTGGGGGGAGGTTCGGGCAGCAAAGGCAGCCCAGAATATCTGTCCTTGTTCATTCCCCTTATAAACAGCTTTGTAACACAGCCATGCCCTCACCCCCACTGCCAGTCTACTGTGCAAAGCAGATCCAACGACATGAAGACATGTCCTACACAAAGCTACGCTCAGGGACCCCATGATTTTGACTTGTGCACAGCATTCAAAACTTATCCTTTTTGCCTGAATATTGTTCAGGCTAATCCCATAATGCTCCTAATTCTGTTACAGTGAATCTAGTTAGCTCTCTTGTGGTTATCAGGGGTCTTGATCTTCTTCCCCCTTGTACACTGCAGAAGGTCTGAGCAAGAGGTAAAAGCACTCCCAGCCCCTCTGCACACAGAGAAGGGGCAAAGCAGAGTCAAAGGCTCATTTGGCTTCACATATAAACACCGTTCAGTGGATTTTGCTTGTACAAGTGTCTCATCACAAGTTCCCACTCCAAATCAGACTCTCAGACCCACAGTGCACATCAGCAGTGAAGTCAATGATTTACTGTTCATCCTGTCTAATATCTCTGGCTATGCCATCATTCAGTGAACACATAAAAATCAAAGAAAATATGAACCATCCAAGTTCACAGAAGGTTTTGATTCAGCAAAGGCTCTAAAACATAGAAATTGCAATCCCAGAGCTAGCAAGGAATAGGAAGAGACAACCCTCTCATACCAATTTTGAGTTTGAGGTACTGCTCATGCTACTCCCTTAGAGCGGCTTTCTATGGGGTCCTGTGCCTCTAGCTACATGAGTGATACTGCTAGTAGCAAATCTGGCAGCTAACTGCCATTCCTGGCTGCAAAGCTCAGACCTTCTGATTGAACAACTCTTTTCCTGGCTGGCAAGGCAGGGCCTTTTCCTGAGAGCAGATATGGAAGCACACAGACCCTCTGCATCTTCTCTTCCCATCCCATCAAAGGGTTGAATCTAGTCCAAGACACACACTCAAACTTTCATGCATGCAATGTGCCATGTACATTAGACAAAATCCATGGCAAGTTTATTTCCTTCAGGGACATGATGACAAGAAATCTACCACTACTTTGCAATCTTTTGCTTATGCATTACGTCAAAAGTCTGTGGAGATTTGGACTTTACTGAATCAAGTCATTAGCGAACTGGCATTTTCCCAAAGCACAGCCACGTTAACCACCGCAGGAGTGACCCAGATGGGACAGTGTCACTGCAGTGTCTGGGAATGGATGCAGGTCACTGCAGTAAGAAGGAAGGCTGTCTAAAATGTGCAGACTTCTAAAGCAGTCTTGAGTTGTCATTAAAGCTGACACAGGATCATGCCACCTCCTCTGAATATGAAAGCCATCTCCTCTACCTCATTTTTTTTACTTATAAGACCAGTTATAGGCCCGTTTTACTTATAAGACCAGTTATAGGCCCACATTATTTCAACCCAGCAGATGCTGTATTAACAAGATGGCGATGACTAATTAGACAGCATGTTACTTGCCAACAAGCAGAAGAGCCGCACAAAAAAACAGCAAGAGAATTTGTGTCAATAATCTGATAAATTGTGTTACCTGAGAACTAGGCACAAGGGCTTTCCACCAGTGTCCGCCTTTCACAAGGTCTACATCGCTCAAGGGCATTGACACTTTGCCAATAACACAATGGCGTGAGAATTTGTCAAAATCCACTACGGTTAAAAGCAGAGTTCTTCTCTGGGCTTCTAAAAAGGGGATTTCAAATGTGTACCTCTCTTCAAACACCGGGTTCTGAGTTTTGCGCTTCACTCCTGTCTGCTTGGAGTTCTTCTGATCAGGAAGAAGGCAGATCTTCACGTAGGGGTTGGAGTGAGCCATGTCTTGCCTTGAACCGTCATAAGAAATTGGAGGAGGCAGATCTTTAGCCTCAATGACTCGCACTATTAGATAGTTATGCAACAGATCGTACTGCGTGCTAAAATGCAACATGCCCAGCTGGTACTTCGATAAGATCTCCTCATCTGTCAAGGAGTCCATATCATCGCTATTTGAGTCAAGAGAGTACAGTCTTGGTTCAAATTTTCTAAAATAGTCGTCTGGGGTGTAGGTTTTCCGCAGGATTGTTGGCTGAACTATTTCTTTCTTAGCTCCTATTATTCCAAACTCGATAGGTTTAATGTCAATTAACGGAGAACTTGGCCTCCTCGACTCTAAACCTAAAGGAGAGAAACGCAAAAATGCAATCGTTCGAAACTCAACTGAAGCCATTAAAGGTGTAAGTCAACTTGTGCTTCTTTGGATATAGCGACTGTCTCTGTGCAACACCTTGCACAGCAGGCCACCCAGTGGGACTTTTCACCACGATTAGTAGGACCCTTAATTACACTGAAGTCCAAGCCCACCTACACTTTTCCTTCTTTGTCCATTTTCACATGCAATTACCGTGCATATGCTTCAGCAAGGAAAACAGAGCTAGCCATGTTCCTGCAGAACAGAATGAGATTTTAATCAATGTACCTTCAACTTGAACTGATTCCCTGCCTAAAAGATGGAAGAACAAACACTACAGTTTGATTTTCTTCCCCACAAGAATTACATTAATGTTGGAAGGACGACCTTACTTGAAATCCGCCTCGTGAGGCTGTAAGTGGACCGTGATGCATCTGAAGACGACCGCCTTCTGTCAGTGGAAACATCCTGAAGAGTGGGAGGCAGCTCACTGATTGTATTATCAGAGTCTCCATCTTTGTCCTCATTTTGGCTGCTTATCCTGTTATAAGAAGAGACCTTTGCGTGATTCAACTCAGTAAAAAGGGTATACAGAATAAAAATGCATCCTGGTAGTGTGTCTAATCTCAGGTGCACATCCCTGGATGCTGTATCTCCTGATCTATCTGGCAAGCAAAAGGCTGAGCAACTGACTTCAGACCTATGTGAAAAACAGACTCTATCTCCCTGCCTGTCTTTCAAACAGAGTTGTATCAGTATTAGAGCACGACACAGGCTACACGGGCAGATCTTGATCAAAAGTATTATCCTTGTCTTTAAGAAAAAAAAAAGAAAAAAACCCCACAAATCACAAAACCTAAAAAGTAGCTTATTGCTGTAAACTCACAGGTACACTTTGGCAGCACAGATTTCACTAGGAATGAACCAGCATGGGAAACCACCATGCTCAGACATCTCAAACCTACAAAACACCTCTCTCAGTAAAATACTGCTTTGCAGGTATGCCACTAAGGTTTCAAAAATCGATCCTACAAATACTTTCATTAAGAGCTATTTATTGACATGGGGAGGGGGGTGTTTAAGTAACTGGTTGCTTTTTATCCACTTCTATAAGCAAGAGGTGATTCTCACCAGACAGTAATTTTACTGCCCTGGGGCCTTGGGAGGAACAGGGAAGTTGGAAGGATCTAAATAACAAAGGGAGTTTTGATGAGGGTTGTAACATCTTTGAGAAGACTCTACAGAAGACTGGCATCATAAAGAAGTCCATGTGTAATTCCTAATTCAGTTTATTTATATAGATATATATAAAATTATACATACATAAATAAATTAATATGAAGTGTAAAGAAAAAATTTATGTGAAAGTAACATCTGTTATGTATCTTATAACAACATTCTGGTTAAAACCCTCATTGTGTCACAGCCACAGTGGCTCACAAAAGCAGTCACGACCTCCCAGCCTTGACTGAAAGAAGAGCAAGAGCAACCAGTAACAACTACAGGAGATAAAGTCTCCAACTGCACGTTCAGAGGGGAGTGGCTGCCAATGGAGATGAAATCACACAGCGGTACATGACGTGTAGTGCATCATGCAAAATAAGCCTTGGCTAATCCATGAGACTGAGCACTCAAAGAAAATAGCAGCAGATCACAAAGAAAGCATCAGCACGAAATGAGCAAAACAAAGGGGGATACTGTGTGAGTTTTGCTCCTGATTCACCCTTTCTACAGGCATGGCACAGTTGGGCATAAACAAAATATATTGAATCATTTGCTTTAGTAACCAATGACTGGAGCAGAGCAATAAATATATTCTGCAAAAAGCAGTAAAACTGCAGAAGAGTCGTGTCTGTCCCATCTCCCCACCCCCCATATGAAACAGAGTTGAACTGGAAATTCTTCTCCAAACCCACAAAGGTCACAGCAGAATCCATGCCAATCTCACTAATTCAGTCACACAACTTATCCACATGAAAGTCTGTTAATAATGAAAACCAAACCCTATGCTAAAAGGGGCATGCAACATTTGCACAACTCTGCAGCCCATTAAATGTAGTCCAAATCGTGTGGTTTGACATATAATCAGTACCTGGAACACAAATAGCCTTTTCATGTCTAAGTGCAGGTCTACACAATCATAGATAGCATTTGGCTATACTTGTGTTTGAGAAGAAAATGCACAGAACAAGGAGAAGGCAGGGTGAAAAGGAAATCAGGAAGAAGAGCATTAGAGATGTTCTACAATGGGTAAACGAAATAGTGAGTTAATAACATACAGATGACCTTTAGTAAGGAAATTGCTACTGAGCCACAATAATTTTCCTCAAATAAACTTTGGCTCTGGTTAGAGCAGCTCTGTTTCTGTTCAATCCAACGCTTTGGGAAGAGGAGCTGCATCCTGATTGCCATTCAGTCTCACAGTGTGCAGCATTTATCCATTTATCTTTGGGGTTTCTGTAGAATGTTCCACAACGGGCAGCTCCAACATACACGCTCGTTCCCAGCCCGTTGCTGCAAGGACCAGGATGCAAATGCTCCTCAGGAAATAACAAGAAGCAACTACACATTCAGGTCAATATAATTAGACTCCTTTTGTAAGATTTTTTTTTTCCCCCAATTTACCACTGTAAAAAAATCAGGAAGTGATAAAATTCAACAGTCTCCCAAGAGGAAGGGCTTAAACATGCAGCTTTAACATCCCATCTTGAGTTTCCAGGACAACAAGGTGTGTCAGAGCTGCCAAAGAGAAAACCTATAGGCAAAAAATAAACGATGGATTATTAAGCATGGGGTTCAGATGTTTGCTTGTAGGCCAAGGACAACCAGAGAAGCAGGTTCCCCCTGGGAGTTAAGAAAGGAGCAAATTGCGTACTGCATTACGCCAGTGTCCTGGGCCCATGAAGAAGTGCAAGATGGAAAGACCTCAGCCAAAAACTTAGATCTATTTTTGAAACACTTTCAGGCTGTGAGTACGGAATACAGTAAATTGATTTGTTCATATTTCCAATGCATGCATCTAAATGCAGAAGATGGAGGTGTCAAATCCATCTTCCATTTTAGGAATCCAAAAGCCCCATTTTAAAAGATAAAAGAAAAGAAGAAGGATGAGAGGTCAATTGACATACACAGGTTTATGAGCACTTAAAAACACACCCATTAAACATCTAATTCCTAGACCAATTCCAAACTCTTATTATGCTCACACACCTAACTCCAGGCAATTTCCTACCTCCAAAAACACCTACAGAGATTTAAGAATTTAAAATCAACACAGTGAAAATAGAATCCTTGGGCTCCTGAATTCTGAGCCAGCAGAGGCTGCATGGGATCATTTCCACCTTAAACCTGCGCACACAAAAAGCATGGCACTCCTATCGATCAGCAAACAAAATACACCATTTCTGTCTCCTGCCTTTTACTCTCCTTTCCTCTTCATCTTCCAGACGCTCGTTCCTCTACAGGCTCATTTTTTCCTCCTCTGCTCTCAATCACATCCCCTCAGCTCCTTTCCCTCTCTATCTCCTCTGCTCTCTTTGCCCTTTTCACTTGACTAATTTCTGGGTTCCCTCACCATTTTCTAGCAAAGTCACTCTTGAAGTTCAAACCATCACAATCTTCCCCGGCACGACCTTGGGTCCATCTCAGCTCAGGACAAGAAGCCAAAAGCCTCTTCAAGCAAGCAAAGCCTGATCTCCAGCTTTCATATCAATATGTGTTAACAGGCATACATAGAGATCACAGGATTTGCAGCAGTGCCAGAGGAGATGGTGACTTCAGTGATCCTAATGCATGGCAGCATCCATGCCTCCTTGCAAAGCCACTTGTCTCGTGTGTCCTCTTCTTTGGTTCCTGCCTCCCCTCTCAGGCATTACCTTTGGGAGCTCAACTTCTCTCAGCACTAGAGCAGAACAGGGAGACCTTAATGGCACCAAATCATCCGAGGCAGGAAGGAAAGATGAATACATGATGTAGGCTGGGGTCCCAGGGACCCTACCCAGGGCTGCTAACATGAGTAAGTGCAACATAAATTGCACCATGGCTGAAGAACTAGGCTTGGGTTTTTTTAATTTCAGAGCACATTGTCTTCTGCCTGTGGCCATTCCAGTAAGTTAACTGTAGAGGCTTTCAGATGCAGCAGGACTGGGGGAAAACAATACAGGCTGGAGAGAGCATTTTATGAGTCCAAAGGTCTCCATGTTCTCTGCCTACGGCAAAGTCCAGCTCATCTGCAAAGTCACCATACATCCTTGTTTTGAGACCAAAATTAAAACAGAGCTTCAATGCTTAAAATGCCCCTTTAGCCAGACAGAATCCAGCGGTCAAAACCAACACCATAGGACAATCACCCCATACCCTCGAACACATATATTGTCCCTTCTGCTTCTCAGCACACCAGAGAAACCCTAAAGCAATCTCTCACAAGCCTAGCTACTTCTTCCCAAGTATGTCATTGTTCCTGCGGCAATCCTTCTACGTCCAACGCTGCAACCTCATCACTCTGTTATGTGCACAGTGCTTTCCTATTTAGCATTGATTTTGCTTCCATTTCCCATTAACTGCAGGTGAATCCATTTCTGGGCATATATCAGACTCAAATATGCTACTCCACATTTAAAAACCGCTCTAACACATCTTGAACATCTCTATTTTTATTCCTTAGTATTAATTACCATCCTGTTCTACCTAGATTCAGAAGAGCATATAGATGAGATTCAAACATGAGACAAATTGTATTATGCAGCACCAAGATATGGGCCTTCCACACCTGACAGAGAATAACTGCAGTTACTCACAGGAATAGACGAAATCAACTGAGTGTCTCAGTGCCTAGGTACGAACTTCTGAGCATCAAATGATGCACTGAACAGGCATCTCCTGTGCCACAGCTTGTGGACTCACTGAAGCTGTGTCCATCAAAAATCTGCTCTCACAGAAGACAGCCCACCCCAGCTGACAGAGCAGCTACTAAAAGACAGGAGACCTCTGCTCTCTTCTTGGTTTCACTAATGTCTCCACAGGGTCACCTTTGTGCTGCAGATTCTCAAACGAGAGGGATTAAAACAAGGATGACTTCACTGACTTTCTTAGTAATAGATTTGCAAATACGCTAATCAAAGCTCCAGATAAAACCTGGCGCTGCCAGTGTTGCTCTTTAATGGTTCAAGAGGAAACCTTGAAGAGTACTAAGATGACACAGGAGATCAAGTCTTGCTAAATGAAATTTTAAATTCATTTCCTTTTTTAGAACTTGTACAAGGTACACCTTTCATCTGCCTATATGATAATCACCTTCATGCTGCGGTAAGAAAACATTTCAAAACAACCTCATCAGCATTTAAGCTAAGTTGAAGTGCTACAGAGGGCTGGTCCATTTGAAAAGGAAGGAAGTCTGATGATGAAAAGCATCTTTAGAAAAGGGTGCACAGCTAAACCAGTTATTGGCTTGCTTTCTAAATAACTTCCATCTTACCCATCTAACCTTACTATTCGAGCTAATAGGGCTGCAGTTTTTCACCTTGCCATTGAGTAGCCTACATTCCCATCCTCAGCAGGAGGTCCCTCCTCTTTAAGTAGCATCCTCTGAATGCCCTGTCATCATTTCATATTAATACTCTCATCACAGCCAAGCAGCCCTACTCATCGGTTAAAGCTAGGAAATTGTGCATCTGAACTTACAGCCAGGCTGGAGTTTGAGCAGGAAAAGGTCCCAGGATTTCAACTTCATCTTCATTTGTTTGACAACAGCTACAGTCGAAACACTTCTGACAACAATTTCTACAAGTCCACCGGCACAACAAGAGATCCGAGATTCTAGCGAGCAGACCCTGAAGCCATTGGAAACCAAAGTACAAGATTACAACCCATCAATAGCTATTGAGAAATAACATTCAGCTGTATTTATGTTTGTGTTTCTGCAACAGAACATTAAGAACTATATTTATTCCATCTATATAAACAGACAAGTGCTATGCAGTTACCAGCCCAGCTTCACTGATGCCACAACAAGGCAGAAAAATAAGCATTCACCACAGGTATTTTCCCTCTAGTAGCAATGTATTATTATGTAGGTTGGCAAGAGGGTGATTTACAAAACACTATGGCATAGCAATATGCTAGAGTGGAAACATGCTTATTCTTTCACGCACATCAACAAACTAATAGATCAGCAAATGTACAGCAGAAGGAATTTAAAGGAGAAGGTAAGTGAAAGCTCCGATTTAATCCAACAAGGGTCTATTTAATTAACACAGCAATGTGAACACATTCCATCCCTGTAGATCCATCAATATGTAGTATTTGTATGATCCATACACATACAGCATTACAGTCCAACAAGCTTGCCACTAAAATGGATTAGCAAAGGCACTCTGTCCACATGCCTTCCTCTGCTATTATGATTAATTTCATGAAGAACCTTCAATGATGTTTTTGTAAAGAAGCTACTTGACCCAGAAAAGTATTTAATTCCCTAGGTTTCCATGGGGGTACTGACAGCATCATCTGTAGCAGAGCTCCTTGACGACATTACAACCACAGGGTGCACCCCACTGGAGGGCAACAGGCTGCTGCCCCACTTCCATGCCATCCCTACAGCCTTCCCTCCACTTCAAAGCTCTGCCTGCTTCAAGAGGAGCAGAAGCCAAACTTTAGCCCATTTCTCACCCACACCAGCTCCAACTTCTGCAGTTCATAAGGAGGCTCACTTAGCCAGCACAAGGGCCCTGCTAATAAAGGGCATCACACTGTAGCAATGGGGATAGACACACAGCTGCAAGAGCACAGCATGTGCACGTACAGGGTTAAATTGCTTTATGATGGTGTGTGACCTTGAAATGTTCCTAAGAAGCTGAAGAAATAAAGCATGTGAGATCTTCTCCACAGATATCCCCCCAAAAATACTGGAGACATTGCAGCATTCATGAGTGTGCAGACACAGGGGCACTATTCCTCCACACAAAGGGGATTCCTCTGAGGGACACAGATCTGTAGAGAAGACTCCACAGGACCATTTCTTTTTGCGCCAGTAAAACACACGTTTTTTCCATAAACAGAATCTGAACGTTGGGGGGGAAGGGGAAAAAAACCCATAAAAATTACCAGCCCAAAATGCAGAGCATCACTTACATCTAGGACATCAGTAAAGAGTCAGAAAAGACGAGACAATCCCCTCAGGAAGGAGCAAGGAGACAGAGCGTAGAGTGAATCATCAGATTAACTCACCTCATTTATTGGTTCCAACTGTCCTTTTAGACATCCAGGATGAAGCAAAGGGGAACAAAATTAAAAAGACAAAAGCAGGTTAGCAATGCTCAAATAACTTTAAATTTTCTGCCATGACATGCCCTGGCCTGGGATAAGCTTGAATTTCAGACAGCACCTTGTAGATGTTGGAGGAAGGAGAGGTCTCCTCACCAGCCATCAGCTTCTGTTTCCAGTCCTTCCCCACCAAGCTCCCTCTGTTCCTCCTTCCCCAGGAGCAAAATTCCCAAACCCATCGTAGAGCAATGAAAATCCTCCTCACTGCCCCTTACGAACGGGGTATCACATGCAACCACTTATTTCCTTCTTTAACATCCTGTCTCTAGCTGCAGCAACTACTTGCTGCTGACAGCAAATGATAGCCAAATTTTTCCAGTTAGATGCCACAGTGGGAAAAAAAGCTTTCCTCCCGATTCAGCCCACATAAACATAGTTTCAATGCCAACTCATTAAAAGCAACATTTCTAGGAAGGAGTAGAGATGCAGCATACTCCCCATTAAGCGCACAGCACTTGGGCATCTTCCGTCTCATCCTCAGATGCGACTTGAAGAATACAAACAATAGAAGTGCTTATAACTTGAGCCACAAACTCCAGTTTGCAGCCACTTCCCCCAAGCCACAGACGAAATCTACAGCAAAGGAAGAAATCATTGCAAGACAGTGTTTTATTCACAAAACCACCCTTAGAATATTATACCTGACCCACTTCATTGAGAACTGGAGACTCAGTAGCATTTCAGGTGCCTCTTGAACGTCTTTGCTATCGCTCTCCCTTGATAATGTCTAAAGAGTTTCCTAACTGTCCTGGCTGTGTTTCTATAGGGGGAATCCTTAGAAGAACCAAAAATCAAACCAATACAAAAGACTACACACTCTACCCTTCCACGTGTAGATACTGGTTTCTAGCTTTATGCTCATGAAAGGGACAAGAGCAGCGTTTTATAAAGCAACCAGGTCACAAAAGGTGTCTTTATTTCCAAGAACTCTCCCATGGGCCATGTTTCGGCACAAGCCTCCCCTTTAAAATTCCTGGCAAACAGTGCTTGGTGAAAAGGCCACCACTTGTTAGAAGTACGAAGTTAGAGGCTAGAAATGCTACAGCGTTATATGACAGGACAGTGATCACCAGCTGGCCATGGACCAACTGTTTAAGAAAACTCTAAATGGTTCAAAGGGCTTTATCATTCCTCATTAATGCGAAGTTGCAGCCAAGGCTACAGTGTTTGAGCAAAGCTGCAACAAGAATATTTAAATCACTCTGAAACGTAGAGGCTGGATCCGTCCCACACGATGGAATGCCGTAGCACGTGCTGTGGCAAGGAAGTGGCGTTTCCGAGTGGCCCATGGGGACACACGGCATCAAACAGCCTTCCTGGTCCCAGTCAGCCAGCAGCAATGTGAAGCCATGCCTGTGTGCCACCAGCCCCAAGAGCACAGTGGTCCTGTGGGCACCGTGACAGAGTGAACCCATGACCATCCACAGATCTCCACCAGGAAATCGGACAGCAGAAATAGGAACTAAGTATTATAGTGCAGAAGAGGTAAACAAGTAACCAGTAACTTTAATGCAGGGGTCCATGAAAGGAACACAAACACAACCAGCCATCTTCATCCACCTTGCTCATGTCATGCCAGGCAGGAGGGTCACAGCTGGGAATGAGCAGAGGTTTAGGGAAGGATGCACCTGCAAGCAGGTGCAGCAGGATCTCAGGGTGCAAAGTCACTGTGATGTGCTCAGCACCCCCAGAAGAAGGGCTCAGCCCTTGGGGTCAGGGAGGCACCATCATGCCCTGCCATGTCTTCCCAAACCAGCCAAGCAGAAAACAACCAAGCTGGGAGTGTGAGTGAACCCTCATTGAAGGCCAACTGTGAGTGCCCTGGATGCATCCCCTCACCTGGCTCTGGGTGCGAGGCAGGACTTCATCTCCATACCTTGATGCAGAGCCCTATCCCTCAGCCTGCCAGGCCCGCGAGTGGTCCTCCTGCTCAGACCCAGCACAGCTGCCACCACAACCGGGCCAACAGACCAGTTACAACAACCCATCAAGGCCATATCCCTGCTAGGGGATGCTGCAGCACGGTGGGGTCCCAGCTGTGACACCCCCAGGGAAGGCTCACAAGCCCCACCACAGTAGACAGCACAGCCTAGGGAGAGTGTCCCACCCCACCCCAACGCGATTAACACCACAGTGTGAGGATAACGGGGTGTCCCCGCTGCCCTCCTCCCACCCGAGCACTCCCGCCTCTCACAGCGGGCCCCGACGGCGGCGCTGCTGTGGAGCCCTCCCGGCCCCACTCGAGATCCCCGCCGAGCCGGGGTTCCCGGTGCCCCGCACACACCCGCGGCGGCTCAGTCCTGGTGGGAGGCGGTGGCGGGGGCACGGCGGGGTGGCTGGAGGTGGACGCGGCCCCGCGGGATGGCGGGTCACGGGTGGCGGTCATAGCGGGTGTCTCTACCAGCGCCCGCACTGCCAATGCTCCGCTCGGGTTCATCTGAAAACGGGGCGGCAGCCTCGGGAGCTACAGATGGGAACACGCAGCTGGGAACTGTAGGGCCGAGGCGGGGGGAAAACGGCTCGGGGTTTAAACCAGCCCAAAATTCAATTCAGCCTCACGCTGCCGGCGGTCCCGTCCGGCAGCCGAAGGCTGGCGCCCCTCGACCCTCCGGGCTGGGGGAGACGATTCACCCCCAGCGCAGCTCGGTCTGCCCGAGGGGCTTCGCATCCTCCTCCTTCCACCAAGTCCTAGTGCGGGCTCGGGCTGGGCTCGCCCGCACCCGGAGCCACCCCGCTCCCCCCGGCAGACAAGGGCGCGGACCGAGCGCTGCTTCCCGCCCCCAGCGGAGACCCGCTCCCACCGCGCTCCTGCCCCGGCCCCGCCTGCCCCCCTCGCCGGGGGCTGCCGCCGCCGGGAACTCCTCCCCAGAAGTTAACCCGAAGTTGCGCACCCGCCCTGGGCCAGGAGCAGGGGGTGACGGGGGCCACCAAGGCACCGGCACCCGCCCCGCAGACGGAGCAGGCATCCCCCTGCACACGCCCCAGACGTGACACTCATCCCTCCCCAGGACGCGGATCCTCCACCGCTCCGCTCCGCACCCACCTGGATGTACGCCATCTTCCGCGGGGCGCTCCGCGGGGCGCGCACGGCTCCTCCCGCACCGCAGTACGCCCCGCGGTGCGGCACCGCCCCGGGCGGGGTGTGTGTGTGAGCGGCTCCGCTGCCGCGCAGGCACCGCGGGGGTCCCGCCGCCCCCCGCGGCCGGTCGGGTCGGTGGAGTGCGCCGCGGGGCTGGCGCTCCGAGGGGCCGGCGAGCGGGCAGGCTGCCGCCCGGCCCGCCCCTGCCCGCGGAGCCTCCGCGGGGCTGCAACAGGTCCGCTGCAGCGCGGGTGAACACTGACCTCCAGAGGGCCCGGCGCGGAAATTCAGGGCTGGAAACCCCTCCTGGCCCCCGGGGGACGCCGGAGGCGCGGGAGGTGCCGATGGAAGCGGAGGCTCGTACGTGTGGAGCGGTGGCCTTGTCTGATAGAGCAATTTCTGTAGCGGTGTTTTCCTGTAAAGAGTTTGTCTATGAGAAGATGCTGTGAACACACCTGAGCTTCGCAAGGACAGAGTCGTTTTATGAGGTTGAATGAACAAAGTTAGAACATGTATATACTGGCGTTTTCCCAAGCAAAGATGAGGAGCTGGAGTGAGGAGTGAGCTTGTAGCCCACAGGCCATGCTGAGCATCACATTGCTTGGCTTGGTCCTAGGTAAAGTGAGGGTGGGAGGGGATGCGGTCCAGCAATGGGTAAATCCCACTACATGGGTGGTTGGACCTGGAGGAAAAGCACTCTTGAGGTCAAACTCCAGGAAACAGAAAACACAGGAAAGGTGAAGATTTAGGGCTGCTGCCCTCGAGCACTACATTGATTAGCGGCTTCCCAACGTGCTGCTGGGAACAAAGGCTTCTGCCCTCAGCTTCAGAGGAAACCCAGGCTACACTTCTGCCACCTTCCTGGCATGTGGACTTACACAAAACCCTGGATAGAGGCAAGAAACAGCAGCCTGCAGCTCAGCCCAGCTGGACGGTCAGCAGTTGCATGTTACAGGCACATCCCTGACTCACAACCACCCCGTTACACTTCAGTGTGCTGTGGTAAATGGTAAAAAACATCTCCTCCTCTGGAGAAGCGGCCATGAACAGCTTCAGATGTTGGCCGGCCTAAAAGCGTGGATCCCTACTGCTCCTAGTGGCAAGGAGGAAGATTCTGGGACAGGACAGCTCTGGAAAGCTTTTGCATTACTGATCTCATTTAATGGCCCATTTAAGTTCTCATTGAATCCAATGAAGAACTCCCGTTGACTTCCGTGGGAAGGGCCCTACTCTGAATTGAATAAATAAATTCTCTTTTTCCCCAGGGAAAGCAGCTACCGCTTTAGAAGAATAATGACCCCAGTGGAGATAAGCAAGGAAAAAAACCCAACCCTGTAGTAGTTTCAGACAGTTTTGAGGATATGATTAAACTGTGGTACAAGATGTTTGTCAATTTTTGCTTTGCAATTCTTAATTCCCCTTCTTCCCAAGTGCCAGTGTTTAAAATGTCAGCCTTTACTTTGAATATCGTTGCTCTTTTCATCTTGACTCACCACCGCCTTGATACAGTTTGCAATAAGCGAACACATTTTGGGGGCTTTTTTCCCCCCTCATTGCAATGTAGCAGAGAGAGGTTTAAACTTTTCAGACAGATTTTTTGACTCCTTGAAGGCAGAATGCTGTGAGTCACAAAGCCGATGGTGTGTCTCACTGTATAAACATTATGTGCATGTTTGTACTTACTCCTTGAAAGCATTTAGGACAGAGAAAGATCAAATGATGCATCAATTGCCACTGCCTTTTTGGTTTTGGATGACACATATGAGCATTGTGATCCCAAAAAGAAGAGCAAAAGAAGTTATGGGGGGGTTCACTAATACATAGAAAAATGCCCTTTTTTCCCCCATATGCTTTAGTAGCTGACTATAACACAAAGCCATAAGATAGATGTGCTTCCCTTGCACACTCATACATATACATGCATTTAAGTGCCTTCTTCACTGCTGCATGAAGGCTTTTAGATTCCATTCTCCGAGCACATCTATTCACTCAGAAAACACGGCTCTAACCCAAAGAATATGATGGATTCAAAACGGCAGACAGGTGGTTATTGTAAAATCTAATTTCAAATCTGCATATGGCTGATGCTCTGATTAAGCTCTGCTTCTAGAGCACTCAGAATAAACAAACCCATTTGACATGATGACAACATAACCTTTGGATGTCCTTTGCTGTGCACGCTCTGTGTCCGATAAGATACATTCCATACTTCCCATATGTAATGGCTGCAATGCAGATGGCGAGGCTTGCAAATGCAGAATTTCTACACAGAAAACAAGGAAATTAACACTGCTTTTGCAAAATGTGATTTTATGACAGATTTCTATTCTTGCTGGTATTAATACACATTGGGAATAACATCAGATACATCCAGAGCATGCGCTTGAATCATTACAACCAGCCCAGCAAGGAGCAAAATCTACCTCCAGCACAGCAAATCAGTTCAGCAGCTTCTCCGATAAACCAGAACAAGGGCTGCTGGTATTCAAGATGCCATGTCTGCATGTGTCTTCCAAACCCTAGCCAAAGACGTACAGCTGCTTCATGCCTTAAGGGAGAAAAGCATCATTCCAAAAAAAGTGGAGAAAGAAAGGAAAGAAATCTGATGTCTATTTCAAAGGATTTTCATTTGAATCTCCCTAAAGCAACTGACGGGGCTTTCTGCTGAAAGGGGGAAAGTGGGGAGAAAAGTGGCAGGGCAAGATAAGATGAGATGTCTCACTCTGCTGTCCATATGCCAAATCCCTATCATCACTTGAGCCTGCTGGAATAGCCGGCTACCACTCTGCCTAAAAATAAGCTTCTTATCTCCAGATGTTTTTATAAATGGCATACTATTGTAGCTGGTGCTTCCCCACTGCTGTTGGCAGCCCATAAAGGTCCAGCTTCAATCATCACTACAAGATGAGCTTTGTTCCCCCACAGCATCATCCCTCCAACAAAGTTATCTTCAATTCACTCTTCCAGTCATATCTATCAACACATTTGTCTCCTTGAGGGTTTCATGGAAACACAGTTTCCATCTTTGGTTTTCAGGCCTTTTTCTGCCTTGGGTTTTTACCCTGAAAAGGCAAGTCCATGAGGCTTTATTCAAGAAGTTCTGGGCAAGTGGGATCAGGACCTGCACCCAGGAGAAGTGAAGGACTGGAGAACACTGGCACAGAGATCCTGAACAGTGGAGTTAGGAAACTGAGTAAATACCCCTAGCTGGGAGTGCAAGCCAGGCTCTGAGCTGCAGATCCAGCTGTCAAAGCAGAATGTGGCAAACTCTATTCACTTGCCTTTACCCCATGCTGCATCCCAGGAGGGACCCAACACACAGTGTGGGTGAGCAGGATAGTTTGCTATGGGGTAGGACAGCTCTGTCTTGCTGGCTCCTCATCTTGCAGGCTTTTGGCAGCAAGGATTAGCTTTGACTTTGCCATAGGAACCTGTATTTATTCAAGCTCAAGGACTGAGTCAGTGTCAGGGTCTCTGTGTTTGTTATGAGGGCAGAAAACACCTGAAGTGGCCTGAGCTGAATCCTGCTCTCCACTGATGGCCAAGGTGCAAGCTAAACCGCATCGGCTGCTGCCCCAGTTTATGTGTTGATTGATCCCTTCAATCTCTTCTCCCAAATTCCCATGTAGCAGTATGCCTAGATAGCTTTGTTTGAAGTTATCCAAGGGGAAAGGTTATCCACTTCTCCCAGATCATTCCTGATGCGCTCCAGAGGTCAGCAAGAAGTCTCAGCTGCAGCGCCTCTGCCCAAGCTCTAGCAGCCCCCTGAGGCATGTGAATGTCATAGCAGCAGCTCTCATGCCAGCGATGATGCAGTTTCCAGCAGGAACTGGGCTGACATCAGTGTGACAGACACAGATTCCAGCTACTAACAAACAGGGAAGGTGCTATAACCCATTTCCAAGACTCATCCAGCCTTTGGTCTCGTGTCTCTAATTAGCCCATCAGCATGGACATCTGTGAATGTGCCTGAGTCAAAGCCAAGATACAATTTCCCAGGCTCCTGCATTTTCAGTACCCAACTGTCTTTAAATATCATTGCATTCCCCTCTTCCTTCTCTGCAGTTTTCCTAAGCTCTTATCCCTTTCTGGTTTGGCATTACCTACCACAGGATATCCCTCTCGTCACATCTCCCATTCCCGACTCATGCTGTAGCCGGGAGGAAGCCGCTGGCACTGTGCCCTGGAAAGCACTCCTTGCTCCACTTCAGAAACAGCCTCTTCTGCAGCACATCTGGGTTATTAACTGGCCACCTGGCAGCTCCCTAATTGGCAATATCAGTAAAAGCATATTTTTCTCTTTTCTTAAGTCTCCAGATAAAGCGGTTAAATTTGATCTAAAATCCTCAGGTCCTCATTGCCTCACATAATTCATAATGGCCTTGCTTATGCCATAAAGATTACTGCTTGCACTCATACACTTTATGTTTGTCTTTAACATACATCCTGGCAGGGAACTGAATGACACAGCATAATCTACTAGAGCTATTTACATAGTAAACAGAGATAAAAACCACAGCCAAAGGTCAGGCAGCCTCTGAGGAAGCAGGCACCGTGTACTGCTGTATCAAGCACCCGAATCCAAGTTCTCGCTCAAAAGACACCTGTCCCAGAGGGAGCCGTCACTGCCCGGTTCAGTTGTGCTCCCTTCCAGCATGCTGACCACATCTCAGCACTCGTCACAGAATCACAGAATCAACTAGGTTGGAAAAGAGCTTTAAGATCGTCAAGTCCAACCTTTACCGCACGACTGTGAAGTCCACCACTAAACCATGTCACTCTAAAGGCCTCATCTAGATGGTTTTTGAACACTTGCAGGGAATGGTGACTCCACCACTGCCCTGGGCAGCCTGTTCCAAGGCCTCACCACCCTTTCAGTGAAGATTTTCCTAATATCCAATCTAAACCTCCCCTGGCACAGGTTGAGGCCGTCACCTCTTCTCCTGTCAAGTCCTGTAATAGCAGAGCCCTCAGTGGCTTCACACAGTCACTGCATGCGAGCCAAGTGCCATCAGCTGATGCCAGGTCATGTGTGCAAATATGAATTTGAGGTGATGTTCTTCCAACCACCTGATTTTGCAATAAAGGCAGGACCTCTGTGGCCTGAGATCGCTCGCTCACAGGTCCCCCCTGACTCCGTGCAGGGGGAGAGTCTCCTGGAGAAGGGACAGCGCTGCTAGGACTCCTCTGCTTTGGAACTTACTCCTTGCATTGAGGCCAAAAAAACTCGGATACGGTACACTTTGGGTCACGCTAAAAAGCCCAGAGTATTTTCAGACTGCCGAGGAGAGAACATTGTATTTACAGGGAAGTTCAGCTTTTCAGTTGCTTTTGTAATTCATTTTGTTTATGACTGGTTTATTCAAGCTGTAGTGCTGAGGAGTTAAGCTGCTAGATTTCTTTTCCAGGCTTGCGTTTCCAACTGTTTGCAGACATAGGACAGAGCTATTTTTGTAATATAAATCATTACAGAGGGAGTATCTCACAGTCCCCACTGAAGCAAATTCCTAAGGAAGCAAGTTCTATTTTTAAAGAAAATTTCTACTTAGTATTTGTTTTAATTTAATGACTGCGAACCATCAGCCTTTCTGCAGCAGAGAAGTGCCATCCCCATTTCTCAGGAAGACAAATCCAGCAGAACGAGAGCCATTCCTACCAAGAGGAGCTGGATGGGAGCTGCAGACATGGGTTCTCCAGCCCCGGGGATGCAGTACGACCCTGGCAAGGGGGGGCTGAGCAAATGGGGGATTCAGGTCTCCAAAGTGACACAGCTTCAGAAGTGAAGATACTCAATATCCTTCCAGTGCCCACCGTAGAAAAGTGAGAGGATATTTCCTATGAAGGTCAGAGTGTGGGGTTTTAAAGAACCAGGCAAACTCAGTCTCCCACCCAAGGTCATCTCTCCGAGCCTGGAGGATAAGATTGCAAGAGAAATGCTGAGCAGTTTGGTTGAGTTACAAACTCACGGATGACTTCCTTAGAAGAACACTCTGATCCCTGGAGGCTGTTTCAGTAACTGTGCTATGACTCTTCCCATTTGATTCACACTAATTTAACAAGTCACAATTTAAAATATTCATTTCCTATTCATATGAACATTAGAAACTATATCAAACCTAGAAAGAGGCCAGGCAGGAACTGGCTTTTACAGTTTTCTCCTTTCCAGCAGTGGCCTAAAGACGTGTGAGTTAACACAGAAACAGATGTGGTCAAGCACACTTGAACTAAATCAGCAAAGCTTCATAACTGAGCCCTGGGGCTGTGCAGCTGTAAAATGTAGCAAAAATTATCACAAAACCATTTAAATATGGCTGGCAAGAGAAAAGCTTTTAATTTATGAATAAAATGAACAAACCAGAAAAACAGAGATCGCTTAAAGCTTTTGGAGAAAAATACCAACATCAACAGCAATCAGACCTACTTCTGAGCTGCAAAGAACAACTATGGGAATAAGTTTAGGATCATTCAGCTGCAAATACCAAATCATCATCTACAAAAAAGAAATGCCCATGTCAGCTTCAGAATTCAACAGGTTCAAAAGGGCAGGACTATTTTTATTACAAAAGGCTCCATTTCCAGTCATTCCCTCACAGCAGCAGAGACCATTACATCTGGTTTTCCCATCTCACTGAGCAGATGTGCAAAATACTGTATCACATAGTAGAGATAAATCGGTGAGCTAAGGGGGTGATTTGCATTCTAAAACACTGCAGTGCTGTAGCTGAGAAATAAATGGCATTACTGAATCTTTCTACCTTGTAGGGACCTTGGTTTTACCTGTCTGTTTCTGTTGTCCGATTCTTTTTCCCTCCTGCCCATTCTGATGCATTTACCCTGTGGTGTTTTCACTAGGACACAGCTCTGCTGAAGAGGGAGGCTACAAATCCAGCTAAATGCAATCGATAAAAATGAACCGAGTCCTTTCCAAATTAAAATTTCCTTCTCATGAGGAATCTCTTCTTTGGACATTAACGGAAACCAAAATCTCTGCACACAGCAACAAACACTGTGCTCTCTGCATTCAGATTCAGAGCTGCACTTTGAAAGCAAACCTGTCTTCATCACAGATTGAACCAATCTTATATGCAAAAGTCTGCTCAAATCCAGGTGGTAGAAGTCCTCCTAGACACTGGGTGCTCCCCTGGGTGTCTGACCATAGAAACTTGCAGGTTAGACAGTAACACACTTGATCCCAGGTTTGCTCCCTGTATTACACCGGTAGCAGCATGTTATGTTCCTCTTTCACATTGTGCGCAGTAAATTGTAGCTGATCAGGCAATGCGATCAGCAAAGGTGTCTCTGCTCCTGAGCATTGTCCTAGTGTGGGTCCAGCCCTACCTGCTGCCTCATCCCACTGTGCCAATAGCTCAACCCACATCACCTGCCATCACGGGTGACAAACTGTATGCCCACTGACCTCAGAAGAGCAGTTTATATGAGTTAAGGACCGCATTAGCCCTTTCCCAAGGGAGGAAGCTTACTTCTCCTCCTCCCTGCAGCATCCCTTTTACGGCATTGAACTGGGGACCTTGTTAGCAACACAAATAATTTTCCAAGCAGAAAAGGGAAAAAAGGAGATCTGACCTCATCCTGGCTTCCTTCCCCACTGGAAGAAACAGAGCGGCTGTGGCCAGCACATGATCGACATCTTGTCCCCATTCCACTGGGATGCCATTAAAAGGTTATGAAAATACTGCACAGGAGGGAGAAGAGAGTTATCCATCTGCTCCCTCTGCTGCAAGGGCCTGCTCCTCTGCAAGCCCGGACCCATCACACAGGGAGAGAATATGCTGAAAACAAGCCCTAGTTGTTCTTGAGGGGCAAAGATGTGCCAGAGCAGCCAGGACAGTGTATCCCAGTACGTGCAGGCACCTGAGTTCAATCAGAGCAGCGCATTATCCACCCAAAATTACCCTTGTGCTCTGCAGCACACAAGTTTCCAGGGCAGCTCTGTTTGCTCACCTCTGAGAGCATGAGTTTTTATTCAAATAAAATACCTGTGCACTTCACACGCAGCTACTCCCATGGCAGTCAGGCAAATAGATACTCAAACTGCTGCGCTGCCAAAGCCCTTTGATATGAGAGTCTCATTATGAAGGTCTTTATCAGCCAAAGAGATTAATTTCACCACCAAACCAGCCCTTTTTCAGCTAGCAGACACTGCACCCCTCCCGCTGCCAGAGACGGGTGAGCAGAGCTTTCACCAGCCAACACTTCTGAAGGCAGAAAGCAGTTCCCAAACCACATCTTCTTCCACAAAAGCTACAAGCCCTGAAAGCTTTGGCTGAAGGGTTCATGCAAATCCCAGGGTCAGCCCTCAGAAAAGCTCTCATGTTTTCCACTGAGGGCTGACTCTTCTGATGATCATTCAGTTAGTTGCCATCTTCTCCAAGATGATGCACCTAGCCCTCCTTGCAGCCCAGCTGCTGTGTTCCCTACTTTTCCCTTTCTCCTGCCATCTCCTCTCCACCTTACCTACATGGATGTTTCTGTCATCTCTCCAAGTTTGAGACTAATTTCATCCTAGAGCATCTCATTATAATTAGTTCTTAATTGCCACTTAACACAGGGATCACTTTGGAAGACCATAATCATTCTTCCTTGAGGAATAATTTGAAAGTTAAAAGCTCATTATGTGCCCCTATACACATTTTGGGTAATGAGAATGATTTCAAGAGGCAAATTTAAAACACCTGTGCTCTCACAAGCTCTGCACACAAGATTTGTACAGTTTTTTGGAACACCAGTAGCATTTCCAGGGGTTAAGCCACAGAAGCCAGTGTCTACTACTAGCCTCCCTCCCTCTGGTATCCACCGTGTCTTTATACTGAAAGTGGGAACATTTTAAGAAGGACCTGTAAAATGTGACAGATAAATGTCATGGTAAAGCTGTGTTGTCACCGCTCTGCTGGAATTGATGCCCTCAGCCAAGTGCAGGACATCAGGAAGCCTACAAGGTCTCAAGGAGCCAAGAGATAAGCAGACAGAAGAAACTCATCCTTAGGCATATACAAAGCTTTGGCCAAGACTTGCTTCATTCCTGAATAAGTTGGACTCCTGAGAGATTTGAAAACAAGCAGCTTGCCAAATTCTTTCCAAGGTGTCCTGTGTTCTCACAGCAGAAATCACAACTGAGCGCCAGTCCACTTTATTTAGTAGTCTACCTGCCAAGACAGCAGTACGGAGACAGAGGACTAAATGCTTTCTTGCTGGGAAATGCCTCATATGCACCATGCCTCTTACACCAGCCATCCTGGCAGCTCTCTGCAAAACACCACACTGAAATAAAAAGGGAGAAATTGATTTATTGGTTTGTTGGAGTCTACCGATGCTGTTCTCCTCCCCAGCCCCTTTTTTCATGTTCAGGAGATGTCGGTAGTTTTGGTAGGGTCTGAATGGCTGCTGAGCTCAAGCAGCTCTGGGAAAACCCTTAGAGGCTCTGTACAGAAGTACATTTTTGGAGAAGTGCCCATGATTCACAATCCTTATGACTAGGAAGTTCCTCCTTTTTGAAACACACTTAAACAAGCCTCCAAGGGTGTGTGACAAAATGAGATGCTCAGAAGATGCGTTAGTACCCCCATACAGACACCTCTTTGGCAGCAGCCCCTCCACCAGCAGACAGACTCAGAGCTGAGAACTGCACAAAATACCAGCTCAAGGAAGACCCTGAACAACACCTCCCTGCAGGAGCCAAGGCTGCACATGTTTAAAATGAAGTAAAGGTCTGTAACACGCCTGTTAACTCGCTGATGTTTGTATGCCTAAACATGGTCCTAGAAGAACTTCCAAGGGGCAACGAGAACATATTCCTAAATGCACTGCACAGCGCAGAGAAGTCTCCTGCAACAGAAATAGAGGAATGACTCATTTCCTCTGTAGCTGCTGCTCCAGTGCTTCACTTGCATAGGCAGCGGAGCAGCTCCCTGTGCCATGCCAGCAGGAACTGGGAAGCTGCAGTTTCCAGCATAGAATCAGAATAGTTAGGGTTAGAAAGGACCTTAAGATCATCTAGTTCCAACCCCCCTGCCATGGGCAGGGACACCTCCCACTAAACCATGCCACCCAAGGCTCTGTCCAACCTGGCCTTGAACACCTGAATTTCAACTAGGACTTGTCTTTAAAACCAGTGATCCCAGATTGTCATGTGGGATAGCACAGCAGACAGATTGGTGAACCATTCCCGAACGCTCCCTCCCTCAGTGGGAGTATTTCACCATTTTAATTTTGCACAGAATAAAGCACTGGAAGAGCTGCCCTCTCCCTTGCCCTCCCCTGAAGCATGCCTAGTAAGCACCCTGATTGGCCAGCGAACTCAGCTCTAAGTTTCTCTTCTCCCCTACTTGAAACTGGAAAGGCAGGGACTGAAAGAGCAGCGAAGTGGTCTATCTTGTTGGATTTTGCTACCATTCTTCCTCTGTTTCTACAGCTAGCAGGTTTCGATCTGTACTGACACTCTTCAAAGAACCTCTTCCATTTTCTCACTTGGCGTCCATCATAATGGTAATTTTTCTTTGATAGCTACTAACCTTCACAGCAGAATCCCCATCACTCCTGTCTTCTTGATTCCTTACCTCCCCACTTTTCTCCCCCCACCCAGATAATTGTATGGACTCTTGGCAGGGATAGAAGCCAACAGAGGATCACAAGTATCATGAAAACACTAGCAAACCCTTATTACATGCAGTCCAGCCCAGAGAACTGAGCATTCTCCATGCAGCTTTGGTCCTAGTTTTAGGGAAAGGGGGAAATTCCCAGGGGTAAGGGTCTCAAGAAATGCAGCCTGTAACTTGTTCTGAGTCTCCGCATCAGCATTGCTATCCGTTCAGAGGAAAAAAAATGAGGCTTCCTTAACACAGAAGACTGGTACATGATGACATTTGACGCATACACATTTGTAACCTTTAAGAGTTTTGCCTGTAAATCGCTATTTGAGTCCTAACAGACTGTCGCACAGATACAGAACATGCATTATCTATAGCTGTGTTGCTGATCAAGTATTACAGTGCTTTGAATCTCTTATAAAGCAGTTGCACATATGCCAATTCTTGGTTCCATATTTAAAATAGGACGCTGCAGGCACACACACCAGAGCACAGGTAGTCTCTTCATTAGGGATACCATATGTTTGAGAAACCCACAACGTACAAGCAGATCTGTCTATGGTCAGCCCTCCATGTCCTGCTTATTTTAGTTGTGTTACTCCGACCCCTTGAGTAAGCAGAGCGCTGTGCTCTGATTCATCAGCAAGCGCTGAAGGTGAATCCATGTACTTAAAGAGGTGCGGGTCCTTCCCCTACATTGACTGCCAGCTTCCCAGTGATACCGGCCCAATGATAATGGGGCTGGCTGCTTTTCTGCCAGCTACTCAAACTAATTATCACCAGTCAGAATGTCACTTACCTCGGGGAAGACTCACCAGGCAAACATCTGAAAGGTGACACAGGAAATAAGCCAGCCTAGAAAAACAAATTCATCGGGTCTGAACTCCTTTGGAGCCTTATGAAAATATGCGCAAATAAAGAGTCCCTTCCCCTGCAGGCAGCTTTAACTTGCATTTGCAGAACTTCATCAGCAATTCGCTCCTGACCTTGGCTGCATTACAAGGGAGTTATTTGCACAGGGATGGAACGATTTTAAGCAATTTATCCAATGAGTTGGATGCAAACAGGCTTTTCTTTAAACACCAAGCATGCAAGTCCTTAGGCCAGTTAATTTTTTGTTAACAGATTTATCGCAAAAGGAAAGTCCTGTGCTTCTTTAATGATTTTTCGGCTGAATAGAAACTTAGGCTTCAAACAGAGAAATATTTCAGAGCAAGGAACGAATGGAGACCAAAGGATGATTATTGCTCTTAAAGGAAGCCATTAACAAGAAATAATCTTATTAAAGAGGTAAATACACTTCCTCTGTACTGACTTGGGTGGCTGAATGTTGACACTAAAGGAATGACATTCTTCCAGTCTTTGCCAGCAAGAAGTCTGTTAGCCAGTGGGGCTGCCTCAGCACTGCACCATCAGCTGCTGCCCCTCTTGCAGGAGCTATTCCCCGCACAGTAAGAGCCAGGCACACAAAGATCTGGAGGTAGTCATTTTCAGCCTAGCTTTGATTTACTGGTTAAAAAGCAAGGGGTCGTGGTGTAATTTCATTCTTCAATAGGGAACATCAGCACAAGCCATGAATGTGGAGTTCTGGCATCTTACCAAAGACTAATAAAGGACAGGTAACTTGCTGGCCCATCCACAGCACTGCTGCTGGCTTCAGCGGGACATTTTCCATAGTTCATAAAGTGCGACTTACAGAGTTTGGAACAGAGACATGTCTGTACATGCCATGCTGAAAAGTTCACACACATGCTGTGAAATGAAGTCCTAGCTCTTCATTAAGCCCCAGAAAAAGCAGATTTTATGCAGCACCCTGAAACTGGAGCCACAGAAACACAGAATGAATCCTTCTTAACCTCTGAGTGAGACAGCCACAAACAACAGCATGCTCCATTTCAATAGTTGGCAACACCACCAACGGTGCCAGCCCTGCTCTAGCCTCTCTCCTGGCTCTTCTCCCATATCCCTCTGCACAACTCCCAAGGTGTGGACTTCCTGCTTTCCCATGGCTTTGCCACTCCAGGATCCTCCTCCTGAAGAGCACGCAATCCTGCTGATCACAGTTTTGTGGCTGCAGGTAGCTTTTAGTGAGGAAAAGATAACAAGGAATTTAACTCTTGAGGCATAGGTGCTTTAAAACAGCTGTTTATTACTATAGTGAAATATCAAAACAAGACCACCCACGTTTTATGGAAACAATAAAAGTGCAAAAGTATTTTGATATTAAATAGAAAATGAATTTATAAACGCTTCATTAAAATGGGCTGAAACTTTGAGCCTATAAACACTTTTTTTCTTCCTTTTTTTCCTTTAAAAAAACAATAGCAGCTGAACACTTTGGTTTAATCTTTGGTCTGATTATTAACCAGCAAAACAGTTGTACCAAGAATGTCCATTGCAGACAGACACTCCAAATTTACATTACACTGCAGAGATTCAAAATCAAAAGAGGAATGTTTTTGAGATACCTAGTCAGGTAAAAAATAATGGTGCTTTCAGAAATACACAACAGTTTTCAATACAAAATAAAGTCACATATATGCATTTTGGTTCCGTAAATAAACATGCTTTTGCAGGTGTGACTCCTCTTCCCAATCAATGTTCAATGAAAACAACTTCATTTGCACAGTCCTTGCAAAATCAGGCTGCAATTCGATGAAGAGAACCAAGAACCCACATTAGCACTAAATAACATGCACTTTCTTCTGTTTCTGTGTTTCAGTTTACACACACAGAGGCAACCATGCTGAATCTATGATACATTATAATAGTTACGACCTTAACAAATAGGTATTCATAACCTTGTTCTGTGTACAGTATCCATGGGTTGAGAGAAAAGGGAGAGGGCAAAGGGCTCACCGAATTACTCATGCAGGTCAAGTTCTCTGTACACCTCCTTGCAGATAAGGTCCTACAACAGCTCCAGCATGCTGTTCGTGGTATCACATTTGTTGTGGAGTAAGATGAATACCGCAACAGAACCCAACTTTTATCAGCTCCTTTTGTCAATTGTATTCATGAATGCATGCTTTATAGCAGATAAAGAAAATACACTTAATATCTCAGCTGTACAACAGAGCCACAAGTTAGTCTGAGAGACTTTCTCAGACCTCCCACCAACTGCATGCACATTGCCTTACTGGCAAGAAGCCCCTCTCCTCAAGAGAGCATACGTTTTCTCCCATCACCAGCCATCACAAACTCAAAAATGCCTTGCTGAGCAAAAACTTACACTGAAGGTCTTCTTACATGTCTAATAAGCTGAGGGTTTGCCTTACTGTTCAGCCCGGATGGATTCAACCACTTTGAAAATACTGTCAAAGCAAAACCCACTCAGCCCTCTTTTCCCTACACTCCAAACCCACCTTGCTTTCAATCCAATTTTATTCCCATGTCCTTTGGCTTGTTTGCTGTACATCTTCACTGAGAGTTTACCATCATTCTCACTCACCCCGCAGACCAACTTTCATTTTCTGAACTATTTATATCCTCCACCATCTCTGCTTTTCATGCACTTCCTGATGTGACTGTCTCTTCCTGGCATTACTACATTTTACCAAGTCTATTATAGATTTCTGAGTACTGCAGCAAAACTAAATACACACCAAATGCGCATCCTTTTTCGGAGCAAAGATCACTTTTCAGAGATGGGGATGCAGTGATGTAAACAAACTGACAGCTGACTAAAGTGGTTAAGATGCCAAAATTAACAGTCAAAGGGGTTTTATGTCATGAGTTCAGGCAGCCACAATAACCTGGCTAGTCCTTCTTTGGGCAAGAGATTCAATGGCCATGATCACAGAACTGCATCTTATTTCAAACACCAAGTAACACAAGTCTGCAAAAATAGTATGTATCATGGTCTACTACCAAAAAAACCCAACCCCAAAACACCAAGGTACCTAACTTAAATACCATGTGCAAAGAACAGTTGATCAATACTACCTATAAATACACTATTTGTCAAAAGAAGCAGAGTGCTTCCTATATAAAAATAACCCCGTTTACGGGTGTGACCTAGGCTATAATTACCTGAAAATAAGACTGCAAGAGCAGTTAAAAAAACCAGACAGAAGTAGGCAAACATCTGCCTAGGGAGTGTTTCCATTTAGAAAAATAGATGTGTATAAAGCTTCATAGATTTTGCTTTGTTTGCTTTGTGCTCTAATGCACAGAACTCTGGATAAAGCACACTGGTATCGTTAGGTACAGCAGGGAGAGGAGAAGTTGATTAGTAACTTCAAGTTACCCTAAAGCTTCCCAGAAGGCACACTTGGTCATATACAACTTGTTTCCAACTGCTCCCCTTGGACACAGTATAGTGGGTAATGACGCCTCAGCCTCCTAAGCACCAGCAATTCAGCAACACATTTTGAGTCTTAATACACCAACTACATGAGCAGGCGGCCCAATGATGCGAGGACTGAAATGCTGAATTTGCTGACACCCTGAGACACATCAGGTTCCCATGCACCACATACCTACAGCAGGAGCTAAGGACACTTGCAGAACTGGCTGTGTTACAACTCGGCAGGTTATTCCAGAGACTAGGACAGAACTGGGCAAGAAGTGGAAATTACATGGCTGATGTGCATATTTAGGGGACACTGGAATCCATAGCCTAAGACTGCCACTGTACCATGAATCAGTGCTAAATAATTCGAAGTACCCTGAAACACTTCACTTTCTCCTCCCCACAATATGGTAATGATATGCTACAGCACAGCACGAGAAAATCCCATTGGGTTATTTGGTCAAAACACTGCCACGATCAGACAACTACCTACGCAGTCATCCAAAAATCCCACCAAACTCCTATCAGAGAGCAGGAAGGCACAGCAGACAGCTTACAGCACTGAGATCTGGGCTTGTTTAAGGTTTGCTTCAAAACATAATACACAATTTCTTAGTTTTGTTTTTGGTCCTTGAGGTAAAGCAAATGCTAAGAATATAATACTTGAAGACAGAAAAAATAATACAACGCAACAAGAACCCACAAACCAACCAACCTCTTTGACATTTCCTTAAAAGGTTTTCCTGGGGATGTCAAACATCATTCCCCTACAAAATACTAATGCCTCCTAATGCAATATTTAGTGCAGCCAATTATACTAAAGAGAAGGCCTTTGTGAAAATAAAGTGCTATTTGTTTCCTTTTATCTATATTTCAATCCTTCAGTATAACCTTCACACAGAAACGTGCAACTAGATTCTTCATACTATTATCAGAGAGGGTTTGGGGGAAGAGCACCCAATTTTACATTAACATATGCACTGTATTTCTATTCAGAACAACGTACTCAATTACACAGGAAATTTAAAGCATGTCATTGAGCATTTCAGACTGTGATGCGCAACCATGCTCCATTGCTCTTTGCATTTTAAGAGCATCTCGGTACATTAGGGGGGTTGTTTGCACTGACAAGTTTTAAATCCCAAATGGATTTTGTATCATAAAAAGCAAATAGCAGAAAAAGGTCAGATTTCCCACAAAGACAAGTGAACACGGATTTCCAGAAATGTCAGTTTGAGCCTGTTACAGTTAGGTCTGCAAACAGCTGACTGAACGTAAAGCTTCTCTACCAATGCATTTCCCCAGAAACTTCACGGTTTCCGCACGAACAAGCAATGAGATTAAAACACAAGAATCACAAATTCCTTAAGCCTTGGCCTCTGGCTTCCCAGTCTTCTCAGGGCAGGGACAAAACCACAGGGCCACACTGAAACAGGTCCCACCTGCCTCAGGCAGACACGGGCTCTCAGTGGACCAGCAGACTGCAAGTGTGCGCTGCCTGGCCGCGTCCATGGACAACACCGGCTCACTCTGCTGGCGGCTCCTGCCTGGCCTCAGTGACATGCCGGCACGGGGCGGGCACCGGTCGCAAGTACCGGGGGCTGCTGTACATCCTGATGATGTGCGGGGCCTGGATCCACGTGTTGATCAGCTGAAAAGCCGTCAGGTCCAGCATGAGCCCATCGAAGGCAGCCAGCAAGTTCACAGGGGCGGCTTCCTTGAGGAACCGGGGCAACGCCACGGCCTCGGGGAGGCTGCTGTTGCCCAGGAAGAAATGCATCAGCACCTGCTTGCGCAGGCAGTCCCTGAGGTACAGCACCAGGTCCTCCAGCCGCTCCACCAGGAACCGCTCGTCCCAGGCCTCCAGCGGCCCCTGCATCAGCAGGGAGAACAGGGCCGTCTTCAGCACGTAGGAGGAGAGCACCCGGCTCCACTGAGAGCTGAAGGGCTCCTCCAGGCCCTGCGCGCGGAGGTCCCGCAGGCCCTTGAGGATCTGCAGACACTTGAGGTGGCAGGAGGAGGCCGGGGCCTGCTCCTTCAGCCAGCTCAGCAGCCGCTGCTCCTGCCGCGAGGCGTTGAGGCCCCACAGGGCCTCGGGGGCCGGGGCGGGCAGGGGGCCCTCGGGCGGCAGGGCCGTGAGGTAGAGCGCGTCGCCGATGGGGATGGCGGGGATGAGGCGCACGGCCATGGAGATGTGGCAGCAGACGTAGTCGGAGCAGGGCACGATGTGCAGCACAGGCGGGCGGCCCGGGCAGGCCGAGAGGCTGATGCGGCAGCGCTCCTGCAGCCGGTACCGCACGGCGCCCAGGCAGCGCTGCAGGTGGCCCTGGAACCAGCGCAGCACCAGCGCCGAGGAGAGGTGGCAGCGGCCCTGCAGCTCCACGCAGAAGCCCTCGGCGAAGGGCCGGTAGCGGCGCGGCCAGCCGCCCCTCGCCCGCAGGCCGCAGACGAAGGCGCCGTGCGTCCCCAGCCCCTCGGCGCAGCCCGGCTGCGGATCCAGGTGGGGCGGCAGCCGCAGGGGCACCAGGATGTCGAAGCAGTCGGGGCTGCGCACCTTGTGCTGCTCGTAGGCGCTGCCGATGCGCACGAAGTCCCCGCGCAGGCTGAGGGCGAGCGGGCCGGGCTGCAGCCCCTGCGCCTTGGCGGCGCGCACCAGCTCGGCCACGACGCGCCCGACGTGCGCCTTGCTGTGCCCCAGCACGTGGGGAGACACCCGCAGCTGCCGCGCGTAGAACCGCTCTAGGGCGTCGCGCTGCGCCCCCGCCGGCCCCGCCAAGCGGAACCCGCCGGGCCTCGGGCCGCCGCCCGCCCCGCCGCAGCAGCGGGCCAGCAGGCAGCCCAGCAGCAGCAGCGCCGAGCCCTTGAGGAGCGGGACGGAGCCCGCCTCCGCCGCGCCCTCCCCGGCCGCGCCGCTCCGCAGGGCCTGGTAGAAGCAGAGGAGCGCGGTGCAGAGAGCGGTCGCCAGCGGCCAGAGCACCCGCAGGTTGACGGCATAGACGGGCCCGGCGCGGCGGGGGCTCGGGCCACGGGGGGGGCCGCCGCCAGGCCCCGCGGGCGGGGAGCGCCCGGCCCCGCCGCCGCCGCCCCCCTCCTCCGCCCCGGCCGCCCCCAGCGCGGGTCCCGCCGCTGCTTCTCCCCTGCTCCGCTGCCGCCGGCACGGCGGTCGCCCCCCGGCCCTGCCGCCGCCGCTCCGCTGCGAGGCTTCCTCTTCCGAGGGAAGCGGCGCCGCGTCAGCCGCCGAGTGAGCTCAGAGGAAATGCCACGGGCGGCGGGCCCGGCCGCGGCGTGAGGGCCGGGGGCGTTGTCCGACCGGGGGCCGGCAGGGCCGGGGCCGCCCGCGGGGCGGGGAGCGGCGCCGCCCGCTCCTTCGCGCCGCCGAACCCCCGCAGCCTCGGAGCAGAGCGGCAGCTGGTCCCGCACGGCCTGGCTGCGCTGCCCCGACTGCGGGGCGGGAACCGCTGCGGCACCGCACACGCGTTTCCATGCCCCCCCCCCCCCCCCAACAGGACGCTGCGGTGTTTCTGTATCCCCAGGACTGGGTGTTTCTGTATTTCCAGGTAAGGGGAACGGCTGTGTCGTCGGGGAGTGCCGCTGCGCGGGCAGCGGTGCTGTGTGGCAATCTCCATGTTGCACGTTTTTCCCCGAGTGGTTTTCACTTAAAGGTCTGCCCTGTTGCAGGGGAGCTTCTCCCGCTCGCAGCTCTGCCTGAGGATCTGGGTGCCAAGGGCACAGTAAAGCCATCACCATTAATTCACCGGGGTGTGTATGGTTTGTCGCTGTACTAACAGCTCTTGCAGTCGTGCCATTCAAAAGCCTGGTTTCTTCCCTTGTGCCTAAGTTACTCAGTCGCTGACAAACTAAAAGGGAAGACATAAGCCCAAGAGAAGTTACTTATTTGTTGCACAGGGACTTCTGTGGCCTCATCTGTTGTATGAGGCACACTGTGGCGTCAGGCCCACTGTTAACTGCGACTGTCACAACGCTTCTGCCCACAGCATCACCCTCAGCTGATCAGAGGGAAAAAGGAAGAATTGAGCATCTATCAGAAACAGGCACACAGAGCTACCTCAGGCATTGTCCCAAGCCTACAAATAGCAGAGCCAAACATTCAAGTCGGAAAACAGGCACAAAAACATCACACATGCAAAGCCTCCAAAGCATACTGAAGAGTTGAGCAGTCACCTTAAATCCCATGGAAGTCACTGGGCTTGCCTGTCACTAAGACATCTTCACCCAAACTACTTCCTCAGGGCATTGCAGATCTGAAGATCACTGGGACCTGCATTTCCTCATATCTCATGTGGTCTGTCTCATGGGTGGTACATGCTCACTGTAGCTAAGCTGTATTTCCGGATGTGGCTTTGTGTCCCAGCTAGCTTTAGCTTGAACAGTCCTCTATGATGGTGATGATGATTAAACCTAAGAAATTAGCACATCAAGCTCCACTGGGGCAAGTCTTTGGAGATCTCAATTACCTGAAGATGAGAAGGCAGCATTTTAAATCTAGAGAAAAGGAAAATTGTGCCACATAGCACCACACAGATCCAAGACTTCTTTATATAGCATTTGTCTACCACTGTATTTATTGACCATAGGCTGGACTGTGGATTGCACATTTTCTTTCTAGAATTCATCCCACCTGCTTTCTGCACTGGTACTCAAGATCATTGTTAAACGTTTATTTTACTGGAAGCATATTAGCTCTGTCTCAGATGTTGATGGGAACAGGATAATCGTCCTCAGCTTCTATTTAATGTGTCTACTGAGTTTCGAAGCTGTTTGGTGAAGTTTAAGGAGCATCTGTGTAAGCATTCTGTTGTGGTTTAATTTCAGGTGATCAAGTTATTACAGCATTGCTGCAACTTGCTGCATCTGCATAGTGTCATGGGTGGCCCCATGAAGGTGATCGAGCACCGCTTGAATACAAGAGACTAACGCCAGCAAGCTGAAAATGCTGTAACAAGGAGCAGGGCAGAGCACCAAGTGCAAAGAGAAAGGCTGTACAAGTGTTTGGTTACGTAATATGTCTTTATGTGAAACAAAACATTATTTCAAGTACATAAAAAAACCTACTTAATAGAAAGCAGCTTATGTTTTATGGCCAAGATGTTACACTTACAGTCAGTGTGGGTAGCCAAGGTCAAGCAGCCTGAACTAATTCACAGGCAACCAAATTAGGGTGAGAGTCAGCAGCACACTTGAGAGCTACAAAAAGATGTCCTAACTACTCCAAACACTGAACCCTGGAGTTAGAATCAGGACTTTCTTATTTATTTATTTATTAAATTAAAAATAAAGTAGATGCAAAGGTAAGAAACCGTAGCGATTTTACATCATCTGCACAATATTCCATGCCCCATAACCAAGAACATGTTTTCTGACAGCTGTGGGACAGCTGAAGCCACAACCTTGCTACTCAGAAATGTCATTCCACAACACCCAAATCTTTTGAAAACACCCAGGAAGCGAAAAGCATTTTTCTTCCTCACGCCTTGATTTGTATTTTCCTGTATTTCTTCACAAAGCCAGACAAGTGGACAAAAACATTCATCATGCTGCCTATTGCCTGTGACCTATCACTTCAAACACTTCGTTCTGCGCCCCCAAAACCCAAGAACAGTTAAAAAGCACAGGTGTGCTTGTATGAAACTGATCCTAAACATGTTTTGTTGAAAGCGACCACTGAATGCTATGAACTCAATGCCCCATGTGCTCGATTCTCGCTACCATGTGCTTTTTTGCACCCTAGAGCCCATCACGTTCCACACCCTTTCACGTCCTGCCACAAGCATGCTGAGTTTTCAAGGCAGCCTGGGCTGTCTTTTCACGCAAGGTTGATTCGATTAGCTGCACATCCACGCTCAGGAGACAGACAGCTACATCTGCAGGAGCTGGCACAGCCCTTTGCGCCTGGGAGGCAGCTGCTGCCCACAGGGTAACCTAGAGCTTAGCAGCGTGGCGATTACCACAGTGGGATCTGCATAAAGGGGAATGGCTGCAGTGTCCCAGCCAGCCATGGGGCCTACGGGCTGGAGAAAATGCAGATGTGACCCCAAGCCAGTGCAAAAAGTCCAAGGAGCGAGTGACCAGCCACACCAGACCTGCCACGGCAAACACCAGCTCAGCACATGCTTGTACATGCACCAGACAGTTCTTGTGCAGGCTCACTCAGGCTGCAGAAGGGTTGTACGCTAATAACTGTGACCTCAAAGTCAGGACCAGAGTGAATCGACATTTTTACTACTGCTGTTTAAATTGTGAGGTAGCCCTTTCTCACCTCCTCAGCCAGGGGCAAGATGAGGGCTCTTGAGCTTGGGGCTGATGAAAAACGGCCAACAGCCTATTTTTCCAGGACTTTGGCTACTTCCTGACACCCTGAGCACAGACTGGGTCTCTGAGCAAAATGCTGAATGTGTCAGAGGTGGGAGACTGCACAGAGTGCTCTGTTCCTTCCTTGGAAAGAGCCAATTGATAAGCCACACCGTGTGTTTGCTCGCATAAGCTAAGGGCATTTGATGGCTGCTGTAGAATTGAAGTGGTCATAAACACAAAACTGCTTTCAGTTACGAAGTAGCAACGAGCGTCATTCCTCATTACCCATCTTTCCAGTCCTACTGCAGTCATGCTGCAGGGGCTATATTTACTTCACCATGGATACAGTTCACCCACATTATCACACCTTACAGTTTGTATTTTACAACCCATCACAGCAGAAAAGAAACAAACCATTTTATCTTATCTGGAGTACTTTGCTCCTCTTGTCACTTCCAGTAACAAGAATACATTGAACTTGAGAATGAGTCACAGTGATGGGACTCACCTCTCCTGCATGCCCAGGAGCTGGACCATATGTAATACATTTACTACTGGGGTGGCCATCAGATTTGCTTTCCAGTTTCTGTGTCTCCCAAAGAAGTAGCAGCTCATCTGTTTGGATTAAAATATCTATAAACTGCTGGCAAATTATAATGCTGATGCTCCTTGTTTTTCACTTAAGCAGCAGTCTTCTTGCTTGTATATAAAAATGAATAAAAAGAGTTCGTGAGGTTTTTAATAGCAGTTGTGTACTCCAGAAAAGCAATAGGTTGTACAATAATAACCATGACCTCAAAATGAGGACCAGAGAGAATTCACAACACCAATTTTTACTACCATTGTTTAGATCGTCCATTGTTTAATAGCTGTTATCTAAACACTTGCTTCAGAATATCACATACCCAGGATATCCTGTTCACTAAATGAGGAATAATGTTATATTTATTCACATAGAAGCCTCGTTATTTGGCAATGAACTGTTCTGTGAGTCTGTAGAGGACTATGTGTGCGAAAGCTTGAAAATCTCAACTGTAGAATTGCATGGAGCAAGGAAAAACAATGTTTCCTAACAAGCTTACAGAGCTTGAGGAGAAGTAGAAGATAAATGAACCATCTGGATTAGAGGAATAACAACTAACTTGAGAAAGATCGGGAAAGGCGGAAAGCCTTTGAAAAGCTCAGCAGAACAGAAGGTAACTGTGTTCCTAAAGGAACTTGGTCCATTGTAATACCAAAAATCACTCCCCTGAGATAGGAGACCCTTGCCCACAGAGACCCTTACTTATAGAAGACGTGTAATGAAATAATATATACTGTGTCCTCAAAAAGAAACAAGTGAATGTAAGAGCCAATGATTGTAGATAGAGACTGTTATGTATAAGGAAAACACTGATTTCTACTGTTTGAAATGCATAAAGGTGGATAGCTGGCAGACTGAGTGTTTGCTGGCTTTGTGGAGTGACCACCTTGCACCCATCTCTGCACAGACATAGAATAAACAAGTATCTCGACTCTGGGTATTAACTGGCTCTCTGCACACCAGGTGAAGAACCCTCATTCTGGGACAACAGTCTGAGCTAAAAATAGATATCCCAGTATATACAATCTGCATGATCTCCCTGGAGGAGATTTGCAGAGGCGAAGGGAAGTGTTGGGTATATAGCATCCATCAAAGTTTCTCCACAGTTAGTAGTATTTTATACATCTGTGTGACCGATCTGTTAATGCTACAGTACACCAGATGCTGTCTGAGAGGAGCAGTCTGAACCAGCGAGCTCACCAGCTGAGTAGGTAGAAGAAAGTGGCAGGAAGACAGAAGGCATGGACGGGTTTCGGCATTTGTCTGATGCCTTCACAATGTACCTGAGACTCAAGCCTCAGACTTCCCACCAGCTACACCTGGTCTGTATCCACCCTGGTGAACCAAAGCTGCACATAGTCTATTGAAGAAGGAAATACGGGGGGATCCTTTCCTGTGCCAGTGACCTGCTGCTGCTCTTCTACAGCAAGTGGAAGTTATTATACTTATTATAACGCACTTTTAAACAATCTAGAGCTGAAAAGTACAATAATTGAATGAAAAAAAAAGCAAGTCTGAAAGATCAGACACTTTATGCCCCAATCATTACTCTTCTAAGTATATCCTCTGAAAGCAAGGCTGCCAGCAACTCCCTTCCCCCAGCCCACTGGGTTGTCATGCAAGGGAGATGCCATGATCAAAATAAACATCTGACATTCCTCCGAGTCCCAGGTTTTAAGGGACACTATTAATGACAATACAAACCAACACAGTCAGGCAGACCTGGATCCATTCTGTACTGTGGACTATTGAATCTCTGCCAGTCACTGCAGCAGGGTGACCAAGTCCCCACTTAGGGAAGGGAAAACAGGTGAGGGTGCCTTGCTACCACAAACAGCTGAGGAGATTCAGCAGCCCAGGGCTGAGGAGAGCCAGAGCTCCAGAGAACGTGCATGCACATGGAAGAGTTTGGTGCAGAGGTGTTACTGCACATTCTCTCTTAAAACATTTTCTGTTTAATAAGTGGGATGTTCTCACCACCTCTGCCAGTCTGTTTGCTTACTAGCTATCGCAGGGTGTAGCACTTCTTAATCAGAAGGCCTGCAAGCAGACCTTGTTGCTATAAACAACATAATGCCCAATACAGGATTTCCTCTCTGTAGAAGGATGACTTCCTGAGTAATTCATACAACAATCTCTTCCCCAAGCCTGTTTTCATTATAGACAGAAATACATTGGCTCTACACTGGTGAATAGTACCAGCATCAGCTGGCACATCTCCAGCTTGTCCCATGTTGTTTGAAAACCCTCAAGGATTTTTCTTACTTAGAAGCTTGTGTGAGCAGAGCATTTGTACTTACCCATCACACCGGCATTCAGGAAGCCATGCCTATATGTTTGCAGCTAAGTAATGAAACAGGAACAAAACCCCCAGCCTGTCTACATTGGTGTCAGTCAGCGTGCTGAGTTCTGTCTGACAAGCTGTGGCCATGGGAGGCTGCTGTCACGTGTCCTTCCGCAAGCTGAAGCTGCTGGTATTGTGAAGGTAGCCAACTACAGCCTCATGGAGAGGAAACATTTTTTGGCAAGGGGAATGCAAGTATACAGCATCATAGGGAAGGGAATCAGCAGTAACTGTGAATGAAATATCCTTCAGTATTTCTATAAGAGATGTTTCTTACATTGAAAATGGAAACATGAAAACTCCCCAGGTCAAGACAAGTGCAGGACTCTGCTCAGCCCTCCCCTTGTCTCACCACCCCCAGGGCTTAGCAGAGCTTGTGAGTCTGAGGACCCCCAAGATGGAGCCACGTAACCCACGGGTTTAAAAAACATCAGGTAAAGCCCAAGCTTACATGTGCTTGTGTTAAACTAGTTTAACGAAAACCAGTTTAATAGTAATCAAACCTGGGCGTGTGTGTGTCCAAATGTAAATCTAATCACTGACTGAAATGCTTTAGCTTAATTAATGCTAAGTCACTTAAATGTGTATTTGCACCATAACTTGCTAAACTAATAAAAACTGATCACATAGCTGAGCCCTACTTTGCTGATTAAAGCACAGTAATCGAAATGGGGATTGTAATGGTTTCATGATACAAGTTTGAGGTTATTGTGCCATTTGATTGATTTTTAAATCAATGTAGCAAGATTGGATCATTTTAAATTGGTCTGGATCTTACATACCTGTTTGCTAATGAACAGAGGAATTAGGAAAGAGAGTTTAACAGAGGTTCCAACTTCCTACTTATTGCTCACGTTTTTGGAACACACTTTTCCCCTTGCTTCCTAAGCAAACTATGCTGCTTGTCCAGCACTGCGCCTCCAAATAACTTTGCAATCTATTTGGTTGAAATTGGCCATTGGGAAACAGAGCAGAAGTCCAAAGCATTAACATGTGCAATTTCATACAAGAAAGATCCTGTTACAGTCCTCAGGCTGCAGCAGGACGTCAGCACTGCCTGGCCATCTCATTCCACCTGAGAGCAATAGAGCCAAAACGTCGAGAGCTGCTCAGATGATCACTTGTTCTTTAACTTCAAAAATACAGGCTCTCACAAAGCAGATCAAAACTTTCCTTACCTCCACCACTACGCATCTAAACCTCATCTACCAGCATTAGTGAATTTCTCCTGGCAGAGAGCCTCAAGTCACACAGTGAAAACAGCTCCTCTGTGACACATATCACCTTAACCACAACAACAATCAAAACACTTCTGTTTTTCATAAACCAGTGCAAGGGAACTATGTTGTCCTCATCCCACAGCTTTCCACTGGTTTCAGCAGTGCTGTGTCTGTGTCACTGATGACCTGGGGCAGCAGCTGCCCCACCACTAGTGACTCTTGTTACCAGGTCCAACTCTGAGCCTGCCTGGCCTCTGTGTCTTCCAGTGTTGGGCTTATATACCCCTAAGCTTGCAATGCAGGTAGTGAAGCGGCTTTGTGCCTGACAAATCACCTGCAGCAGCGAGCTGCAAAGATAAAGCTTTGGCATGAAGCAATGAGAAATAGCACACAGAATGAAATGCAACCGCACAACAGTGAACAAGCTCTGTTATCAGCTTACAGTCTCAAATAATGAGATGAGTGTGAGGTGTTCCTGCCCCTGGCAGGGGGGTTGGAACTAGATGATCTTAAGGTCCTTTCCGACCCTAACTATTCTAGGATTCTATGATCCTGGCTCAGCTGACACTCCTCCTGATGAGCCTGGGCTGGATCAGCCACCCAGGGAAAAGGAGGGAAAAAACAGCTTGAGAGGAAACCTGAGGGAGGGAGGATCAGTCCAGGGAAACTGGCTTATCAGCACTCAGTAATTAGGGTGGAAAAGATGATGCTCTGGCTTACAGCATCCATGTTGAAAGGCTGGAGGGCAGTGGTAGCTTAGGAAGCCTTGTCTTAGACCATTACCTCATCCCGTCAGAGACAGAGAGGAGAAAACCTAATGGCTTAAAAGGAAAGTGGCACGTGAAAAGGAAAAGCAGCCTGAAACTGATAAAAGGGCCTGAGCTAGCACTGTTTCTCACCCCTGCATTCCCAATGGGACAGTAGCACAGGTACTTGGGTTCAGAGAGGTAGCCTGGCAGCAATCCCCAGATGGCAGTATCTCCATCAGAAAGTGTCACCCCAGTGACACCAGTCCACATGGGACAGTGTCCTCTGCACTGCTCTGGCCCACCTGATTTGGGTAGAAAGATGCTGGGGGGATGCTGCAGGCACTGCTCATCATTGGCTGAAATAAACATACTGCAGCACAGTGCCTGGTATGGATGTCCACACATGCAGATGCTTAAGTCATGCCTAAAATTCAGCCTCACCCATGTAGTCTTCCTGCTTTAAGGGGAATTCTTTACCAGCTCGGCTGCCCTCTGAAGGGACCAGCATTACAGCACTGGAGCCTGAAATCCCACAAGGAAGGCTAAACCTGATCTTTTCCCAGCATACCTCCACACTGATTTCTCAGGCTGTGTCCTTTTAACTAAGATTAAACATTCCATAGATCAATGGAAAGCAACACAATTACTTCATTAGCAAGACAGCAAGCGTAGCATTTACCTGCCTTTGTTTAAGGCCAGTCAGATGAGCTCATCAAATGACAGCTATTTTTACATCTAGTGTTATAGGTTGCCTTATTATTGCAGTGCCAACCACTTGAACAGAGGTGGGATCATCTTTCATGTCCTACATAATTCAATTTAAATCTATTTTTTCATTTTATGATACAGAAGACATCATATTTGCTCCCTGAAACTGTAAAATATGAGTTGTTCTTCTCATCTCACATCAGTACAAATGCAAAGCAAACTCACTGAAACAGGAACCGCAGAGGATCACCTAAGGGAGACTGAGGACAAGCCCAAACTGACTTTATAGCAAGCAGGTTCACAGCTGCATTTTCTTACTTCACCTCCAGGAACATGCTCTGTCTCCTGCCCCCTTTGCCATCTCTGAAGTGATACCTGCAAATCGGGGAGGAGAACGGTGAATGCAAAAGGTTGTTTTTCCCCACTCTCAGCAGTGGTGGGAAAGGACACGTCCATGACCTGGCTGAGGTCCTACTATTGGAGGTGAGTGGATCCTTCACTGGAGACTCTCACAGTGCTCAGAGAAACAAGCAGGAGGTTTTGCAAATGGGACACAAGAACACAGTCCAGAGGAGCAATTAGGATGCTGAGACATCCTCCTTGGCAGTAGTTGATACCTGATCTCCACTGACATGAGGCTCCTTTGGCTCTCTGCTGACAGCTTCTCACTGTCATCAGGCTCATGAAACAGTGGCCAGCATCACCACCTTCCCTAGCAGCAAGGTCAAAATTCTGGGATCTTTATGCCTGGGTTCTCTCTGAATAGAAAAGAATATGCTCATAATGAAAGGAGGACATAAAAGCACAGACAGTAAAAGACCACACAAAGTGCTGAAGTGAAACAGACTCAGACACCTTTGCTGCATCACACATTAGGGACCACGGACATAGCACTGCAGAACAGGGATGTCACCACCTACCCTTGCAATAATTTGCTGGTCCTCAAAGTAGCAGAAAAAAAAAGGACATCCATGATGGCCAAAGAATTAAAAGCTTAAACTGGAAAACAAAAAAGAACTGTTACCTACCCAAAACCAAGACTTTTGCTTGGATTGTAGCTCTTTAAATGGCATGACATGGTCCTTGTATGAATGTGTTCTTCCTCTGCTCTGTCTGCCACCACAGCGTGACAGATGACAAAGGCTTTGGGAGAGATGCCTCAGGCTGAACAAATTTCAAGCTCTCTCTGAAAGCGCTTTGATATTGAAAGTTGCACACTTGAAATTTCCATACCTTTTGCTCTGCTGTGGTTACAGCTTTTCTGGGATCTGATAGACAGGAGCTTCAACAACTCATCTCTGCGGGAAGACTTTTAGTCATTTAAGAAGTATAAAATACCAAGGGTTGCATCTGAACTCACCGAGAGGCCTCAGTTCTCACAATTTCAGCAACAGCCTTTGGCTCTGGAATAAATAATATGCCCCCCTTCTAGATCACCTTTTTGTCAGGTTTATGAATTATAAGCCTAGGAAATATATTTTAAATCTCACTCCTATACATAGTAGAGTGCAATGAATTATTCATGATGATAAAATGCTTTATTGGATTTATTTCCCTTGTTTTAATGAATCATTCATGGACTTTTGGATATTTATCTTATTTGAAGCTGTTCACCAAATACTTTGAAGGAGCAAATTTGAACCAGTAGGTTTCTTGGTACACCATTTGCCTCCAGTGTCCTCTGCCACCGGTAGTGTGTGCTGCACATACACCTGCGCATGTGCAACAGCACTACTGTAACTCCTTGACTAGATGACTGAAAAAATATTAACATAGGACTGAAGGCAGTTATTTGCATAAAGCACAGGTATCTCCTAAACAGCCACCTAACAAGTTCATTTACACCCTGTCCATTGACCAAAGAAGAGCAGAAACAAACACAACTTGGCTTTAGCGCCCATCTTCATCCATCAGCAAAGGCAAGCCATCCAGGTCAAACCATACCTGAAAAGGGCATGGAGGCCTGGTATGTGGAAGCTCCATGACAGCCAGGTTGTCCTCTCTTGGCCTCCAGCCACATTGCAGGTCATTGTAACAGCATGAAACTACCTCTCCTCTGCTCCAGGAAAACCCAGCTCCTGCTCAGCAGTGTGAACCTTGAGCAGTGTTCAAGGCCAGGTTGGACAGAACCTTGGCTGGCATGGTTTAGTGGGAGGTGTCCCTGCCCATGGCAGGGGGGTTGGAACTAGATGATCTTAAGGTCCTTTCCAACCCTGACTATTCTATGATTCTATGAACACACCATCTGCCACCAGCTCACCAAGAATGGCTGGAAGCCTTAGAGTCCAGGAAAGGCATAAATATGCCTGTGTGCTCCCTCCATCCCCAGAGGGCCAGCGGGGAGCACCCATCAGACTTGAAGATGTGACTGGTAAAATGGTCTTGCCAGCTCTCCTAAATGTAAATGGCTCCAACTACAGTCGTGTTCCAGCCACTGTCTGTCCACTTATCACCTACCTAGATGCGGTGGTCTCCACACCTGAACATGTCTCACTGCTGGTGACTGAGGGCTGTAGCAGCTCTTATCTCTGTGAACACTGAATAAAAGTCACATTGCCCATTTCTCAGCTCAACAGACACATGTATTAATGAGGCACGCAGTGATGTGCATAGGTACTTTCACCCACCCATCAGTGATCAAAATCAGTTGTCATGATAGCAATTGCCCTTGTAATTCATTACCTTCAGCTCAAGATTTTGATTCTCTTTGTAACCCCCTGAAGCAGAGCACTGCTGGATAAGGGGCACAGCTGGACTTGCCCAGTGACCTAATGATTCAAATCAGGAGCACCTCATAAAGTTATGTTAGAAGCCAAGAAAAGCAAAGCCTGCAGAAAAATCAGACCCAACTTATGCCCAGCAAAGCAAAGAAAAATGAAACACCTAAAAGCCATTTAAGAAGTTACTTGATTTAAGGCAAATACAGATGCATGGTGGCAACGACTTTTGAAACTTCATAGCATCAAAGTCTAAACAAAGGGGAAGCAGAGGACCACAGACCAGAGGGACTTTGATCCACCTTGGATTCTTCATCCTTAACAGCAAACAAAACTAGATACTGAATCAAGTCTACAGTGGTGCATTGTAGCAATTTCAGATTGTTAAGTGTTTGCATGAGAATGAGATTAATATCTTGGTATGTGGGAGAACCAAGGAATGAGTTGCCTAAGATGAATAGGGTGAACATTGAGTAAGAGCAGAGTGTGGCATAATAGCTGCCAGGTGCAGCAAAATTTATCATTGGGTTTACAGTGCAGAGGAATATTCTCTAGGAAATCTCTGTAAACTTCTCTTCTTGGCTTTATGCTACATTTTCATATCTAGCACATGCAACTCATGTATGTAATCTGTTTGATTAGTTTCTCTTGGTTGTGACAGTAAGACTGTAAGTGAAATGTTTGGGGTTTGGAGGTTTTGGGGGTGTGTTTTGTTTGCGATTTTTTCCTTGGTTGGTTGTTTTGTTTTGATTCAGCAAATCAGAAAGACAACTGTATTAGAGTTCTGCTGATTATTCTTACCTCTCTGAAGCTCAGCCTGCAATAAGTACTCAGTACAAGATTACACATAGAGGGTGTATTATAACCCATCTTCTAAACCCAACAGTTGTATCAGTATCACATGTATTTTGGTAAGCACAGGGAAGGTAAAAAGAGGGAAAAATACAACCACGGATTTTCTCGTTAATAGGAAAGTCACTAAAAACAAGACACCATGCTTTCACCGCTGCGAATGATGAGGGTTTTTTCTGTTTGAATTCCAAGTCTGTGGAGAACGACGAGTCAGCTGCAAAGAAATATTGAACTATCAGGTCACTCTACAGGTCACTTCAAAGCAGGAGCTTCAGCAAGCTTCAGCAAGCATTTTCATCCCAACACTTTTGCAACATCCGAAGCAATGTATTCAGGTAGGTCCAGATGGCTGCTTCAGCACCTATGAATTGCCAGTGATGTAAGCCAAAATCCAGGCCATACTCTGCCTGCTCCATTTGGAATTTTCCCATGGATCAGACAACAGTCCATGGGAAGACTCAAGGTTACTCATATCAGCTTACCAGGATAAATCCTCCTGCTGGTCACCAACCTGAAAACATCCAGTGAGTGCTGGGATTTGTGCCACATCTGTCGGAGAGCAGCAAATGTTCCAGCTCACGCTGTACTAGTACTCTGTGCTGCAAGCCTCCACATTTGTGACAAATGATAAGCAAATGCAGCCAGCTCTAGAGTCTGTCTATAAACACATGTAACTGTCATCTTCCTTTGTAAGGCTCAGCTGCCTGGGAAGAGAGGACTGATTTCTCATGCATTATCCCTCTAAACATATGCCTGATGTCTTGCTAGATTCTCATATTTTGTGTAAACAATAGCACTTGTATCACTTAAAATTGAGAGATAATTATTTCTCATTAGCAAGTATTGCTGGATATTTGGGTGGGAGGAATTCAAAAGTGGACAATTTTTTGTTGGTTTTTCTTTATTCTAAATCACAACATTTCAGCCACCTTTGAAGTCTTCAAGTAAACTGTATTTTTCCTGCCAAAAGGCAGAGTAATGAAGGCTGACAAGATAAGATGTGGAAGACAGCTCCTCATCAGTCACTAGCTTTTCAGGTCAGGGCTGGAATTGAGCCATTAGAAGCTAGAACAATCCCACCAGTGATTTTAAGTCCTGATGCTGTTCTTTTGCTGCATAAAAACACTTAAAAGCAGCAAAGTCTGTGCCTTTTCACCAGATACCAGGAGTGTTGCATTGTTAGTACAGACACCTGGGAGGTTCAACTCCTTTCAAATTGTATTCCCAATGTATATTTCTGCCACAGACTTGCTAGGTGGCCACAGGCAAGTCACTAAAGCCTCAGTTTAGCCTTGAGCATCCAATTATCCCTGTTGCTCTTGCGCTTAGAGTTAAGCAAAAACTTACCACTCTAGCAGACTTGCACCCAGTAGCCTTCTCTTAACCCAGCCCTAAAGCAAATCCCCTTCCCATTGGAATGCCATGGGCTAGTAGAGACATTTGTTGAAACACGATAGTGACTCCTGAGAGGAAAGCAGGAGTTTGCTGTACCTGCCTTGGGATCCACAGCCATCGGCATGGGGAGACTTGGAATGAAATCTGGAGAGCAGAGGCCCCGCTGTGTTCCAGTATTTCAGCACTAGTCCTTGGAAAACAGGTTGTATGTGTTCTCCTTCCTCAGAAGGTGAGTGCCATCTCTAGAGCATGTCTCTGCCCCCAAAGGAGGCAGGAAACAATCTATCAGCAAGATGAGAGACAACTTGAAATTAGACATAGGCTACTGTTTAAAGAGGAAACTGACTTTAATCCAGAGATAGCAACAAATATCAACACCTTGAATTATCTGCCATGGCATTGCACGTCTGCCTGCTCCTATAAGCAAATGCTTTTCATTCCACTAAATGTTTTATCGATTTGCATACACAGTTAGCAGCCTCTGCCTATACAGCTGCCCTCAAACCACAAACCTGGGAGAAATTCATGACAGCTTGCTAAAATGGAGCTGGCAAAGCTTGTTTTCAAAACGCACCACAAAAAAATTCAAATCTCCATCACCCACTGGTACCTCTGCTCTAACCAGAGCAGTCCCTGGCAGGTGGCTGGCCAGTGGCCACAAAGAAAACAGAAAAGCACCTCCTAGTGCCACAAATGGTCTTTTTATTCTGCAGTCCTGAAAAGATATCTTAAATAGCAAAAACTCCTACTGTGTGTTTTTGACTTGCTTTTGTTAACACCTTGGTCTACAGATGTCCATCTGTACCATCAAGTCAATAAATCCATCTGTCCTAGGCACAGGTAAAACTAAAAACCAAATCACTGACATGCAAACAGTTGGTAGAAAATACCTGCAGGGAAAGAAGACTGCTTCAGGCATTCATATGAAGCCTGGAATCTAAAACAAATGATGAGGCTGTCAAAGAGGTCACTAGATGCATCTCTCTCCTGTGGGCCAGTTCAGGAACCAGGCATTGTAAGGAGAGCTGCAGCTCTGCTCCCTCCTTCCTGGGGACACAGTCCTGCCACGAGGTCCCTGCTGCTGTGAAAGCCGTGACTGCAGTGGAAAAGCAGCAGGAACAGTACAGCCACGCAGAGGAGGAGAGATGTGCACCCCAATCTATGCCCTGTATTCCACTGCCTTACTGCCTCCCAGGTTGCTCTTCAGCACAGGGCTCAGTAGAGGGGACACACACTGGGATGTTGAGAACTAAGTGATTCAACATTTGCCTAAAACTACTTAAAGAGTATTTACCAAAATGGTGAAGCCAAACTCTTCTCCATGGTACCACATGACATCACAAGCAGCAGCAGCAAGAGTGTTGGAAGGTTCAGGATGGATACCAGGAAAAACAAACCAACCAGAAACATCACTGGTGACGTAATGCAGTACCAGAACAGGCTGTCCATAAGGACTGTGGAATGTCTGTCCTTGGAGGTTTTCACCACCAGGCTAGGTAAAAATCACAACTGACCTACTTCTGTGCTGGCTGCAGTCCTGCCTCCAGCGGGAGGTTGGACAAGATGACCTCCAGAGCTCCTTTCCAAGAAATGTTGTGTGATTCCTGGTTTTCCATCAGAACACAGTTTACTTCCAGTTAAGAACAAGCACAAGTAAGGGGCAGTATCATGGCCTTAATTTGTGAAACAAAGTTATTTGGCACAAAAAAATAAGCTTCCATTAATATCAGCATAGCTGTATTAATCTGCATCTTAACATGATGAAATGATGCTGCTGCCATAAGCTCTGTTTCTGGACACAGAGGTATGATCCCCTGGTCTGCTTCAGTTTGGGTTCTGCTCTGTAAAACTACAGTATAAGGTGGTATTTCTAAAAAACCTGACGTGAACAGGAGGCTGCATTTATTGAAAGCACCTAACGACAACAAATGTGATTTTCCTTCTAGCACAGTCAAGTTGTTTTACAGATCTGTTACCCACTGAACCTGTTCCAATTAACTTAATTCATTTGCTCACCCTTAGTTCAGCCCCACAACTCTAAACAGGAGAATCAGCAAGCGTTCTTCAACACAAGTTCTGCCACTCTGGGAGTTCAACTGCTGCCATTCTCCTGAGTCTATTCAGATTTTTCATCTCAGCCACTCTGGGGAAACTGAACAAATAGAAAAATGGTACCTTGAAACAACTTCCTCCTTTATCACACACATTCCTCCTTTAAACCAGCCAGTATTTTTGACTTATCCCCTTAAGCTTCTCAAGCCGAAAAGATGTGCAGAATTCAATGCAAGTGACATGCCACAACTTTGACGCTAGTGACAAAAGAATGACTGACACACCATTTGAAATTTTATCTTCCCTAAAATCAAGAAATGGAGCAGACATAAGGGACTGTGCAGATTAAATGCTAAAAAAATGCTAAGATGAAAAAGACATGTACAATCCATATACGCCCAGCATAGATACTGTATGGAATATCCTCAGTTGATTTACAGCAAGCCTAGCTCATTATGCTTGGAGTGAGCCACACAGATTTACTCCAGTCAAAGATTAAGTCCATTAGATCTTTTTTCCATCTTTAATATATATCAGTTTAGACAATGACATAGCTCTCTGCCAAACAATCTTGAGTGCCATTTTACATAGCCTGTGGCATGTCACAGAATGGTTTGCATTGGAAGGGACCTTAAAGATCACCTAGTTCAAACCCTCCTGGCCCTGAACACTGTCAGGGATGGGGCAGCCACAGCTTCTGTGGGCAACCTGTGCCAGGGCCTCACCACCCTCACAGGGAAGAGCTTCTCCTAATTTCGAATCTAAATCTCCCCTCTGTCAGTTTAAAGCCATTAGTCCTTATCCTCTCAGTACATGCCCTTGTAAAAAGACCATTCAGCTTATGTTAGCATCATCACATTAATCACAGCCATGGGGATTTGACTTTTGTCTAGCCCAGCTGCCACAGTAAGAGGCTGAAACACATAGTGGCACAGTCAGACCTACACCACCACGACATCACATGCACCTTGCCATCCTGGTTAGCTTTCTGGAGTTCTTACTGACAGGCCACAGATCTTCAGAGAAGCTTCAAATTTTCAAAACCAGCCATCCAGTTTTGTGAGACAGAGCTACTGTTGCCTGTTTGCTTTCATTTGCTGGCTTTTCCTCCTCCTGAGCTAGTGCAGATAGTGCAGAGATCCTGCTTCAGAGCTGTCAGAGCATGAAAAAAAGCCACAGTGCTCAGCACAAGGACTGAACCATCTGGCCATGTCACTCACCTCGAAGCACTGTCATTACCTTAATCTTTGACTCAGAGCAGCTTTGGAGAATAGGGACCAGGTCATCCCCAGCACTGACTGCAGGAGAAAACAGTAAGAGGTGAGATGCTGATCAAGGAGCAGGTAACAGTCCTATAGCCCTATGCACACACAGATGGATACCCTCTGCTCCTCCTCACTGAAAAATAGTCTCTTTGTGGAGAAGAGAAGCAAGAAGGATCAAGCCCTTGGTTATCACAGGAATTAGAAGCCCTCATTACATTAAGGGGAAGGATTTCACCCTACTGCATATTACAACACCCAAGTTACATGATTATCTTATAGTTCAGAAGGGAGTCCCAAAGCCTAAAGGCACAGTGAAGACCCTGTCATCTTCCCAACTCCCTGTTTTGAAAATGAAGCATTTCACAGCCTCTCTGTGTCAGATCCAAGTTCCTTTTCCTCTGTCAACATGACCAGACTTCATCGAGAATCGCTCTGATAACAAACTTGTATAAGCTATGTATTTTGGCCTCTGACTGCCATTAACCCCTGCCAGGATGGCTGACATCAGTCAGGTTTAGTTCTGTCTCAAAATAACATAAAAAAGAAAGTACAGCCTTGCAGCAGCTGTACAATTGAAGTTCTGTACAGCACTTAAGCATCTCTAGTCCTTTTGTAATCTTCTACCACCTTTTGTAATCTTCTACCACCTTTTGTAATCTTTCAAAATCTGATGCAATTTTTCAAACAGAAAAGAAAAAAGTGCCTTTTGCATGAGGAAAACTAAAAGCATCTCAATTTTCTATGTAAAACATCAAAAAATAAAAGAATAATGCCAGTGAGTAGGGAAATGCCATTGGAAGTGACAGAAGAACAGCTCATCCACACTTTAATGGATGGGCACAAATAGGCTGCTCCGGTAAAAAGAAGGAACAAATCCTGCTTGGGAGCATAAAGCAGAGTTGTTCTCCTGACTCACAACTAGAGTCAGTATTACTGTCTGATGGCCTACTCAAATGTGCAGGATGTTTTCAGCTGCTGAGGACAAAGAACTCGCTGTGAGCACTCTCACCGTGACTGCAGATATGGCCAAACACAGTGAACTCACACTGTGATTTCCTGGTATTTGATACTCCCAGCCTCTGGCCAAACTAAATGCATTAAAAATGGGATTTGTCTCTTATATGTTGTTGCCCCAAGTGAGCAGCATGCAATTGTCCCACAGGCCACCCACATCTTGGACAAAGGATCACATGAATGCTTCTCTACGTCAGCAACAAATCTCACAACTGTTAACCACCACCACAGACATCTTCAGAGAGCCTCTGTCTCTGTAACTACTGCCTTGGAAAACATCAGCCTTCAGCTGAGTACCATGTCTCTAAGAAAGCCCCACAGATGCCTTGTCCAGTATTCAGCCCTGATGTAATGGCTAAGAGACAAGGGAACTGTTTGGCTCAGTTTCCAGTTTATATCACAAGACCATTGTATGTGTGGGTGTGCAATTTCCAGCTTTGAGTCAAAACTTATTGTGCCCCTCCCTTCCCAGCTCTTATAAAGGACTTACAAAAGATGCTGTCCCATGCTGCCCCTGTTATTAAAGATTTTACAATGGACGACTCATCAAGCAATCTTTTCTTCTTTCGACTCAATTATGAAAGTCCGCGACTTACACGACTGCATGGCATGTTCTTTCAACACCACTTTAATTAACCAATCTTTTGTTCCAGTTCCTCTCTTCTCTATGTTACCTAAATTTTCTACATCCCAAATGCTACTTTATTTGGACAATGTAAGTAATATCAGTAGTTTTGAGTATAACCAGGCCACATTTGCAACAGTGTGACAGAAATTAAAGAAGGTACAAAGTCAGTCATCATAAATCACACAGAACAGGAGCGTCTACATTTTTAGTCTAAGCTCCTTCACAAAAAAGGGTAAATAATCCATCTCAGAAAGTCTTTCATGTCAAATTACACACCAGTCAGTACCTACAAATGCTAACAGAGCTAGTGAAAAAGGTAGACTCAGATGTGTACCTGGATTAAATGCTGTCTGAAGCTCCACCCAGCTCCCAGATGCTTGGTCTTGAGATGCTCCCATAGGTCTTGGAGTCCTGGTGGCAACTCTGCACTTCTTATCCTCCTATGATCTCAAAGCAGCTACAAAGTCAGTCCATAGCATTTGGCCAGCACAACAGAGCTGGAACCAGCACACAGCAAACCTTTATCGTATTACTTAACTGGCCCAAATATAACTGTAGTTTCACCACAGAGGGTGAAGTCAAGATTGGCAATGGTGGCCCCATTCCTCATGACAGTAATGGGCAATACTTGCTACTACTTAATTTCTTGATTTCCAATTCTTTCCTTTCCTAAGTTTATATCCATTACATCCCACATCCATAGCTGACTGGTTCCATTTGTTACACTCATTGCTTGGACAAGGAAATACCGACTTTAATACACCACAGATCATAGCTTTTAACGAGAGAACAAGATGCAAGCAATTCTGCTCCCTGATCTGTCAAGCTTAGCTATTCTTATTATGAAACCAAACCAAACAAAACCCACAAACATGTGGAAATTGGAAAATCTGTAAAACTGGAAAAAAAACCATTTGCTTATGGAAGCTGAATAAGCTGCATCTCCTAAAAGTTTTAGAAGCATAGATATAAGGGCAAAAGTATGGATATGTGATTTCTATGTGACCCACAATTTTATTTACAGGGCTTCCCTCCCTTACCACACAGTCAGGAGATAATGCTCCTCAGCTATAAAAACGGAAGTCTCTCACAGGGACTTTAAATGTCTGTATCAACCTATAGCATCTTCTATATCATCTGTACGCATTTGGAAAGTTACACTATTTCCATAGTGATGCAATAGGAGAAGAGTGGTCAGGATGTTCTTAAGACATAGAGGAACAAGAGATGCAATCTTGCATGAAATCCCTTTCATCCCTACAAGTTCAAGACATTCTCATTCCATCACTGTACTTTTAACATCTCCAATCAGCATTTAACAGAACAACCATGCACAACTTTGTTTTATTTCTATTGCTTCATGCCAGGATGCCAGCAAAAAGCATGGGGAAATTGTGTGAACATCAAGGAAGCAAGAGCATCTCTATTCAAGAGCCACTGAAGACTGGAGACAAAGTTTGATAAACTTGAAAGCTCTAACAGAGTATTAAGTGCAACTCCACATGTGCTCCAAGTGGCTTTCTCCACCAGCTTTATATCACGGATCAACTCCGTACACACACACACAGAGGGAAAAGAAACCAAACAAAAACACAAACAACAACACCCACCAAGAGCAAAATCCCACAACAACCCCAAAGGAAGAAAAAAATCTATATAAATAATTAAGCCTGAAAAAAACCCAAAACAATAAAACACATCTTCAAATTAAAATCTTATAATACCAACCTTTATTCAAGACAGACTGAAAAGAAATACTTACTAGTACTTCACTTACCCTGAAAATACAACTCAAAAATATCCCACTTAGTCAGTATTAATCACTTTAAAATGAGCTGAATGAGCTCCAACTTATTTCAAGTACATACAAATTTGGAGGCAACAGAGAACCTATTTATCATTTTGATGTGTGTGTATATATACACACATATTATAGATATAAGTCATGTATATACATACATATTTTGCTGCCACCTTGTGAACAGTATCTGAATAAGGAGGTTTATTTCATACAGACCTAATTCTGTCATCTTCATTTACATTTACCTCAACTGACTTTAAAATTGATACCTTTTGCACAGGTACTTGATGTGACAAAGGATGGCTGAATCAGATGCTCAGTGAAGAAAATCTTAAAAGGTTGTATAAAATAACTATTAGTCCTCCACAGTTTGCATACACTTTTGTGTCACATTTCATTGCCACAGTTTATTGCCACCATAGAAAATATAACTAAATTCTTTCTGATAAAAAAATTGCAGCTTTGCATCCAAATTGTATAGCTGTCTTCAAAACTGAATAAGCTGGTGCCTGTAAAACAAAGAATAAAAGATTAAATACATTTGATGAAGTGTTCTGTTTGAACCACGCTGTGGTAAGGAATAGTAAGCATCATCTGAAAAAACAAAACTTAAAATAACGCAAAAACACACAAAAAACCCCACCAAAATCCACCCGCATTTGTTGTCTAATATATTCTAGAGAAAACCAAATTAAAAACTATCAACTTTGCAAAATGTTTCCATTTCTCCACAAAGAGAAGTCAAAAGAAAAAGAGGAGACAAGTCACACATTACTCATACAGTATTCAAGGAAGCACAGAATTTCACTTAGCATTTCACACTTCCTAACATGGTTGTTTTCATCTACCAAGATGAAGCCTCGAGTTCCCAGCTGTATGGATAGCACTTATTAGCCTTATCCTCAAAAATGTTTAATCTGAACATTAAATTCAAAATTGTGCATAGAACACCTCTCAAAAAAACACAATCACTTGAAAACTTGGCATGAGTAACAACAGGTTCAATTCTGCTCTAGAAAGCTATAACATGCAGTGCTTTCTTACCTTTATCTTTGGCAAAGAGTATCAAGTGCCTTATTTTCTATTTCGCAAGTAACAAACTACACCACAGTCACTAGGTGAGGAAAATGAGAATATTACATCTGCATCCTTGCTAACAGTGCCAATTAGTTAACACTGTACTTACCGCTTCTGCATCGTGCTCAATCCCAATGTCATGGTGCTCCCGTTCATCATCCCGAAATTGCTTTATTACCTTTAAAAATAGCAGTTAATTAGTAAATCTACTTCACAGAGAAGTCAAGGCAGCCAGAATACAAAACTATATGCTGTTGACCATTGCAGGCATCTGAGGCTCAGGTATCTCAAAAACTTCTCAAAGACCTGTATCTCCAATCCAGCAAGAAGGGAATTATTTACAGCATTCCCCAAACCTAAAGATCTTTCAATATTCTCAAGAAAAAAGTCTTTACAAACCAAGCTGCTGGTTTAATATATCACTGTCTTTTTCACTGTCTCAAGAAAATCTATACTTGTAGTAATTTGTTACAGTAGTTTCACACACACAAATTATTCTGACAATTAAGATAATGAAATTACGGTCTCTGCCTTGCCAGGAAAACTGTTACTTCCCTGTAAGCCAACAGGGCTTCTGTCCGTTCTATCGTACTCTAAATAACACTATTTTTCCTGTTTTAATTTTCCAACTGGGGCAAAAAAGTTTAAAGAATTTTCTCTCAAGGTACCTGCATCACTGTGATTGCTTAAAGTGCTCAGCATTTACAGACACCCAGGCACTGTCCCTACTCCACAGATGTGCACTGCTTTTGGTTTCATCGCTGGTCCTCCTCATACTGTCACTGTGAATAACCCTCTGTTGCTTTGCTTTTTCTGTTTAGTTTGTGCCCTCTCGGTTTATAGCCTTTATTTTCAGTGGCAGTATTTTAAGGGAAACGTGCACAAGGCTGCTCATGTGAGCACAATCCGGGTACTACTTCTATAACAAGAAGACAGTTCATAGTAACCAGATTTGGCTACATGTTAAGCTGTACACAACAGAACATACAAATAGTCAGCAAAGTTGGAAATGAACTTGTGGATGCTAAAGCAAACTCCTGCAAACAGAGTGCGAACAAGGTCAATGTGCTGCATGTGGAAAGAGGTCAGTCTCCCACAAACACCCTGAAAGACTGAGGCCTAATTTGATGCTTAAAATACTTGGGAGATAATTTTCTTGCAGAGCTTACAAATATTAGCTCCTTACATGCTCTGAACAGTATTCAAGGCTAGAATGTGAATGGGGCACTGGTCAACAGCTGGTTCAATGTGAGACAGCAGCATGCCCTGGCAGCCAAGAGAGCAAACCACATCCTGGGCTGTATCAAACACAGCAAGACCAGCTGCTCAAAAGAGGGGATTAACCTGCTGTGCTCAGTGTTGGTGTGGCCTCACCTGGAGTACTGTGTGCCATTCTGGGCCTCACAGGTTAAGGATGTGAAGGTGCTTGACTGCATTCAGAGTTGGACAACAAAGCTGGTGAAAGGGCTGGAAGCCATGTCCTGTGAGGAACAGCTACAGACTCTGGGCTGGTCTAGTTTGGAGAAAAGGAGGCTGAGGGGTGACCTCACTGCTCTTCACAGCTGCCAGAAGAGGGGAAGTGAGGGAGGTACTGAGCTCTCCTCCCTGGGATCCAGTGACAGGTCACATGGGAACGGTTCAAAGGGGAGGTTCAGACTGGGCATGAGGAAGCATTTCTTTACCAAGCAGGTGGTCAAACATTGGAACTGGCTTCCTAGAGGCAGTCAATGCCACAAATCTGTCAGTGTTTAAGAGGCATTTGGACACTGCCTTTAATAACATGCTTCAGCTTTTGGTCAGCCCTGATTTGATCAGGCAATTGGACGAGGTGATCACTGTACAGTTCTGGTGTCCTCAACACAAAAAGAACATGGAACTGTTGGAATAAGTCCATAGGAGGACCACGAGGATGATCAGGGACTGGAGCACCTCCCATATGAAGATAGGCTGAGAAAGTTGGGGCTGTTCAGCCTGGAGAAGAGAAGGCTGCGTGGAGACCTCATAGCAGCCTTCCAGTATCTGAAGGGGGCCTATAGGGATGCTGGGAAGGGACTCTTCATGAGGGACTGTAGTGAGAGGACAAGGGGTAATGGGTTCAAACTGAAACAGGGGAAGTTTAGATTAGATATGAAGAAGAAATTCTTTACTGTAAGGGTGGTGAGGCACTGGAATGGGTTGCCCAGGGAAGTTGTGAATGCTCCACCCTGGCGGTGTTCAAGGCCAGGCTGGACATAGCCTTGGGTGGCATGGGTTAGTGTGAGGTGTCCCTGCCCATGGCAGGGGGGTTGGAACTAGATGATCTTAAGGTCCTTTCCAGCCCTAACTATTCTATGATTCTATATGACCCTACCAACTGAAATATTCTATTCTAACTGTATAATCATAGCCATTATAAGCAAAATGTTACTACACAATCTCATATTCTCATTTTATTTCCCCTCTGAATCCTTCCGTTCAATTAAAATTAAGCAAAATTAAAGCATGGTTCCTCCAACAAAAGGGAAATGCTGAATTACTGAAACCATGCTGAAGCTAATCCAACATACATTTTAATTTTGGTGCTTGATAAATTTAATGCTGCTGAAGGATAAAACATCCCTTTAACTTAAAAGTTTCTGTTGCCATCAGTATTCTAAGCGATAGAACAAAAAGAGATCTACTGTAAAATCTATGAACATATTATTTTTAAAGGCTAAAGTCACATGAGATAACTTAATGAATTTGCTAAATTTACTTTTTAAGACATACTTAAATACCTGTAATAGTTCTTTGTACTTTTCTGGATCTTCTTCCACAAGTGTTCGGATCTGGTTATTGTAGTGATCTGATATACTCTCTTCCACTGCCACTGTGCAAGCCATTGCTCCTTTCTTCCCAAGCAAAGCACTTCCAGCCCCTGTGATTGTGGTACCGAACATATGAGAACACTGAAACCTGAAGCAATGCAAACAATTTACACATTTGAAGACTTCACAAAACAACAACATCAACACAAACTCACCTAAAACAAAACCTGCTACATTCCAAAGAGGCAGTAAGACGGTAGGTCGAACTCTGTATGCAACCATCAGCTCATTGAACTTTTTCAGGTGGTCTTTTTCTTGATTCCACATTTGCTGGAAAAGAACCAGATCACAGTGAAACGTAAAACCAGGAAAGCTAAGCATTTCCAATAAAACTAGTAAACACAAAGAAAAACAAAATCACACTTTGATAGCAGAGGTAGCAATAATCACATTACAAAGAGTTAATGGTCAAGGCGGCCAGATGAGGATAGTTACAAAAAGACAACATAAAATACATTTGCAACGTAAGTCAACACTAAAGTAGCTGTAAGTACTGCAACTCCCTTATCAAGTAATCCCACGACTTCATACGATGAATGCCTGAAAGTGTTTAGAAGATGGACAGCTATCTTACCACAAAAACCTGCCACTTTTCAACTTCATCCGTCCGTTGTTAACCAAATGCAAACTAAACACAAGCACAGCGGTCGCTCTTAGGTCCACTAACCCGGATAATGGGTCCCACGCTCGATCTCCCCAGGACGGCCATCTGCCCCGCGTAAATGCGGTTTGCCCCGTACTCCCCCGCGTGGTCCACCCGGATGATGCGGTCTATGACGGGCCTGTTGATGCCCTCCAGGCTCACCCGCGTGCTGCACAGCCGGAGACACCAGCCGCCGGCGGGCAGAGCCCATCTGCCCCGCGGACCTGCGGAGAGACAACGGTGACGCGAGCTCTGCGGGGCCCGGCCCCCGCCCGCGGCGGGCCCTGCTACCCGCGGGGCCGGGCACCCCGAGAGGCTGTGGGGTGGAGGGCCAGGCGCGGGAGCCGAGCCGAGCCCATACCCGCCCAGCCGCGCAGGGGCCGGCACCGCCCCAGCGAGCGCCGCACGGCCGGAGCCGCCCCGGCAGCGGACACCGCCATCCCGCCGACCTCCAGCGCGTCGCAGCGCCGCGGCGTCACCACCGCCCTATCCCGATTCCCATTTGCTCCCCAGCGCGGCCGCCCCGGACAGCGCAGCTGTCAGTCAGGGCTGGCGTCCCCTGGCTGCCATGGCAACGGGGGCGGGGCCACCTCCTGGGGCGGAAGAGGGCGCTGCGCCACAGGTGCCCCTAGCGGCGTGGAGGGGCCGGCCGAGGCTGCACCCGGAGCCGGCGCAAGCTAATGTGAGCAACATCAGACATTAACGTCCAATAAATTACTATTTCACAATACAATCTCTTGAAAATGAAGACAGAAAACATTCCAATACATGTTCTCAAAAGAACAGCCTCTCACGTATTACCTAACAGTGTACTACTGCAAATTTCAAATCTTAAACGCAACCCTGTGCAGAAAGTCTTTAAGCACAATCCATAGACAAAGAAAAGGTAGTGGTCTACTTGGAAATTCTGCTCTCCCAAAATCACACAGCTCCTGCAGCTCATTTAAACGAGAAGAAATGTGAATTTGAAGGGTACTGACACATAAGTTATAGTTTTGAAATACAGCCTTCAGAAACTTATGTCTCAATATTCACATTTTAGAACAAAGAGAACAGTAGTCAGGATGTTTGTACAAGAATAAAATACAAGTAATAATGCCTTAACATACTGAAACAACAAAACAGGCACGCCACAGCTGGTACCTGAGCAATGGCTGTCCCAGTTGCTGGCCTGCATGGTGATCTCTTCCAACCCCCAGTGTTTATTCAGTTTTTTTATCAGCTGTTTTCTCTGAGCCCTTGTGTGAAATTATCCAGTGTTCAACTGCATTTGCTAATTCAGAGCAAAATAAACATCAAAGTCTCTTCTCTGAAAATATTTAGAAGTCTGATTTCAACCCCATGCTGTATTTTCTTCTATGCGGTATTTCAAAATACTGGCATATGGCTCTCTTTTGCTTTGGTTTTAAGAGAAATGAGTTCGAAACATGTAAAACCGCACCTTCTTGCCCCTCCCTCTTCTTAAGGCATAATTTGCAGAAACAGTACAAAATGCTTAAACAGAGTTCAGTTCTGCTCACATTTCACCCAAAACCCCTGAAAAAACAACTTATCAAACCCCAACACCCCAACACTGTAGCAGCAAGTGTCCTACCATACAATTTTTTTCAGAGGTCTAGCACAGTATATACTAGCTACATTTCCAGTCCTGGAAACTTTAAGGCCCACTAGCGCTATCAAAACTAAGACCACAGGTGTCCATTACATAGTCCGCAATGCCAGGGTGCCAGCCAGCTGCTCAGTTTTTAGGTGCTGCAGATGCTTCTACTCTTATGTAGTGGTCCTGTGAGTTTGGGGAAGTCAAGTTCTTCTGGCTTTTTGTGGTTTTCAAGGATGTCCCTGAGCTTCTGTTATCTTCCTGATTAAGAACAGCTTGTCACGACTCTCCTTGAAAGACAGAATAAAAAGTATGCTCTAGATTAACAGAAGTTATCTATGAACAGCTCATCTCTTTATTAGAAATGAATAAATGCACTCACCACATAGCACTCTCATTACTGACTCCCAGCACACTCTCAACTGCCTGAATGATTTTATTAGAGTCTTAGCTTCATCTATCTCACATTAACGGTTCTGTGTTGAGCCTAGTAAAAGCAGCTCACACACCAGGAAACTTAAACCTGGACTTCCAAGAAGCTTAAGAACAACGAGCAAACAAAAATAAAAAGCATGCAAGGATTTTCAGAATTCCTAACTGATTTGGGAACCCTTGAAAAAGTAGCAAGGCTTTTGCTCCTATATTCCTTACTGGTCAAAAAGCTCTCCCCAGCACAGAGTTTTTCTAAGGACGGGTTGTTAAATGCTGTATCTAAAAGAAGTACATGCCAGGAAAAGGGCTGCTTCTTAAGAAAGTAAGAAGACTTACCAGTGAGGCTAGGTTCTGACTAGAGCAGAGTTTGACAGACCACAATATATGAACATTGTCAAACATGGCAGCAGCTTCTGATGGCCACAAAGCAGCATGCCTGTACTGGCACTGTTCTCTGAAGAGCTAATGAGTGGTGACTTGCTCTACTCTGAGTACCTGCTGCAACCGGTGCTGGGCCTGCCCTCAGGAATAAGACCAGACACGATGCAGTAGAAACATCAGGCTGGAAGGAAGGTGTCCTGTGTTCAGCTGTAACAGTTATTTTTCTCCTTCTTAGTAGCTAGTGCAGTTCTGTGTTTCGGCTTTAGTCTGAGAACAATGCTGACAACATACCAAAGTTTTAGTTGTTACTAAGTAATGCTTACCCGGATCAAGGACTTTTCAGTCCCATGCTCTGCCAGTGAGGAGGGCTACAAGAAGCCAGGAGGGAGCAAAGACAGGACACCTGACCCAAACTAGCCAAACATTCCATAACACAGCACACCATGCCCAGTATACAAACTAGGGGGAGTCTCCTGGAAGGGCAGATCGCTGCTCAGGTCGGGTATTGGTCAGCAGACAGTAAGCAATTGTGCTGTGCATCACTTACGTTTATTGAGGTGTTTTTCCTTCCCTTTTTGGTTTTATATTCTCTCCCCTTGTTACTTCCCTTATCGTTATTATTGGTGGTAGTAGTAGTGTTATATTATACATTAGTTATTGGACTGTTCTGTTCTTATCTCAGCCCATGGGGTTTACATTCTTTCGATTCTCCTCCCCACCCCACCAGTAGCAGGGAGGGGAAAAAAGAGAGAAGTGAGGGAGCAGCTGTGTGGCTCTGAGTTACTGACTGGGCTTAAACCACAACAGAAGGGTAGGGAGTTGGGTGCCTGTTCATGAGAGTGGAGAAGGAAATGGAGGTAGGCGTTGTGTGAGATGGAGGAGGGGACAGGAAACACAAGATTCAGGTTCTTGTTTGGCAGAAAAAAAAACAAACATGCAGATGGGTGGATTTAAGCAAGACAATAGATAAAGAACAGGAAGACTGCTTCTCAGAGGCATCTCTCATGCATATATGCTGCCTCATACAATCTGACCTTGCTGCAGGTGCTGCTGATACCCAAGAAAACCAACCAGACTGAGAAATACCATAGTGCTTTGTTTATTTTTCCTGTGTAATTTGCAAAACGTTCTTCAATGTCTGTGCAAACACTGAGTATCCAGACCATGAAAACTGGTGTTCCTCTGGAAGCCCAACTACTGACACAATAAAGAAACTTTAGGGGTACAGAAAAGCAGGTCAAATCTTACCAGAACCAGTTGCTCCCTCAGCTGCTCAACCACTCGTTTGTGTGCTCCAGCTAAGGCCATAAAATAGAACATAATGAGGCTGCAAACAACAAACCAACACTCTGTGTTAGCATCATCCAAACAGAATTAGTCAGAAAAAGACTGTTATAGGCTGGAGGAACTGTCAGTTTGTGCATTTGCTTCAGATGAGAAGCTGCTGGAGAAAAAATGTAAAATAAAGGAATCAATACAGAGCTGGGGTAGACATGGCATAGCTCTGCTAAAAAAGCATGTGGCTCAGAAATCTGTGCTGCCAGCAGGCAGGGGCAGAGTGCGAGGGGACATACAGGCATGGCCACAGATGTTACAGGTTGTGTTCTGACAGCGCTCTCTAGACTTGTCTGTTCCTGCCCTGCTCAAAGTGTAGGTATGTGGGGGCTGCTCCTCAGAAATTAAGTTTAATGAGGTTTCCAACTATGGCAAGCAGCCATAGATCAGAATTGCAGCCATTTCTTATAGCACATATTCCAGATGTAATCTGTGACACAAATTATTCACAATGTATTAAAAGATGAAGAGCAGTAGCAAGAACTATGATAGCACAAATACCTATATAAATCACATATTTTCTTTTCCAATTAGTAAGTAGTCGGGTAGCAATGCAAGTCATCCTCCACTTCTTACATAGGCTTTATGATAAAGTTAAAAAAGAAAGAAAAAGTTAAAAATCAGGAATTGGCATTTCCTGTGCACACAATAACATGGTCAGTTCAGGAGAACACATAAACATGTGTTATGGAAGAAAGCGTTGGGTGCAGTCTGAAATAAACTGAATGGTTTCTCAGGTGTGAAAAGTATCAGGTAACAAAGCTCCAAGATCTGAAAACAGTTGCGTTGAACTGAAATGCAAAAAAAATCCATTTAAATGTAGGAAAAAAAAAAAAAAGTCTTTTATACTGGAGTGACCAAACACTGGAACAGGTTGCCCAGAAAGGCTGTAAAGTTCCCCCGTCTTTGGAGATATTCAAAATCTACCTGGACACTTCCTCAGCACCCACTTGACCCTGTTTTGAACAGGAGGGTTGGATTAGATGATCTCTACAGCTGACCTCCAACCTTAAAAATTCTATGGTTCAATACTGATTTTATCTTACAGGATTACTGTTTTGAGGGGTTGGTTTGTTGCGGGTTTTTTTAAACCAAGGTTTGCAGATAGGATTTGTGATCACAAGGTTTAAAATACTAATTTGCAGAATGATTCACAGTTAACACTTTTGAGAAAGACAAGTGTGGGATATGGGACATGCAAGAGGAAATGGAATAAAGCTAATGAGTATCAGCACATGGGCAGAGCTGAGGATTCATGTGGGCTTTGATGCTTTTGAATGCAGATGGAAAATCTGGTCCAATAATTGTTTGGTATCAGCTCAGTAAAGAAGGCAATGAACCATAGAGCTACAAGACTGAATTAAGTCTCCACAAAACTCACCAAATGACCACAAAGAAAGGCACTGCAAAGGCTTCTGATGCTATGCCATGAAGGACCTGCTGCAGACCTGTTGGAAACCCAAGTATTGTATCTGGAACAACTTCCCATGAAGTGTTAAAACTCTTGAATGGTCCACATGCCTTGGAGGAGGGGATACTGTCAAAGAAACAGAATAGAAAGGAGATGTTACACCAAAATGTAAAGATAAAATAATCCAACACAAGCCCAGCACCATTTTGCCAATGGGGTAGAAGTATCTTTAAAACTCTGATTTTTGTTTATATGAACCGAGTTATAGTTTGATTTATAATGCACTATATATTTTATTCCAATGTATCATCCCAAAGTTGTGTCTCTCTTTTTAGGAAACTGACAACCTCAGAACAAGTATCAACTTCATAGAAGTTAAATTGTCACTTACTGTGCTATGCTGATTCCCAAAGGAATAAAAGCCAAGACAAGCCCAATCAACAGCACCAGCAAGAAGAAAAAATTGGAACTTGATGCTCTGATAGGTCTGGCTGCAGGTTTACATGTGTGTATCAAACTGATCTGAAGAGGGAAAGTGAGCAAGACTGTTAGAAGTACATCTATATACATACATCCAAGTATCCTTTCCCCACCAGCTGGATTTTCCATTCACAAATATGGTACCTGCTACCACATAACCATCCTTTCATTGATGTACATGCATTGAAGAGGGCTACAGCAGGAATGCTTTACATTCTCGTAAAAGTCAGAAGTTACTTGAGTTACTAATAATAACTCAATATTATATTAATTAATTAATAATTTGAGTTATTATACTCAAAATAACTCTGGTATAGGTTATTTTGAGTAAAAATTTGATCCAGAGGGCCTCACACACCTGCACAGTCAACTGACATTTGGTGTATGATCCATGGCACAACCACCAGCTTTGATCTGCCACATCTTCACTGGATACATCCTCTCTTGTAAGAGCTATAACATCAGCAAGAATTTGACGCACAGGAGGAGCTGTGCAGTCAGAGAACAAAGCTTTTGATGTGCAAAAAATCACACCTTGAGCATCCAACCCAGCTTGGATCTTCCATTATGTTTCCAAATCTTTAGCAGCTTGGCAAAATTTTCCCCAAGTTCTAAGATGTGTTGCTAGTAAATAGATTATTGCAGGAAAATGCTATCAACACTTATAATTAAGCTTTATTATATAAAAATGTTTTATTAAAAATTCTACCTTTTCTTAAAAGCAAAAAATACCCTACAGAAAATGGAATGCCATTACCTCATCTCCAGAACACTACATCCTTTGGTGTTTTTAGGGGCTTTTGTTTATTTTATATCAACTGCATATCTGTATTACAAAACCCACAGAAATGGGCTCAGTTTTCTTTGTTTACCACACATTTTTATTACCTTTTTAATGTAAAAGATGATGAAGTACTTTATAGTTGCTATTGCAGGGAGAAGTGGTGAAAAAAAGGTTCCAATCCAGCAGATAGTTTGCCCATAAATAATTTCCAGGACATTGTCAGAAATTCTAAATTCCTGCAATCCATACCACTGAACTGGCTTGAAAGAACAATGAGTAACTAACAACCTAAAACCAAAGAATATCATTAGGTCTAAATTGAAGTCACAAAGCTTAGCTGAATACTAACACATTTGGAACACACAGATATTTAGCATTTAAGCAGTAGACAACATAAAAATGTCTGAAGAAAGAAAAGACTCAAATATGAAAACATACACAGCCATCTGATTAGCAAACAAGTGCTCAAGCCACCAGATATATGTTTATGTTTTATTTTAAAACTGGTAGCTTTGCTAGAAGCATGGGGAATTAGTAACAGACAAAAAAAAAAAAAGAAAGAAAAAAAGGAAACTGCTTCATATGTCATTTGCAAAAGTATGCTCAAAAGGCAGATACTTACTTTCTAGGAAAGTCCACAAACAGGGTCACAGCAAGAATTATCATAAAATCAAATATCATCAGTTTATACATTTCTTGCCCAACTTCAGTTTCCCAGCACTATAAAAATAAGCCAGGAAAAACAAGATCAGGAGCTCAATAACAAGTGAAAAATAGATCTGTCAATCACTGAGGCAACAAACATCTCAGGCAGATAACACTATAACATTCCAACTGTATTAACTCCCATTTCTAATATATTTAAGTGTTTCAGGGTTTCCATGTTGAGCTTTTTGCTTGTTTTGTTGGGTTTTGTTTGGTTTTGGTGTTGGGTTTGTGTTGGTTTTTTTTTTTTTTTTTTTTTGAGGAAAGACCATTTGTCTAATTGGAGAAAAGGCAGTAACACTACTATGTCTAAACCAGAGCTACTTCAAACAATCCTTATGGTAGTCAGAAAGTCTATTATCTAAATGATAATACATCCCCCTGAACTAATTCTAATCAGTTTTAGACAAAGAGAAGATATACATAAGAACTGTACTGGTTTGCACTGAGCAGTAGGAATCGGCACCAACCATAACATGGACAGCAACCCCACGTCTGATTCTGAATAGCTCTTAGACAAGCAAGTCTCATGGAAAACAAATCTCTGTTCTCAAGTTCAGGTGATTAAAGACCAAGATAAATCTGCTTACAGGATAGAGTTTGTAATTGTATCCACAGGCCTTACACTCATCGGTGGCACAGTAGGAGATCTGACTCCACAGTGAGAACAAGAGAACACCAATGTTGGCCAACCGCACGAAGACACACCTGGAAAAAAGGCAAAACCTAACTTCAAACCTGCCAAAAAAGTCATTCTGACACTTGGTTCAGCTTGCACAGGAGTCCCAGGAAGACTTGAAGCACAAAAGGGTCTACCAGAGCTTTAATGGAACAGCCAGATAGATTATAAACACATTTCTTTCCTTAGTATAAGTTAAATTGCTTTTCACCTTCCCTGCTTTAGGCTACGGTCCCTCATTTCTTTTCTCAGCACTGTTTCTAGATCAGCCATTTCTGTTGCAGATCTTGATGCTGCAATGGGCTTCAAATCTCTCAAGTACAGTTTGAGAGGCCAGGCAACAACTGTATGCGCAGCATTTCCTCCTCACGTGGCTTCAGACCTTCAGAGGCACTTTGTCAAATCAGAAATACAAAGCACAGGGGCTTGCAGGTTTCACATGCTTCAACCCAGATCTTACTGCCTTTAGCTGCCAAGGGACAGTTCTTCATGCTCTCACACTGAAGCACCTTTTAGCCCAAAACTTTAAACTTCTGCCTCGAGCAAACCAGTGTTTCAGTCACTGCTGTACAGTCGTCTGCTCATTCAAGGAACTCCTGCATACAAACCAGTGTGAATCCACAGCTCTGCAGCCACAACTTCTCTATTGACTATTTATTTCAGCTTGTTGAAGATGTCCAGATCACGCAGCTAAATGGGACTGAGAGAAAAATTTGGACACTGGAATGACAGGGCTGTACTGTCCTCAAAACAGGAGATGGTTTACAGATTCAAAGTTTCCAACTAAACCTAAGTCAAACAATGCCCCCTTGGCTTCCAGTGCCTGGGCCCTCCAGTGCAGAGAGGCCAACCTCTCCGCTTCTTGAGATGTAAATGTTTACAGTACTTATAACCTACCAAGAACAAGTTGTTGAAACATGCAAGGCCACAATAAAAACATCTTTACCTCATGAGTGTCAGCCTGATTTCAAAGGCTGGTGAATAATCTTCAAATCTGATCAGAAATGAGAAGATCTGAGGAGCAATAAAGTTGGCCAATGTGATCACTATGGAAGGCAAATATTGCACTAAGAGATTAGCCTGGAAGTTCATATTGCTGATGTCCTATACAAGAGACAAGAGAAAGATAATACTCAGAAACACACACCTTCTTGACATTGTGCTCTCTCCAGCTGCCCTCCAGCCTTTCCTACCCAGGATTCAGTTAGCATCTTTTACTCTGTCTTCACTTTCCACCTGTATTTGGAACTACAAGCCTGACCACTGCTATCTATCTCTGCAGTTTTCCTGCTACACACCCTGCTTCCTTCACCAGTAACTCCCTCTGCCTCCAGACAAGAGTATTTCTGCACTTCCCCAAAGCTCCCGTTTGAAGAGGCTCATCTCACCAAGGCTTGTGTCTGACCATGTTGCCTAATCCAGCACCAAGGCTGTAATTTTTTTCACCCATGTCAAAGTGCAGACACTTTTCAAGTTATTTGCAATGGTGCAAAGCAGCCCCCCTAAATTTTCTACCATCTTAACAAGCTCCTCTACCTACTCATTTAGGCAAAGTCAAGACATCAACCCTTACACATAAAGCCCACAGTAAGTGAAGCTGTTTTTCAAGATGTTCAATGTTGTGCTATCCTCCTCTGCCCTCAAACAATACCTCCAACATAAGCACTTCTTAAGTCTCAATTTTCTGCTTCTCTATCTGCAATCCTGGCAGTTTACAGAAGTTAAGAATTAGGCTGACCATGAGCACAACTTTCCCCATGCACAGCCAGTGCCCCTCACATCGCCAACAGACTGGAGAGAAAACTGTGATCCTGATTCATATCAGGGGTCATACAGAGAAATCAATTAATACTGAGAAACTGTTATCTGCTCTTGGAGCTCTGTTTCTGAACCACTCTTCCCATCTGCTCGTCCTGCCAGGGGTAAACAACCCCATCTAACCTGATTCTTTCCACTCCTGATGCACTAACCTTTTCTTCTGCAAAGTCCTCTATGTTCAAAGCCTTCATGTAGCTGTAACTCAAGCCACAATACAGATTATAATCTTTATTCTCTCCTTCCCTTGCTATTCTTTTTTGCAACTGAGCAGTGAACCAGACCAAGAAACTGATCACAATGAAGTTTGTTTTCACTGGATCAGTTCCCTCAGCCAGTTCACTGCCCAGGTACACAAAGCTTGTACTAGCAGACCACAGTGAGGTGAGAACAGTTATATGAGAAGGAAAGTGAGGACTTTTTCCTTTCTTTCAGCTGCAGTAGCTCCAAGGCACACAATAACAAAGCCTTTGCATCAAACTGGTTTTTTATGCACATGGTTCTTGATCTTTCTCAATCTCTCCTACTAAAATAATTCTAACACTGTAGAAAGGGTTTTCAGATCCCTCACATGAAAGGTGCTATATTAAGATACTTGACTCTTTCACAATAGTTCCTCTTGCTGTAATCACCAGCTCCAGCTGAATCTGTCCTAATGTCATGTCTGATACTTACATTGGAGTTTTCTTGAGAGAAGACAGTTGCTCTATAAATAGAGTAAAAACATCCTGATAAAACTGCAATGACAATTATATTTATAAATATCCTCAGAGAGTAAATGCGTAGCTTTTCTTTCACTGTTCTGTCAGCTATTTTTCGCTTCAGCCTTTCCTCCTCCAAGTCTGTCTAAAACGAAAAAGAAAAAGGATAAGTAGTTCTCTGGTGCAGCATACAATACTTGTCTTTTACCTTGGGAATACGCAAACGCATACCCTATTGTAAGAGGGTCACTCCACCACCTGCCCAAGCACACTCAGCTGAGAGTGCCTCTTCATCAACACAAATGAGTCCATGCAGGAGTGGAAGCCCCTTTGTGTTCAGTCTGAGCACAGGACCCTCAGGCTGAGGGCCCTGTAGCCAAAGACAACTGTCTTGTAATCCTCTTATCTCTACTGTACTGGTAATGTACCTCCTTAAGGACAGAAAGACAACTTGCCTCTTTATTGTGACTGATCTCAGACAGCTTGGTACTAATCTCTGAAACATATATATCAGCCCACTCATCTCTTTACTTCTGCAGATAAGTAACCAGTCCTCAACTCAAGCTTCTTTCTCCTGCTCTTCACAAAGGAAAATTGAGGGATGGCACAGACAGAAAGTAGTACAGTCTTGAACAGCTTTTCATGTAAACTTGATATATTTCACCTTAGCTGATGTGAAAACACAGTATCATCTGTGAAAGCAGTTTAACCTGGGCAAACCCAGAGATTACCCAGGTATTTTCCGAGGACTTTTTTCCAAACAGGAATACGAAGTGGAAAGTTCTCCTAAGGTGCGAGTTCTAGAGGCAAAAGTGTGGCAAGTGAAGGAGTCTCTGATTATATGATGAAAAAGATGACTCTGGATTTTACTAGAGCAGAAAGCAACTCTCTGTAGTTCATGAAATCTGTAATTACTGCTTTGTGGTTTGAAGTGGAAGTGTCTTTTCAAAGGTAGTTATTTCACTACACAGATCTCTGCTTCCAGTGTATGGAGAGCAAAAAGGTGGTACTGGTTTCACCAGAAAAATACTTTCAATCTCTCTTTTCCAGAGAGTTTTATGATTTGGGAAACCTATTAGGTGTATCAGCATTTTGTATGTGTACGTTTGTCAAAGACACCTCGTGAAAACTTTTCAATATCTCTTTATTTTCTGCAACAATGCTCTCAGATAGTATGAAGAGCACCATCTGAATTTTATTCCTCCCCAAACCGCTGCCTCCCACATTGTAGGCTTATAATCCAGAATACTCAGACTGATTTCCAGCAGTACAGGGAACAGTACAGCCCGCAGCCCACATCTTAGATAGCTTTTCCTGTTGGATTATGTAGAAACACAGGAAGTAGGACTGGAGAGTGAGGAAGAGTTAGACAAGCAGCTAACAGGTTGGCTTCAGTCCCCAGTGGATGGGGGAAGGGCCACTGCACCACAATTCTAGCTACCTAGAAAGCATGCAAGAGGATGTGGGTTGCCCTGCCCCCAATATAAACTGCTTCAATCCTTTTTATCCTTATTCCATTATCTGCAAAATTACACACCTCTTTTTTAGCCATCTAAGCTATATTTAACCGTAATCATAGAGAAATCAAAGTTACTCACTTGGAGCTCATATTGCAAGCTGCGATGTTTTAGCCGTGCTGCATTTGGATCTGTAATGCAGAAGTCCCAGCCTGCAAAGACTTTGTTACAGTAACTCTGAAATTGATCTTCATCATGCACCAAGCTCTGCTTAAATCCTTCCACAGACCTAAAGAAAAATGCAACTTCATTCATGAAAAGACATTTTATCCACAGAAAAAGAAACAAAAGAACGCACCTCAAGCAACCTGGTTCAAAGACTAAATGACACTCTCCCCTCCATGAGCAAACAGCCACACTTGCTTTCTAACAGCAAGTCTCTGGGATGCTTTCAGTGTGAGGTTCTGCAGCAACGAAAGTCAGCTGAAGCCATGACTGACACAGGTTACTCCCCTCTGTATTTAGCCACAGTCATACCTTCTTCTATTATCCTATCATCTGACACAGCAAAGAGCTGTCTCAGGAAGTTGAGATGGCAAAAAAACAAACCAAAATTGCAAAAAAAAACCCCAAACCCTAACAGTAAATCCTCCTACAACTATTACAAATAAAAGACTTTCAACTATACATGTATGCATAAATATGAAAAATAGTAATACTTCAAATGTATTTATTTATACTTATTTTGCTGGCTTAGTTTCCCAAACAGACAAAAGCTACCGTGGCACTGCATCCTCAAAGATTCTCCGTTTCCATATAAAACAGTATGCTCCCTACAAGCAAAAATGCAATGTAAACTGTGCAAGAGGTAGCAGAAAATATATACCTAAACTACACCAACACCTTTACCTTTTTATTATCCAGATGAAACTTAATGCAAGGTAGGCAAATGTAGCCAACAGATATGCTAGTGGCAAATTGTAGCTCAGGATACTGAACCATGCAGTATGTATTGTGTAATAGCCATAAAACAAACTTGTCACTTCAAGGAACCCCTGGGAAAACATGAAGTTGAAATAGAATTTGTAACAGTAGCAGCAGCTGCCCAGTTATATTCAACATAATATTAAGCAGTCATTTTATGAATTTAAAATTACTATTTGTATGCCCAGCAAGCTACAACAGTTTCGTAGCTTCTAAATACTGCCACTGCCTCTACCAAACTGTAACAGACAGTGCTTAAAATCCCTCCCCTCTCCAATCAAAGAGCTCTATGACAAGAACACTGACACCCTGCGCAGAGAGCACAATAGGCAGCGTGCTACAGGATATGTAACACTTGGCAGCTGGGGAGGAGAGGCGCAGGCTGTAGCGCGTGGCCAACCAGGCTTGTGGACATGCAGAAGTCAGTTTGAAAACTCCCTTTCTCACAGAGGACAAAGGCTAATTTTACCCCAGTGATGCATATGCCTTGTCATTTTTCACAATTGTCAAAGCTTCATTCCCCCAAGTAAAGCTTTTTAACATTATGAGAGACATAGAAACTTAAAAAAAAAAAATCTAATCACTTACAGTGCCACTGAGCAAATCTTTGAGGTAAGTATAGAAGTAAATGAGTCCCTTATTACCACTAGGTGTATAAACTGTGCAGTGAGGCTCTGTCAACAGAAAGGCAAGACACGTCACTCAAATAGTAACTGCCATAAAACTGCAAGATAAAGTTAACTCAAACATGGCAAGTTCTTCTAATAAAAGCATTTCTTTCTCCTGGGAAGTGAAAGAAAAGCTGACAGAAAGGGGGAATCTTATAAACAGCAGCAGTACATAGAGAAGATATTTACCTGTGTTCTGTGGAGGAATTTTAGCAAAGGTACTGTTGAATATTCCATATTTGGAAATGATGCTGGGAAAGGTAACAAAACTGAACATCAGGATAAACATTATAAAATTCAGCAGGACCAGAAAACGCAGGAAGGAGAAGTAGGACTGGATGCCAGTGCCAAATTTCCCTGGGGATTAAAGAAACATGTGCCAATAATTAGGATGATAAAAATCATTGAGAATACAGAATGAGTAGATTATCATTTCAGTTACATTGAACGAGCTGAAGAAACATTCCTAAAGCTACTTTGAAGTACTGCGGGGTTTTAGCAATATAATTCAAATGAAAATGTGACTTTTTAATCATTTTATCCAATTTATTTCCATTTACCCCATTATGGATTTTACATAAGCAATAAGTTAACTTCTTAAACACATACAGTTATACCTGAAACTACGGTTACACATGTAAAATTACCAATAACAGAAGCAACTTTAAAGATAAGAAAATGACATCAGACAATAAATACCTTCTATGCTGTGAATATCATGTCGCCAAAGCTCCAGGTAAGATGACAACTCCTTCACTTCATTGAGAACTTTTCTCAGTGATTTATTGCTAGCTCTTTTCCACTGCTTCCACCCAGATAAATATTTTGTATCAGCCTGCTGCAGGTCCCTAAGGATCAAGAAATAGTTACTGAGCACAAGAAATACTTTTTCACAACATGTAACAGGGCCTGGCACAATGGAGCCTGCTTGCGGCCTTTGGAGGGACAGAACAGTGCTAACAGTTTGAGTAGCGCACACTAGCTGTCCCCATCTGATCCTCCTAATAACTGTGACATCAAATTAATTCAAATACAGCAAGTCCTCCTGCAGAAAACAGTTGCCTCTCTTGGAGACAAAATAAAAAATCCAATTGACTATAGCACAACACAGGAAAAACACGTAGCTGAACTTCCTGGTGGGATCTGAGGGAAGATTCCATTAATGATTTCATATTTACACATGTCTGGGAAAGGAAGAGAAGATTCTTTCCTGAAAACTTCTGACATGAAGAGAGAGCATCTTCACCAAGAGGCTCTTAAAAAAAGTTCTTTAAAATATTTAGCTTTCCTCTTTTGATGTTATAAATACAGCTGTTCAAAATAGAACCTTATTCTCTTTTCTTGCAGAAAATTCACAGATCCCAAAATCAGAATGAAATGTCAACATATGCTGGGGGGAGGGGGGAAAGTAATAAAAGTTTGCATTATGTTTTTTTCTTTTAAGAAGCCTTAAAACCAGACAAAACTACCCACAAACATAGCTTGAAGAAAAGCCTTTGCACACACCCTTACTGAAGTGTGTGCCTGACTGCCATGCCACTGCCATGGGTGCTGTACATTGATAGTTTCCATATCCTTCATGGCTGAAAGTAAAATTAGCATTTTGACAGGAAGCCAAATTAAACCCTATGTGCAACAATCAAACAGGCAACAGACGACCTCATTTTTAAGTCCAAATACAGCTACTCTCAAAAAATTTCACTTTGTGGAAACTAGAGGCTGGAGCATGTAGGGTTTTAGACACACTGGAGAACTATCTTCCCTGTGTTTGGTCTGCATTTTAAACAGGCGTGGGCTGCATATTCAGCTGCGTTACAGAAGTTGAGTGTTCAGCTTTCAGGACATTAATGTCAAGCATTTTGTGTTGGCAGCTGCTGCACAATGCACAGAGATCACTGGTCCACAAAAGTGCCAAGAAGCCCCACCAGAACTTCTCAGCTCTAAAACATGTAAACAAGCTTGGGATATCCCACCTCTGCTCCTAACAAGCACTACAGCCACAGGACCGCAGTTCCTTTTCCTTGATACACAATTTCAAATAAAAATTCAATGTATTGAGCACTTTCCTTTACCATGACCTAAATCATCTGCTGTTCTTGTGTACAGGCTGTAGGGTTAAATTTAAGTCCAGAGTCAGGGTGGAACTCATTTCCCACTGCTCTTGAGAGTTATTATTGTTCTCTGTGGAGCACCAGACATTAGCTGTACTTTCACCTCTCTCCTGATTCAGAACCACAACTAAGAAGTATCTGATTTAAAGGCGCAGCCGTTGCCTGACAACGTAAAAACACATACTATAGCCTCTCTCCCCAAAGGAGCTTTCAGCCTAGCAGTAAGACATGAGACAACAAGCGGAGAAGTACAGGCGGGACAAAGCATGCCCTTTGCAATTCCCTGCCTCTCCTGTGGGTAACCACTAGGGAGGCAGGAACTGCTTACAGCTCACAGCAAAGGGCAATTTAAAAAGAGTAGGGAAAAGAAAATAAAGAAAAAAGAAAATAAAGAAAAAAGAAAAGGAAGCAACGGTCCTGGAAGGGTTCTTTCTACCTGTATTGAGCCACACCAGAGAGGGCGCAATGTACTTTGGAAGAACTGCTGAGTAGACTTGTAGCAGCACTGGCCCGCAGCAGCGGTTTCTGATGACAAATAACCCGCAGTGACCCTTAAAAGCACAAAACCCTGAGGCAAGAAGAATATAGAAAAGGAAGCCAGTGCAAAACACGTTTGGCTGCTGCAGGTAATTCCCAGTTTTGACTCATTTTTCCCAATTCAACCTATTGCTCCCCCCAGTCAGCTAGTCACTCCTGCCAGCCAAGCTCCTGCAACCGGAGGTACCACAGGGAGCTTGCCACATGTTGCATGAGTACCTGTGCAACTTCTGGTCAAAACCACATGCCACAGCGTGGAACAGACACAGACGACCTCAATGCCGCTTCAGCCTTCCATCCCACCTGTGTTGCGTTCAGGAAATCGTAATTAAGAAACAGAAGAGAAAAAAATGCGTAAAGATTTACCTCAGTCTCCTCTTCTCCGCGATGCTCAAGGGGTACTCCCTCGCAGGACGAGCCTCCCGCTCGCCTCCCTCCTGCTCCGGCCCCCAGGCCTCAGCCCCGCGGCGCCCCCCAGAGCCCAGCGGGGCCGCACACCGTCCCTGGGTGCCCGCTCCGGGCGCGTTCCGCCGCCTCAGCGCCGTCTGGTAGCTGGGCAGCTGCTGCAGGAACCCCACAGGTGCGGAGGCTCCTGGCTCCTCAGGAAGAAAGACCTCTGCGAGAGGGAGGAAACTCAGGGGCTGCGGCGCGGGGCTCGCCACAACATGGCACCCAGCCCTCAGCCCCGGCCCGGCCGCTCCCCGGGACCCCGTCGCGCTGAGGGGGGCGACGTGAGGCGAGGGCAGCGCCGCTCCCGCCCGTCCGCCCCTCCCTGCCCCCGCCACCTGCCGCGGGCGCCCGCCGGTGGGTGCTCCCTCCCCGCGGCGCTCGGTATCTGCCTCCCCGCGCCCTTACCGCTGCTGCCCTGCAGCCAGCCCGGCGGCTCCGCGGCGGCACCCAGCCCGCTCATGTCTGCGCGGGGGAAGCCGCGGTGCCGCGGTTTCCGGGCGTTAGGAGCCGGCGGGGCAATGGGGCGGCGGCCGCCGGAGAGCAGGGGCCGCTGGCGGGGCGGGTCGAGGCTCCCCGCTGGGGCCGCCTTCCCCGGGGCGCCTCGCCCGCAGGGGGCGCCCGTAACCGCGGGCGGGGCGAAGGGACGGGCGGTGCCGGGCTCTCAGGTGGGAGCCGCGGTGTGAAGGGGGAGCCCCTGAGGTAGGGCTGAGGTGCGCTGGGCCCGCTGCCGCTTGCACCGGCAGAGCTGTCTTTAGTCCTGGACGTCCTCCCTCCACGGCGTTGCTTTGTATCTTTAACACTGTAGGCTTAAATATTAGGTTCATATTCAGGATATCAGAGTCTTTTTATTCCTGTTACCCAGGGCTTTCCTTAAAAATGCCATGCAGAAACGTGGGTAGCAGAGCACTCCCTCCGTTAGAAGGAGGCATTGCCCAAGCACCCCATGGGCAAGACTGTGGGACGTTCTGCCTGCTCGACATCTCTCACTTATGTTTGGTTTACAATAGGCTTTGTTTCAATGACTTCTGTTACTATAAAATGTTTGTGCTGGTGTTGGGTATTGTAAAAACTTCTTTGAAACTGGTATTTGGTCAACTCCCTTTGGGTCACAGGCTCAGACTCCCTAGTTCGTTCTGAGTGGCTGGACCCAGTGACATGAGCTGCAGTGGAAAGAGCATAGCTTTACCCTTGAGTGAGAAAACTGGGCATGAACCGAAGCAAACGAAGTTAATAGATGCTTGGTTCTCTCTGACAGGATGGTATTTGTGTAAAGTTGCAGTAAATATCCCTGGGAGACTTCTTTGAATAATTCTTGCCTTTAGTGGGAAAATAACAGCATGTGTGATGAAAAAGAAAACGAAACCTCCAGCAGTTTCAAAGGTATTACATGGGGGGGGGGGGGGGGACGGAAAGCATTTCTAGCCTTTCTGACTGTATTCTACTGGTAGTTGAATCAGTAACCAGATTTTTCTGAACATTCCTCGTCCACTTTCTGAGGTACTTCTAAAGATAAGTCATCATTAGCTCTCTCATCATTAGAGCTGGAAATCTCTTAAGTTCTTTTCCCTGTGTGTCACAGCTCAGGTATGTGACTTTGGAATTGCTTTGTTAGCAGTAAGAATCCGTGTGGTTCATCAGTTTTCTTAATAAAACCATAAAATTTTATTGATTAAAATGAAAGTTCTCAAAGTAATTTAGGTGGACATGTTTATGATCAGTAAGTTAATGGATTACTGGCAGAGGAGGCATATATCTAAAGTGGAATTGTGAAATACAGACACAAGGAATTAAATTAGCACAGGAACTTCCTTATTGCTCTGAACTAGCTAAAAAAAAAAAAAAAAACACAACAAAAAACAACAAAAAACCCAACAACAAAAAACCCCAAACCAAAACCAACAACAACTTGTAAATAAGTGTTCTTGCCTTTGTGCTGGTACAACATAACTAATATGGGGGTTTAGCTATATTTTCATGAAAATAAGCTATAATTTGCCCTCATTCTTCAATAAATTACTCTGAAGGCTCATACAGGAGAGTGGGAATTCAAGCCTACTGTTCTTGCCTTCTCCTTTTCACAGATATCCAGGATGATGTTTTCCAGGTGGGATTTTTTGTACAGCAAAGGCTGATACTGCGTGACTGTCTGCTGCCCTTCCAAGAGGCTGGGCTGGGCTTCAGCTTGGGAGCATGCAGGATCAGCTTGTTGGTAACAGAGCTGACACCTCAGTGAAGCCCATTTACACAGGTAATTTTGGTTCCTTGTTTGAGTGTCACATTTCATGAGCTTCGTTTAAAGAGCTTCCAGTTGATCACTCCTGAAAAATCAGGAGGTGGAAATTGAAACCCCTTGGTAGCTTTCCTGAAAAATCCTTCAGTATTGTTGAGCATTCATGCTAAGTGTATGATTGATACACCAGATATGATTGTGTACTGCAACACCAGAGCCGAATTACCCACTTTTATTGGTCATTTGAAGCTAACCAAGTGTGGGCCACCTTTTGTGTTTAGCTGTGAACATAGAGCAGGGCCAGTTCTGCCTTAAATAGGAATACTTACAGTGTAAGACTTCCCTAAGGGAGCCAGCTGGGGGGTCAGTTTTGCCTTTTATTTAGGCTACTTTCCTTACCACTAAGAATACAAAGAAGAAAGGTGAGTAATACACTTGCAGATTAATTAGACTCTGTGCACTATAAAAATACTGAGTTAATGACCCTGTGAGAACAAATTTAAATAAAGGTTGGAGGAATTGAAACAAGATTGACTTGCCCAGAAATTTTGTGAGAATATCCTCTATTCTGTTTGGGGTTTTTTATAATTTTTATTTCAGAAAGTCTTTCAGACACTTGGAAATGTTTCAATGGATTTTATGGATCACAGCAATCCCAGGTGGGAAAACAGGCATGCTGAGGAGAAGAGAATGGATGATTCTGCCAAAGCCTGACAGTCACACACAGGGAGTGTGGTAGGTTGCTCTCATGTGTTATTTGTCCACTGTCCCTTATTCATAAAAGCAGCAGCTTTCAGTCTGTGCTGAGCAGGAAAGCTAGTGCCGTACACTGTTTCCTGTGATGCTGAAGGTCCATCTGTCACATTCAGTAACACCCTGTGTTTTCAAGACACTTTTTCTTTTATATGGTTCCTCTTTATAATGACATAGCTTGGGTCAGAAGTTGCTTCTAAACCAAGTCAGGTTAGAAACTTGTTTTAAACATTCAGGGAAGTTCTAAGTGATTGTTTTAATTTTGGGGGAATCATGTGTTGGACTACCCTCATGCTTTGCCCTGTGGCCTGTGCAGCATGCAGGCAGCTCCTGAATCAGTACAAGAGATCTGCAGACAAGTCCTCTGCAGTCATGCCAGGAATGTTGCTCTGGGCAAAATGTAGTCTTAAAGTAGTATTAGAAAACTTCACTTAAGCCTACATCGAATGTGTCTGGTATGGGATAGACATGTTTTACCCAGACAGGAAGCTGGAAAAGCGCTAGCCATTTGGTAAAAATGATCCTCAGCCATTACAACAGTACAGAAAGCAGAACGAACTGATTTATTGCCAATTCTCCATGGAGTAGTGGGGGTGCTTTTAATCTATAGGTTGACAGGGGTATTTTTCATTTGTTTGTTTGGTTTTTAATCTTGCTGACCAGAGAAGTTACTTAGGAATAGTTGCTGGAAGTTTTAAGATGTGTGTTTTTTCTGGGGAGATAAATATGCCAAAATGGGGTAACAGGCTATATTAACACAATAGTGGTTGGGGTTCTAGAATTCTCTATGATACCAGCTAAAGGAAAAAAGTAATGGGCAGACCACAGGACTGGGAGAGCAGAAACAGTCTTGTCCTTTCTTGTTTCCTTTTTCTCTGTGCCTGTCCCTGTGGTGGCTGTTGGGCCACACGTTCCATTTGAGAATGCTCCTCTACTCAGAGGATGGCATTAGTCTTTGGGGAGGGCACTGGGCACCAGCCTGGCAGTGACTGTTGTGTGGTGGGTGTGCTGGCAGCATCAGCTGCAACAGAAGGAGTGAAAGTAAAGCAGGTTTCTGTGCCAAGCTGCTTTGGGACAGGAGCACCCAAGCACATAATTGGCTTCTCTGTCTTTCCCCCTGCCTGGTACTCAGCTGTAGCTTTGTCTAGTCCATAGTTTTGCTTGTATCTGCTTGAAAGCAAGACACATAGGGAGAGGAGGAAGAAAAGAAAAATCAGTATCTCTGTGTCACACTAAACAAGTCCTTGTTCCTTCTGCTCCCTACAGAGTACAGAAAGACAGGCTGGTATTACATTCCCTGTTCAGGACCTGCTAATTACTGCCTGTATTAGTGTGAACTAATTTTTTCACCCCTAGATGATCCTTCCTTTAATATAAATGAAAGTATATAAGGCTAAGATCGTTCTTTATCTCTGCTCTACAAATTATTAATCCAGGGATAAAGGTAATGCATCATGTGTCTTGGAAACATTTCTCCCTGCTCTGTTCCTTTATCGTGCTGTTATTGTGATCCAGGCCAAAAGCAACACGTTTAAATTCATGGGAGGAGGGAAACTTTATATTTTGGAGATGAAATAGAAAGCAACGTGTTCTACGGCAGGTATCACGAAAAGGATTGGATTGCTTGGTTTTCCCGCGTCTCTCCGAGCTGCAGGAGCAGAACTTCAGCTCCCCCTCCCCGGGGGTGCAGTTCCGCGCACAGCCCGTTCGGGGGGGGGGGGAAGGGAAGGGAAGCGAAGCGAAGAGGGCTGCCATGGCAGCCCCCGGCATCGGGGCCTGAGGCGGGACTGGGACACCGGGAGGAGGCGTTACCGGGGTGCAGTGTCCGTGGAGCGCCCGCCGCCGCCGGGGCACCTGGCGCGGGCGAGCCGGGGCCGGGCAGCCCTCTCCGGGCAGCGGGCAGGTAAGGGCAGGGGCCGGGGCTTGGGGCGGCGGCTCCGCGATTTCGGCAGCAGCCGGGTAGGGCCGGGCTCGCCGGGACTGGAGTTTGCCGGGATCCGAGCAGGGTCTGCACCCCGCCGGGGGAGCTGGAAGGTGGCTTCTCCATGTGACTGACCTGGAGGAGTCACCCGAGCTGCCTGGCAGGCGACGGCACCTTACCAATTTAGTTACTTTGGGGTGATAGAACTGTTAGGGCTAGACTGCATGCGTGCTCTGGGTTGTGCTCGGCAGCTGCTATCTGAGCAGTACATAACCCTGACGTTGGTGTCAGCCTTGCGGTGTGGTATCTCACGGCTTTATCGCCCCGTTGGTCACATACGAGCTTCTGCTGTCTTCAGCTGCGCGGGTGGGTCCCATGGGAGAATTATCAGGGGCATCCTTTCGTGGTGTATTTAGCCACTGTGCTGCACTTCAGTCTGCGAGGTAATGCACCAGCCTTGCTGGGATCAGCAGCTTCCAGCGGGTCATCTGCTTTCATTTTGGTGTAGGTTGCCTGTTGGAGTCTGCTAGCTGGTGAATGAATGTGTCACTGCATTTTCCAAGTGGCAGGTTCCGAGTTTTATGTGTTACTATAGGTGATGGGAAGCCGTAAGTACTTTTGTATTAAATAGGTTTGAAAACTCTCAGGTTTAAGTAGTAATGTTCTCTGTGCTCAGCCATTCTGTCGCTTCCTCAAAACACAGGGTTACTATTTAGCCTCAGTGCTACAGTTTGTTTTTTATTTTCCTTTCTTTTACATCCTAACCTACAAAGGTTGAAACGTTTTTATGCAGGAGATTAAATATACATCTAAAGCCAAGATTTTATTGCTAAGTCTCTGTGCCTTAGTAATGCTCTGTTAGTTAAACAAACACGCAAGCAGTCCATGGCACTGCATAGGAGCCGTGTTAACTTCTGCTTCTGCTGATCTAGTGTCGCTATAGTCTTCTCTACCTGACCTGGGACCAACAGCAGCCTGATTCTGCTCTCTGTAGTAGCAGCAGCACCCTTTCAGTAGCTCTAGAGCCACTTTCGAGGTGTGATAGTTGAAGTGTGTGTGCTATGTCTGTCCCTGCCCGTTTGACACAGCCCTGGTGTGGGATGAGGACAGCAGCAGGCTGCCTGTGCTAAGCAGTGTAGTTAAAATGGCAACTGGTCTAGGCTGATATGTCAGCTCTCCACTTCAATCAAAGCACTTGATTTCAGGTGTTTGGAGGTTTTTCGTTCTTGATCCCCCCCCCCCCCCCCCCCCCCCGAGTAAGCTTGTTAGAAGGACTTTGATTTGTGCCATGAAAAGCAGTAAAGTGGAGTGCTATAGCTGTTTAGGCTGGTATTACAGGAGCTGACACTCTACAGCGGCATCCCTGCTCACATTTTTGTGGAAAAGCCTCTAATTGTGACTTGTATAGTCCATAGCTTCTGTATGTTTGTTGTAGAATAGAACCCTAATGTACTAACATGTTACGCTGTGTTTTAATGTACCTGCATTTTGTCTGAAAAGAAAAAAGAAAGTCTTTATGTGAAATTATTTACCAGCAATTTGAAAACTGCATGTAAGAGTTTTGAAAAGTTAGGAGAAGCCAGTGACAAAACTGGTTCTCTTTTCCTCTGACTGGTTCTCTCTGGGCATTTTCCAGCTCCTTAGTTGTTTCGCCAGAATATTGTGGATGGCTTTTGTGCTCCCTCAGGGTTGTCTTAAATGCTGCTCGTGCAAATAGTAATGAGATGACAATATACTAGGAGGAAGTTAAGCTAGAAATTAGAAAAAAAACCAACGCCCTTTACTTAGTTCAACAACATTGTGTATCTTCAAATCCCTGTTTATCATCCGTGTTGACCATATGTGTAGTTTTTGTAAGCTTTTCCAATTGAACTTGTGAATGAGGCTCCTGTAACTGATACTACTCATTAAAATGTAATTTGAAGATTGCATTTAAACTGGATAGGTATCCATTGCAGAATAAACAAAGCTTTCTTTTAAGGCAAAATGTTAGAACTGTTCAAGTAATTAATATTGATAGCAGAAAACTAATTCCAGGCAGGTGTTCAAAAATTGCTTTGTGCTTTTTGGCAACCAGTCATTTCCTTCAAATACAAGTAGCTGGTAATGTTGGCTAATGGACAGACTTACAAAACTTGTTTTACAGAGCAAGATTCAGTCCTGTTTTATGCAAAGAATGTGATAGTCCACAGTTTGCAAATTGAGTCCCAAGGCTGACTTGCACTGATATGAATGATTCTTTCCTTAGCCTTTTTTTAGCCCTTAAGGGTCAGACTGAGGTAGGTAATGTTTTTCAAGTGTTAGAGAAATAATACAGAGTTCTCTTCATGGTTTCTTATTCTTGCTAATCTTTCCTCTCTCTGCCAGGTACACTGTTCTTACTCTTCACTATTTCTGATTTTAGTAGTTATTTATCCCTGATTGTTCCTCTTTATCCAATGCTCCTCATTTTCCCAATGGGTTAAGTTTGCAACTTGTGGTCACAGTTAAGAAAATAAAAGGAACAAAGCAGCAAATAAAAAGACTTGCTCTCCAAGTGGTCTCTGGGGAAAGGATTAGGTAATGCAAAATCATTGTGATATGTACTTCAGTCCTTAAGAATTGTGATCCCATGGGGCCTTTTGGGTGGAGGAGCAGGGATTTGTGTGGTAGGTTAGGGAAAGTACTGTGAGTTTCTCAGAATTAATGAAGTATCTGGACTTTCATAGACCGTTGTTAAGCAAAAACTCTGAGGTGTGTTGCACATCTTTATGATACTTTACTGGACACTAAAATTTGTTGTAATGATTTTTTGAATGTTTCAGTAGCATGTTTATAATAAAGGTGTTTAAAGTCAGGTGAAGAAATAGAAACCTGTTTGAGACACTGCAAACACATGTAGTTGGCAGTTCTCAAAAAGCCTTGTCTAAGCAGTCACAAGTTATAGAAGGGATATAACTTGCAAACAAAGTGAGCAGGATGGAAATAATGTCTTAACTATATGGAAGGGGGGGATTGCAAGAGGAATGTTAAAAGGAAAAGACAAGGCCAACAAGTGAGTAGGTGCAAGAACTGAATAAAGAGCAAATAAGGAGCAGATCTCATGATACTGAAGCAACAGCTGGAGTCTACTCCAGGGAGCAGCCAGCTGAGGGCAGAGATAGTCACACAGTCAGATGTTCCTCATGTCAGACAGACACCATTCTGCCTGTTTCTGCAGCCTGCAGCTGCTCTCTGCACCCCACTCTCACCAAGGACTCGGGGACAGGGAAGATGGTATCTGAGCTCTGGTAGGTAGCATTGCACTATAGGTCTAGGAAGTACCTTCATTTGTGAGCTCAAGATCCAACAAGCTGTTGGGAGACCATAATGGGAATTCTGTCACTTTCTCCTTTCCCTTCCCAGTTTGGTTTTCTGTTCTTTGCCTATGCAGTAGTAAGCAGATGACTCTTTAGTGCTACCACATCATCTTTCACTGGGAAGATCTTTAATAGCAGAGGCACAATTTATATTGCTAGAATTGAAGGTCTAAAAAAACAGAGTTTATATTGGCTCCTGCAATTGACCCTGCTGATCAATAAAAACACAGTGCAAGGCTGGTAGGAGGTGTTTGTTAGTGCAGGTTGGGTACTGTGGCAATATGCATAAAAGGTAAATGACTTTCATTTCCGTGTGTGAGTCACATTTGTTTCATCGCTAATACGTCAATTCACAATCAGGTTTTCTTGAGCATAGTGTTGGATTACTGTCAATTCACAGGCTGTTTAGATTTTCTGAAAGGCTTTCCTGGTTTGTTACAGGAATGCTGAAACTGTTGGGATTGAGATAGTTGAAGAGTAGTGGCCGGTACTGGAATTTAGTTGCTGATGCAGCATGTAATCTATTTTTAACTCTGGTCTGTCTCTCGAACTCACTTTTGGCTTCCAGAAATCAATCTGATTTTTTTCAGTATGAAGCTGTGTGGGACATGTTAAACAGGACAGCGATTAATGAATAAAAATAACTTGGGTAGCAGTGAAGTCCTGTATAGTTGTACACTACAAAATGAAAAGATATTTATGGAAACAGAGCACATTCAACTTCTGAATCAGTTCTTCCATGAGTTCTATTCCCTTAATTCAACACTATTAAATCAAATATGAGGTAGTTCTGGAACTTACTGTTTCCATTCCTCTTCAAGATTTTTGCAAGTAGAATATACTTTTATGTAATCTTTTTTACTGAGGGATTACAGCTAAATGACTTGAAGGTCTAAGTGTCTCTCCCGGAAGTTGATACCAGGTAGAAGGGCTACTTTAGCAAGACATTCATGCTTGTTTGATTTATATTCTAAATGAGGATTAGTGGCTATAGCAGAGAAATACCTGTATAGGAATGGATGAAACTAACCTGCAAATTTTTTTCAAGGCTGTTGCTCTATGACGTGAAGGCAGTTATTTTTCTGGGAAATGATCCAGATGTATGAGTGCACTGCTTGGAGTTTCCTGCTCTATATCATTACAGTGTGTTGGATGACTTAAGCGGAAAGTGCTCACTCCCACCTATTCTGTAACTTACTTACGTATCGATGATTGTTAAACACACAGATCTTAAACCATTTAATTTCCCAGAGGAACACAGGTTTTGTCCAGTTGCTTGCCTAGATCCAAAATGTCATCTAACAAATGGACACCGTTCTACAAAGGGAAGATTTGTCAAGCTCCTGCTTTCTGTTTTTCACAAATAATCTCTGTTCTGCAGCTATTTTTTTCCTTTTACTTTTTAAAGGGAAAGCTAAGTCTAAACATCATAGCTTTTCCTGGAGCTATTGTTTACTGCTTTCCATCACAGGTCAGAAAGAAGAAACAGGTGGTTTAGCTTGAGCATTACCTGTTTCAGGTTCTTTCCAATGAATTAAGACTGGTTAGAAATTTATAAACTGCCAGTCCATCAAACCTCAAACTAAACCTACAATGTAGGCATCTGATTTGAGAAGATGACTTTCTCATGAACTTTGGGCCCGGGGTGGAGGAAGTGGGTAGATTGGCGTGCCGCCTGTACACATTTGGCATGTCCCCTGTACACCCGAAGCATGTCTGCTCATACACACGTTCATCCCACCCTACACAGGTGGCATAGTAATCTCTGAGTGACTACTGCCACAGTCAAGAAACATATGGGTTATGTGCGTTCATGTTTTCTTGCATGTTGCAAATGCCCTGAGCTTGAATGTATTTAAAATGCTTAAAACATCATGAATGGAGAAAAAAAAAGAGTGGCTTCACATGCTGGGTTCAGTGTTAGGTGGTAGATGTCCCTGTGGATTTTCATAGTAATCCTGGCATGAAGTGCTTCTTAAGACTCACAGGAAATAAAGTGGATAATAATGGAATCAATAGACAGTCTGTCTTGGGCTTATTTGGGTGTCCTAGCCAGCCTTCACAGATATGCTTAGAGATCTTTAAGATAAGTAAGAGAAAGAAGTGATGGATATGTTTTTTAGCCAGGTCGACCTTCTGATTGATTGCACTTTGGAAAGTTGGTTGATAGAATTGTCTGATGCTTCCTACCAGCTTGCTTCAGGATAATGCTGATTCTACACAACCCATACATTTCTATCAAACTAGATGATCTTAAGGTCCTTTCCAACCCTAACTATTCTATGATTCTATGGTTCTAAGACCAGGCACTGTTTAGATCACTGCTTAGCTTTCCAGCTGCCTTGCTGGCAGGCTTCCCAGCTTTCTGGATGGCTGAGTCCTAGTAAGTTTGGCTCCTGGGAAACCAGTTAAAAACCAGAAAAATTCATTTTGCACACTCTTCAAAGTGAATTGTCTGAGAATTGTCTTCCCCCGAGTAATCCTTTCCTCTTGGGCTTTTCATTACAGTTTGAAATGTAAAACACTTTTACAGGGGGAAATCCAGTTTTCTGAAGATGTCTTTGCTGAGGTTCATGATTACCTTTTTCAAGAACTGTTTCCATGCTTTTTAATGGAGTATAAGGACAGAATGCACTAATTCCTGAAGAGTTTGTATATTCTAAGCTAGTTCTCAAAAGATCATCAAGAGCTAATTGGTTCCTGTCAAATAAAACCTACCTCTTGGGAGGTTTAAACTTCCTGTGACTTCTATGTAAGAGTTTTAGATTCCTGGGGTCCTTGTTGGTTTTCTTTTGAGAGAAGAGGAGGAGGCTCTGCTATTACTTTTCTGAATACATGAGATTCTCGCTCTGTCTCGATGGGTGTGATATTACCTGAAAAAAAAAACACAAATTACACCTAGGGGAGACTACGTAATTTCTTGTTGACGGTAATCACATTCTACTGTTTACAGAAGGGATGGGTGACACACCATATATTCAGATTTCCTGCTATGCTTTTTAGTGAATGTTTGTTGAAGACATAGGCCTCATAGCATGCTTCATCAGGCTGTAACGCAAGTGTAAGCAATGTTCTTATTAGAATGTGGAACTTCAAATGCAACCAACCACCTGTGTTTATGTGCAAATCTCTTTGCAAATCAGTGTGCAAAAACTGGGCAATGTTTTACAACTGTGCCACACTGCAAAATTTTACGCTGTCTGCCGAGATCCTTAAGTGTGTAAATGACACAATAGTAATTTCAGAGCTGCTTTTGGCAAAAATGAGAAGATTTTGACAAGCCTTCAGAAACTAGACACTGCAATTATCCGTTTTGAAGATACTTCTTTTCATGTGATACTTCCTTTACTGCAGTAGAAATCACAAATAAAAAGCACTGCAGACAGAGAAGTTGGCTGAGACTGTGCTGTTAGATGAGATTCAGCTCTGCTTTCCTAGGAGTGGAGTTGAGATAAAAGCAGAATCTGATGGGTTCTTCCAGACCTGTCCTTTATTGTTTATTTTTTTCTTTCCCTGTTGAATAGCTTGCCAGCTGATCAAACTTGCTGCGGTGTCTTTAAGAACAAATGCTAAAACTTGCTTCCTTTTTAATTTTGAGTATGACTGATTAATTGCAAGAAATTTCTGTTTGATTTTGACTTTGTTTTTCTAACCAAAGGTTCCCTTTTCACTGACTTACCTGGACTTCTGTTCATTAAACTCTGACCAAGTCTGGTTTGCTTAAGCTTCAAGTGGGGCACTCTGAGAGAAATAAACCCATTTACAACATACAGAGATTAGGTCATTAGAAGAGCCCTCATTAAGAGTGGGTTCTCTAAATAATACCAGCTCTGTGCATAGCAGTGCTGCAGTGGGTCCCTTGGTCACAACTAAGGCTTAGAGATGCTACTGCTAGTAAGAAGGCAGGCAGACTTCACCTCCTCTTTGGAAGTGTAGTACTCGGAGAATATTTTCTTCTTAAGAAAATTCTTCTTAATGTTTCACCATGCTTCTAAAACCTGGCTTCATTGTTAGTGTTGGGAAAAACTTCATGTATCACTCCTGTTCCTTAGTTTTGTAGAGTGCTTAATATAAAGAAACATCAGCTCCCATTTTATCTGCAACTTCTGTTAGACCCCAGTTTACTGATAGGAAATAGCACTAAGTTATAGCCATTTCTGATTTATAGTGTTTAATTTGTAAATCATTAGCAGGGTGGCAAAATCCCCTAGCCCAGATACTGAAAGGAACTTTCTTTTAATTTTGTATGTGCATATGTCCGTTTTGGAACTAGATCTGTAATCAGTCTTCCCATGAACATGTTAATGAAGCACTAGAGAAGAAAATAAGGAGTATTTCATCTCTCAACCCAAGGACTTGTCATGTCTTATCATTACAATGAAGCCTTTGAAAATCCAGACTACCACTTGTCAGAGACACTGGAAATTAATAGAAGGTGAGTTTAATTTTGCTGCTATGATTGTGCCATAAGCAATTTAATGTTCTATATAAATGCAGGAGAAGCTTCTTCTCCAGAATTTTAATTTATGGAATTCTTTTAATGCCTCCTTTATGCTTGCATTCTCAGACACAGATTTTTAAACCTGCTATCAGGAAGGCAGACTCAAGAGAAACAGCATGTCTGCTTTTTACCTGTTAGATGAATTTATCAGTTTGAGGTATCTTAGTATTTATGGTACAATGCCGTGGATATTTTTTTAGTTCCAGTAGTTTTCACAGTGTGCTATAACCTTGGATGTCCTCATTTTTTCCAAGCAGTTATTCCTGTGTAGGTAGAATCCAGGCTAACTTCAGGTGGAGAAAAGTTTCAGCCTTTCTAATTCAGTTAATGACCAAATCAGAATAATAATGTTGGACTTTTAAATACAAAATACCTCTCAGTATCAGTTTGCTTTATAAAGTACTCAAATTTGATGATAATAGGCAACAATTAGTAAGGATGTCTACAGAGAGTTTTTGTGACATTTTGGGTGTTCTTTTTTGCTGCTCACACAGGAGGAGCTCTCAAGAGAATCTGTTCTCTTACCAAGCCCCTTATGGTTCTTCACTACCCAGTTCCTATGGAGAACACAGTGGAAGAGGACAGAATTACCCTCTGGACATACCAATGGCCTCCATGAGACAAGGCTCTGAATACAGTGAAGGTGTACCAGGAGTTAATGTCCTAAGGAGAAGTCCATATGGAAATTCCACGGGTATGTAATTTCTCATATGAACAGCTTACAGAAGCACGGAAACAGATCATGTCCTGAGGGAGTCCTGTAGCTCTGGAAAGCTCAACTCTATGTATTTGTAGATGCTGCCAGTGGGTTTTTTTTTTTTTCCTTTTTTCTCCCTAGAAGTAGTTCAGATGTTACATTAACAGATCCATGGACTGTCTGTTGTATTAACAGATCAGTAAATACTGACTTGTGTGGACTGAATAAATCGTTGAGTACTAAGATGTACGCTGGAGTGAGATGTAGGAGTTTGATCACGAAGGCTGATATTCTGTGTGTGTAAATAATTCATAGCAGTATACAACTTTCTGTATAATTCCGATTCCCTTCAACAGATAATCTTTCCTTTGAGCCTGAGCCAGAACTGGCATACAGCCCACCTTCTACCTTCCGTAGCCCCTATACCCACAGCATTTCCAGTGAATCAGAAGGTAAGATATAAGGACTGTGGTGTGTCAAGATATTGTATGTTAGCATCACCCTCCATATAATAATAAGTACTTAAAAGCCTTCTGGTTCAGATATGAAGATATTCATGTACCAAAAGGAACCATAAACCAGAAATTCTCTGTTACTATCCTACATTGTTGTAGCTGAATTTTTCAATATTTTCCTACAGGTGATGGTCTTTGTTTCTTGAGCAATGAAAGATGTAATGTCTACCCATTTTAACCCAAACTCCCTAAAAGTGGATAAGCATAAACCAAACTTACAGTTGTCTGAAGAGACTTACTATAGGAGGAAATTAGGGGAGGATAGGATGCATTTTTGATACTCTTTAGTGGCTTTTTCACTATGTTGTCTCTGTGTAAATTCTAGACCTTAATTACTATTATTATTAGAGATTTATCCTCATTAAAATACAAGGGGTCTGAAATAGAAAAATATGGCTTCTAATTTAGGCTACTGTAGAGATTTATTGTTCATGTTCTGGGTAGGAACTGTTCTCACTATACTGTCATTTTTCTGTTACAATCAGTTCACTTTTTGTCTGCTGCTTTTGGAATGTAACTAAGAGTTCTTTTCAGGAACCTGGAAATGCCTCCCTCAGTGAATAACCATAGAGACAGGGCATTTTCAAATGTTACCTATCACGTATGGTTTTTAATACCTGGTAGGAAAGAGAGTGCATTTCCATAATTGGAGGAGAAATGTCTGGGCACTGAAAGCTCAAGAAGTACCTGTGGATGTTTTTGATGATGTTTTTCTGATTCTTTTTAGTTGCTACAAAGGAAGTTGTCTGCAAGTGCAAATGACACTAATGTTAAGGAACCATTAGATCTAAATAGTTAATATGGTGAAGACGCCTGCACCATGTGTGTTAACTAGCAGGTGCATCTGTCAGTTGCAGCCTTCCACACCAGAGGGTTGAGCGTAAAAGGGGGATGTAGTGTTTCACAGGTTGGCCATTAGCTTACTGGGAAGGCAACACAAGGAAAGCTGTGGCTAAACTCAACTATTTCATAGCTGGAAGGCAGATGCATTTAAGGAATATAGTCACTAGTGTTTGAATAATTGCATGACAGAAGGTTGAAAGGACAGTTGCATTTTGGCTCCATGGAAATGGGAGTCCAATACGTGTAACTTATTCAGCATGATTGTGATTCAAAAACAGTCCCTCTGAAGTCAGTGTAAGGATTTTTAAAGAAAGGACCTGTCTTCTATGAGAAAGTCTTAATCAATCAATGCGCACATTTATGAATGAGTTATCTAGTTTTCCATGAACCTGAAGGCTATGCTCAGTACCTCTCTTCCAAGATGTATCTGAAAAACTACATACAGATGTCAAGCACGACCAGGAAAGAAGTGAATGGGGAGTATATATTTGCATGCAGGTAGTGAGATTGAAAAGTATACTTTTAATTTGTTTCAAAATTCAAATTTCTTAAGTCAATTTGTCAGGTGTATCTGGGCTTACTGACCAGTGCATGTTATTTAGATAGCTTTATTCGGAGACGCAACAGAAGACCACATGATGAGATCTTCAGGACTTCTTCCAGTGTGTTTGAAGTAAATCCAATGTGGAAAGAAGGTAGGGTCAATATTAAATAGCATCTTGCACAAGATGGTGTTGTTGATACTGTTCCTGATTTGTCACCTGAATTGCATGTGCAGTCTTTCTGTGGCTATGGGAACAACTTGGTTTTGTGTTAAAGCTAGTGATTCATCTTTTGTACTCTACTATCACATTAAAATCCCATGATAAATGAAGCACAGTGCAGTCTGAATGTGTTAAATTGTAGACAGAAAAGCTAATCTCTTATCAGAATTTATTTGACCAGCTAATGGATTGTTTTCAGCCAGTGTGTCTGGAATTAGCATCAAATTCCAACTATGCAAAACCAGCCCGATTATCAAGTAATACAGTTCTGTCTGTTTCATAGGTAATGCAAAGTTTTGGCAGAAACATAAACTAAAATTATAAAATAAATAGAAGTTTGGCTTTCAAGTCAGTACATAGCATCATAGAAATGAAACTATCAAACAGTGATAAAGCAATAGACCAAAATCTTGGAGTTTGACAGTTTTTTGTTCTCCTTTGTATTTCAGCTCTTTGTATGAACACTAAACAAGCATCAGACAAGTGATATTTGGTTTTACCATTCAATATTGTACTACCTATATCTGTATTAGGGTACTGATGGAGCTGAGGATATTCTTGGGGAGTAGTCTCAGAACATACCACACTTTGGTAGCAGTGACAATAGGGAATGTTCTTATATCCACTTCAGGTTTTTTATAATTATTACTGTATTATTATTCCAAATACTTGGATTTTTTTCATGGGTTTTGTGCAGAGGAAACTTTAGTTGGAAATCTTGCAAACATGTCCACCAGTGAAAGGATTAAAGCAATCCAGAAGATGCCAGAGACAATGAAAAAAAAGAGAGAGATCAGGTAAAAATAAAAATGTATCTGTTTAGTTTTACAAACATTGTACTTTCAACATCTAACTATCAAGTATGGGTGTTTGCCATCTACTCAGCTTTGGTTTGTCACTTTGGAAGAGCTGAAAGTATTTTTTAATACACTTTTAAAAAGTTAACATCTTGAAAGGGGAAATAATTTAAAGATAGTTCACTGTCCTTTCTCTGGATGAGAAGAATCTCTCATGGTAATATAAAAACCAAGGCCTTGATGTTTGATTATGAGTGATGACTTGTGATTTCTTTTCAAAGGAAAGTGGAGGGTGGCCATTGAATATGGAGAAGAGAGCAAATGTTTTCAACCATCTTTTTGTGTCCTCACAGAATATATTGAAGTTTTATTTCCAGAGTGATATGTAGAGGGATTAGAATATGCTGTCATAGCATGGACAAGAGCCATGGATCTTGTCATCATTGGCTAGTAGAAAAAGAACTAGCAGAATATCTCCATGTTTTATTAACTTTCTTCATATGGATGCGTATGTAACACTATTTCCAGCGCTTCTTTGTCATCTTGTTGTAATTACAACCCATACCATTGTCACCCCCTGCCCTGCTTTTCCACAGGAATAAAGTTCTTAAAGAAATAACAAAAAAATCAAGGCACCACAGTACTCAACTTTGCTGCTGCACACAGTGTCTGCAGGGAATAGCAGTGGTAAGTGTCAAACTCAGCCACAATAGCTGCAATGTTATCACTGTCTGCAGAGGTGTCTGGTATCTGGCTTTATGTTACTTACCAAAGAGCCAGTTAATTGCTGCAGTCTTCACTAGTAACAACTTGCATTATGGTAACACTTAGAAATGAGAGTTGGGCATCTTATGGTGCAGGTGGTGGGGGAAATTTGTTCTCATCATAAATGGAACTGTAAAGAATGTGAGGCTTTATTATGTGAATATGAGTCCTGTTTAAGGCTGCTTGCTGAGATTGATCTCTCTCCTCTTTTGCACTTCAGTCATTTCGGCGATTTGGAAATAGCTGGTCAGAATATTTTCACCTACTGCAGTTACAGTACAAGACTCTGAAGGTCATTGGTGCCGAGTTTGGAACAAGTGTTCTTTCTTATTTTATTTTCTTGAAGTGGCTGCTAACTTTCAACATCTTCTCATTCCTCATAAACTTCAGTTTCCTTACAATTCCTCAGTTTCTTGCAGCAGAACCAAATAACCTTTCATTCACGGGTCTGGAGCTGCTCACCGGAGCTGTAAGTATGTAACAACAGATTTGTATTAGTACTGTGTGCAACAGACCTACTTTAAAAACTCACAATAGAATAAAAAACTTAGTATTTCTTATTATGAAGTGGAGTTAGACTTTTACGTGACTAGAAGCAGTATTCTAGAAACTAGAGACAACAGAGTGAGATGAATGGAACTTGTCCTGATGCACTTGTCTCACTGTAAATGATTGCTGTGTTCAGCAGTATTTCAAGACTTTGATCACTCTTTCAGAAGGCAGTAGCAGAGACACAAAGGAAGTCAGCAATAGCTGCAATAGCCCTCAGCAGGACATTTTTCCCATGCTAATTTTCCTCTGAAAATACAGTGCAAATTTCCATACGTGATCCTGTGAATTTTGCTTATTTCCAAAGCTGCGTTTTTCCAAGGAGCACTCAGATCTTTCTGTGGCAGCCTGCTGAATTCAATGGGTCCTGGAGACAGAAGGGCCTTTCATTGTATGGAAATCTTTGTTTTCAGGGAATAAAGTCCCAGGCTATTTTTAAAGGAAGTTTTTGCACTGCTCTAACTCTACTGGTAGTCATCAACTAAGTGATCTGAGAAGAGATTTTTTTTTTATGTCTTTACTGTAAAAAATGTGTCATTTTTACTGTTGTTAAAGGATTTCTCTAGTTAAGAAACAAGAGCCTGCTCTTACTGATGCTTAGTTGAGAGGTCTTTTTAAAGAGGAATAGTGTCAGCTTTTTCCTTCTAAAATTGCTTTTAAAGTGAGATGTTTTGTAGTAGGGCTGTTTTGCAAAGTACAATCATTACTGCAGGAGTTCAGCTATAATCTAGTAGCTCTGGTGTTAAATGTCACATGGTTCCTTTATAGTCAATGCAATTTGTCAGTACAGAACCTTCCTCCCAAGAAGGGAACAATTAAACCTTTCCCTCTTCAGGAATTTTCAGAAAAGAGCAGATCCTGCAGAGGCGTTGAATGCTCATGATTGTACCGTATGAATCTTCAGAAGGACACAAGTTTTTCTGTGTCTCTAGAAGCTCTCAAATCTCTGGAAGATTTCAGCTGATAGAAAGAAACAAAGGGCCTGATATTTAGAAATTTATTCACACCTCTGGTTTCACAGTAGGGAATGGGACGGTTCCCACTTCCAATAATTGCGCTTCAAATGATGATACTTCCCACCATATGCAGGTGATAACAAACATTCTGAATGATGTCCCTGTCTTTTCAGGGTTATTTTCAACAAACAGTACTCTACTATGGCTTTTACACCAATGCTACAATCAGTAAAATAAAGAATGGTCCATCTTACAACATGCAGCTGGCCTATATTTTCACTGTTGGACTATATTTTGTCATCTGTTTTCTTATCTTGTTGTTCAGGTAAACTAACTATATATTCTTGTTTCACTTATATTAAGGTCATTGGCAATAATAATTACCTGAGAGTTTCTGTAAGTCCTTATTTCCAGGTGTAGAGTTTAGGTAGAAGTTTCTGCTCAAAAGAAAGTCTCCAGAAATCAAATTTTGTTCTAGACAAAGAATAACTGTGAAATAGTAAGGGCCAAACCAATGAATATCATGATACCCCTTTTGTAAGCTGTTGCTCCTAATGTCTTCTGGTACTGATGTGGCCTTCCAGACATAAAGATTGTCAGCCATGATTAGAAGTAAATGTCAGAGTTGTTTCTTACATGAACATTTATTTTCAGTTTTGTCTTATGTGATGTGCTCTGACATAGGTGCAGCAGCCTTGGGATGGGGCAGAGAAGCTGACAAATCTCCCTTCTTGTCCTGCTGTCCAGATTTATGTATTTCCCCATCTCACAAACTTAACTTTCATTGCAGCATGGCAAAGTCCTTCTGCAGGAACTTCATTAACCCTCAGGCACACTCTGGGAATGCTAGCAAACTTCTCTGCACTTGGGACTTCAATATCACGAATGAAAAAGCCGTGAAGCTGAAACAAAAGAATCTCAGCACACAAATAAAGGTACAAAGCACAGGAGGTACAAAAAGGTAGAACGGTACAAAACTCACATGCATGAGTCACTCTGCCAGAGGCTTATTTCTGCATAGAAATTTGTGTACGCACATAGACGTTTCTGGCAGAAGGACTCGAGCATGCCATCCCTGTTGCTCATAGACTTGAGGTTTCTTGACTGTTTCATTTGATTTGTACTCCTGGAGTTGTCTTAGCTACTTGCTTTTCTTTTCTCTTAAGCTACATATAAATATTTGTATGCTTCTTTTGAATGAATGTGACTCTGTGACTATTAAATATTTGCTGAACAGAGTACTGGGTTTTCCTTCCTGCTATTTAACCATGTTGTAAACAAAAGGCACACTAGCAATATCTGAAATACAGGGTAACTGTCAAGAGAAGAGACTTTTAGGGTAGGAACACAAAGTTGTCCAGTAAATGTTTCCAGGGTATTACTCTGTCCATCTTCTAGAGAAACAATCTTTCATTCAGTCTCTCAAGTGGTTACTTGAAGCAAGTTTTGCTTTATGCTGTTGACTAAGGAATTCTTCATTAGGAATTGTTTCCTTGCAGGAAGACCTCTTTGAGGTAAACCGGGAAGTTCTAAGTTTTTCTGTAACAGAGAGAGTTGTTTGCATTGCTATTCATTTTGCTTCGTGGGTTGCTTCTCTGGGAACAGCACTAGCTGCTTGTGCTGGTGTTTACTTCCTCTCCACTAATAACCTGAAGGTAAGGACAGATTTCACAGTCTGGTTTTGGACTTGGGTATCTTACACTGAGTGCAGGCACTGGTCTGTTCTCCCCCATCACCTGACAGCTGCTTTCCTGGGCTCATGGCTACCTCAGGGATACCTTGAAAGAAATAGCAAGAAGCAGCCTCAGCAAGGCCTGCCTCTCCTTTGCCAAGGAGCTGCATTTAATCTGGAGCTCCCACCCTTGGTCCCATGTAACACAGGGGAAGGGGAGAAGGTTGCTGTGCTGCTGGACATGGGCCCATAAACCATGGTAATCTCTAATTTACGATCATAGGGAGACATGTGCCAGTAGTCTTCCCTGTGGACACAACTTGAGGCAGTCTTTTGGTTAAGGCTCTAAGTTTTGTTTTGTTTTTTTTTCCTCTTCAAGCTATTTGTGAAAGGGCATAGAAATGACCTAGAGAGTCAAGCTGCCATGCTGGTGCTACCTGTTGTCACATCTCTCCTCAACGCATTCATCCCATTCTTCTACTCATGGCTTGGACGTCTGGAAAAATTTCATACTCCTGGACAGCATATATATGTCACTATTGCCAGGTATTTGTTGCTACCAGCTCTTAGTGCTTTTTGCCTGAAGTTGCCTGACTCTTCTTTTTGATAGCAATCTATGTGTAGGTGACGTGGTGGGCAGTAGGGAGCTATGGAGGAGAATTCATCTTCTCCAAAGAGCTCTGTACACCAGGGAAAGGAAGGGGTAAAAGGAGTGATGAGATCTTACTTAAATACAGGTGCCTGAAATTAACAGCGTGTAACTGCTGGTGCTCCTTCGACCTTCCTCCCCTGTGGAGCCCACACACCCAACCAGCAGTCTCTTTAGCAGAGGCTGTGCCAAGGTTGTTATGCCCAGTTCCTTTTCCACCAGGACAATAGAATAATGCTGTGCTTAAGCTTCTAGGAGAGTTCCTGTTGGTCCTGGCACTCTGCAGTGCTATTCTTGCTATAAGAGGAGGTAATAGAGTGTAACCAATGATCATCCTACCATCATTACCTCCAGTGAGTTTATGGACTAGCTGTCAGTGCAGTTACTGTTACTTTCTCTTTTCAGAAATATCATCCTGAAAATATCAATTGTTGGAATTCTGTGCTACTACTGGCTTAACATTGTGGCTGCATCAGAGTCACAGGTAAAGTCTCAGAAATACAAATCTTTGATTGACAATGCCAGGTTAGGAATCACTTTCGTAAGAGGCTTAATCCAGCAAAGAGAAGTACATGTAGTGTCTAGGGAAGCTGAATTTGCCACCCTAACATTTTTTCACTTAGCATCTCTAGAGAAATTAACTGTAGGAAAAAATGAGTCTCCCAACTTCGGGTCTCAGTTGGTTTGGAGCATTTTTCAGTGAGAGGTCAACTAGGATGGGTCAGGCTGTTAGCAAATCTTTGGCCAGTAGCTCAAGTTTCAGATGCCCAAGCATTTGGGAACAATGTTAGAATCACATGATTTTTGACTTCTAGATAAGCATTTTTAATGGTTTGGGTTTTTTTCTTCTACTTCTTAAAGTGCTGGGAAACTCTGGTTGGCCAAGATATCTATCGTCTTATTGTAGTTGACTTCCTGTTTTGTTTGCTTGGCTCTTTCTTTGGAGAGTTTTTACGAAGGTGAGTGCTGCTTTTCTAATCTTGTCTTCATTCATTAACCAAAGACATGGTCTTTTTTTCCAGTACGAGAAAAGCAGTCTAACAGAAGCATGAAACTTCCTTGGCTGCCTCTACTGGGCATAGCCTCTGTGTACATGTCTTGTGTATGTTCCAGCTTCTTCTCAGGAGGAGGTCAGAGTGTATGCTGTTAAACTTCCCCAATGTGTCCTTTTTTTCTTTTGGAGGTGGGAACACAGGCAGTGAGGAAGCTGCATTGTGCTCTCATGGATCTCCTGAATGGGGTGACAAAGAACTAAATGCCTCAAGCAGAAAAACTTGTTTTCTGCATATGAACAGGCACACTGCTGGCTTTCCTTGGTATATCCTCCTGTAATTTTTTTCCTCTTAGTTATGTCACTCTGTAGAGTGCACACAAGTTAATAATCTTATTTTAACCAGTCTTATTAAGGATGTAGTATGACTCTTAAGTGTAGAGGTCTGTAGCATGGTAAATGAGAAAGTATTTTTAACCAAACATGAATAGTGCTAAGTATTGTAACCAAGGAGTAATTTACTTCTGACAACTGCTGCGTATACCCTTCTATTGCCAAATGTTATTTCTAACTTAAGGTAGTAAAGTATTAGAGTGCTTGCCAGCTCTAAAGAACATTTCAGGTTCCTGGCCATACTTGTGTAAGAGATGCACTATTTGCCCTTAGGATATGACGTGAACAAGACTGGTTTAGAAGGTAGAACACTTAATTAAAAACTTCATGTTAAATTAACACAAAACAATATTGAGAAACCCTTGAAGACTTTCCCCCACAGCTCTTGCCAGTGAACTTTAATCCTGCTCCTGTTCTTGTTCTGTTCAGCTAGGAAACCACCTCTCAGCAAATAGCCACAGTACCAAAACTGCAGTGTCAGCTTTTATGAATGTCCTCACTGAGCTGTGCAAAAGCACCAGACTTACAGCTGTGAAAGATTAGCAGTACAATTGCTTGTATTTATGATGCAGCTGATAAGGCCATAGCAAGACCTGTATTCAGGGCGAGATGGGATAGCTACCAAAATCTTTATTGTTCTTGCTATGACAAGCAGAAATTGAATCTTCCCAGCTCAGGAAAAAAATAGATGGTAAAAATGGATGGTTGGTCCTCAGTAGGAAATCTCTGAATACTTGCTTATCTGTATATGCCTCAGCTGCTTGCAACCGGTTAGTGTGAAGTAGGATAGATGATGAGTATCAATCTAAAAGATTCATTTTTTTGACTGATTGAGGCTGAAAATTCTCCGGACTCAGCAACTGAAAAGCTGTTACAATTTGTACTGAGGCAACTTGCCATTTGGAGGGTTTAAGCATGAGCATACCCTTCTGATACACTTAAAACCCCTTATTTTTTTCTTTTTTTTCTTTCTTTTTTTTTTTTTTTTTTTTTTTGAGTTGCTTGAGAAGCACCCTAGGTCATGTTCCATCCCTGCTGTATGTTACGAGAACCTGATTTTGCCCAATTCTGTTTCATTTTTAATGTGTTGTTCTATCAGTAAGCTGTGGGTGCTTTGCATGACGTGATTAATGCAGCCCCTAAATAATTTGTCCTTGATGCTTGCATTCAGGAGGCCTTCTGTAGAGATTTCTACAAAGGGTTTTATGATTCAGTGGATGCTATTATGCTGTGGTGGTGGTTTCTTCTTCCAGAATTATTGGAACTACAGTCTGTGTGAGCCTGGGGCTGCCAGAATTTGATATAGGACGAAATGTTTTAGATTTGATCTATGCACAGACTTTGACCTGGTAAGTGCTACATTTACAGCCAAAACCTCATTTGCACTTAGAAATACCATGGAGCATTCTTACTCTGACAGTTCTGGATGCTTCCCATCATGGGGGGAAGAACAGGATACATGCCTGAGGGAGATGACGTGTTAACTATCTTTGTAAGGACTGTGACATGCCAGTTCTCTTGTGATTGTGCAGGTATTACCAATAACTTTACCCAGTAGCTTACCCTATGGCCACTGGTCTTGGAGAAACCCATAAAAGAGACACCCTAGTTTTGTTTACTTCCCCATTGGAATGGTGTTCCTGTTGAAATAGTCTCAGTATTAAACCCTGGAATAGATGCCTTATTTCTAGGAATGAGCATGTTACTCTTATTACAAGAGAGTTTTGCAGGCATGTACATAGACATGTATGCTTGAAGTTGTGTTTTTTTAAAGATTGACTTCTGTTACAGGATAAATGTTAATAACAATACTATTGATAATTACATTTCCAAATAAGCAAACACTAACTGTATATTAAGTTACTGTGATATTTTCTGCTTTCAGTGCACTGAGAGCTGGGTGGTGACTAGTGAAGATCTAACTTTCTTATGAATCCTTTCTTGTAGGATTGGTATCCTCTTCTCACCTCTGATGCCTGGTATCCAGATAATATCATTTTCTATAGTATTTTGTGTAAAAAAGGTAATAAGATTTACATGTATTTATCATAAATTGACACAGTTTGAAATCTGGGCAGAATGTATAGTGTTAAGGTGCTGGTTTTGTCTGGAGGCTCTGGGATCTTGTATTTAGGGGAACAGGTTGTTTGGTTGGTTTCGGAGGGTGCAGTTTGCTTTAAAGGAACACAATTTAGATGCAGGCCCTTGAATTACAAACTTTTAAGACTTGGGAGAAGGGAAAAGTGTGGAAGGGTTAAGGAGGGGTTATAGGAAGGGTTATAGGAGGGGTTAAGAGCTCAGAGAGAAAGGGGAGAGAATAAAGTAAAACTAAAGGCTCGGGAATTAATAGTGTAGAAGTGCATATGTCAGTATAGACACTTACCATGTGGCTGTCGCTTTGGCTTCCTGCTTACCTTCTTACTCCCCACTGTGGCCTCCCAAGTTATCTAAGCAGAAGCAGGGTGGTTCAACTAAGGATCATGATGGAAATTTCTTCTTTTCAGAATTCTTTGTCTCAGTAGTGTGACTAGATGATAAATCAGTTGTTGAGTCACCAAACAGTTTGTAATGTTGCACATAGAGCAAAGCTATAGCTAGAAAGAGTGGTTCAAAATTCAGAGAAACACAGAATGGGTTGGGTTGGAAAGGACCTTTAGATCATCTAGTTCCAACCACCCTGCCACGGGCAGGGACACCTCACACTAGACCATATCACCCAAGGCTCTGTCCAACCTGGCCTTGAACACTGCCAGGGATGGAGCATTTACCACTTCCTTGGGCAACCCATTCCAGTGCCTCTCCACCCTTACAGTAAAGAATTTCTTCCTCATATCCAATCTAAACTTCCTCTGTTTAAGTCTGAACCCATTACCCCTCGTCCTATCACTACAGTCCCTAATCAAGAGTCCCTCCTCAGCATCCTTGTAGCCCCCTTCAGATAACTGGAAGGCTGCTATGAGGTCTCCATGCAGCCTTCTCTTCTCCAGGCTGAACAGCCCCAACTTTCTCAGCCTGTCTTCATAAGGGAGGTGCTCCAGCCCCCTTATTATCCCTCATGGCCTCCTCTGGACTGGTTCCAACAGCCTCATGTCCTTCTTACACTGAGGTCACCAGAAATGTACACAGTGCTCCAAGTGGAGTCTTATGAGAGCAGATTAGAGGGGCAGGATCACATCCTTTGACCATGTCACTGTCAAAACTCATGTTCCCTAAACTGTGGGTTTACATATGCTACAAAAGCAAACTCTACCCAGCAGAGTCCTGAAGGACCTATCATTTTGCCTCTTACTACTTAAAGACTATATTCTTGACATTTTCTACAGTTTATCTGTCATAGTCTTATAAAAGAAACTATTGGAAACTTTTGATACACGCTATTCCAGAAATTGCTGCCAGCAATTTCAATGGGATTGACTTAAACTGAGTTGCTGTGGCAGGTAACACCATTCCAAGAGTCAGTGTACCTTCATCTCTTTAAAGGTCAGTCTGATGAAGAATTGCCAGCCCCCTCGTAAAGTCTGGAGAACTGCTCAAATGACAACATCCTTCATGTTTCTGCTGTTTTTCCCTTCCTTCCTCGGCGTCCTGTCTGTCATTGGAGTCACTGTCTGGAGGTGTGGAAGATCACTGGCATTCAAGCCTGCTATGTTACGCTGTGTGACCTGATACAATGCAGAATAACCTGTGGTTTTCTGTCGATAAAGCTGCATTAGTTGCTAATGGAAGGTTTCAGATGCTCGTGAGCTGTTATGTGTTCTGAAAACAAGACATGCTCAGTGAGTTTGCAGGAATGTGGTTAACATATAAGAAAGTAGGAGGAGAAACAAGGTTACACTGAAGTTTTGCATTCTATTTGAATGTCACAGCAAATTTGGCTTTTCCTCCTCCTTAAAGGTTTCTGTGACCTAGTCCTAGTTCCTGGGCTTATTTATGTTATAGGCCATTCTGGGTCTGCAATGGAAAAGCAGCTGGAAAAACTCAATTGAGGTAAACTTCTGGATTATTTATGAACTTCAGGGACTCTTTTTGCAGTAAGTGCTGACCTCTGCAATAATGCATCTTGGTTGTTACCAGGAGTTTAAAGCTGCTTTGTTTACCTGCACATCACTGGCACAGTAAGGAGGGAGGGCAGCATGGATACCCCTTTTCTTTTTCCTGTCAATTCTCAGCCATGTAGTTTTGATGCTTAGTAAGGCAAGTGACTACACATGAAACCAGGTGGGATGAAGTACTTAAGAGCAAACATTTCCAGATGGCAAGTGGGAATTTCAGGCTGTCTGCAGCGGTTCAGTTTTAGAGCAAACAACACTTTCCTATTTCAGTCTACCTGAAAATGTTAATTCTTGCTATAAGCTGCCTTTCTTCAACACATCCTGTTGTTACTGAAAATCTGTAGTGACTGATGTCTTCAAAGGCAAGGTGAAATGATGTGGGTGAAACTTTGACAATCTGTATTTTCTATTAGCTGTAGCTTGAACTACTGACTGACTTGTTGCGTTTATGTCAAGGGCTTGGTACCTATCCATAGCAGCAGGGTCTCTTATCTCTCACTGCATAGTCTGGGGTGGGCATTTCAATAGCTGGAGAGTGACCCAAGTTAAAAAACAGAGATCATGGAAATTCCTGGGGGAGTTCCAAAGAGAGCAGTGGGCTATAGCAAACTAATGAGCATCTTAATGCACAAAGTCGCAATGTTAACTAAGTCACTGGCCGATATGTGAAGCTTTAAGCAGCTGTTTTCTCACACTTTCAGGTTAAAACCTTCAGAAGAATGTGGTCCTTTCAGAGGTTTGTCTTCTATGTATGCTGCAGTCTCCGAGTGGATAGAAATACTGGAAAATTACACTGCCTCAAAATGGGTAGTGTGGATCTACCATAACTTAATTACAAGTGAACTTTTCTTCTTCATCCTATCCACTTCTATCCTGTAAGTATCTGCTAATGAAAAGCACTGGAAAAGGACCTGAGGTGGAAAAAACTGCCTATGACATAGCCATTCTTCATTAAAATATTTGCAAGGTGCATTTTAAAGTATCAGAAATCGTTACTATATTGGAAATTCATGTGTTTGAAGTACATAAAGAAGTTATAAAACCTATTCCTTTTGTGTTGGGGTGTCAAAGCTATTTGCAAACCAGCTTCATGCTAACCCTGGGATACACTGCTTTTAACTGAGTATTTGTTTACTGTGCCCGGGCAGTTCTCATTACCACTGGCACACTTTGCCCTAGGAGCATCACTGAAGGGAAACATGCTGCATACACTTGGCAGCACAGATTGCATTTTGATTTTTTTTTCCACCATTGCTTTTTTAGTTTCTTCCTTCCTCATTGGGTAATAAATCATCCGGGAAAAGCAAGCTTTCACAAGCACAGCCAGTACAGGCCAAATATACATTAGGACTCTGAGCAACATAAAAAGCAGAAGTCTGGGAGGTGGTTGCTTTGACTTTTCTCACTATTTCTCATCAGTGGAGTCATTAGAGGAGATGATGGCATGTAAAGAATAGCTGAAATACCAGAGGCACACTGTGGTGGAAGGGCATAGTAGTGCACAAACAGTGCGTCCAAGTCAACACACTACATGGGGAAATGCTGTTAAGTAGGTTGCAGTCTGCTTCCAGCTAAACTCTGGTAAATTCACATACTGTCCCCTTGGCTGAAGTATATTAGTTTGGCAAACCCAGTACGTAGGGTTTAGTGGTGTAACTGTGCTGCCTGATATTTCTAGTGTAGGCCGCACACTGAAGAACCCAAACCTGTCCTGATGAAACCAGATCCCACTCATTCTGGTGAGACCAAGACTGGCCTGGAAGCACTAAGTGTTCAGTGTTGTGATTTAGAGTGCAGGCATATATGTAAGCCAGTGACACAAAGTTGGATAAGAGCATTAGGCTCCTATTTGTTATCTGAAATGCACCTTGTATTTTTGACTTACTTTAATTGTACCTTTCATTCAAATACAGGTCCACAAATCTTTGGGTCTTTTCCAAGAGAATGTTTTAAACAACTTCATGTGTTTGCCGTTCCTTGTGTTAATGTAACTGTACACATCTATTTTTTTAATACACATGTGTGTATGTGTATGTATATGCATATATATGTGTATCTATAGATACAGAATCATAGAATGGTTTGGGTTGGAAGGGACCTTAGAGATCGTCTAGTTCCAACCTTCCTGCCATGGGCAGGGGCTGTGTATATGTGCGTGTGTGTATCTTTTACTAGATAATATTCTGTTTAGGCAATGACTAGGAGGGAATACTCATGGGTGGGAGTGCTCATATACTGGACTTTTTTTTAATATTATTTTTTATTTTTTAGAATTATTGCTTATCTTTACTGGCAAATAATAGAAGGAAGAAAGATCATGATCAAACACTTACATAAGCAGATTATTAACGTAAGTTTGACTTTCGGCTTTATCTGTTTAAAAAAACCTTGGCTTCCTTGTTGATTGTCTCATGAAACAATCAGTGCTATTGTGGAGCTGTGATCTGCTTTTCCTATGACAGTGCAAGGGGGGTGGGAGCCCTCCCCCATGGGAGCTGCAGGGAAACTCAGAATTGTTGCAGAATGGTTTTATCCTCAAGCTGTGCTGCTGCAGCTACCTCTGCAGATGGATTATTTTAGCATAAAAGGAATTGTAATGACTATTGTGGTCAGTGTTGCTTACAGGCCTTGAGCTAATGATCAAATGCATCTTGACTGCAGGGAGGAAAAGATAAAATGTTTTTGCTTGAAAAACTACGGACACTGCAAATGGCGAAGCAAACCCCATCTGCACCAGGAGGACAAGGCCAGCAGGTCAGTCTGATAGTTTAGATACTGTTTCAGTTATGTGCTTGGTGCAGTTTCATGGGGTTCCTCTAGCCTTGCAAACAGGCTCTTATGCTGAGATATGTCTTGTATTTGAAGTTTCATGCAAGTTGATTGATGGCTAATTAACTCCAGGCAGGAAAAGGATACCATGGAAGTTGCCTAACATGTGTTCCAGACTGGAATTCAGCCTGGGAAGAATATAGAGAAGTTCTTACCCTCACTAGACATCATTTATGGTTGTGAAACTGCAAGAAAGCATTCCTCATCTAGGAGTGCAGTGATGGTCACTAAAGGGCTTGGCCACACTTGAACCTTGCCTAGACTGAGAAGGAAGCTGCCTTCTTCCCGCAACTCTATTTCCTTAGGGTTTCATGGTTTGCTCCTCCACCCAACCTTTTCAGCTGAGGCAAAACTGAGTGCTTTGACCTAAACCCATTTTAAATCCCATATAACATCAAGATAGGCATCTAATGTCTTAAGCTTTAACTTATTTTTCAAGTCAGTCCTGCCTGCTGAGCCATCAAATCAGTCTTAAAACATGCACATTTAGGTGCTGTGGAGTGTGGTTTTTATTTGGGTTGAGTGAAAAGTCTTTGACCCTACATACTGCTGAAGAAAAAGGGTTTGTTCAGTTCCTCCCCTTTCTCCCCATAAAACATATACCCTGGTATGACTTGCTGTCATTAATGTGCTGATACAAATACATATAAATAAGCTTTGGTAATAATTGATATTGATATATTGATAAATAGTAACACATATGTGATAATATAAACAAATATAAATAAATATTGACTGTAAAGAGGGGACCATAACATGAGTGGGCATTTTCTGTCTGCTGGGGATTTTCAGACACTTGACAACCCTGTGGCTGCACCCAGGAGTCTCACCTGTGACCCTGAGGGGAGGGTTTGCTACAAAATATGGATGTTCTTGTACTTATTAAGGTCAGATTTCAAAAGGAGATGCCAGAATAATCTTATTGTGGATCTAATAGAAGAGCCACCTCCCTAGAACAAGGGTCATAGCCTTGAGTGGCTGTAAAGGCAGGATTGGAAGCCAGACCACAGTGCCACTAATGCAGCTATTCTCTCTTTCAGAGAAGCTCTTCTTCACACCACCCATCCTGGGAGCCTGCCCAGCAAGTGCCAGGCTACCCAGGAAGGGCATCTGGCAGAAATCAAAACGCATCCTACAAAGAGGTGAGATGGTCAAAAGAAATCTCTGCTAGATTTCCCTATATAGACTGGGGCAAGATACAGACAAGGGGGGTATGTTGAACAAAGAGGTCATCCTGTATGCATAGAAATAATTTCAAAGATTAATTTGAGCAAAATGTAATCATAATAGCTGTTGGAATGCTCATACAAGCCTGCTTTAGATCTAGGGAGTATGTTTGTGTTGTAGGTAACCAGTATCTTTAAATACAAGATAAATGGCACATCAACCTCAATCTCCTTGTGAATTTTGTTTTCAGTATCCCTATGCTGCTGGGATCTTGAGGGGGACTGGCTTCCCACAAGGTAAGCAACAAATGCTGCACACAGAAAGCAGCTCGTAGAAGCTCAGCTCAGTAAAAGTGTTTGTTACAGTACAGACACCGCTAACAGATGTAAGAGAGGCAGGATTTTAGCATCTTGTATGAAGAGAAAACAAAAAGACTAGGGCTTTGGGGTAAACATTTCCTATAGGGTGTGCTTGTTGCGCTATTGGTGGTGACTTCTGAAGACTGATCACAAGCTTCTGTATCCCAGAGAGTTGAATTTCTTTGGGTAAATGAGCCACTTTGTCTTATGGGAGAGCCATAGGCAAGAATATTACATCACATTAGAGAGATGTTTTACATCTTGGTATGAACCTCAGCAGCGGCTATTAATGATGTAGAGTCCCTAGGACATGGTATGTCCCAAGCAAAAAAAACCTACAGAAACTTAGTGTGGTAGGTTGAACTATTCCTGGTTTACACAAACATGTAACTGCATTCCAGATATGGGACAGATGAGACACTTCAACAGCATGGGGCACTTTAGTGGGGGTGGTAAGTGTAATGACAACAGCACAGTTAATGTCACTTCCCCTGTGACAAGCAGGGCTGGAGGGAGGCCCATGCAGCAGTGGGCCCGGCATGTCGGAGGCAGTGGCGATCGCTCTGCGGGCTAGAGAAGCAGCTCAGTGGGAAGAGCAAGATGATGACACCTATCCTTGACTGTGAGCCAGCAGAATCAATAATGAATGTTCAGTGAGTGATGCTCTGCAGAAAGCAGTGCTCAGTTGCACTAAGGACTGTAAGAACCATTCACACCTCTCTTTTTACCCTTAAATGGAAGAAAAAATTAGAGAACAGATGGCAAAATGTGTCCTGACTGCAGTTTGTTATTGTGATGGGGAATATCCTATGTGTTTGCTTTGGTTTTGAAGTAGGGATACTGTGCTGACAGCCTTCTCCGGGACTGGTTCACACTGACACTGTGAAGATCCCTCCACAGCAGTCACTTGCTCTTGATTAAAGAGAGGAAACCTGTGCCTAATTGTAAATAAAGCTTTGTTCCAAAACTATTTTTATAACAGTTGTATTGTTCAAACTGCTTTTATCTAATCTAAAGCAAAAGCAATGCGATGCATTGGCCAAATCAAAATAGAAGGAAATTAAAGTGCAGTTGTTTTTAATGCTGAAGACATTGTAACGGCTGCAAAGTAATTTGTGTGAACCACTTGAAGTTTCTGTCCCATTTGCACTTTTCTGAGCCATTGCTCTAGCTTATTACAGACATTAGAAGTTAATAAACTATTTTTAAAAGAGTGATTACTCATCAAAAGTCTCATGTGTAAAACCACTGCTTGTAAACAAGAAGTTTATACATCTTTTCGGGTAAAGGATAGATTGGAAGTAACACAAGTGAGATTTTCTTTATCATGTATGACTTTGAGACACTTGATGCAGCTTTCTTTTATTCAGAGGCACAACTTTTCCCTGATGACAATTTTTTGGTTTTTAGCCCATTTTCTACTACTGCCTGGTTTATTCCTCTCTCATTGCTTTAGACATAAAAATGCCTTAGGGAAGGGGCACATCTTGCTGTCATGCTCATAATTCAGGTGGAAGACAATCCAGAAACAGCCACCAAAGGTACAGAAAAAAGGATGAACTTTATATACAATGTGAGAGCAGAGGTTCAACTGTATTTAATATGTTTTTCTGCATGCAGAGCTCTGGAGTCTGGCTGTGACTACTGATGATCTTAAGGTCTTTTCCAACCCTAACCATTCTGTGATTCTGTGAAACGGGCCTGGTGTTTGCATTGAGGACAATGACTCCAGTGCCAGCAACTCACAGAGCAATGGGCACTTGGCCTCCTGCTGGCTGCTCAGGGAGTGCCTGTAGAACATAGCAGCAGAGGCAGAGGTTACAAGCACGGCATACACGTGTGCACCAGGAGATGAGGTGTAGGGTAGGTAAGGGACATGAACTGAACAGGGTCTTGTCTTATCCTGCCATCAAAAATCAGCTCCTTACTCCTGTGTTTCTTCATGCTTAGCTATAGCTAAAGGTACAAGCAGAAAAATCCATCACCCCTTGCAGAAGGCAGCATTAATCTGCTGCTAATTCATAGGTTTAGACTTACCTTAATTGGGACAATAGTGTAGTTCTTTCTACCAATGACTGATTTTCACTTTTTTCAATGACACTTTGTCTCTTTTTCTAGGCAAACCCTCTTTTATAGACGTTTATGTAAGAGTCCCAGTTGGCCCTGTGAATGAGAACCAATTCTAACCATGAGGCATGCTCTCAAGAGCATTTATATCCAAAGTACAGTACCCAGCTCCACCCCCAATCTGCTGTTCCATTTCTGGGAAAGGCAGCTTTCCCCTAGCACCTTGTAAAGGGCTCACCCAGCGCACAGTGCAGCGCCTCACCTGAAACACAGCATTGCCCAAACAGGGAAACAGTGAATTCAACACCACCGAAGCAGCACAAGGAACTACCTTACTTAAATGTGGTTACACTTCCTGGTCAAATATGTACATTGCTACATGCAGCCAACAGTGTCTTAGGAGACTGTGTCTGAATAGCCTGCAGCCTGTAACAAGTTAAATGCTCAAATTCCTCATTTTTGTTGAAATTAGTATTACATTCTCCTGAAACGAAATCACTAAACTTAGTAACTCCATGTGTTGGCCATGAAGAAAAGGTGGTCTCATTTATGGTAGGGCTGGGTCCACGGGAGTTTTCGACCCTTTTAAGCATGGACAGCCTTGTTTAAGCACCAGCAACTTCCAGAGCAGAGCCAAAATTGTTCACGGGAGGTTGAGGGGAACACCTGGGGTTTTACATGTCAGAACAAACAGCACACAACCTGCTCTGACTCTGATGGCTTACATCAATCTGCTGCTGTGCAGCTGATAAAGAACACCATACCTGTGAGTTATCAGATTACTTGTTTATTGTAACTTTCGATTTCAAGTTAAACCTGGGTTACAGTTTCCCACATATCTTTGTGTGTGCCCTTCAGTGATCCCAAACAATAAGGAAAGTTAAAAGACATTTCAGCTCTTATTTGTTCTACTGCTTCCAGCACTCAGTACATAGCTTTCTTTAAGTAAATACATTCATATTTTGTGTCATTAGAAGAAATAACCTTCTATCCTCCCTTGGTTCTTTAAAAAGTCTGGAAGATAAGCAGCTGTTCAAGTTTTATTCATTGATTCTCACAGTCTACGCACCAAACGCTAGAATTTGGCTTGCTTCTTCCTGGTCAAAACACAGCACAGGCATCTTTCTAGGCAGCAGGAAGGAAACATATGCATGCTCTATTTGGCACCATTATTTTCAGGTTCTGTTTTAAGAACAGTAATGTAGATGTTTTTAAGATACTGTAAATCAACCTCAAATTATTATACAGTTGTAGAACAGGCTGTTTAAATTACAAAAAAAAATCAAGATATGACTTTAAAACTTGCCGACAAAAAATTGCTGATTTGGCTTCATAATCAAGAGCTGAATAAAGCAAAGGAAGTCTGAGAATCACAAAGCAACAGGTCACTTGTCAAACTGGATCCCTTTATGTCAGAGTGTGATTTACTCAAACTGCATGTCCCTGTACCTTGGCTTTCTCTGGTGTTGCATCAGAGGGTTATTGCATTTGAGGTCTGACCACAGAGCAGAAGTACAGAACCACCACTGGCGATCCCATCTGTGCTAGTGTGTACCCTCCTGATGAGGAGTTCAGGCTGCCCAGGCAAGAGAGCTTACTGAGGGTGGTGTGTGCACAGCGCAGGTCTAGTAATGAGGATCACAGTCTTCCACCAAGCTGTCAGTGATGTAGTTGGATTCAAGGACACTTTCATAGTAGCTTTTTTCTGCAAACGTGTTCACTGTCCAGGCAACCACTTGAATCCCTTTTGAAGACCAGTGCCTCACATAGTCCCTGCAAGGAACAAGGACACCGTAAGAGGAAGGTTGGCACTACCATATTTAAGGCAGACAGTGCAGAGGCTATAGCTGAGTTTTAGTCTCACGCCAGTTATCGCATCAAGAATGATAGCGCGTCCTTTTGCAACATCATCTTTTTGTGTTTTATTACTGTAAACAACAAAAGCAACAATTTTCTTCCCCTTTAAACATAAAACATAAGATAAAAGTACAGATTAAAGTGATAGAGGCTTGAAATAATAAAATAGCATAGGGTAAAGGAATTATTCAAATAACCTTACACAACACTGAACGGAACACACCGATTAGCACGTACTATGTTAACTCCATCCTTCAGTACTAACAGAATGGTAATACCTCCCAATACATTAGGAAGCTTAACACTTACTGAGAAACAAAATTTTTCTGTACGAGGAGAGCTGAAACCCCACACAGTCGCCACAAGAAACTGTGTAGGCTCCAATCTAGAATGACATCCAGTATCATATACAAGTGATGTTTCCAGGATGAACTGAAACGGGGTGTCCCGTCTCCAAAATGGCTCAGTTGCCAAGGCCTGTGTGTTAATGCTGTTACAACATTTCTGTCAGCTTGTCTCATCTGGAAGATGAAGGAGAAAAGACTAATTCACACAAAAGCCAAGCTGCATTAAATACGAACTGTGAGAGGTCAGATACAAAGTGCTAGCTTGCATTTGCAGCTCTCTCCTTCCCCTTCCTATTTTTTGATCACTCTTTTAGAAAGCTGCTTATGGTATTTTACAGGGTTTTTTTTTCTTTAAAATATACTGAATAAACAACAGCTTTAGTGTTAAAAAACTGCGTAACAGGCAATGGAATAAAATACACAACAAATGGACTGGGCAATGAGAATTAGGAAACAGTTTTTAGAATATTCTACCCTTCTATCAAAACATGAGGTCTATTTAACAGGACTCTTGTGCACAGATAGCCAGCCACATGCCAACTGTAAAAGCAATGCACCTTTTTCTACACAGCTTTCAGGATGGACAGAATTGCTGTAGATTCCTACATGCATCTAAGGAGCAGAGAGTGATCCAATAACATCATACATTATAGAATCAACTAGGTTGGAAAAGACCTTCAAGATCATCAAGTCCAATGATTATGCCAGCACTGCCAAGGCCATCACCAACCCATGGCACTGAGGGCTTCATCTACACAGTTTGCGAACACTTCTAGGGACAGTGACCCCACCACTGCCCTGGGCAGCCTGTTCCAATACCTGAGCACCCTCGCTGTGAAGAAATTGTTCCTAATCTCCAGTCTCAACCTCCCCTGGCACAACTTGATGCTATTGCCTCTTGTCCTATCAGTTGTTACTTAGGAGGGGAGACCAGCCACCTCCTCACTCCAGCCTCTGTTTAAGCAGTTGTAGAGAGCGACAAGGTCCCCCCTGAGCCACCTCTTTTCTAGACTAAACACATACTTCATTCATTTTCAAAAGTCTGGGCAATTTTAACAACCCAAAAGTAATCCTGAACTGCAGTTGTGTATCTAACAAATTCCCAGGCAAAACTAAAAAAACCCCAATGTAAACGTTAAGGAAATGTCACCTTATACACAACATCTGGCATGAAAGAACAGACTATGCTGCTGTTGTACAAAGATGGAAACTCCAGGTAGAGTTGTTTCAGGGCATCAACTGCCTGCCAATTGGAGAGACACTCAGGTGTTATATCTGTACATACACCCATATACACATTGCAAAGTCCTGTTAGAATAATCCCCTTGAAAAATACTTGTGTAGCAACACTGAAATGGAAAGTGGGGAGAAAAAAGCAGGGTAATGTTTATAGCTTTAACACAGAAATGACATTTTGGTTTTTGCAACATAAGCCCTTTTCATGATCCTGTTTACAGTAGTGAGCAGCGTTCTTGGTGTTCACAATACCCTTGAATATATAGCGGATAAAATGAAGCATGCCTAGTTTATTTCAGGGGGATTTTTTTCTCCGTATTTTGCTATACTAGAGAATATATTCCAATTTGCATAGAATTTTAATGATTGATCATCTGTATCTGCGTTCACTAACACAAATTATACACAAGAGCAGGATCCCTAGTTGGAGGCTGAAGACAAAGTACTAACTCCCCCCAGCACAGACTGGGAATTCACTTTGCTTTGTTTCATGGTGGCGTTGTGAGCTGAACTCAACACTCACACAAGACTCATGCTGATTTTAAGTTGCGACTTCCCTGGACAATGGAACGGGATGAGGGAACACGTCTTTGCTTTGACAGCCCAGCTTCAGATGACACAAAGAGCAGACCCAATCTCATTCATTAGAGAAGGGACTGTCCCACACATCAGTTTGAGTCCAACAGGAAAGCAGGTTAGAAACCCAGAGAAAAGGTGAAAAAAAGCTGTCTTAGTACAGCAAGTAGTACCTGATTTGCATGGCCTTTGACATCGAAGTAGATTATCAGATTGTGTTGCATAGACTCCACAACAGCTTCTCTCAGAGTTGGTACCTTTTCACCTTGGAATTTGCTCCTGCAGAGACAAAGAACTTCTCACTGGAATGCAGTCAAGATACACATGTGCACACAACTACACAGAGCTGTTTCCTTGGGACTCTTGACTTCCCCCTGCTGTGCCTGCATCCTTAGCCCTGAGCCAGAGTAAGCCAGACAATAGCCAGAGGATATAGGAGAAGCAGCTTCACATATCCATAAATTATTCCTGGTAAGGTGACAGTATACAGCAGCTGGTCAGCGGTAACTGCCTATGTGGAAGTTCTGGCTGCACGGTTCAGGTGATCACCTTCCCAGTAATAGATGGGGAAGATGTTACTTGTACCACAGACTCACAGCTGGTACATTTACAAGAGCCTGGAAATCCCTAATACAGTGTCTCAGGAGGACACACTAAAAGCTCTTCCTCTAAAAAGGAGTCATTTATGATACTGTACCAGTTGCATTGTTATTAAAATTGTAGTAACATATAAAAATACTTTCTCCTGCACACCCTGGAAAGGACCTAATCACGGCTCCTACCTGAGGCTACCCAGGAAATCTGTCTGGCTCCCTTTCAACAGTATAATCCTGATGTTTATAATCCCTAAAACACAATCACTCAAGAAATAAATGTGAATAAGATTAATTTTAGAAGTAATTACTCAATACAATTTTGACGTATCTTGAAACCCCCAGTGTCGCTGGTGTCCTGCACTCGGTTTAGGGGAAGCTTATGTATACATTAACCTGTTTCACACTAGATGCCTGGGGATTTTATCCTTGAAAGCCAATTATCTTGACTCTGCTCCACTGTTCTGATTGCCAGGATATGTAAGGAGATACAGTCTCATACACTTCTAAATTCAAATCAGAAGTAGCATATGGGACTAATTTTTAAATTTACAGAAGTTTTCACCAGTGAGAGATCAAATCCACAATTTTCTTTACCAAGAATATATTTTTTTTCACTGTTGAAACAGTAGTTTCGGAACAGCAACAGTTCATTTACCGTAGCCTGTGCTTTGCAGATGGATTAAGCCTCCTAATTTCCTCAAAAGTCAAGTCACGCAATCTTCCAGAGCCATCAGTTGTCCTTTCCACTGTTTCGTCATGCATTAGGATGGGAACTCCATCTGCAGTAAATTCAAGATCCAGCTCAACACCCGTCGCTCCATTCTCAGCTGCCTTAAAGAAAAAAGAAGAAACAAAATCACATACACAACAGGAGACAGCTTTATAGACTGAATATAGGCACAGATATAATTAGTTTGTACTCTGGCAAAAAAAAAGATAAACTAATAATGTAATATTCAGTAAGCTTGATCTGTGGAACAAAGTAGGTTTTATCCAAGTTACTGTGAGAAGCATTCATAGATCAACTGAAAGCACACAGCTTATTTTACCTCTAAAACCACAGTGCTAATGTCTCAGTCTTGGGATTGGGGCTGTTTCAAGATAAAAATCCAGAAAAGAATAGGGACTGTAGTGAGAGGACAAGTGGTAACGGGTTCAAACTTAAACAGGGGAAGTTTAGATTGGATATGAGGAAGAAATTCTTTACTGTAAGGGTGGTGAGGCACTGGAATGGGTTGCCCAGGGAACTTGTGAATGCTCCATCGCTGGCAGTGTTCAAGGCCGGGTTGGACATAGCCTTGGGTGGCATGGTTTAGTGGGAAGTGTCCCTGCCCCTGGCAGGGGGGTTGGAACTAGATGATCTTAAGGTCCTTTCCAACCTAACTATTCTATTCTATGATTCTGGTCTAACAACCCCCGAGTCCTTAAGTTATGTTAATTTCTAAGAGAGAAGGGAAGCAAATGCCTACACTTTAGATAATTTATGGATTAACACATGGAAGCCAGAATCAGAGCAGGTCACCAGAGCACAGTGTCTTTGCTTGCACAAGGAAGAGTTATTACCCCTCTTTCTATGGCACAGAGGTGCAGTATTTCCTGTAAGAGTCAGATTCACCACACACATGCAGTATGGTCAGTCCCCCATACACAGTAGATAGAAAACCTCCCACAAGCATCACACACCATGCTTGTACTAAGTACTAGATGTATGTAGGCAAATCCCCACTCCTATCTGAGGAATGCGCATATCAGAGGGCAATAAGCAGCTGGGCTGCCTTTAAGCATTTCATACATCCTGCTCCTGCCCTGGCTCTTTCCAAGGAACTCCTCAGAAAAGCACTTGAGTGAACTGCAAGCAAGTTGAATTGTTCTCAAGGCCAAATGCCAGCCTGGGAAAAGGGCCAACACAGCAGAAAGACAAATGCCAGGCATGCCCTAGAGGTTATAGCACTAGAGGTGACTCCACAGGTATCTGCCAAGTTAGTATCTCTATTGCACAGCTTCAGGCTTTGTCAGGAGAGTGAGCCCTGCCTTGCCCAAAGGTAAGAAATTATCAGAGCAGCAGCGTCCCACCATCACAGGCACACTGCGCCGAGAGGCTGCTAATCACGGTTTCAGATGGTTCCCAGAAGCAGATTCTGAACCCTGGCAGCACCACGGTGCCTCGCAGATGGGGCAGCAGTTAAGTTTCATGGCAGAGCTGTACAAGGGAAGCTCTCACAAAGTCAGATCTTGCTATTACTGTGGATTCTCATTACAGATCTTCAAGGCTCAGAGAGCAAACAAGCTGTTACTAGGTTGCTGTCTGCTCTCTATATTGTTGCAACATCAGCAAAACACAGTATTTCACTACTGCTACACTGCTAAAATATCCACCAGCACCAAAGACATAACAGAGCTCCCACAGGTCTCCAGTCTGACCAGACCGTTCCGACCCCGCTCCGGAATGAAGGACTGACATCCATACACAGCCCCCGGCGGCAGGCTGGAAGAAGATGGAGTCATTCAGGGCGAGGAGGGCTTGGTGCCTGCTGAGAGAGCAGGTCCTCAAACAGACCGCACAGGCCCGTAGCGCTGCCCACCGACTTCAGCCTCACCACCGGCCTTACGGAGAGCCAGGTTCCCGGGCCTCGCCCGTTCTCTGCAGATCATCGGGCAGCTTTGCCTCACGCTTCGAACCTCCTCCGGGTCCCCCACGTCCCTTGGCGGCCGTGCCCGCCGGGTCAGGGCGCAGCGAGGCCCCCCCGCGCTGACCTGTCGGATGGCCGCCAGCGTGTTCTCGGGCGCATCGTGCGCGCCGCCGCGGTGGGCGATGCGTGCGGCGGTGCGGCGGGGCCGCAGGACGCGCTGCGCGCTCTGCGGCGCGGCGGGCTCCAGGCTGAAGAGGTGCAGCGCCAGGTAGAGGCCGGCCGTCAGGAGGACGGACAGCGCCGGGCTGCGGCTCAGCGCCAGCGCCGCCACCAGCAGCGCCGTGAGGGACCCCAGCAGGCCCTCCCCGCGGCACAGCATGGCGATGGCTCCCGCCGGGCCGGGCAGCGCGGCTCCCAGGCCGCCAGCGCGCCTTGAGGAGGGACCGACGGCAGCGCCGCCGGCGCCCAGCCCAGCGACCAGCCGGCAGCAGCCAATGGGCGCCCGCCGCTTCCCCGCCTTCAGCCAACCAGCGCGGGGCAGCTGTCCCCGCCCCCCGGCCGCGCTGAGGGGCGGGTGAGGCGGCGGCGGGAGCCCTCCTCAGGTAATGGTCAGAGCGATGGTGCGGACGGCTGCGGGTTAAAAATGCTCAGTTAAACGTAAATGTTACACAACTAGCTATATATATTATGTAGCGAACTGCCCCTCATGCCTGCGCCCAAGCTAAACCCGAGGCTAAACCCTGGTGCTGTGAGGAGGGCCGAGATCCCGAGAGCCATTCGAGGGATGGGCCCACATTCCCTCTGCTGCAGGCGTCTACTGGAGAGGGATGCTCGCTGCTGGCACTGTGGTTGACAAAAGGGAAGAATCCAGAGGGAAGAGCAACAAGACAGGGAAATCGGTGAAGCTTGAGGAAACTGGGCTTGTTTAGTCCAGAAATAGAGTGGCAACACACAGGAGATAGCAGTTTGTATTCATGTAAATGAGGATTTTGTGGGGTATTTTTTGTGTTCTCTGTGGGAAGGATGGGAAGAAACTGCCTGCAGTGAGGAGCTCTTGCCAACCAGAGGTGGAATAGGCACCAGGTAATCTTCTAAACTGGAGATATATATATATATATATATATATATATTTGTCACATATCGTCCTACCTAGTTCTGAGAATCTTGGGTATTCTTTTCTGTCCTATGGCTTTGTGTTTCTGCCTGGTGTGTCTGAAGGAAAAACCTGACATACACATGCAGACACATAACATAATGGAATGTATAATTAAATGTCTTACATATTTAGAGATCTCTGGATAAACAACAGCATCTGTTGGGATTAAAGAGCAAGATTTAACCCCCCTCAATAATGTTTAACATACTGAAGAGGTAACAGATGGAGTTGTGTTTCTGAAACAAGAACAGCAGCTTTAACATCTCGGAATGTTCATGGGGAACTAGATGTTAAATTCACTGTTCCTGGGCCCATTGCTGGCAGACAAGGGCGTATTTTCCACCTGACCTGCCTCCTGGGTGAGTATTACCTGCTCCTCGGCTGGCGGGACCAGCAGCTGCCTGCCGCCCGGGTGGGATGGGATGACTGCCTGCAATGACACCCTGATGCTGTCCTCAGGGAGCGTATTAGCAAGTTCTCGTGTTTATCTTGCTCATCACAGCGTGTCTGGTGACACGGATACTTGCTGGTGACAGTCTGTGGTCCAGGTTGTACAAGAACTGCGCAGCCGTGGGATACTTGGTGTGATAAAGCAGAATAGGCTTCACCCGTGCTGGTAGGGATCTCTTCTTGGAAACCTAAGGGTGGGAATCACTGGAAATCAGTCCCGGGGCGGCGCTCGGTGCCGCCTCACGCCTCTGAGCGTTGGAGCTGCCTTTGCCCGGGAGCTCACCCAAACACGACCGGTCCGTCCCGCGGGCTCAGTGATGTGAAGACGTTTGTGAATCGCGCTCACGCCCTTCCCCAGACCAAATCAAGAGGGTTTTTTTCCTCAACTTTGGGCCGCAGAGAGCCCAGCGCCTCGCCCGCGCGCCCGAGCCCGCCCGGGAGGCGGAGCGGGGCGGGCCTCAGTGCACGCTGGGGCCTGTAGTGCTGCGGCGCCCGGCTCGGCTGCCGGGAGGCGGCGCCGTGTGGGGCTGCCGGGCCGGGACTCCGGGCCCCGAGCAGGTACCGGGCGAATCGCCGGGAGCGCGGGCGCTGCGCGGGGCACAGCGGCCGTGGTGGGCGCGCTGCCGCCCGGTGGGGAGGCCGCGGGGCCCGGGCCCGGCCCCGCCGGTGCCACAGGCCTCCCGGAGCCGATGTGGGGCAGGGCGGCCGAGGGGAGAGGAGAGGCCGCCGCCCGGCCTGTGCAGGGCTCCGTGCGTACGGGGCTTGCGGAGGGACGGCGGTCAGGTAGAAATTGGCTGAAGGGGTGTGCGAAGGGAACAAAAGCGTTGGCAGGCCTTGCCAGATGGTGCCTGGCTCTGGGTTCTGACTCCGGTCGGCATGGGCAGTGTGAGGAATGTACGCTTCTGTAGGGAAACAAGGCTAATTTAGGGTTTTGGTGGAAGCATTGGCGTGTGTTCGTACAGGCATGGATGGAGGAGGAGGCTCGTGGGGTTGAGACACAGATTCCCCTAAATATAAAGGCTGGTCTTGGTTTAACACCAGCATTTCTATAATTTTTTTTACTGCAATTTTATTTATTCATTACAGTTGATGGGATCTGTCTGATAGCTGTTGGGAGGCCTTCGTTGTTTAGTCTTGGGTGGAAATCGTGAAGATTGTAGCATGTGTAGTTTTGTAAATTGATCATGTCGATGCTTGCTTTCTTTGTACCTGTGATTGTTGTTTTTTGCTCATTTATTCAGATTCTATTTTTATATGGGGAAAGAAAGGAACAGCTTTTCAGCTTTTGTTAGTGATAGGAAGAAGAGCAACTTACTTGAATTTTCTAATTATAATTTGTTTCCCAGAATAGAGCAGTACAGAATTAGTTGCGATATTGTTTTCCCTTCATGGTCTTGGAAGTACATGGAAGTGTAATGTTATTATTCTTTGTAGCTTAGTTAAAATGAAGATGGAGGATTATGAAATATTCTGTAAGAAGCATCTTGCCAGAATCCAAGAAGAGGCACTAAAAAGAGAAACCTCTTTCGTTATTCAGCACAAAAATATCTCCCTCATTCAATTCCATGGAGTTCGTGTGCTTTCTCCTCTGGTAAGGGCTGTTATTTATTTATTTATTATTTTCTTCTCTGGTGTGCTAAGTTGTGCTATTGGCACGAGCCTCGATGTCTGCGTGTAATGATTCTACTGAAGGTACAGCTCTGTGTGAGGTATCATCTGGCCTGCTGTTTACTGTATTCTAGGCATTCCTAGCCTTAATATTAGTAAATAAAATTGTAAAATAAAAGGGTAAAATATACTTTTTTTTTTACATTGACTACGTTTGCTTTAACTTCTTGAAATTTGTTCTCTTCATAAGGGGAATAAAAGTGTTTGTGGTATTAAATATATGAACATTATTGCTGGGCTTGGCTTCATAGAAAATCATATAAACATTCCAAATGTTGAATACATGAGGGTTTTTTAAAGTGTCAAAAAAAAAAAACCCTAATGCAAATAGGAAGTACTGGGACACTTCAAAAGCTTTTAAGGAAATTTCTTTTTTGCATGTGTTTGCAGCTTCCTCTAGTGTATTTCACAGCCTCATCGATTATGTTAAGTCATTCTATGCTTAATGCAAACAGAGCCAATCAGAAGACTGTTGGTAGTTTGTGCAGTAATGCAGCTGACTTCCTTGTGTCAGTGATGGGAAATATGAATGGAGAGACTCTCTTAACAACCATGTCCAAAAATCCGGATACAGATGTACATCGGAGAATAAATGGTGTATCTTAATACTGTTAATTTACAGATGAGTTGTTATTGTAAGGTTTCATAAAATAAATGTGTATTATTTGACTTGACACTAGCAAATTTTGCAGAACTCTGTGAAACTAATTTTTGTAGCTGTACTTCTGACTTTTATCCAACCACATATTCTGAAGTTGTAACTCAGAAGATTTTCAGATTCTGATTGTTGAAAGGTTCCAGCAAACTGCTTGCATACATTTCTTTTTTGTGAAATTCCTGTCTGGTTCAGGAGGGCACGTGTGAGCTTGTCCTTCACAGAACTTACTATTTTGAGTATGGGTTTTTGTTGCAGAGGGGCTCCATAGGATGGCCAAACTTACCGTCTCTATAGAGAACTGAGAAAGATCTGTCCCGCAGTGTCAGTCTTGTGTCATTTGAAGTTGGTGCTATAGCATGTAATGTTCATGCAGTGTTCTCATAAACAACCTTTTAAATTCATGTTCATTTGCGTTTGTGCCAAGTAGGAGTTTTGTGGATCTTCCATGGAAAAAAATATATGATTGGTTAAAAAGAAGCTGCCATTTAAAATGTGTGCAAAGTCTCAGGTGATTGTTGTTGTTCTGTTGTTTTGTTCTTTTATTTTTCTAATTTATTTCTGTAATTCTGTATTGCAATTTGCATTTAGTGATATAAACCATGTTTCTTACGCTCTGTTTTGCAGCTTAGCCTTGAAAAGAAAAAGGAAATACAGCAATATAAACAGAAAGCGCTGGACCTAGAGACCTGGAGACAGAACTCTCGGAAAAGAGCTTTATTGAATCGTGTTCAGGAGATTCTAGATAATGTTCAGGTAGTGTTAGTCCAAAGCCACCTTACAGCTTTACAGAAAACATCTCCTTGTAGGCATTTTGAGAAAGTGTTGAGGTTTAAGTATTCACCATGAAATTAATAGCAGTTAAGTCTCCAGAACCAGTATGTGCTAGTACTTCATGCTATGTGACCTGATAATGGATTATTTAGTGATAATCTCTACATTCATTATGATGCATGGTACTTGCTGTTCACTGCTTTTGTTGGTATATGCAAAAGGCAGACCACACCCGATGACTGACTGTTGCTTTTGTATCTGTGTTGAAACAACTAAATAGTAAAAACAAATGAACAACATACCCCCTCCAGGTGTTAGAGCTTGCTGTAGTTGCAAGCTTACAGTTTAATCAGAAGATAATCTATATTCAACCTTACAGAATTATAATTACCTTCGTAACAACTTGCAGTTCTGTGTGCTTCGAATTTTACTGCAACTGTCTTCTTTGCTGCTTCACTGATGAATTTATTAAAGCCTTAAATTGAAAAAGCTATTTAACACATGTAATCGAGATATTATTTGCCTTTGAAACAGTTGTAATACAGTCTTTAAGTTAACCTGTGGCTTAAACAAATACAGTTAACACTGGATTTGTTGGGTTGCTAAGGTGGCAAACAAAACTTTGTGGTTTGCATTGTTAACTGGATTGTACATGGCAACACTCACGTGACTTGGGATTGGAAGAGCAGATCAGGAATACAGTACAAAAATAAGTTAGCCTTTTCTTTTATTCCGAAGTGTCCCCTTAATAATTGAGTTGCAACACACAGAATAACCTATAGGATAATTGTAGTGTGAAAATCCTTTTAAACAGATGCTGGCAAGAAGTAGCAAATAAAGGTGGTTTTTCAACTACTTTACAAGTGAAAACTCTTTAATTTTCCCCAGATTAATGAGGAAATGAACAGGTTTTAGTTCCACTATTTTTATTAGGAATTATGTAGATTTGTTCTTAGTTATCTATAGGTTTATCTATATTTCATGGTGATTTTTTTCAGTTACATTTCTTACTTTAAACATGTTTTCATGTTTTAAGAGGAATCTTGCAAGATATTTTCAGGCCATAAAATGATTTTAATATATCCAAATTACCTTATGAAGAAAAGAGCATCTTTGAACTCTGATACTTGGTATCAGTAAAAATTCTAACTGGATCATTATTCAAATTTAGATTTTAATTCAAATAATTTGTTTCCCATTGCAAAGAGCTTTGTACTTTAAGTATTTTCTAGGAAATAGGTAACAGTTGAATTGTATTGGTTTTAAGGTGGTAATATTTTTTTATAAAATAAGATGAAGCTTGTAGGAATCTGAGAGTCTGAGATTTAATTGAAAATATGTCATATTTTTCAATTTTTATTTACAGATCAGGAGACGACCTAGTGTGAGTGATGTGAACACACAGGAGGCTGAGAGTACTTGCCCTGATTCAGATTCAAAAGCTTCAGCTGACTTCACAGCTCTATCTGATGGCACTTCGGCATGTTCTTCTGAAAGGCGTAGTTCTACAGTGCTTGAGAAGACACCAGATCTTAAGGCATCAGATGCTGTTGGGCAGGTGACACCAAATGTGACAGAAGTAGTTAAAGCAGCAGAAGAAAATGTTATTTCAAAGCAAAGTGAGAGTCATGTCTCAAAAGATGTACCTTGTCCAAGGGCTGCATCTCCTGACAATGTGCATAATAAGCCTGCTTCATTTGCTTTGCAAAAGCAGGAGGGACTAGGAGCATCGCCGTCAGATGAGGATGTCCAAGATCCATGTGTAATGAGTCTTCAGAACCTCATGAAATCTAGGGAGTGCATAGAGAAAGAGCAAACCAAGCGTAGCTCAAAAAGTAATTCAAAGAGGAGTATGAGTGAAAGTCATTCCGATAAAGAAAATGATGGTGTTAAAACAACTGACTGTGTGAAAGAAAGAACAAAGCTTGCAGGCAGAAATTGCGCTGCTGTGACACTTGATAAGCCTAGTCTTAATAAATCAAATACCCTTCTCCAAGGTGCCTCTACTCGTACAAATAACACAAGTATGTCCACTTTATCCAGTTTTTCTAAAGTGGACATACCAATGAGAGTTGGAACACCCCCACTGGTGGATTCAGATTCAGATGAAGAATTTAAAAAGACTTCTATGTTTGATCGTGACAGTAGTATTGTCAGGAGCCTCACAGGCTCTTACGCCAAATTGCCATCCCCAGAGCCAAGCCTGAGCCCTAAAATGCACCGGAGGCGCCCGAGACCTTTATCAATGGGACACATAGTTATAAATAACCCAGTGAATGCTTATGAGTTGAGCCCTAAAGGCAAGGGTAGAGCGATGGATTTAATCATGCAAGATATTGCAGACAAAAATAATGTGTCCGAATCAGTGCCAAAGTTCATGGTGGACTTCACTATGGCTTGTCCTGGCAGAGTTCCTGGTGTCAACAGGAATTCTTCAGGCCCTTATGATGGGTTGGGAGTTGGCAGGCCAAATCGCCATTCCTTTGGGCACTTTGAAAGCAAAGGAACATTGTCGACTACAGTGGAAGGACAGCTAGTGATGGACAGCAGAGACCCCTATAAAGTAGAGACCAGCACTAATATTGTTGCTGCAAAACTGAATGAGCCATTTGCCAGCAGCCAGTCTACAGTCACACAGAAGCTCCTGACTGCAAATGAAACCAACCCATCTAGTCTGCTAGAAAATACTAAATGTAATTCTCCAGTAGAACTCAATAAGTCGTATGATGTAGAAGAGCCATCTCCACTACTAATGCAGAGCAAGAATATGCAGCAGCAGATGGACACTCCAAGTGTTTCCTCAGCACATGAGCAGTTTTTAGAAAATAGTTTTGAAAAGGTAAAACGTAGACTTGATTTGGACACCGACAACTGCCAAAAAGAAAACAGTCCCTGTGTTCTAACAGTTGGAATGGAAGAACAAGAGAAGCAGTGGTTGCAGGAACAGAAGTATCCTGTGGGATCAGTTTACATTACCAAGACTGCAGCCCCTGATAATATGGTGAAAGGTAAAAGATTTCCTGTACTTGAGGCTTTTTCTTAAACTTCTCAGTTTATAAATCTTTGGGGAAAAAAAAAAAAACAATGATCATTTGTCATTGGTGTTCCTAAGTATGTGCATATATCAAAAAGCTTAAGATTTGTGGAGTGTAAATTGCCTTTTTTTCAGTAACCTCATTACTTCTCTCATTTTTAAGTAATGACACATTCTGAAATTCACCTTGCTATGTGAGCTGTTTTTGACTGCTACAGGATGTAGCAATGGCTGTCTTAGGAGCCACTTGGAGTTAAAATTCTTACATCAGTTATTTGTAACAAATGCTTGATGAAACAATGAGGAAACTTTGCCTAAAACATTGTCTATCAGTTTTGTCACTTCCGTATTCTCAATGGTATCATTTGACAGCACAAATAGTAATTTCCTGTTTGAATGTAGAAATCTGAATTTAGTTTTGCTAAGAAAATTATGTCTTATTCCACGAGGTTTCAATAACGTCACTAAAGATAGCCTGTGTTTATTAAAATACCTTTTAATGGGTTGCAAATCACTATATAGGTATTTTGTTCAAATTCAAGACTGTTATATCTGTGTGTGCCTGTACCAAATCAAGCTGAAGTGGCATCATTCACCCAAGTAGGTGCAGGTGTGCCATTCTTAGAGCTAGGTTTTTTGTGACCTCATTTTACTATAGGCTCAGATGGAATTACTGCTGGTCCATTCACATGCTTGTCCCGCTAATGTGGATATGCAAATATTTTGAAGGACTGCAGTAACTGATGAGGTTCTTTGCAAGACGTCATGGAAACGTGATATCAGCGTTCTTTGCAATCCGTAACGGGAACCTGATACCAAAGATCTGTTGTACCTTTTTACTGATGATGCAAAATCCTCCTGTTAAAACCATCTATGTCCATGACAAAGATCATATAGACATTATTTAATACTTGATTCTTTGTAATGTATCTTCTCAGAGGAGATTTTAAAAACTAAAATGTTGGCCTTTGAAGAAATGAGGAAGAGACTTGAGGAACAGCATGCACAGCAACTGTCAATTCTGATAGCTGAGCAAGAGAGAGAACAGGAGAAGTTGCAGAAGGTAAGGTGAAAAGAGGAAAAATTCTAACCAAAGGGGGTGTGTGTTGTGTTGCAGCTTGTTAGAAAGCGGTTGGTTTAAAAATGTATGTTCTGTTGCTTTGTAGAGGTAGAAAAATAGTCTCATACTTAGTTCTTTCTTTTGTAGGAACTGGAAGAGCAGGAGAGAAAATTGCAAGGAAAGAAGGTTGCTACAACAGAAATAGAAATTTCCAAAGTGAACATTAACAGTAGGATGGAGTTGGAGTGGAGGAAAAAAAGCGAAAGCAGCTTGCTGGAAAGCGTGCAGTCTCAGCTGGAAACAGTCCATAATGCAAACTCTACCAGCATTGGTAAAACTGACTGGGTAGAACATAGATTAAATGTTTTGATATATTTTGCTCTACAATGCTTGATGGGATGCGGTGCCCCACTGTATTGGTAAAGGCAGTGTTCCTGCCCTGGGATACTTGTTGATAAGGATCATGTGCACAGCTGCTGCCTCCAGCTGTCTCCAGCACATGTAAAACAAATTCTGTGTTGCATCTTTGTCTAGATAGAATTTAGCACAGTTTCAGCCATCCTTATACTGAGCCATGTATTGAATTTGTTATATAATTGTTATAGGGCATATTCGAGGACAACAGGCAAAGAGAAAACTCATTTGGTGAAGGATGTGCATGCGAATATGCATCATGTTGCAGCAGGTTCATTCTCATGCCGTGTAGCTGCACAGCAGCAGGACAGATGTTCTCCTTTGTGTAGGAGGATTAGAAGGGCTCTGCCAGGGGGTCTTGAATGCAAGAAAGTATAGCTGTAGGTGTTGGAACACCTCTCACCGGTTTCAGGGCATTATGAAATGTTTTGGTTTGTCTTCTGTTTAGCAAATTTTGCTAGGAAATGTATCAGAAATACTCAGATTGCTTCTTCCAATTGACTTTGTAAAAAAAAGCTGCTACCTCGGAGCTGAGTGTGTATGCACACACAGTCATTACTGTATGCACAAAAGTGTAGGTTCAACTGTACTTTCTGCTTTGCATGCAGGTTTTGCTCATACTACAACACCTAGCACCTTTGCTACGACAAGTGAAACGTCATTTTTTCTCTGGGGACCCTCAGGTAGTGGAGTTATAAAAGCCTCCGTATCTAGGCCAAGTAACAGGATCAAAACAAGGTGGACTCAGGTAAGGGAAAAAAAAAAAGCTACTTATAGTTTTAAAAGCCTATAGCTCTTCTAAGTGGGTACTTCTGGCCCAGCCAAAACTTTATTATAAACAGTTTGTGCCCTACTTCAAAATTTCAGTCACATGATAGATGTTAGTTGAGTGAAAATGCATAATTCTTGGCTTTTTTAATCAAATGTTTAGAAAATGCTTCTTTTTTTTCTTTTCAGGTTTTCAGTCCTGAGATACAAATGAAGTTCGATAAGATCACTGCTGTGGCAAAGGGGTTTCTCACTCGTAGACTCCTGCAGACAGAAAAACTGAAACATCTGAAGCAAACTGTAAAAGTAAGATCAGCATTTTTATATTGTGCAGGTTCACCTCCTGTTTGGTTTTGTTCCTGTCTTCAACTGACACATGAAATGATGCATTTTCTGCTTTCAGAAGAATTTCGACTTGTCTGTCTCATGAGCATGTTGCACTGCTCAGTGTCATAAGGCCCAAGTCAAAGACTGTGTCCAACGCATACCGTTTGTAATGATTTCTTTGTTGCGAGGGATGATGGTTGGTGCTTAATCTTGCTTTTCTGTCTACCCCAGGATACAATGGAGTTCATAAAAAGTTTTCAGTCTGAAGCCCCATTAAAAAGAGGAAGTGTTTCTGCACAAGATGCATCCCTTCATGAAAGAGTAATGGCTCAGGTGACACAATTTAAGGTTCCCCCCCCCCCCCCCCCCCCTTTTTTTTCTTTCCTAGCTATTCTGCTTTTGTAGTGTAAATACCTAAAACCTTCAGGGTGACTTTGTTTAAAGTAAAAACTTTAAAATGTGGCTGTGAAGAGAAGATTCCGGTTTTGTGCTGACACATTAAGAGAGCTATCAGAATTATCTTTTCAAGTATTTTGTTTAGATTGAAAGCAAGAAGAGTTTGGTGATCAAAACTTGGCTCGTTACTTTATTAAAATGTTAATAAATGTTAATTATTCTTTCCAGCTGCGAGCTGCTCTGTATGACATCTATGACATCTTTTTTACAATGGAGGCATCTGAAAGAATGAATATTCTGCGTCATGATCGTGAAGTTCGTAAAGAGAAGATGCTCAGGCAAATGGTGTGTTATACTCAAGAGAATGTAAACTGTTAAAGACTTTCAGTACTGAATCATTTTGCTTTTAAAAGGTTCTTCCTCAGCTAGTAAAAAGGTTTTAAAATCTAAGTTGTTTAATTATTGAAAAAAGTTTTTAAGAGCCGAGTTGTTTAATTATGCTTTTTATTCTTCAGATAAAAAAAGAAAAAGAGAGGTCACTGCAGTAGGAATTATTATGTTGAAACTTTTAATGTGTAGATGTATAAAAAGTTAGAATCAAAAACATGGTGAAAATAATAACAGAAAGTCCCTAACAAGAATTTGTTATGGCCCACAAACCTTTTAACCTGGTAATATAAGGGACATCCTTGAATTTTAAAAAAGAAAAAAACCCTTGAATTTAGGCTGAATGTGAAATTAGTACTGAAAACACTGTTGGTTTTGTCGGTTCTTTTGCTTTTTTAGGATAAAATAAAGAGCCCAAGAGAGCGAGTGACACTTTCAACAGCTACACAGAAATCTCTCGACAGGAAGAAGTACATGAAGTATGTGCAGTTCCCATTTTGTGGTGGTGGTGGGTGGTGGTGGATGGCAAGAGGATGAATAGGAGGCATTGGAAGTAGTGAAAAGACTTTTTTTGGAGTAAGAGCTTTTTTGCAAACTAACATGTCTCCCAGGAAGAATGAACAAGAATCTGTGGGTGTCTGCTGTCTTACTGATAGTAGTTCACTCTTACTTTTAAGAGACTTCTTGTTTGCATGGGAGAAAAAAATGTTTGTTCTAAGTTGTGCATTTATGTTATTTTCCAGTGGTAAGTACTTAGCTTATGGTTGATTTTGTAACTTGCAAAATTGTTCCAGGTTACTTTAGCAGTCTTTCTAAAGTGCCTAGCAATAGGGATACTTGATGGAGTATCTCTGTCAAAGTTTTTTGAGGGGATGGTAGTAGGTGTTGTCCTGTAACACAGTGGACTGAACAGTTGTGTGATGCTTGCTTGAGAGTAAAAAGTGATAATCTGTAGTACTGCTGTAGATCCTGTTGTAGGCTTTCTCTTACTGTTTCCGTTCAAGACCTAAGTGATGATTTTATAATGTAAATATATTTCTATACTTTTGTTTCTCTAGGTCTTCAGAAATGGGAATGCCAAGTAAAAAAATAATCATAAAACAAAAAACTCCTGAAAGCCGGTAAGTGAAGATTACTTGTATTAGAATACATTTAAAGAACTGTCGTAGAGAATCCTTGATCTGCGTTGCGGGTTTGCCATCGGTCAGCTCAGTTCCTGCCACTATTATGACAGCCAGTAATGAAATCTGATTTAGCATGGGCTGAAAAGGGGTTTATTAGCGCATTAGAAGTTAGAAAAGATGCATAGAGTCAGTTCTGAAATCTTCGGAAATTATTTATTTATGGCTTTAAATGTCTGTGTTCAGGTTCAAGGTTTTTCTCCAAGATACACTATTAGTCTTTCTTAAGCTTCCGTTTGACACTGCTTTTTTTAATACCCTTTACTTTGCAATGTAATCATTGATATGCTTATCTTTGGAAAGCTGTCAGAAAAGAAGCAGTTTTCTGTTGTGATGTGATGTTCTTGCTCCTAGATTGTGTGATGGTTTCTTTAGATCACAGAAATTACAGTGTTCAATACTTGCTATCAGGAAGACATCAGCTGCTGTCTTATGCAGCCTGTCTGCACCTTTCTCTAATCTAAAAAGTCAGATATTTGGCATCCCTTAAAACCAATTTTTATCCCACGCCTCCCCAAAAGCTTTGAAGATGTGCTGTCTACTAATACAGTTCAATCTTCAGTGACTAGTTTAAGTGATTCAGTCCTTTTTTCCTGTATGTTCTTATTAATGCCTAGGACCCCAAGGCACTGTTGAAGAGTTTTATCTGTGTGCTTTCTTGTTTATTTGTTTTAAATAGCGGGAGTAGTAATCCTATTCTGGAACTTTAATTCCAGCAACTTTTGTCTACATTTCATCTGCATTACAGAACCACTGGTCTTTCTGAAATGTGTTATGTGAAATATGATGCATGTTGGAATTTGGTATTCCTTATGAGTTTTGGGTTGGGTTGGTTTTGTGGTTTGTTTTTTGGTTTGGTTTGTTTGATCTTTTTTTTTTTAAGAAGGAAAAAAGCACTAATAAAGATTTGTGTTTTACCAGCGTACTTCAACCCAACCAAGGACAGAATGCCCCAGTTCACAGGCTTCTTTGCAGACAAGGGTAAGGGCACAGCATTTTACAGCCTGAATATGAAAGTAAAGCAAAGCGCAAGAGCGCAGTGATTTCTGAGTAATATTTACACATAGTGCTGCAACTGTTGTGCAAAGTAAAAGTACTTCTCACAGTATTTGGAGAGAGTGATGAAGCTTTGTTTTACCTTATACTGCAAGAAAATAGTGTTCTCATCCTCTTGTGTATTGTCTCCATTTACACTGTGTTCCAACATTTCTATTTGTAACATTCATTCCACGAAGCTTTGCTTCCACATAGTGAAATATGTGTATTTTTATATTCAGTATCTGAACTGAATCAGTTTCTTGAATAGAGCTTTAAAAATCTGTTCATGGGGAGATGTTCTCCTATTTAATGTATCTATGTAGGCCATAATAATGTCAATAGCAATTGTACTCAGGAGGAGGCTCTGTGGGTCACTCTAAAAATGTTTTCATGCCAAACACAGTTTGATAGTGTCATTATATGTTTGGATGCAGTCTTTCAACTTTGTTGCAAGTGACTTATTAACTCTTTTATATTTAATTAGAACCCCTAAGACCTCAATGAAGGGGGTTGAGCAAAATAGAAAGAAGGCCTCAGAGAGCAGAATGTCTAACAAGGCTGTTTCAGGTGTGTAGAAAATTGGTGCGTGGATCTTATAGTAAATATGTTATTAGTATCTAGAAAAAATAATTGGGCAATATATTGTTTCCTTTTCTTGTGCACCTGCTTTGCTATGTCTTAAATCTAACCTATCTCTTTAAACAAATGCTCTGGTAACTTAACCGTCCACTTTCAAATTCTATAAACATAGTATATAGAATGTGCAGCGCAGCTTATTTGCTTTCACTCACCAGATGCCCAGTCATAAAAAAGTTTGCCAAGTATATTCACTGTAACTGAGAAGCTCATAGTAGCCAAAATAGACTTACGGATTATTTGGATGGATAATGGATTTGAATCTTAATCTAGCATCCTACAGAATGTATTAAGTGTCAGACCTTTTTAAGAAGGGAAATTCTTAGTTATTACTGCCCTGGAGGAATGCTGGCAGAGAGTATCTGCGAGGTTTAGTGCAGTGTGTACTGTTTAAATGTGATGTTTTCTCATAGTGTTTGGTCTTTTCATAGTACTTTGTGAAGCCAAGAGAAGTGGCTATAGAAGGATGTACCATAAGAAACTAGGCAAACACATCTATAGCATTTCAGTTTGAAAAGGTGAAAATAAAAAAGCAAACATGGAGTTTACAAACAAGGTTTGTTCATTGATCTTTCTGTTCTCCTCGTGGTGCTGTCACCACCAAAGTGGAGCAAGGCAGTTGTTCATTTGCACTCAGTGACACTCCAGCAAAACTAGAAAAGGTTGTAAATAATTTCTCTGAAATATAAAGAAGAAAATTAAGTAAGCAATGTAATTTTAGCAACCAGAGGTGGTAGTATTAAGGGAAGTTTTGCAAAGTTTGCAAAACTGTGTCTGGTATTGACTAGTAAATGAGAATGCTGAAGAAGACAACAAAACAGTCAATACATCTACCAGTTACAGAGGTTGTAAAAGAGTAGTAGTGCAAGGGTTATGTCAGTGTCAAGTTCAGCACTGGTTTAAGATTTGGATGCCATCCCCAATCTCGTATAATTTGTGCTCAGGTCAATAATAAGAAGCAGTGTTTTTTGTATTTGCCTCTGGCATCAGACCTTCAGTTAAAGCATTTTTTTCTAATTCCTCTGTGTTGGCAGAGTGTGTTGCTCTGCTAATCTCTGAGTTTATTTTAGTCATAATTATTGGAGTCATAAGAGTTGATTCTTGGCAATGAAAATAATGCTTTGGGTTATATCTCTAAATTTCTCTTTGCCTTTCCTTACTGCTGTTTTTTGAGTATCTGGAAACCTGTGCAATGCCTTCAGTAGTGACCTTGGAACTTAGAGCAGAAGTGTCTAACCAACTTTATGCTGCCTAGTTCTAGTTGCACAGCGTAACCTCATTTAATGTTTGGACATCATGTGTTCCCATGTTGTAATACCAATACTTCCATATGCTCCTTTATAAATAGGTTAGACTACTTGTATTAATAAAAATGGCTTCTGAAATTATTAGGTAAGGAACACTTGGCATGAAAAAAATAATCTGCATAATTTTGCAATAATAAAAAGAATCTTAAGTTGAATGCATTTAAATAGAAATGGTTTTCTTTATACATGGATAAGATGTGAATAGTGAAGAAAGGCTTCGCAGTAAGTTGAATAGAGGTTTGAAAAGAGGATGTAAAAAGCCAAACAAATGCATATGCTTCTCTTATTGTAGTAGAAGTTGTGCATGTCAGGAAACAAAGACTCGTAGCAGTGGCTTGATCCAGGCAATGCAGAGGTTTATTTATATCTGTAACTATACCAGTCTGCTGTACTCCTAACTCATAATATTTTTAATTTCTTGTGTTCATTCATCCCTGACTCCCAGTTAAATTGTGCCTATTAGAGGGGCAAAAGGGCAGGAGGGTGAGTAGAATACAGCTATTATAAATGCATTCAAATTAGATACAAGACAAACCCTCAGAAGAAAACAATACTGTACTCATCCACTCTTCTTTTTTTTTTCTTTTATTTTTCTGATTGTTTTAACTTCTGTCTACAAAGTGTGTTGTACCTTTAATACCACTCCAATTGGTGGTTGTCTTTTTCTGGCAAGAAAGCATTTCATTCAGGATCAGCTAGTGACCCTAAATTTATTTTTTGTTATTTTGTACTCCTTTGAAGTTCTGTTCTAAAGAAAAAAAGTACAAACTAATGAATCTATAAAGAGTTTTATTTGTTGGGTTTTTAAAGAAGAATATTTTAAATAGCACAGAGATGTTCAGTCAGGAGCCTGCAAGCCGTGCCAAGGTGGCATTTAATGTGGTCTGATTGTGTTAAAAAGGTGTTTGAGATCAGGCTGCTGCTACAACTAGGCCTATTAATCTCTTTTGGTTTTGCCCAGTCTGACTAAGTGTTGTGGAAAAGAGAGCATGAGGCATATAAAGTGTTAGGGTGACATAAGCACTTTGCCAAGTGTGGTGTTTCCCTCAAGGCTGTCTGGGCTGAGCTGGGAGCAGATGGCCCGTGTGAGATGGGGTGTGCTATGAAGTGTGTTAAATTGGGCCAGCACTGCAGACAGGCATCAGGCTTGCTCCGTGTGAACAGCAGGTCAATTGTACACCATAGGAGAGAGGCCACTTCCCTATACTGTCTTCTTATGTGTGGGAGATTTTTATGTAACTTTGAGGAAAGTGAAGAGCTAGACTTAAATCATTGGCAAAGCATCATGCCTGTCAGCCTGATTGTTTGTCCTACAAGATCACATGTGAGCTAAAGAGTGCAGCACTGGAGAGCGTTGGGCCAACGCAAATGCCTTTTTGTGTAGTGGGAAACAGTGTTCAGACGTGAGGGATCCTGACAGGGTGAGGTCTCTATGGGCATTTCCATAGCTGCTCTGCACTGTGCTGAATGTAGCCCTCAGACAACTGTGAGTAACCACTGCAACTCTGACAAAGAGTAGCTGAAGAGCCTAAAAAGGACTGGCATGTACTTTGTTGCATTCATTTATTTGCCTGGTATCTTTCTCTTCATGGCTGTCTTCCATTTCCACTGCTCTGCACCACATGGTATGATTGTCGCTGCTTTGTGTGAATGTATGCTCACGCTGCTGGGCACTTGGTAACTGCCTGAACGTAGTGTATGCTGAGTTGTGCTACTTCGTAGCAGCCTGCAGTGCTAAACACTTGTTACTGGAAAATATTTATGCTATGCATAGTACAATATGGCTTTATAAACATATAAATCTGTATATGTATTTGCTTCATGTGGAGAGATTTATTTGTTATTATTTTAATACTTGAGCACCTTCACTTTTGTAAGGGTCCTGCCTGATGACCTTACTCATACTGCACTTTGTGTATATGGAACCTGTAGAAACCTGCAGTTGTCTCTTGATTTGTTAATGTGGCAGCTGGAGAAAAGAATTATTGTAAATATTTTACTTTTATAATATTTTTTAATTGATAGTGTGTTTAGAAGTAGTATGTGGCATAGTTAACTTATCAGTCATTTAATCTCTGTCTTGGTAATGTGACAGGTGTGTTATAAAAAATTTATAGTTGTAGATGTTTTAAAGTAGCAGAAAAGAAGATGGAATAATTACTGAGGAAGGACAGATTACAAAATGTCATTACTTTCAAACCCATAAGTAATTTTTGTAAGGCATTTTGGGTGTAACGTTATGAAAACTGACATTTTAAAAGTAGCCACTGAATATATAATAAAGCTTAAAAATATGTAATTGTCCTACACTTTTTCAGCTACATTTGATGGATAATCCTGTTAGAAAAAACAGTACTATTTATTATAAAATGGTAATGTTTCTACTTCATTTTTAGGAGCATATGCAGGAAGAACCCAAAGAAAGAAGCCAAATGTTGTGACAATTTAAGAAGACAGCACTCACTGGGATAAAATGGCTCTTCTTTAATGATGGCATTCTCAGCACTGATTAAAATACTGCATCTCCTATGCGTATATATTTAGAAATTATAAACATATTTTGTCATGTCCAGATGATGACACGTTAATACAATCATATTGAAGTAACAAAGGGCTGTGAAGCTTGAATACCTGGGGAAAAATTGCATGCTAAAACTTCTATATTCATATGGCTACATGCACATAAGTTTATTAATCTTGTTTATTTAAAGACCACCACAGGGCAACATTAAGTTGTGAGCTTCTCCCACTCTAATTACTGTGTCTGACACACGCTTTTTGCATTATTTAAAATCACAACTTCTGTCTATGACTGAGATTACCTCAATTTAAATACTAATGGCCTAAATGTTTTGCATTTCTGCTGAGTTGGACAGGCATGGATCCAGATTCACTGCTTGCCAGACAGAGGTACTTTCCAAGACTATACTGAAGCAGTGCTTTTGTACATGAGGTAGATCAAACTGAGGTGCTGAAAGAGTCCTAGGATTTTTTTCTTTGCTGTCTACAGCATTTTCTTACAGAATCAACTTTTGGCCAAGATGAAGAGAAGCGTATGTTCTACAAAAATTTCAGAAGGCAATATTTTAATTGTTTTACCGTTTCAGACTTACAAGTGATTGTCCATAATAATAATTCAGATATCTTTTGTTTTATTGACGACAGTCATGATTTTTCTGAGCAGTTTCTCTTCTACCGTGATCTGACAGGCCCTTGTACTGAAATCATGATTTCAGGGAGGGAAAATATCCCTATTAAATCCCAGCAAACACAATCTCGTATTTGTGAAAATCTAACATTATAAAGGTCGTGCTTATATTTTCCCTTGGCTTTCCTACTGATAGATATCATCCTTCAACTTGAGCAGAATTCTGTAACTTCTTTTAATTAACTTGGCACATTAATAGGGAATCGATAAGGAAAAGCTTGGCTGTGTGTGTCTTTGCAGTGCTTACTTTGCTCTGCAGCAGTAGTAGTGGAGAACTGACTAACAGAATGTGGAACGGATTGAATGTTGTTACTTTTCCAGTATGGATACAGTGCAACACCCTGACTTTGAAGGCTTTGTAACATATTTATGTGGCTATAAGGAAAAAGGCTGACTAAAAATTTCCTTGTGTTAAATAGCATGAAGGAGGAACATTAATGGTGGGATGAGGAGAGTACCTTCACGGGCAGCAGCGAGTGAATTGTCTTCGTTGTGGCACTGGTTGTGGCTTTCATCTGCCACCACGTCTGCCCTCTGCAGCTAGTGACATTGTGCAGAGCAAACCTTTTATACCATGCATTAAGTCACCCAAACTGCACACCTGGACAGTGGAGGAAATGCTGCCTGAACACTTCGAAGAACAGCACTGCTTGGCAGCTCTTTGCCATGGCGTTTATTTAAGAGCCTGTGGTGGGGATTCCTCGTGGTGTCAATTTGAGAGTTTTCACCAGTGGAGGACAAACGCTGTGATCCTCAAAATTCCAGATGTAATGCCAGAAATGCCCGAGGCAAGCTTCCTGCTCCCCCATGGAAGCTCCTTTCCTTAGGAGTGGAAAACAGCTCGAGGGGTAACATTTACCGTGAGGAGAGTAGCCTGTGTCACAAGTGACATGATGTGCTGTTGGTTTATCAGTGCTAAAGGTGGATGTTTTGAAGGGATGTTTTATGTACTGCATTTATTATTAGTGTAGGTGATATGTTGATGTAAAATTAGGTTTAGTTTAAAGGTTGGTAAAAATGAATGCTTGCCTTCTGTTCAGGTTTCACATCTCAACCTCTCTTACTTTAAGCATGCTTCCAGTGTGTGTGTTAAACCATTCTAGCACAAGGGTTTTTTTAACTTTCACGAGGCCTTTCTTCTTGACAAGTGCCAGAATTTGTTTTTGTACTTGGTGTTTTGTATTTATACCTATTTATCTTTTTATTTTGTGTGGAACTGTGACATCGTTATGAAAGTGTATTTATTTTTGTACTTTATTTCGTTTTCACCGGTCTCGCTTCTTACTTACAACACACTGCACAATAAACTTTAACGTCTTTGACAAGAGCCGCGTTTCTCTCCTCGGCCGCGCCGGGGCAGCCGCCGGCCCTGAGGCGAGGGGCTGGGCGGGAAATGCCGGCGGAAGGCGCCGCCCGGCAGCGGCGTCATGTGTACGGCGGCAAGATGGCTGCGTTTCCCTGGTGAGGCGGAGCGGGGGGCGGAGGGGGCTCGGAGGGGCTGCGGGTCCTGCGGCTGTGTGGGGCAGCCGTCGTGCTGAGCGCCTCTCGCAGCCGCGGGGCTGAGGTGGGGAGGGGGCTCTGAGGGGCTGCGGGTCCCGCGGCTGTGTGGGGCAGCCGTCGTGCTGAGCGCCTCCCGCAGCCGCTGGGCTGAGGTGCGGAGGGGACTCGGAGGGGCTGCGGGTCCCGCGGCTGTGTGGGGCAGCCGTCGTGCTGAGCGCCTCCCGCAGCCGCTGGGCTGAGGTGGGGAGGGGGCTCGGAGAACCCCTGAGTGCCGGCGGAGAAAGCCTCTCCTCCCGGGAGCGAAAGCGCTCCTCGGCCCTAGAGCCGTTTTCCTGTAGGGCCTGAGGGAAGTCGGACGTCCGAGGGGGACGTGCGCGCTGGGTGCAGTGGCTGCGCTGCCGTGGGGTCGCAGCCTGTGGTGCTGCTGGCGGCCGTCCGGAGAGATGGGGCGGTGCAGCTCGGACTTACAACGCAGTGGTGTTACCCTGGGCTCTGCGGGGTGCCGGGGCTGTGACGCGGGGCTGCCACACGGCAGCAGGCCCTCGGGTCCGGGACGAAGGCGGCCGAGGGAGCGGGCGGCCCCGGAGCGGGTCTTGCCACTAAGCGAGAAGGTGTTAGGTTGGTTTGATCACCTCGACCCCCATGCTCGGAGGAGGGAGCGGAGCCGCGCCCGGGCGGTGTCGCTGTGGGCTCTCCGCAGCTGGCCTCCGGTGCCAGATGGTGTCGTACTGGCGCAGTGGAGCTGCTTCTTTCACTGGCCCTTCGGAAGCAGACACGGTGCTTAGGGGCTGCAAACTAAAGGCAGCTTATTGCGACGTGCAGTATTTCCGCTGAGGAAGCTGCACTGAGTGGGACATGGAATAGCTTAGTCTGGTGTTTGTTGTGGAAAGGAAGGATAAAATAGGCGCGCTTTTTCTGCCAGAGAAAAGGAGAGTATGCTCATAGTTCGTTTTTCTTCAAAATTGTTTAAAATGCGCTAATTTTCTGTTTGTGGAAGACCTGCCCCCTGAGGCTGTTCTTTTAACGCAGGTATACTCGGTTCTAGGTTTTGATGTGGCTGATGGGTTATAGTCCTGAAAAAACTTGAAATGAAACCTCATGTGAGGTTCATCAGCCAGAGTGATAAGCAGTAGTTAGAGCCAATTAGAGCATTAAGATGCCAGAAGGTTTCCTCCATATATACACTGCCATGCTGAAAATCGCCTGTCTTATTCTCTCATGTCATTAACATGTGAGCAAGCTTTCATGGCTAATAAAAAGCGGAAGTAATTCATGGGTTTAAAAGCTTAAAACGTTAATAAAACCTCAGTTGGTTTCATAAAACCACCAGAGCTGCGCTTTTTATAATGAACACACTGGCGCGTGCAATACTTTCAAACTTGAACCTATGCAGCTGAGGAAATCTGTGGGTGTAAGAGAGCTCGGACACAGCTGGCTGCTGGAACTGTTGGTGCTTACCGAGCACAGTAATTTTGGTGGGATCTGTGTGTGTGGTCAGTGAGCTTGCAGAAACGGCAAGGAATAAATGTGTCTGTAACTTCTGAATTTCCAGCAGTACCAAAATATGATGAGAACCGAGGCCTGCAGCCACGAAGCAGAGCAGTGGAGCTGCCAACAGTTTGGGTTTTGTGTGATACAGCACTGAGGTCGCTGGCTAACAAGTGGTAACGCTGGTGCAGAAGTGGCCATGGAGAAGTAACATGATAATAACATAAAATATTCTGATGCGTGTTTTTCTGTAATATGGAAGATACTGTCTTGCTGCAGGGTTTAGCAGAACACTAGCTGCCTTTAAGCATGGTTGGATGCTGATTTTAAAGAGCTGTTTTGCAAATATATGAAGCTTAAAACCTAGGGCTAGAATTCATTTTTAAATTAAATATGTGTAAATGTCTAGATATATTGTTTGGGGCTCATGTTTAATATTCAAATAATGATAGGTACATTCGCTTGTCAGGTGCACATTGTTCTATTATCAATACCAATATATCTCTAGTGTTGTAAAGAGATTCTTTTCCATTTTACCTGCCATGCTTGTTTGTGCTCCTTGTAAGCTTTCTGAAGCCTGTGTTTTAGGATGTTGTCAGCCTGGCAAGTGTCGAAGGTAGAGAGTGGTGGCAATTGCAGTGATGCTGGTGTGTGTATAAAAAGGTTGAAAGCCGCTGTTAAAACAGCCCCTGCAGGCAGGTGTGTAACTTGCAGTATGCACTGGGGATGAAACCCTTGCTTGGCCCAAGCCTTATTTTAAGTAAAGTTAAAAGAAGATTACTCTCAGAAGTTGGCTGCAGTGCTGTGGCCGAGAAAGAAATTCTTCATCTCCTTTCCCTAGAGACTAAGTGGAGCATCATTTCATTGCAAGCGTGTATTTGTCCCCTGTATTAGATATGTTACAAGCTGTCTTACCACTTGAATAGGCACGTTGTAAACGTGCTTTTGAGAGACTTATTTGCAGGGTGAACAGTTGTTCTTCATTCACATGTGTGTATTAGACATGTATACGGACTGCTGATGTCTTGCGTTCTAATTAGAGTAGGATTGATTTTGGCCTGCGAGTGGTATGCCAAGTGTGAGCTGTCTGTGACATCTTTATTTACTGCTAGATAGGAAATATCTGCAAAGAAGAGGTATGGAAAGTTGAGTGGCTGAAAGTAAAATTTCTTCTGTTTCAGTCTTATGTATCTTAGTAGAGAGGGAAACTCTGGTCTTTACATTGACTTATTTTTCAACATGTGTTTCTTTTTGTAAATATGTCTGCATCTGTATAGATATAGGATGTGTTTCTCTGTTCATTAAGTATGTATATTATTATTTATATGCATATATACTTTCGCTTTACTCTTTTTAAGGCATGCAAGATCAAGAAACTATGTTTCAGAATCTGAAGTATGCAAACTGGAATCCTTACCCTTGGACTTTGGCGATTACCATCCACTAAAGCCCATTACAGTGAGTTTCTTCTTGTGCTTTTGGAAAATTGAATGTGAATTAAAACTGATTGTGTTCCTCTTTTTACTTCTGTTCCTTTAAAACTGAAATGCTTTGAAGCTGGTGGTAGTACTAGTGAAGCTGCTTTCTGCTAGTAGCTTGTTATGTTAAAGACATCAAAGTTTATTCTCTTTGTCCTTTACAGAAATTTGCTGATGCTGTTACGGGTCAAAAGCAGTCTCCTTCTGACAAATATAGCATTCCAGCTTGTGGGTTTTCTTGGTTGCATTAAAAGCTGAATAATGGATAAGTGTAAAATCAAATTGTTGCATTACAAATAACCTGCATAATTGCTTGATGTAAGATTTGGTTTTGGATTAACTTCCAGTCAGCTGTATGCTTTAAAACATTTATCATTTCTTTAATGTATGAGAGGCTTTTAAAACTATGGATGTACAAAAAAAATCAAGCTTCAAAGAGATGATTGTCATACAGTAATGAATGATAAATGGACAGCACCTGCTGCTCAGGAAGGTCAGTAGGGAGATAAGGCGGAGGTCTTAAGACTGGACGTGATGTTCCAGGCTTGAGTATTCTACAAGAAAGTACAGACGAGGCAAGCAGAGGAAAACAAATAGCAAGGAGGAGGTTGGAGGAGATGGACAAAGCCAATAAAATAGAGGGTGGGTGCTAGAAAGAAATTTAGAAAGGTTGTTCTTATAGTTCTGTGGCCCTGGAATTGGAAGGGAAAAAAGAAAAAGTAATGGAAATGCTATCAAAGAGTGCCTCCAGGTTCAGGGGTAAAGGAGATGCTTCAATTTAAATGCGGATGCTCATTCTAGAGTTGGTTTTAGTTGTCCTTGTTCTCATTGCAACAACACAATTTATGTAGCACATATTTTGATGATTTATTAAAGAAAAAAGGGGGAAGAGAAAGCATTTTTAATAGTTCTGAACTTTTCTTTTAGGTTACTGAATCCAAGACCAAGAAAATGAACCGGAAGGGAAGCACTTCTTCTACGTCTTCCTCCTCTTCCAGTTCTATGCTGGATCCCTTGAGCAGTGTACTGGATGGTACTGATCCCTTGTCATTGTTTGCAGCAGCTGCAGATCCTGTGACTACTACTGCGACCATGGTAACACTGGAGGCAGTTATCTTCACTACATAAAATAACCCCTCCCCCCAAAAAAACCCCACAAAGCCAACCCGGGTTAAAATAGTTTTATTTTGCCAATTAGGAGGTTAATGCAAATGAGAAATATACTTTATTGATAGAATAACATATTCCTTTTTCGTTACCTTTTCTGTGTCACTGATGTTGACATATTTATTGAAATATGGTTTTGTTTTGTTTTTTTTTAATATTGTAACTTTTGGAAGGATCAGTTATAACTTGAAATATGAAGTTGACCTTTGTAGGTCTTCTCTTTTTTTTCCAGATTTGTATTTAACATTTGCACTCAAATTCACCTTGTAGGATAGCTCGCGAAAGAAACGGGATAAAGATGACAGCTCAGCAGTAGGAAGTGACTTTGAACCATGGTCAAGCAAACGTGGTGAAATCCTTGCTAGATACACAACAACAGAGAAGCTCTCTATTGTAAGTGGCAGGTTCTCCAGTTTTATTTGTTTCTACTAGACCTTTAATGGATTTTGGTTGTTGTTGTTTTGCAGTTATTTAATGACTAAATACTGTCCCACTAGATTTCAGTTTTAATGTTGTAGAAAGCTGTACCACAACTCTCACTTGTAATAATTGTTCTGGAGCCAAGTCCAGACATCTGTGGATACTTAGAAGCCATAACTTTGTCTTTTGGTATAACAATACAAATTACTTCTGGTCTTATATCTGCTTCTAAACCATTAGAGTCTTCATTAGCAGTGTAATTACCGTGTGCATTCTTGGAATTCTAGTGAGTACATGTTTTCTGAAGTCTGCTTTTTCTCTTTCTTCACAGAATCTGTACATGGGATCTGAAAAAGGTAAGCAGTTTCGTTAATAGCAACAAATTTTGTTTGAGGTGGGGTATAGTGGCAGGTTTGCAGTCAAGTACAGTTGAAAAGTGTCTTCCTGTCCTCCCCCATTCCGACATGTGGTTGGATCTATGTTTTTTGTGAACAAGATTTCTGCTGGGATTTTACTTAAAATAATTATTGAAAATAAACCACGCAGCCACCTTGTCTTGTATTCCTGTAGGCTGATGAATTTGTGATTACATGTTGTGGAAAGAAATGGGTTTCATTACCTTCCACTGTAACTTAAAACTTTCATTTAAAGTTCTGAAGATCATCTTTATCAACTCTTCTGCTTGCTGGAAGGGAAAGCAAACAAGTCCCTTGGGAACTTGTTCAGTTATTCTCTTTACATGAAAGTGAAATGGTTTCAGCTGTATGCTGAGTGTTCAAAAAAGAACCAAATGTTAAATATTTTATCATGTTTTCTAGCAAAGCAAATCTGGCCTTAGTAGGCATAGCTGATTGCATAGTAAATCAGAATTTTTATATATGATTAAGCATGCAGCACTTCAGCTCCTGCAAAAATATGAAATACTTTTTTGGAATGAGAATGATCAAACACTGAAACAGGATGCCCAGGGAGAGTGTGACATCTCTGTCCTTAGATATTGTTAAACTGACTGGATGTAACCCTGTGCAATCTGAACTAACTTCGAAATCATACCTGCTTTGAGGAGGAGAGTTGGACGTAGACCTCCATAGGGCTTTTCTAGTCTAAATTATCCTGTGGTTTTACCCAGTGGGTCTTTTCTTACCAGCAAAACTTGCAAGAAAATCCATTTATATTCAGTTTTGTTTACTTGCCATTCCCTGTTCAAAGTGAATGAGCTGTAGGTATGTTTTAATGTGTGTCCTCAGAAATAGTCACCAAATAAATCAAACCACTTGTCTTCTAGCATGGAAGCTAGACTAGTTGTCTGTCAAGCTTCTTCAGGTTTGTTTCCCTTTAGAGGCCCAAGTAAAGAAACTCAAGCATACAATTCTTTACAGGAAAAGCTACAACTACTGGCTCAGCAGTTTCTGAAAAAGTGAGGACCAGGTTAGAAGAACTGGATGATCTGGAAGAGGTGAGAGTTTTCTGATCCAATTACATCACCATTTAAAAAATAAAGTAAATTTATGAAATAAAAACCTTTTATGAAACTTTTAAAAAGGCCCTGATTCTGCATGTGTTTATGCAATATTTAGTTAAGTATATACTTTCCACGGGACTTCTGTAGTAGCTTCAGTCCTTATTGTTGCAGAATTCAGGCGGAGTCATATTTCTGTATCACTAGAAATTGTGATTTGAAAATTCACCTGATGTACCAGTTTTGCTCAGTTCTGTGCACTGTCTGCAGATGCTCTAAAACTTTGTGGAGCCTGAAGTTTTAACATCTGATAATTTCATTTGCTGTTGTTGCAGAAGCTGCATCCTGTCTAACCGAGATTAATTAAAGTTACATTTACGTGTGTGATAGAAATACTGAGTACTGAAGTTATTTCTCAAACTGCAGTATTTTAGTATGCAAAGATGATATGCTCCATAACTCACTTTCCTAGAACCTGAATTTGTGGGGTACTTCTAGAATTATCTTGGGTAATGTTGCTTTCAAACTGCTGCCTCTTCACTAACTTCAGGTTGCCTGTTGCCTGAGCCAGCACAGTTCTAATACTTGCATATCACAAAGGACTGAATTATTTTAGTAGAAAAATCAAGTACCCTTTATCATAAGGAAATACGTAATAACCTTTTGTGAAACTTTAATTGCATTTGCATTTTATCTCTTAATCTGTGATTGTTTTACCAATGGTGGTTTCTAGATTCTCAGGTATTATGAAATCTGTTCTGTAGTACAGCTTAATAAACTCATCAAAACTAGTCCTGAAGCTAGTTTTTAATGTCACTCTTATTTCTGCTGAAGACTGTTCCAGAACCACCTTAAGATTTTTCTAAATGCATTTTTAGTCACTTTTTTCCTGTATCAGTTTGGTTCTAAAGCTTAAAACAATTATTTCTGCTTCCAGGTTTAACTAGCTTATTTTTGCTATGTAATCTTTTTATAATGTCTGTAAGGTCTTTGGGAAGGCAGGTCATAGGAATGCTTTGGTACTGAGCATGAAATGAAGATGGTCTCCCTCTCTTGCTGATTAGGCTTATTTTTAATTGCCAGGGGTCACAGAAAGAGCTGTTGAATTTGACTCAGCAGGATTACATGAACCGAATTGAAGAACTGAACCAGTCTTTAAAGGATGCTTGGTCCTCTGATCAGAAAGTAAAAGCTCTGAAAATAGTCATCCAGGTCAGTTTTACATTTTCATTCTGTACAGAACTGGTGATTTTGGTGGTGGTGTGGCTTGTCGCATTTCTTTCTTTGGGAGAGAAGGTTTTCTAATACTTTTCTATTGCTTTCTTCTGTTCTTCACTGAAACCAATTTCTTTGAGTTTTATGACTTCTGACAACAGTTGGATTTTCAACTTTGTTGTTATGTATTAATTTTGACTATGGTATGGGGAATGGATTCTCATAAGGAGAGTGGCCAAATGACAGATGTGGAAAATTTACCTGGTTAGGGATAATTAGTATAAATAACATCAACTCTAAAAATAGTGATATCAACTCTTCTGAGGGCATGTAATTTCTTTTCCTCTCCTTTTCTCCTTCTAGCCCCTTGCTCCCTACCCCAAGTCATAACAGAATGACTTTTTGAATGTCAGTGTTTTCCCCATCCAGAGTTACTGAGGCAACTGAATAATCTGATTTAGGATCCTAGGAAGCTACAGAAAACAACTCCAGATTTTTAAAGTGTGTATGGTTGTTTTTTTCTTTTTTAAACTTGTCCACAGTTGTCTTCTGGCTCATTTGGGGTGATGGGCTCTGAGGGGAGCAGGGGGAAATAGGACAGTTAAATGCTCTTTTTTGTTTGGCTTGGCCTTTAAAAAAAGCCAGAGGCAGAGTGCATCAGAGGACAGATGAGATAATGACATCCTTAAAAACTGTAAAACTGATATAATGCTCATAGACATCAAGTGGGGTTATATAAAGTCATGATTTTTTTTCTTTTCTCATGCTGGATGCTCTTTTGAAAACTGTTTACAGTAATTTCAGCTTAAATTGTGGTAAAGATAATAAAGGAAATGAACCATAAAGTAAGTGAGATCAAATAATTATGTGTGACCCAGGGTGACTAATGTTCTGTTGTAATACTATGAAGAACACTAATACTGTAATACTAAAAAATCTATATATAACATTTTGAAGTGTGAGTATTTTAGAGAAAGAGAAAATGAAAAGTCTTTGGATAAAAAGGGACATGGATGTACTGTATTTGCAGTGCATTAATAAATGTATATGTATACAGTGTATGACATGCAGTGACAATCTATGCATAAATATGTTCTATGTTCATTAATATATCCAATCACATGTTCTTTTGTAAATGGTTTCACAAACAATTTTGAAATAATGTAGTTTCTAAGATGGGATTCAGTGCTTCCTTTTAGGAAACTAGTATCAAAATGCCATGTGTTCATCTGTTAGTGTTGTATGTATCGTTCACTTTGCACTTGAACTTCATGCTGCAGATGGTCATCATTAATTGAAAGATTGGGTAGGAATGAAATAGGTATTTGAGTAATTAACATGAATAAAAAGCTATAAAGTATAACAATTGTAGACTTAGAAAGCAGGATAGGGTGGAAACATGACTGAGCTTTCCTTGTTGTGGTTCTGCCTAGTAAATAATGTAATGTTAAGAATATTATATCCTCTAAAAGAACTAAGAAGTTTTCTTGACATCAGGCTGTGATTATAAGCATAGTCTATGATTGTCATCACCTACTGGTTAGTGTGTAACAGGAGGGGTAAGTTTGGCCTTTGATTATTATTTTCTGAAATGTATACTAGGCTGGAAAAAGCAATTTTGATTTGAATGCCAGAATTATCTTGATTTAAGAACCAGTGATGAAATTACACAGATCTTTCATTTGGACATTGGGGATGAAGCTGTCATTCTATATGCAGGAATCTTACAGACCTTGAAGTGCAGAAAGAGTTCTGGTTATTAAGGCAGGGTGTGAATAGTTGCTGAGGGAATACAGAGCTTTAACTGGAACTTAAGGGGGGAGAAAGAGAGTTTGTGACCTTTGGAAGAAGGGGCAGGCAAATCAGGAGGACTGCAAGGATGTCATGAGGTTATGCAGGGAGAAAATTAAAAGTGGCAAAGCCCAACTAGAACTTAATCTGGCTGCTGTCTTAAAAGACAGTAAAAAATGTTTCTATAAATACATCAGCAACAAAAGGAGGGCTAAGGAGAATCTCCATTCTTTATTGGATGCAGGAAAACATACTGACAAAGGATTAGGAGAAGGCTGATGTACTTAAAGCCTTCTTTGCCCTAGTCATTCTCTGGGTATCAGAAGACGGGGATGGGAGCAGAATAAAGCACCCATCATCTGAGGGGAAATGGTCAGAAACCTGCTACAGTACTCAGACACACATGTCTATGGGGCCAGATGGGATCCACTCACGGGGACAGGGGAAGCTGGCAGAAGTGCTCACTGAGCCACTGTCAATCATTCATCAGCAGTCCTGGCTAATCAGGGAGGTCCCAGTTGACTGGAGGTTAGCAAACATGATGCCCAGCTACAAGTAGGGCTGGAAGGAGGATCCAGGGAACTAAAGGCCTGTCAGCCTGGCCTTGGTGCTGGGGAAGGTCATGGAGCAGATCATCTTGAGTGCCATCACATGGCATGTGCAGGACAACCAGGTGACCTGTATGGTTTTATGAAAGGCAGGTTCTGCTTGACATAACCTCATTTCCTCCTAGGACAAGATGACCTGCTTAGTGAATGAGTTAAAGGCTGTGGATGTCATCTGCATAGACTTGAGTAAAGCTTTTGACACTGCTTCTCACTCCATTCTTCTGGAGAAAGTGACTGCTCATGGCTTGGACAGGTGTACTGTGCTAGGCAAAAAACTGTCTGGCCAAGCCCAAAGAGTGATGTTAATGGAGTTAAATCCACTTGGTGACCGCTCACAAGTCACTGATAAGTGGTCTGGATGAGGGGATAGAGTGTGCATTCAGGAATTTTGCAGATGACACCAAGTTGGGTGGGAGTGTTAATCTGCTTGAGGGTAGGAAAGCTCTACAGAGGGATCTGGACAGCCTGGATTGTTGGGCCAAGGCCAGTTGTATGAGACTGCACCTCGAATGCTGTGTTCAGTTTTGGGCCCCTCACTATAAGACCAACCTTGAGGTGCTGGAGGGCACCAAAGCTGTTGAATGGTCTGGGGAACAAGTCTTGTGACAAGCTGCTGAGGGAACTGGGGTTGTTTAGCCTGGAGAAAAAGAGGATCAGGGGAGACCTGATTGCTCTCTGCAACTACCTGAAAGGAGGTTATAGTGAGGTGGAGGTTGGTCTCTTCTCCCAGGTAACAAGTGATAGGACAAGAAGAAATGGACTCAAGCTGCACAAGGGGGGGTTTAGACTGGGTATTAGGAAAAATTTCTTCACCAAAAGGGTTGTCAAGTATTAGAACAGGCTGCCTAGCAAGATGGTGGGATCACTATCCATGAGGTGTAGCTGTGGCCCTTAGAGACATGGTTTAGTGGTGAACTTAGCAGTGCTGGGTTAACAGTTGGACTAGATGATCTTAAAGGCCTTTTTCCAACCCAAACGATTCTATGGTTCCTCAAGTGCTTTTTTACAATATACTTTATTTGTCAAGAAGGAGTAAGCTACTTAAAGTAAGCTGAAGTAAGTTGATTATGTGTGCTCTAAGAAAAGTGGTAATTAAGTGTTCATGGTACATGTAGGTCCTAAACAGCTACTGAATTACCTTTCTTTGAAGATGACAGATTTGCCATGCAGTAGGGAATATTCTGCTTTCATTGTAAGATGTGAATTCTCTTGCCTGTCTTTCTGGTGCACTCACTTTTAAGTTCCTCCCTGATGAATAAAGCAAAAAGGCTAAGTATGCCCCTGTCGTGGTTTAAGCCACTCGTACAGTTCGTTCACTCACTCCCCCTCTTTTTTCCCCAAGACCCGAAGGGATGGGGAAGAGAATCAAAAGAATGCAGCTCCCACAGGTTGAGATAAGAACAGTTTAGTAACTAAGGTATAACACAAATCACTACTGCTACCGCCAATAATAATAATGACAAGGCAAATACAAGGAAAGAGAATACAATCGCTCACCAGCTGTACCCAGCCCGACCAAGCAGTGCACCCCCACCCTTCTGGGTCTCTGCTCTCCGTTTTTACATCCTGGGCATGACGTGCTGTGGCATGGAATACCTCTTTGGTCAGTTTGGGTCAGGTGTCCTGTCTCTGCTTCCTCCCAGCTTCCCCTCCTCCCTGGCAGAGCATGAGGCTAAGGAAGTCCTTGGTCAGACCAAAACATTACCAAGCAGTAACTGAAAACACTGGTGTTATCAGCACTGTTCCCAGGCTGAAAGTCAAAAACACAGCACTGCACCAGCTACCAAGACGGAGAAAAATGACTGCTGCTGTTGAACCCATGACAGCCCTTCGTTTAAGCATGTTCAAATGTCATTATGTTCTTGTTAAAACCAAGCAATCTTGTGGGGTATCAGTTTGCTTCCTGGATTTTGGAATGCAATGAAAACTTGGATCTTTATTCCACTGAGATCAAAGAACTGTTTTCTGACAAAGGAGAAGGAACAGAGATCCCAGAGGATACTGCACTTATCAGCCTTAAACAGAGATCAGAGAAGACTTGTGGTCAAAGGCTGCATTTAGCTCAAGTAGGGCGGAGGTGGGTTTCTCTCCTCAGTCAGTCATTTGCCTGTTTTGTTCAGGTGGAAGTTGATTTTTTTGTGAATAAACTTCTGCCAAAGTTTTGATTCCAGTTCAGTCTGCAGTTTGTGCATCATCTTGGAAGACAAAGTACCATTTCATTAAATATCTTTAAAATGTCTTCATTCCTCAGTGTGTATTTTGAATTTACATCATAGATGGACACGTTCCTACCTGGACTTAACATTCAGCAACACTAGAACTAAATGGGCTGACACGTTTTCAAATGTGACTTTGTACCAGCCACCATTATAATCCAAACGTCACAATGATGTTGGATGTCTGTGGGTGGTGATTGATCACGTATTCCTTCCTGGAGCTGACTGTGGATCAGCTGGCCTGTTTCCAGGATGTTTGAACACAAACACGTGTTGAAAAGCTCATTAGCTAAACTTTTAAAATTGTTTCTTAATTCAGCCCACACAAAATTTTATGTTTGATATGGATGCTTAGAGAGATGCTGAGTAACTGGAAAAAAAAACCATCTTAAAAAGTTATTTTAGAAAAGAAATGCCTTTTAATGCTTCTTCTGGGAGAGGATTTGTCTTGTCTGAACAAATGCACAGATCTGCATGGTCAGCTGAAATTTTGCATTGTAGATTACTTTACATAAAGGAAAACCAGATCTGTGTCTAGCTCTGCTGGAAATGAAGAATAACCTGAAAAATACCAAGAGTGCCATGATGTTAGGGGTTCTTCTGCTTTTTGCTGCTGGATAGTTTGTGTTGGTTCTTTCCATCTGTAGGTGTTCATCTGTTTTAGCCTGTCTGGAGTAAAAACGCAAACTTGCGTTGTCCTCTAAAAATGTTTCTGTTCTGGTTTTTTTTTTTCCCCTCCTTTTAGTGTTCGAAGCTTCTTTCAGACACGACAGTAATCCAGTTCTATCCAAGTAAATTTGTTTTAATTACAGATATCCTCGATACTTTTGGTAAGTATCTGTTGTGCCAGACTGTTAAAAAAGTGAAATTATTTCTCGTAATGTTACAAAACACCAGAGTTATCTGAAAATTGCTGAAATTACTCTGGTTTAACGTGGAATGTTTCCAACATAAACATTTGGGTATTTGTGGTATAAGCATGGTATGTAATTGTTCAAAAACTATGAGTGAAGTCTTTAGAATAAAAGTACTTCATTTTATAGTTCTGTGCTTTATGTAATAGTGAATATCTGGAAGAAAAATGATCTCTGCATTTTGAAATTTAAAACACTGTCACTGTTATGAAAATATTTTGGTTTTGGAGCCTCTTGACTTAGTATTTCATTCTGTTTATATTTGAGGAATAGAAGTTGGGAAGTTTTCTTTAGCTAAACAGGGACTATGAAGTGATCAGAATGTAGTTACTGATTTTTTGATCTATTTTAATGATTTTTAAATGATCCTTTAAGTGGTATTGTCATCCATTTCATGTGATTGTCTTGGTTTTCTGCCATGTTATGGAAAAGATTTACAATGGCATTCCAAGTAGAAGGGTATTTTGATTTTTAGCAGGATATACTATGACAGATCCCATTGTTTTTTCAGGCTTTGCTTCCTCTTTATACTCTTTCCTACTTACCAAAAATTGCTGAGATAACATAATACCCAAGCTCAGCAAAGGCAGGACACCAGCTATCCTTTCCTGGCTGGGGAGAAATCTAACCTGTACTAGCTCTGCTCTGAAGAGAGCCAGATCATTTCATTTTATTTTTTATAGCGTTCAAAGTGCTAAATTCAGCCTTAACCCTGCAGCCTCCCTAGAGGGCAGCACAATGTTAGTGTTCTGCGGAGCTTTGTTCCAGCTAATTTCAGTGTATGTTGGAGAGAAAACCTTCGTGTGAACATTTTGTGGTTTACAGTTTGTTTGTTTGTTAGGAATGATTTTTTGTTTCTTTTTAAAACCAGGGAAACTGGTGTATGAAAGGATCCTGTCAATGTGTGTGGACAGCCGTGTCTCTTTGCCAGGTAACTTGGTGTTTGCTTCTGCTGTGCTCCTGGAAAAAATCATGTCTGAACTAACCTGAGGAAGGTTAAGCAGGACCCATTTACTGTATCTTCTGTGGGAAAAGTTCTGATTTGAATCTTGTAATTTTTAGTTTTTAGCAGAGTAAGATCCATTACTTATAGCTTCTACCATTCCCCATTCATAAGCTTGTTCATGCAAGTTTACGTTGTAACTGTGAAGAGTATACCTAAGGTATAATAAAATATGCTTGTCACTCTGATGTTACTAAGCATAAAGTGGGTCTTCCTGAGACTCAGAATTACAAAGAGTGATATATAAGTAGAGGGAGAATTAAACATGAATCGCCAAATTAGATGAAGGAAGACCTTTTTCTTTTTTTGTTAGCATATGCTCTTTTCTGAAGTACTGCGTTTTAGTAGCTTAAAGTTAGTGGTACAAATCTAACAAAGCTGAGAATCTCAGAGTTTGTCAAACATGTTTTTGTTGCTATGTTGGAAACTTGATAATTTTACTTTAATTAGGGCAGGTTTTTGGAAGAAGCTGCAGAGGCTGTCATTGAGCTGGTGATGAGTTTATTAGGATAGAATAACCTTTCTAATTTGGGCCCTTTTTATTTTTTCACTTGAAGTTTCAACACAATGTAAAAGTCTATTTTGACATTTACAGTACAAATGTGTATGGAAGAACCTCTTTAGGAAGGTCCTATATCCAAAGATATGTTCCATGGAAGCACAAGCATTTTCTTGCAATTTGGAGTGTATTAAGTGCATGTCCTTGAAACATTCTTACTCTGTTGTTGGCAATTCAACAGTACCATTAGGTTGTAGTTAAATCTGTAGGGTTTGAGCCAAAAGCTTGAAATCAACAAATACATAAATTTGAAATAAGCATACAGAAAATATTTATGATAAATTTGGTTGTTGCAGATATGACAAACTGTTCTGATAGATGTTAATGAAGGCAGACAGTTCCTGTAGTACATCGTGATTACTGGGCACAGCTACCTCCATTCTGGAGAGCTGAACTTCAGAGCTGGCAGAGACATTGCTGGTGGGAACTTCCCAAGCAGCTATAAAAGTGGGAGGGAGAAGGAAAATCTGTGCTGGCTGTGCATGCACTGGAAACCCCCAGGGATTTCAGGCCCAACCTCCATGCTCATCCCTCTGGAACCATGCGAAACAAAGTTGGACAAGAACTTTTGTGCCTCTAGACGAGAAAGATCATCTTCCTGTACTCAGTCATTATCTCGTGTGTGGCTTTGCTAGTCTTGGAAGTTAGAAACTGTAGTGTGGAGCTGGAGCTTCTCCCTTTCTGGGGGCAGGGTTGGGAGAGCACTGATATTTTAGAACTGTTTCCCAAAGAGTCTATGAACAGACATTCACAGCAGAAGCTGCTTGTGTAGCTTTGTCACTGAGAGAAAATGGACCCATCCTCCCAAACTATTTTGCCTCAGACCTGGGTTGATCCCATGAAGCCTATTTTTGCCTTCTGCTCCAGGCAATGTAGAGAAAGAGGAGGCAGTTGCTGTGCAACTGCGTGCCCCCTGACCAGAGCACTGCCCCCCAACCCATCTGTTCCACCCAGGGTGGCAGTTTTTTCCTGCTGGCAGCTGACACAAATACTTCCAGAGCTCCTGAGGAGAGAACTGTGCTGCAGTGTTACACATTAGGGTACAAAAATAAGTGTTCTGTCAGTGTTTAATATTTCCTAATTCTTGCAATATAGTTTTAAATAACGTTCTTTAAAAATATTAGCCTTTTAAAGTATTTGAGTGCTAAAATCTCTTTTATATGTATGCATGTGATACAGATTTATATAGCTGCATTTGTCACAGATTCCCTGTATGTTTTCTTGCAGTTTCTCCTTTTGGGGGAGGCAGAGGTTAGATTCCTAAGTAGCAAATCTGAGATTAGCTTCAAGTGCTCAACTTCAGCTTCTGACATGTTAATGCAAGCTAGAAGCTCTACTTGCTTATTCTTACTCTCTGTATTCTCAGCCCTTACTGCTGTGCGGGAGAGCTGAGAAGCAAACATGTTGCCTAGTTTATTATGGTGCGCCTGATTTCTTGGTGAAAGGAAAGAGAATAAAGCTTTAAACCAACCTCGGCTGTAAAGTAACTTGTTTCCAGAAAGACTGTAGCTATTTCTGGGCCCTTGTTTTTTTTCCCCCCAGATAATTTTTCTCCAGAGAGTGTGAATGACACGGCCAAAGAAACTTGCTTAAACTGGTTTTTCAAGATTGCTTCCATCAGAGAGCTCATTCCCAGATTGTATCCTTGTCAAATTAGACTCTTGGAGTCTGTTTGCAGGCTTTTCAAGGACTTTCCCTAAATGAACATGTCTGTTTCAATGAAATCCACAGCATCTGATGTTTATACTGACTTCGTTTTGTTTTTTTTGCAGGCTGTATGTTTTGAATTTAAATTTGAGTTGTGTTTCATAGTCAACTAAATGCTGAATAATTGGCAGTGTGGCAGTCATAGAAGAGATGATGTGTGAAAACTTTTGAAACAATAAAAATCTAGATAAATCATAAAAATAAACAAAGTGTAGTGAAATAAATTACAGAAAGCCTTGAAATAGTTGATTCAATATGTATTTGGTATGTAAGTTTGTGTTTGTGTTTTTAAATGGCATGCATCTTGGTTTTGTTCCTTAACTTGGCTTCATTTTAGTTACGTGGAAGCAGCAATACTGAAGTGCAATAAGTTCCTGTCAAAAATGTAAGAGTAAATGTTAAGTATGGGAAGGAAGAGAATGAGCAGGCTTATAAACTAATCTCAGGAGTTAGGCATGCAAATTCTGGGTTTAATGGTGAATTAGGGTCTCAATAGGTCTGAGAAGAAGCAGTCCTGAGGGGCTTTGGAATGCTAAGTGAGAATGCTATGGAAGAATTCAAGGTGAACTGTGATACAATTTGAAATGCAATAGTGCTTTACAGTTTTGGAATATAAGTATAATTGTGACATCAGGAGTTTGCAAATTAAAAACCAGTGGCTTCAGATGGTGGGGCAGGGAAGCAAGGTTGCTGAGATGAGGAGTGTGGAAAAAAGACGGAATAAAAAACTGAAAGGAAAATACTGATATGTCTATTACTAAAGGCAGAGTTGGAGAAACAATTTAGGAGCAGTGAACTGCTATCTGTTGAAAATCTTGGTATAAGCTTCCTATGTTGCCAAACAGTGTCAGTTGCTGAGCTGAGAATGTTTCTTCACCTGTAATCCTCTTTTTTCAGTTTCATTTTGAAATGAGTGTTGTAAGCCAAATTGCTACTATAGTGACAACTCTATTATCCCTAAAAAGCTCTTCTTTTACTGAAATTGATGGGCCTCATCTGCAGGCACTGGTACAGCTCTGTCAAAAAGGACCTGTGGGAAAATGAGACATACAAGGAGTTCTGCCAGTTCTGCTTTAAGTGGCTGCTTTCTTCTCATTGAATTACATCCCTTCTATAGCTCTGCTGTTCCTCTGAAATAGAGGAAGTTTTTCAGTTGTGCTTGTCTTTAGAAGCCAAGCATCCAACCTGGCTATCTGCACTACTCCTTGTGGCAAATACTGCTACTTGGATATAGGATGTGTGTGTTACTATACACAAAGTTTTGCTTCTGAAATAAATTTTCGTGCTAATATGCTGCTGCTTTGGTGGATGTTTCTGTAACTCAGACTCAGTTGTCAGTCTACAGGGCAGCTACTGACGTTATCTCTCGGTAATGACATTCTGTTGTCGATTGTTAAATCTCATTTTTATTTCTGAAAAATCTTCACAGGGGGATTTCGGAATGTCTCCCACGTTTAACGTCTATGATTAGAGGAATTGGAGATCCACTGGTTGCAGTCTATGCAAGAGCATACCTTTGCAGGGTAGGCTATCATTTAACACTTCAAATTTGTCACAAAGATTTACTGCAGCTAGCTCTGCTGCTAAAGGGAAATTTCTTTTAACTGCTGTTTTTATCTGAAGCAATCAGCAGCCTGTCTCCTCCTTCTAACAAACAAAAAAATAAAGTTTCTCTTGTTTTAATAATGGGGAATCTTTCTTTTAAGTGTTTATAACAAGTAAAAATAATTTTATGTGCTGCTTATGCTAGTTTTTCATCTTCAGATGGGGCAAAATATAAGGGACCTAAGTGGAAAGAGAGTTTGGACTTTAAGGCTACATGCTGTTGTCTGATTGCTGTGTGCTGTTGTTCACAGTAAAGATACATGCTTTCTCTGTGTTCATCTTCCTTCTGTTGCTCAAGTGTATGTGGCAGGTAGAGGGCTGGCAAGCTCCTTGGCAGAGGAGCCACTTGGTGAAATGTTCAGGCAGTGTCTGCACAGTGTGGCTCTCTTCTTATCCTCAGCTACTCCTGCAGTTACCTTAACAGCTCAGCCAAGATAAAATTACTCAAGAAGAGACCCTAAAATGATTAAAGAAGTCATCAATACTGGAAAAATAATTGTGAAACACATTTTTGAAGTAGTGGCAAAGAACTCAAGTATAATTGGAAAATGATAGGGCTACACTATTCAGGGGTGTCCCTGTGAATTTCTTCTGCAAGTAACGGCTAACATCTGGTTTACTCTGATAGATGAGCTGCTTAATCTATCTGAATCTTGAAATACAATAACGCATTTTTGTTGTAGCCTAATCATTCCTGCTACATAGTGCAAGGCTTCTGAAGGTTTCATAGGAAACATTTTGTATGCACAGTCCACCTTCTACTGCTCCTGATACACCTAAAAGAGATGCATAATGATAGAGCAGTTAGGCCTAATAATCTAGTAATAGCAATTAGCTACTAAAATCCCGACTTTTCTTTAAAATGAGAAATCTTAGTGGACTGGGAGGCATTTAATCTTCTGTATTCCAGCTGCTGACAATATAATACTGTCACAATGAGGATAAGGAAAACAGATATTTTTTTAACTATAAATTCTGGAATAGGAAACTTGTAGTATTCAATATAAATGATGTCTAAAACCACAGTGTAATAAATTGTGCAAATTAACTCTTGTATGAAACCAAAGAGCCAGATATTTACACAGCAGTGTCGCCACATGGTTTGATATGAAACGATATATAAAGAATTGTGGTAGGTGTCTGGCTTTGGCCTCTGCAAGGTACCTCAGCTTTGTGCTGAAGTCAGCTAGAACTGCATATGCTCAGGGATCCCAGAAACTCAGACCCCGGGGTTGGTTTGAAGAGGGAAACCTTAAGCTGTTGAGACGGATTTGTTTGTTTATTAAGCCTGATCTGTTACTAATCTGTCAGTAGCTTCTCATTCATTATTGCATCTTCAGTAATTTAATATATTTTAATTTTTTGGTATTTTTCATCTGTGTTACTGAAAACAGTCATGTAAGGATTAGTTTCCTTTGCAATTCCAGCTTTACTACATAGGCCTTGTGTTTGTGCATCAGCTTATATTATTTATCAATATTATATCTGTCAATGTATTTTCCTCTGGGATCTTTGCTTCATTCTGTCCATGGAATGAATGCACATGATTTTAAGCAGCTTCTTTTTACTTCTTTGCTTTTAACTTATTTACGCAACTTTGACTTTTTAAATGCTCTTCATCATAAGGCTTTCTGCATACAATGAATATAGGCTGTTGCAGTGCAGGCTCTGGGGTAGACATTGATTTCCTCACTGTTTACAGGCGCTTGGAGCTGATGTTAGGAGAACCATGTTTAAACACAGCTGTAACTACTTCAGGGCGGTTGTTAGTGGATGTGACTAATATAGTAAGCAAGGAAATAATCAGTCAAAACCATGATTCAGTATTGATTTGATGTGTGTGACTAGGTATACTCCTCTGGAAAATGTGTTTTGTCTTACAACTTAAGGAGAATCATAGCTGATAGGTGCAGATAAAATCTTTCTTTTCATACAGGTTGGAATGGAAGTGGCACCACAACTCAAAGAAAGCCTTAATGAAAATTTCTTTGACTTTCTTCTAACATTTAAACAAGTAAGCAAATAAGGTGTTGTTTTTTTAATTTGCAAAATCATATAAATATGATCCTGAGCCAAGCTACCACGTGTTTTTTAAAAATCTTTTAAGTTCTTAAATCTAGATTTGGGGATAATCCTGTACCCAGATACAGTATGGGAAACTTTACATACATTCAGATAAATTGAAACTGCTCTACTCAGCATATTTCCGTACTTTAATAGTAATTCTTATGAGCTCAGTATTTTTCCCCAGCAAGCAAGGAATACTTCAGAAAATCATAGAATCATAGAATAGTTAGGGTTGGAAAGGACCTCAAGATCATCTAGTTCCAACCCCCCTGCCAGGGGCAGGGACACCTCCCACTAAACCATGCCACCCAAGGCTATGTCCAGCCTGGCCTTGAACACGGCCAGTGATGGAGCATTCACAACTTCCCTGGGCAACCCATTCCAGTGCCTCACCACCCTTACAGTAAAGAATTTCTTCCTCATATCCAATCTAAACTTCCCCTGTTTAAGCTTGAACCCGTTACCCCTTGTCCTATCACTACAGTCCCTAATGAACAATCCCTCCCCAGCATCCCTATAGGCCCCCTTCAGATACTGGAAGGCTGCTAGGAGGTCTCCACGCAGCCTTCTCTTCTCCAGGCTGAACAGCCCCAACTTTCTCTGCCTGTCTTCATACAGGAGGTGCTCCAGTCCCCTGATCATCCTAATGGCCCTCCTCTGGACTTGTTCCAACAGTTCCATGTCCTTTTTATGGTGAGGACACCAGAACTGCACACAAGACTCCAAGTGAGGTCTCACAAGAGCAGAGGAGAGGGGCAGGATCACCTCCCTCGACCTGCTGGTCACGCTCCTTTGGATGCAGCTCAGGATACAGTTGGCTTTCTGGGCTGCGAGCGCACACTGCCGGCTCATGTTCATTTTCTCATCAACCAACACCCCCAAGTCCTTCTCCGCAGGGCTGCTCTGTATCTCTTCTCTTCCCAACCTGTAGCTGTGCCTGGGATTGCTCCGACCCAGGTGGAGGACCTTGCACTTGTCAGGGTTAAACTTCATCAGGTTGGCATCAGCCCACCTAACAAGCGTGTCAGGGTCCCTCTGGATGGCATTCCTTCCCTCCAACGTATCAACTGTACCACACAGCTTGGTGTCATCGGCAAACTTGCTGAGGGCACACTCAATCCCACTCTCCATGTCGATGACAAAGATGTTGAACAAGACTGGTCCCAACACCGATCCCTGAGGGACACCACTCGTTACTGGTCTCCAGCTGTGATCTTGTCTGTTGTAATTTCTGTTCATACTCAAACTTTGTCCAGTTTATCTCCTATTTAAATACCTTTTCACAGCAACATGTTTTTGTCTTTGTTTCAACAGATTCATGGGGACACAGTTCAGAATCAGCTGGTAGTACAATGTGTGGAGATTCCTTTGTATTTGACTTTATATTCTCCTGCTATAGACTGGATTTTACAGTGCATTGCATATCGTGCTCCTGAGGTAAGGAAGCACCGTAATGCTTGATGCTGAAGAAAGTGTTTGGGTTAAGAGTTCATTTTGTGTATAAAAAGCCCCCCTCAGTCAGTATTTACATGGGCGTCAGAACTGTCTCTCTTTTCTATACAGGACGAATGTTCATGTCCACAAAGCTCAAGTTAGACCATTTCAAATTCATAGGCAGTATTCCTGTTTGTTTCTTGCTGTCCTTTAGCTAGTTTAATCTTTATTTCCTGAATTCATTAGTTTCTTCTGTCATACAGATATAAAAATGATTGGAGTAAACTGTAGCTTTGTAATTGCTTAACATAGTCAACAGGCAGTCTGTTTTGCATTTTGTGGCAGAGAGTTGGTATCTTCACCTCTCTCGCCAGAGGTAGTTGACCTGGCTGGCAAATAGTAATTACTTTGAGAAATGGCATGGCTGAAGGATTGCAAATTTCACTTCCATAAAATGGTGGGCTTGATTAAAATGCCACTGTACTGATTCCAGGAGGTGTGTTTTATGTTGTACTACACCATTGTTTTCTTGTATTATAAATGCAGGATAATTTATAATACATTATATCCTGTATTATAAATGCAGGATAAGACAGGATTATTGGAATGTATTGGGTAGGTAATTAAAACAGCTTTTAGTAGATTTTACTACAGCAATTAAAGCTGAATTTATGTGCAGTCTCTACTACCTAATTTTAATAAGTAATTCTTTCAGGTTCTGCTTACTGAGATGATGGAGAGATGCAAAAATTTGGGGAACAAGTAAGTATTGTACAATGTTAGAAGCCATGAGTCTGTAATGAGTACCTGTGAGTCCCTGTAATAAAATTCTCCCTCCCTTTTGAAAACACTTTTGGGATGCACAGTATAGCTCTTGTTCTCCCGGTATCTTATTAAATCATGATTATGAACATCTGTTTTCCAGAGATGAATTCTAAAATATGGTCGATTACTTGTAGAGCAAAAGTTAAATAATTTAACTTGGTTGCTGCATTCTGGTTCCTCAGCCAGAGTTTAGAACACATAATATGTTCCCCATCAGCCATGTTTGGTTCCTCATTGTGCTTCATTTTTCTGTTTTCCTGCCCTTTCTTCCCCTAGCCTGCACTGGCTGCAGTCAGCCCATACATGAATTTTGCAAGGAAGTTGTAAAGCAGCTTACACCTTTGGACGATGGTAATATTTAGATGGCTGCTTTTTTCAACATTAAAATTGGTATCCCAAATGTCTCCCAAGAAGTCTGTGTGCAGAATACTCGCCTTCAGTGACTAGTTCAGGAAGATGGTCTGAAAGTTTTGGATGTACTTTGAGCTGTGTGTATGGAATTTGGCCTGCTGGCGAGCTAATCTCAGTTTATTTTGTTGGGTAGGTAGGCTGAGTTCTGTGAAAGTTTTTGGCTATCTGATTTTTTCCTGATGTGCTTTGCACAGTCCAGTCCTGCAGAAGCTGAGGAACTGAAATACGTTAATCATTTAGATGAGGAATGCTAGCATTAGCATTCTGTGACTGAGCTAAGGGGTGTAGGGAAAGCGTGTTTGTAAAAACGCAATGTGAAGATGCTGTTATATCGGCATGTATAATATGGGTAATAATCCATGTACCCTGCTGTATTAAATATTTTGTATAGGTATTGATTTGCTTTGTGGAGCTCACTTATAAATCACCTTTTAGCATTGCTTGTAAAGATGGGCGAGGGGCCTTTTCTTTGTGCGTTTTTGGCCTTTGAAGGCAGGACAAAATGTTGAGTATGATGAGTTGAGGTTTTTTGAAGAAATGTTTTTGGGACATATCTTTATTATTATTACTGGGAGGTTGACTAATCCAGTGTAGATGATCTATAAAGCGTGACAGTTTTCTTTTAAAGTGGAGTTCTGTGGTTTTATATCTTCTCATGACTGTCAAAATATTACAAAGCAAGAGGCATCAGTATATAAATCTTTAAATAATCTCAGTATGTTCCGTGAACTACATTGCCACCATCTAAGTGAAAAGTGAGAGCCTGCTTCTCTGTATGGTGAAGCATATACCTACTGAACTGGAAGTTCTTGTCTAATGATAAAATGCAAATCCCAGTCAAATTTTAATGGGACCACTAAAGCTCAGTCAGAAAGCACGGAGGATGCTGGGCTCTTCTAAGCGCTCCATAGATTTCCCTCAAGGTAAACTGCCCCGTATTCAAACTGTTTCAGCCTAGTGAAGGACACAGTGTTTCATGAGGTAGCTTCTGTGCTAGCTCATGGCTGAGTTTGCCCAAAGGAACTGCCTTTTGAATGGTACTAGATTTTGTTTCTTATGTTTGCATAATGCAATCAATGAACTGGGTTTTACAGTAACATGATGAGTTTTCTGTTCCATCGGTAACTTTGGCTTGATAGTAATACAGATATGGGTCTGAATAATTAATCATAAATGTCTGAATATGTCACTGCCAGTTATCATATGATAACGACTGTTTGGATTTATTTAGATCCTAACAATTTAGCCGCTAGAAATTTCACTTTTTTTAATGTGTATATATATATTTTAATTTGGTGAGAAAAGCTTCAGTAGAGATCTGCCCTCCCAAAATATACTTCTGAACTGTAGTTAAAAAGAGAGAGTAAGTTTCCAAATTTGTTGGCTACTCCTGGTTTACTTGATCTTTCTAGTAAATTTCTGGTAGAGCAATGGCTTCAGATAAACCTGTGTGGAACAAGTACTCTACAAGCTGGGCTATCTTTTCCTTATTTGATAGCTTAATGTTTTCTTGATTTGCTGAGGATTTTTTCTTCCTTATCACCTTCTTTAAAATTTAGATTTGATTCTGCGCAGGTTTTTGTTTAAGAAGTTTGGATTAATGTAAGTGAAGGGATAACCAAAGTTTAATTGATGTTGAGCTTAATTGATTTGTGTTATGTTCATTGTAGTGCTTTGCTGTTGAATTCAATAATGTCAGCGTTCAGAGCAGAGTTTATTGCTGCAAGATCTATGGACTTCATTGCCATGATTAAAGAGTGTGATGAATCTGGATTCCCAAAGGTAAGTTTTTGTGTGCAATTTGTAACAGTTCTTGTTCGTTGTCTGGCAGAGTTCTTTATACAGTTAGTTGCCTGCCTAACTTGCACAGCATTTAAATTAAAGGTGGTTTAATCAAAAACTCTTCTTGCACAGTGTATGTGCCAGAGCAGTGTTGGACAGACATGCATCTTCTGCTGGTAATTTAAAATTTGTCATTAACTTTCAGCATCTCCTCTTTCGCTCCTTGGGATTAAACTTGGCACTAGCTGATCCTCCTGAAAATGATCGCCTTCAAATATTAAATGAAGCCTGGAAGGTTATAACAAAGCTGAAGAACCCACAGGTGAGTTACTGTCTTTTCTGTTTCACTACTCATTCTGTGTTTAAGGCAGAATTGTTCTGTAAGCATGTGCTTAGCATGCCATGGTTTACCTTTTCTAGATACAGACAGTTATCAAAAAATATGATGCCTGGTAATATCTGTATATGATCCCTAGTTTTCTGAGCTCTGTTAGAACAACTTAATTCTATATAATGTAAGTCTACATAAGCAACTTTTGGGGTCTGTTATTAGTGCTAGATCTTTAGGTCTGTATGAATTGTACCTCAGAAGTTTATTCTTTTAAGTGTAATTTTTGCAAGGGTACTTCTCATAACCTCGTGTAAATATTGGTAATTGTAAGCCATGTGTATTTCTAGGATTATATCAACTGTGCTGAAGTGTGGGTGGAGTACACATGCAGGCATTTTACGGTATGTGCAGCTTATTTTGTTTCATTTGAAGGTTTTCTGATACATACTAAGTAGCTGTATTAGCAGTTTGGTGTTAAAAATGGAAAAGCTCCGAGTATCCAATATAAGTGTATAGCACTTCAGTAGTGAAGGAAAAAATGTATTTCCTTTCATTAAAGATGAATAGGGACAAAAGATGCAGCTTCAAAGGAGTCTTCACCACTGCCCAGCACTGCCTGTGTCTTACCCTTTTATTTTAATGGCAGGTGAACCAGTTTAAGTAATGATTTACTACAGCTATGGCTGAAGTTCCTGGCTTAACTAGAGCTCTGTAGAAGGCTGATGCTTAGGCAAATGGAACTCCAACTAGTTTTCAGTGACTTGATTCATGTGCCAATTTCATTACTGTATTTTGTAACCTCATTTTTCACTACACAGAAACGAGAGGTCAATACAGTTTTGGCTGATGTTATCAAACACATGACTCCTGATCGAGCATTTGAAGATGCTTACCCCCAGGTAAAGAATTTGTTTTGCCCATTCTGTAAAAATCTGATGTGCATTTTCTTAGATGAATTTAAATCTTAAATGTTGCTGATGCCTATTACCACAAAATAAATATTTTTAAACCCTGGCTATAATTTGGGAAGCCTTTTGGAACAGTATGATGTTGTGATTTGTTCCTTCATTTTTCTCTGCGCATCAGTCTTCCAGAAAAATGCTAAACCAGAATGACATATGTATTTAGAAGTAGTAATAGTTAACTCCTACACCAGTAGTGGTGTTCTGCTGAAGAAAATGAGCAATCATGGCAGGCTGTTTAAACAGAAGTAAACCATAAAATAATCAATCTCTGCTTCGCATTGTTAAGGCTTCAGGGAGTTACCATGTCCAGTTCTGCATGCCAGGTGAGATATGTATTAGTTGAAGAGGTTCTAGAAGAAGGTTTTTGTGGTTACTTGGAGGGTAGATGAAGTGCCTACAAAAGAAGATTTAACAAATTGGTTTGGTTTTTTGTTTGTCTTTTTGGGGGGTTTTGGGCTTTTTTTTTAGTTGAGAGAGCTGGGATATGCAGACTATAAATCGGAAAAATCTGCCTAACTATAAAGGACAAATAAAGCCTGGGCAGGCTGATTGCCTGCTCTTTCTATGAGTTCAGAAGAGCATGTCGGAAAAACATCTGCTAGGAACAGCATAGCTGTAGTTGATCCTGCTTTGGGAAAAGAAGTGACATTGATGAATGCCTGAAGTGTCTTCCAACCTAGTTTTCTATGAATAACTAGAGAAGAAGAATCCCTGGTGTAGACAGTCTTAATTCAACTTGTGTTACAATAATTTTCCTCTTTTTTTCCCTTTTTTTTTTCTCTCTTTAGCTGCAGTCAATTATTCAGAAAGTTATTACCTATATCTATGACTTCTCTTTGCTTTTTTCAGTGGTAAGTGATACTTTGTTTAATAAAGTTTTAAGAACCATTTAACACTGTCTCTGTAGGAAAATTTACTTGACTTGGTAACTGCTGCTTATATATTCATTATTCTAATTCAAATTTTCTCCATTTTATTTTTCCTTAGGCTGTTAGATTCTGTATGTTTGTTACTATGGCATAAGTGGCAATCAGTGGAAGATAAAATACCATTTATTTGTGTGTTTGTGTAATTGCTGATAGCTGGCTTTATGTTATGGTCTACACTTAACACGCTCTGTATAGGGCTTAAATTTGGCACTGAAACCAAGTGAAACTTAGAGAGGGCTGGGATTGTGTATGAGGTAAAGAAAGAGGAACAAAGAGTGTCAAAGTGTTGAAACCAGTTGAAGAGCAATATTCAAGAGTGACCCTGTGGATCTGGAATCAAGTCTTGTTCACAAATTGCTCAGATAATTCTGAAAAAGTTACCCTTGCTGTGTTCTTGATATGATGCAGAAACAAAGTATCTCAGTATCTTAGCGACCTAAAGCCTTATCTTGGAAGGAAATGTGACTGTCTTGGACCTCCATAAGTTGCCCTGGGTACATGGAAAATGGTTGCTGGCGCATGGCCTGTTTTCATTGTTTTTGATATCTTGCCTTTAGTTCCCATAGATGTCTGAATTTGTCATGATGTTAAGCTGTTTCAGTAAAATAATTTTAACTGAAACGGCTGTGAATATAAACCCCAAAATATTTACTGTTTCAGTGTATTTTTTGTAAAATACCTAATTGTGCTTGTTTACGTATTTGTACTTTCAGGAGAAATTCTTGCCGTTTCTGGATATGTTCCAGAAGGAAAGTGTGAGAGTGGAGGTTTGCAAGTGCATTATGGAATCTTTCATTAAGTAAGTGGAGAACATTGAGATTAAATGCACTCTGGAGGGTCTGGGGAATGTGTTGACAGATTGCTAGGGAAGGTGAGTCAGTATATAGGCCACGGAGCTTGTGAAGATGTTCCAGGTTTGGGGGAAAAAAATGAAAATGTGTCAATTTCGTTAATCTGTTGATTGACTGTTTAGCTGTTCACAAAGCTGAAATAGAGGTAATAATGTTGATGCTGACTTGCTGTGGATTAACACAATAGTTGTTCTCTGAGCTTTTTAAAATTTACATTGCCTAAGTCAATTTATGAAGTTTATTTCATGTTCCAGCTGATGTGCCAGCACAGAACTGTTACTTTGCTGTAATGGAGGAAGAGAGACAGTCTCTTGTTACAAGATCCATTATGCAGAAAAATGGGTATTTCCACAGTTGAAAATGAACTTACAAGATGAGACTTCATCTTCAAATGTTGTACAAGTCAAACAGTCCTTTTCTTTTCAAATAATTAGCAGGTTCCTTGAAACATTTTTACTTTTTCAGCTTCCCTTCAGGTATTTATATATGCTGCTAATTCCCCCAGAGCCTGCGCTTCTCTAGGCTAAACAGCCTTTGGTCAGGAGAGATGCTGCAGCCCCTTAATCATCTTAGTGGTGCTCTGCTGCATGTGTACATCTGTGCCTAAACGTGACATACATCCTGCCTGCCTGTCCATCGGTAGCTGAGAAACTTTATTACTTCTGGATAGATCTAGAATTGCTTTGTTTTGGTGTTCCTAGATTGCCTCAATGTCTAGCTTTTTGTGTCCCTTCAGGAGACAGATTCTGTAGCTTGGCAGTAAAGCTCCATGTATTAAGATAATATTTCCTGACTGGCGTTTGTTGGAATTGTACATGTAACCACATGATCTTCGGAGTTCTGTTGGTTGGAAAATGAATATGAAACTTATGTAGTGTTGTACAATGGTGATGATTTGAATTATGTATTAAAGTGGTATTATTCTGGTAACTGTTTTTCATTTAGACAGAGCAGGATTATTCATCGCTTTTCCTAAAACATTTTTACAGGCATCAGCAGGAATCTACAAAGGATCCAGTTATACTCAATGCTCTTCTGCATATCTGCAAGACAATGCATGATTCTGTGAAGTAAGATTAACTTTACTCATACTAATAACTATCTTTATTGCAAAGTTTGGCTGCTTGGGGTACAGTTTCATATTTCTGAGGCTGTTTGTTTCATGGTGGATTAAGGCATGAATCCAATTAGAGATGAGGGAAGAGCTACGCAGTGAAGTTGCAGCACGTACCATTTGCTCTTTAGTTACTGCTTTATTTTGAATACTGAAGCAGAATTTTAAAAGGAAAGTAGCAATAGTTTTGTAGTTTTCTAGTGAAGCAGGGACTCTAAGCAGAGATAGAAACCAATGTAATCTTTGAGTTATAGTGAATAATAAGCTATTTTTGAGATGTAAGTGAATACGTAGCTATTAAGGCACAAATTTTCATGCTCAGTTACACCCTTTCTTGGGCCACTTCTTTTAGCCATTACAAAGGGGTATGAAATCTTTAAAAGGTCACCTGCAAGATCTCTAGGAACTTGAGTAGGGGAAGCTAGAACAGAGGAAAAGCTCTTTGAACGTTTGATGTCTTTCCCCTAAATACTCCTCTTTTCCCCTTGACTTTGAGTGCTGAGGTTGCTGGGGATCCTGGCTACCCTGTAGCACCCTCACTGTTTGAATAGTAGTTGTGCAATGTGAAAAACAGTTGTGGTTTGTAGGTAACTTGAAAAACCACACAAAAAACTGTCTGAGAATAGAAGCAGAATCACAGTGCTGCAAATTTTACATATTAAGAGCAAAAACCTAATTTTTTTCTTCTAGTTTGGGTTGAGTAGAATTGCAAGGGCAGTTTCTTTTTGCACTTTGAGCCCAGAGCCTCTCAGCATGGCAGATGCTGTAAAGGAAATTGTAACTTTCTCAGCCTTGATATGCCATGAATACAAGATTTAATGCCTATAAAGAAGTCCAATTTGGCATGTAATTCCAATTTATCCCAGCTAGAGTGCTTTATTTTGGGTTAAAGCACCTTATTTGGCTCTAAGTTGCACTAAAAGCAACTTCAACCTTTACGTAGAACAATATATTGAAGGTGAAAGAGCTTGTTAAAGAAATTAAGCGGTTTATTGCAACTTCTATTTGGTGCTCCCTCTGACATTTTGCCAAAACATTTTGAAACATTTACTGGGATCCTTAAAATCCCCTAAACCAGCAGTTCGTTAGATGAGATAAGCTGGTACATCATTAGCTTGGTTATGTTGTGTCATCTCTGATTGGCAAATCATCTTAAATTCTAACTAACTTAAAGTAACTCCTGCCTCTACTTTACATCCTGGCTCAGGAAACTCCTAAGCCATTGTGTAGGGCTCACTGACCCCCGTAACAGCTGTTGGAGGATAACAGCCTGTAGGCTGGTGGGGGTCTGATTCAGAGTTGAACTGGAAACCTATAACTGACCCAGAGATCTCATTACAAGTCTTCTGCGCCTTTCAGAGCCCATCAGTTGGCTCTTTTGATTGGCAATGCACTAATGAACTAATCATGCTGAGATTTTCTTTCCTCCTTTTCTGAATTTGTATAATAAAACTATTGTTCTCTTCCCATCTGGTGTCTGAGCTAGGAAATTGGTAGCTGATATACTAAAGGTCAAAGCTGGAGCCAAGTAGATAACAGTAAAAGGATTAAATTGTATTAGTTAATTGCAATTTAACTTTTTGTTCATCCATTTTCAGCAAAACAGGTTTGACTTGTTGGATTTTCATGTGATGCAGATTTGCTTCAAATCAGATTTGAACTGTTGCTGTAGAATAGGTGTCTGTAATAATCTTGAAAAGAAACTATTTTTTGCATATTATTTTAATTCAGTTCTTACTTCAACATCAAAAAGGCAGAACTGTAAGAAAATGATGTTAATTATTTTTCTAATTATGTGGCAGGGTTAGTTAAAAACAAAAATCGAAACAAAAACCCAAGCGAAACAATAAATGGATGTTGTTTCTAAAAGAAACGCATTAACTGTTATGTATACTATTTAAAGTGTATTTTAAAAGCTTTTCCCCTTAAATAGGATCATTTTATTCTAAGAATAGATCTAATAATTTTTTTAGGTTCTCATAATCAGTTCCTGCTCAAGTTCTCGTGTTGTAACACAAGGCTGAAGTCATTTGCTTGCTGCAGAGAAGAACATTAGCTTAGCTTCCTTCTCATTCCAAAACTGAGTTTCTGTAAAATCTAAAGACACTCTTAGTTATTTTTACATTTATTTTCTTTAATTTTGAGTTAGTTTGGCGCATGGTTGACTTGGTGATACTCTAAAAATAAGTTTTATTCCTTTATAACTGAAATTATGAGCTTAGTGTACTTAGTGTTTAAAAAATACTTTGGATAAACATAACCTTACGTAAAATATTATGTGTCATTTGAACCTTTACAGAGAGTAAGGCAAAAAATAAGCTAAAATTTGCCATATAAATTTTCTCTTGTAGTGCACTAACACTTGAGGATGAGAAAAGAATGTTAGCAGTTTTGATAAATGGATTCATAAAAATGGTGAGTGACAATTGTGTGCAACTGTTGGGGTTGTACCTTATAGCTCAGATTTGCCTGGGATCCCCATGAGAAACAGGTGCCTGTTTCAGTGAATCGGAGGCTGTGTGTCTGACTTCCTTAAGGCCATTGAAAAGCCCAACTGGTGAATTTTATGAAGTAAGTATGTGTGTGTTGAAATAAATGTCACACAGTGTTGAAGCTGACATGGTGCACTATAAGAGTTTAAATTGCACATGTTTAATCATGTTTTCTGCTTGTTTTTTGGGAACATGGGAAGTATTTGAGAGTTAAACAGCAGTTAAAGTCTTGGCTGTTATAGCTGATTTATGTGAATGAAGGTCCACTATCCAGCTCTAAATGGAGACAATACCAGCTTTAAAAAAAAAGACAAAAAAAGACTTGCAATTTCTTATCTCTATTTATCTTAATTTATAAATAAGATAATTTGTATCATCAAGTTAGGAAAATTAAATCAAATCATCAAATTAAGAATTGATTTTTAACCCTTCCCTTCCTCTTATCCCAGTAAAATGTTTTGTTCTTGTCTGTTGTGTTTGAGATGTCAGGTTGTTTTAGGGAGATGTTCTCAAGCTTTTTTTATTGTCTAACCAGGTACTCTCAATGCTTGGCTTTTCTTTCACATAGTCAGAGCTGACAGGCTTTGTCTCTACTTGTCGTCTTTGTTCTTTGTTACAGTGCTATGAATTTATCTCTAGATGGTTGCTTTCTCTTCAGCTATAATAATTTGCTATTTAATATGTTCTAATATAATTTTGCTTTATTAAGCTTTATGTGCAGGATAATATTGTATTATTTCCTTTAGGAGGATTTCCCACATTGAATAATACTTGATGTGGCTTTACAGTTTTGGTTTAGGGGGAAATAAAATCCCATGGCAGCAAAAAGACTAGTTAATTTTGAACCAGCACACATTAAGATGTGGAATGGGGAAGTGTTGTAGCAGTCATTCTTCGTCAGGCTTTCGTATGGAAAGCACTGTGTTTTTAGAGGAGTTTTCTTGAGACTTGGTACTCAAGAATCAGCAGTTGCACAAGTGGAGGAAAGGCGAAGGCAATTGCCTGTAATGCAAGAAGCAATCCTTTGTTTTCCAGTGCAGTTCCTTTGATCTTTCACTGTATGGATTATATGTCATTTTCATTTGAATTTTGAAAAAAATCTTCTTTTGCATGTGGTTTGAGAAATAATAAATAATGCAACCTTTACTTCTATTAGGAAGAAAAAGCCCCATTTGAATCCATAAATGTAGACTGCCTGGAGACTGTTTCTCTTGCTGGGCTTTTAACTGACAGCTGAGACACTCCAACTGACAGCACTTGGGTTTTAAAAATCTAGAGGCTTGGAATTAGGGTGCCCTTACTCAAGGGCTGTTTTTTGACTTCTTTCCTGCCAGCATGCAAGCTTGCAGGCTTTTGCCATGCTATATAAGCATGTATTTATTAACCAAACTCAAGGAAACTGTGCTTTTCCAGCTGGTACATCTGGTTAGGAAAATACTCATTTCTCTCAGAGGCCCTATATCAACTAGAAATTACAGGAATCTGAGTACAGATTCACTAACCTGTTTCTGTTTTTCTGTTGTTTGGGGTTTTGTTTTGTTTTGCATTTTAAATGTGAACTATAGCAAGTGTTTGTCCCTGTTCTGTGAAGGAGTGAGAGTTCTGCTAGTTTTGAAGGCACTTCACAAATCTAGGATTTAAATTTTGTTTTATTGATAAATTCTTGATCTGTGAAGTAGGAGATCCTGTGGAGTACAGAGAAAAAAAACCCAGCAAACCCTTCAAGTTTCCCTGAAGGTTAGGTATTGGAAATCACACAGTTAAAAGGACACAGATTCCCAAGGTGCTACTTTTTTATTAGTGGTGGGGGTTTTTCTTACCCCACTATATAGGGATTTTGACTTTTGAATATCTGTGGTTTGTCTGTATGCATTTTTTTTGTTTCTTAAAGTTAATGTCCTACAATGGTAAAAACTATGAGTTTTTGTCTTTTATAGGTTTCATTTGGCCGTGACTTCGAACAACAGCTGAGTTTCTATGTTGAAGCCAGGTCAATGTTTTGCAATTTGGAGCCTGTTCTAGTCCAGTTGATTCATGTAAGCTTCAGTTTATCTGCATTAACTTAACAAGTGGGGATATATTTGCCATTCTCCCATTCCCTGTCCAGATTATTGGTCTATGTCAGAGTAAGTCTGAAGTCTTTTTATCAGGTGTTTTTAAAGTAGACTTTGATCTTGTCTCTCATGTTATCATGCTAAACCCTCTGAAGTTCTTGCTTGACAGGCATGCATGGTTTCATTGCAACAAAGAAAACTGGCTATCTTGCTAGAGTTTTCATGTCTTACAAAATAAATGGCACTTTTATGCAGTCAGAATTTCAGTTCTATCTTCTATAATCCTCCATCTAGGAGAGATTAGACTGTGTCTGGCTGCAGATACAGGCAGAGTCCTGCTGTGATAGGGAAGGTTAATCTCTTTTCTGTATTCAGTCACATATCAGGTGAGCATTAGTTGCATCTGATTCCTTTGCAGCATTGTATCTTTTCTTAAATCCTCTTATTATTTTGTAACTGGGTTTGGTTTTGAGTGTTTTTTTTTAATAAAGTAGAAATCATGGGTTTTCCACTAGGGAGGAGGTGATGACAGCATTATAGCTGGGAAGCAAGGGAGGATCTAAAGCCTGAATAAATCAACGAGTCTCTCTTCACAAACCTTCAGAATCATATTTGCCTTAAGGCACAATCACTAAAATTCTCCAAGTAAAAACTAAACAGTACAGTGAGGGCACAACGTATCAGGGTCCCTTCTGACATTTTCTGTTCTCTAACTGCGTGCAGTAAAACATGCAGATTGCTGCTTGCTGCTGACCTAATAAATCTGTGCATTTTTCTTTAATTATTTGCTTTCGGTTTTTATGTGTAGTCTGTGAACCAGCTGGCAATGGAAACAAGAAAGGTGATGAAAGGAAATCATTCCAGAAAGACTGCAGCATTTGTCAGGGTAGGTCTGACTCTAACAAACTTTGAGTCTTCTGCCATAGCAGATAATTCTATCTGCTGCCACCTAAGTTTATAGTTTTTGCAAAACCAATGTGTTAGTAATTTTTGCACTGTTTGTAGTCCTGTTTTCTCTTGTTACCATTGATCTTTACTCTCTAAAGCAAATGCTGCTGTTTAGAAAAAACAGCCTCGAAGCAGCTAATATAGCAGCTTTGTGTTAAAAAAGAACAGCAAGGCTGACTCCCTCTCCAAAGGAAAATTCATTGGAGGGGTGTTCATGCGAATTCTAGAAAGCTCAGCTTTTCGAAGTATGTATGAAACCGAGTATGTAATTTCTATGTAACAGTCGCAGCAAGAATGGGAGATAGGGAGAAAAGAATATGTTTAAACTGTCTCATAATGTCAGTGTTGATATTCTGAAATCAGTATTTGAATTTCAAATAAAGTGCTGCTTTCAACTGTAGTGCCTCTGAGTCTATACAGATATGGTCAAATGAGCTTTGAACCATGCACAAGCTGTGCAAGTTGCTTGTGTTCCCCTTTTCTCACCTGAAATGTAGCAACTAAGATGTCTTCATCTGCTGGGAAGGTGTTTACATATGCTACCATTAAAGAACGGATTTTTGTTTATGGTACCTGGGCATGATGTCCTTTACAAAGTATAGTGAGGGTGGCACGGGCCACCTTCTGTATGCCTGGGAGCTACTTGCTCAGGCTAGGTATTTGGGCTGTTCCAGTAGGTTTAAAGCTGCAGCATGATGCACTGGATCTGCTTCCTCCCAGATACACACAGTGCAGCTGACAGATGGATTGTCCCTACTTTCCTACTTAGATTTTGGTCTTGAGCTGCAAGCTGGTTACCTGAGGAGAGAGGGACTCTGAGCTGGAGTCATAGAGTAAGCTTTGAGCTAATCTGCTTATAATAACAATGATTAATCATAATAAATATTGTTATACTTATTGAAATAATGAGAAATTTGAAGTTGCTGGTTTTGGACTTCACATAATATTTTCTTTTTATGGAAAGTCTTTCCCAAAACTGATTTACAGATTTTGATTCCTAAGGGTGTATAAAATCAGTAATGATTGCTGTAACTGAGATAGGAGTTTTCTTGTTTCCTTTTTTTATTTGCTTTAGGCTTGTGTTGCCTTCTGCTTCATTACAATTCCATCTCTGAGCGGTATCTTCACACGCCTTAATCTGTATCTACACTCTGGACAGGTTGCTCTGGCAAATCAGTGCCTTTCACAAGGTAAGACACAAATTTGTCTATTTAAAGGTTCTCTTATTTCAAAAGTATTTCTGGCTATGAATAATAACTTGGTTGAAATCATAAGTCCTATAAGAATATTTATGATGTAATTAAAATACGGCCCTGTTTCAAGCACTGTTACCGTGAAAACTTGTCACATAAAGCAACTCTTCAGTTCTAACACATCCTGTGATCTAAACAACCAAGGCATCTGAGTCTGCTTGACATAGTCATGGCTATGAGGTAGGTTGTCCTAAATTACTTACAAATTATGGAAAGCGTGGAATGTTTTATTTTCCTCCTGCATAATTATGCAAGCACTGTTAATCACAAATTACATGCTTTATTGTAACTGTGGGAAAAGAAACTATTTCATCTGTGTAGTAGTTCACAGGCTGACAAAATCCTGCAACAAGCTGGAAGAGAATTAAAACTTAGGTCACTGATGCTAGTAACTTGCTACCAAATCACGTGTGTGAAAAATGTTTAGCTAAGAAACATGCCTCTGCATCAGAGTGAAGCAATGGAGTAATACCAGATAATATGAAGGATGAAAAAACCCCTGTTTTCTGGTTTTGGTCTGAAATACTCATTGATCCAGGGCCTGAGTACAGTTTGTAACCATCCTTTATCTCAGTCTTTAAGTAATTGGAAATTCTGGCAAAAAGTGATTTGGGGAAATAACTGGAGCTCCCCTGGCACCAGAATGGGTATCAAGTCTGCATTACCATTTAATATCATCTTATGCCTGTTCATATCGCAAATGGAACCTATTACCTATTCTGAAAGTCTTTTCATACTTTTAACTGTTTGCAGTATTTTATTTTTCCTTTTTTTTAAGTGAAGTCATTCTACTTTGTTTTGCAATTCTAATACTGACTTTAAATGTCTGCTTTTTAATGGTAAATGCTTTTCCTATACATGTTTTCAGTGGAGCTGTGAGAGTAATAAATTGGATTATTTTGCAAAATCTTTTGTTGTGGCTATTAATTCATTGTTTTAGCTGTCTGCTTCTTCACAGAAGCTTGTTTTCCAGGCCCTGCATTTACCAGTAAGTTCCAGCTGCACAAACAAGCTGACTTAGGATGCTGATAAAGACTTTTAGTACAGAGTGACTGTTGTGTTTCTTTGTTTTGAATCTGACGCTGCCCATGTAGCAAAGCAGAGGGATTTAGAATAAAGCTGTTTTGTCCAAGTATGTTGTGTGAATAAAAGATCTGCAAAGTCTGTTGTTGTACAATTAGTTCTATGCAGTTTCTTTGTAGATAACAGAGTTTACCAAAAATGGACTCACTTTTTCTTCCTTGTGTTTGTTTAATTGACCAGCTTACTGTATCATCTGTATCAATTTTTGTTATTGTTGCTCTGTTGCAGTGTGTCTCTAGTTAGAAACAAATCCAGAGCAGTTTTTCTGTAATGTTCAGTCTTTGAGGTCTATGTCCTGCCCATGTTGGTACCAATTCTGTGATTTAATAATCTTTCAATTTATAAACTGCCTTTCCACCATTTTTGTGATCCAGGTCATATCTGAGAGAGACTCCTGGGCTCTAACAATTGTCCACATTTTTCAGTGTGAGAGTTTGGCTTGTGAGCACAGTGCACTCACTAAACAGTGAGTAGGATCCCCATTCTAAAATCTTTTAAGGTAACAGGTATATGCGAAGTATTGTGAACTCAGTCTCTAAAATACATATCTATTAGCCACTCTCTCCTGAATTTTAGACCCACAATGTAGAGGGAGGAGCATTTGGTCCAACCCCTTTTTTTGTTGAAATGAAGCATATGCAAAACTGGTGTTCAGTAGCTGGCTTTGTTTACGAAGATTTTATTGTTATACACTTTTCTGCTTCCTTAGGAAAGCTATTTTGGGTATGATTTGTATTCAGAGACATGTCACTTGCATGAGTAGTTTAGCATGTGTTAACCAGTTAGGGAACAGTGACACCAGTCTTGGGACATTTTTTGTGAATTGTTTTTGCAGATTCTGATGTGTTTTAGTCAGATAACACATCCTTGAAAGTTACTTTTAACACAGTTTAATCTGTAATGCTTTTCATTTGTATAAGAAGTACTGATTAATTCATAACAGCAACTTTAAATCCAGTTAGTTAACTGAGTTAACTGATGTCAATTAGACACTGATCTACAAGAACTAATGCAGTGTGACATGAAGTTTTAATAGCATGCAATTAATGATAGCAGTAGGCTATGAAGTGAAATTGTGCCTTGTATATAACCTTTATTTTATGCTGATTGGAATTAGTTTAATCAGTTTAGGATTGGGAAGAGAAATAAAACTGAAAGGTAATGTACCTGATCTGATAGCTCAGTCAGCAGTGAGGTATGCATGTGTGTGTGTGTACATGTGCATGCAATTCCTCTTTAAAGATTCCAGCTGTTGTTTTCTGTGAATTTGAATTTTCTGTGAAATTGAATTTCACAGAATAGACTTCTCTTGGTAATGGGTAATAGGAAGATTTCTCTAAATTGCCAATGTATCTAACTTGAAAAAGGAGTTATGGTACCTATTGGGGTAGATAAGGGGAATTTAAAAGATTGCTTTTTTATAAAATGGATGTGCGGGTCATAGCAGTAGCTAAAGTTTGACAGTCTGAGGATTGCACTGAGATATTACCAACAACTGTAGAGCTGCGGCTAACCTGCCTGTAACTGTGGAGGAGGTTGGGTTTTGTGTCGTTGCCAATCTCAAGGCGGTAGCAGTAGTAACCATCAGCCCTAGTGTCTCGCTGTTCCAATTTTCTCTATCAAATCGGAGCGTTGCCTGCTGGGATTTGCCACGCTGTTAATCAAAGTGACTGTGTGGTGCTTGTTTGAACGCACCTAAAAACTTCAGTATTAGAAAACTGTAATTGTAATTTTTCTTGGAATAGATTTTCTTTAATGATGAAATTGTGTCAGAAAAAATTAATTCATAGGCTCATGAAAAGTCCAGTATTAATACACTGACAGATGCCTGTCCAGGCATGCTGTTCAACATGTATTAATCATAACACCCTTTAAACTGAAAGAGGGTAGATTAGGATAAATATTAGGAAGAAGTTAATCCCTGTGAGGCTGGCAAAGTGCTGGCACAGGTTGCCCGGGGAAGCTGTGGCTGCCCCATCCCTGGCAGTATTCAAGGCTAGGTTGGACGAGGCTTGGAGCAGCCTGGTCTAGTGGAAGGTGTCCCTGCCTGTGGCAGGGGGTTGGAACTGGATGAGCTTTGAGGTCCCTTCCAACCCAAACCAGTCTGGGATTGTATGACTATTGTCTCTTTTGTTTCCAGCTCCCAGGAAGCTCACCTCTGGTGAGCCTATTAAGAGCCCACCCTAGAAAGGAAGATAGGAAGATGCTAGATTTTACAGAGATATGCTTTCCTTTTTTTCAGTCTGAGCCATAGAACGCTGCATGCTGCCAACATAAAATAATAAATTCTCATCAGTCATGCTTTCTGTCATAGGGAATGCGTGGACTAAATTGAGATTAAATGCATGCTGTGTTACCACTTTCCTGGATTTTTGAGATATAGGTTTTATTTTAATTGCATATATTTCCTCTTTGCTGAACTGCTGCTTTTGCCTGTCAGAGAACAGCATGATTTTTTAATGCTGGTTACAGCATTCAGCAGGTGGGTAGAGATGATGTAACTTTCTGGTAATGTGTGTTGAGCAGCATTTTTATTTTAAAGGCCATGAAATCCTTGCCTCGCTCCACAAGTAACATGCTGAGTGAATGAAGTAATTCAACTGATTCTGTGTGACTAATTTCACTGGGATATTGTCAAGCATAAAACGTCATAAGAACAGGTAGTCTTTGTCCCCCAAAATCAACTGACACAGATCTTTATTTTGTTTAGCAAATGCTTTTGGGGCTTCTTGGTTCAGGATTTTCTGGCGATACCAGTGTATGCTGTCTGTGATGTGATGTCTTTGTTATCTTTTTAAATACTGTTTTCCTTGAAGGCAGCAAAGTAGCTTTGGGAGAAAGCGATGAGATACAGTTTTCCTCACTAGTAATACTAAATGTTGCTTTGTTTGAACAAAATTATAACTTCTACTCTTACCTGGAATTTCCACAGCTGGAAACTTCTCCCATTCACCAGGCTGCTTCTTGTTTCTCTCCTTGTCCCAGCTGATAGTTTTTCCAGAGAGGGCATCTCTGTCTCTGTAAGCTTTTCAGACTAGCATTTCATACCAGTTTGTCAGCTCTTCAAGACTGTCTAGCCCATGACCTGTTTTTGAAGGCATCTAGTAGCATCTACCAAGGGAACATACAAGAAACAATAACGTAGAATGATGCTTCCTAGCTTTCAGCTGCAGATGGTGTAAATACATCCTTCAGCAAAGGTTGTACAAGGATGACAGTGTTTAATAAAAGAGATGGACTGATCCTTCGGAATTTATTTTTTTAAATCAAGTTTTACTTTTTTGCCCTTTGTAACTTCATGTGGCAGTGAATTCTATGGTTGCATAGTACTCTGTTGTGGTTTAACCAGTCAGCCACGCAGTTTGCTCACTCCCCCATTTTTCTTCCCCCCAGCTCCCGGGGGGATGGGGAAGAGAATCGAAAGAATGCGACTCCCACAGGTTGAGATAAGAACAGTTTAGTAACTAAGGTATAACACAAACCACTACTGCTGCCACCAATAATAATAATGACTAGGCAAATACAAGGAAAGAGAATACAACTGCTCACCACCCAATACCAAGCCTGACCCAGCAGCGAACCCCCACCCTTCCGGGTCTCTGCCCTCCATTTTTCATGCTGGGCATGACGTGCTGTGGTATGGAATACCTCTTTGGTCAGTTTGGTTCAGGTGTCCTGTCTCTGCTTCCTCCCGGCTTCCCCTCCTCCCTGGCAGAGCATGAGACTCAGAAAGTCCTTGGTCAAATCAAACGTTCTAAGCCGTAACTATAAACACTGGTGTTATCAGCGCTGTTCCCAGGCCAAAAGTCAAAAACACAGCGCTGCACCAGCTACCAAGAAGGAGAAAAATGACTACTACTGCTGAACCCAGGACATACTTGGAAGTCTACTAATTAGGGATTTGTTTTCATATGCTGTTTAAATGTTGAGTGTTTCAGTGCAAGCAGCTACTAGTGGTACTGTGATAAATTCAGTCATTCTTGGTTCATTTCCTTCATGCTGTTTATGAGATGATGGAGTTGGTAAGTTGATAAGATTTCAAGTCAGTAAAGTCTTTTATAATAAGGAGACGGTTATTTGCATTAGGATCTTTTAATTTTCTTTTTATTCTTTTGGAAATGGGAAGATTGGGACCATATCCCAGGTATAAATGCACAACAGCCATAAAAAATGATACAATGACACCTCAGTTTTCCATTACTGTCCTAATGATTCTTATAATTGCCTTGCCTTTTCAACAACTGTTTAGGATGTAGTTTTCGAGGAACCATCTATAATGACTTGAAAACCTTTCATGAGTGTAAATAGCCTATTTCGAGCTTAACTTTCTGTAGTTACTGCAAAGGTTGCTTCTTTCTCCATATGCCTTACTAATACTAGATTTCATCTGCTGTTTTATTGCTCAGAATCATGAGATCCATCTGCAATTCTTTGCAGTCACGTTCCAGACTAGTCTGCAAACACTGTTCCCTCCCAGCTCATTGTAGAGACATTTTCCCTGACAAACCTTAAGGACACAATAGTCATTTCACTCCTCTGTGAAAACTTTTTATTCCTCCCCCGTTCCCCCTCCACCACATCCTTTATTAAGTTACGAATCCTCAGGAGGACTTTCCTCCCTTATCTTTTGTCAGCTTAGTTGTTTTAAAAGCCTTTTGTGTGAGGAACATTGTTAAATGTTCTTTAAAAATCTGAGTATTTCTATTGGCTGTGGGTCACTTTAAGCACAAACTTGTGGGTTCTTTGGAAAACTTTCTGAGGAATGATTTCTCTCTCCAAAAACCAGATTGACGCTTCAGTGTTGTATCAGGCTTTTCCTTGTGTCTGCTCATTTGATAGAATTTTTTTTCCCCCATCTCATAATAACCAGGAGAAACTACAGTATTCAACTTCATGATCTCGAAGTTTAGTATCTCAAAGTTTACAGTGTTACTAATAGACTGCTGACAATACCTTACCTCACAGTCTTTAGCGATTACATGGAATTTAGAGAGTCAGGCTGAATTTTTGGGGGGTTTGTTGGGTTTATTTTCTTTTTTTGGGGGGGGGCGGTGTGTGTTGCGTTTACTGATCACAGCTTAAGAATAAAGTATCTTGTATCCAGTGTTCTTGCTCATACTGCACAATCTCCCTGTGCAAATCTTCTCCTCCACTTACGCCTCTGTATGCCTTTATTTGGAAGTACTAAGGCCTTGTAACAATCTATAATCAAACTATTCCTCAAACTAGCACTAGCAAGCTTCATCCACATAATTACCTTTTTTTATTTGCAGCTAATTCATAGTATGAATTAGTATGAAATAGTATTATTTAACAGTGCATTCCAGTTCGTGCAGCAGCCATTAATTTCATCTTTATTACTTCAAATAATTTTTTGTAGTTTCTGGATTGGAAGTGATGTGTAGAGAATTCTAAGATGGAGAACATTCAATAGCTCAAGGGGAAAAACACATTTCAACAATGTGGCAAAACTGTCATAGTGGCCTCACCAATGTGAGTAGAAGGAGTTCCAAATGTTTGCAATGCTTGCTTGACAAAACAGTAGTGCATTATTTTATTTAACAGAAAAAAAAAAAAAAGGAAAGGCAACAAAACCCCCGCACACTTGCTTCCCATTATTGTTTTGCACTGGAATATAAGGCTTCATTATATTTCCAACATCTGTCATATGTGGAAGCAAAATCTTTAGAGTATTAAAATAGGCCTGACAGTGTTGTAGGGCATGAAGGTGATGTGTAATGCAGAAAGAACACTGCATATGGGCCCTGATTTTGTCCTTTGGGTGTACTTAGCCTTGTGTAATTGTATCCGTGACTAAAAATAGTTTGTGTAGGTATGTCAAACTCATTCCCTTTTTGCTCTTTGAAGGTGGACTTAAGGAGCTTAATTGTTTTCCCCATTATTAATGGCTTTGTTCCTCCTTGGTTTTTTGCCTGATTCTCATAGATGCAACAAATATGATGTAAATTAAATTTTTATTTGTAGGGAGATTGATATATAGAAATATATGGAGGTACACATATTTGTGTGTATGTATAATTGAATGTGTGTGGAGATGCACCATCATGAATATTGACAATAGCAAAATGTTCAACACCAATTTCACTTGCTTTTTCATTGGGGACAGTACTACTGGAAGTGCTGACCTGGGTATCCAAGACTTAGTTTTTGTAGCCTGAAGGTCAACATGTGTACTCGGGGGAAAGATTTATAGGATTATGGTCAACTAAAATGAAGGAGCTGCTGTGAAAGGATAAATTTAGCAGAGCATGAAGTATGTCATGTTCGGAGCACTGCACAAGATATTAACAGCAGTCTGGGAAGACTTTATCATGATGATTTGTTTTAATGTGCAGGCTGGTGTCCCCTTATCCAACTTGACAGTGGCTCACTTTAGAACTAGTGTCATACTTTAGGCAGATAAGAGAACAGCTTCCTTCACCAGAAGAAGTCTTCTTGTATGTATGTTATATTTTTTTATTTCTTTTATTCAAGAATATAACATCATCGTGGGTTTTGGTACTTTTCATGTGGCTCCTTAAACCAGGAAAAGCAAGCACGTGGTTTTCTCTTGAAACATCTCTACAGCAATAGCTTTATAAATTAGCTGTTAAAAGATATAGAGAAAGCACCATTGCATAACCTCATAATTAGTGTAATTAAGAATAAAATACCAATGCTCATTTTATTCTTATTAAGAAAAGAGCCCGTCTGTGACATTCTATTTAGTGAATTTTTTCTCCGAACTCAGAACATGTGATGCATACTCTGACACCTCTCTACAAGTGAACAGGGTGGTAGTATTTGGTGGGCAGTTTTCTGCAAAGTCTCTAGTAAAACCTTTGCATTAATGTGAATTTATTTTTGCTTCTTACAATGCACATATACCTTGGATAAATGTGCTTTTAGTGTTCCAGTGTAAGAACCATTTTGTGGTTAGCGCAGATTGGCTGAACTCATAGCAAAATGAACATATTCTCCTTTGCCAGTACTTCTGGATATACCAAGGTAAAATAACAATTTCTTTAATAGCAAATGCAACCAACCGCTTCTATGCTCTATTGCTTTTTTGGCTTGCCTGGCTGCGTTGTGTGAGGCAGGAGGAATGAGGCAAGAAGAATCGAAAGTGTAGGGTCAAGAGCCCCACAGTCTCCCTGTTGTGCTGAGAGAGCAATAGTATGTGAGGCTGCAAACACAACCATGTGGCAGTGGTGAGAGGACAGCAGCCACAAAGAATCATAGCAGGGAGGCAGCAGTTCTGTGACTGCCATAGTCAGGAAGGACCAAGATGAAGCACAAAGGAGCTTGTTGCAATGAGGATAGGGCCTGGTGTGGAAGGCTCTCTCTTCATTCCCAGCAGTTGTCACCTGCAGAGCTGGACATGCTGCTCTAGCTAGCAGGTCTAGTGAGGGAGCTCATGTCTCTGGAAGGTGCTCAACCAGATGAGAAGGCAGCTGTCATTTGCAGTGACTGCAGGAGGTCAAGGAAGAGTAAATTTAATCAAATTGCAGTAATTCATAGTGAAGACAGAGGGTTTGGTTTTACGCTGTGGCTAAAGTTTAGAGGAGAATGTCTAGGACTCTGATTGCTGGGAGAGCAGATGAGGTACTTTTACTTCTCTTTTGTTATGGAGACTGATTGCTGCACAGACCCTTCTTGTCGCACTGTGAAATAACTTCAGAAGGCAGGGGTATTCTCTGCACAGATGTGGGTACTTTGGAATGCAGACTATTTTCTGAGGCACATTTTTTTCATTTGTCTGGTCACATGTTTTTATTACAAAGTGATGTAGGGCATGTGCTTTTTTTTCTCCTGAGACAACTGGAAGTGACAGCGATTCATTTACTTGTGCTAGAATGAGCATCAGCTGCTGCTTTCCTTCCTCTAATGAAGCTCAGCAAGGTTACTTGCCTTCCTTTGGGTTGGCTGTTCAAACTTACATGTTCGAAATAAATAAGTCATTCTTTCACCTCAAATGTGCAGAATAAAAGGAAGTATGATGTTTGACTGAAGGGGTCTGTGTTGTAAGCACTGAAAAGTTAAGAAGGGATTGAGCACTCATGTGCTGAAAAGAAATAAGAGTCAGGAAAATTTACAGTTTTCCAAAGCAGATATTTCCCTGGTATTCCTCATAAGCTTGAATTAGGTATCAGTTGGGGCTATATTTAGCAAACTTGCTTGGAGTCCCATGTGCTCAAGTGAAGTTTTCCAGAGCAAGCTGCACTCCTGGCAGTGCCCATGCATGCCTGGCAGTGGTATCTCCATCTCAGCCATGGGACACCTCTTGGCTTCCGCCAAGAATTCTTTTTTATTCTTTGCTAAAATTTGGTTTCATGGCCTCAATCTCTGTGCTAAAAGTAAAGAATTCTGAATTAATTCTGAAGGTTGCTTTGAAGTATATAGCCGAACAGCTTGAATGGGATTTGGGTGCTTGGATATTTTGAAATATAGCCAACAAAGTGCAAAACAGTGTTGCTGTCAGAATTTTTTTGGGGAGTTCTTAGCATATATAGGAGGTGTAGGGTGAGAGGGAAACTATTGGTTTTAATTTGTGAATATTAATAAACTGAGGGATAGATGTTCTCATGTTTGAGGGATTTTTGTAGAATTAGAGACTTAATAGAGAGTTATGAAAAACATCTTAAGAGCTATTTTGCCTAGGCCATTATGGTGGATGGTTTCTGTAATTCATCTATTGTGATTCTTAGAATCATTTTATCTAGCAATACCTTGGGTTCTGATACTATATCAGTATTTTACTGTTAATGACTGTAAATACTTAGAGAAATTAAGCCACCCATACTTCCTTAGAACTTTAATAGCCTTTTGTGAATGAATTTGCAAACACAATAACAAGATCTTCCCCTTGCACCCCCTTCTGGGTTCCCCATTCTCCTGGCATAAGCATTAGTCAGATAAGGCAGTTTTGAATTGTGTGCTTTTCTTGTTAATTGTATTTGCAATCTGTTTGAAAGAGTGGGGGCTTCCTGTTGAGCAAAGGAGAATTATAGCTTCACAAGTCTCTAGTGAAGTGGCAACTTCTTTTGAAAGACCAGCATCACTTCAGTTGCAGCAGATATTGATTGCTGAGTCTTGAGTTTCTTTGCAGTTAAGCATAGGTTCCTTTTCTGTGGTCTATTTCAAACAAACTTGAAGCAATCATTGGATTGGGGGCATGACTGTGACATCACAGCTGGAGTGATAATACAGCAACTATACATTTATTTTGTAGCTGATGCTTTTTTCAAAGCTGCAGTGAGCCTTGTTCCTGAAGTGCCAAAAATGATCAATGTCGATGGAAAGATGCGACCTTCTGATGCCTTCCTCCTGGAATTCCTTTGTAATTTTTTTTCCACCTTATTAGTTGTTCCGGTAAGTCATGTGTTTATGAATAGCACATAGGCTATTTTGACTTTCCTGTTTAAGAATTTAGAGTACAATGGGCTTTTGGGAGTGGGAGATGCAGTGCTTGGTTTTCCATGAGCAAGCTGAACCCATTTGCTTATTGGCTGCAAAATCACTCACCCAAATGCAAAATGGGGAGGCAGAATTAATTGGAGCTGGAGAACAGCATTGCCTCTCTCAGTAGCATTTTGCACTGAACTGGATTTGGATAGACCTCATAGCAGCCTTCCAGTATCTGAAGGGGGGTCTACAAGGATGTTGGGGAGGGACTCTTCATTAGGGACTGTGGTGATAGGACAAGGGGTAATGGGTTAAAAGTTAAACAGGAGAAGTTCAGATTAGATATAAGGAAGAAGGTCTTTACTGTAAGGGTGGTGAGGCACTGGAATGGGTTGCCCAAGGAAGTTGTGAATGCTCCATCCCTGGTGGTGTTTAAGGCCAGGTTGGACAGAGCCTTGGGTGGCATGGCTTAGTGTGTGGTGTCCCTGCCCATGGCAGGGGGTCTGGAACTAGATGATCTTAAGGTCCTTTTCAACCCAAACTATTCTATGATTCTATGAAATCTCACCATCATTTAATTCTCTAAGCATAATTTACTGGTTTAATAGATCCTTGCAGAAAAGTGGTATTTTAGCTAAGCGCTCATAAAATCTAATACCTGAGGAGGGGAAAAATATACAGCTGTAGTTTCTGTTAGTTTCAGTTACTTTGTTACAGGTTGCCTGATCTTTTGAGTGGAAAAAAAAAAGATAGAAGATGTGGTTTTGCATGGTTTTCCTCTTCTGATGAATATTTCATAAAATGCTGCCATTTTCCACCCTTCCAATTTTTAGCCAACTGTCAAGTTTAGACATATAGATGTAATTTTCCTTCCTGTATTTTCAGCTGTAGCTGAAAGATAAGGAAAAATTATAAATTAGTCTGGAAGATCTGATATAAAACTTACACAGCCAAGGTGTTTTGCTGACCTTCCTCTGAAGGAAGGCTATATCAGAACTTGATGCTGCTCAAAGAAATGGCTTGGATCAGAAGGAGGAATTTGCCTCTTGGTTTCAATACTGAGGAACTTGCAATGAGATACCAGGATTCAGAAATTAGCTTCCGTAATTTTTTTTCTCCTTACTTTCCAGGATAGATGATCAGAAGGAAGTGTCTCCAGTGGACTGTGATTTGTCTTTATGTATGTTGGTGTCATTGCACCATCAGCTTGAAATAAGCTGGGCACAGTATTAAAACTACTTGCAAAACCCCGTAGCTTATGTAAATTGGATGTCTTTATATTCCTTTCATAATAAAAGATTGTTGATTGTCTGTAGCTTTGACTTCTCAGTGTAGGTGTTCTTCTGAAACTCATAATTATATGAGTAATATACTTGTTTCTGTAGCTTACTGACATTATTTAAATTAAAAAGTCTACCCAGTGTGTTTAATTTTAGAGGCTTAGCTGTTACGAAGCTGGCAGTTAAATTTCATACTACTCCCCCGTGACTAGAAAACAAAGCATTTCAAAGTTTGTCTGTGGAGGCTGCCCTAGATCAAGTTTATGATTGTGGGTCAAATGGGCATTTTAGAAGAAAACTGGAACAATTTTTTAAAAGGATTTGCAGGAAGCACTGACTTAAGAAAAGTAGTTGTCAGCTTTAATTACATTGTGGATTTTGCTTTTATAGAGGTAATATTATGACTAAACCCCTGAATTACTGCAGATAATCTAAGTTTTGTTTTGGGGTGGTTATGGTCGTGTTTTTGACTTGTCTTGATTTTTCTTTTCTACAGGACCATCCAGAACAAGGAGTGTTGTTTCTTGTGAGAGGATTACTAAATGTGATCCAGGATTACACTTGGGAGGATAACAGTGATGACAAAGTCAGGATTTATACTAATGTTTTGCATCTGCTGTCCGCGATGACTCAAGAAGTATATATCTACCATGTAGATAAAGGTAATAAATAAGGGTGGCTCTGTATCCTCATGTTCCACCATGCAATTTATAGTATTGTTATCATTTTACCTAGTTAATGAAGATCAGTGATAGTCAGTATTACAGAATGGATTCTTTTCCGATGCAGGTCCAAATATTGTAACTTAAAGTAATCACAGGAGTGACTCCTGAACAGATGTACAGTCTATTCTTTAATGTGGAACTGCGTAGAGTGGTTTACATAGTTTATTCCTAGTAGTGCTGGTGCAGATACTTAGAACTATGAATTTTTCAAGTAAATATTAGAATTTCATATGTATGGTGCGTTTTCTTTTCGTCTAAAGTGTCGACTTACACCTGTTGTTGGTGTTTCATTCACATTTATTGACTGCTCCAGTTTAGCATGCAATGCCTAGTCTTCGTTATTAAAGGATGTTTTTGCAGTTTTTAATGCAGGCTTTTAGTTTTGGAAATTGTGGTGGTAACTTACAAAAATTTTCAGAACAGCTAGGAAAAAAAGAATCTGAAGATTTTTCATTTTATAAAATAGCTGTAGTCTTTCTGCAATATTTTGCAATACGCTGTAAGATTGAGTCTTTGCCTTTTGATCATGAAGAGGTTACTAAATTAAGGTAGAGTATTAATCAGGCCTTTTAAAGCACACTGACATGATTAGTTAGTCTGAGAGGCCAAGCTAGTTTGGCTTTTTCTTCTAGTTGCACCGGGCTTTCACAAAGAGGAAGGCTGGAATACATTCTGCAGTTTTCCTGCTGGATAGTCTGTCAGGGTTACCAACCATGGCAAAACACCTCTTGCAGTTAGCAGCACAGAAAATAGTTGTCAGTTGAACAGCTGCTCTACAGTAAATCTGCTTTTCAGGTTCTGTAAGGAAATGTGGTTTAGCTGCCTTTTTTTTCACTCTGTGTTTTATATGACCAAAACAGCTGCATAATCCCAAGATGAGAAATCTGAATTAATTACATTTCAAGGGAAAGAAGCATGGAAATATAAATTACTAATTTTTCCCCTGTAGTCGGATGATTTTTTTTTCCTATGTCGACCATTAGCTTCTTAAAATGAAGTTTACTTGGGAACAGGGGATCACCTTTTATCTCGAGTGCTCTCTGTTTTACCCAGCATACACTTAAACCACTTAAACTTACAAATGTTTTGTAACCAGCTTCTTACTAAAGCATAAATAAATTCATCCAAAACATGTTTAAAATCACAACTATATAAGCTCTAAAAATTCAGAGCTCTCTCTCCCCTTACCCTCCCCAAAAAAAAAGTCCTTCAAGGTCTTTGAAATTGAAAATGCACTTCCTGATTTCTGTCCATAACTTTGAGGTAGTCAAGGCTTTATTTTAATTTAAAAAGGCAGTTTCCTTTGAAAATCTTGTTGGTTTTAGTAAGTAAACCATTTGGCCCAGCCCTGCTGCCATTGAAGATGATAGCCATACTCTTCTAAACTGGTGGGAACAGCGAGTCTATGTCTGTGGGAAAAGTGAAAATTAACACTATATGTTGCTTTGCATGTAAGTCTAGCAGATGTTTTTGAACCTGGCTGCATGCAGGAATACAGGACTGGCTTTAAGCTTGAAGATTCTTTTCAGTCTTTTGTTCCTTAAATCAGGAGATGGTAGGTAACAAAGTCGTAGGCACTTAAATGAGATTGTTCTGTTTGTGTTTCATGGAAGAGAAGAGTCATTTTATAACTTCCAAATCTGATCTTCTGTAAATAGCTGGTGTTTTCAGTAGCAAATGAATACATAGCTCTTTAGCCAAACCTAAGCTTGAATTCATTTCTGCAGTTGATTCTAATGATACCCTGTATGGTGGAGACTCCAAGTTCCTGGCTGAAATTAATAAACTGTGTGAAACAGTGATAGCACAGATCCTGGATCATCTGAAAACCCTTGGAAGAGAAGAGGTATGTTCTTACTCAGCTCGATTCAGTACAAAACCAAAATTACTTTGGAGTTGAATAAATGGTCTAGCTTCTTGACCAGGCTTTTGTCATATACAGAGCTCCAGGAACCTTACAACGAGAGGAAATGAGGTAATTTTACTTGTTAAAAGGTGGGTCAGTCACATAGGCAGACTTGTGGTGGAGAGACCTAATGATGTGAAAGAGATCATGTAGCAATTACTATACATTTCTAATATTCAGGCTACAGTTACCTGCTCAGCTATATGTTGTACACAGATAGTACAACAAACCAACAATAGAAGCTACTCTGTTATGTTGATTGTGCACCTGCAGTGCCTAGAATAATGATTGCGGAGCAGCATAGTGAGGTTGGCTTTAAATTAACCAGCTTGAGCCCTGATGTAGTCTGATTATGGAAATGTGATGCTCTGCGAGGTTTAGAGTTAGCTTTAAATTAACTGGCTTGAGTCCTGGTATAGTTTGGTTATGGAAATATGATGCTCAGTCTGGGATAACTTTTTTTTCCTTGTGAGAGTCTGACTATAATGAGCTGGATGATGCTGGTATTGCAATTATTGGCCTAAGAGAACTGGAGACAGTGCCACAGTCACTCTTTTGACTGCCATATTGTTATGCCTAAAATCTGCTCAGTATCTGTCCTTCCTGTTTTTGACTCATGGCTGTCAACTTTCTTTCTCTGTAAATAAACCATATTTTCTTGGCAGCTAAGTTAACAGTAGCCTGAAATGTCCAATTTGTAATGGGAAAGTAAGAATTCACAATTAGTCTGTTACTGGATAAAATACAATGGAAACCACCTTTAACTGGTAAAAGTTTTGGGTTCCAGACACTAGGATGAAGTCAGGAGAAGGGTGTGGAGGGAGAGGAAAGATGTTTTGTCTTTACCCTGTTATTAATGCAGGGTTATATTTGTTCAATATTGAATACAGAAAACACTAGGCAGCTTACTGGATTTCTTGACTGGAGTTCAGAAGCTCTGAGGGATCGAATACAGGGTAATGGATTGTATGTGAAAGGCAGGTGTGAAGTTTTCAGTATTACTGAAATAATGAGAACTTGCTGGTTCTGAGATCGAACCCCTCCACAACTTCCTAAACACCCCTTACTAAACTGCTATATTGATAGAAATCCTGTGTCTTGTAGACTGAAATGGGAAGGCAGGGGATGCTTAATTTGATGTAATTTTTTAGGTAGCCTGTTTGCACAATAGCCTGTAGTGTTTGCCAATACAGAATGTGTTGAATGATACATATTTGGAGGACACTATGCTAAGTTTAGCCTTTTCTCTGCTTTTGCTATCCTATCTATCCTTCCTTTAGCAATAGTAGAGACGTTAGATGAATAAACTCTTTGCTCAAATGATTCTACATCATTGTACACATCACCACAGTGAATAGCAGTTCTTTTTCAGAACAGTAACAGAAGAAAACAACTACTCTTGCACAGCTTAGAATATCCAGGCAGATATTTGGAATAGATTTTCAATAGTGTTTTCAGGCCTGTGGCTTGTATCGTAAGGATTTTTTGCATCCGACTCCTATATGGAGTATATGTGTGGGAATGTTTGTAAAGCTTGAAATCTGTGGTTTCTGAAAGGCTTTCTCTTTTTTTTTTTTTGCAAGCTTAGTACTTTGAGTAATGAGATCCTGTGTTATTTCACTGAAGCAGTTGTTGCATAGAAAACTGGATTTAAAGCTAAGCAGCATGGATATAGGTCCTTGCCCTGCTTTTGCCTCTGTGGTCCTGGATTTACTCCTCTGTTGATACTTATTTACAAAGGGGGAACATTTATTTTGCTTAATTGAGTAAAAGTCCTTGAGAGGTTGAGATAAAAGTTGGTTTGTAACAATGAATAGTTTTTTGAGGAGGCTGTTGTTGCTGGAACAATGGAGGCGACAAGAATACTGTCAGACACCTCCATTTGTGCTAAAGTAGAACCAATCATAAAATCACTGCGGTATTTGGATTGCTTCAGTGTCAGTGACCTTTTATTATTCATCTTCTTAGCTGCTCATTTAAATGAACAAGTCTCTGATGATTCTGCATTTTTTATTGGTTCATTTCCTTTAAAAGCTATAAAGGAAAATAAATTTTACTCACAGTAAAATGCTTTCACCAAAAGGGCAATTTGGAAGAGAACAGTGCATCTTATGTTAACACAGCATGATCTTTTCACAGTATTGGAGAATGCTTCAGTTATGTGACGGTGTTGGAAGGGATATTTTCTGTTCTGGATAGTTCAGTAAACTTCAAGCTGTTTCTGGCCACAAGAGCATGTACCAGTGAATCCTCTCTGCCTTTGGGTGGGTGGAAGACTGGTCTTATGCTTCAGGTTTCTTAGGATTGTAAACACCTTGCCTCTTGCTACTCAGTGATAAATGTCCAGATTGAGTATGTTTTAGTCAAACACTACTTTTGATACAAAACATTCGGAACACGTTGTTGTGTCCTTGGCAGTGTCGTGTTAGGATGGCAGTCTTCATGTGTACCATATGATAGGTACTGGACTTTTTATAGTAAGTATCAAAAAAGGAGCAGTAAAAAGCAATTTCTGGATATACTCTTGAGGCTTCTGCTTTCTAAACATCTGATTGATAATTTTATATAAACTTACAAAAACTTCAGTTGATTTCATGTGTTTGAATACTGAACTAGAAGCAGAGTTGGACGTAGTTCTCTGTGTGTGGGTATGTTTTAAATTGAGGAGAGAGTGCTCATCCTAAAGAATTTTGTGTCCTTGACCAAGATTTTCTGAGGTGGTTAAACAACATATTCCACTCTGGGAGGAGAGGGACAAGAGAATTTACTTGCTGCAGTTTCCAGAAGACACTGCAGGTGGTGGAGGTTCCTGTTTTGGCACCTTGCAGCTTGCGTGCTGATGGGTCAGTGGTAGGATAGGTACATTGCAGTTAGGAACTGGGGTTGGCGAGTGCGTGTCAACTCGACGTCTTTGTCTCAGAGTTGGAGAGTCTGAACTCCCAGGTTAATCCTTTTGTTACATCATTGCCTCTGGCATGCTGGTGGAGTTTAAAGACTAGAGAAAGTTTAATTGGGAACATTGTTTCTGCATGTTTGTAACATACTTAGTTAATGGAGGAAACCAAAATACATAAATCAGGATTCTGCTAACAGCCTACAGCAGGATTACTCAGTATGGTTTTGGAAAGTATGGTCTGGTTGTCCATGAACCAGAGGTGCTACATGGAGCACTTCTTTGTTGGATTAATTTTAGAGGGAAATAAAACTGATGTGAGCAGCACAATGAATATTAAAAGCTTTAAAAATACATCAAGGACTTTGAAATAGAGATGAGGCTGCCATTGTGCCAGTATACAGCTAGAAGTAGTGTTTCAGCCTGCCTTAACTAGAGGTGTGTTACGGCACCTTGAGCCACCAGAAGCTGTCACTGAGATTGAGTACTTCAGAGGGAGATTCGGGACTGCTGTTTTAAGGATTGTATCCAAGAGAAAGATCTTTCTCTTCTGTCCATCTCAGTGTGCTAGGGGAGTGGTGAAATAGGGGATAAGTGTCCTCTTGTGTGGTGTAAGAGCTCCCAGCTGCAGCTTGGTTCTTGATGTTTTCTCAGATCGTCATTTCCTTTTATTATAAATGAGCCTGTATAAGCTGCTGTTGGTGCTGGGTGCTTCATTTATCCTGTGTTAGGACAGTTGTGTAATGAGAGAGTTGAGCACATGGTCTGCCCATGCAGCTTATGATCTTTTCCAGTGAACAAACAGATGTTAAAAGGTTCCCAAAGAGCTTAACGTGAGAGCTTTTAAGGAAAGACAAGGCTGCCTGTCATGGCTTTCTGTAGGAATATGTAGATTTGGATCACAAGGACATAAGCACCAGCATCACAGTAGTGTTGGAATTAGTCTCAGGCTAGCTAGTTCAGGTAACACCAGCAAGCAGATGCTGTATCAGCATGGAGACTCAGCCTAGACGCTGATATATTTAGTACCTTGGAGGAGCCTTACAGGCCATGCTGAGCGCTGTGCTGCCACAGATGGCCTGTTAAGGAGTATCAGAGCGTGTTACATGGGAGCTGCAGCAGGCTGGATGCCCCTTCAGAGGAGCAACGTGTCTGAATGCACAAATGCTTTTCTAACAGAAGGCTCAAGGCATCCTTATGACAAAAGTCACTGACAGGAATGAATATTTAAATTGCTAGGCAGAATTCTGTGGAATGTGTTACGCAGTCATTTGTATGGAAGGTCCTGCTTTTTTCTGTTACGTTTATATGAGATTTGGACATTGCTCTGCACTTCAGTAGAGGGGCTCAGGCACAAGGGAGTCACATTCTGATACGAGGTGTTTTGTTTCACTGTCATCAGCATTATTCCAAAAATTATGGAAAATGCGCTGCCTAGAAGGCTGGCAGTTCCTTTTGATGTGGGAATTGCTAGCCCCATGATGTCTGTGGCTGCCAAATGGCTGAGCTGTTGCTTTCTCCTTGCTGCCTGTGAAGACGTCCTGTGAATTGGAGTGCCATCCACTTTTCCATCTCAGGTATGTCAGCAGGCGTGGCAGCATGCTGGCACAGCTATCTCTCTCGGGTTGGATGTCAGTGCCATGTTACACAAACATTCCTGCTCATCATCATGTGTAGCCTTTTCTCTGACTCTTGTTTGTTTTAAGGCGTGGTGGGATTTGCTGCATACCCAATCCTGCCTCCCTCTTCTCTCTACATTGTGTTACTGATGACTAGATGCCAAAATCCTGTTACACCTACCCCAATACAATGAGTTAGTGTGCATCTCATTCTTCCACCTTTTTAATGTGTTTCTAGAACCTTTTTGAAGTGTGATCCTTTCTGAATTACATATGTTTTAAATTAGTCAAAATATCATCTTCTTTTAAAGAATGGATTTTGTATTTGCATTGGTACTGCCTGGAAAACTTTGTTGATGTTCAGACCAGAATACTGCTGCTTTTGCATTCTGCCCAATAATTTGACTGTCCCACTCCTTGTGAGGAAACCACCAGGCAATTCCCAGGAGCCTCTTTGAAGTTTGTATTCAGCAGAAGACATACAGGCATTAGATGTTCAATGGGAAAAAGAAATACAGTTAATAAAGGTTACTTTGTTAATCAAGGATACATGTTAATGTGGCAGGATGCCTGGTGAATAATGTGGCAAAACATGGATCAGTTGGCTGTACCCACTGTTTTTCCCCTGAATGATGGTAGTCCTACAAGAGAAATACTACAGTAGTATTTAAACATAACCACTTTCCATTGTGTTGTCTTTTTGAGTTGTATTTCTTTTCTTGTTACTACTACTGGACTAGACTGATCAATTGTATTTCTCTGTCTGGTGTGTTCAACACTCCAAGTGATGGTTGTAGTTTTATCCTAAGAACAGGTTTTGGAGCTATTGGGATGGAAATTGCTAATGTAGATAACTGTTACAGGAACAGCTGTCATCTCAGGAGCTTCATGCAATTAGCTTAGTGCTTAGCGAAGTTCTGGGGCCTGGAGCAGCTCTGGGCATTGCATATGCATGAGTGTGTGTGGGTGCAGTTTCTGATATGTCAGATCTTTTCTGTGAGCACAAATCTACTCTGCATCTCATACATACAGTAGCAGTCTGATGCCTCTAGTCTGGGGCATGCTGTGTTCTCTTTTCTAGTTAGCCAGGTTTTTAATGGTGCCTTTCTCCTTTTCCATGTTTATCTGGAGGACAGATAGCTCAGTGTGTGCCCTTTCTTTGATGAATAGCATCTGACCTCTCTTTTGCTGGCAGTGAGAAGGGAAATTAATTTACTTCTGATCCCTTAGGGAAAGGGCAGAGGCTGCATGGTTGCACTGGTACCATTTCAGGAGTGCACAAGTCAGAGATCACTGCACTCCTCATATCCCAATCTCTGCTTCAGTCGTATGTAACTTCAGATCTGAATGCTGTGTGTTAGCTACCTAGTATGTGTTGAACTGAGAAGGCTAAAGTGAAGTATTAAGTTTATTAATTGAGCTGCTCAGCTGACAGTTTTGTTTTAACTACTACTCTGCTGCTGTGGTTTCTGTGTAAGATGGAGCTATACTTTTATTAGTGGTCTGTCTGGAGCAGAAAACAAAGGATAGCTGCAGCAAAGCACTATAAACAGATACTACACTCACATGCATCCAATAATAATTCATCTTTTTAGCCTTTTAGAATTTATTCTAAAGGAATAAGCAGATTCTGCAATAGCATTTTAATTCTGTTTTCCACTCATCCTAAATCAGCATGGTAGCACCCTGTAAGCTTAGTGCAGGATTGTCTGTGCCCCAGAACTCCTTTCCAGAGGCTAAAGGGCATCGTGCTCCTCTATGGTAGGTTACCATGAAGCAGGGATCTTCCTTAAGGTCCTTCCTTGGCAAGGTAGCTGCAAATATGGTACGAATATGTTGGTATCACCAAAGTCTCAGTGAAAGAATAGCAGGGGAAAACCATCTTTCCTAGAACAGGCTGCTGGAAAAGGCCTGAAGTTGCATTCACCTAGATTGATGATAGTGGTCTCTCTAAAAAATACATAGCTATGGTGGTGTAAGTTGAAGGTTGGTTGGTGGAGAGTGATTTCTGTGCAGTTGTAGGGAGTCTGAGTTAAAAACGTGTCAGACCTACATGCTGTGCTAAAGTGGGACAAGATGTAGGAGTCTTGTGTAATTATTTTAGTTACAGCAACTTAGGCTGATTTCTGATTATCACTACTTGTGTTTTGACATGAAAAACTATGCTCATTTTCTTGTGTATTGCTATGTATCACAAAATGAGTGTCTGCCCCTTGCACTTCTGAGAGTTCAGAGAATACGGTGAGGTTATGCTGGATATTTTGGGGTGACTACCTGATAATACAGGATTTTTATATGTTTTTTTCTTATTATAGACCCTAAAGCGACAGAGCCAGTTGGCACTCTATTTCTTTAACACTATTCTAGCTCATGGGGATCTACGGAACAACAAACTAAACCAGCTTTCAGTCAACCTCTGGAATCTTGCTCAGAAGCATGGCTTTGCTGACACCAGTACTATGGTAAGGAAAAGGGGTAATGCAGGGAAATTGTAGTTCTTAAGATCTTTTTGAACTCCTCGTTTGAGAAAAGGTAACATTTCTTTATCTGAATAAAGCCAATCATTTTACAAGTTGCTCTCTTAAAAAATAAATCAGCTTAAAACCACTTATTTTTAAATGCTTCTTAAGGAATAAGCAGCTTGTCTTATTTCAAGTGGTCTGTATCTTTCTGGCACTTTTACATGTATTTCACACATTAAGGAATGTGCAAATGTTGGGTGCTGTAACTTTTTTCAGCACAGAAAACTATCTTTAAGAGAAGCACAACATTTTTACTAGTGGAAGGAACTGCATGGTGTAAGCTTGGAAAGTGGGTGTTTTAGAGCCTTTAAGAAAGATATACATGATAAGCAAGCTCTGGAGGAGGAAAAGCAAGTGCTCGTGTAGCCAGTGACATTTAGGGAAAATCATGAGTGTCTATTCAAAACACCTTCACATAAATTAAATGATGGCCTGTGAACTGAGAAAAGACACTAAAAATCTCAAAATACCTTTTTTTTTGTACCCAGGTGACAACACTAGAATACATCAAGAAGCAAAGCAAACAACCTGAAATGAGTCACTTCACAGATCTGGCCCTTCGGCTTCCTCTGCAGTCCAGGACCTGAGGAATGCCGCTTTCCCAAGGAGTCATCTGCACAAGGGAGTGTATAGCCAAAGCCTCAATCACTGATCTGTATTGTGACTGGAGGAGTTCAATGTATTTTTATTTTACTTAGTGTGACAGATTTAGTTGGACACAGGTAAAGGTAAAACTGTTCTGAGTGCAATAATTTAATCTGAATTTGTTTCCAGTTTTACTTCTACATTCCTATTAAATGCTGATTTAGATTCAGTAAATGGTATTTTGAACCTTTGTGGTTGCAAAAGCCTTTAGAAATCTAATCTGTTGTCATTTTAGCAACAAAGAAGATAAACTGCACGGATCAGTTCACAGCTTCCAGACTTCATCCCACATGCAGAATAGTCTTTCTCCTCTGTAGAAACCAGCATTTGAATATAATAATCCTACTGAGTCATCTTTCTGCTTTGGGAAGCTGCCAACATTGGTTTGGTCAGTTCCAGTAGAAGAGAAAAACGGCTGAGGTGTTACTGTTCTAATTTCTGCAATATATTTTCATGGACACGTTTGTGCTTTCATTTTAGTTCAGTGTTGTTTTGTAAAATGGAAAGAATCTTTTAAGTGCTGTCTGCAAAGCAAAATGGAAACGTATGCAAAGTAGTCTGTGTTTGCAAAGTACACTATCCCTGAATAAAACAATTTGCAGTTCATCTGTTTGTTCTTGGGGACTTTGTGTATACAAATCTGTCACTTTACCCTTGTGGAATTAAGTTACATGTACTGCTATTACATCTAATAACATTTTACTCTCGCCACTTCTGTCCCATGGTAAGGAGGAGTCACGTTGAGACCTTGCATCTATTGCTGGTTTTGCTTAGTGGTAAGTATTTTAATGAGCTAAATCCGTATATAGATATTAAGATACATTTTTGCATAAAACTGCTCTATTTTAAGGCTAAACAAGTAATCAATTTTGACAGAACCATATATTTAAGGAGTTAGCAAGCTGATAATACCACCCAAATCATTAAAGCATTCTTTCTGCATGCTTTTCATCTCCTCTGTGATTACAGAAGCAGGGTACATCTAAAATATGTATTTTGTATTAAGGTTGTAAAGGAATGAACTAGGACTTTTTTGTCCTGATACAGACTGTAGCTGTAACCTAAGTAAAACTGCAGGAATACAAGATAACTATGAAGTGGCATCAGCTTGATACAGAACCTTCCCAACTTTAGTATATGGCCATTTGGATTATAGTGATGTTCCTTAAATAATTCTTTATATACTGCACATAGATATTGAAATGATACGTTACCATATCCCACTTTAATTTAGCTTTCCTTCTTGCTGCAGCTGCACAAAACAAGTCCCAACAGTACGTAGATGATTCTTCCTATTGGGCTTGGTAACATAAACCACAAACTGGGTAAGTGGGATTAAACTCTGAGCTCTGTAAACCACCAAGTGGGTCACACTAAGCAGCTGTCGTATGGCAGAAATTGCCTTCTGGGTGCAAATGTACTGCTCTAAACCCAGTGTGGAGTTCCTTCAGACTCTGTAAACCAGGAACTCTTACAACAGGCTTACAGACATGCCCACTGTTCCTCTTTCCATGCAGGCATCCATTTTTGCCTGTTGTCTTTGAAGCACAGTATTACTTTTGTTCCTTTATTGGTGCAACACCAACATGGGAAATGTTTTACTACTACTTTTATTAGTGAAAAAATAGCTCAACAACAGGCAGAAAACTCTGCTTAGTTATCAGAAGGAAACTATAAAAATCTAGCTTAGAAGCTAACTGTAATAAACTGCTTTTAGCTTATTTCCATGTTAGAGCAAAACTAATTTTAGTTAAAACACTCCACTTATTAGAACCATAGAATAGTTAGGGTTGGAAAGGACCTTAAGATCATCTAGTTCCAACCCCCCTGCCATGGGCAGGGACACCTCCCACTAAACCATGCCACCCAAGGCTCTGTCCAACCCAGCCTTGAACACCGCCAGCGATGGAGCATTCACAACCTCCCTGGGCAACCCATTCCAGTGCCTCACCACCCTTACAGTAAAGAATTTCTTCCTCATATCCAATCTAAACTTCCCCTGTTTAAGTTTGAACCCGTTACCCCTTGTCCTATCACTACAGTACCTACCGTACTGTACAGTATTACAGACCTCCTCTTTCTTCTATATGCAGCACATACACACGCCAGACCAAGTTTATCTGCTTGAAAAAAGCTGACAGTTTTTTTCCGCAGGTATGTGTCTTGATTTTCAAACTGCATTTCCATGTGTACACTATTATCAAGAGAAAGGTGCCAAAGCTGCAGTTGAACACCACACTGGTATACATTATGCAATTCTAGATGGGGAAAAAAGTTCTTCTCTAAAGGCAAGGCTACGACCCATATCACCTTCAGCATAGAATCATAGAATAGAATAGTTAGGGTCGGAAAGGACCTTAAGATCATCTAGCATCTTGTCAGTGGTAGTGCAAAACCAGTCATTACCCATCCAGGACTGGCTCTGCAGCAGAAAGCTGTATGTGCTGTTCCTTTCTTTCTAAATGAAGTCACTAGTTGACATTTTCTTACCTCTTCCTTTATTTTACGTCAGGTTTTTTGCTAGGCAAGTAGCTAAGGGCCTGAATTCAGCATTTGTCTTGGAACAAAAACCAGAACCTCCAGTGCCTGGTTTTAAGTAAAGCAAAAGCTGAAGTGTAGAAGTCCTGGCTGAAGCCAGTCACTGAACTTCGAGAGTACTGGTTCAAAACAGACTCGCCCTGAGGTAGTGGTGGTATTAAATGACACTATAAAGGAGATGTTTCCTCAAAAACCCTGCAGGAAGTGGTTCAGCATCTCCTTCATCCCAGGTATGGGAATGGATTCATAGCAATCCCTTAAACTGGAGCGTCTCCAAATTTTCACTTCCCCTCAGGAGTTGCCCAAAATGTATCATCAGATTTGTAGGCATATCAGTAATGTTTCTTCAAAGTAAAACACCATCACTTTGTACCACTCACTGAGTGTAAAAATGTCAAGATTTTACAGAACACCAAAATCCTTTTGAATCACTGAGATGTAGCTGAAAATAAGTTTATAAAATCAGCATTTTAAAAAAATTTGCTAAGTTGCAACTAGTTACAGGCCCTGCCCACATAGTTTCAGTCTTTGAAGCAGGCTGTGTAGAAAACATTGTAAAGGTATCAAAAACTTATTGCTGAAGTGAGGACTCAGGTCTGGTGTAAGCACTTGACAACTTGTAGTACAAGTGCCTCATAAATCAAATTTCTTAAATATTTTGTATCTTATTTCAAGTAAAAAGATGTGGAGAGCGAAAAGAAATTTGCCTGTTGAATTTCCATTCCTTTTATTACTTCAGAGTTTTAATCTTCAAATTTTATAGATCTGGATGTATATTTGTCTATGTATACTTTTTTGTTGGCAGCAGGTTGAAATCCAAGACCAATTCCTCTGTGTTGCTTCAAGTCCATCGCTTTATCAAATTCCATCTTCAGAGCCTGCTGTAACTTCTCCTCGCCTTCCCTGTTCAGAGCCATGTTTGGTTTGTTTGCAGTTGCTGAGAGATTTTGGGTAGGACCAGAGCCCTTTTTAAAGCCACCCATCAGTCTAAGAAACTTCATTTGTTGCTCAGAACTTTGAAAAGCAGCTGTACTCCACTGGCCAAACTTTGCATCCTGTGAAGCAAAACAAGGTTAGTGCTAAAATTAAGTAATACCAAGATCAAGGACAATAGTTTCTGGCTGTGTACCATGAGAACAGAACCAACTACAACAACCCAAAGGGCTGAGAAACAGTTACTTCACGGGTAGTATCTCTCGAAGGATGTGACAAAAGAATGACCCCTGCATGAGTGCATCCTCATTAGCATTTCAGTTCATTTAACCTGGAGACAAGGTTTAATGCACTTTGAGAATCTCCTTTCCCTCTGTCTTAAGAATCTTGGCTTTCCTGCACTCTCGATAATACTCAAAGAGCCAGACATTGTCCAATCATTTCTCTTATTCTAAGACAACTGACAGCTTAATCCTCTTTCACTCTGTCACTTTGTGCAGTTATCTTCTCATTTTCCTGTTGCCTAGTTAGGTATCTGTGGGTTTTAGCAATGTTTTAGTACGTTTTGGAGAGTGTTCAATCTGGCTCTCAAGCTTTGAGTAATATTTGCAGTCTCGTCCCACTAATATCGCAAGAGTGCAAAAACTGAGAGCGAATCCTCATCTGACAGGACTAAACATAGTACTCTAGAAGCCCCCCTCCCAGTGCAGCTTGCTCTATTCCTTGTATTCACCTCTCATTGTATTCTTTGAACTAGTTCACTCCTTCAGGATTTCTCTTTTGTCTGCAGGAACAGCCAATGTGCAAGGAAAATCAGGGTTCAGCCATTTGTGGATAACCAAAGACACATCATATGATTTATAAAGTTCATGAACTTTTGGCTTACCTAAGAACAGGCTTCATTATCTAAGGATCTTATTTGACTCCCAAGCTATATCTAGGAGCTCTGTTCTCATTTATAACTGGTTTTGGCAGAACTGCTACTCCGGATTTTTCCTTTAAAATTGGGGGTGATACTAAATAGACTGAGCTGGCTACATCAAAGGAAAAAACATTAATTTAGTGGCGTGTTTTATGTAAGCCTGAAATCCTTCCAACTGAACAGTTCCAGCTTGCATGAAGCAGTCATTCTCCACTCGACAGCCAACACGACATACAGCATGCTATTCAATATTGCAGGCAAGCTGTAGCAGGCTTTTTAAGCTAAAAAATGCAAGGCGGGAGTGTCATTCACTATCAGAGGCCAGAATACCTGCTGTTAAAAAAGCTATCCATAATACTTCTGTATTTTTACTATGCTCAAAGACAAACTGCTGTATAAGCCCTGCTCTGTGACAGATGCATGTGCACATACACATAAATACATGTCCTCCCCATGGCATGGAAGACATCTGCACAGATGCAGAAATAATTACGGCTTGTCAAACTCTGTAATTTCTTTCAAGTGAAGCGCTGGCAGGCACTACACATAGCTTTTGCTGCAGCATTTCCAGCTCACTCCATGAAGCTGATGAATTAATTTTCTGTTCTTCTGTGTACTCCTAAACAGAGACAGATCAGCCCCACAGAACAGAGATCCCCTGCCAAGGATGTCATTTTTCTCAATGACTTCAAAGACTATTAGATAGTTGCAGTTCCAGAGCTATTGCAGTCTGCCTCCCACTATGTAAAAACCTACAGGAGTTGTTTCTGGCATTTCACCGAGGTATATTACAGCTTTCTAGGCATACTGGCAGTCTTGTGAAACAACTAAGAATACTGAATTACAAGCAAAGCTTTCTCTCTTTCTCAATCTTTTTACCACTGCTACACTACTGCCACAATTTCTACTACCTTCCTGTAAATGTGTCAGGGGGCAGGCTGAGTAGGATACAAAAGCAAAGAATAAAGAATCACCATTCAAAGAGGCGGAAGAAAGATGTAAAAGTTAGGAGAAGACTGACAGTAAATATCGCACGTTACCAGTTGTCATCCCTTCCACCTTTCTATGTTCACCTGTTTCTGAATGTCTTCCATATAACAATTAAGATACAATTCAGCGACTGCTATATCCATAGTCTAGAATTATTTGTGTTTCAGAGTCAGCAGAAAACACTTCTGTAGCATTTTGTTATGGCTTATTCTCCAGAGGAACCAGAGAAAATGCTGCTTTTGAGGACTGATGCTGGGAATCAGAGCACTGTACAATGCCAACTGCTGTTGGAGTGCACTGGTCAGCTCCCAGACTCTCCTGGGATTGTACTAACTTGTTCTATAGCATGCCCTTACATTTACAGTCAAAAGGAAGAACGTTGTGGCAACCCTTGTACCTGAGCCACGTACAAAGAGTACAGTGCTTTTTTCAGGAACTTGCTCTGGGACACAGTATTTCTGTCAGATCATGATCTAGTTCATACATACCTGTTTCACTTTGGGACTGAAAGCCTTAGTTTTGCCAGATTCTCTATCAATTTCTTCTTGCAGAGCCTGTTGCCTCACCTAGCATGCAGAAAAAACAGCACAAGGCACTATCTTCTGTGTGTTAAATGAGTTAATGTCATTCACAATGAAAAGATAAGATTAAAATAATTAGTCCTCTTCATAATTTTGCAAGGATAGTTAAATGTTGCATCGTAGCAGCCTTCCAGTATCTGAAGGGGGCCTATAGGGATGCTGCGGAGGGACTCTTCATGAGGAACTGTAGCAACAGGACAAGGGGTAACGGGTTCAAACTTAAACAGGGGAAGTTTAGACTGGATATGAGAAAGAAATTCTTTACTGTAAGGGTGGTGAGGCACTGGAATGGGTTGCCCAGGGAAGTTGTGAATGCTCCATCGCTGGCGGTGTTCAAGGCCAGGATGGACAGAGACTTGGGTGGCATGGTTTAGTGGGAGGTGTCCCTGCCCATGGCAGGGGGGTTGGAACTAGATGATCTTAAGGTCCTTTCCAACCCTAACTATTCTATGATTCTATGTGATTCATTTACACCCTCAACATCAGAACTGTGATTTTGCTAGTGGTATTTTAAACAAATATTTTGCTGTATCGGATATATTTAGTCCTCTAGCTGCAGGTAACAGCTACACTGAAACTGCCGAAGTTAATGAGAAGCAAAGAAACCTGTATTTAACTTAATAAGCTACTTAGACATTGACTGGAGCTGTACGTTTTGGATTTAACCCATGGAAGGTAAAACACACTTTAAGCAGAGCTCTATCTAGGGAAATCTTGGCATAGACAAGCAACAAAGGTTTTTTGTTACGAATTCTATGCATACATTAAATGCTGAATTGCTTTAAATCTTACACATTTAAGACAAAGCATACCTTGTCTATGTTAACTTCATCACAGTTTCCTTTTTTTTCCTGCACAATTGTTACATCATCCACATGTTCCTGTAAAACAGTAAAAAAGCTTGTATGAATGTTTTTATCCATTATGGTTAATCAGAATTTACACAGCTCTGAATACAAAAGTAGTAAAACCACCAAGCAATAAATTAGTACTAATGTGAGGCAAGAAATAGTCAAATCTAAGCTGGAAATGCCAATTAAAGCTGTGTATTTCTATGGAGAGACTTTCTCCCCAAGGAAGAGATCCTTTTTTTTTTTCCTTTTAAACAAAGAGCATAAGGGATTTCTTTAAATTCACACTTTAAAATGGACCTGCCCACATCGCTGGCACATACAATAATGTTTGCAGACAAGGTCATTTCAAATTAAACCACTTCATAAAAGTTTAAGTTTATACTTCAAGTAGGGGGCAGAAAGAGTGAAAGTTAACACAAATTTAAAAACCTGGAAAGAGCACAGGAAGAGGTGCACACATACATAAAGTGTCCCCTACAATGGCTGCAAACAGCACTTCAGTTCCACATTTGGGAGTGAGGAATGGGGGGGCTGGTGTGGAGAAAGAGCAGCTCCAGCAGGTATGGCTGGGCAGGACAGCAAGAGGTAAATCAGTGTCAGAGTTCCCAGGCAAACACTGATGCTATTCTACAGTGCAGCCCTTCAGCAGGTTCTGCTCCCATTGACTGGAACTTCCAGATCACTGCCCTCAGCCTTTCCTTTCCAAATTGGCAATAAGGGTAAGATTTTGGGGCATCCAGTGTAACGAGGTAAGCAAAAAGTCCAGGACAGGGGTAAATTAGAGCCATAAGCTTTAGATCAGCCTGGAAAAGGTGGCCAAAGGGAAGATCTGTTGATACAGCTAACATAATAACCCAAGCATGAAATCGCCAGGGAACGCTAGGACAAGGAAAAGATTTGTAACGTACTTCTGTCACCAAAAGCTGCTGTTACTTTTTTTAGGGTTTATAGTTTTATTTAAAGCCATAAATGATTCAGTTCATTTTCTAAAGCCACCTTTTATGTACTGATTTCACACACACACAAGTACATGCACCATTAAAAATGCGCGAACATTGTCTGCAATAAGGAGAGCTTGTTCTCCTGGATGAAAAGGAAAGACCAAAACCCCAATTTACTTCTAGATGGCCTGGTACTGTCTTTTCAGATCTATTCAAACAAGCAGAACTGATGTGACAGGATTCTGCAAACAGCTGCAATGTTACTTTTTTTTCCAGCTGGAAGGTCAAGTGGAAGATGAGGAAGGAGGAAGGGTGCACCCTCATCCCTGCCAATTCACAGCCGGTTGCTGGACTGCTGAAGGCTGCTGCGTGGCAAAAATTACCTCTCCAGGAGTGGCAGTCTTCCCCCAACTTAATGGAAGGGGAGCATGTTTGCATGTGGTAGGATTATGCTATCTGCAGGCAAGTAACTTCAAAGAATAAACCAAGGCTTCACTCTGCCCAAGCTGACTGTAATGGTCTCCAACTGGAAAAACAGTGATCATTGATATAAAGTGGGTATCACTCCACACTGTCGTGAAAAACTCACTCATTTGTTTGCTGCACAAGCCCAACAGAGTATTTTTCAAGGCATGCAGCAGTGTGTGTGACACTGTAGACTAGAAAACATGTCAGGACTACGGCACAGTTAAATGCAAGACTGACATTATCAGCCATTTACTACAACGGTGTCTTTTGGTCTGGCAGGAACTAGATTTCTCTGGAACTGATTTACCCAGACTTCTCAGTCCTCAGGAGAATTTCCCTGAAGTGCTTCTTATTATTAAAGGTCAGAGCTGAATATGGGAAAGAGAAACAAAACATGCATCATCCTACATCCTTCTCCTCAATTGTTTGCAAGATATTTGCTGTGTTTTCCATTGTAATCCATCACGAGATTTTACTTGCTATTAGGCTTATCTTGCCTCCACAGAATGTGAACAGCTACAAGAATCTAAATAATGTCTAACAGTCTCAAAAAGTCAGTGTCAATTTAATTAGAAAATATATGCCAGCAATAAAATCATCTTGTCCTTTGAATGGTGAAAAAGAAACCTAAGGACAAAGCCCCAAACATCTGCTCACCTGGTGACTGAGAAGCATACACACTCCCAACACAAACCTTTGTGGAAAAGCCTCTATCTGGATCTCCATGGAAGCTGAAAACCCTGCTTATATAAAATCTGTATTTAATTATTAGCCAGATAGCAGAAAGTTGCTGGGTTTCCACAGAACATGAAGAAACTGCATCCAGGAGTGCGTAACAACGCAAAGCACACCATGGAGTGGGCTGGAGAGGCAGCCAGTGCTGCAGCCCGCCCTGTCCCTAGTTTATAGAAATCTTCAGTGATGCTTTACTTACAAGAGCTTGACTTTTAAACAAGCCAAATATCCAAAGTTCTTGATAAAAAACAACTGGAGTGCAGTTTCCCATTCCTTCTGAATATCAAAGCAAGCTCCTAGTCACTTGCAGTAAGCCACTGTTGTTTAAGTAGTAAAAATACAGATAGGTACCTACTGAATTTCTAAGCATCTCCCAGCTTAATTCCCAATAACAACAGAGGTTAGGCATGTAGGTACTGACTTTAGGCACTTCAATAGCTTTAAAATAAGACCCTAATCAGATTAAAAAAAAAGTTGAAGCAATAAACCAAGACCTTAACAGCCCTTTTGTTTTTCGATTGGGCTGGGAATCAAAGAAGAAACCTCTGTATTTCTGTATTTCAAATCTTCCATCAGTTCCGCTCCATGTTTGTGTCACCTCAGAAATGGCAGTCCTGCAAAACTCTAGGATGGGATTTCCTTTAACAGCCAGTCTGGATACAATCCCAGTTACTTTCAGGTATAATTTACAGCTCTTGTGTCTATTTATTGTCTTGCATAGATTTAATTTTTTTAATTAAGAATTTGTGTTTAGGTTGTTCTCCAGTATTTTTCTATCAGAATTCATACATCAGTGCTCTAGGCCTCATCTACACTTTGGATTCCTTGGATTTTCTCTAAAGTTTGTCCGAATTAGAGGACAGGTTTTGGCTAAATTTCCCCCTTGTTTCTAACACTGCAATTCCAGCATTAACAGCAGCAAAACCTTAAGGAAAAGTGTAACACAGTTAGATGCACTCATGACGCCAACGTTACCAACCTGCTCAGGTTAAATGACATGGTATTAAAATCCTGGTTTACAGGAGTGCTGCCACTTTGCCAAGAGCAACTGAAGGAGGGCCAGACCAACACTATGTACATAGGGGTGTTCTTTTTGTGCCAATACTTGCTCTTAGTTGTCATATTTACATTTTCACATTTGAAACACAATCACTACAAGAGTTGGCATTAAAAAACATTTTGCAGTGTTTCACAACTATTACATGCTGAAATCAACAGATCAGCTGATCCTGCTGCTTGAACCCCAGAGGAGGCCCCTACTGACCCAATGGTCTGAACAGGCTGAGCAGCCTGCAGGAGGAACCTGCCTACCTAAAAAGCTTTCAATTCCTTAGCAGGATTCCTTAGCAAAGACATCCTTTTCTTTACAACTTACCAGTGCCTCATCTCCCACGTCTTCTCCTTTGATGTTTTTTGTGTTTGCTTTTGAACCTGGTTCTTCAGCAGAATCCTGGCGTGTTTTGTTTTTCCTTTTTTTCCTTTTTCCACCACAGCGTGTGTGGTTACTGTTGCATAATACCCCATCTACAGTGCCCCCTGTGACACATTCTGCTTGCTTCATTTCCCTCTCTTGGTTCATTTTAGTGCTTTCTAGTAGCGTTATTTTTTGGCTTTTCGAAGGACTGTCACTGTTTAACAAAACTTTTGAATCCTCCTCTTTCTGAATGTTCTTCTTTTTCTTCTTGATGACTTCACAATTATCCTTTATATTTGTTCTGCTTTTCTTCCCAGAAAGCTCTTCTTCCTCAGACTCAACTTCTTGCTGTGTTGGGAGATGCCTATCAGGAACACCGTGACTGTAGTCTTTATTATCTGTATGCGTTAAGGAAGAAACATGTTCTCTTCTCTTCTTCTTCTTGGTCTCTCTGCTACTTCCAGAGTTCTCAGCTGTGTCCTCTTCCTCTCTATTTGTCAGTGAAGTTTCCAGGGAATTATTTCTTTGCCTTTTTCCAAAGTCACTTAATGCAGTGGGGCTGTCAGGAACTCCATTGGTATTGTCCTGATTATCTGCTAGTGGTAAAAAGGAGTCAGGCTTATCTTTCTTTTTCTTTCTCTTCTTTCTTCTCACATAACTCTCCCCATCATTCTGGATAATACCTGTTCCATGGGCTTTGACTGTAAAAGGTTTTTCTTGTGAAATACATTTCTGTGGGTTTTTAGGAACTTTTCCATCCTGTTCATGTTCACTGTCCTCAATGTCCTCTAATGAACAAGAAAAAATGCCTTTCTTCTTTTTTTTCTTGGTTACTTCACCATCCAATTCCAAATTCAAAGCGGTCTTCTTTCTGCTTTTTTTAAAAGCAAATCCATTTTCATTCGTACCATCTGCGTGGTGATTTGAAAGCTCCACATCACGACTCTCATTATTCTCCAATGATAAGGAGGAATGACATTGGGCTTTTTTTTTCTTCTTTTTGACAATTTTTATTTGTTCCTCTGATTCTTCTTTAGGTTCTGAATCCAGAAGGCCTTCTACATTCACAAAGCTTTCTGAATGTGCTTCTTTCAGTAATCCAGAGCCAGCTTTCTTTTTCTTCTTCTTCTTATTTTTCAGTTCTAATTGGTCTAAATGCTCGTCTTTTAGTTTTTCCTTTTTCCTTATCTTTGTTTTTGTCTCAAGCTTGTCATCATCCTCAATTTTAAGGACACTTTGAACATCTTTCTCAATTTTAGTGACAGTTTGGCTCCTACTCCTTTTGGCTTTTTTCTTTTTTTGTACAGGTTCATCATGAACTTCTTTTCTCTTTATCATTCTAAAAACATGAAATGGAGATGTTAGTGCACAGCTTCAACAAGTCCCAGGCTATTTGGTCTCCCTTTACTCTGAAACCATCCTGTATCTCTCATTATCACTCTTTTTCCAGTTTCACAATCTGCTTTCTGTGATATAGGGAACCAGAAGCGCATGCTGCACTGAAAACTGAGTGTACCGGGGTGGCCACGGGGTGGGTTTTCATTTTCTTTATTGCTGGCCTTGTTTGTTCGTAACTTTTTATGTGTCTCTCTGCCAGCTGCACATGACCTTTTTAGAGATTTAGCTACCCTCTAAAACATCTTTCCTAAGTGACAAAGCATATACTTACTGTATGTATATTATGTGTGTATATATGTGTGTATACATATGTGTGTGGAGTTAAGGTGGTTTTCCACACATGTATAACTTTTCACTTATTTAGCACTGAACTTTACATCCCTTTATTGCCCACTTGGCATTACAGGATCCTTTCAAGGCACCTTAGTAATTACCTTGAGTTTGCTTCTGCTTGCGGATGCTTGTCCTTGGGCTGTGTTTTGCGACACTCGTGCCTACGCACAGGTTATAGCAGACCTCTGTACCTGTGGTACCCACTCGGTGACACCCCTGCCTTTGCTGAGGAACCTATTTGGCTGGGGAACCTAGACAGTCTCCCTTCCTTTAATCAGTACCTAACCCACAGGGCTTCTTTAAGCGCCTCTCACACCCCTGCCGCAACCCTTCCAACCCCCAAGCGCACCAGAGCACACCGCGGTGACCCGCTCGCTCTGCCCGAGGAGCCGGACCCGCAGACTGGGCCCACGCAGCTCCCGCTGCCCTCCGGGCCGCGTCAGATAGACGGAACGGGACGGGACTGTTATAAATTATTACCACAAAAGAGCTTAATCTACCAAAATTTATTAATTGTAGTAAGCAGAATATGAGCAAATACAGCGCTGGGCAACAGGGGAGTCTCTGCTCCACCAACTGCCGCAACTCTTCCTTCTAAGCTAGTTCCTTTTATCACCGGTGTACTTCCTTCTTCTGAGGTCTTTTGGCGGTACTCTGCGTATGTCTTTATTTAACTTCTGTCTTTTGTGGTTATTAGGGGTTCGGGTATTATCCTTAGATGGATGTTCTTTTGCTAACACCGTTGATTCCAGGAACCGTTGACTAATCTTAAACATCTCTTGCAGTTTGACTTTTAACGAGCAAATACATTTCGCAAAGCATAAACAGGTGGATACATGCTTTCGCAAAGCATAACCTTTTAACAATTGTCTTAATATTTTGCAAAGCATATCTTATATCGTTTGATAAACAATTCTAACTTTTAACAGGACGGAGCGGAGCCCGGAGCCCCCCGCACGGAGACACACCGCCCCAGCGCCCCTTACCTGCCGCGGCCACGTGCAGCTCCAGCCGGCCCGGAAGAGGAAGGCGGGCGCGCCCGCCCCGCGGCGGGGACGGGCGGAGCGGTTGCCGCGGCAACACGACGGAACGCGGCGCGGAATGGCGGAAGGCGGGCGGGAGCCGAGCTTGTGGGAGCGCGTGTGCGCAGGTGGGAAGGGCGAGGGGCGGCCCGGCCCTGAGCCCGCAGCGGGCGCCGGCAGGGTGCGTGTGGCCCTGGCCCCGCGGGCAGAGCCCCGCTGCCTCGGGCGCTCGGGACTCTTACGAGCTGCTCCGGGCTCCTGCACCGCCCTTGGCGATGAGGCCCCGGTCTCTGTGGAGCCGGCGGCGGGGCTGGCTGCGCCTGCTAAAGCCCGCCCTTCGCGCAGCTGAGAGCGAGCCCCGAAGCGGTGCCGCTCCTGGGCGCTACGTGTCTTCGTACTGTCATCAGCTCATGGCAGAAACATACCTCTGTGCGTGTTCTGCTGCCAGCAGCGCCAGGAGGACGCGGCTTACTGCAGTAATGGCATGGCCTGTGGCTCACCACACAGCAGTCTGCGCTCTGCGTGGAGGCGGCTTTGTGGGTTATCCTGGCAAGGGAGTTAGATTATTGCCTTGCGGAAGTAAAGAGGTGATGATGTTACTGCTGTTTATGGCAGGTTCAGTGAATACACATCTTCAGTTACCAGAGCCTGATTCTAATAGCAAAAGTCTTGGCCTTTTCCCAAAGTCAGAGTGCTGAGGCTGGTCCGGAAGCTGAGAGACCAGCACCGCAGCTTTGTAGTGGACTTCCCTTCAATTAGTACTTTATAATGCCTTAAAAGTAGGTATTTTGTGTTAAAATGGCAATTTTACATGTAGGGATAACCTTTCTTATTGTAATATAGCTCAGCTGAGCCGTGTAGTATGTGTGGAAGTGGCAACGCCAGTAAATCTGATTATAATGGTAGAACAGTAAAGCTGCTGGGTTTGGCTGTAGAAGTTTTCTGTATTGTGGAATCTGTAAGATTTTTTTTGTATCAATTCCATTGTAGTCATCTTTTTATTTCATTGCCCCAATTCACTCAGTAATCTATATGGGTCATGTACTGCTTTTGCCTTTTGTGTTTTGGTTGATTGGTTGGTTGTTTTGAAGGTGGAGGCTAATGCTTAGCAATGTCCTGGGAACTTAATTGCTTATAGAGCAATACAAATTAAAAAGCAGTATTATACACTGGTAAAACAATGGCTAATTCTATGCAAGCATCTGCATTTCACTTACATTAAAATATTCTAAATGGTTAATTTCATTAAAGATCTCTTTCCATTAAAGGATTTTCTTACCACTGAGGACTTTGGACTTGACTTAAACCCTAGCCAAGAGGCTCTAAAGTTCTCACTTGCTTTAAAGCATTAGATTTCACGTTAAACATTTGGGGTATACTAAGTTTTACTGTTTAAATCCAGAATAGGTATCTTTAGAAAGTAATGTTTGTTTAGGAGAAAAATAAGTATGTTTTTAAAGTCTTCTGGATAAATGTGGTACTTCTTTTTACTTCCAGAGTATGAAGCACAGCAGCCTCAATTTCCAGATGGTCCTGAAGCAAAACAAGAATATGTGAGTATAGTTCAATAAAAAAATCTGTGTAGGGCTGGTTTTAGAAATATTTTGCATAACTAAATGGGAAAATTAGATACCCACAGAGTACACTCATTCATAAAAAGGAAAAAAGAAAACCCAAACCCCAACCATATTTTGCAAACAGCTTCTGTGAATCAACAAACGTAATATTCCAAATAATTACTTTATTTAAAGCAACTTGGGTAGCGTTACCCTAAAATTAGATTGGCAGCTGTGTTTGGTTTGTACGTCTCTCTGTCTTTTAGCTGCAACTGTCTGCTTTGCAGGCAGGGCTCTGAAGCATGCCAGGAGCTCTTTTGGGTGGCGGTTGAGCAGAGTGAGTCCTGCAATACATGGGAGAGGGGAGCAAGCACAGTGACAGAGTTACTGCCAGTGTCACATATATGATAGGTCACATAGAAGTGGCCATTGAAATTAGTGGATTAAACCTGGTCAAAGTGGTTTGAAGTCTAATTTTGATAAATTCAGTCTAGGAAGATTTGTTTGGCAGACATAAAAATTTAAGAAAGACAAACCAGTTTAAACCTTTTGCCCCAGAAGTTCTAGGAGCAGCAAGGTTAATTCTTTTGGGCATCTCATACAAAGTTAACTTTCATTTAAATTAGGCATTTCTGTAGATGTGTTATCTTATTATTCTTTGTTATTTTAAAGCTATTTTAAGACATGGTTTAAATTGTCTGACAGTGGGTCTGTTTAGACTTACCCTGTTTCCCCAGACGAAACTGGCTTCATTCCAGGCTGTTATTAAATTTGAATAGTGAACTCTGCTTTGGGCATTAGTCTGGATATAATATATTGATATATTTGAGCATTGAAAAGAATATAATTTGTTACACTGATGCACTTTTTTGAATTTGCAAAAGTACCATTTTTTTGTACCTTGCATGCATTAAAAAGGAATCTCTGCAGTTATTGACACACAGTGTACTGCAAGTGTAGTGGCCTGATCCCACCACCTGCTTTGCAGTAGCTCATCAATCCAGTTGAATTTAAAGTGTAACTATTCAGGTGATGTAATTTTCATAACATATTTTCATAGCAAACTCTAATGTGGTGCATTCTTGGAGACAAAAGGCTGTACCTATCTTTCTATAACAGGTGTAGCTCAATGTCTCTTAGGAGTATTTTGCAGTATCAGTGTAACAGTTCCTGCACTCCTAAAAGCATCCCTAAAATTGTGGGGTATCTTTTTTTATGGTATCCATAAATGTCTCTGTGTGGGGAAACTAAAGATTTGCTCTGAATTTGTGTATGCTTTGTTTAGAAGGAAAGTTTCTTTTCTTTAAGAGGCGAGTGTCAGGACTCCTGAACCATACAGAAACAAACATATAAACCTCTGAGTGGAAAATACTTATTCATATCATTTTAATTTTTAAAGGATTACTTTTTCTTCCACAGGCTAAAATATTTTTAAAATTGTGATATCTCACCTTATTCTCTTAGAAGCATTCATGTACCTTCTGTTAGGTTTGGATGCTTTTATTGTGCTGGAACTGTGCAGAATTTTTTAAAGCTTTATTCTTTCTTTGAAAGTACTCGTAAAACAATGAAACAATTTAATATTAAATTAGAAATTATTTTTTTAACTGACTTTATACTTTTTCATGTTGAATTGGATTTTATGTTTTTTTTTTTTTTTTACAGTCTTAATTGAGATATTTATATAGGTTACATTTATCTTGAACAGGTGTCTTTGGAATCAGGAATAGCGCAGCCATTACGTACGGAACAATTTTATTCAGCCCCTGCAGCTGATACTTCTGTCCAACAGTTGCTTTCCACACCCGGGGCAGATCCCCTTCCAGAACCACCTGATCCAAAAACATGTAAGTAGGAGTGCATTATCTTGAACCCTGCTGTGATTATTTTTCTTGCATTTGGCAAGGGTTTGTCATTTGTTATATTTAAAGTATTAACAGCTACAACACCTTAAGTGGAATTCGCGTGATGGGTCGCATGGTCTGTAAACGGGGAGCCAGCTTGGGCAATTGGTCAATGGAAGAAAGCTCAAATGGTGCGTCGTGAGTCAGTAGCATTGTCTAACTGTTAAGATAGGTTCTATCTCTTCCAAATAAGTGACGTTTTATTTAACCACTTAAATCAGAGAAAAGGCAAGCATTTTCTCCTCTAATTTAATAGTGCAAAACTAGGATCAATAGAATAAATAGACAATTGAGTTTGAAAACTGCTTTCAAAATACCATCTTTGCCCGTCTGCTTACAAATTAGAATGGAAACAGCTCTAAAGTTTTGTTCCTCCATTTTTATCTATTTCTATACTTCATAAAATTTACCAAGTACCAATGTGTTTTTATTATGCATTTTAGCCCTCCTGTTTGGCTCTTCCTCTCTTCCATTCATTTGTGCCCATTAGAAATTCAGGTTGCTAATCAGAAGCAGTATTACCCTTGGCTATTATGCATATATATTGTCCTTCCAGTTATGAATATTTTTTGGCAGGACGTGAACCAATTAAAGGTATAAAGCAGAGAATAAATTTTCAGCTGTGTTGCCAGAAAAGAACACTTCTATGACTTAATTAATCTTTACTGACCACAGCAAAACCTGAATGGCAGGCAGTCTGCCTTTAAATCAAGGACAGCCCTTTAGCCAATAAGCCATGCCTGCTTGTCTAGGATCCTAACAGGTTTTGGTTTGTTCATCTTTCTGAAGGAAATGTTCTTTTGCCTTCTTACAGGGTCAGGCTCCCTGATCCCTCTGGCCCAGGGGTTCAGTGCCTTCATAGAAAGGGGTAGAAGGCTCCTCCACTTCACCCAGTTTATGGTGGTGAAAGGTCTTGTTAGGGAAGATGAAGATGTGGGACAAAGCTGAGAAGGAAACAGAGCTTGAGTCTCTAAATTGAGCAAACATGTAGCTATTAGGATGTACGTAGAGGAGCATGGGCAATAGGACTGCTAGTTTTTGGTGATACAGACTACAACTGCTTGCTTCTGCATGGAACTCCATGATGCCAATGTGCGTGAGCAAGTGAGGTATGGTAAGCAGTGAGGGCAGTGCAGTCAAACATGAGAGAGATGCAAACCCAGACATCCCTCTCGAGTTAGGAAAACTGGGTATATGGAATCACATTCAAATTTCTGAAGGATCTGGCAAGTAGGAATTAATTATAAGAAAGAAATCACAGCACCACTGAAACGTAACCTTGATTTTTTCCTCTGTCTAGAAATTCAGTTTTGTGACCAACTCTGTTACTGCCTGTTGTAAAGGGCATGAGGATAGGAACCAGAAGTGGTCTAGCTGTAGCAGCACTGAGTTCAGGGCATGCCAATTTACTTTTCTTTCTATCAGGGTAAATTAGTCCACATTGCTTTTCATTTCTGTGGCTAAGCTGCTTCTGGTGTCTGAGCTTACTCATTTAAAACTAAGTCTGACATCTCTAAGGAACACTGTAGTTTGCAGTGTTGATGTACCTTTAGTATGAAATTTACTGAATTTTATGTTGTCTTGGCTGAAGAGGAGTGAAGACAGATTTGTGGCTGTATCTGAACTGAATTAATCTGTTTAGTTCAAGCTGTGATGGTACTGATAAAACAACTGATATTTAGTTTACGATATCTGATGTTTGCTTTTTTGTGAAGCCTGAGTGCTTACTTGTAAGTAAAGGCTGTGTTGTTTTCTCAGGTCCTCCTCGAGAATACTTAGAGTATTACATATTTCCAGTACTCTTACCTGGGATGGCAGAACTCTTGCATCGAGCACAGGCGGAAAAGTGTTTTGAGGTTCGTTTTCAGTTCAAATCACTAGTAGGAAATCACAGAGTTTTATTTCACGGCTGTATTTCTTTATTTGTTTTTTTTTGCAAGAAAGCCAATCACAATAATATGAAATAACATGTCATGAGTTGTTTTGGATCTGGTCTTGGATATTGTTTTCTCCAGTGATTTAGAATAGTTTGCATGTTGCCCTCACTTGATTGTTATGATAATCTCTGACTCCCAGCTAATCCTCCTTAAATATCCGGTTGTATCAGCCTAAATAGTGTTGTATCCTAGAGAAAGAGGCTTCCTTTCAGGTTCATAGCTCTATTGAGGGTGAGCTAAAGAATTTGAATTTTACTTCAATACTCAAATATTTTTGCTGGTCTGGCATCCTAACAAAGGTATATTTTGTTCTTTAGCTGTTTAACAGTCAGTGTAAATTCCATTTAATTGGAAAGCAGGGTATTCAGCATTAATGAGCTTATAAAAATTGTACATTTTAAGAATAATTTTGTTGCATATATTTTTATACATTTCGTTTCAGTGTTTGTGTGCATAATTATATCTGGAGAGGCATCCCCCACTGTGTATAGCAAATGCTTAAAAAAGTATTAGAACTGGTGCAAAATAAAGCTCATTGCATCACCATAGCCTAACTTGAAAACCCCCAGCAATAGATTAGATACTGGGAGTTTTGGGGTCTTCCATAATTTCTGCTGTTTTCTTCAACCATAGAAGCAATTGTTTGTCTACTTCTGCCCTACTTTCTGCCTTTAATCACACTTTCCAATGTAAAACTTGTCTGTTTTTATGTCTGTGGCAGAGCCTTCTCTTACTTGCAGCTTCACAATATAAAAAGCAATTAATATAAATGCAAATTTCTCCCTTTTTCTACATAATACACATCTAAGAAATACAGTCTGTGCTCTTGAGGTTATTGATTAAAATGATAGTGAAGTGAGGAGGACTTTGTTACTTATGGTTTATTAATCATCTTAGGCCCTGATCTGTATATATGATAACAGTCATTATGTGTGCTGTTTGCCACTGATCTGTACGTGCCTCCCACAGCCAAAATACACAAAGCTTACCACAGTTGAACAGGCATCCCAAACTAGCATTTTAAATCCAGATTGGTACATTTAATAAGTTATTTCAGGTTTTGCTTAGTTTGTCACAAGGTTTGTGTCTATAAACTGGTTCATTGATAGATGTGTGCATATGTATTTATAATCTGTAATTAATACAGATGAAATAGGAAAATGGTTCATTTACATGTCATTATGGCATGACACCTCTGCGCATCATTCCTGCCATAACATTTACATTACCTAGCCAAGAATAGTTTAAACATATATATTATTCCTCACACTTTTAATGAAATCTATATTGACTTGGGTTTTTTTTAAAGGAAGCACATATCCTTTAATAGGGAAAAGGCATGTCTTACAGCTGGCTTAAAGTACAGTCCTTGGTAGATGAGACACATTTCTGGAGGCAATAAACCAGCACTTAACACAAAAATGCTGGAATTCTTAGAAATATTTCAGTTTCAACCTCAGGACAAATCTCAGGTTACTTTGTCTATTTCTAATTTGGGCAGTTTTGCAGAGCTTCAGTAGTACATAGATTAGAAAGCATCTGTTCTCAAAATGAATTTTGTGTGGGTCTGTGCTGCTTTATAGCAAACTGATAAACCCAGTTCCTTTTTAATGAATAGAAACGTCATAAAAGTGAGCATATCTTATAAAAAAATACAGTGATTTTTTGTCGTTACATGGAAGGATGTCCCGCTACTTTGTTTTAGTTTAGGAAAGCAAGGTTATGTCAGATGATCATTTTCCATTGTGACATCATTTCTTCCATCTTTTGAACAATAACTAGTAAAACAATGGCTCTTTGTGCTTGCCATGTAACTGAATATTTATGTTCTTTTCCATTACTGTCCAGGTGCTGGTACTTGGACATTCTATTTCCTGATCTGACTTAAATATGTCTTTTCAAATTGTACTTTTGTTTCATAAGAAATGTTTTATTCCATGTGGATTTGGATTAAGAAACATGCTATGATTTGTATTTAAATGGTTGGTGCAATAACTGGAACAGATTTAGGATCAAAAATAGAGCTCTTAGAAACCCAGAGTTAGTGACAGGGAGAAAGGATCTTGTGATAACACTACAATATAGCTTCAAAAGCCAGGAGAACAGAGTAGAAAGATTCATGGAACTCATGAGAGAACAGGAGAGGCGCATGATTAATTGTGATTAAGCTAACTGAGGTAATGAAGGATGGGAACAGAATACTGGGTTTGAATTTTGGCTGGACATGCATCATTAAAGCCTGTAAAGGGCAGCTGTACAGAATGAACCAGTGGAAGATGAATGGAAGGAGCACTGGAAGAAAGGGAGGATTAACCTAACTGACTGCAGTCAACATGGAATAAGCCTGTGAGAAGAGGGGGGTAACTGTGATGGAGAGCGCAGGGCGGGTTTCTGATGGGGAGACCCCAGGATCCCATGTTTTGAAGGGGAACGGAGCTGACTGAGGGGCAGGAGGCGGGAAGCCCGTGTGCGCGCGCCGCCCGCCGGAGCGCCATCTCGAGGCGGCGGCGGAGGGCGGGCGGCGGGGCGCCGGCGGGGGCTCGGTAGCGGAGGGCTGTGTCAGGGCCGGGCTGCGGCGGGGCTTCCGCTGCCGATCGCCGGCGCGGGGGCGGGAATGAGCGCTCAAGGTTCGTGCTGGCGGCGAGAGACGCACGGGACAGGCGAGCTGCCGGGGCCGCTGTGTCCCCGCAGGCTCCCCGAGGCCCGCGCATCTTGGGTTTCTCTGCCGGGCTGTGAGACGCTGCTGAACAAAGCCCCCACGTTTGGTGTTTTTGGTTTTGTCCTTCAGCCAAATGTCGAGGCTGTTAATGTCTACCCAACCGCTCTAGGGAGAGCTCACAAGTACAAGCATGTGGAAACTATTTTCTTCATGAAAGAACAAGAGCCGCTCTCTATAGATGTGCGCGCTGCGCCCGTCCGGCAGCCAGCGCAGGGAGCAGATAAGTGCAGCCCGGTCCCAGGCACAGGGAGCCCAGGCGCGGAACTGCCGCGGGCAGGGCTCATCCCACGGCCTGCTGCCCCTGGGAAAGCCCTGCCGTGCTGTGTGTTCTTCCTCCCTGCTCGTTGTTCATTCCTGTGCCCGTGCTCAGAAACGCTGCTGGGACTTCTGATTTGTGAGTGCAGGAGTCTAGGTTCGAAAGGTTTGGGAGAAAGTGCAGACAGCCTCTTCCTTCGGCAGGTGTAGGTGTGTTATTGCACATTCACATCCTTTTACAACGGTTTTGATGAGATCAAGCTATACAAGCTTATGTCTTAGTGTAAAGCAATGCTATTTGACAAAAAGCAGCAGTGATGCAGCTGCAACTCAAATCTAAGTGTCCTCAGTAAAGTTCTTTTATACCTCTGCATGCCATGAACAGGCAACAAATAAAAACAGCAGACACAGAGCTCGGTGTTTGTTATTTACAGCCCAGCACCTATACTTCTTAATTTTTACACTGGATAATTGGTTTTAGTTCTAAGTTCCACTGATTTTTCCTTCTTCCTGTGCCTGAGTAATGCAGCATCAGGGCCAGGGCCTCCACAGGTGATTTGAAGAGCAGAGGTAAGTTTAAACAGGGTCAGGTCCCAGAGCCACTGTCAGCAGCCTTCAGCAGCCTTCCAGATGAAACACCTCTGTGGTGCGAGGGGCAGCTCAGCTTCCTGAACTGTTCGCCCTTCCCTGTCTGCACAATTAGCAGTTTTGCATGGTGTATTATTTTATCCAGAGTACTGCATCCAGCTCTGGGGCCCACAATGTAAGAAGGGCATGATCCTGTTGGAGCCAGTCCAGAGGAAGCCATGAAGATGCTCAGAGAGCTGGAGCACCTCTGCTCTGGAGACAGACTGGGAGAGCTGGGGTTGTTCAGCCTGGAAAAGAGAAGGCTCTGGGAGACCTTAGAGCAGCTTCCAGTGCCTAAAGGGGGGCTACAAGTAATCTGGAGAGGGACTTTTTACTAGGGATTGTAGTTACAGGACCTGGGGCAATGGCTTTAAACTGGAAGAGTGTAGATTTACTTTAAACAGTAAGAAGTAATTCTTTAATATGAGGGTGCTGAGGCACGGGCACAGGTTACCCAGAGAAGCTATGGCTGCCCCATCCTTGGCAGTGTTCAAGGCCAGGCTGGACGGGGCTTGGAGCAACCTTCTCTTAATGAAAGGTGTCCCTGCCTGTGGCAGGGGGTTGGAACTGGATGATCTTTAAGGTCCCTTCCAGCCAAAACCATTGTATCATTCTATGATAAAAATTACATCGGAGAGTTGTTTGAAATTGTGGTAAAGGAGATCAGATCGTGGGACAAGCAGAAGAATTCAAGAAAGAGATCAGAAAAGACACCCCTGTGTCTGGAAAGGAAAATTACAGAATCAGATGGGAAAGTCAGGAAAGGAAAATGGTTGTGCTGAAAGTAGTAATTTGTTTAGGAAAGAAAGCTGCAAGATCATATTTGGAAGACTATATAAAACAACTATAACTTATTTGGAAGCTATAGCAACTTAAACATTTTATTTAAAATGGGCTGTCTTGCATTATGTAGTGCATATGAGAAATCTGAAAAGCAAAATCCTAGAAAAACCACCAGCTGCTAGATACATTTGCAGACTTCAAACTGACATAAATATGAGAACAGTCTGCAAAAGCTTAGTTTTTAAATTAGAGATGAAAGAAACCTATTAGCTTGCCCAGTGTATTCCCTTGCTGATTTTTCTTTTTGCTAGCATAAGTTCTGTGCTCTATCCTATCTGCTGTCAAATGTCTCTGGGGGAAAGACTATTTTCTTAAATCTTTTCTCTCATGAGAGCTGGCTAATGCATTCATTTTTCAGCATTAAAATTGAGCAATGTTTAAATGTTTTTATTACATAATTCTGACTTTTCATTCTAGCTCGCAATCACAGAAGGAATGTGCTGTACCAGGCTCTGTAATGGAATATATTTAAAAGTATGATAGATCAGGGAAAGTGAATGGAAGAAGGTTTTTTTAATGACTTTGCCAGCTTCTGGTCACCAGTATTTTGCATGCTTATTACCAAGTGCATCATGTTTAAACTGAAAAATGGGAAATTAATTCTGAATATAAATAGTTTATAAACACATCTGCAGGTTTACAATGCATATTGTGCAGATATTTCCTGTGTTTATCCTGATTCATGCAGCATAGGAGGAATGCGTCAAAGGCAGGTCAATTTATGTCATTTTTTCCCTTCTATTAATGTTGACTGCTGTGCAACTAATGATTTAATTCACAGCAAAGGGAACTGTTTCCTGGCAAAAGAAATAACAAAGTAAAAAAATACTCAGCTTGACCAAATTCCTCCTTGATAAGTTCACTGGATCTAACAAGGATAAGGCAAGATAAATTTGACTCCTTTGGTGATGGCTGTTTTGACAAGACTGTTCCGATTGTGTTTTCCTGTTGCAAAGGAAAAACAATTTACTTAAATTACAACTGCAAGATTAAATTGAATTTTGTTGTCAAAGTATAGAATTTATTCTCTGAAACAATTCACTAAGTGATGGCACCCACTTTCATACTGTGATTGCAAATAGCTGTACAGTGATTGTAAGAATCTGCTATTTGTTTTCAGATTCTGTTCAAGTCAAAATTTGTCAATTTAATGTCTAAAATGACCTGTAGAATGCTCTCTAGTGAAGGTGTTGCTCTTACAGCTCAGGTGTTTGGCTTCTCAGAACAGTTTCTGGTGTTAGCATGCCAAGTGTGAAAATGCCTTAAGGAGGTGTGTTTCATCCCACAGCTACATGACTATCCTGTGTTCTTCACTGTGTAGTCAGCACCTCACATAGTGTTCCTCTTCCGCTTCACCTGTGGCTGGAGTCATTGGTTGACCCCCAGATTATGCCATTTGTTAATAATCCCAAACTGAAAGAATTATGCCATGTACAGCACTTTTTTTCTCTCTCTCTGTTCACAGCCCCCAGTCCTTTTTGCATCATATTCTTGTAGCACAGGGAGAAACACAGTGAGGATAATGTATAGAATAAAGTCATTCGTCATGCATTACATTTCCAATTACATGTTTAGTATATTTTTCTTAGCAAGTGGTAATAGTACCTTCATTTCTTACATTTTAATCAGGACTTCAGCCTCTTTCATGACATTTAGTAGTTTCACAAATGTGTTTGAACAGTGTGAATTGTTTTCCTAAAATGTAGTAATTGCAGTTGAATCCCCTATTTGACAGGGTAAGTATTACCTTCTGCAAGGGAGCTAGAGCTTTCTTTTAGCTACTTTGATAAAGCACTCAGCCTCTCTGTTCTGTGGGGGCTTAATGGCTTCCAGTGTTCACTCTCTGGCCGTGCACATCCATACCATATCTCATGTAAGAGAGATTCAGAAGGTACTAGTCAGGGTCTTCTGTTATTCCAACCAGAAATCTACATTATCTTCTCCACATCAAGGTTGCTATGGTTTGTGATAAGCAGAATAAGCACCAGTACTTATTTATACATTTGGTCTGTAAAGATGGAATGTGAAGAGGACATCTGAGAAAAGGAAGATCCTAAGTCCTTAGACCAGTCAGTCTCACCTCTGTGCCTGGCAAAATCTTGGAGCAGGTTCTCCTGGAAGGCATGCTGAGGCACATGAAAAACAACAAGGTGGTTGGTGACAGCCAGCATGGCTTCACTAAGGGGAAATCCTGCCTGACCAATCTGGTGGCCTTCTCTGATGGGGCTACAGAACTGATGGACAGGGGTAGAGCAGTTGATGTCATCTACCCGGACTTGTGCAAAGCGTTTGACACTGTCCCACATGACGTCCTTGTCTCCAAGTTGGAGAGACATCAATTTGATAGGTGGACTACTCAGTGGATAAAGAACTGGCTGGATGGCCACACACAAAGAGTTGTGGTCAGTGGCTCAATGTCCAGCTGGAGACCAGTAATGAGTGGTGTCCCTCAGGGATCGCTGTTGGGACCGGTCTTGTTCAACATCTTTGTCATCGACATGGACAGTGGGATTGAGTGCGCCCTCAGCAAGTTTGCCGATGACACCAAGTTGTGTGGTTCGGTTGATACGTTGGAGGGAAGGAATGCCATCCAGAGGGACCTTGACACACTGGTGAGCTGGGCTGATGCCACCCTGATGAAGTTTAACCCTGACAAGTGCAAGGTCCTCCACCTGGGTCGGAGCAATCCCAGGCACAGCTACAGGTCGGGCAGAGAAGAGATACAGAGCAGCCCTGCGGAGAAGGACTTTGGGGTGTTGGTCGATGAGAAAATGAACATGAGCCGGCAGTGTGTGCTTGCAGCCCAGAAAGCCAACCGTATTGTGGGCTGCATCCAAAGGAGCGTGACCAGCAGGTCGAGGGAGGTGATCCTGCCCCTCTACTCTGCTCTTGTGAGACCTCACTTGGAGTCTTGTGTGCAGTTCTGGTGTCCTCACCATGAAAAGGACATGGAACTGTTGGAACAAGTCCAAAGGAGTGCCACGAGGATGATCAGGGGACTGGAGCACCTCCCGTATGAAGATAGGCTGAGGAAGTTGGGGCTGTTTATCCTGGAGAAGAGAAGGCTGTGTGGAGACCTCACAGCAGCCTTCCAGTATCTGAAGGGGGCCTGTAAGGATGCTGGGGATGGACTGTTCATGAGGAACTGTAGTGATAGGACAAGGGGTAATGGGTTCAAACTTAAACAGGGAAAGTTTAGATGGGATATGAGGAAGAAATTCTTTACTGTAAGTGTGGTGAGGCACTGGAATGGGTTTCCCAGGGAAGTTGTGAATGCTCCATCGCTGGCAGTGTTCAAGGCCATGTTGGACATAGCCTTGGGTGGCATGGTTTAGTGTGAGGTGTCCCTGCCCATGGCAGGGGGGTTGGAACTAGATGATCTTAAGGTCCTTTCCAACCCTAACTATTCTATGATTCTATGATTCTAATTAATTCTGTATTGATCTAAATTAATTATTTGAATTTCTAACTCAATATGTGTTTTACAGTGTGCAGTTCTGTCCAGCTCAACAGGTACTGGCTGCAGGAGTCACTAAGGATAACCCACTCCATAGCATTTTGCAAAATCAATCCACCACAATCTTCATAGTAGTAAAGAAGTCTTAGAACTGGGAGCAAAGGACACAGATGTTTAGCTCCAAAGCTCCACATTTTGAACTTTTTACGTGATTCTCTGTAATGTCCATGGTACCCATGGTGGATACACGTATGTTTGGCCTTCCTTTCTGGATTACCCGACAGATGATTTTATCTGAGCAGCCATATAGCACTCTTTGTATGTCTTAAGTATTTACAACACCTTCAAGCTGGTTCCATGCAGGAGGAAACAATATTCCATCAATGTTCTTTCTGTGCCTTGGAAGCAATGGAGTATTTGAAGTATGATAATAGAACTTTGAACAAAATGGCAAGTAATTTACAATGTGTTTTCATATACGAGTTCTATGAATTTCCTTGCAATGAGATTGCCACTTGGAAAGCACACCGGAGATATTTGTTACAGCTACACTGCAGCAAATATCAAGATAGTGTATGTAGAACTTTCTCAGTCATTTTTGACTGGACTTGGAAGTGTTCCACAAAATTTCTAAAAGTTTGGCTGAGCCCCTGTCTGTTGGCAGGAGCAATATGAAAGTAGACAGAGTAGTGTACTGCATATTTGATTTAATAAAAGCAGTCAATTTAGCTTCTGTTCCTGTCCAGTAGTAAAAACATGTGTCCAATCCAAGGATAATAAATAATTTGAAACTATCTTTTATCTTTAGAGAATGAGGACCAAATTTATTGCCTGTGATTTCCTCACCGAGTGGTTATACAAGTAAGTTAATCATGGCTTTTACTCTTAATTATGCTTGATGAACCAAAGGCATTAATTTGCCAATCGAATAGTTGAAATCTAAATTAATATGAGTTGTTTTCTTCTCTTTTCTTCTTTTTTTTTTTTTATCTTATCAGCAACAACCCAAAGAGGAAGGATGATTCATTCACAGAATTCTTTTCCATTCCTTTTGTTAAGGACTGGCTAAAGGACCAGTAAGTTAGCACAATACTCAGAGTAACCTTTTCTCCTTTTATTCTTTTTCCCCTAGTGGTCCAAAAAAGTAATAGAGCTTTGATGTGTTACAGTTGTGCCCTCTAAATGCCCCTTTACTGTGTGAAACAAAGAAATACGTGATACTTTCTAACTTGGTAGTGTATTAGTTACAAGGTGTTTTGTACCAGAATTGTTCACAGATAAATTAGCTTAGAATTCCAAAATATTTTAGCTGTAGAGTGGAGGGCATTTGGATAGTCTGGTAGTATTATGAATATCTTTGTACTAAGGAACTAAGCTGTTTTCAGTGCTGCTTCCTACTATGGAAGTCTTTGAGGGTGTGCGGTCTAGAAATTCTTCCTCTAACTGTAAGCAGCTGTTTTAAAAATACCTGCAGCAATCCTTGATGTCAGGGTACATTTCTGCAGACGTTTATGACTCTGCATCTGCGAAATTAACTTGTTTTGACAGCGTCAATCAATTCTTCATTATTCCTGTGGAACCGAACTACACAGTAGTTTTGAATGAAATGTTACTGTCTTTGAGACTGCGTTTTGCTTTAAAATGGAATTGTTGTATGAGAAGTAAAGTAATAGTCCACAGTGAGGATAAGAAAATTACAGAGGCCAGATTTAAAGAAAATTTTCAATTTGAAAACTTACTTGGAGGCTAGGTTGGTGGTCAGTGAAAACTTAAGAGATTAATACCTTTATAGGAATGTTTACTTCATTACACTGTGTAAGCGGAAAGTGGGCTTTCTTGAGCTCCTGACCTGTGAAACTTAGAACCTTGATTCACTGATCCAGCAAGAGGAAAGCTTCTTGACATTCACAGGTCTTTGGAGACAAGCTGGTAGTTGTGGCATGATGAGTTAACTTTGACTATCTTAGAGGTAGTCATGTGGTCAAAGTTGTGTAGGAAGTTCCTGCAGTAAGAGACGGTCATCTCTGGAAAACAACCCGTTTCATCTCAAATGATACCTTCAGGTACCTGCTGCTGCATTGTACTGTCCAGCCACTGTTTTCAAACCTACCACTGGTGGGACACTCCTAAGTTTCCTTCTGTAGATCACTAGGTCTTGGCAACGTGATTCCAGATTAAGGGAGAGAAGTTTGTGGTTTGGAAACTGATTATGAGCTGTGGTAAGGTTGTCATACTCATTTCTTAAGCATACTGGAGAGCTATCAGTAAGGCAGTTTTGATGCCACTGAATTGGATGAATATTTGTACCTAAGATAAATCAAAGATAACAGTTTTATAAGCATTTATTTTGGAAGTAAAGCTGGCCAAAATCTCTCCTTGTTCTCTCCTGTTCTTCACCCCAGCCTGCTTGTAGGCAACCTAATCTGTGTGGTTGGATGCTTGGTTATTCTGATCAGGGACCTACTCTGAGTTAGAAATCTCTCTGCCAAAACATGTGAGGAGGTTTTGTGTAGCTATTTAAAATATAGATAATTTCTCCAATCTGGTTCACCTGGGAGCATGACAAAGCTTTGTATTGGCACAAATGAAGGATTGAAATGAAGGGCTCAGGGCAAGGTGAAGAGAACAAATGAGCTGCTAAGATATAGAGGTGGTGGAAGGAATTGCTTAAGTCAGCTTTGCCAACAAGAGAAATACACTGTGGAATCACAGCCTGAATGACTCATAGCTTCTGTTAGTACTTGTGCTCCTAAATAACGTAGTGACAGCTCCACAAGGACACTGAAGTGTCAAAGTCCTACTTAAATAGATACACACTTGATCTCAAATCCTCTAAACAAATAGACCTTTAAAAATAACAATTAAAATTATTAAAACCTAACTTTTTGTGGAAATGCCTGAAAGTTACAGATTTCTTAGCAAATATTGCTTATAAAGTAAGCAATTAGAGCATATGAAAGCTTGCAATACTAAATTACAATAAAAATGGGAGAATTTATCATTATATCCTTCTGGATAGGTCATAAATAGTTTATTATTGTATCCTTCCAAGTGTCACATTTAAAATGCAATTAATTTTGTGCTTTTTTATTGTAATTTCCATTTTTATTTGTAAGAGAGTTTGCTTTTTTTAAACAGGCTTTGTGAATATGTAAGAGACAATATGCTAAAGTGTGTGGGTCAAGCATTGATGGGAAACAGCCTTATTCCAACTGTTTAGATAGTATAATTAAGAAAAAGAAGTAAAAAGCACTGCTGCAATTTTAAGGGGTAAACTTTTGTGTTGCTTTTTCAGTTACTTGTCTAAATTTGGAAAGCATTCTGTGAAGTCTCTTAAGTAGGAATGCATTTCTAGGCTGTGTTAAAATAGGGTTTATCAGAGCAAAGTGGTCTTCATGCTTGGAAAAAAGAAAAAAAGAAAACAGAACCATAAAAACCCAAGAGAAATAATTTTTTATTCTATCAGGGATCCAGCTTTTTTTTTTTTCCTTAATATATTCCATACTTGAGCATGACATTTTTTGGCTCTCTTCCAGTGCCTCCAGTTTTTTTCTTTGAAGCTCAATTCTTCTTTTTTTAAGAATAATCAAAGCCACAGTCTTATGACCCCCACTTTCTGTATGCTGTGTTTCTAAATGAGATCTTGCAGCCTTCTTTTCCTTTATAAGGAGACCCAAATGCTGTATTGGTTTCCAGAATTTGAAATGTGAACATGGCACCTTCAGAAGCTGGGTACTGTAGGTGAAGGAGCTTGTAAAATTTGAATTTCCTTCCACCTTTAGTATTTATAGTAATTGCTGTGCCATCAGTAAATAAAAGCCTCCGTATAGATAACCTTGTGTCCACTGGGATCTGTAAGCTAGTGGCAGTGCTGACAAAATTTTATATCCCTTGGGAATTCTTGATTCCTGAAGCAGATTTCAAAAGCACTGGAAGGAGCAGCCTCAACACTGGCCGGTAATCTACATAGAATCATAGAATAGTTAGGGTTGGAAAGGACCTTAAGATCATTTAGTTCCAGCTCCACATCCAGGAGAACACAAAGCATTCCTGTTGTCTAGAAGGGCAGCTGGACCTTTCAGAGGACAAGAAACTGGAGTTTAACAAGAAACTAACAAAAGTTTTTTTGGGAACTGGCTGAGGTACATGCTGGTGTCCCTATTCCTACATTGAAGCCTGCTGATACAGCCAAGTAAAGTAAATGGAATTAGAGCCTTGAATGTTTTGTACTCCTATAAATATGCTAATGAGCAACACAGTTGCCTTTTGTCAGCATTTTCCAGTGGTGTTTCTGGTTGAATAGCAGCGAAGCTCAGCACAAGTAACCAAGCTCTATGTACTGAACCAGAGACAGGGAAAGAGTGATCTGTGTTTATGCCCTGATTCCCCTTAAATTTTACTTTTCTGGCATAGTTAGACTGAGTCTTCATTCCGAGTATCACAGAAGTATCACTATCCAACTTTCTTCAGCATATTAATTAAAGAAATATGAAGAAACCAGTAAAAATAGTTCCACTGCTCTGAAAGAGAGTGATATCATTAAAGTCTACTGTCGTGTGAATTTAATGATATGAGAATTATTCAAGCTCACCTTCAACCTTTACATTCAGTGAAAGAGAGTGATGTATGGATGTAGGTTAGGAATAAGCATGAGTATTTTCCTAACTGTTGAAGATCAGTCTTTGAATGCATATTTTACAGGGTTACAGGAACTGAAGGTGTGCTTTATAAATAAGCATTCATACACCAAAATTGTTTAGCTGTATTTTCTCATTTTCTGTATAGAGGTATTCACTTGATACTCAGTTCAGAAGGACACATTTCCTGGTTTACTCTGTGTCTGCTAAAGCGAATGTGCAGATTCAGAGAAAATAGAATTATCATGGCTTTAATGAAGTGGACAGCTAAAATAAATACATATATCTCTGTATATAAAGTTATTAATCAATCCCACATAGTGGCTTTTTGCCAAATATCTGTATATTCACATATATACTTTGATCCCCCTCCCATTTTAATTAGGGAAGTCTGCTGGTCTCAGCTGCCTCTACAGTTGACTTCATTGTCAGTTCTCAGATGGCCAATAGGGGTAATTTTGCATGGATGACTGCTTGCTTTCTTTCCGTAATGTGCCCAGTTTCTACAGGCTTTGCTTTCTGCACACTGCTATATTTCACTGGTTTGTAGAGTATACTTGATTCACATTATGTTTTTTTTATTTTATTTTCTTCAATAATTTGAGCTTTAATTTCCTTTTTTTTTTCTTTCTTTTTTTGAGGGGGGGGATGGTATGCAGCACATTTAGTTGTAAGAACAGAAAAGTCCAACAAATATGTCTGTATGGATGTTAGTCTACGTGGCTCCAAGAAGGATTGCTATTGCAGCTGTACGGCAGGATTCGAGTTAATGAAGGAGAAATTTTTGACTTAAAACCCTGCCCTACAACTGTGTGTTGGAAAATTGCACGAAATTGCTGTATAAAATATTTATATTGTGTAATGGTTTTATGTGGTTGAGGTTCTGTGGCTCAAATCCTGATGCAGTGATGAAACTTGCCTTAATTTATGTAAAGATTGTCAAAATGGCAATGAGAAAATTGAAAATGTGTTAGTGGTTTGTGCCATCTTCTTAATGTTGCTGTTAGAGCATTAAGCGGAGGTTATTCCTCCTGCTGTTAGCTTTTCGTGTTTACAGGATACAAGGTCTGAGCTAAAGTACACAAACATTGATGGAAATTTGCCCATTAACATGAGTGGACTTTGGAATACTTCCATGTTTGGTTTCCTTCAGTCCAGGACCACAAACAGTCTTACGGACTATATAAATACTGGTTCTCCAAAAGAGAAAATTGAGGCAACACACTGTGATTTGCAAAATATGTAGCAAGTACACAAGGAGAGCTGAGTTTTATCATTAAAATGGAGAAGTTCTCCCAAAGTAAAAAGCATATTGAAAGGCAAGAAAGCTACTATAATTTTCAGATAGAAATGAAGACAAAAGGTTCTTGCTCTGTTACTGTTTTGGCATGTTCTCACTACTAAGACTTCTTGCTGTGGTTCCTCTAATTCCTCTCACATTCTTGTTATCGTTCGCCTGTTCTGCCTCATTCCCTTGTCTGTTGTATGACTGTGCCTCCCCAGTTACCAGCTTTCTCATGTTAATTCCACACTATCTTTTCTTTTTACCATGTCTTCATTATGAAAAGGTAAGTAAGTGTTTTAGGGGCTAGTATGAGTTAACAGTTGTATGCATATTATCACTATGACCACTTTAAGTGTAATTTTATGGTTTTATTATACTGTAATATTTTGCATCTTTAGGGGGAGGGGGAAGGTTTGGTGTTGTGGGGTGTTTTTTTTAGAATTGTGGCTGAAACAGAAATGAAACAGGAAATTTGTTTGTTCAGAACATGCAGCCTTTGTATTTGAGGATATTCAAAGTACAGAAGTGTTTTCAAAAGACCAGCAAAGCAGTGGAGGATGCAGAGAATGGAGGGGGCAAAAGGGGTCAAAGTACATTTTTTTAATTCTTCATTTAGCTATTGACAGTATCAAGGAGCTTTATTTGGAGGTGATAGAGGAAAGTTCAGGCAGGTAGCAGGAGTCGCACTTCAAAATGTCTGCTCCTTTGCACTTCCTTTCTTCAGAAGATTAAATTTGGTTATTTTTACAATGCTTAAAAATGTACCCTTCATATAACGCACAAAATTGTTTTCATATATATTGTAAGATACGTTTTTCTCCAAATACTTTTCTATTATTCTAGTGCATTTGGAATACTGCAGAAGAAAAACAGTAATTTCTTTCTGACTGTTGAATAGTTGTATTAATTCTTAAAATGTTACAAAGAAAGGTCTCAGTTAGCACTCAGTTTTACCTGAGAAAATGTTCTGGGTGTATTTGTTAAGTGTCTGGGGGAATATTTCCTGTGAAGCTGTGAGGCTCCTACAGTGATAGTGTAATGCGTGATTAACATGTCTAAATTGGTTTTGAACAGGTCAGATAAATCAGTACTTCAGTGTCTGATTGTTTATGAACTATGTTTTTCCTGCTTTTTGGGTAAATGATCTTGATAGCATCTATAGGCAGAGATTTTGAAACATGTATTTTCAATCAAAACAATACTTTTTCATTGTTGTGCACTTTGCAACTCTGGATTAGGCGTTGTAAGAAGAAGTCTTAATGAAGTCAGGTGCTGCTGTAGTATTTCTAGATTCTCTGGCAGAAAATATGAAAGAAAACAACTTTGAAAAATGTCCAAAACTTTTTTAGTTGTTCAGACCAGCATGTGAATTTTTGGAGTACTTTCAAGCCATAGACTTTATCAGACGAGTTACACAGATCGCCATGTCATTTACTTGTGTCTCCTGTATTTATCCCTGTTCTTTGGTCTATTCTTGTGTCTTTTAGATTATGAGTTTTGCAGTGACTCTGTCACTGCCTGTGTTCACACATGATATAAATGTTCAAGAACAATAACCATCACAGTCAAATTAAAGGTGAAGTGGTTGTTGCTGTTTAATATGGCAGTAGCTGTCGTATTGAAACTTAGAGGCCTCCAGAAGGCCTGATCCTTGTGGTTCGGGTTGCTTCACTATCTAGAGACAAGCTTTCTGAAAACAGGGAGAAACCCTGATCATTCATGGCTGTGCCTGGGTATCCCACTGTCACCCACACACCATCCGCCCCAGGCACTGATGCTTTTCGTAGTTGGCACACTGGTCCTGCAGCAGCTTACTTTGAGGCTGGTGGTTAAATTTGGTGGTTGTCTGTTACTGTGAGGGAACAGATTTGAATAAAATGAGCAGTTATGAAATCCTGAATTATAAATAATAAAAATTTTGCTCAATTAGTTTTTTTCTAGTGTTTCCTTTTCAAGATAAAAATCAGACCTATCTGTCAGACACATTGGGAATTTAATGACAATTGGGGGTTCTGGACATTACTGTGTAAAATTAGTGACTGTATACAGTGCCCGTCAGCGTGACTATGAACCCCAAGAGGTTAATTTCTCTATTTCGGTGACAAGATAATGGAGGGCCTTTCCCCCCCTCCCTTTTTGAGAGTTCACTGAGAAACCCAGCTGCTGGCCATGAGGAAATCAGGTATACATCTTCAATAAGAAACCTTTTCAATACCTCATACATTTATTTAATCCAAGTCTTCTGTCTATCTTTTTGGTGCCACATTCCACCTGCGTAATGTAACATAATGTCATGGGTTCAGCAGCAGCAGTCATTTTTCTCCTTCTTGGTAGCTGGTGCAGTGCTGTGTTTTTGACTTTCGGCCTGGGAACAGCGCTGATAACACCAGTGTTTTGGTTACTGCTAGGTAATGTTTTGGTTTGACCAAGGACTTTCTGAGTCTCATGCTCAGCCAGGGAGGAGGGGAAGCCGGGAGGAAGCAGAGACAGGACACCTGACCCAGACTGACCAAAGAGGTATTCCATGCCACAGCACGTCATGCCCAGGATGTAAAAACTGAGGGCAGAGACCTGGAAGGGTGGGGGTGCACTGCGTGGTTGGGTTGGGTATAGGTGGTGAGCGATTGTATTCTTTTCTCTTGTATTTCTCTTGTCATTATTATTATTGGTGGTAGCAGTAGTGTTCTTGTCTTATACTTTAGTTACTAAACTGTTCTTATCTCAACCTGTGGGAGTCGCATCCTTTCGATTCTCCTCCCCATTCCTCTGGGAGCTGGGGGGAAGAAAAAGGGGGGAGTGAGTGAGTGGGCAAAACTGCATGGCTGAGTGGCTTAAACCACGACACATAATTAGTAAGTATCTCACACAGCTGTGATCTGTGCAAGTTTGTTTAGAAAGCAAGAAACAGCTTTCCTCTGTTTGTTGTCTGCTTTATTCAGAGTTGGTAAAATACAGTAGTTAGGAAAAATCATTTTACTGATGCTCTTTTACATCATTTAACTTACATTAAACAATATAGCTGATATATATATATATCTCAAAATAGGTATCAATGTGTTTAATGCATGGGCTTTTAAGATGGTGCATAATCAAAGATTAAACAGGCAGAATATAGTTAGTGTTAGGTTTAATCTTCTTGGAGGCATACAGCTGTCTTCTGCCACAAATGATATATTCCCTCTTTTCCTAGTTCACCGCTGAGGGGTTATTGCCTCTGCTCAGATTCTATTTTTATTTGACCCGAAGCCAATTGCGTATATTCTCTCAGACAAAACTGGACCTGGCATGAGTTCTCTTCTTTAAAGCTGCCCTGTTGAAATGATTGATATTTACTGGTGACTGTCATACTGAAAACTAAGTCCTATTCTTGCCTGATTTTTATATTAGTTTCTCAAATTTAGTGTTGGATTATAAACCAGACATTTTTCTAATTTGAAAATGAAAGCAAATGAATGCTAGAGTCAGCCTTGCAGGCTAAGAGACTTCTCAGCTTGTTCTTTAGAGATGTGCTCGTTCACAGAGAAAGTTCAATGTCTTTGATATAACTGCTGCAAAATATGTAGGTCTTTCTGTGACTTTCCTGCTCAAAGTTTTGGTTTTCAAAAAGATCAAAAATGGAATAGAGGATGAAAAGCCTATCAGGTAAACGAGCACAGCCCAACTTTGTATTTTTAAGTCTGATCATAGGAAGCCATTAGCTTTGCTTGTCCAGCACTTCTGATTCCCTTGAGCAGTAGAAATGCTAATTAATGTTCACAGGGCTAAAACTGGTTAGCTTAGTAGAGAGACTTCTTTTTATTTTTGCTTTATTTCTACTCTTGCAAAAAGACCAAGGTTTTCTTTCACGTTAAAATAAATGTAGGCCAAAACCCAGCTGACATGATGATGAGACCAATTTAGCTGAGTACACAGACTAAAATGGTGCAGTCAGTGTAGCATTAAATAATAGTTAAGATTGTGCGCTAAGTTGAAATGCTCCTTCACTGAAGACAAGCTCTAAGAGCAAGATGTCAGAGAGCACAGGAAGCTTACCAGGGCAGAGACTAATATGAATGAAATTAAGTGAAGGGAAAATGTAAGCTGTCAAGCCTCCTAGCTTGAGCTGTAATATACTGTAAAAAGAATTTCCGAAAGAAATGGCAGAAGAAATGTTTTAACCAGAAAATGTAAGACTGCATAAATAGCTTGCTAAATGGTGGTCGTTACGGTATATCTTTAGATATATCTTTTATAGTATAAATATGGTAAATGGTGTTTCTGCATTGGTTGCATGTGTCTATAGATGATTGCTGCATCCAGATTCATAATTTTGTGTTCAACCTGTTTCCCATACAAGGAAGAGTGGCTCTTAGCAGCCCTTCTAATCCTGTGCTAAGTCTAGTGTTCATAACAGGTATTTTCATGAGTTGCAACATTATTGGCTTATAGTTCATTAGCTTCAAATTACATTTATTATGAAAGAAACTTCATCAATTAATTTTGTCTTGTCCTTTCCAACGGATGCTTTCTGGTCATTGTGTGTGAGAAAAAAATCAACATCCATAGAATGTGGCTTTTGGGAAGCAGGATCTGTTACAGTGATTTGAGTTTTTGTTAGTGCTGGCTGAATTGTAATTATAGTTTAGAATGTTTCCCGTTAAAATTGGTAGTGACAGAATCAGCAAACATGTTTCCCAATTACTGTAAATTTTGACTGAAAATTCTTGACTTCATATATGTATAACTTTCTCTTATCACCAAATAATGTGTATATTGAAAGTAAAATTTCAGTATTTTAAGAACTAATTTAGACATTTCTAAATGTGGACCCATGCTTATGCAGTTATGATGTCATTACGTTTTGAGTGCATTTTAATTTTTAGTGAAATCATAATGTAAATTAATGTATTAAAATGTATTTACATTCTGTGTATTTAATAATTGTTATAAGCATTTATGTCATGAGGCTGTTCATTGTTTACATGCACACTAAAACCTTCTCTGCTTTTGAAATAAATGGCTTGTTTACTTCTCTTGCCCTTCTCCCACTGCCACCTCAAACTTTGCCGTCATAGTTGGAGCTTGAAATCCATGTAGAAGAATAAGAAAGATTATGCCTCTTGATGTGCTATTTATGTATTATTTTAAAGAAGAAATGGTTGTAGTAGACATAACATAGAATATATTTTTAAAGGAGATATTCTGTGCACATTTCATCTTTGGAGCAATGAGAAATTGTATCTTTCAAGCTCCTAAACAACCTTTCTTCTTTTTTTGTAAAATATACTGTTAGGGAAGAAAGTGTTTTACATTTATAGGCTGTCTGATTACAAAACATGTATTTTTTTTTAAGTCCTAGACGACCAACTCCTCTCTCTCTCCTTCTATCAGAAGAAGAAGCAAGCATAGTAATTCAGTCCTTCTGGAGAGGTTATCGGGTAAGAATGATCTATAATTATTTTGCTTGATGTTGAAAACTGTAGAACTGTGAAGGCCCCAGGGAAAATCCTTACATAAATTTTAAGTAGGGGATACTATAAATAGCTGCTGAGACCCCCCATGGTTCATTGGCTTTGTATGTTGCTTTGCCTTATGCCTAGTGACTACAATTTTTTCAGAGGCATTCTTGCTGATGCAGTCTCACTGTTTTCCTCAACAACAGAAAAACCACAGAAATTTGGTTTTCAAAAGTACAATTAACAGTGATCAGCTTTAATTTTTTTTAATTTTTTTTTATCTTTGGCTGGTTGCTTAAGGATGAAGTGTTAACTTTGCTTCATGCAGCGATATGTGAGTGAGTGAGTATGTGAGAAGGTGCACAAAGGAGGACTGGTGGGGTCTGTTAAGAAATAAAAGCATACAGAAACAAAGGATAAAAAAACTGAGACCAATAATGAGACAAGAGATGTAGGAGAGGCATGAACTTTTATTCAAGGAAAGGGAAAACAAAGTGGTACTAGTAGTATAGCACTAACGAAGTCCTTATTTAAGGGGAAAAGCAAGATGCATAAAATAAATACAAAGAAAATGGGCTAATACTGTTCTTGTGGAGGGTAACAGCCATGCTAACCCCAGGTACAAAATAAATTACTTTGAAAATCCTGAACAGATTTTATCAAATACTTCTTTGAAAGGCTCTAACACCTTCAGGTCTTGGAAAGAAATTTACTTGAAATTCAGGTGACATTGGTGACAAAGAAATGTCTTTGACTGCCTTTATCAAACTTTATGCTTGTAAATAGCCTTCAGTTATCAGTAATTTCATTGTGATGGACAGCGAGACACCTCTGTCTGTATGTTAGGTGTTCTTTAAGTAACAATCAGTATAAAACACTGCTTTTTCTTTACTACTTTTAGCAAGCATGAATATATGAGTGGATACATAATGTGCCATGCAACCAAAGATGATAAAATACCTTGAAATGATCTTCTTGACTGACAGATTTGTGTGATGCTTTCTGCTTTTTCATTTTTCTGTATTTTTCTTATTTTAAACCAGAGATGGCATGGGCACAAACATTAATTAGCACTGACAGCCTCACTGCAGGCATCCTTACAGTGGGGTATTGCAAAGGCAGCCATTATGCAGTAGCAGTTAGGTTTGCTGAACAGTGCAAGGTTGCTCAGATACCCTGTGCTTCTACCAGAGCTTCTGAAGGACACTATCCTTCCTTGTTATATATATTAACGTCAGAATTTTCACAGTACTATTTATCATTCTAAACCAGTTCCCAGAAATGAGAGAGAAACTACAATAAAAAGGAGGAGACATAAAAAATAATTCAGAGTATAAAATTAGCTGTGAAATGTTTTAGCTAATTAGAACTGAAAGAACTTGAGGTTTTAAAAATTTAAATTTAAATTAAAATCAAGACTATAAAACAAAAATCGTTAGTAACAAGTTACTACATAGGGCCATGTGTTATGCTTGAGCTTGTAAATTAAGAGAACACGAAGCTTAAATAGCATTTCAACACATTAATGATAAAGTATATTATGAAAATTCACCAAAGAAGTCAAATATTTTGCTTTTAAAATAAATAGCTCTGTCAGCTAACAGGGATTTATTGTGGCAATAACTGAACACTTACATACAAATATGCCCTTTTGCATTCTATGGATATTATTGTGTCAATATTTTAAGCTCTTTTTCTGAAGTTTTTCATTAAACCTTGTTTTATAATTCAGAGAATTTGGAACTTTTAAACATTATTATCAAAATAAAAAATTACACATTGTAATAATATGAAATAATTAAACACAAGCACACATACATTTTTTTACATGGCACTGTGATAAAGGAATAGTGTATTATGCTTCATCATTGGTCTTCTCCAGACCAGTCCTCAGTGTCCCGGGCCAAAATACAAATCTTACATAGCTGCAGTTGGAAATGGGCGCTTCAATTGTTCAAAAATGTTGTATTTAGACATAGAGGTAGTAATATCTCTGTCTTTCTGCCTCTTCTGCTACTGGCAGTCGCATGTTCCATAAGCATTCCCTTAACCCTTTCCTGTGCAGATAAACTGAATCCATGCAATAGGAAATTACGGGTTTTATAAAGGCATAAATTACAGTATAACAGAAAAAAATGTGTCTTGCAAGCCTAAAGAAACTATCCTCGGTCGGGGATTGTATTTTATTTTTGAAAATAATATCTGATGTATTTAATAGAAAATGGTTTTGTGAGAACTTTGTATAACTTTTATAGAAGATAATACAGAACTATATTAGTATAATGGGGTATTATTAGAAGCCTCAGAGGTATCTGATGTCAAGTCACTGAGCAGAAGTCTTGACTGGCGTTATTGATCATGTAACCTTTCTGCTCTGCCAACACCCTGTCTGAAACATAGCAAGTTATCTTCTAAGTGGATTAAAAATTGCTGTGGGAGTTCGCTACTGTCTATTTCATTCTCAGCTGCACCACAAAGGAGAAATTCTGGGTGGAAATAATATATCTGGTGATAAATAATTTATATTGTTTACTTTTATATCTTTTTTTAACTAGTGGAAAACCATATCCTACTTTTTCGCTCTGTATGTATCTTGGGAAAGTGGGAGAAAAGCAGAGTGTAATGCAGTAGGGTGGTAGAGTTCAAGTCACAGAGCAAACCCATTACCTTACCATGTAAGAATAAAATAAATACAAGAAAATTCCTAGAAAACTAAGTAGTCAGTTTCCCAAGACCAAGAATGTGTTCAGGAGACCCTAAGCTTATTGCTGCTTGTTTCTACCATGTTGTTTAACTCCAGACTGAATTATTAGGTCGTTAAGTCCTAAAACATAATGATCGGTCTTGTTCAACATCTTTGTCGGTGACATGGAGAGTGGGATTGAGTGCGCACTCAGCAAGTTTGCTGATGGCACCAAGCTGTGTGGTTCAGTTGATACGTTGGAGGGAAGGAATGCCATCCAGAGGGACCTTGACACGCTTGTGAGGTGGGCTGATGCCAACCTGATGAAGTTTAACCCTGACAAGTGCAAGGTCCTCCACCTGGGTCGGAGCAATCCCAGGCACAGCTACAGGTTGGGCAGAGAAGAGATTCAGAGCAGTCCTGCAGAGAAGGACTTGGGGGTGTTCGTCGATGAGAAACTAACATGAGCCGGCAGTGTGCTCTTGCAGCCCAGAAAGCCAACCGTATCCTGGGCTGCATCCAAAGGAGCGTGACCAGCAGGTCGAGGGAGGTGATCCTGCCCCTCTCCTCTGCTCTTGTGAGACCTCACTTGGAGTCTTGTGTGCAGTTCTGGTGTCCTCAACATAAAAAGGACATGGAACTGTTGGAACAAGTCCAGAGGAGGGCCACGAGGATGATCAGGGGACTGGAGCACCTCCTGTATGAAGATAGGCTGAGAAAGTTGGGGCTGTTTATCCTGGAGAAGAGAAGGCTGCATGGAGACCTCATAGCAGCCTTCCAATGTCTGAAGGGGGCCTATAAGGATGCTGGGGAGAGACCCTTCATGAGGGACTGTAGTGATAGGACAAGGGGTAATGGGTTCAAACTTAAACAGGGGAAGTTTAGATTGGATGTAAGGAAGATATTCTTTACTGTAAGTGTGGTGAGGCACTGGAATGGGTTGCCCAGGGAAGCTGTGAGTGCTCCATCGCTGGCAGTGTTCAAGGCCGGGTTGGACATAGCCTTGGGTGACATGGTTTAGTGTGAGGTGTCCCTGCCCATGGCAGGGGGTTTGGTACTAGAGGATCTTCAGGTCCTTTCCAACCCTAACTATTCTATGTTTCTGTGATTCTATGTCATTTTACTTATATAACATTTGGGAAAAAAAAATACAGAAATTACATTTTTAATAATTCTATTATAATTTGAATATGAGTTTAAAATAATAATCACTAACCAATGTCTAAGCTAATTTTAGCATGTCCCTTTCCCACCATTGTCAGGACAGTATTTATTGTGGGGTTTAGCTCCAGCACAGAGGTAGTAACTGTGTGAATGCCAATGTAGACATCAGGTAACATACTGCTAATTAATCAAATCCTGCTTAGAATGAGTTTAAGTAGCAGAGTGGTAAAAGCTGCTGATGTAAAGCTTGCTCTTTCTTACATTAGTAGGGTCTACACTAGTACAAAAGCAATAATAGAAGAATTCAGCTTAAATCTTAAATGGAGTCAAGGCCTGTGACTATTGTCATTTTATGTGGAAGCAGAATTATGCTCTTCGTAGAGTGATTGACTGACAAAGAATTGATATCATGTAATGCATTCCAATTACTTTAAATAACAGATTAATGGCCCTCCTGTTTGTGAAAATTGTATAGCTGGCCTTGTCAGTAAGCCTATTTGCAGCTGATAGCAGGTGTGAATCAGTTTGCTGGAATAAATTTCCTGCTGTATGACCTTTCATGCTCCTCTGCTCCTCTATTATGTTGGTCAGTGGGTTGGTTTTACAGTGTTGTGGTTTTCTAAAGGCACAAATACCCTTTAGCATAATGCTTTAAATTTTAATTAACTCAAAGAATGAAGTACCTCACTGCAATCACATTCTCAGGAGTCCTTTGTAATCAAAATGATCTCCTAATTGGCATATTCATGTTTTCAATGGGGTTTGTCAGTTATGTGGGCTTTATTTCTGTGCAGGTTGAAAACTGTAAACCTCTGGGATTGTGCTTTTCTATCAGGCCCAGAAAAAAAGGGTGAATGTTGCGTATTTGCCCAATCACAGCCCCTAAGAAAAAATTGTATCATCATTCTTGGGTAGCATGAATGTTTATGATTTTCGTAGCATCTTCTGTTTTCCCTTTCACAGGTCCGCTGTGATAGTGAAGTACAAGAGCTACGTCAGTGGCAAAAGAAGTTGAGAGAGGAGAAAAGCATTGTTAAGGTAGTGAAAGAATTCTGGACTAAGCAGGAAGCCAAAGGTAACTGAATTGTGTATTTATTTGAATTTTTTTTTTACATTGTGTTGATTTTTTGTACTTTAAGGTGCATTATAAAATAGGACACAGAGAAGAGAAGATAGATGTCTGATGGAAATGGCTGGCTGTTTCCTTTCTACTTATTCTGAGTTAGTTGCCTGCATGGCTGAAAGTAGAAATGAAAATGCAGTACAGGGCCAAAACTCAGTGATTTCAGTGGATATCAGACATCGAGATATCAGTTAAATGTTAATAGAAATGATACATTAAATTTTTATATTAATAAATAAATTTGTAATGTGTGTACACTACATATTCTCTAGTAATACGTAGTATACAAATATATTGATATCTATTGATGTCAATAAATGTTGATGTAATATATACTATATGTTAATGAATATATAGTAATGTATAGTAATATATAGAGTGAAATATGTATGATATATAATTATATATCATATATGTGGTATTATATATCTTACACATAATATATACACACATATATATGCATATTTTATATATATCTAAAAACAAACCAAAACCGACAAAAAATCTAGGCCAAAACACCTCCCTGAAGTGACAATAGCTAATGTAAAGTACTTCTAGGAAACTATATATTTAAAAAATGCAGTATGTTTAATCAACATTGCCTTACAGCCACTAGTTAAAACAGGCTGACTTTCACTGTTTCAAAAGGCCCTTCAGACTGACATGTGAAAGAGCATTCACTACACAAAAAATAACTGAATGGAACTCTATGCTAGGATAGCACTAGTATGTGGTAGTGCCTCTGAATTCATATTTCTAATGTGCCATAAATGTATTTAGTCAGAAAAACAAGGTGGTCCATGTAACATGTAACATGAAAGTAAAAGCCTAGAGGTGATAGTAATAACTTTGAAAGTGTCTTTTCATAGCAGAAAGGTGTAGCTGACCCTTTGAAGGAAAAAAAAAAAGGGAGGATATAATACAGAAATCTGAAATACTGCCTTTGTAAGCAAATTTGTAAGCAAATTTGTAAGCAAATTCAGCAGGTTGAAGGATGTGATCCTGCCCCTCTACTCTGCTCTCATGAGACCTCACTTGGAGTCTTGTGTGCAGTTCTGGTGTCCTCAACATAAAAAGGACATGGAACTATTGGAACAGGTGCAGAGGAGGGCCACGAGGATGATCAGGGGACTGCAGCACCTCCCATATGAAGATAGGCTGAGAAAGTTGGGGCTGTTCAGCCTGGAGAAGAGAAGGCTGCGTGGAGACCTCCTAGCAGCCTTCCAGTATCTGAAGGGGGCCTATAGGGATGCTGGGGAGGGACTCTTCATGAGGAACTGTAGTGAGAGGACAAGGGGTAACGGGTTCAAACTTAAACAGGGGAAGTTTAGGTTGGATATAAGGAAGAAATTCATTACTGTAAGGGTGGTGAGGCACTGGAATGGGTTTCCCAGGGAAGTTGTGAATGCTCCATCGCTGGCAGTGTTCAAGGCTGGATTGGACATAGCCTTGGGTGGCATGGTTTCGTGTGAGGTGTCCCTGCCCTTGGCAGGGGGGTTGGAACTAGATGATCTTGAGGTCCTTTCCAACCCTAACTATTCTATGATTCTATGATTCTATGACTGTGACAGCGTGCTGGCCCAGTATTGCATAGGGCAGGATCAGACCTCTACCAGCTACACAACATGTAAATGCTGATTTTTACCAGATGGGTTATAGTACAGTTTTTCTGAACTGTGGGATTTCAGTCTAGTAAATGTTCTACTGGCATTTTCCTGTAGTTATTTATAGCAGAATTTAGCCCGTACAGTTCTAAAAAAAGAAAGCAAACCCAAACAGCCCAATATAATTGCCAAGGGAAATGAGGACAGATTGGTTTAAGAACCAACACTGTAATATGTTCCCATTTGCCCTGATTGTGGACAAGGCTTTACTGGCAGGGCCAAATTTATCATTCACTTGCTCAGGCACAGAGGTGTAATTATGATTATTTGCACAGCCTCTTTGTCTGCTGCTGCAGGAAGATTCACTGGCTCCTCAGCCAGTCTACTTTTTATCAGCCTCTGTGGACTGGACTCTGACATGATGCATGTAGGGATGTCAACTATATACCAATAGACAGAGGTGGGAACAGGTTATTCAGCTGTGCTGTTCATGTGTTGAAGAGAGGGTAAATTATGTAATACCAGTCATCACTGTGCGGTCCTTCAGTCTGATGGGACTGCTGCAGATGTGTGCTCAGATGGTCAGCCTTTGCCCTGAACTACATACAAGCATTCAGAGTACGGTTTCATGGAGTCAAGCGGATCAAACTGAGAGCTGCCAAAAGGGTTGATCCCACTCTGTAGCTCTTGCATCAGTTTTAGTGATTGTGTACCTGCACCATGGGTTTGCATCAGTGAAGGTTTTGGTATGGAGCAGGTTAGTTTTCCACTGTGCTGTTGCCACATGATCACTGTATCTAACGTAAAGGAGAACGCGAACTGGGGAGAGAGAAGGATAATTACTTCCAGCAGCCCACAGCTTGGTTAAATTGAGCAGAATATGAGAAGGTATTCTTGTATATTTGTTCCTGGCTGAGGAAGAGCTGATCTCCAGGTGACTAGCAGGAGCTGATTATACCGTTGAGTTTTTTAAAGAAGAAATAAATAGATCTGGTTTTGAAGATCTGAAAACAATGGATTCAGGTTTACTATGATAAAATTAATCTCATTATAGATTTGAAAAGTAACAAGCCAAATCCGTCTCTTTGTGATACCTGTTTAATTCTGTCAGTGTTAATGGTTGAAAAATTGCATTCCTGAGGGTGATGATTGAAGTTGACCTTACAGGCTTCGTAATGAATTTTAAAAGATATCAAAATGTTGCAGCTAAGAAAAGGAGGTGCTAAGGGCGGAGTGGACTGTGTCAATTGGCAGTTGAATTGATTAAAAGCCCTCCTGTCCCTGAAGAAATTTAATCTTTCCATGCGTTATATTTATATAGTGTATTTTGTGTTGGAGAGTAATGTAGTGATAAGATTTCCTTTGCCGCCTTTGCCAGTTGTTTTGAAAGGGAAAACAAATTTCCTTTTAATCACTCTCATAGAACTTTGCTGTCATCAGATGAATTACTTTAGGACTGTAGGACACACAGCTGTTTCACCACTTCAAAGAAACTTGTCAAATTGCCCGTTTTCAATTTTTTTTTTCTTAAACCAGTACAGTTTATATTCCTTATATCACATTAGCTTTCATTTTTATCACATTGTTTCTGTAATTCATAGAATCGTAGAATAGTTAGGGTTGGAAAGGACCTTGAGATCATCTAGGTCCAACCCCCTGGGCAACCCATTCCAGTGCCTCACCACCCTTACAGTAAAGAATTTCTTCCTTACATCCAATCTAAACTTCCTCTGTGTAAATTTGAACCCATTACCCCTTGTCCTATCACTACAGTTCCTCATGAAGGGTCCCTCCCCAGCATCCCTATAGGTCCCCTTCAGACACTGGAAGGCTGCTATGAGGTCTCCATGCAGCCTTCTCTTCTCCAGGCTGAACAGCCCCAACTTTCTCAGCCTATCTTCATACGGGAGGTGCTCCAGTCCCCTGACATCCTCGTGGCCCTCCTTTGGACTTGTTCCAACAGTTCCATGTCCTTTTTATGTTGTGCTCTGCTAAGTTAATTTAAGAGTATCCATACATAAAATAGCTTTGGGGCCCAGACAGATGGCTCTTTGGAAACAGCTGTACAAGTTTGAGAAGTTACTGTACAGGGGTTTTCATTATCAATCTCAGCTGTGATGCCACAATTAATTTTTTTAGTGCTCCAGCTGCTCCTATTTCTGCTATTATTATTCTGCTGTTCATTAATGTTTTTAAACCCCATTTCATGGTAAAGTCAGCAAGGTTAGCTTAAACTGCTTTTACCAATGCTTTCATCTAACCCAGCTGACTTTGTGCTAAAGTGGATTGGGAGCATTCATAATGAATAGCATAACATCACTACTTCTTAACCTGTTGTTATATACATTTGGTTTAACTGAATTAATTGAATTAATCCCTTTCAAGTAAACCACTGAGCTCTTTGCATGAAGCAGACAAAGCATTTATTGTTACTAAACACTCAGATGTCACAAATAAAGCATTAAGATTCATGATCAAAAGAAAAAGAAGAAAAATGTTTTTAAATAGGTACAACAATTTATTATAAAGTAAAATACATTGAGAATAACAGTGAAATATCTCTTAAATTTGTATATGAGTCTAACCCTGTTTATTAGATGCTGTAAACAGCGTCAAATCTGACTGTAGGGGATGAATGGTGAGCTGCCAAATAGCTTTTAGAAAATGCTGACTTGGGCAGTAATGTGATTCTATTGACACTACTAGAAAGATCAGCATACCTTTCGTGAAAATATCAGCCAAAGACTCGGATAATGTGAGCTAACAGACTCTGCTTTGTTGTGGCTTTCAGCACAATGCTGTGTAGACCTTATTTCAAGGGTATGTTTGAGGTAAAGACATATAATTTTACGAAAGTATGTTTGTATAATCTTGACCAGTCTGATACTTAAAAAGGATATGAAGAGGAAGTTAAAAATTAAACTGATTGTAATTAACAAATCCAAAGGCGCTCTCAACTAATTTTTCTGGTTTCAGAAATTGTGTTAAAACATGTTCATTATTATTTAAACAGATAGTGAAGTTTTAGTTTTCATTAGAACATAACCAGCATGAAACACTTTTGAGGTTTTTCTTCAGGTAAGGACCAGTCTGATTTCTGTTGGACAGCTAAGGCAATCCAGCAGCTTCTTCAGGAAAAAGGCAGCCCTGTGCTTCCTTGGCCAAGGCTTCTGCCATCCTTTCTTTTTCTTGGCACTAGCAATCATGGCTTCACGGGGAGTTGGTTCAGCGGATCTGACAAAGAACTGCTCCTCAGTTCCAGTCTGCTGCCCCTTGGGTTAGTTTTCTGCTGGATCAGCCTGACAAACTGGCTTGCCCAGTAATGACAGTCCTCACATCCCCTATAGGAGGAATACTGCAACAGTAAATAGAGGGAAGGCAAACCGCCCATTTGTGATGGCCACTCACTTTCAGATCAGCTAATCTGTCCTGTGCCTACTGTGTCATGTGAAACCATACCCTACATGGTGTGGCTGCTTGGTTTGGTAGGCTGGGTATAATGCAGCATCATATAAACCACTGATCCTCCCCCTGCTTCACAGCATGTTTAAAATGTCACATTTATTTTCTTTCTTTGTAATTCTTCTTTCACTGTATCTTTTACACTATGTATGACTCGTTTTGGAAAGTGTTCTAGGATAGAAAGTATGAAAACTTTGCATGAAAATTCTAAGTATCATTTTGCAAGGACTGTTGACCTCTTCAGTGCATATGCCTGCCAAATTTCTTTTTGAGTGCCAAGAAGGTGTGTTTCTTTCAGCCTTTACCTAAGATCATAAAGCTGCAACATTCTTAGCTGACATATTGTTTGCTATCCTGCTCCAGAGCTGTAACATCACATTCCACAAAATGATCTATATTTAAGATGTGATAGTCCTTACTCTTCACAGTTTCAGACTGAAAATGTAGAGAGAAGCATAGCACTATAGACTCAGTTTGGTGGCTCACAGCTTTAGACTTACAGGGAGAGACCATTCTCCCCAGTATAGCATAGCTGGTGGGATAAATTTGTTCCAGAATATTTTACAGATCTTTAAAAATAAAAACTAATACCTTTTACAGAAAACATAGCCAATAAAGAACAACCTGCAGAGCATGTGAGTGAATAGCAGATAAGCTGGGGGGCTTTTTCGTTCCTTTTCCTTTCCTCTTTCCCCTTTCCTTTTTCCCTTTCTTTTCTTTCCTTTCCTTCTTTTTTTCATTTTTTTCTGAGATGATGTCCTTTCTGATTTTATTATTCCCATTTGCTGGAATTAATTTTATGTAAATGTATGTAACCTGCATGTTATTTGAGATTATGTTTTCCTATTTGGCAGGATGTGACACAGGGGCATGTGCATCGCAAGATCTGCTTTTGGTTTCATGCAGCTGATGTTCTACCATGAAATTGCTTAGGAGAACTCTTCCCAGTGTGCATTTGTCTAGGGGTGTCCATATAAATTCTGTCAATATCTGCACCCTAAACCATCCATTTGCAACTGGACATAATTTCCTGCAGCTGGTTTTCTAGCTGGTATCCCACATAGCTCCAGCTGTATTTTTGCTTTCATGTTTTCAAGAAGAAACATTTGGGGTTTTGTTAATGACCTGGTCAATTTGACTTGTGCCTCCCTGCAGTGGACAAACCTCATCTAGCCATGATTCTGAGCGGTGTGTTATGCAGATGCAGTACTGCTGAGACATCACTGGAAATGAAAAATGCCTGTCCTATAATGAAAAGAATTTGAAAATATTTGAACTTTTTAATGAAAATACCTAAATCTTCATTCATTACTTATGTGAACAAAACACTCTCCTGACACTGTCTGTTACAATGATTACTTCTTTGCTGGTGTGATGTGGGAAGACTGTTGGTTCTGTAGACTGTCAAGGACATTCAGCTATTTTGTTTCCTAAGGGAAACCTGCTTAAAGTTTGTAAAATTTTATTTGTAGAAAGCATTGTTCTCAGTATAAGAAATAAATATTCCTGGCTTTATGGCAAAACCAATTGTGACCCTATTAGCTAGCAGTTCTTACAGATCAATCATAGCCTTGGCTTTGCAAGGTACTTCTGTAACAGTAAATGTACACAGTGTGTGGAAAATCTAGTCAAACCAGGCTGAGACAGAAAGTAATCTTCACAGCAGGTGGGGGGGGGGGTGTGTGTGATTTCCAGATACAGGAGGGAATATTCTTTTACATTCCATTCGATTTCAAGCTGTATTTCTCCTTTGGCAGTAGAAGTTACTACTCACATCGACTGGGAGACTTTACACATGCTTTTTTGGTAGAATCTTTTCCTTTGGGAAGATGCAACCAGCCACATGCTGTTCTGTCACAGGAAAATCCTTGAAAATACGAATGAGACTGCAGATAAAGGGGAGAACAGGCTGCATATTTTAGGAGCACTAGAGCGGGAACAGATGCATACTGTCAAGAAGCAAGGAAATACAGTCAGTTGTTCCTTATGCAGCTGTGATGTGTCTCCACCTGAATTATGAGGAAGGATTAGAAAGCTAAATATGCTTACCAAGCTGAACAGGGGAAGTCTGGTCTGCACCCTTATGAAGGATGGCTGCATGTAATTGTAGCAAAGTAAATAATCATATCACATCAAAGCAGAATGAATTGAGGAAGGGGAAAACGTTAAATTCAGTACCCAGAACAAATAGGCTACACTGTAAAACTTCTTGGAATTCATTCCATAAACAAATAAACATGAGTATAGTCACATGCTGTAATAGATCCTTACTAATGAGGCCATAAATGAAGTTACAATCACATGTATGTTTGCAGGGCTGAGTAGTTTCCTAAGGAAAATATTGGAAAGGGGATATATCTAAATTGGACATCTTGCAGTAGGCTGAAAAAATATATTTAAAATGTACTGTAGGTAATAATGCTGGATTAGGAAAGCGCAGCCTGAATAGCAATGACATTTTTAAAGATTCCTCTGTGTTTTATCTAGGAAATTTAGCTCAGTAAATGGTAAGGAATTTGTCAAGTTTATGTGAGAGTTTCTTTCAGGTTTATTTTCCCCTCACTTTTACCAAGGGGGGTTGAATATTGTCATTTTTTAGGAAGATCTTAAAATAATTTGTTTCTGATTTCCTCTGCCCTCCTTTTGCTGTAGTTGCAATTCTTCAATTAATATCATTATGGAGCTCTTGTAAGAGGTGACCTGCCCATATTCCTGGTTTTACACTTTCAATATATCCATTATATTATCTAGCATATATACAATTACATATCTATGTTGAGATCTGACATGTAGAAAGTATTTACTCAAATTATTTTGTTTCAGTCTGAGCCTTATAAACAGGCTTGAAGTGGAAGGCTATTTGCTGTCTGTAGGACACTGCGATTAAAAGAATTTGGCTCTGCTTTTTCCTTAAACATTAATGTATTTACAGGTATTCGGTTGTTTCTTTCTGAAAACAGAAGTGCTGCAGTCAAAATGGCTTAAAATAGGTTCATATATTGCTTGCTTTTGATTTAAAAGCACATGTATAAGGTTTCAGTTGCACAGAAGATCTTAATATTTCTTTTTAAAAGGGAAAAAAACCCCAAATCCAAGAACAAAGCAGTGCCGAGGGCTGAGTATGTGGTGTTTTCATCAAGCCCCATTCAGGATGCTTGAGATGTTTCTGGAAGTTTAATCTTGTCACTAACAGCTGAGAATGTAGTGATAAAAGTCATAAGACTCATGATACAGATTCCTCTTTATTGGTCCACACCCAGCCTCAGACATCTTTGAAAAGTTAGAAAGATTGCAGTACATTGAATTTCTGGAGCTATGTTGGGAATGTTTGGAAAATAAAGAAAGATGATCATTTAGATAAGCTACAAAATACGTGCTCTGTGATCTGCTGAACTGTGCTGCAGAGGCACAGCACCGTATCTGCTGGCACAAGTCTGAACTAATCCTCCAGTACCAAAGTGGTATTTTTACCCATCACTCTGCAGTTGTTAATAACGATTTGTAATGGAAAAGAGACAATTGCATTGTGGTGATTTTTCTGTGATTGTGGAAATACCAATTTTTGTTTGTTTGTTTTTCTGTTTTAAAGGAGGAAAAAATCTTCATGGATTTTGCAGTCTTTTTTCTCTTTTTCTTCTTTTAACCTTTTTCAAGGTAACAGTGAAAAAATGGGAGAGATTTTACTGAAAAATACATTGGTGGTTTTTGTTAGTCATTTGGAGATGCAAACTTAAAATTTCTATGTATGAGATGCGGTAAAAGCCTGAATAAAAGACTGTCACCAGTTAAAAAGTAAAACCTCCGGAGTCCTGCAGGAAAACCAGACTTGAGACTCTTGGGGCAGGGGGAGAGGAAAGAAAAGGAAGTCCATGAACTGATAGTGGAGTCTTAAAATATGATTCAGAGATTAGCCAAGAAGTGGGTGACAGATAGCAGAACATACAGCTACTTGCCCCAGACTTCCCTTTAAACCCAGACAGCGGCATTAGCCACTTAGGTTATATAAAGCATATATACTCTTTCAGAGTAACTGTTCCTTTTTCTTTACCTGATCACTTGTTTTAGTCTGTGTCAGAGTTTAAATTTGATGACTCTACGGAACCTATCATATTTTGCAAGCAGGAAACATTTCAGAAACAGGAGGGGCTAATGGGTGTAAATCTGGGCAGCAAATCTGGTGTTCTGGTTTTCTGCCCATGTTGGCTTCTGCCTGTAAAGCCCAAAATGTTTTTTGCTGGGGAGCTGCCACTCTGGAATGGTTTCTCTTCATTCCTAGTCAGTTCTTTGTATTTTCACCATTCTCTTTTTCTGTGTTGACTATTTTGTGGAAAAAGCCTGCATTAATCAGATGTACTTAGGATGGGCTGGTTGCCTTCATTCTGGACCTTTCTCTCATTTGAGAGTTTTCTTCCCTCAACTGTTGTGTTTCTTTGCCTGTCTCTTCATGAATTTCAGGTCGCTGTGTGATTTGGAGGACGCTTGGATAATCAGTAGCCATACAGTATCCAGTACCTCTAATCCTGTGTAGTTTGTTCTCTCCTAGACTCAGGTGTTCATGTCAGTTCTTCATTTAATCTAATGCTTGTATCTTCCAATATTTCTTTTCTCTTTGTATACCTTGAGTTGTAATATGCCATCCTGATATATCCAAATGAACTCTTAATCTTTCTGTCAAAATACTAGGAAAGCATCGTGCATTGGACAAATTCTCTCAGCCATCTTTTTCATCATCCCCCTTACTGGGTGTTGGTGTTTGGGAGTCTCCTCAATGTCAGCTCTTGCTTCCCTAATCTAGTTCTAAGTGAACTAAAAAATGCCCTGGAATTGTTTGTTCTCCAGTCATGGAGGCAAGACTTGAGCGTTTTACAAACTCTCTTGCTGATTTGGAGAATTAGGTTTATCCTGTCACTTTTATATATCCATTTTGCAGAAGCCTCTCCTGATGGGTGATCCTGTGACAGTTCTGTTTCAGATCCATGAGTAGAAGGAATGTCTGTGGGCATGATTCCTGGTTTATTATTTTGTTTGTTTGATTGACCTTTTTTCAAGACATCATTTTCCTATCACTGGTGACTGAACATTTCCTGAAGTGAAAGGTTTCACTGATACTTGCATACATGCTGACTTCTAGTAGTAAGAGGCTAAAATTATCCAGGCTTTATAAAGAACTGTCTCTTTAAAAGTCAGGTCTTATTTCAGAAAGATTGCTGGTGGCTCCAATTTCATGTTCAGGCTTCTTTGGCATTTCATTGGGAGGCGAGGGTGAAACTCCTTTCTATATATATATTTTACAATAAGTCCTTGCTAATAAGTTATTCCAATAGATTTTCTTTAATGGATTTTCATCTTCTTGCTGTCTGGGTCTATGGTATTTTTCATTACTGTTTTCAACTGTTTAAATTACTAAATGTTATTCTCATATTTCTTATTATTTAAACAAACTGTGGGTATATAAACCTTTCATAAGCTACTGCCACAAACCAGTTCTATTATACAGTAGTGTACAAAGTAGGTCAGTTCGTTCCCTTTTATGCTGAAACAACTAAGTCTCAAACCAGAACGCCAGCCGTGTGCATTAAGATGAGGGAAATTCATGTCTATTATCCAAAATAAATGGTAATGATGTTTAATTTAATGCATGTGTAAATGGAACAAAGGCCAATCCTCAGATGTCTAATAGGAGTTTTCAGATTTTTGAGTATCCCACTCCCAGAAGCTAACCAAAACAGTACATCCAAATGCATTCAAAGCCTCCTTTAGCCATCCCCTGTGCCTCCACATTGCGACACATACATGAGAAACTGCGTCAAGTGAGCTGCATTTCCAAGGAACGTGGCAGACAAACTAATGGATAACTTTATTGTAGTAGGAGTAGCAAGTCAAAAATAACACTTAACAGTTGTGCTAACCTCCTCAGAGCAGCCCCCAGCGCACTCCCAAGGAAATTAATCACAGTCTCCTCTAGTGCTTGTTATTGTAGCAATGGTTATAGCGTCCTATGATTTAGAACACACAACTAAAGTATAGTTTAATCAGGTTCACTCTGTGTTAAAAAATAAGAGTAATGAGACTGAAACATAGTGCTAACAAATTCAACTGTCCCGGCAGTAGAAACTGTATGACCTATATAGATAGAAGCGGTAATACTGGAAGTGAGATGTCAGGAGTTTTTTAACTTAGACTGCCATAGCACTTAAGGACCTCCGTTGCTGTATGTCTCGGGACTTAAAACAGGAGCTGATGTTAAATAACTGTATGCAGTACTGTGATCATGCTGCCAATGATCATGATTGCATTGCTTCTATTTAAATCTTACATTGCACCTCCTTACGTTAGTGATTATGCATTCTCTGTAGGTAATTTTCACATATTCTGTTACGCAAATATCTTGATTGTTAAGGTGCTTGTAATTTTCATGGGAGCTGGATCCAGCCTCCTGTGAAAATGGTTCTCTTGGCACTTCCCTGAGACTGGCAGCAGTGCACAGTTGCAATCCTCAGGCAGTTTGTTCTGCCCTGTTATGTCCATACCCCTTTCCCCAGTATGCAGGAAATCTCTGTGAAGAAAAAAAATTTGTCTCCATTGCAATAGAATCACAGCTCTGCCACGGTAGGGATCTGCCATCATAACTGCACACAGTGGCAAAGGACATTGAGGGATAAAATGGGAGCTGTGCTGTTAAAGTTCAACTTTTATTATTTTTTTAAATGCAACTGAAAATAGAAATGGGTCTTTCTCTTGCTCTGTTGAAGGAATGACAGGACTCCTAAGCCTGCAGTGGTTAAAATTCAGCATATGAATGGCATGGTTGTAAGCTACTTGTTCATATTGACATTTGCACTATTCGTTGGGATTAGATACATGCTGTTGGAAAGAAATGGGCTGGATTAGGAGTTGGTATGAATTGTTCTAAACTTCATAGGAGCAATGCTAATATACAAACTAAACATCTTCCTTGGGCATTTCAAAATATTTTAAGCAAGTTAGTTCAGTTTGAAGTGTCACAGCCTGAAAAATACTATTTCCAATGGAAATTTCTAGTGAGAAGACAGCCAGGCAGCTTCTTTCCGGCTTAGCTGAATCCTGGGGACATCTTACTTTTGTATCTGCATAGGAAGCAAGGTTACGTCAAAAACTATTTCAATAACTGCCTGAATTCCAGATTCATGCTGACAACCTGTGCTTCCCGGTTAGTGTGATGTGCTTTGAAATTGTTATGCTTAAGTAACACAGGTTATGGTAAGACATGAGCACTCCTGACTAAAAGAACTGCTAGCAGCTATCTAAGACTTGCTCTTTTTAATGTGGAATAGTGTGTGTGAGCTTTGGGGGGTTTGAACTTCTTGCCGTTTTTATGGAATCTTTGCAAAGGCCAGCCTCATCACATCAAGGGTTATTAGACAAAATCCAGTGCAATAGTTGGTACTTTTATATGGGATGTTCATAGTCGTATGGGTTATTTAACCCACTCTGATTTTTTTCCTCACCAGCTGTACAGACAAAAGCCCTAAAATCAAGAAGTGTCTTGTGCCAGCAAGTTGCTGGACAGGTATTGCCTTGACCATCGTAGAACATAGGGCATATCCTGTCACTGCAGTCATATTTTGGGTTCCTATCATTTGTCTGTGTTCCTAATACATCGCTTTTCCTGTATGTTTTCAATGAGCTGAGGTCTTCCAGGTTGGTGGCACATTGAGCGCCTTAAATTAGCACATGGATCTGTTGCGTCCCAGTATTCCAGGCACATACCAAGAGGATTGAGTTTGCTGGATTTCGGTTGCATGCCTTGGAAGGGTAGGTAAGCTCTCCTGAAACTGTATGGCCAAAAGGGGATTTTTTTGGGCTTCTTCTTTGGCCTTCTTTGCCTATAGCATAACTAATATATATAAATTGCTTGATGTGAAAGGTGGATGGTACAGATGCATTTTCTGAAGTGTAGGGAGCAGAAAAACAGATTTTTATCTTTGTAAGTTAAAAGGCAGTTTGTAAAATACAAAAATATTAAGAATAGAATATGACAGCTGAAATCACAGGAGTAGACTGAGGAACCAGACTGTTGTATCAGCAGAAGAAAAACATTAGGTTAATCTGTATTACAGCATTCTGAAAGAATACAGAGCTTTGAAAACAGCTTTCGGGGGGGGTGTGGGACATTCTACTTTTATGTAGAGCTTTTGTTCATTTAGAATTGTTTATTCCAGAGAGCAAGCCTGTGCTCTTTGTTTGACTGATTTTTCCCATTTGGCAGACCCTTTGCAATCACATGGATAACATTCTTCTTTCCACTGAGACATAGAAAAACTATTCTTTATTGACCTTGCTTGTTGTCCTAAATGACAAAAATATATTTATATACTAGGTGAACTGTATGACTTCAGTGCTGACTTTTAATTGAAAATTCTTCAAAGCAAAAACCTCAAAGAGCTTCTTTCACTAATTTTTTTTACAATCCAGTAACTTCTTAGTAGCAAACAACTCTGCCCTTGGCTACGCATGCACGACTCCCACAGATGGCACTGAGAACGGTGTGCAAGTATCTGAGTGCTGAAGCTGTGTCAAAAAAATGCCATGCACAGAAGAAATAGCTCTGTTTGGTTGGGTGGGGTTTTCGTTAATATTATTTATTGAACACCAGTGTTTGCTGCGGATGTATGGATGTTTGCTTTTTTGGTTTCTGTGGCTGTTTTGGAAAGTTAAATAATGTTTTATTTTATGTGGTTGCAGTGGGAAGCAAATTGGAAGGCTCAGGAGACCATACACAAAGTGATTCAACATCTCAATTTCAGTTTTCTCGCCAGTATCACAAAGCAGAGAGCTCATGTGCTCAACTTTGTGGTACTGATTTAGAAAGGCTCTTAGCATTACAGTTTTACTTCTACATGTGAGGTGTTATAAATCAAAAGGTGATTACATAAGGACTGAGCATGCCAAGACAAAATTCAGCCCTAGTCAAAGTGAGCACAATTCTGTTAAACCAGATGGAATTGTGCACGTTTAGCCAAAAATATTGAGTCCGTGTTTCTGAATGCTCTTGTGCAAGCTTTTCCGATAAGGACAAAACTCAAGATGTAACAAATGGGGTTACACCCACATGTAGGCAACTTTTAAAACCAAGGCAAAATTCTTCCTTCAATATAAACGAAGTAGCTTCACTGTCTTCTGCAGAGCTGTGACAGTTTACACAAAATCCAGGCTCTGTTCCTAACCGTCTAACTTCAGGAAGGCTGTGCAACTCTAATTCCAACTGATGGCAATGAGTGAGGGCTGCTCTGCATTTCTGCAGGGGAGAAAAGTCAAAGGCCCTCTTGTTATCACTTAGCACATGTGCTGAGGAAGTGTAAAATTAAGATTACAGTGAGAGCATTTTCAGTGATCTTGTTTATGTGTACATACTTACATAAAGTGCAAGCAGAATAAAGATCAGGTTGGGGCTAAGGAGTCCTCATTATTTTTTTAACTCAGTCTTGTCAAGCAGAGACCTATTTAGGCCTTTCTAATTTCATAATTAGAGAAGATAGTTGCAAGTTCTACTACCAATTCCATACAAGTCAAAGGTCTGGTTGTTTGTAATCAAAGGATGATAAATCATGGAGAGCCCCTAACTCTTTCTGTGGTTCAACGTGGATTTCTTCCATCACTTATGTATACCTTGTCTTCACTGTTATGCCAGTACCCACCCTCATGATTTTCCTGATGGTGATGCTGGTTGTTGCACCAGATCAGGAAAATCAAACCATTTAAGAAAAACTCTCAGCCTGTGTTCTTCAACCCCAGCTGTATGATGCTCTCCCCTCCCTTTCACAAGCACTAGCAATTGAGCCAGTACAGGAAACTGCTGAGCCAACTGGGAAGAAAAGAAATCCCTCCTAGTGTTAAGAGTTTGGCTGCTCAGCTCCTTGACTGGCTCACTGTGGGTCTGATAGGTGCCAGAGCTAAGGGTAAGTGTGGGAATGTGGCCAGAGGTGGAGGAGTGTGACCCTAGGCTGTGGGAGCCCATTTCCTTCAGTTTAACTTAGCTTATATTGCAGAATTGCACTCATGGTAGCACCACAGGACAGTGCTGTCTGTAGCACCATTAGTTTACTGTACTAGAAACATTTTATGCAGATTTTAACACCAAGTTAACACAAGCATTGTAAGTAAATAGTAAAGCCTTTATTCTCGTTAAGAACAGCATTTTGAAAATAAAACATTTGCCCATGCTTTACAACCTTTGTAGTTTTGTATACTTATGTACAGTCGTCATGTTACACATTGATTGTCTTGAAAATCCTTTAAAGATGTACTTAATAAGATATCAGTATGCAACAATCAGCGGAAAAAAAGGGTACGTTATAAAACACACATTAATACATTTAATAAATATATATTATCTATCAAAAATGAGCTTCAGCTCTCATCGATTAATAAAAAGCACCTGCTTTGTAATCTTGTAAATTGGTAGAATAGTCCAATTGTTTTATTATAAAAGCTACAATGCTCCCTTTTGCACGGCCTTTGGTTAGATCCAAGGCATCAAGCTTGAACAAAGCCAACCAAGATGCCTGTGTTTAGGCTAAAACCAGAAACATCTAATTCTACAGTAGTTTGTGTACCTTGTTACTAGAAACAACTGTATGTATTGAGAGTGTTGTTTTTACGATACTACATATTTTCTGGCAAGTGTCAAACTCCCTCAACTCATCTGAAAGCAGACAGTATCTCTAAACTATGGCTTTGACCTTTTTTCCAGCCACTGATCAAAACCCAGTTGTTATAAATCTTGTATTGGGAGTAGTAGTTTTATCAGATGTTTTATGGTTTCATTTTCCTGCCTGGAAACACTGTGAGCACATAACCATCAAGGGACAACATAGTAGCTTTTATAGTATAAAAGCTAATTATAATTAACTGAACTGTGAAAGGCTTGTGCTTACTTATTACGTTGTTCACAGATGCTCTACATTCTAGGTAACTTTCATAAAAGGCAAAAGTAAATACTGTAACAAAAATACAAGTTAACATAAAGGTGCCTTTCTTCAATTACAGTTTTATTTGGGGCATTTTTACATCACAGGCTAGTGACTTACAAAAAAAAGTTGCTTATTACTCATTGTATAAGGTTGGAAAATAAAGACCCTCCCAATCTATTGCCACACCTTCACCACCACAAATTAAACCCAATCCTGCTAACTTTTAATTTTATGAAAAGTCCACATGACTAACCCAATGAGACTAGTCATGGGAGCTTGTAGGATCTGGCCATGTCTTTGCATAGGCCTCAAATGCCAAACAACTTCATCAGATCAGGACTGGGAACTCCTATCAATTCAGTCACATCTAGGAAAATAAAAAAATGCTTAAGATAAATATATATTGTACAATTTTGTCCAAGGTCCATAAAATATGCATTGTAATTTGTCAGTCTTGGTTGTAGCATGATAAACTTTTGAAAAGAAAGCTGTCCTACCATTTATGCCATGGTCATCTTATGTTTCTACCATAGAATTTTACAAGGCTGTTGGGGGGGGTGTTAATTGTTTTTTAAAAGCAAATTTCTGCAGGCAAGTGATGGTAATAGATTTTTGTGGTTCCAAATGACGCATCTTCTGGGTAACTATTATTATTTTAAATATTATCTTATTTGATCAAAGTTTTGCTTAAAGCAAGCAAAATGTATTTCTAAGTCACTGGATAGCATGCAATATCCACCCCTACCCTACTTGGTTGCTAAGGCCATCTAGTTACTTACAAAATAAAATAAGCAATCCCAAAACCAAGCACATGCTTCCTTTGCCTCAAGGCGAGAAGGGCAGGGGGGAGCTAACATACTCCTTTACTCATGCATGACAGAAGAACATTGCTTCTGGAACAGAAAGGCTTTGAAATAAAACCCCATAAGATGATCATGGCAAGAATGGCAATATATATTTTTTCTATATATACATACATCTATATCTGTGTGCAACACTTAGGGACTGGTCTTGCAGCCTCTGTACCTGTACGTAGACCTACTGTTGTTGATGGGACTACCGGTGAGAGTACAAGTCTGCAGGACTAGGATCCTAATTCAGTAGAAATGGAGGTACATGAAGAATCAGGAAGACTCTTAAAAAATAAAAAGCTTGTCTTTCTTTTGCAGTATACAGCAAGTAATTCTGTCTGTGAAGCTACCAAGTTATTCAGTTATTTGTACATTATATTTTTTTTAGTTTGAAAATATTTATTTTTATTACAGCATATGCAAAGTTTAATTGTTATACGTTTCCTATGTCCTCAAGTAAAAACAATTAGCTTTTAGTATCAAGGAAAGCTAAGGTTAACATTGGCCAAACAGTGAGGATACAATGATGTTTTCAATGTCCGATATGCATTAAATGTTAGATAAAGGAATGATTGCTTAAACGTAATGAAAACCATGGCGCAAACAATGGGCAATGGGAACCTTTTAAATAACCTGGAAAAAACAAAGATAAAAGCTTTGAGAAAGTCTGCCTTCTATCAACCCAAAAAGGTGGAGGGAAGGAGGAGGAGTAGGGAAGAAACCACCTTAAAAAAAACAAAAACAACAACAAACCACCTCCAGCATGGAGGTTCTATTAGCTAGGCGCTAAAATGCACGACGACATTGAAATGCACAAACAGCTGCAGTCAAGGGGACTACTCATATGAACAGGGATTAGAAAGGAAAGTCTTGACCCTATCTGCTGCTGAGTTTCTCCTGAAAGGTGGTCAGTGCTTCTTAGCTGCCACCGCTGTCCTACTTGGCACCATCAGCCCCCAGAACAGGCTGGCTTGGGCAGTACAGTGGGTTGCCTTTAATCCACCATCACAACGAACTCCTTCTGGAAAACTCGAGTCACATTCTCTCCCCAGCTAAGTCTTTGCAAAAGTACATCCTTCCAAAGTTTCACGCCATGGCTTCGTCTGTAGGAGATGTGAGAGCGCGCAGCTCTTTCCTTGCACCCAGGATTGAGGCTGGAATAACAGGGAATCGATCCCATGTGGCCAAGGAGAGCTGCCTCTGTGCTGGACCTATGCTTTTTCTCTCTGCCTCAAGAAGCTCCATAACTTGCGTGAAACATACATAGACCTTTCATCCCTCCAGAACTGCATTTCATACACCAGCTTTTTAAAGAGTATCAGCCTACAGTGTAATGGTAATTTAGTTGCCACAGAGTGACAATGCTTATCCACACACAATGCTATGTGACTATACAGTACAGCTAGATAATGAAGCAAACAAGATACTTCTCATGACGTTTGAAATGAAGGGAAAAGGAGCAGAATGGAAAGAAATCCAGCATGTTTTCATGCTGTAGTGGCAATCTCTTGTGGCAACATGGACTAAGTTTAGGTGAGAGGAGGGTATCTTGCAAGCAACTGGCAACCAGCAAAAGCAGGCTTGCCTTGCACACTAGTTACAGACAAGAGAATATCGTACATTTCAGAATTCAATATCCCTCTCTTACAATTTCAGGTGTGCCTACTGCTATTTTAAATTAGATTCAGCTTCAGTTTTCCAATTTTGTTTTTGCAATTATTAGTTCAGTGGTGTTCACATTTAGGCAAAATCCTCTGTAGGATTTTGAAAGATCCTGGATGGTTTGTTGCTTTCTTCTGGTACTGTTATGGATTCCTCCCTCAAAGACACATTGCCAGGGAACATCTGCAATAAGGATTCTTACTCTCTACAGCCTACAGCCTTTCACCAGAGGTGTCGTCCAGTGTAACTTGGCGGAGCAGTTGGTATCTGGAAATAAGGATAATAAACCCATAACTGAGAGATCTAGTCTGTTCAAAAATCAGTGTTATCATGCTACATGTATATGACAGCTTTCCAGACTGTGGTTCCACAGCAAAGGGATACGAACAAGCTCATCTTCCACCCATACAGAGCTGTCACATCTCTGTAAAAACCATGACTATATACACACATTAATCTCTCATTTTACTAACTCCATTAAGCTTTGTGTCCACCGGAAAACAAACAAAAAACCCAACCCCAAAACAAATCCTCCAGCTTCTCAGCCTTTTCCCTGAGCTGCATAGTCTGGTATCAGGAAACATAGGCATAGATGAATACAAGCATTAGAAAGATGCTGTTCATTACTGACAGCAAAACACGAGTCTTTTCATTTTATTCAAGTTGATATGTTTCCCACTGTCTCACAGGAGAATCCTTCTATCTAGTCCCTTTCGTTCACTAAAATCAGCCAAAACTTTATTTAAAACCAGACAGAGACCTGCAATCAGGTCACATTATTTGGTTTGAAACGTAGAGGTTGAGTTATGAAATCAGCTCATGATTCAAAATAAAGCAAACCCAATTCATATGAGTATAAACTGGCTCATGGGTGGATTTTTAAGAAGCATGTAGGTATGCATGAAAAATATGGGGATGAAAATTCTTCTTTTTCAGCAGTATGTCTGCTGTATGAAATGTCTGCAAGTATAAATTACAGATCATGGGAAAAGCATTTAGAAAGTCTGTTTGGCATCAGATCACTAAGCCATTCTTACAACCACCAGGCTGCAGAAAAACAGGTCTATGAAAGAACGGCATGCCAAACTATTGTCTAAGAAAGGAAAATCAATGCTATTAACATTAAAATGTTCTATATTCATCTTTTATTAATCCCTTTTCCAGAGACATACACATCTGTAACTTACTTACAAAGAATTACATACATTTTACAAGATCACGGAAGATAGGTGAAAGACCAGCACTATCTGCAACAGTGATTCTTATTTAAAGTAATGTGCTGGCCTGTAAACATCTGTGTGACTCACATCATCTTGAGAAAAAATCAGGTTAGAAATTGTGTCATTTAATAGTTATGTTAAATACCTTAACACAGATTTAATTTGAAAGGGCTATTGAACATGTAATCTCAAAGAACTTGGTTCACTCAAGCTACACTGAAAAATGTGAATGGCCAAGTAAAGAAATGCAAAATACTTTGTAATTACATCTTTTCTAGAGGGAAGGGAAGCGTTACATGCATACTTGCTGCCAGAGTTTTCACGTGAAGCTTTCCCCCCTGCTGTGAATAAGCTTAAAGCAGGTTTTTCGGTTAGCAGCGGTTGTATATGTCAGTGCATATCAAAGATCTCTTAAATCATCATATTTTTGATACTTACAGTCCCACCATTTAGCACAACTGCCATCTCAGTTGGCTGATAAACATTGCTTCTAAAAGGAGCGCTAGGTCGGCTTCCCAAACTGCCGTTTCGAAATCCTGCTGTTCTTAGCGCTGTGTTTAGAAAAGAGAGATGGTTCTTAGGAACACAATTAACGTTGTGCATTGCCTTTGAAATCATTAAGTGTCTTGCTTCCAGTTTAGTTATTGGGAACTCTGCCACAGATTTTAACTGCTGTGCTATACCAGTTTTCACATTGCTTTTCAACAGCTGTTTTTCTTACATTGCTGGGGACGGATCTCAGAAGAATCAGTTTTACATAAACTTAACTGTTTGGTTTGGAATTGGAAAAGGTTATTGGAAGCAAATTGTTGAAGTTTGCTTCATCTTATCTCAATAGGAGTTAAATGTCTTTAAGTACCAAACCTTTGATGTATCTTGCACAAAGTGTTTTGCAAAGCAAGTACTGTATTGGTCTGGATACTCTGGGGTTAAGTAAAATGATCTTACATTTTGCTTTCTATCGAATTCAGAGGACAGGGATCCAAAACGTTGCTCGAGCCAGTAAGCATGCTCGCAACCCCCCTGAGCATTACTTCAGCATGACTAGCGTATAAGGATTTTCCAGATGTTTCAGATTATATTTACTCTGAGAAACTAGAAACATGGAGTAAATATTGCTTTTGAATAGCTTAAACATGGTGAAGGACTGAAGCAAATGAGGAGATACTGATTGTCCTTCTGAATGTTTATACCAGAAATACACAAGCCTCTCCATAAATTCAGGCTCGAGTTTGAATTCAAGATGTAGATTCTGAATGAGAGAGATGCATAGCTAGGGATGTGCTTCTTTCTCTCTAAATCAGTCCAGGGATTATTACATACAAACTCTCTTTTTACTTCAGGGTAAATAATGGCTTCACTGAACTCAGATGTGGCCAGGGAACAGGGCGCATTTATCCATGCGACTTGCGTGGTTATAATGGGCAATACTCATCTGTGAGCTGGTAAATAGAAACACTCCTAGTCCAGGCACCTGGGGCAAGAATTTCTCTTACATTTAATTCAAATTACAGTTCTACACTCTGGTTGAAATCATGAATGAGCTGAAGTTTACAAGAATTTCAACACAGGCTTTAATGAAGCCAGGATTTAATATAGTTGCACTCTGTGGAACAAGATTTAAATGGATCCTGCTGCCATATGTTGTTATCTATCCACTGCCAGTCCACTCTTTGGGGTTGTGCACTGAGATGAGCAACACTATTGATTTAGGACAGAAATGTAGAAATCCAGCCCTGCAAATGCTCGGTTGTTGTCAGTTGTCAGATGCACACAGACCCTCACTCACTCTACAGTTTGAAATTAGACATTGTTGCAGAACACTGGGAGAATAATGGATGGAAATGCCTAAACTAGGATTATGTATTTTTTATTTTACATTTAACTATCTTGGGGTCAGTAGTAGTCTTTCCTTGCAGTCTGGCTTCATATTGTGCATTAAACACAAATGGTTGCACTGGTATTTGCTAGTACACATAAAAAAATCTCTTTATAATGCATACCATCATTAAAGTATTTACACAAAATTTCCATGGTCATTTCAGAGTTAAAGAGCCAGTATATTCAATTCCATATTGCCAAATTTTCCTTCCCTGTTCCTGCAACAAGTCTAAAATTCTTTTAACATCAGAATCAGAGACAAAGCTTATGGACAAAATACTCATTGTGGGGTTTTTTCCTCATACCAGTTTTACCATTTTTCCTTGTACTTTTCCCATTACTATTAAATGAATCTACTTACATAGGTAAGAATAAAAAATAGTGCCAAGAAGATTTGAGCAAGTGTCGTGCCAAAGTCTCCTTTTAACACATATTTTATGTTTTGTTACCTTTGGGTTTAGGCATTGGCTCCGAGTGTGACTTGCAGTTCTAGAAGTTATTAAATGAAATTCAGTGAGTACCAGAGCTGCTCTGGCTTGGGTTTCCTGACAGCTGTAGCATTCTGCATTGCACATCCAGATTTGTCATGTACAAGGCAAATTCTCTTTGCCTTACAGAAGCTGTCCTATTGGTATTTGTTTCTGGTGCATTGCACTTCCAGTTGCTTTTTTCCTAGGGTTTCTAAATACTTGACTAACACTTTTACAAGACATTGGTATGAAAATAACTCTTTTCAGTAGATATTTCAACTTCTGTCATGAATATTAAAATCCCAGATCATGTGTTGTTGAAATTATGTTTAAATAACTGACTTTAAAATAGTTTTGCTTCATTAATGCTTAATGATATTGCTGGAATATAACTGCTCTTGTTGTTATGTATAACTTGGAGCTAAGAAAGAGACTAGGAGAACATACGCTTGTTTGAACCACAGTTTAAAGGTTGTTCAGATTCTTAAAATGCTGCTTAAAATATTTTTTTTCTTTAAGAAAGAAAAAAAGAAGCAAAATTACGAAATTTCTTTATGCAAGTATTAATGGAAACAAGAAGAATTGAAAATATGTTTATTCAAGCATGTTTTCTGTTTAAACCTAACTGCTTCTGGAAACAAATATTAGTCAGGGAACCAAGAGGTGTTTTCTGGTTATCATGTATTCCACAATTTTACAACTAGTAGATCTTTCATTCTTAAACATCATTCTTCAGTATAATTGAAGCAAGTACCCTTCCTTTCATTTCTCAGCTCTTAATGATGATTTCTTGAATTGAGGTTAATTAAATGAAAAAAGAAGAGAACATTCTCTACATACCTGCAGAGAGACAATTGCTAATAGATTCCAGGTGCTTAGCCACTGACACCCATCGGTATAGTGGCCTGACTTAAACTAACACTTCAGCAGTCATACTGTGTGACTGGAATATTATTACGTGTATTTATGTTAAGTCTCTACCATACTAGTAAGTTTTGACTCCAAACCCTGTCATTGTAAGTCTGTACTTAAAGGATTGCTTTAGGAATAATGAATCTGTTTTGATTTATTAAAAATGTATGTATCCTTATCACACATGCCATAGGAATTCATTTGTTATGAAAAATATTCATAATGACATCAGATAAGAAAATCTATTTTGTATTGTACTGTGTAAGATTCAGATAGATTAAAAGAGAACATAAATTGCAGTATAATAGAGATGATAATGATTTTATAGATATCATGCATCTATTCATCTCACTAAAAGACTTAATCACTGAATGATCAGATTGAAAAGGAGCTTCCAGCTCTTTTTTAAAGTCTGTGCATGAATGGGAATAATACAGAGTGGAAGATTTGGTTTTGTTCTTAGATACACTTTAGTCATAAATAGCTCCACTGAAGCCATTGCAGTTACCTTACTGTGACATTAAAGTGATGGGGGATGGAGGACAGTACAAAAAAAAAAAAAAAACAAAGGGAAAAAAGAGTGCTTTTTCATCATGAAGCTGCCTCTGCTGCTCTGGAACATTTGGAATAAACAACCATTCTTTTATCCATGTGATTTTTCACTTGTTTTACCACTGCCCTTGGAATATACTCACAGAACTTAACTCCTTTCTGTTCAAAGCTTCTGTACTAGAAGGAGACCTTTAAAGTTCCTGCTAAAATACTTAGAGGAAAAACACCTTCCTGACCCGACATCATGCCAGACAAGTGTGCTGGTTTCCTCCACATCTGGTCTATATCCAGAGGAAACATCAAACTCAGAGGAAATAAAAGATGCATGAAAATGAATAGGAAGGTGAAGTGCCTGGACAACGTGCCTTTTGGGAGCTGCCAAAGCAATGTGGGAACATTGCTGTGATACCACACTCCTCAGTTAGAGTGAATAAAAAGCAGTGTGACTAGTAACAAAATCCTTTATGCGACTGTGGGACAGCACCAGACTGCACCCTGCACTACAGAACAGTTTGGTTTGTACTTCTCTTCACTGCTCACATAAGCATCCCTATGTATTTTCTCGCATGGGTTAAGCATTCAGCAGTGGTTTGGATCTCTTACCCAACCAGTTGTTGCTGGCCTTTTCATCAACCACTCAAAACCACTATAATTGCAAATTGTAACAATGGGTCATCAAAATGGTTCTATGTCACCAAACAGCAATGGCAAGGAAAGCAACCACTACCTCAAAACCTCTCTCTGTGCATATTCTGCTCAGACATTAAGAACAAAGACTGTCTTTGAACTTGTCTATATGCCACTCTGCAATTTTTACCCCCACAGTGTCACAAATTGGCACTAAATCCCATTTTAATGGAAATACAATTAATAATAATTACTTTGTTGCTCAAGAGGCTGAGCATTTTGTAACATAGAGCACTTCATTTTTTTCTTGGGGTTTTGGAAATTATTTCATATTAAATGTTGTTAACTAATAATGACAACAAATATTATTTAAGTGATTTTAAAATAGAGGCTATTTTCCCCACAGTGGATTTTATAGGCTTTCAGTGTTGGCTTTGCATTTGAAATTGTTCAGTTTTTCAATGAAAAACAACATGCAGAAGAATCATTTTAACCAAACGTAAGTATTTTCTCTATTGCCTCCACCGTATTTTCTTAGCTACTACAGAAAGATATAGTCCTCTATAGTAAATTCTTACCTGCATTATGTTCATCCATTGAAAAGGCTTTATTTTCCATGTAGCTCCGAGGAAGCTGTATATCTTCCTCAAAAGCAGTTTCACGCATCCTTGGCTGTGAAGTATCAAAATAATTGGGAGTGTTTTCCTGCTGTGATGGAAGGATGGTACAGTGAACCTCTGGGATGGCATGAAAAATAACAAACACCCAACCACTGGACACCAGTGCAATAGCAAGAGTAGGGTCACTCCATTTGTCTCTTCTCTTTAGCTCAGCATTACCGAAGAGGTACATAGTCATCCAGGCTACCCAAATCAGAATGGAAAAAAAAAGCGTTATAATGAGGCATACTCCGTTTTTCTTCCATTTCTTAAACTTCCCACAGAGAGTGAAAAGAGAAAATCCCATGGTAAACACCATCAGGAACATAACGTAAATCAAAGCCATAGCAAAATCCATTGGTTCGTAGCTGCAGGCCAACTTGTTATCTCTGACAACTGTCAGTATTAACCACTCAGTTGCAATAATGACCTGAACGAGCATCAGGCAGATTGCCACACCAGCTAGATGCCAGCCAGATGGACTCTTCCCATGGCGAACTAGTCTACGAAGTCTCCAGGCTTGAGCTAGCAAGCATGAGAAGCACAAAGCAAAGATAACTCCCCATAGAAATCGTCGGGTAGAGCACACCATTTCATCTTCTTGTATGATGAAAGCAAACGTCAGCCCAAACAGTCCTAGAGTCCCAAAAAGAAAGAGGAAGTGCATTCCCAGGGGGCTCTTCTTCTCTTTGTCCTTGATGAAGGGCAGCCTCACCAGCAAAATCAGCATCAGCAGCAGCGTGGTCAGCACACCTGCCCCTGCAACTGCCTCCACCACTATTCCCCAGATGGCATCCAGGTCGCACAGGTAAACATACTGAGGGAGAAGATCCAGTCCGCACCCTCGAGACGTACTTGAGTTTTCAGAAGAGCCATAGCTGATCACGAAGAGGAGGAAGAACCCAATGGCTCGGTAGGTTTTCATTTTTCTGTCTGAGACAACAAAATATTTGTTTGCTTAGCTACAGTTCACTTTGGAGGATTTCACAGCAATTGGAAGCACAGCTTGTCTCAATAGCCTGTGTTTACTGGGTTTTTGCAGCTGGCAATAGCCTACCCCGGGTCCCCTTTGCTGCCCTCCCAGAAAGCTGCTTTTGCCTGTTGTGCGCTGAATGCCAACTGAGTCATTACTGTGTTTGCACTGATTGAAAACAACACTTCCAAACACTGCCCCTGCTAAAGACAACCAGAGGAAATTCTGTATTTTGTTGCAAAATAATATATTATCTACAGTGCCTTATTGCTCAAAGTCAGGTGCTGAACCCAGGACAGGTGCTTGAAGCTTGCATAAATTACACTGGGCCTGCTGCAAGCATATGTTGTGTCAGAATTAGACAGTTTCACCCACAGCCTTGCTTCTTTCACTGGAATAAAGGCCTTGTCAAATTATAGATATATATATATATCTATTTTTTAAGGATAGTTTAGTTCCAGGAAAATAAACCTTGTGCTTTTTTGACAAAGGAAATGCTTGTTTTCATGCTTAGTCAATAGGCAGTTACAGTATTCACTCCTTTCATCCTCTTCCAAAGCCCAGGTATTAGATTGCATTTGCAAATGGGAATGGTTGGCTAGAGAAATCCCATCTTCTGTGACAATGGTGCACACATGCAGTGTCATCAATCAAGTAATCAAAAATGAATGACTCATTGTGCTTCTTAGCACGTCTAAAGCCATTCAAAGGAAACAAACAACAAAAAAGAGAGCATCGCCTTCCCTGATCCAGAGAGCAAACAATGGTGAACTCTCTAGGAACACAACATATCCCGCTCAACCACGAAGACCAAAAGCCTGGACGAATCCCAACTTAGCTTTAGGAAGAACATGGGTTAAGTGCTTTAAAAGGATATATGTTATGGCACTTGTTTTTATGAAGCAAAGCATGGCAAAGGAGACTATTAAAAATGTAACCTTTACACGAGCAATCTGTCCCACCAATAGCTGCCCTATAAGAGCAGTCTGAAGTAAACACTCCTGCACTAGACGTGAAACCTGACGCTGCTAACCTTCACTTGCACAGTTAGTGCTGCAGCTTCCAGCAGGATTATGTGCATTGATGTGAGCAGCATGCCTAGGTGAAAATGTTCTGAGTTAAACTTCCATATGCATGGTATGACCATGCAGAAGAAAAGCACCATATACACAGGCAGTAATGTTAGTGGCTCATGTGATGTGTTTGAGGTACAGAGCAAGAAGCAAGAAGAACTGTTGGTACCTCCTTTGTAAGTTAACCAAACAGCCCTAAGTGATTGCTCATCTACAAGATGTTTCAGAAATCAGCAATGTATTTAATGAAAATGTCAAAAACTTAATGAGAATTGGAAGTGGTTTAAAGTAACAATGCGGTGTTGTTGTGTTGAACACCATTAGTCATAACCAACACAAAACCTGTTTATGTAGACTGTCCAAAACCTTACAGAGTCTCTTACAGCTCTGAATTAGAGGTTTTCTTCCTGTGCATTACAGTTCAGTAATGACCAAAGTTAAATCTTGGGGATCCCAATCTTCAAACAAACGTTCACTCCCCTTTCACAGTATAATGACCAATGGCCATTTTGGCCTCTGCCAGGAGACATATGATGGAAATTACAGTTTCTTATTAGAGACACCAAGACAGCAAATGTACTAATATAAATACATATGGTTTTCATTCATATAAAAGACAAAAAAAGCGTATTAACAAATACTTCATCTCAAAAGTAGAGGCTGTAACAAATAATGTAATCTGGGATTAGACAAACAGGAAAAGGGTAATTGATGATCTTTGCCTGACCATAGAAATTACAGTATCTTTGCACTGTGGAAAGAGCCCCAGTGTTCTAATGATGCAGTGACCTGCAGATAATGACTAATGATTATGGGTTTTTTTCTACCTAGCTGGTTTTTCTTTATGAGGAATTGGTAGAATATTTACTTGTTTGTATCTCATATGTGTAACAGGTTTCTCAATGTCTCAGTCACAACACTCACGTTAAAAACACTGACTTTACAGACAGAAACCTAATCATCAGTGAAATGTATTCATTTTGGTATTGAGTATGGTTACACTCAATAAATCTCCTTGCCCTGTGAGTACATAATTAACTAGAAGGAAACATTCTGAAGGTGATTCTGCATTCTTTCTGTGCGCAGGCAGTCCCTACTTCAACTAGTGCATTCACTCGTTAGAATACTCAAAATGTCCCAGAAAGCGTGAAATAGTAAGTGCCTGCTGACACAAAGAGAGGAAATCCACCAGGACCTACTAAGGCAATGCTGTGAACCACTGGTACCAATGTCAAGAAGGGATCATGTGGAAAATCACTCAAAATTCATTCTAAATGCTGCCCCAAACTGGAAACAATAAACAGCCCTTAAGTGAGGGTCATGTTAATTTTCCACTATCGTATCACTTACAAACTATGATATGCATGTACTAAATCAGTTTCAATACTAGCTTTGTTTATTAGCTACCCTCCAAAGACCTGCAGGGTAGTGAATTAAGTGGAAGTATGTCCAGTTCTAAGATATTTTCCATTTTTCTGGTTACTTTATTCATGTCATGTAACCCTCATGTGATTGAGCTATTCTAGGACAGTCTGTTTCCATGGAGATTGTGCTGCATGGGTAAGCAGTCATATTGTCAGCCCGTCATTTGTTTCCTCTTCCTATTTGGAAGTGTTTGGGAGAGGGGAGGGAGGGTTAATGGATTTTAGTATTTCCCCTGCCACAAAGAAGTAGTTTCTTTTGGAAAGGGGGAATTAATCTGTGACAAAATATATTGAGAATTCAAAATACACGTTCAGAAACGCAGAGATGTTCAACTCAAAGAGTTTTCCCAAGTTACTTCCGTTTGTGAAATTACTTTTGGGAGAACTGATGGAGATAAACAGTGATTCTCTTAGAAAGCTCCTAGTTAGCTGTAGTACTGACCAAGAAGTCCTTAAGTCTGCTAACTTATACTTCCTTATACTGCCAGGTATTCCTGGCCTGAAATCATATTCCTACCAAGTAAGTCTTGCTAAACATTAGATCCTATCCACACCAAAGCTTGCAAGCCTAAAATCTCCAAACGAGGAATCTTTTCCTCACCACTGCTATCAACAGAGCCATGTTTACAACCTGTTTGCTATTTATTTCTGCTTGATTAGATAAAGACTGTCAGCATTAATAACCAAACCCCTGCGACAATACCAGCCCCAAACCTCCGTCTAGTGCTGGTACTCTGCACTGACTCAGTTGTATAAACAAGTTACATTACAACATGCAAGTTTGGCAAGGGAATACCATTACTTCGGCTGAAGCCATAGATTCAATAATTTAAGAGGGAAATAGAAAGTCTTTTTGCCAGAAAAGTTGTTTTGGAAAAATATTTCAATATGGGGTTTTTATTAAAATAATGTCTTCTTCAAGTTGGTGCTGGGGTAGAATTTCAGAGTCCTGTGTGTCTCAAGATCTTGTAGTAAAATCCTCTGTCTGCACACTACCACCAGTAGTTACCGAAGTCAGCAACTGTAGAGTCTAGAGTAATATTTTTACCTCTATGTCTAGATTAGCTCTGCAATGTTATGCAACCTGATGGTAATAACAGCAGTGCTCTATTTGACTGGCACCTCACTTTATTACCAGACAGCTACAGCAACAGTAACACAGCAATGTCACAGGTTTCTAGCACAGGTACAGTAAGGGACATTGATACAGCCCCACATAGCTGAATGGAACTGTTCATAAAGGAGGAAATCAACTTGAGATTTATTTTTATTTCCCCCAAAATCCATCTCCAAAATTGTATTTCATGAAAACTATTAAGCCAATATACCCAAACCCAGAGCAATCACGCTCACATCGAATGAATCAATAAGCTTCATGCATTCCAGGCAAAAGCAGCACAAGATTTGCAGGACAGCTTCCAAATCCAGTCCTCAATTTTTGATTCACAGTCTTCTCTCTATTTTCAACAGAATGAAGTCCCCTACATTACCTGGCATGGAATCACTACAGAAACTGCAGGCACAAAGCTGCCCCAGCGGGTTTAAAGTACAATTACAAGCAACTAAGCACAAACAGAAAATCTCACAGCTGTCATCAAAAAGTTGTCATGGTTAACAATCAGTGAGGCTTTCAGGAGTCAAAGTCTCCTGACTGCAAATATCATCTGGTCAAAAAGATGCTGTTCAAGAATATATAGAAAGAATAAATCTGTAATCATGCAAAGATTTAAGGTTAGGCTATTCATGGATAGATGTATTATCTGTTCCCCTTTTTCGAGTCTTCAGGTTAATCAACCAATATAGGAAGATGCCTCCAAGCACATAGAAGAATAACAGCCTAGTAAATAAAAGTGATAGTAGCACAAATAGTAACCTGCTCTGCCACACATAGGCAGAAGACTGATTCACTATACAATTTCTGACAGAAAACCACCCCCACCACGAAGTGTTGTGGAGAGCCGCTAGTGAGGAGGAATTAATCACAGCACAGGATCTCTGCCAGCTCCTTTTGATCAGATCTGAAGAACGAGCTTCAGGACTGATAACAGAGCAGCAGCGCCAAGCTGAGCTCAGGCTACTCAAGAGATGTACTTCCAGAATAATAATTAATAGTGCAACTGTGCTTTGTATGCAAAAATACAGCAGAGGTTGAGACATCCCCTGCATTAGAATAATACACATCACGCTGTGTACAGCCTCACGGTCGCAGAAAGCAAGACCCCACTTCAAAAGGACATGTACAAAAAGCACTGCTTTCACTTACAAATAGTTTGCAATGCTGAATATAATACAAAATGATCTTTCTAATGTTCTAGGTGCTCACAATGCTCTTCAGTCAGATTCTGTACGTCACCCATGCCCAGATACTTCTGACCATAATGCCTAATGTTTGTTATACTACTGGTAGCAATCAGTGATAGCAATCAATGTTTTTCTTTGCTAATTCTCAGTCTGTTTCTATTCATGTCACAGCCTCAGGACAGATCAATTTCCTTCACCTGATTTCTTTTGATGCAGTGAGAGAGCACCTCAACACCAACATTCACTGCTGGTAAGTAGCATGCGTATCAGAGCGATGATAACCAGACGGGGTGTTTAGGTTCAGCGCGCAGGAAATCCTGTTAGCCTCGGGATAAACATTAGGCCAGGTGTAAACAAAGGGTTCACCTAAGTGCTAAATCTTATCGCTGCCCGGCTTCGGGGAGCGCTAATACAGACGCAGGGCTTTTTACTAACTGGAGAGAAAACCGCTGGGGCCTCGCAGCCCTTCTGCGGGTCCCACTGCCCCCCGGCCCGGGACCGACCAGCGGCGGCGAGGGGCCACCGGGAGGCTCTGCCCTCGGCCCGGCCCCACTGCCGCTGCTCCTGGGAGCCCGCCGGGAAGAGCGCTGTTGAACCGCAGCACCGTGCCCGGCTTGGCTGCGGCTACCCCCGGCCGCGGACGGGCGCGGGTGCGGAGCCCGGCAGCCCCGTCCTCCCCGGTGTCCCCTTAATCCGCCTGCAGCCTCCTCCTCCCGTGCGAGGGCAGCCCGCTCCAGCCTCCTCTCTTTTGTCCCTTCGCTCATTTCTCTCTTGGGTTTCTTTTCTCAGTCTCTCCCTCCCCCGCCTGTCCCCGCTCTCTTTCCCCATCCTGCCTCCGAACTCCTCTCCCCTCCTCGCTGGTCTGCCGCGCTCCCCTCCGCGGTGCGCAGCCCCTGCTCCAAACCCCCCGCCCTGCCCTATATCCCGCCTAATCCCCCCTTGGGCTCCTACATCCAGCCTGGTGTTTGCTTGCGGCCACCGGGCTGATTCCGCGGGCAGCGCACGAAGCGGAGTCGGGCGAAGACTCCACTACACCCGGGGGACAGCCCCGCGGAGCTGGGACCGGGGTGCGGTCCCGCCGCGCGCTCACTCACCTGCTGGCTGCTGCAGCTCTGTCCGCCAGCCCGCCGCAAGTCACATCCCGGCACCGGCGGCGGGGAGCGAGCGCAGCGCCGAGCCCCCCCGCGGCAGCGGCGGCTCATGGAGCGCCTGGCGCCGGTGCGCAGCGAGCGGCGAGCGGAGCGGTGCGGTGCTGTACCGTGCGAGACCGTGCTGCGCGCTGCCCGCCGTGCTCTGCGCCAGCCGCCCCGCCGAGATACGGCCCCGCGGCCAACCCCTCCCACCGCCCCGCCCCGGCTCGGCTCGGCTCGGCACGGGAAGGCGCTGCACGGTGCCGCCGGTTGCACTGCAGGGTCAGCGCCCCCCTCCCGGCACCCGGGGGTCCCGGCTGCACGGGGTGCCTGCATCGCCGGGAGGGGGACACCCGGGCAGCGCGAGTGTGCACAAACTCACGCACCCCCGAGCTGCGTGTGCAGCGTGGCACGCGTACACCTCTGTGTGTAGAGTCTGATCGCAGCTCTACGTGCTCTTGCAAGGTGACGGGAAGGCAGGACACAGGACAGTGAGCAGGCACGGAATCAGGCAGGCATTCCTGGGTGCAGGCAGCGTGCACTGGAAATCACCTCCCAGGCCCGCTGCGTGTGCACACCTTGACCATCTGGGGGACTTCAGGAGTGAGAGGATTTGCAGCCCTGTGACAACTGAGGGTTTGCAATGGGCTGTATGCGTTCACTAAATGTACTTCCAATGCACATTGTCCAGCCTGCTACTGCCCTGGACAGCAGCTCAGTGCTGGGAAGAGGAAAAGGAGAAGTGCCTCTTTATCGCGCAAGTGACATTTTGCAGTCTGCTTAGGCGGCAAAACAGGAGCAGGCCTGTGAGTGCATGAGGCCCTGAAAAGGCGATGCTGGGATCTGTTTGGTATCTGCTTCCCACCTCCCAACATTTAGCTCATCTCCAGCTTTCCAGCTTCTCCACAGTTCAATTCTGAGACAGATGTAACCCTTCTGCCCAGGACAGGGTTTCCTACAGACTCCGTAAGGAGTCAGTTGGGGAAGGGAAGGACCATCAGCTTCAGTGTGTGATGTTCATGAGCAACAAAACTAGTTTGTCTTTTCAAGTGATTACAGTATTTTTGTGAGACACACCAGAGACTGGAAGCCACACTGCACTGTGCATCCATGGTTTTGTGTTAAACCACTAATGAGAAACTGGGCAGCTACAGCTGACATGGTGTTGTCAGCAGGCAGGACTGATGCCTGCCCATCCTGAGAGTGGGAAGCATGCTGCTTTTCTCACCAGGCTTCATAGAACCATTCATAGACTGGTTTGGGTCAGAAGAGACCTTAAAGCTCACTTAGTTACCACCCCCTGCCACGGGCAGGGACATCTTCCACTAGACCAGGTTGTCCAAGCCCCGTCCAACCTGGCCTTGAACACTGCCAAGGATGGGGCAGCCACAGCTTCTCTGGGCAACCTGTGCCAGGGCCTCACCACCCTTACAGGGAGGAATTTCTTCCTTATATCTAAACTTAATCTCCCCTCTTACAATTTAAAGCCATTCTCCCTTGTCCTGTCCCTACATGCCCTTGTAAACAGTCCCTCTCCAGATTTCTTGTCAGCCCCTTTAGGTATTAGGCTTCAGTATCCAGAGCCTTCCAAAGGGAGACGTGTGCTCTGAAACATCCATTCTCCAGCACAAAAGATCTGTAACCTTTAAACAGACCCATCCTAACATGCGTGGGCTTATTTAGATGTCACTTATTACGCCTTGGGGGGTTACCTGAACTTCTCAGCATGACTGGCACAGAGTAAATCGAATGGTGTGTTGGGCTGTAATTGCCAGTGTTCAGGCAGGGCAGTGGGAAGAGAGCAGCTGAGGCAGAGGCAGGATTTCACATTTCTGCCCTTTTCTCTCTCAATTTCTCTACCTTGCTGATTCTGGATTTTAGGCATTGGCTGTATTTGAGCCACACGTAAGCAATAATATCCTGCCCTTGCATCAGTCAATATCTACATGCTATTCCCAGTAAAAGGGGGTAATTTTACAGAAACTGAGGTGGTGAGAGGTGAGGCAGCTGCAAACTGCCCAAGGTCACTCAGCAGTCTGGCAGGAGAGTAAAAATACTGATTCACCAGATCAGTCTGTACTCCCCTTCGGCTTGGGAGCCTGAGCCAAGCACCCAAATACTACAGTAACAAGCAAAGACCTTTTTGTGTCTAAATAAACACACAGAGTTCTCTGTACCGTGCTGGATGCAGAGAGGTAGACCAGGGGGGAGGATGAATCACAAGAATTCATGTGCTGAAGGTCTTGGCCCGCTCACAAGGGAGCAATGTACTCAGCCCTCAGCAAATGCAAATCTTAGTCGTTGTTCCCTTCTTCCTGTGTGTCTCTCACACAGCCCCTGGTACAGTAAAGGAAGCAGCCTCTCCTGTTTGCCTTTCAGTGACAGAAGCAAATGCTCCTCTCAACTATTACTGTCCGATTGCTACCAAATAAGGCTGATTTCGGTCCTGTTGAAGCAGTTTTTATCATTAGCTATCATGGAAGTGCATAGGGGACAGAATCATCAAGGACATTGTAGAGTAGCTGGACTAAATGACAGCTGCCCTTGCTTTAAATTTATTAGTAGTTAACTTTGAAAATATGCTCTGAAAATACGCTTTTAGTATGGGGAAAAGTGTTTCCATCACTCAGCCACTCTCACCAGCAACTTCAGCATTGCCTTGCCTCAAGAGAGCTGGAGGGAGGATGGAGTAGGTGCTATGACCCATGTGGACTGTGTGAATTCTCTGATCTCGCATGGTGCCCCCAGCTCCCACAGTGCTTCCCAGGACCCTGTGGCAGCTGCAGGCAGCAATTGCCTGTGGGTCAGCAGGGCTTGGAGGAGACTGGGGAAGGGCCAAGGTGTGCAGGACCAAAGTACAGGTGACATTTAGACAGCTCTGCTTATGACATGCAACACTTCCCAGAGCTGGTGACTTAAAATATGTAAGCTGAATGCTTTTGTTCATCTCTGAAATAGTGAAGAGTACAAATGTTATCTCTGTCTTTATTTTAGACTGGGCATATAGTGTTCTCAGCTTTAAAACCCCACCACATTCCAGTAATTTCACTCTTCCTGTTTCCTACAACCACATTTGGTCATTGAACAGAATTTTACTGCTTTTTTCATTATTTGGTTTCCTGCTTTTGCCAGTAGGTGAACAAAGAGTCTGCGATGCTGCATGTCATGAAGTTTTTCTCTTCTGCAGCAGTGCTCCTAGCAGCATTTCGTCACAGCAAAGAGCAAGTGTGTTACAGCAGCACTGAGTGGATAGCACTCACCCATTAACAAGTACCAAATCCATATTGCCACAGACTCTCATTCTCATTTCAGACTTTTTTTTGTGTCCCAACCTGAGATAAAGGCAATTTCCATCTTCTGTTCCCTTTTCCCCCTCCAGGAAGACAGGAGGGTGTCATGCTTACTGCAGGAGCAGGCAGAAAAGCTGTCGAACAGTATTTCACCAACAGCTTTCCTATTGCACGACAGGTCCTGCAGAACCTTTTCACTTGGTAAACTGAGTTTGTGGCTCCTGCCAGCATGGAACTGTGTTTGTGCCAGTGCAGTTTAAACAGAGTATTTCATTAAGGGATCAGCGTAGGCACATGGAAATGACAGTGATCATTAAGTCTGCATTACTGTTGTTTGCATTAGGAAGCATTCAGAGGCCCTGAGCAGAGACAGGGCTGCTGGGTGCAAGGTGGAACCAGCCCTCCTGCATGCAGTGCAGTCGGTAAAGCAGTTTGTTCAGCAGTCTCTGAAGTAATACCCCGTGACAAACCATGTGCCTTAATGCCAGAGTGACCAGGCTGTGCTATCACTTCCTAGATATTCAGACACTGCAATAGCGAACATGACAGAAGAGAATAAAGAGATATCGGATGAACTGCACACCCAACCAATGGTGTGTGGTTGATTGACACCACTTCTGACCCCCAAGCAGAGGTACTTTTCATTACGTAAGTCCCTGCAGCGTGATTAGTTTGCCTAATACTTGCCCTGCTTTTCCTCAGGGCACGATACAAATCCTGATGCTCCCATTGGTTGGCAGCACCAAGGCACCGACAAGATTTGTGTGACCACTGCAAGATGATTTCTCTGGTTGCTCCTTGCACTGCCAAAGGCAGAGTCTGCTCTCCACAGTGCTCCTTTAAATGCGTCTGAGTGGCCAAATGTGGTCAGTAAGGAGAAGGGGAGAAGGAGGAATGAAAGAAATAGTCTTGAAATCGATACAAAACAAAAGATGGATGGCAGGAAGGAGATGGATGCATGGGGGAGAGAGAAAAAAACTATTATTGAAACATTAAGAAGAAATGTAATCCAGAAGAACGTACAACCATCACACAAAAGAAAGGTGCTTTCAGGATGGATAGTGTGGGTGAACAGCCATAGTATCAGATGTCACATCCGAATTCAAATCCAAATTACACCTATTTTTCAACTTGGGTTAAACAAACCAAGGTAAGATATAGCATTGTGCCTGCTAATAACTCTTCGACTGTTTGGTAATAAATGCAACCTGTCCTGCAGGTCACCCCATCACTTGCTGTGACGTGCCATATGGAGAGGCAGTGACTCTCCTCCACTTATCAGTCATTCAGCATCAGGACAAGAAAGTAGCAATGCAGGCACAATTTACAATGCAGTCAATGTGATATTAATTTGTTTTCTCAACACATTTCTTTATCACACTAATAATTCATAGATGCTTACTTTAAACTGCAGAGAAACATGGACAAGTTTTAAGATCTAATGCAGGTGGTCAAATTTGACTAAAACACAATTTGGATCAAAACAGTCTGTGACATCAGGCATATGTGACAAAAATTCTTATGGCTGAGAATTAGCACACCTTCAAATGCTCATTTCACAAGGAAACCTCTCGAGATAGATAGGTAAATCAGCATCTCTCTGATTTATTGAGTTAATACTATGCACTCTCTGAGGCTCTAGCTAGCTAGCTATCTACCTCTCAAACCAGACAAACCATTTTGATTTTACAAGTATATACTTGACCTTTGCTCAGGCAAAGTACCAGTTAGGGCAAATGATTCATGGCATGAGAGCATCTCCCTAGCTGCATGTGTTGGGGAGGTGGTGACCCTGGCCAAGACTGGCAGTTTATGCTTGAGAACCTAGAGCTTCTATCTAGTGAGCAGCTGTAGGTGGTAGTGGGTGCAGTGAGGTTTCTTGTAGTGACAGCTCGGCAGCAGGGAATAACATGAAGTGGCTGTGGAGTAGAAAACCTCCTTCTACCCACTACGGGTTCTCATTTTTCCCTTCACACATCCTGGTTCAGACTCAAGCAGCTCCTCTATTTCTTTAGATTTTAAACACGATGCAGCCATTTCGCTAAGTAACATGTGTGTGTCTAAATGAACAAAGGAAATGTTTTCTCAGTTTTTGCTGCAAAGGTTATCTTGGTCGTCACAGACGCGCTGTAAGTGCCTGCTTGTGTTCACAGGCCCTGGTTGTGTGCTGAGCCCTGCCTGGGGCTGCTGTAAGGAAAATGTTGCCGTCACTAAAGCCGCAGGGATTTTCTACATCCTGTTCCCTCCTCAAAGTGCTACAAGTATCATCCAGTGTAACTGTGCTAGGCTTGCATGCATTTGTGTTTCCGATGGGCTAGATTTGCAAGCGCCTTTGTATCTGCTAGTTTCACGTCTACAGTGGGATGTCAGGGTTTTTTGATGAATGCTGTGAAGAACTGTGCTGGTACCTCTTGATTGTTAGCACCCTCATCTGCGGTATGTCGTCGGGGGGGTAGGGAACCCCCCTCGGGAACTTTGCTGCTTTCCTCTTTATTGGCATGTTTGGTGAAAAACATTGTCCGCCGTTGAGGACTGTCTGCGTAACTAAAACCAAATAAATAACGTTTGCATCCTGGCAGAACCCCGAACAAACCCCCTTTGTGAGCTGCCCTGGCTTTTCTGTTGCGGAGACTGTCACCTGCTGGCCATCGAGCAGTTCACCAGCAGCTCGGAACAAAGTCTAATGCGTGAAATATTCAGCTTGGCCTTTAGAAATTACACCACGAAGATGTTCCTGGCTTGTCTAACTATAAACAGGGCAGTAGTTCTGTAAATGGAGGTAGAGCAGGAATCCAGAAACCTTCCTCATTTATCAAATATCCAGATTTTGTGGACTTTCAATGCAAAGGAAACTGGGTTCTCATCACAGTGAAGATGTGGAATAAAATGATAGTTTAAGTAAACATAATGACAGCAAAATAAACCATAATCAACACTCAAAGGAAAGAAAAAGAAAAAGAAAAAGAAAAAGGACCAGCCGTTCTGTCTGTCTTGGATTTTCATCGCATTATACCATGGATACAAGATGACCTTAAGAAAGAGCCGCGTCTTAGCATTGACCAGCAGAGCTCAACGGGAATCAAAGGAGCCTTTACAAAAGATCTACACTACAGCTTTTACAGGAAAGGAGAAGAATTGCTTTAACAACCTCTTTTAGCCCTGTCCTTGTCCTTGTCCTGCCCTCACATCTGTTGTCACTGCTAGCTCATTTTCTGCCAGTCTGCAGGCCAGAATCTCAACTGGTGTAAATAAGAGCAAGTCTGAATTCATTGCTACAATATAGGACTGCAGGATGGTTTATTCTCTCTGTCTCAAGGAGTGCCTCCCTCCTTCCCCCATTCCTCCCCAGACCTGAGAGCAGGTTAACACACGCTGCTGAAATGCACTGTTAAGCTGGGAGTTTTTCGTTTAAGGCACAGAAATGAGCTGCTGAGCTGAGCAACAGGTGCCAAACTGCAGAACTGCATCTTTACTGATTATTGCAATAGAGCATCACTCCATAGCTCTTCCTAAAATCTGTATTTTCCTCTTGTGTGTTACCGAGCTGTATTACTGCCATGCTGCTGGATTGCTGGTAGGAAAGGAAAGCCAGTGCCACAGAGCCTGTTTCATGACATGTATCCTCAGCTCACTTGATGTTACACAAGGGTATAGCCTGAAAGCACATCTAAAGTGACACTCAAGCTCACTGCTGCATGTTGTACTGAAACTTTAAAGAGGAGATGTTTTTCTGGATGTTTTTCATAGGCCTGTTAGTTCAGGTCTGTAAAAAATAGATTTAATCTACTTTAGAAACACTTTCTGACCTTGTCTGGAGTCAATCCTTAGCACCGAATTATGCAAAGTGGCCAAATTTATTTCTTATTAGGTAATTTTTGTGAAATGGGTACATTGTTTTCCTTTATTTCCCTTCATTCCTGTGCTTGGACACTTACAAGCTTTATTGTTGTCAGAGAACACTGGGTGCCTGGATGTCTGTCTTATGAAAGCATGTGGCTGGTTAAAAAGAAAACCAGGGAGATTAGAGTCTGTGTGAAATTCCACTAATTTCAGTGAAAAGGGTAATTTTGAAGAATTAAGGATCAGACTTCAAATCATGAGAGGCTTTGGGGTGATGCATGAGTGTGGGATGCTCAGTCTTAGTCCACCACACTGTACAGGAAGGATAATGCTGTTTACCTCCCCTATAGGTTACTTCACTACCCACTTCTTGTAAAAGAGCAAAACACTTCAAGGCCATTCCATGTTAAGAGGACTTAGAAACCTCTGCCTCACAGCCACGTAGGCCCTGGGATCAGCTCTCACAAATGTCAGTGGGGAAAACCAGAGCCTTTCAGCTTCATTGAGAACACAAGTCTTTGTCTGAAATGTGCTTTTCCAATTTGTGAGTACAACACTAGAGAAGATTCTGCCTGGCTCCCTTCTCTGCTGTCCACCCACACTCAGTCAGTCAATTCCTTGGAGCTGCTGCGATCTTTATTCAGGCAGAAGATGGTTGAGGAGTGCTGTCTGTAAGTACCATGGAGGCTTGGGAGTGTGGGCTCCCCAGGGCCATCACACAGCTTTTTCAGCCCCATCTATCACTTTATTAGACTGAGATGTTCTCTCCCCACTGGAGAAAGATTTCATTTAAAATTGCTATTTTGCTGGTAGATTTACTTCGCACTGAGATACAACATGAGTTAATACTGGTTTTGAGGGTAAATGAAGGGCAATGAAGATTCTAGCCTAAAAAATGTGGCTTATGAATTTTATCCCATCATTGCATATTAATTTTAATGGTCCTTGATGTGTTTTATTGAAGGCTGAGTCATACTGCTCTGAGATCTTACTGCTTGGGAAGGAAGGAATAGAGTTTGGGCAAAAGCATTATGGGTCTCAAATGGATCCAGCAAGCAGAGACTGCTCAAGCTGTGAAAATGCAATGATGTATCTCAGGAAAAGGGAGAACTGAAGGTCAAAAAGAAATTCCTTGTGCTGTGTTAGAGTTTGGATCACCTGAAGCTTGTCTAGACTCAGTGATACTTCTGGTGACAGGGCCGTCACAGTGAGCTCTTGTTCCTCCCCTCTAAAAACAGTCCTGGAGTTAACGGGACCCCCTCCAAGGTCTTGTATTCCAGTGTTATAATGATGCTCACAACTTGGGGTAACAAATTGTTGTGTGGCTTGGTCAAGGCAAAGTATTTTTGACTGAGGTTGTTGAGGAAAGAGAAGTTGTGTTATGGCAGCACATTTGTGGGATGCAGGATGGTCCCTTTGCAGATGCCCTTCGGAGTGTTGGCTTGGCTGGGAGGAGAGCGGGGAACCACACAAGCTGAGCTGTGCAGCTTGGAGGAAGGTGCTGAATGATGGGCAAAATCAGCCATGACTAGGAATATGCAGCAGAGCATCCACCCTGTTGTTGGAAGTTACCTCCATCTCACATCATGAGTGTGACTGGACTGCAGGGTAGTGCAGAAGTCACGAGATTCAGAGAAGGATCTTTCATGTCTTTTGTCACCAGGAGTATCTTTTTGCCCATTCCTTTTTTTACCACAATTATGTTTGTGCTCCTTAAGGCAGGGACTGGATCTGATGTTCGCTCCAGAAGCAGAATTAGGCTGCCCTTTGTGCTACTGAGCGCATTCAGAGGACAGATCTGAGAGCTGGGCAGGGGACTGAAGACAGGAAGTGCAGCCCAGGAGCAGGATCAGCTGGGGCACAGAGATCAAGCAATAGCAGAGGAGTGGGCAGAAAGCAGCCAGGCTTGGGGCTCCCCAGAGATTCACTTAGACAGGCACTGCTGGCTGCAGCTCAGAAAGTCACTGACTTGTAGCCAAGTCCTGAAAAAGGGTAGGCAGAGAGCTGCATGTTCAGTCACTGATAGTTTGACTTTGAATTTGTTTAGAAAGTGAAGTGTCTTCTTTATTTTTCCCCAGGTAAGACCTGGCTGTTTGAGGTCAGGAGCTTTGTGATCTTCTTCAGGGAGCACACCATGAGAGAGGTTTAGGTGTACATAGTTCAAAGCTCTGGACTTTCCACCCCCTTTCTTTTTTTTTTGCGTGGGATTCACGCTCCCAAAGGCAGGGAAAGGCCAGAGACATACATGTGGCAGGATGTCTTTATAGGAGCCACCACACAGCTGTCAAGAGTGCTTCCTCCTTCCTCCTGGGCAGGACTTTGTGGCCCTTCCTCTGCCTCCCCTGAAGGTATGGTAGGGCAGGTTGTCCTCTACTGCAGGCGCAGTCGATCAAGTGAAGAATCTGCAACGAGGTAGCAGCTTCTGGAGGGTCACTCAGTACCAGCAGACAGAACCAGACTGGTAAGGCTGTTTATTGTTAGCAAAGCTACCTATCAAATACAGCTGTGAAAATGTGGCCTTTTCCTCCCACTCCATGTGGCCAGCTGCTGCTCTTCCTACATGGTGCAGAGGAATTTCATTTTGTTAAGGTTCAGGCTCAGGCTGCAAATCTGGCTGATATTCAAAGGGGCTTTGGACAACATCTGATGTTGCTGAGAGTTCTGGCCATTGAAAGCCACATTTCTCCAGGCTCCTTCTGGTTTCTAGTTTCCCTTGGGTTTTATTTTGCAGTATGGAGAAATAAAAGGCCCTTTACATCTTTAGGATCTAAAATGAAGGAACTGACCAAGAAGAAAATTAGAAACTTAGTTTTAGAAATATTAGTGATTGAGTTTCATTAAATTCTTGGCCTTGAAGAAGGATATAACAGAATCATAGAATGGTTTGGGTTGGAAGGGACCATAAAGCTCATCCAGTTCCAACCCCCTGCCACAGGCAGGGACACCTTCCACTAGAGCAGGTTGTCCAAAGCCCGTTCCAGCCCGGCCTTGAACACTGCCAGGGATGGGGCATATCCAAGTAGGTGTCGCACAAGCAGAAAGTCTCTAGTTTAAATCTGCTGTGTGCACATGGACTGTCTCTGTCACATCCCTGGAAGGGGACATTTTCTGGCCTGTGTACCCCAGACTTGGACTGCTTTCAGGCCCAGGAGCACTGCAGCAGGGCAGGAGCTGGGCTGCCACAGTCATGTAGATGGCAAACTTCAAGTGCTTTTAAGATATCTTGATTTTGCAGATAATTTGTTCAAGTACATTAGTACAAGTACCTTGTGTTTAGTTAGCAAGCCACTTAGGTGTCAAGTATTTTCAGTCTGACTTAACATCCTGGTAAACAGAAGAGTCCCGCTTCTGATTTTGAGCAGGAGCCTCCAGTTGGACCTGAACAACAACATACAGCTCCAGGTGCTGCAGGCAGCTATGTACAGACACAGTATTTATGCTTTTCTAATCTGGCAGGTGGATTTGTATAACCATATGGAAAAAAATACAACATCTGGGTTTAACCATTATTCTGGTTTGGTTTGGGAGAGTTTTCATTTGTCTGTTGTTTGTCATCCTAACCTCAGAAGATAAAGGTCTTTAGCCAGCAGGATGAAGCGTTGCTTTGTTTTACTGTTTACAGTGTTTCATTTGGCTGGAGAGCATGATGATGAAAGAGTGAAAAAGCATGCAAATAACTTGTTTATCCTCGGGGATGGATGCTTTGTGCTGTAACAAGCTGTGCTGCTGACAAAGCTTGCTGAGGAAGGCTTTTGATTTCACAACATCTCCATAAAGCATCACAATGCTTTGATCTAATGCTGTTGATGAAACGAGGAAGGAAAGGCAGGTGGGAAATAAAGATGTTAAAATAAAATGCCCAAGCGCAGATTTATGGATCCCTCAGCACAATTTAAGGGCAGGACCCTGTAAGCAGGTGGATGTGCGGGAAAAGGGGGGGCTGGTGCCTGAGCACAGATGATGGTTAGTTTGTTAAAATGTGCTTTGTTCAGACTGAAGAGACTTTTTCATACTGAAACACACACCAAAACATCAAACATTTTGCCATAAATCAAAAGCTCAGTTCCTTTTTAGACTTTTAAAATGCCTAAGGAGGTAAATTTGAGTGATAGATTTTCTTTCTGGACCCATGAAAGCAAAATCTTAAAATTTTGTTTTAATGGTCACAATTTCTTAGATTTTGTCCAAATTTGATACTTTGGGCCTTCCCCAAGCATGCAGCTTGCTTACTAAGTCATTTGTTCAGAGGTCACCTGGTAATATTGCCCTGAACATGAAGAGCCCACGGTGTGTGTACAGCACCGTGCTAAGCACCCATACCGAAGCCAGGAAGCTGCCTTCCATCCTGACCACCTTCCAGCGCTGTGCCCTGGATCTGAAGAGTTATGACTGAGAGCGCAGTGTCCCCCCCACATTAGGAGCGTGTTTATGTTAATGTCTCATGTACTTCCCTTTCTGTGTGTTTGCACAGTATCAGATCACAACTACCTGAGCCCTGTTGCTGACTTTGACACCAGGAATGTGGGTGGGTGGCTCAGAGGTAAGCTCATGTTGGTAGGCAAGGTGGTTGTGCCTCAGGAAGAAGTGGGAGATCAACTCACATGCTATTTGAAACTACATAAGCCCAGCTCATGCTTTTTTTCTTGTAAATATGGCAAAGCATTTGCTCTGCTTGTATGGTCCTGCCTATACCACCACATTTCAGCACATGCAGTCTTATTCCTATGACAGACCTGTTATTTGGTAGCAGAGATGTGGAGAGCTTGTGGGAAGTCAGGAGACTTCCAGGAGAGAAGCAGCGTTTAGGTTGTGTTGAGTTTTGCTTTGTGTATACTGTGTTGTGCTTCCCCACCCTTACCCAATGTTTTCTTTGCTTTAACCAAGACCTAGGCAGAGCAAATTGCATCTTTGGAAAAATGTAAAAGGAAATCACATGGAGTGTCTTCTCAGTGCTAGAAGTAGAAGAAAATGCTTAGATGAGTGCTTAGTGTGCTGCTCCTTCAGAATGCGGTTCTCTTACTTCAGAGAGCTGTACTTTCAAAGTAAAATAACTTTGTCAGAATGACGTGTTGCAGAGATGTCTGGATGAAATACATGCCGGGAATCTCAGCTGGTTTACAAAAAGCCTCTCCACTTTTCCCAACAGGAGGAAGCTACTGGACCTGTGCGAACTCTAGTGGCTGCATCACCCATCTCCAAATTCCCCAGCACATACAGTTGGGTGCAGACCCACGTTTTCCCATTGTTCCTGCTGGTATGACTGCCTTGGCTTCAGCATGGTGTGCCGGGTTGCTGCAGGTGCAGCAGGTGGTACCCAGAGCAGTCCTGCAGCTGGGTGTGAGGCTGCTGTGCTCCTCTCCGGGTGGCTGACTGCGCTCCAGCCGTCAGTGAAGCGATCCAGAAATCTCTTACTTACCTCCCAGCAAGCAACTGAAGTGCGTGAGAGGCTTAATTAATTAATGCTTGTAAGACAGGGAGCTCTCCAGAGAAAAAAGGCAGGAGGGGGCGAGGAGATGACAGCCAAGAGCGGCTCATGGGGATTTCTTATTTTCATTAGAGCTGGCTGAAAGCTGAGTGCTGTGGTTTCTGTGCGAGCCAGGGCTGGGGTTAGGTGTGCCTCCCATCAGCTGGATTATTACTGTGCCTGCATGGTCAGGAGCCAGAGGTCAGCCACAGGTGCCATGTATCCATGTGTCTGAGGCAGGGCTGTGAAACAGGTGGTTGGCTGAATTTTTCCACCAGGAACACAACAGGTTTTGCCCAGTGTGGTGACTTTTTAGTGTGGAGAATTTAACCACTGTAACTTAGTTATACTCAAATCACATCCTGTTCATTTTAAAAGTAAAAATAGCAAACCAAGACTTCTCTAAGCAGAACAGATCATCTCATCTCTCCAAAGTCCCTGCTCTCCTGGCTTTCTGCTAATCTAAGTGCTGGGCATCTCCACTGGCCTGCATGATGTGACCTGCTGGGCACTGCAGCCTTGTCATGTCCAGGGGCTGGTATCAAGCTGATGTCAATGCCTGGTCAAAGCCCAGCTCTACTCACATCCAGACAGGAGAAGGCCACTGCCATTTCTGTGCCATCTGAGTTTCTGGTCTGAAAAGGTCATTCATGTAAGTAAATGATTAGTAAACGACTGGCCCCTATCTGGTGACTCCATGGTCACCATTAATAACCCTAACACAATCTGAGATCGTAGCCCAAGAGAAAAGTAAAGCAATTTCCTTCCAAAAAGGCCATCAGCTAATGCTGGAGTGATGTCAGCACAGCTCCACAACTCAAAGGCTTTGACATCATCTCATGAATTCGGAAGACTTCCAGGCCAGACAGCACTTTAGGAGTCTACACGGGCATTGAAGGGCTGTCATAATGAGCCTTGTAAAATAAAATGCTGACTACAAAAAGGAGGAAACAATTGGTTGTCTTCAGCATTCAGGAACATGTATGAGGCCAAAGTCAGCTTCACAGATGTGATTTGATCCTGACTCCTTGTAGCATGTACCTAGAGTTAGCAGCTTTGCAGTTACTGATGATGATGGGGTGAGACGAGACACCTGCCTAGGACATATGGGAAGTGGTAGCAGAGTAAGGGCATGAAGAGAAAAAGAAACTGCATCTTGCTGTCAAAGTTAGGTTGCAGTGACTAATCAGGGGGAATAAGTGTCTTTTTGCTTTGCAAACAAATCACAACCTTAGTTATCTGGGCCCTGATCTTGCTTTCCCTGAAGTCAGTGCCAAAGTGCTCCTTGACTTCACCCTTGCACAGCAAGCTCCAGCTTGTTTTGCCCATGAGTGATACTCTGCCCCTTGGAAACGATCCGTGCGAGTGCAGTGGTGAGCCGGTCAATACAGTTCCCTGTGCCAGTGGTAAAGCTGATCTCAGGGGAAGTTCCTGTGCCAATGCTTTTAGCCAGTAAACTTTTGGGCAGCAGTCATGCAACTGTTCAGAATCATTTAGATATGCAAGTAGCCAGAAAAATCAATGGAATCACTTAGATGATTAAAATGACTTGGTCCAAAGTGTTTCTAGCTTCTGAACAGGACCTTGGTCTGTATGGATGGCTTGTACACAGATCCATGCACTTGCAAAGATTAGAAACATACTTTTTCATTGAGAGAGCTCACTCTGCTTGGATACAGAGAAGGTGACTATGAGTAAAGCAAGTTGTTATTTTCCCACTGACATATGTTGTTTCCAGGTCTCTCTATATTTTAGTATACAGATACTGCCTGTGAGAGACACAAAACACACCAAGCTCAGTGAGTTCCTGATGCTCGCAAGTGTGTTTTCTTTATTTTTAGTATTTCCTGAACAAGGGTTGAATCCAGCCATGTGCAAAAGATTGCAACTGACAGAGAGGGGAGGCAGGCATGTGTTTGGAGACATGTGCCTGGGGTGGCTGTGGTTATGTAAGGGCTCTTTTGACACAGCCAATTACATAAAATGATAACGCTGAGAAGGAAGGCAGCAGATGAATGCAGGGAAGGCATCTGTTTGTAGCAATGGAGCCTGTGTCCCCGCAGGTGATAGGAATGAAGCAGAAGAAGGGTCACCAGGTTCATCATGGTTGGGCATGGCCCCTAATCCCCAGGTGCTGCTGACTGAGCAAGCTGCAAGACCCCGTGTTAGATGGCCGTCGGCAACCATATGGTAATGCCTCTGCAAGCACCGGGGAGGAATAAGGCCGGGAAGCATCCCAGTGAGTAAGGTGCAATCTTTGGAAAGCTGCTTCTTTCATTATATTTTTAACAGAAACCTCTTCCCCGTGCTGCAGGACACAGCAGGGCCGGTCCTGCCACTGCAGCACTAGGAGGGGGGATAAGTACTAGTGCTGGCTTAATGATGCAGTGTGTGTGCAGCCCACAGAGGACACAGGCTGGAATGCCCAGTGAAGCACATATTCTGGCTGCAGGAGCTCATCCCCAGGGGAGGATCCACAGCTCTGAAATCCATGAAACTGGCACATGGGATTGAGAAAGGTTTTTCCCTGTGAAAACAAAGTTTGGAATTGTCTGGGCAGGCAGTAGATGATCAGCCCAAACCCAAACATGGATTTTCCTCAGCATACAAGGAGGGCTCCACTGCCATGGCACGCTCACTTTTATCTATAAGTGACAGTCTTTCCTTGGCATTACTGCTGCCTTGCTAGTGTAATGGCACTGTGCCTGCTGGCAGGAAGGGAGAGGATGGAGGTTTGTGCCACTTGGCCTGTCCTACTGTATTGCAGACAAGAAATCAGTGAGCTCCCATGAGAAAGCTATAAAGCATACATATTTCATGTGTTTTAACCTATACCAACCTTCCCAGGTGTAAAGCCCAGCACTGACCACCCAAAGGGCCACAAAGGGCTAAATTTTGTCCCTAAGGTAAATCTATCATGTCTGCTGTACAGTTCCCAGTGAGCCATGCTGTCTGTGCAGCTTGCAGCCTGGGCTCAGGGTGTAGTGACCTCCCTGTGACACAGATCTTCAGGACACCCCTTAGGTTTGCAGTTCACTGCTGAGGACCACGTTCATGTCTTCATATTGATGCAGTCACCAGGTTCAGCAGCAGGAAGGAGCACCCAGGTGTGTGGGGTGGACATCAGATTTGGGGGGGGCTTCAGGAGTTTGCCTTCCCCCGGGGAAATACACATTTAATATGTTTTGGTTGGTAACCCCCAGGTGAACTGGGGCATTGGGGCTTCCATCCCCAAACTGTGCATGTCAGCATGACAGGGTCTGTGTCTCAGCATCAGCTGAGAGCGTGAAGTGCAGGCTGGCCGGTTTTAATGCATTTCCAACAGATGGTGCTGCGATGCCGCTAAAAGCCAGATGAACGCACATATGGAGGAGAGCTTTTAGAGCCAGTTCCCCATGGTTTCCCAGTTGAATTGTAGTGGTTTTATTTGCCCCACAACAATCTGCACAGACTTTCCCTGGCTTCAGTGTTTACCTCGAACAGCCCAACAAGGTCATTGCTATGCAGGAGCCAGCCTGCAGATTTTCCACCTTTCTGGTCACTCCATTTAATCCTCCTGCTTTTGCAGATGAGCTGTGACCTGCCAGAGCTTGACATGGACATCGCTGCTGCAGTCCACATCCAGTGATGTGGGAGCAGCTCTGTCGCGTGCCATCAGCATGGGGACTTCAGCCAACCCCTTGCCACACTGCATGGCTGCCTTTTGTTATTGCCGCCCTTCCTTCTGTCTAAATGTTATTCATGCTGTTGAGTCTTTTCTTTCTTGAGATAATGGCGGGGCTTTTAATGTCCTGGGGCTTTGAAGGCTCATGGGGTTTAGGGCTGTCAGCAGTGGAGTCTTCAAGTCTTCACATTAAGCTGTGATAAGCAGTCATGTTGGCAAGGAAGCCATCCTTGCCTGGATAGCTTGGCCCATAGAGGGATGTTTCTTGTGTCTGATTAAAGGAATCTTTCATGCTTCCTTTACGTCTTCTGCCCATCTGCTTACACTGGAGGGGGGGTAAGATCCTGTTGCATGGGACTTCCCCTCTAGCCCTGCAGCCACTGGGGACAGTAAAGACTAGGCACCACCTGCAGCCTGGAGAAGGCTGCCTCTCCTGCCAGCTGCCTTCAGGGCCTGAGCACACTCATAGGTCTTAATTGTCCCCAACCAGCTTCACCTGAGGCCTCTCCTTCCACCACCTGTGGGCCAGGAGCTCTATTTAGGCTCAGCCCAGGGGGTTAGGCTCTTCCTCAGCTATGTTGTAAGAGTGGTGGTCTCTGGCTCAGCCATAGCCGTGTTTTGCTTGGCTAAGTTACTGCTTCATTGTTGGGGAGTTTTCTGGTGTCCTCAACTCCTGCTGGAACCTGGTGGTCTCTGTGCATTCCCTGCTCACCATGCTCAGCTGCTTGGGATGGTCCACCAGCTGTTATCCCACTTGGTCCTGAGGGTGCACTGGCCCTTGCTGTGCTCTGTGTCTGAACCCAAGAGATGCTGCAAATGCTCCATGTAAGGGAAGATGCTGTTTATGGGGGGAGGAGGTGGTTTGATTTCATCAGTACTTGTGGAAAGGGGAGATAAAAGTACATCCACATGTGTGCTGTTAGTACTTATCTGCCTGCTCTCTGCTGTTACTTGTGGGGGCTGTGCTTGAATGGCTTAGTGTCTCCTCGTTGTTGGCCTTGGAGGTGCAGGGTGCCTGTCTGCTGCCTCTCTCTGTACCTGATCCTGTTTCTGCATGATTTTGGAAATTCAGTTTCCCTCTGATGTGCCCTGATGAAATTGTGCCAGGCAGCAAAGCTCGCTAAGAGTTTGTGAGTGATAGAGAGTTTCGCCCTTGACAGTGGGGGAACTGCATTAGGGATGTGCTCTGGGCTGAGCATGTAGGCATTTGCAGGGGCCCCACATGAAGGCTGTGATGCAGCATGAACTGTTCTCATTTTCTGAAAGCCTCTTGGAGTTGACGTGTGTAACCTTTTTATCTCTTCCATTTAAAACTGGTGTCCTTCCTCTAAAAATTTGATGCTTTCAAACAGTTCACAAACAAATCAAGTGATCTTTAGGGGCTGCCGAAGAATGATCCTGGGAAACTGAACTTTTTGATAAGGACTCAGTTTCTTGCCTTGGGTTCAGTGAGTGCACAGGCAAAGCCAGCAGTGCTTTAACACTACTCCATAATGCTTCTACAGTTTTGGCTAGCAGGGATTTTGTGGCTGCACTGAGAGTTGCTGCTGGCTTTGGTGTGAGCAAGTAGGTACCTGTTAATCACCCAAGTCTTGCACAGAGCCTTTGCTTTTGTGCTTGAACACACACAGGGTCCTGTGGAAGGTTATAAATGCTCTGTATCTCCCCAGCCCAGATCTCATGGCTTGGCTGCAGAAGAGCCTGGGGAAAGCAGTCCTGCACGGCACTGGGGTTAGCAACATGTGCTTCAGAGGGCTGGCTCTCTGGAGAGGAAGGGCTATTTAAACACCAGAAGAAGTTGGTACGCTTTAAGTAGTAAGGGTGGCTTTGCTGTGACATCTGTAGCTAGGAGCTGCAGTGGGTGACTGCAGGCTGGAGCAGCCTCTGGGCTGCAGAGAAGATGGTCAGTGCCACCTCATGTCCCCTCTGCCACCGAGGCTGTGTGGCAACCTCTCTTCAGGAGAGCAAGTGAACTGCTATGTCCTGGGGAATACAGAGTCATATTGTGTTTAACACTGAAGCACTGAGGCTGTGGCATGTTCAGGCAAAGCTGGCTCTGGTCTAGGAAGGGCTGCATGGACCTTCCTGTCCTTGCTCCCTTCAGCCTGCCCTGGCAGTGAAGTGCTCCCTTGCTTTGCCTTGGAGAGAAGGGGGTGCCTCTCTCCTTGCACACTGAAATCATGTCTGCTTTTGGTACAGCCTTGCTCGGGAGTATCTACAGCCTGACAATGCTTCAGGGAGGTGGATAGGAGGGTCTGGGACATGCTGTGTATGATTTGGGTAAAACCTGTGTCTAGCAGGGTCAGGAGCTGCTGTGGCGCACTGTGCTGTGACATCCACTTTGTCCCTAGAAGCACTCCTGGTCCTTCTGTGGGTGGGACTGACAGGTCTGCTATCTCCTCTTTAGCCCCAGACATAGGTCAGGAGCATCCTGGTGCCTGGTGGTGTGTTACGGTGACATTAGTCCCAGGGAGGTGGTAGCACAGAGGCAGTGGTAAGGGGTGGTGCTGGATGCAGCCGGGGGGGGGGGGGGGGGGATGTTTTCTACCTTGCTGAGGCTGCTGTTTGCCTGAGTGCAGACCTACACAAACACTGGCTTGCTCACACGGCCTCCTCGTGCTCCCTGCGTGCCACTTCATCTGGGCCCTGTGTCCCTGCAGCCTGTCTGCACTGCATGATGAATTTGTTGTTGTTGACTAGTAATAGTGCTTAAAGACTATAGGGGAATATATGAAAATACATCAAGATAAAGAATGTAACATTCAAGTTCACTTTACAGTAGTTTATTATGTCGCTGCCCAGCCCCTTGCAAAGCCTGCATGGCTCCTGTCACCAGGAGACATTGCTGAGATGAGCAGTGCTGGAGCCATGAACGGCCTCTCAGTGCATCGATCAGGTCCAATTAAGAGATCCAAACAGCAGCTTGGGCATTGATCTGTGAGCTGACAACACTGTGCTGGTTGGCCAGGACTCTGATCTAAATGAGCACCCCATCTTTCAGATCCAATTTCATCCTCTTGCCAAAACCTGAAATTGCCTTTTTGTCTCTGAAGGCTGTGAAATCAAGTGATTCCTTTTCAGGTCATGTGCACCCCTGGAAAAGAGAGACTGGGCTGATATTCCAGAAACCCAATGGGAGCCCTTGAATAAATGCACAATCAAGTGACCAGTGCACCTAATTAATGCTGATAGTAAAATTTGATCTCTACCTCCATGCAGAAGAAATGATGATTCCAAGATCAATTCACCCTAATTTAGTTGAAATTACCTGGGTGTATGCATGGTTGCACTTTGGAATAGTAAGAGCATTTTGGCTGTATTCCTGCAGGAGTGTTTTCCCAGTGGATGAAGTCTTAATAATCATGCACTTAGTGGATGCATTCAGGATAAAAGGACTTTTGAATACTGTATCCCTTTAAATAAGTGCCTCTTATAACTGTCTGTAATTTCTTGGGCTGAAGTGCCTTGGTAGCACTGATGCTTTTATTGTACCTCTGTGTGGCAGGTGTAAAGCTCAGCAAGGCAGCCAGTCTCCTTCTGTTCTGCCTTTGGCCTTTGAGCTCTAGCTCACAGCACAGCGAGACCAGAGGAAAATATCTGCTCATATGAAGCAGGGTATAGAGCAGTAACCTGTGCCTAAGCCGGCCTTTGTCACATAGCACAGCTTTCAGAAACAGACTGCCTCATCTTCACTTGTTTAGTGCATCCTGCCATTACAGCAGCATTGATGGGCCATGGCTCTGCTCTTGGGGGGCTGAGGTTTCACTCTGCCTCCTGGTTTTCCGGGTTTGTCCTGTGCCTGAACAGGGAAACACTGAAATCTGGTGGGTCTCTGCACAGGGTCTTGCTCATGCAAAGCACCAAAGCTTTGGGGGTTGCTTGCACACCCGGTGTCTGTGCAGTCTTTGGTTGGGATTTTGGCTAATGCAGCCAGGACTGATGCCATTTGCAGTCTTGGTGCAACTGTGTCATTATTCATGTGGCTGTGCTGCTGCAGTCATCTGAGTGTATGACTCTGTCACACATGGACTTCCCATGGATGGGAAGATCCTCGTCTTTGCTGGTGTCACCAAGAACTTGTCTCATTTTTGCCCAGCATGTGTGTACTGGCCCCATGATTCCAGACCCACAGCCCCTCTTGGATATAATAAACGTCTGCTTCAGGGAGTGCTGACAGCTGTATTACACCCTGCAGGTGTTCAAGCCTGAAGGGTAGGATTTTAGCCTGTTCTTGTGTCTGATCTGACCTCTGGCTGCTCCTGAGCTGCAATCCTCCTGGAGGGCTGTGAGTGGCCCTCCTGGGAGTGCAGGGGTCTGTGGTGAGGAAGCTTGGCTGAGTTGTGGTGATGGGACATGATCCCTTTCTCCTCCCATGGGAGAAGCAAGGTGAAGGCAGGCAATGGGAAGTCAGGGTACAGTCAGCCCTTACAGCGAGCAGGAGCACCTCCACAGCTGCCCTCTCCAAAGCGTGTCCCTGAGACCCGGACCCCAAAGCTCAAGAGGAATTCTGCCCCTGATGCCTTCCTTGCTAGAGCACCATCCTCACCAGTGTGACAGCGGATGCTAAACCCCATCTCACCGTGGGCTGTCTATGGAACAGCTGCGCGAACAACAGGCTGGGGCTGGACCTCAAGGAGAAGCCAGTTTGCATCCCAAAGAATGCGCAAATGAAGCATCACTTTACGGCGAGAGCTGCCCTGGCCGGAGCCAGGGCTGGTGACACTAGGTGGCACCATTGAACTAGGAGCGAGGAGATGGGACGCGCAGGACTCGGCCAGCGGCTGTCTCCCAAGGGACCAAGGGGGAGATGCTGGGGGTATCTTCAGCCACAGCTTTAGTCTGTGTATCTTTTCCCAGCACTGAGGGTACGTGCACCCCTCATACTCAGAATAATTGAACACCGGAGCTGCCTTTCACCCTGGCCTCCCTGTGCTACGGGCCCATGGAGCTTCTCCCCTCTTCCCTGCTGAGCAGTGTGGGTACAGGTCCCAGTACAGCTGGAGGGGCTGTGGGTTCATCTGAGCAAGAGTAAAGTGAATGCTCAATATTGCTGCTGTTCTTTGTCCCTCACCGGCACCCCATGGTCTTGCTGGGTAATTAGCTCTTCTGGCAGCAACTTGTCACAGTGAGAAAGAGAGGATTTTCCTTTTACTGTTTCACTTCATCATCTCTCCATTCCTGGCCTTTTATCTTGTTCTTGTCCAGCATTACAGGGTCTTTGCTATAAGCTAGTGCTTTGCTCAAAGCCAGCCTGTACCAAGAGAGCTTGCCGTGGGCATTCTGACAGTGATACAAGCAGTAACTGCAGGAAGAGCTACTCCAGAAAGATTTTTCCTACAAGTTTCTTATTTTAAGATAATCAAAGCATTCACTGGAACATCTGGGTTTTTTAATTGGAAGCCAATACTTTCTGGGGGTATTTTGGGTGTAAATATTTAATGTGACACTTCTGCCACAGAACCCAAGTGTAAAGTAATGGAAAAATAGTGCTGGGAGTAGGAAGGGATAGTAGGCAATGTGTGGAAAAATTGAGACTAATTCTCAAAGGTAGCTGAAATAAAAGGTTGCTATAACTGAACAGTGATTGATTAAAACTTGTATTGCATTGTGAGAACAAGCATATGAAACACATTAAAAAAAGGCCAGGTTGGGTAGAGCTTTGAGCAACCTGCTGTAGTGGGAGGTGTCCCTGCCCATGGCAGGGGGCTGGAACTGGATGAGCTTTAAGGTACGTTCCAGTCCTTTCCAACCCAAACCAGCCTATGATTACATCATTCTTCTGTTGCAGGAAAAATGATTGTTGCCCACTTGTTCCCCTTTGCTAACACTATGATGATCAGGAGCAAACCCAGCGGAGCAGGGCTGTGTTAGCCTGCTGCTGGAGGGGAATGGCCCTGTGTTTCTGGAGGATGCTCGTGCAGGGGGTAGGATTAGTTGCAGCTCTTTGGAAAGAGTGCAGAGCCTGCAGTGAGTCCTGGGCTGGTGGCTGCAGCAGCAGCATGGAGGCAGCTCTGTGTGCTGATGAGCCTCCTTATCTGGGAGGCAGCTGCAGCTTTTGTTGCTGTACACATTAAAAATGCTGCTCTCCAGTGCTGGCTCATTAAAGATTGTGCTGATGAGGGTCCTGTCAGGTGGTGGGGCTCAATGTCCTCTGATTTGTACTGGTGGAAACTAAGAACCACTTTCCAGACCTGGGTATAACCCCAGCCTAAAGAGGGTGGGAGGGCAGGAAGCTTGTGTAGGCACTAAAAGCCAGTGAGTCTATCCTGCTCTTGAGCTGTTTGCACTCAGGCAAGGGGGTACTCAAGGGCTGACGCAAAGGTAAGTGGTGGCCTCTAAGCTGGTGAGTGCATAAGTGCACCTGAAGTACAGAGGAGCTCTGCATTGACAAACCAGGTGGAAATGAACTGCAAAGTTCAGGGCTGGGCTTTTCCCAGTGGCTGGGTTTGCCCAAGTTGATGTTCTGGTTTGGATGAGAACCAAATCCTCAAGCATGAGTCTGTTTGAACAAGTACTGCTGTTGGGGCAGGGACACCTCCCACTAAACCATGCCACCCAAAGCTATGTCCAACCCAGCCTTGAACACTGCCAGCGATGGAGCATTCACAACTTCCCTGGGCAACCCATTCCAGTGCCTCACCACCCTTACAGTAAAGAATTTCTTCCTCATATCCAATCTAAACTTCCCCTGTTTAAGTTTGAACCTGTTACCCCTTGTCCTCTCGCTACAGTTCCTCATGAAGAGTCCCTCCCCAGCATCCCTATAGGTCCCCTTCAGATATTGGAAGGATGCTATGAGGTCTTCACGCAGCCTTCTTTTCTCCAGGCTGAACAGCCCCAACTTTCTCAGCCTATCTTCATAAAGGAGGTGCTCCAGTCCCCTGATCATCCTCATGGCCCTCCTTTGGACTTGTTCCAACAGTTCCAGAACTAGATGATCTTAAGGTCCTTTCCAACCCTAACTATTCTATGATTCTATGATCTGTATGGTGTGCTTCTCCTAGCAGAGCATGGCATCTGGTATGAAGTGCTGACAGGACCTGCTAGGCTGTTTCAGCTGGGAATAGTTTCCTTATGGTGGATATTCATGGTTTCTAAACCCTGGGGAGTCTGCTAGTGCCCCCAGTGCCCTGGTGGCAGGAGGGGCTCTGGCAAAGGGGACCTGCTGAAGCCATGTGGCAGCAGAAGTGCGGTGGTGGCAGGATTAGGTATTCCTCTGATGGATCTAGAAATCTGTGCTGCTCCCATAGATACTTGCTGAGCAGTCATCAAGCTGGGAAACCCAAGGTGACCTGAAGGGAGACTCTATACATCCTCCCCTTCTGTGCTGCTGCCTGCAGCCTGAGCTGGATCAGCCCGAGTTGCCTGGGGGGGGCCCTTGGGCTGGTTCACAGAATGCAGAGTGAAAGCCCTATAGTTACAGCTAATGTATTACTCAAAGCTTAGGTGGTTATTATATTATATAAATACATTATCCTATTACCCATTATAATATAGTAAGTATATACTAATAATATGTCATTATATGCTTGGGTAAATTTTACTGCCTCTGATTCAAGTTTGTTCCTCTATGGAAAAATCACTCTGACCTCTTCTCTCCTGGTCTGCCTGCTCCTGCCACCCAGCACTGACCCCAGCCTTGCCTGGCTCCTGTCCCGATTCTTCTTCCTGGGAAAGGCACCAGCTGAAATACAGTGCAAAAACCCCTTACTTCACCTTAAAATATGAGATGTATCAGTGATTTAGAGCAGTTGCTGCTGTTGGTGTCAGTGCATGATTATTTCAGTTAAAATGCGTTCAGCTTTTTGACTTCCCGTTCAGAAAACGTGTGACAAGGAATAACCATGGATGAGTAAGCACAAGTTTGGGCAGTTGGAGCTGGAGATGCTGCCTGAGATTTGGCATCAGGAGCTTTTTGAAAACCTTGTGTTCTCTTTTTAATGCCATAAAGTATCAGATAAGGTGTTGAATACAGGGTGTCAGGACCATGATTAGGCAGTTTCTGAGGCTTACCTGTCAGCAGAAAGATATGCTCTTGGCATCTTTTCTGAAACAGTTTGCTGAGACTTTGGGAGAGACAGATAAAATTTTCTCTGATTAGGTGAGGACTTGAGGAACCAAATGGCAGGAGTGATAAGTGATGCATGATGGTGGGGAAAAATGCTAGAAGCTGCAAGGGATGGAGCTGGAGGCTCAGGTGGGGATGGAGAGAATCTGAAACGAGCTGAAAATATAATTGGCGCTCTGTTTATCCTTTCTTCCCGTTTTGCTCTTTGCCTAACCCCTGGTTGATTGGACAGTGACCCATCCTTATACCAAAAGGTTATTTCATTTAAAAAGTGCAGCCGAGACACTGAAATCAGAACTCTGTTCATTTGTGCGTGCTGATGGCAGTGTTTAGAGCTGCCTGGTGTCAGTGACACTGGCTGCTGAGTCTGTGGCTGCTGCTTTCCAAGGGAATTTCAGCTTCTTGGGTGCTGCACCTCATTCAAGCTTCCTGAACTCTCCTGTCTGCCGTGCAGTTCCTCTCTTTACAAATGCACTTCTGGGTATGAACCTTAGCTTTAGGGAAGTGAGTGTTCAAATGAGAACCCAGGGGGAAAACATGGGAATACTTCCTTGTTGTTGTGCTTTGACAAGCACAGTGACTTTACCAGAGGATGGTCCTGTAACCTGTCCTCCTCCACACAGGCTCCTGTGCTGAGTGCATGTGTCTCTGTAGTTTCTGAGCCCTCCAGGCATTAACATGGCTAACATCAGTCACAGGCCAGTTTCCCTTTATCTGGTCCTCAGGACAAGAATGGGCAGTGAGTGTCGTGCAATGGTAAATAGCTGTTGCTTCCTAATGTATCATCTCTTGTTAGCAGAGATAATAAGCCCTAACTCCTCAGATCCCCTTGAATTAAAAACTTTCTGCCAGTTCTGTAGACCAAGAAAACTTCTCTTCCCATCTCAGCTTTCAGCAGGGAGTGGAAGGTGATCTGTTAGCATGGTGAGGCATGGAGCATATGAAAGATACTGCCACTCTTATGAAGTCAGCATGTGGCGATGGACACTGGTTTGTGTTGCTGGAGTCGTTGGTAAGAAAGAGCCTTGAGTTAAATGGGCTGATCCTGAGGTCCTGGGGACTTGCTTGAGGGGGGCAGGCTTGACAGTCGGTGGCACTTTACCAAAACCATGCAAAGTACCAGGCACTTGTCCCAGTGTGGCAAGGGAGGTTCCAAAGAAAGCACAAACACCTCAGGTTCTCCATGGAATGCTGGTGTTGGTGTCCTGGAGCTGCTTTAGCCTCAGCAAGACATCACAAAGAATGTATGTCCCAGTTTAGGGAAAAGGAAAAGAATAATGGTCTTGTCAAGGCCACTGTCTTAAAAAACATCCAGTCTTGCTCCACTTAGGCTCTGATGCAGTGAAATTGATACTTAAGAAGCCAGCCTGCTCTACCCAGAAACAGCCTGTGCTGAAAGCCTCTCCAATCTCATTTTATGCAAATGTTCCCCATTCTCTGCATTAAGATGCTGTCCCATTTTTACCTCTTCCTTTTGAATAGTGCCTCTTTTGAGGCCAGAAAGACAGGAAATGAGTAAAAAGACCTTGAGAAGTGTAAATTACGCACTAAGGGCCCATCAGCCTGGTCTGAATTAGGATGAATGCTCTGTGCTTGATGTGTGAGGTGGGCTGCCTGCTTTTGGCAGGATGGTGCTTCATTGAGAGGCTGCACCCAGTTCTGTTGCTGTTTATGATTGGCACCACCCTCCCCCTTTCCTAATCTGATTTGCTTAGACTTGCCATTGTTAGTGTGCACCAATTTGCTAAGCATTGTTCTGCTGTACAGTCCATCATTAGATTAGCATTAACTGCAGTATTGTCTTCCGCCTTTTTTTAATCCGCCATCTATAAAGAACATCCTTCAGATATTTTTTATAGGATGCTACAGTGCAAGTGATTTGATTTGTGCCTTTTGAAATTCATCCTGACCCTCTATTAGAAGTCAATGGAAGCTTTGTTGCCCTAAGCCAATGTATATATGCAAGGAATATTCAGAATGAGAGCAGGTTTTGATGCTGCTGGGTTTGGCCTCAGTACAGAGTGCCAGCCTCGGGCATCTGTACTCTTTTGCTGCTGTGATGCTGGGTCAATCACTAGGAAGTGCAAACAGCCTTCCCAGCTCAGCCTTCCCTGTAGCTGTGCTAACTGCCCCATTTGTACAGATCTGGGGTCAACTGTGGTGCTTCAAGGATTACCCTGCGCTACCATAAAATGCTTCCAGAGAATGAATGGGGCTGTTGCAGCTTGAGTAGCTTTCCCTTGCAGTACCTAGCAAGGGTGCTCAAGCTTCATTTGGGTGGGTGTTTGGGACCAGTAACAAACTAGAAACTCACCTAAGAATGACAACGTCTAAAGAGAGGATGGCAAAGAGATTGTGTGCTGAAGGGCAGTTGCTGACAAAAATCATTAAAGGCTGATTTTGGTGGCATAGAATCATATATTAATGAAATGGTGCAGTGTTATGCTGAGTTCCTCGACAGAACAAGAAACTGCTGCCTTCTGGAAAGGGGGGACACTGCTCCTGCCTGTGCTGCCCTGAACTGACCTCCTGCAGACAGACATATCGGAGATAGTAGGTGACTTAGCTTTAGGAATGGAGTCGGAGTCCCTCACTCTCAGGTCTTCACATCTAGCATAGCTGTGAGCCATGTAACCCTACTGATGTTTGCTTCTCTGCTCACCACAAATGGAAAAGCCAAATGGGGAGCTGGCTGTGAGTGGGTGGGCAGATCTGTGACAATGCAGCTGCTGGTCCTGAGGCAAATCAGTGTCTTGGGCGTTGTACCATGGAGCTGGAGGACTGAGCAGGATGCAGGAGCTGGGGTTGGCCTGGCCAGGAGGATGGCGGAGGGAAGGTGGCCTGTAGAGCTGATCTCCACTCTGCTGGAGATGCACAGAGGTGTTCAGCAGCCCTTGCTATCACACGCGGGTCACCTCCTTTATGTCTTCACCTCCTTCTGCAGCCTGTAAGCTACCCTTTAGTGTGTTACCAATCCTGCTGTGTGCTGGATCAGAGCACTTACCACGTGTTCCCAGGCTGCTGGAAGGCTTTTAACAGTGGTCCGTCTTGCCCTCCCCTCCAAGGCCTGCAGCACTACTCCTGCCAGCTCTGCCTCTTTCTCTGTTCACTTTGTGCCTTCAAATCACAAAGGGATGAGGGAAGCAGAGTCCTTTGTGCAAGTGACCCCCAAAGCCAGGCCACCTGAAGTGTCTAAGTGTAGTTTAGAAAGTGACTAACCTTTAGCCAGCAGGCTTGAGCTTTATTAAAACAGCTGGAGCTATTCTGACAGTCGGCTTTTTGAGCACTGGAGATGGATGAAACAGATAAGTGCTGCTAATTGCAGATGCTCATAGAATCACAGAATCATTTAGGTTGGAAAAAACTGTTAATATTGAGTCCAACCTTTAACCCAGGACTGCCAATCCCGCTACTAAACCGTGCCCCTAAGCGCTGCATCTGCGCGTATGAAAGCCAATATCTTTTAAGGGATCAAACCACACCACTGCCTTCAATGCAGGCAGGGCATGGCAGGTCACTACAGCATGGAGATGCCATTGAGAAGACTTCTGTATCCTTATGCTCCTTGCTTGGTGGGAAGTGCTGGAGGAGCTCTGACTGTTGCTGGCTGTAATGTGGCTTACTTTATCTTTTTATTATAGGAAGAGTTGAGTGCAAGCATAGAGAGGGCTTGAATGCTTTTGGTGCTGCTATTGGCAAGTAGGCCACTCACAGAGCTGCCACGCAGAAGTTCAGATCCATGTATCTTTCTGAAGCCTTGGGGAGGTGTAGAGCTTAAGGCTGATGGTGCCACATCTCGGAGGTCTGGGTTACCCTGAGGAGGAATAGGAGAAAATGGGTAGCATAAAAAATGCTGGAGCACAAATAAACTCTGTTTTTCCCTTTGTGTGTTTTGGCTGTGCTTTACCATGCTGAGCCCAAGTGTAAATACAAAACAAATAGAAATACTTATTTACTACTAATACTGTGTTTTCCCTACCCGGAGTCACCCTGGTGCAGTGTGAACCCCATCATGTTGTTAATTAGGAATGGTCTAATCCGCCTCCGTTATTAAAATTCTTCCTACTTCTTGCCTTTTAACTAACTACAGTGTCTTTGGGTTTGTGCCAGCTCCAGTTTTAAACCTTGGAAAAAATCTCTAATCTGCACAGCACAGACAGTCTGTTTCTTCTTTTATAAGCAGTAAATATCCATTGATCGTAAATCTCTTTGTTGCTATGAGGATGCCTTTTAATATGAGACCCATTTTCTTCCTCTGTATCTTGCTAGGGAGGAAACCACTTGGGAGATGCCTTCTAGTAAGTGAGTGGGAGAAAAGGTGGTAGAAGATCAGCTGTTTAAGACAGGGCTTTTTGCTGAATGCATCCAATCTGGAGATTTATCATGCATTCAAATGACAGTCATTTGTTTGGAGAGGTCAGATGCTGTGCATTGTTTTCCTGTTCATAAATCCTAGAGACACGGAGCAGAGCAGTGACAGAGTGGGTGTCTTTGTCAGAGCCTGATCCTGGGCTCAGGAGTCAGACATTGTGCGCCAGGATATCCACTGAGAAACACCACCCTGAGGGGATATCAAACACTTGCTGCGTTATTGCATAAGGTTTGGGTTTGCTGTAATTTTATAAGAGCTGAGCCATTTCAGGTGAGATTTTCCATGCCTCCTTTACATTTTGGGAAAGGTATTTTTTGCGTGGAGGAGAAAGAATTGAGATTAAAGTAGACCCATGTCTGTCCTGGATGAACACAACCACCTGGTAGTAACTCACATCACCTTAGGTATTGAACTGTAAAAGGTACTTAAACTATAAACTATAGCAGTAGCACAACTTTGGTTCCAAACCAAAGGCTTTCAGGATGTTATTTTCTTAGCTTAAAAGTCAAGTTTTGTTCTCTTGCATTTCCTTATATAAGGAGGTCTTGTCCTCATTACTGCAGACTTGCTCTTATTTATTCTTGGGGGGTTTGTGCCCTGTCAAAACGTTAGTTAGGGAGTAGATATCTGCAGATAAAGAACAGGAAAGCTCAGATGTAACCCAGTGGAAGGAGCAATGCTGACCTGTAGAAAGATATTTTTAAGCTGTTCATATCTGTTCTTGTTTTGTAATGTGTATGACTGCGAAGCAATGACCTAGCAAAACTCCTGAAGCTGGAGTCAGAAAAGCTCTGGTGGCACTTCCCAAAACTGGTGCTGGGACCCTTTATAAAGGAGTGCTAAATGCATCTTCCTAGCAAGCCTTACTTAGCTTTGTTCTTCCCTCTCCGGATGTGCCATTGCATTGAGAAAGAGCAGTCAGAGACTGTCTGACCCACTTGAGATAAAGTAAAATGCAAGAAATTGCACTGTCATCTGTTAAATAAGCGCTGTAAAAAGGAAGCCAAAGGAATAACATCCTTTGTTATCATGCTCAGCAGTGGTCATCTGAGGAAGTTGAGAAGACGCAATTAACAAGGTGACTTTGGTAGACTCAAAAATAGGTCTGTGAAAATGCTTTTAAGGATCTGGAAAGACTTATGTCATCTTGCTGGGGCACTGGGGGCTATGTAGGGGAGAAAGCTATACGGAAAGGTAAAACAGGAAAGTAAAATGGAGGAGAGTTCTTATTTAGCTGTTACTGATTGTCTTAAGTGTTTTGGGGTCAGCAGAGTTCTGTGCTTTTCATTTGATTATAGCACTGAGCAGGTAATTAATCACACAAATGAGAACCTTGTGATGCTTTTAAATAAACAATATATACAATTTAATGTTTGTGGCTTGTAAGTACTACAAGCTTTGTTACTGCCTTTAGAGCATGGATGTGTGGTTTATAGATTGGTGGTCAGTGGTGTTCTCAACTGAATGGGAGTTGTGCTAATGAAATCTGGATGCTCCTATGGCATCAGAGTTGTTCTCAAGAGCAAATAGTTCTGATGACTCTCTGGCTCTTCAGAAGCCCTCTGTATGTGAAGTCCAGGCTCATATAAAAGTGTGTGTGGGGACCTGACTACTTTGAAAATGGGACTCTTTAGGATGTTTCCGAGCGTGTGCCTTTGAGGGAAAGACCCTGTTTCTGCAGCCTTGACATACAAGTGATCCCAGTTGGTGTCTCTGGTACAGGACAGTTTTAAGATACATGGCATGCAGGTAAAATACAGACATGTAACCTTGTGGTGTATTGTATGTGCTCCTTGTGCAACCTAAGAGCATCTTGTACGTGATTACTTGTTCATCATCACATGAAAACCATCGCATGTGTTCAATCTAGTGTGCTGGTGTGTGTCAGCTTGTTAGAAGTGACCTTTTTAATCTTGGAGAGACAGGTAATTTGGAGGGGAGAAGCAGAGGAGGATGCTGGTGGGTGGATCTGCAGGTATCTCTTTGCAATGTGTTTTCTGTCTTGTGGGTTAGTTGCCCTTGAAGCTGGTGGCATCAACAAGGCTTCTGGCTTCACTAAGGCTTTGTTTCATGACCTGTGGCTCCTAGTCCTCGCATTCCCTCCTCTCTCCAATGCACACATGTTTTAGGCCATCAGTGGAACTGGCTGATGCAGAGAGAAGCTGAGACATCCTTTGCCAAAGACCTACTTTCTCATCTGACTTCTTCTATGTCAACTGCTGTTCTCTGCATCTTTTTACCTTCCCTTCTCTCCTGGCTTTCAGTTCAATTCCCTAAGCTCCTCTGTGAAGAGCCGGGCTTCTTTTGCTCTGGCAACTGGAGTCAAAGTACTTTAAGAACTGATTTTTATATTTTATCCCAGGTTTGCTCTTTTAGAACAATTTTGTTAGTCAGAGGCTCCACAGCCTAAGACTAACTGGTGGTAGGGTCTGTGGGCAGTGGATGAGTTGCAAGGGGTTTGTGCCCTTCACATGGCCAGGAAGGAGGAATTTATGGAGCTGAAGATGGTGTCACACAAAGATCGGGTTGAGTTCTGTCTCTTGATGGATCATCGCTCTGCTGAGAACAAAAAGGGTGCCTAGTCTGACCTCCAGCACTTGTGCTGCTCTTGCGTAGCCCATGATGGAACTTCAGCATCTCCTTTAGGCTGTTAATGTCAAGCTACTGGCTCTGGATGGTGAAGGATTTCTTCTTAAGCCAGGTAATTTTTTGTTTGCAGACAGTCATTGATACTCTGCTCTGCCCTTAGCTCACTGCAGTCACTAGTCTTTCTCTCAGGCCAGATGCTGGTGGCAGGTATCTGGCTCAGTGATTTGAGCACAGACTGTCTTCCTGAGCTCTGTGAGACAATGCAAGTAGGAGTAATGCCACTGAATGAGTTGGCTGGAGAGCTGGGCATGCTGACAGTAATTTCCCCAGCCAGTAACAGTTAGGCAGCTGTGACAGAGGTCTAACAAATTAGATGTCTCACCCCTTTCTTTCCACCCTTAGGCCCTTTTACGGTAGTTTGCAATTTATAGCGAAGACTGGAGCCTTTCACCTTGTGCCTCCTGAGGACAACTTTGCCCAAGATGTATGGTACCCTGTGTACTTTGTCTCTCTGGTTTTACTGTATGAAACAGGCCATGAGAGTAGGGAGATATTCCAGCACAGTGTTCTGTTTTCCCTGAGAAATGGAAGCTAGCAAATGAGACAATAGAACGTGTTTCATACCAGCATAACGAGGGGAATACCAGCATCATGGAGGGGAAAAAGAAGGAAATTAAATGGGGTGGCAGGGACAATTAGGAAATCAAAAAGCAATTGAAACCCAGCCCCTCCCTAATGATTTAAACTAATGCAGTGTTTATTTAAAGTAGCTAGTGGTCTGATGTCTGAGTCCTCGTGCCCCTGGGGACAGGCAGTGGGTGGTCAGGGCTGTCTGGGAAGGCATAGGGTAGATCCCAGTATCCCCTATGAGCAGCACTGTTAGTGACAAGTGTGTAAGCAAGAAACTGGGCTAGTACCAGCAATAACCCCCGATTTCTACACTGCGGGCAGTAACACTGTGACTGCTGCCCTGGCGTTGCAGGGCAAGCCTGTGTCTGGAGACAACAGTTTGTGTCCTATTCCCAGTCCCACAGAGACACTCATCCCTCGCTTCTTTACTTTCACCTTTTCCTTGGGGTTAAACACAACAGCAGGAAAAAAATTTACAGCCCATGGTCCTAGTGCCAAGGTCCTTACTCTACCTTTTGAGTTTTATCCTTTCCCATTTGTTATCCTTGCTTTAGCCACTTGTTGCTGCCATTAAAGTGTGTTGTCAGTGCCTAACTGTGCCAGATGTAGTATTTTTACTTCCAAAATGATTTTAGAACCTTGCTTGATTTATTGTCCATTAAAGAAAATTTTCCTTGGGAAGTAAATCTTGATCTGAGGATAAAGAGATCATACAAAGGAAGGCAGAAGCTTTGAGTTTCCTGGTGAGTAACACCAAACAGTAGCTAGCCCAATGATCTCTCTATTCCTGCTGTGCTGACACAGGACTAGCAGTCACTCAGTAAGTCCCATGTTACCTTGTTCTCTTGCCTAGACATCAGACCAACGTGTCTTCTCTTGAGCTAGTTTTCACTGATCTGGGGTATCTCCCTTACTCAAAACTTTGGGTTTAAAGAGATGAGCCTGTAAGAGCCAGCCTGCGCTCTTTGAGAGCTGTGTTTTCCCTGATGTGCTCAGCTTTCTCTGCCAGATCCTATGTGTGAGTTAGCAGATGAGGTGGACAATGCTGCCCTGGACCTGCCAACCTGAAAGCTTTCCTGGGATGTGAGGTGGGCACCAGAAGTCCCTGCTCATTGCAGGTGGGTTGGACTCAGTGACTTTTGAAAGGTCCCTTCCAACCCAAACTGTTCTAGGATTCAATTCTATGCTAAATGTGTGAACCACCCTGACAGAAGCAGTGCACTGCTGGGAAGCATCACCATGAGGGTGGAAACCTGAGCGCTTCACCCCAGGAACACCAGGACTAAAAACTTTCCGGTTTTCTTTTTTCCAACCACCTTGCACACAGCTGTTTTACAGAGTTGAGAAACAAGCAGAACGTGTGAGTAACTCTGAAGCAACCACTGGAGCGCTGAGCTTTCTTTTAGGGTTCTTTTCCCCTTTATCAGCGACATCTTCCATCAAAGTGGTCCTGTCTTATTCAATTAAACTTGTAAGAAATTTGACCGTGCATTTTATCTCCCTAGGACAGAACTGCAACTGGGGAGTGAATGGCTGAATTAACCTCCCAGGTAGAATCGCAGGATGACTTTTCGCTGGAAAGAGTGACTTTGCTCTTTTTTTGTTCATTTATTTTTACAAGGCAAGCCCAAGTGCTGGTGTGAGTCTGACTGCGGATGAAAACTGATGAGTGATATCACTGCATGAATGAGCAAAATGCTACCAGCAAGTTGTGAAAAATACTTTAATCATAATTAACAGGACAAAATTAAAACAACACTAACTCTTCCCTGGTGTTTTACTTAATAGTGAGGTTTAACATTGGTTATGACACATCTTTGCATGCTTTGAGGTACCTGTGGCAGGGCAGTCAGTAGAACATAGTTCTAGAAACTTCTATGATATGTATTCATAAACTTAGGCTGGAGGGACCTTTATGAGCAACTTGTGCCATTCTGTAAAAATAGCGGTAACTCGGGCAATTCCTTAACTCTCCCCCCTTTTCCTTCATCCTGCAAGCTTCCTTAATGTTTGCATTGCTTCTGTGCTCCCTGAATGGTCTGAAGGTGCAGCAAACTGTAAGGAGCTGTTACAAGTTGGTAGAAGGTGAGCTTTGAGGCTACAAATGCAAAAATTCCTCCTGGGATGGTGCCTGTGGTGGTGTCCAGTCAGGAGGAAACCACTCTCGAGTCAGAGGTTAAATCTAAACTGTGCGCCAAAGATTCGCATTTCAAGTCTCAAGCAGCTGCAATGCGGACCTCGTAAACAAGTTATAGATCAGGAATCAGTCACCAAAACCATTGTGACTAATTTAAAATAACACATATGGGGGGAAGCAGAATCTGCTCAGAGATCGCTTGCAAGCTGAAGAGAATAGTCCAAAAATTATTCATCGAGCTTATCAAGCTTTATTCTTGAGTAATGTTGTGTCATCACTAGCAGGTGGTGGGAGAAATGGCACAGCATACCGTAATTAGTAATAGTCATGTATTTTTGATACTGGTTTATCTGTGATGTATGTCCAGATGGCTTTGAAAATGGAATCAAGATACAATACAGCTTCCTGAATCAGAATTTGCTTCTGGTTATTGAGTTAATTCAAAGCTCATTTTTGTTTAAAAAAAATTATTCTAGGCTACTAAGGAATAGTATTAAATATTGGGGTCATTCCAGCTTTATCACTGGATTTCTATTTTAGACGAATATGGCACATGAGCATTGCTGCAGGTATGTGTTATAATGCCATCTTATTATGTGCCTGCCTACAGAAATGTTTCTGCTTGGTGCAGATGGTCGCCATGTAGCCTTGCCAAACTTCAGCTGCTGACCTTCAAATGTTACCAACTAGAAACAGCAGGAACTTCCTCAAAGGGGCCTAATCCTCTCTTAAAGAAGCACTACTCATTCCTGAAATACACTCTTTGGGTCACAGAGTTCTCATCTGCATGTCTGTAGCTTTTGCTAATAGAATTTTGCTTTCAAGTAGCCTTCAGCTCCAGCAAACACCTCTTCAAGTTGTGTCTGAATCTCTCGACCTGGTGTACTTGGACATCTTTTGCAGAAGGGTTCTAGGAAACCTCCAAGTAATTTCTTCTTTCCCTTTCTGACCCCCTGGGCAAGACCACAACCTTGCTTGCACACATCAGTAGTGCTGTTTGTGGACAACTGCAGGTGAACATGCATCATTTTGCAGAATTTAGTCACCATTCCAGCTGAAGAACAACGGGTTTCCTGTCACTCTAAGTCTAGACATCTGCTAAGTTTAAGGTAGTTGTTTACACTCCTTCTATGGCCAGCAGAGAGAAATAGCTTCAGATCCATCCTATCTCAAGAGAAGCTTCTGAATTGCAGCAGCTTGCTTTGACTGCGACAACTATTTGCTACTTCGGTGAGATGAATTTCACCCTGGGTTTCCAGCTGACCACAGTTGGTGACTACTTGGTGTCTAAACACAGATATTAAATAATCTGGCTCTGTTCTGATTAATATACTACAGTGGTAAACTCTGAGTTCGTATGAGAACCTAATGATGGTTTTCTTTGGGGCAGGGAGGAGGGAGAGGTAAAGGGACGGAAACAGAAATCCTGTATTAACTGGTGTTCTTTGTGCCAACCAGCAAAGGCAAGGAAAACTGCTGTTAGGAGATTTGAGTGTTTGTCATGAGTGCTGGTTACTGAGAGACAAATTGTCTCTGGGTGCAGCTGAGGAATATCGTGCCTCTTCTAACACTGATAGTAAAGAAACACCAAGGAGCGCTCTATCTAGATAGGACTCTTCAGACATTGTCCTTGAAAGCAGACTGCTTGTTAGAGTCTGTGACAATAGGAGCTCTGTATTTTCAGTGACTCTGCACACTTCAGTGATTGGCAGCTTAGCTTGTCAGGAAATTCCTATGACTGAAGTGGGCTCCTGGCATGCGAAGCACTTCTGAATTTGCTATTGGAAGCTTTTCTTCCAGTAGAACAGGTATTTCAGAAGGATGCTTATATCTGTTTCCTGATATGAGTATCTTTGATGCTTAACCATCCTTTCATGCACCAAGTAATTCCAATTGTCCATGTGGGGCACAGTGCCTCTCACCAAGCAGCGTGCTGTGACTTGCACTGGGCTGATTTCTGGTGCTGACCTCCTTTTCTGTGCCTAGGCCTGCTTCATGGTCAGTCCCAGTGCATGTAGCACCCAACTGAACTATCCAAGGTGTAGTGATTCTTTGGAGCAAAATCGGAATAGCAACATATATATGTAATAATAGTTATAATGTAGTTGTATGTGGAGGTGGATACTATGGGCACGTTCTCTGACATGTAAGGGTCATTACAAAAAGAATAAATTATCACCAAAAATGCAGTTAACATTTGGGGTAAGAGTGCTTAAAAACAGTTCAGTGAGACAAAAATATCCTGTGTATCTGGCTTAAGCTGCAAAAGGAATCCAGGTTAAAATGATTTACAGTGAGTGGTCAGATCAGTGTGGGTTGGGAAAGTTAGCATCCTGACTCAGTAAAGGAAAAGAAGGTTGTGCTTCAGTTTTGCATCACTATGAGATGGTGCCTTTGGGCACAGAGCCACTCTGGCACCATCACTCAGTTAAGAGTGGGAGAAGAGGGATCTGTGCTGGCAGATGTGGTTTTGCAGCCCTTGGGGTTATCATTCTGCCTTGAGCTCCCAGAAAAGGGATCAAGTAGTGAATATGTGACCTTTTCAAAATGAACCCAGTGAAGTTTGTTCACAGGCATTCAAACCTCTGGTGAATAACTTTCTCCTGGGCAGGACAAGAACAAAGCATGAAGGTATCCTCCTGGGATGCAGATGAGGGAGCAAGCCACCTCCCTGGAAACAACTGGTGATGTAGGGAAGGAGGTTGTGCTATCTGGTAGTTAACAGGTCGAGCAAATGCCAGCTCACAAGTCACGTCAGTGAGCAGGGTGAAATAATGCCTCTATCAGATGGAATGGTGGTTGTGTGGATTTGTCTAATCCAGCTAATGTTTCTATTTCTGGAGATTTCAATGCAAGAAATAGCATCACTTCTAGCAGAACCATGACTGGATGTGTTAAACCTAAACTTGGGTGAGGTAGAGAGGCTACAGGGAGGAAAACAGAGAAGTAAAGGCCAAGAGCTTCTCAGAAAGTGGAGGGTGGGGGAGATCCCCATATCTTTGGACCTGAGTTTTGAAAGCCACAACCCTCAGCTCCAGAAGCTTTTCAGTACCTGCTACTTTCAGCTGAGCTGCCTGATTAAGCTGGGTCTTTGGAAACAGATTAATACAAGCTAAAACAGATATGGCACAAGTCTCTGTAAGACATCTGCCTTATCTTTACATAATGAATTAACGAAGATGAGCTTTGAAAGAAATGTAATAAATTATTCAAAAACCTCCTATGCTTTTGAAATGCTAACAACTTAAAATCCTTTGAGTCTGCTCCATCAGATTATGGTGTATCATACAGTAAATCTAATTGCTTATATCCAGTCCTGAATTATCAGATTTACTAGTTTGGCCAAAATAATGTAAGCAGGATATGGAACATCAGTGCTGGGTGTAACTGAAATAATGCCAAATTTTTTAATTAAAATAAATTGACTTTCACAAAATAAGGAACTCAACCCAAATTCTCTACAGTCTGGGAGCTGGGAAGCATTTGTTCTTTTACCAAATCTCTGCTCAGCAGCAGGTCTCATGGCTTACTTCCCTCTCTTTTTGAGTGCCCAGCTTGAGGCTAAGTGCCCTAATTTATTAAGTAGGTGCCTGGGACTTTCTGAGAACCAGACTTCTTTTAAGGCAAATATATAACCACAATAAAGACTAAACATTCAAATGGAGTTTGAATTTGTTTAACTTAAATGCTTCTGACCTAAATATTAGCATGATATATACACTGAAGTAGTTGGCTTCAGGTCCAGATACATTACATGGGGGAGAAATAAGCTTGCTATAGGACCCTAACCTTAGCACCTTTTACATACATTGGTAAGGACAGATCCTTTAACACAATTCACTCATGTTCATAACATTCTGTGAATCCCCTTCTTTATGATGACCTAAACTGGAAAAGTATTTATGTGCATATCAGTGTACTTCAGTGAATAGAACTGACCTTGCCGAGTTAAAGCCAATAAAAGAAGCAGCAGAAGTCTCTGCAATACATAGGCTCTGTGCTCTCTCTTCAGCAACAGTTTTAGGGTGCAGCTTCCAATCAAAGTCTCTCACAAAGGAGAGGACCACATCTTATGCTGACTGGGAAAATATGCATATCCCTTAAAAACCCATGGTCACTGTGGATGTTGCATGGACTCACAACGATATTTATTCTCTCTAGAATATTTTCCTGGCTGAGAAAAATAGGTAAGATGTGATGATTGTTTCCAGAGCTGTTCAGTTGCCCAACCAACTTCCTTCAAAGGCTTTATCTCTGTGTATGGGTTTGAGCTAGTATAGCCTGGCAAAGGGATCCCTGGCGCTGCTCAGCACTTGACTCTTTCTCACTTAATGCTTTCCTCTTCCAAATCTTTGGGACAAGCCGACCCAGACAAGAGAGCACTCAGGTCTTAGAAGGGATGCAAATGCTGGGTGTGTAACCCTGCGCTGGTTCCCTGTCCCGGTGTGAAGGTGAGCTCCTGGTGCATGGCCCCACTCAGGGCTGCAGGGAGGAGAATAGGGTGCTCAGCAGACCCACCATCTCTGACAGGGTATTTATTACTGCTCATCTTCTGAGGCTCAGAACATCTCTGGGAGAAGCTTTAATTATTGCTTTCTCTTTTACAGCAAATAACAAGGAACACCGCTTAAGAGCCTCTTCTATGCTTTTGAAGACTTTTGATGGGCTCCTCTGTCTGTCTCTGTGTGAAGAAATAATAAGGCTTGAACAGTAAAAGCATTCCCCTTTTGGAAACGTGTTTTCCAGTGCTTGACCTGTGCTGATTGATAATGCATTTGCTGATAGAGCAAATTCTTTACCAGCCTTAGCTATCCCAATGCCAACTGCATTTGTTATTCAGGAGCAGTTAACACTGACCAGTGCTCTTATCTCATTGCTTGGTGAAGAGGAAGAATGAACGAATCAATCCCATTTACGGATGGTAAATGTTCAGGCTGGAAGCACAGAAACTAGGGGGAAGCTGCTGTCCTTTGCCCAGACTGGCCTCTCTGCAGTGGGACAGTGGCCAGGGCTTTATTCTGTCTTGGGAGCAGTGGAGGGGGGAAATACCACAGCTACACCCAGAAATGCTGCTTTCTTCCTTCCCCAGCCTTCGTCCAGACCCTTCGGGTAAGTGGTGATGTGCCATTGTGCTGGGGTAGCACATCACAATGCTTTTGTCAACTGCAGAATATGAGAAATTGGGATTAAAAACCGAGGACGGAGGAGCCCTTGGATGTTCCAAGGGCTTTATGTATAAATGAGTATTTGGTGCCAAATTCTGAACTCCTTGAAAAGCTCTGATATGAGGAATATAGTACTGGGAGGAAATGGAGCTTTGGTGTAGAGCCAGCCCTCCACTGGCGATGCCCATCTCTGGGGGGAGATGTGGCAGTCATCCAAAAAGCAGCTTAGCTAGCTGTGAAGCTGATGCCAGCATTGGCAAAGATGGGGAGCCAGGCTGTCCCCATGCCTCCATCATCAGCCATCATCTGTCCATAGAGTGGTCTGGGCCCTGTTTATGAGCTGCTGCTGTGGTGCTTTTGCCTGAAGTTAAAACCTTGGGTCTGGTGCATACTAAGAGTAGTAAATGCTGTGCCGGTGCACAGTTGGTGTGATAAGAGCATCTTGGCTTGATCAAGCCCTTCCTTGGCAGATGATAGGGCAGTGCATGATACTGAATGCAAAGAAGAGAGGTGATATAAACCAAAAGCAGGTTGTATGGTATGCCTCAGTTCCCAGGGAGGAGGCTCTGCAAAGACAGTGCTGAGCAGCACAAAGAACTAACAGCTTGTGTGTAAACAGAATAATGTGTAACGAGACAGCTAGACAGAGGCACAGCCAGGCTGCTTTAAGACAGACTAGGGTGCTAAAGGCAAATATTGTGATGAGTGCTAATGCAGTACAGCGAGTGCTCGGGTACAGTCTGTGCTGAGGAGCAAACAGACCTGCATGGGGGCCTGCCATGCCTCATGCTACTTTGAAGACGGGGGCAGACAAGTGACCTGGACAAATACAGAACAAACCTGTTGGTTTGATGCCCTGAGGTGGGTATGTTCTGAGCAACTTTTATGTTCTAAAGCATGCTGTAGTCCTTGCAGGTGCCTGAGTCCAGCCCTGCTGCCCAGAGTTGTATGGATTTGTCTGGGGCACTGCATAAGTATGAAGGGAATGCAGCCTGAGCCCTTAGTTTGCTCTGCTGATGCCCTTGTTGGGGTGAATGGCTTGTCCCAGGTGCAGGAATATGTTGTGTTGTGTTTCTGGCTGCGCCATGGCCAGACCTCCTGCTGCTCCTTCCATGGCTGTGAACAAGCAAGCTAAGATGGGGCTCTGACCTACAATACGCTGGTGTTCAGCACATGGACAGGTTTAATAGCCTAAAATTAGTGGTTATCTAATGAGGCAAGGGGCAACTTTGGTATTTGGGAGCAGGCAGATGCCACTGCAGATCCAAGGGTGTGAGAAGGGACCTGCATCCATGGGCACCCCGCAAAGCCTGGCAGGGCTGGTGCTGCAGCTGGGTACTGCAGACATCTCCCAGTGTGTTTGTCCATTTTGTAATTAACTCATTGAGGAGCTGAGTGCTCATAAGGCTATCTCATGATAGAGCAGGAGAGAAAACAGGCTTGTGTGTGTTTCAGTAATACCTTTAAAGTGTCAGCTGAAGAGACAAAGCTGGTCCCTTGCCTCCAGAGTGAGTCATGGTTAGAAGCTGGCCGTTTGTGGGGAGTCACAGTGGGTGAGTACCTGGCAGATGTTTAATCATTTTGTGGATTCTGCCCTTTCTGCTTAATTAAAAATCTGCCTGGTGGCAAGCCTGTGCTGCAGAACACAGCTCCTTCTGCACTTGTGTGTGGGGAGAAGTTTGGGATGGTTTGCCATGATGAAAGCTCAGACTGTAGAATGATGCTTCAGCTGGACGGGGCTGTGATGGACTGTGGAAGTTTTGATTTACAGTGACTGAATATGACTTCTGTACATTAAGCTAGCCTGTTAGGGCTGGCTGTTCCCACTCCTTTGGGTGGAGGTGTTGGCCAGGAGGGACTGCCTGTAGATATGCTTTTGCTTTGTCTGTGAAAAAGCCTGTGAAATTATTGTTTCTCAGGGCAAGAGCCCTTTTGCAGAGGGTTGAAGTGGCTGCAAAAAGCTTGGTGATGGCGAAGGGTACAATGGCTGTTTGACGGTGGAAGGTCAGAGAGACTTCGATAGTTTTCCTCTTCTATGATGTGCTTTAGCTGTCCTTAGTCCCTACATGAGCAACAGGATGGATGTCATCTTTGAAGACAGACCTGGCATTGCTGCTGGAGACCAGTAGTGAGGTGACAGTGTGCAGGGAAGGCATCCTGTGGTCTGACTGCCTGGTGTATCATCGTGGTTTAAGCCTCTATAACTCACGCAGTTTCGCTCACTCACTTCCCCCTCTTTCTTCCCCCCGCTCCCAGAGGGATGGGAAGGAGAATTGAAAGAATGCAACTCACACGGGTTGCGATAAGAACAGTTCAGTAACTAAAGTATAACACAAATCACTACTGCTACCACCAGTAATAATAATGACAAGGCAAATACAAGGAAAGAATACAATCGCTCACCACCTATACCCAGCCCGACCAAGCAGTGCACCCCCCCCCCCCGTTCCGGGTCTCTGCTCTCTCTTTTACATCCTGAGCATGACGTGCTGTGGCATGGAATACCTCTTTGGTCAGTTTGGATCAGGTGTCCTGTCTCTGCTTCCTCACGGCTTCCCCTCTTCCGTGGCAGAGCATGAGACTCAGAAAGTCCTTGGTCAGACCAAAACATTACCTAGCAGTAACCAAAACACTGGTGTTATCAGCGCTGTTCCCAGGCTGAAAGTCAAAACCACAGCGCTGCACCAGCTACCAAGAAGGAGAAAAATGACTGCTACTGCTGAACCCATGACATGTATTTACAGGTGGAAGTGAGTGGGGCACAGAGAGGGTGACAGCAGTGCCTGCAGCCCAGGACTTGTGCAGGCTGGCTCTCTTGGCCACCCATTGCTGGCTCTGACATGGGCACCTGGCTTTCCTGTAGTGGTTTCCTTCTGGATAAGAAGTGGAACTTCTCATTTGAGTCAGTTTGACAGCCTGAGAAAAGGGAATTAAATGCATCAATGCTGCTAGCAGAAGCTCACAAATCCTTAGGTTTTCTCAACTGGTCTCCACAGAGCTGTAAAATCTATGGAGAGCTGCAGTGGAGAAATGATATACATATTCCCAGCTTAAAATGCCACGGTCCAATTTGCTGGAAATGATCTGCCGTGGCAGATGTATTGTGTGCTGTCTGCTGGGTAACCACTGGGAGACAAGACCTGCCAGAGCAAAAGAAAAATAATGTCCTTCTGCCTCTCTTATTTTCTGCTAAAATTACCTGTAGGTCATTGTTCACCCTTTTCATTCAAGCTGACAAGTGTTCTGAGTAGGTGAGAGAGTTTTCTACATGTGCTTTAAGCAAGATGGTAAAGGCACAGTTACGTTTCTCTACTTCATGTGATGGCATAGGGATGCAGAAGTCCTGGAGCTGCTCAGTACCTCTTGTACGTCCCTGGCACTGGTGGGAGTGGGAATGCCTACAAAGCTCACAGGCTTTCTACCTCACACTTGCAGATGGGAAACCTTCACCTTGTCCTGCCTGTGTGACTACCACCACCGGTTGCAGTGCTAAGAAGGGGTGCCTGCTTCTGCTCCAAAGGAGAGCCTGGAAGGGGAAGCGGGGAAGGATTTGGAGGCAATACCAAGTTGATCTCTATGTGAAATGCCAGCTGCAGCATTTCTGAATGCAACTCTCTTAATCAAGAGGGGGTTTTGTCTTATAGCCCTGTGTGGGGTGAGAACCAGACATTAGTGGTGGTTTATGGCTCTGTGGGCTAGCTACTCAAACTGAATGGCTGCAGACCTGCTTGCTGCAGGTGCCACCAAATCTTGATTTATAGGTGACACGAAAAACATATGAAAGCTTCCTCAGGCTCCTACTGGGGGAGATGCTGGTCCAGATACTCACCTAGTGCAAATCAGTGTAACTCCACTGAAATCCATAAAGATTGATTGGCCGTGTTGGAGGATCTGCACTGCTGGCCTTTACTAAAATACTGCTAAAGTTAACAGGTACTTCACATGGGCTTTTGCTGTGGGGAAGGACAACTGAGTGGTTTGAAAGCAGTGAGATATTGATTTGGAGAGACACCAGTAAGCAGTTTGTCCTAACAATCAATCCCAGGAAAGTTTTGTTTTAAATTAAATCCACGTCACTTAAGATGATGCAGTGAACTTGCAAGTTTGTCCCTGCATTTCTCTCCCTTTGGTGTAGGGGGTGGGTTGAAGGCAGAACTCTGATTCTGTTTCAGAACTCTTGATTTGGGCACTTGCTTCCTAGCACTGCGCTGTACCACCCCTTCCTCAACCAGCCAGGCTGCCTGGCTCCCTGTATCCTTTCCACCTTATTTCAGAGACAGCAGCGGGTGAATGCTGTAAGCCCTCAGTGTCCAGTGCTGCTCCTGCTGTCAGAGGAGCCCTGGAGCAGCAGTGTGCCGGGCTGACCACACCTCCGGGGAGTGCATGGAGTGATGGTAAGGTTGAGGGGGTATTGATGTGACCCCAGACTGGACTGGGAAACAGCAGTGCATGTTAGAGATGTCGTGTTTATTTCCTTGCACTGTCCTGGCAGAGAAGCCCCATCCCAGGACAGGGGGGAGAATGATGCTGCTCTCCCTGGCAGGGCTCAGCTCTGGGGGCAGTCTGCTTGCTCTGCTGAGAGCACCGGACACTGCCAGTGACACTGCCTGAGAGGTACTAAATGATGGCTCGAGTGCACTGCACCTTCTCGAGGGAAGGATCCCCATTTCAGGCAGCTTCAGTACTAGTTTCATGCCTGCATTATCTAAGACTTCGCTTGTTCCATTCAGTTTCCATGGACTTGAATTAGTCCTCATTTGTCCAAGCAATCTTCACATCACATCAGAACTGACAGACACATAGAAATGCAATGCAGTACAACTTTTTACAACGGTCACTGCTCCAAAACAATTTTCATTGTGTCATTCTAAAATAGTAAAAGCTCTTAACTCCACCAGGAGTCTTTATCTATGTTTGAAAGCTGCTTCTAGACAAGTTTGGTTCATATGTTCAATTGCCTTTAATCAGCTGCATTAGAGCTTCTTCCATAGGGTTATCCTGATTTGTGTCAGCAGATGATCTGGTGTCTTATGTCACAGACCCATCTTTATTGTTAGCTGACTGTACACAGGCTAACTTAGTAGTTGATACTCTTATTTCAGAAGCACCCATTAGTTCCAACTTTAACTACACTGGGTTTCTTAGCACCAACTTTGTGTTCTAATAAATCCTGTTATATAAAAATGTGCTGAAATTTTTGTACTTTATATAAATGAAATTAGGAACTCAGCAAACGGGTACTGACAAAACCATGCAGTCCTCCTGATGCTAGTATGGTTTCAGTAAGTGTATTTGAAGAAAGATGCTCATCTCTGCACTGACACTACCTATGATGAATAGGCACTACCAGAATGCTTGCTAAACGCGTGCCGTATGCATGGAAATCATATTTGGTGCAGGGAAAGCATCCATTAATCCTGTTGCCTCAGTGAACATGTACAAGAAATACAAGGAGTGCACTGTATACAGAGCAGGCCATACCAGCTGAAAGCTGTTGGCCTGTAGTCTGTACTCTGCTGTGAACAAGACTGCAAAGACTTGGGTTTAGTAAAGACTGGGAATTATCTGAAAAAGAGGAGATTGTTCAAAGGACTTCTTGAAGTTGCAATAATTAGGAATCTGGCTGTAGAAAGACAGCAAGATTAGTGTGGTGACTGACAATTGGTTGGGTCCTTGGCAAGCGAAACTTCATAAATAAAGAACTTATCTTTATAAACTTCATAATAAAGAAATTATCTTTAGCAGCTGACTAATCCACAAACAAAAAGAAACTCTGATTTTAGTCGCTGGCAAAACATTAGTTTGCCAGGGTCCCTTCCAAACCATATGGCAATCTTTGATAGGATACCTCATTGCTACAGTAAGCTTAATTCGAGCATGTGGGGGGAGCAAATGAAGCCTTTTGCTTGTTTGTTTGCCTGGAAGGGCAGGTCTCACTGAGATACCTATAGAAAATTGCTGAACTCATTCCAATCAGCCATAAAACTCAATTCTTGTGGTGTTAACAGTGTTCAAAATGGAATTTCCCTCCTGTTTTCTCTGACACCTGAGATGTCGTCATTAGGTGATCTGAAAGGCAAACTGTTGACGTTTGATCTTGTAGACTCAAATCCATGCCAGTAGATACCACCATAAGCGCTATAAATCATAGGTGGGTGATTAACGGGTTATCTTGAGTATGTGTGTGTGTATCCCTGAAAATCTGCCTGGCCTCCTCATGGAGTTGCAGTTTTTACCCATATACCATTTTTGTAGGGGTTACTGTATTGAACCATACTGAAAGTATGTCTCTTGGCATCTGGCTTCTGGCACTGGTTAGTAGATGGTTAAAAGTCCTTAGCTTCTGTTTTTATTACCTGTTATCTGTATATTTTTGCAGTGAATGGGTTACCAACGCCTGTATTTAGTATTTGAAGTGGACTGAAAGCAAATAGAAGTAGTGTTTCCTTTTCAAAGCCTTATAGTGATTGCTCAGGGTCTACTCATTCTGTGCTCTTTGGAAAGGTGCATTTGCAGGAATGAACCTTCCTGGTTTGTATCATGGTTTTCAATGTTTTCCCTTTGAATCCAATCCATGTGTCCTCTCTACACATATGTACATTTGAGGAAGGAGCTGTGTGAATGTGGAGTGGGAGTTAGTCTTCATGTAAATAGTTCGTATGTTTTTCCCCATGTCTACACATCTTAGACAAGCAGCTACCATTTTGCTATTCCGTGTTCTATTTCTTTTTTCCCCAGATCCTGGTCATAATTGATTTGGGACCTCTCTTTTCTCATTTGTTTCCTTCTTCAGACACAGTAATTTTCCCTTCTCCCAGGATCTATATTATTGATCTCGCGTGGTCCACTTCACTCTGGCGAATGTTTCTATTGCAATTCCAATTGGATTGACTTTGGTTTGCTGGCCAATTTGAGGGCTGGCAAGCTCCTAAGTGACTCCTGGTGTCTGTGTAATACAGTGAAAGGCAAGATTCAGCTGTAATGATTCTGAAGGGGGATATTTATTAAGGGCACTTGGTGTTCAGAGGATCTTGTTCTACTCTCTGGCTTTCTGGCCCTCAGGCAAATTAAATTGTTGACTTCTGTCAGTCTCTCATAGTTTCCTTAGGCTGGGCTGGGTCCTGGGGACCGTTTGAGTTACACAACCTACCTTGTGTCCTTAGAGCAAGAGCTTAGGCAGAAAATCAGGAAAAACTTCCTGATGATAACTATATGAAACTATTATGATATTCTTACATAAGGCCCATTTGTGCCAATAAAAGATACACAAAATATCTGTCCTTTTCCATTAAAAAAACACAGTGGTACTGCACTTAGTGATGATGGTCACCCAGGTCAGCCAGCACTTCAGAGCAGGAATGGGATGAAGCAGTTCCCAGCACACCAGTGAGAACAGCCTGAATGAGACCCTGAATGGCTGTTGCTTCAACTTCTGCTCCTAAGCTGCCTTGTTGGGGTTTGCTCCCTGAGCTTCCACTCCCTTTTAGTTTATCTGATCATATATCCCCCTTACAGACTGTGGAAAACTGACTTTGTTTCCCCATCCTGAAGACATGCAGCTCTGTCACAGGGAGCTGCATCCAATCAACATCATCCCTAAGAAGTTGCCACTAGGGTCCGCTGAACTTATCTGTGTGTTTTTTCAAGGAGAAGCATCAAGATCAAAGTCTGAGAAAACCATTTGATCTTTCAGCTGTAAACAACTACTAAAAGAGAACATACGCTGTATTTAATTACCCTCCATTGAGGTGCTTGTATACAAACTATGACAAGCTGGTTGAGTATCTTTTCTCCTTGTTTGAAGCCATAGGTAAAGGAGATGCGCAGTGCAAGAAAAGGTGAGTGAAGAGGCAGGAGAGCTGAACAAGTTTCAGTCCTTTAGCCTCTTTATTTCCTGCTGGAACTACTAGAATGCAGCTGGGATGTTGGTTTTGCTTTGGGAGTGTACCCATGGGAGCTCAGTCTCCCATTTGTATATCCACTGACTGTTCACAAAAACATCATCCAGAAAGCTCTTGTCAATGTGTCCTTATTCTCGGAAGTTTTATATGGACAGAGCCTTGGGTGGCATGGTTTAGTGGGAGGTGTCCCTGCCCATGGCAGGGGCGTTGGAACTAGATGATCTTCAGGTCTTTTCCAACCCTAACTATTCTATGGTTCTGTGTACCTGCCCACGATAAAATTGGCAGATGGTTAAATCTGAGCAGTAGCTCTCAGTTTTAGAGTTAATTATCAGAAAGAGCTTGCTTTGCTTCACTCCTTTCCCCCGCACTCATCAAATACTTGAACAAAATGAAGTGGTGACCTGATCACACCAAAGCTAAAGGGGTTTTGTAGGAAAAATGAAGTCAGTTCACTGGTCTAGTAAAGCGCTTGTGTTGAACTATCAGCACATCAATCCTGAGCCTAATGGAATTCTTTGTATGCTGAAGTTCACATCTGCTTTTACATTTTAGAGCAGCACCCAGATGTCAAAATTCAGTAGGAAGTAGATTTCCTACTAATATATGTGGATTATTGAGTCATTACTGTAATGAGGAGTTATTATCTACATTGCCTTGGAAGGTTGATTCACCACATTGATAACTGATCAATCTGGAATATTTCCAGTTGCTAGGAGCATTAAAAAAGGCAACAGATAAAGATCCAATGCAACAAATGTGCTTCTCTTTCTTACGAGGAGACCTGTTGCACCATTCGCTGGATTTATTTCAACCAAATTTACAAGATTCAAGGTTTGGCATATTCTGCCTCAGTGTTTGGTACTTTTGAAAAAAGATAGTAAGTAGTTGGGCTAAATTACCCTGGAATTTCCCTGGAAACCTGTTTCTCTTCTTCATTTTCTCCTTTCCCAAGCTTCTTAGGTATGATTTTGTTCCAAAACAATGATGCATAGCCATGAAATGGCTTTGCCCTTTATCACTCCAGCATAGGAGGAGATAAACCAAACAGACCTGTTTACTCATTTTGGAGGAAAAACAAAATTAAAAGGCTTCTGTGTATTGTGGTAATGTAATTCTTAATCAGTGACAGTGGGTTTAACAGATTGATGGGTTTTTAACTTGCAAGATTAATGACTGCATACATTGATGCTGTCAAAATGACAGTATCATGGTCACGTACCTCATGGAGCAGATAGCAACCTCCTGCCAGACATGTCCTTAAGGAAATGCAATTATTGCTACCCATTTTACAGTGCTTAACTTTTTTTCTCTTGGTAAGTGACAACAGAATGGGATTTGGGCATAAATTAATCTTTCTAAATGAACTGTTAACCCTTCATGCCTAGCAGCTAGTTTTATTAGCTCAATGCCTGCATACTGTTTTCTAGGGTGGCCCTGGTAAATAAAATAAAGCGGTGCCAGAAGCACCATCTGGAGGCTCTCTGGAGCACTCTGTTCCAACAACCATGTGGAGAATCAAGTCTGCAATGTGACTGTCTCGTATTGGACTTTGTTACTGCAGCAGTTACTGACAGTGCCCTTGGCAGCATAACTTTTCCAAATGTATATGGTGCACACACAAGCATATACAGGTGTATGCATTTACACATACATACAGCATAGCAGTAAGCCTCTGCATGTGCAATGTACTGCAGGCAGGTATCTAGCAAATGCAGATGTGGGGGAATATCTGCTCTAGCCGTGGCTATTCCCAGGACAGTGGAGTTATAACATCTGGTTTTGTGTGTGTGATTACAAGATTACCTGACTGCCTGTGTCCTAAGAGCTAGGTGTGAGGTACCAGGTCTGGGACAGGGTCAGGCTGAGAGCTGCAATCACTATAACGGCTCAGTTGCTGGACAGCTGAGATGTCCCATTCTTGCTTGTGGATCTCCCACCTTGTGCTGGGCTGCAAAACATGCCAGCACAGCCTCTTCTTGGGAGTGAAAACTGATGGTCGATAAAATACATGTGAAATGTGGTGAAGGGGGACATGCAGGAGTCTTAGTGGAGGCTTAGAAATCCCAATGACAACTTATAGATAGCAGGAGAACAGGACTGTCCAATTCTGGTCCCAGATGCTGCTGGAAGTCAGCATGCTGTGCTCTGTTTCTGTGCTGTTATGATCTTCTCATCTTTCTGCTTCCCCATGTGCTGTAACTCCTGAGTACTTACACTGCAAGTCCATGCTTTTGTTCTCAGGCTATTTATTTTTTGGGAATGATCAGGTTCAATTGTTCCTGTTACTGACACTTGCCAAGCTGGATGCAGGAAGCAGCTTTTCTCCATGTGAGTTGTTCATATACTGTAATTACACTGTTGGTTCTTGGAATTGAACAAACTTGCGTTGTGCCCAGAAACAGAAGGGTGCATAAGGGTTGGTTTGGGTTTTGTTTTGGGATGTTTCCTTGGGGTTTGTTTTGGTATTTTTTTTTGTTCGTTTTGGGGTTGGTTTTTATAATTTTTTTTGCTTTTCCAAAACAGGGAATTGATTACTTGGTCACCTGTTTTTTGGTGGTAGATGATCTCGTAAGGGCAGCTGCTCTTCCTTGTTCTCCTGCTGTTTTTACCTTTGTCACCTCTGGTGGGGCACAGCAGTGGAGGTGGGGCTTCAGCTCTTATTTTGTATGAAATAAAGCTCAACTGCTCATTTTAATGTGTAAGAATTTGTAATTGCAGTTGGTTTCTTTTGCTTCCTGGTAAGTATAATGATGGCGTGCCCAAAGCACTGGTAAATGCTCCATCCCTGGCAATGTTCAAGGCCAGGTTGGACAGAGCCTTGGGTGACATGGTTTAGTGTGAGGTGTCCCTGCCCATGGCAGGGGGGTTGGAACTAGATGATCTTAAAGTCCTTTCCAACCTTAACCATTCTATGATTCTATGGCAAGCAATTGTAGACCTTATTTTTGTCTTGTGAGTCCTGAACAAACATAACATTCAAGTTTGTTCCCCCCCCAGTATTCCTCCAGAGATTTCAAGGGGATAGAAGCTGCTAGAATGTTAATAGCCATCCTGGAAAAGTAGTGTCCTGATCTTCTGGGTTTTACAGCTCTGTTCTCACATTCTGGAGCTTTCTGTCCATTTATAACTTCTCTTCGTGTTTCATATTCATCTTTTTTTTGCATTTAGTGCAAAAAAGCATAGAGAGACGTTCTTGGCCTCTCCCTGTTAATGACCTCGCTTGCATATTAAGGCATTGTCCTCTGGATCTGACTGCCTGTTACAGAGCAGAAGATGGCAATGTAGCAAGGCCAGCGTGACCTAAATTGCTGACCTGGATGTTGGTACATGTTCCCTGGCAATATGCAGATTTCTTATTCCTGAATCTTTAGACCATTAAGAACACCCAGGTTTTTCTCTACAGTTTTGCTATGAAGTCAATTGTGTTTGCCACAGGAACTTGTCCCAGGTGACCAGACATGGTGCTAGCAGCATTTGGTATTGATGGAGTCATGTTCAACTTGGTTCAGCTTTGTCAGATAACTGGCTTTAGCACAGCTGTCCCTGCATGCCAGGTTTCCTGACAGGGCAGAGGTCATTTGAATCATGCACTGGCTTTTAAAGTGGCTATTTAATGTCGGATCATGTATTTGCAGTAATCCTTACAGCAGTTTCTGCAGCACTGCAGTTCTCTAAGCTAAGCATTAATAAAAAAGCAGTGCTCCTAGAGAGTATCCCCATAGTCCCGGAAAGCAGCTTTCTATCCTAACCCCAGGTCTCGAAGCAGATCTCCATACCTGCCAGTAGGCCAGCCTGGCCAGAGAAACCTTGATAGTGTGCATAGTTCAGTATAAACTGTATTCACAAAGCGTTAGTGTGCCTGCAGGTGTCCTTTGTCTGACTGCACTAACGCAGCCTTCAGCCCCTGATTGTTTATTTATGTGAAAGAAAGGTTGCTTTAGGAACTGTAAAACTGAGGTGTCTTGGCAAGAAAGATGTGATTTAGAAGACTGATCCAGATGAGCTGCTTCTGAAACGTTGTTTTGATGGATAGATATTCTGATCATCCATTGCTTAGCTGGGAGCTCACCGGACATGTGCAGCTCCAATTTCTGAGCCCCTGAGCATTTGAACTGTGTCACAGACTTCATCAATGAGCATCACATAGCCGGTGGGAATGTACTGAGGAGATGGGGCTTTGCAGGTGCAGGAAGTGGCTTTGGTGGGAAGTAATATTGGCATGGTGGCACTTACGAGCAGCAAGAGGCTGGTTCACTGGTTTGAGAACTCGCAGCAACATTCATTTCTCCACCTGCTTTCCCCATAATACGAGAGCTGTTTGAGACTGCCAGACTCTCCTGGCCCATGGGGTTTGTGTTGAGTCAGTTGAAGTGTTTGCTATGAAAGGCTGGTGTGACTCCAGGTGAGGGTGGTGGCTGCTCATGGGAGGTATCCAAACTCAGAGTGTCTTCTGTAAGTATGCAAAAGCTGGATTTTCCCTGATATCTACTGCCAGAAGCTATTGCTTAATGAGAGGGGTCTGTGTTCCTCTGTGAAACACTGATGCATTAGAGAAATGGATGGGGAGGGACCACGTTGTGGTCCGGGTCTGACTGTTGGTAGGTGTGTGGCTCATGAACTCAGAAGGATGTTCAATGGCCTGTGGAGGAGGAATGACGGCTGCAGATGCAGGAAGAATGAATGTTGTAATCTAAGTGCACACTGAGGTTTGCCTGTTAGACAAATAGAGGAAAGTACAGCAAACTTTGTAACTCAGAATGTACTAGTTTGTTTTCTGGAAAATACTGAGAAAGTGTGCAATGTAGGTTTTAAATGCTCGGTCTCCTGTGAGCCTGTGGAGATGAGGTTTGCTGAATCCATTTAGTAGTTAATACTTTCATCTCCTGGAACACTTCAAGCTTTAGAACCTGGTATCAGACATAGTAAATGCTAGAGCAGAAGAAGGAAAAACGCTTTATTTTTTCAAGTGCAACTTGCAAGTTCATCTTTGGAAAGGAGCTGTTCACCTGAATGAATTCAATGTAGAAAGAGATGATGTTTTTTAGTGGCAATTCAGTGTAGCCTCTTGCTGGCTCCTTTGCAAGCATGGGAACCCAGATGCTAGCAGACGCTAAAATAACTGATGTGAACACTGTGCCCTTTCACATGGAACATGTAGGCTAAGGGATACTTTGTCTAAATCCTGCAAGATCTTGTATTGCTGTTGTTGTTCAGTGGCTGTTATGGAAATCAGGGCTCTCTGGTCATCTCCTTATCACCATCTCCTGCTCTGTGGCAGCGCTTGGCTGGGCCCTGCACCTTTGTGCATGAGGGTCTCATCAAACGGGCACCCGGTGACTCGGGTCAGGTCTGGACCCACACCAGTTTGTGGGACATGTGGGTGCATGTGCTAATTCAGAGAACAGGGGATTTGGCAGTCTGGTGCGCAAACAGAGCACTGGTGTGTTGGGGCATGGATTTTGGAAGCTTATAAACCTGAGATAAGCAACCTGTAAAGGGCAGATAGAGCAGACAATCCATTATATGAAGTTTTTATATGCTTTTTGGTGTGAAAAGTGTTAAAATTCTCCAGTCTAGCCATTATGTGTGATCCATTTCTTAATGGCACCCAAGCATGATTGGGGCTGCAGAAGCAATTTCCCCTGGAGGTTAGGTTTATGAATGTTTTTGGTAAAGTGGAGCACCTTCATATGCAGACTGAAGCAAATGTTTGAGTCAGTGGCATTTCCACCCTGTTTGCACCTGAGAGGGTGGAATCTTGCCCAGTTTTACCCACTGTGGTAAGCGCAAGTGCCAATGGTACTCACCTGCATGGGGCAACAAACTGTCCTGCACAGCTGTGCTCAGCTGGGGAGGGAGCCCAGAGAAGACCTGGGAAAAGAAGGGCTGCTTTCAGAACCATGTAGAGCTATATGGTTCCAACTACAGCCCCATTCAGCTCTCCTGGAGTGTAGCCACAGCTCTGATGGAGCAGAGCCTGGCAGTTTCTTGGTGTTCATAGAAGTGACTTTTGGTCTCCGCAGGTGAGTCCTGTGTTGCTGAAGGGGGCACCATAGGGTGCTTGTGGGCAGCATCTTCCATCTGGGGCTTTCTCTCCCTTGTATAAATCAAATAACTTTCTAAGTGGGCAAGGCCAGGGATCCTCTGACTGCAGAGAAAAATAACTTGTCCTCATAAAAAAGGACAAGTCCTCATAAAGTCCCCAAGACTTGTACAGGCAGGGAGAAGATGGTGACAGACTTAGCTGTAAGGAAGAAGGGGGGGGAAAGTCTACTTGATATTTCTCCTTTTCTGTTTTATGGAGTTCAAGAGGATAACCGGTGCAGAGAGGCCTCAGTGGAGAATGGTTTGTTTCTGTTTAACCTACATCAGCAACACTGATTAGTTGTCATCTCTGCCATTGCCTTTTTCTACTTGATTGTGGCTGACTCTGTGCTCAGGGGTACCTTGCAGCGTGTCAGCTTGATGCGATGCAGTAATTGTTCCATTTGGCAGACATGGAGTGGTTACCGAACAAGCAGTAGCTCCTGTCTCTTTATGAAGTGATGTGGATAATGTGTGTGATTATACATAGAGCCTTAAAACCAATGTGCTGGTGTGCCTTTCTCTTGGGAAGTGGTTGTGCCACATGGGCAGCTACCTCTGTTCTGGGAGAGGAGAAGGGGAGGCTGGCTGTAGCCATGGGAGGTTGTGCTGAGGGATGGTGGTGAGCCTTGGTGAGTGCAGAGGGAGGAGATGTGCTTGTAGCTCCATTCTCACTCCCCACAAATGCAGGTAGTGCTGCTGCTGGTGTGCAGGCTTGGCCTGCCTTTGCTCAGGGCCAGAGTTGTGGGCATTGCTGCATGGAGTCTCCCTTAGCAGCAATGCGCAGTGGCCAGGATCAAGGCACGCTCATATGTGCCATTTTACTACATCAGTCTCCAAAGCTGCTTTCCTTTCCCGAGGTTTCTACTGGCTTGGAGCAGAGCAGCGCCTCTTGCATCACATCTGCTGGCTGCCACTTAAGGGAGACTTATGGTCTCTGGCTGTAACAGGTCATAGGTGGCCCTGAAGAAGAGCTCATTCTGCACAGTCTGCATTGCCCTCGGCCTCTGTGGGGATCTGGTAGGACCCCTCTGAGATGGTGATCCAGAGCAACACTGGCCCTTCAGATACTTTAGACTATGGTTGTGCTCAGTATTAGGAGTCTTTTCCAGCCTAAATGATTCTGTGCTGCCCTAATTCTTATCTTTGTGCCTCCTGGATTGCCTTCTGGATCCTCCCTGCTGAGACGCGCTGATGCTTTTGAGATTTAAATTTCCTTTATTTATGCTAATATACTCCTGTATTAGATGACAGCTTAGCAAAATGGCCATTGCCTTCTGCCCATGGATTCCCCTGTGCCTTTTTTCCTCAGTTTTCCCCACTTTGATAATTCCTAGTAGTTTAATTAAACTGCAGATTTCATCCTTACTCATTCTCATCTCTGAATCACTGGTGCAGTTGCTCACACAGAGTGTGGTGGTTTTGCATGTTAAACAGGTCTCTTCTGCTAGGCTGCAGATGTGTATCCTTATCTTCACCCCACGAGCGCTGCTACCCTCTCTGTGCTCGCAGACACAAACACAAAGTGCTCTTCTCTCTGGTGTATGCTGGGTTTGGCTGTGAACGATGAATTATCAAGCATGAGCCTTCCCGCACGCAGCTGCTGAGCATTAGTGCTGTTGATTGCTGGAGTTTACACATAGACACTCCTGGAAAAGGTCACACCAGTGCAACATTGGCTTAAATGAAAATTGGTTTATTATGCATGTGGCTCTTCCCGCAGGCAGCTGATTAGGCAGCCAGCTGTGGCCAGATGTCTGCTGGAGATCCTCTGGGATGCACGCAGCTTTAAAAGATGGTTTGGATGACTTGTAGTTGAGCCTGTCTTGGCTCGGTTGGGCTGATGGTACTTTTCATGGCAACTGGGCACAGTGCTTCTCACCAGCATGTGCAGGGCTGCTTGTCATTCACACCACTGCTATGTGGAGCATCAAAAGGTGAAGAACCACCTCTGCTTCACTTGGAGAGCACGGGCTGTGCTGGGCACTGGGGACTCATTTCAAACACTTTATTGGAATGTATCAGAAGCAAAACCTATGAGAAGTAAATTGGTTTTCTTTACTTAGGCTGTACTTTTCAAACCTGAGTTAGCTATAATCTATAAAGCAGCTTTCAGCTAATGTTTTCTACACATAACCTCTAGTTATATTTGTGGTAAATAACAATAGATGCTATTTTAAAGAGACTATTTGATCAGATAAGAAAGATGAGGACAGTGTGATTCATTTGAGAAGGGAAAGGGGTGGAAAGGGGGGGGGGGTGCTGGGGCTGTGCAGGTTGGGGAAGAGGACTGAAGAGCAAGCAGCCATGGATGGGCACAAGGGACAATGTGGGGCAGGAGTGGAGCTGGTAGGGCAGAGAGAGCAGGAGCTGCTGTGGGAGCCAGGGCATTTTGAACATCACTGTTCAACCAACATGAACTTGTTGTCTTAAACAGAAGCAAAGCATTTATCTAACATCGTTTGACCCTTGTTCAGTAGGACCTGTTAAGGATTCATAGCATGACATGGGGGTTTGGGTGGTTTCTGCTTAAATTGAGCCCCCTAGTGACAGAGCTGAAAGATGAGGTAATACTGATGATGCCTCTGATACCGCTCCTGTGTTATTGGACATAATTATCCCTTCCTCGAGACTGCCTGTGGTTCAATTAGGTAGCTTTCTGTGGAACTCCTAAGTAGATAAAAGGAAGAAAAAGGAGGAAAAACTCCACAGCACGTGCTCTTTTTCTTCATTTTCTTCATATAGAAGTAAATCAGGGAAAAGCATCTCTGCTAAAGGCTGTTTTAAGCAATGTTTGCTAAATGCACAATTTGGGTTGACTGCATCGCTATGTGATTTGACTGTCATGTGGTCCGAAGTACCTGAATACCTGAGATGTGTGCTAGTCAGAGGCTCTGATTGATTTCCTCATGAATGCAACATCTCAGACTTGGACTCTTATTTTACGTCTTTTATCCCAGAAACATAGCAGTGCTGAAGGTCTGTACCTGCAGGACAGAAACCTGAGAGAGCTCAGTCCAGCAGAATCAGTTCCATTTGCAAAGATGACTGTGAGAAATGGCTAGTAAGGTACTGCTGGAAACCAGTGCCTGTCACTCGCTTCACAGTGATATTTAATTCACAAGGTTGAATGTCTCTAATGCCGTTGTTGGAAAGCCTGGCTGTCCTGAGGCTGGGCTGAAAAATCCATTGTAGAATCCAGCAGGGTAAAGTCTTAACTCATGTAAATTCTGTACCTGTTTTCTAAGCCCTTTTCTAGATGGGGCAGCATGGCTGGTGGAGGCAGGGTGAGTTTGCCTTCACTTTTACAATGAAGGCAGTGACTTGGGGGCATGGCACGTGGGGCTCTTCTGCTGTGCCTTGGGCAATTCCAGCAGCTGAGATGAATTTTTCCTTGCTGGTCGGGGTGAGTGGCTGATGGGGAGCTGTCTACATGATGGGCATCTCCATCGTGTGAGGAGAATCCCACCTGCAAGGCAGATCTGCAGGGATGACAAAGGGACACAGGGCATGTCTCCCATAGCTGGGATGCTTTGCTGTGCTGTGACACTGCAAGGGCAGGAGTCACAGATTTTTTAAAGCACCAAAAGCTGATCCGTTCTGTGGCAGTAACCTTTTGCTGCTTTTTGTTTGGGGATATGAAGGCCATTGTTCACCTGCAGTGCTGTGTCTGTACCCTGGGTTCACTGCCCCATTAGGAGTTGTGCGCTGGCAGCAGGACTCATCCTGAGACCTCTCTCCTTGCCATGGTGGGGACATCATAGGGTGCCTATCTGTTCCATGTTATTTTATTGCCTTTCTCATGACCTGTTTCTAAGTCTAACCTTCACCTGATGGACCTCCTGGAGCGCTAGGCTGTCTGCCTGGCCACCAAATGTGCCTGCAGAGTCCTCAGACCAGGAGCTGTTTCGTTGTGTTGCTTACACCACCAGCCAACGCAAGGTGCAGCTGGAGATCTTTGGTACATTCTGTTACACCAAATTAATATTCTGTCTATAATATTCAATATCATACTTTTGCCTGCCGTTCATCTTGTCCATTTAGTCTGCTAAAAGAAGGTGCTGAGGGAGAGAAATGGGTGTATCAAGGTTTCTAGCCTGTTGGTGAGGCAGGAACACATGAGCTTTTAGTATTTCTGTTTATACGATTTTGTAATTGTAATAAATATTTGTGCCTTTGGTCCCCTGTAACAAGGTAACAGTAAATTCAGTTGTGAAGCCTATTTATTACAAAAGGCTGGAGCCTTTCAACCCCTTTGTTGTGTCTGGCAACTCCTGGGAATTAATTGCATGCTGTCAGAAAGGCAGGTCTCCCAAATCCAGCCCCAGCCTGCTAATAATGGAGTTATTATTTAACAGTTCAAGACTCTGTGAGGCTGCTTTTTATCCTGCTCTGCTTGGTGGCTATAAAGAGGTTTTTAGGGAACTGAGCAGCTGAAACAGAAGTCAGTTGCAAGTTCCCCCATCCATAGCATCTTCTGTGACTGCTGCTGAGCTAATTGTGCCAGCACACAGGAATCACTTTGAATAGCTGATGGCTCCCATGCTGGCCATCTCCCTTGAAGCAGCCCCAGTGGGGTGAACAGGCTTGGGGGACACCTCTGCTGTCCTTCAAGCTGAGATAGGGACCTGCAGAGCTGCCTAGCGGGTGCAGGGAGCAGGTGCAGGTTAGGGGTGTGGGACTACCAGCTCCGAGGGTGCACAGTCCAGATCCATCCTGCTGCCTGCCTTGTCTCAATCCTGTCTATGAATCCCGTAAACTCCATTTAGAGCCAGTGGGGAGATCTTGGCTGCTGGAGGGGCTTTTGCTGAGACTCCCTGCTTTGGTAGCTAGAGGCTGTCTTCTAACTCCCAGGGCAGATTTACCTTAGGAAAATTCACAATCACTTATTCTTGTTCCAGCTCTGTTTATCAAGTTCTTCTCTCTTGCTGTTTATCCCTTTATATATATATGAATGCATATGGCCCATGAAATCTTGTAAAATGTAATTAATTCTATGCTGTAGCTTTAGAAATGTCTGTGATTAAACTCTGGGATTTTTCTCAGTTGCTTTCTGTTGGTGACTCATGGCCATTCAAGCCCAGCTGGCACAACTGGCTTCTTGGTTGTTTCTGACTACTGAGGGTTTATAGCAAATGTATTGTTGCAGGCAGACAACTGGAAAGCCTTGTTCATTGCTATTGAATTCATCCCACTTTATCACTCCAATCTTCAAGGTCATCCGGCTCTTACATGAAATACCTTGCCGGCGGGGGACTGAAGGAAGTACAATGCCTTTTTTAATAATCTGGGAGCTTCATCAGTACTCTGCATGCCACGGCTGTTAATGAAAGTATGGAGACGGGCAAATCTCAGGCTCCCTCCACAAGGAACAACTCTGATAAGCTCCATCAAATCTGACACCTTGAGCCCCTTTCAGCAGTGCGCCTTCCCCACTTATCTCTCTTTGATGCTCTCCTTTAAAAATGGTTCCCAAGCCTTTTACAGCAGGGAGACTTGACAAGTGGGTTGGGCATTACCTGGATCACCCTCTCCTCTCGTATGTTTAACATTGATAAATGTTTATCATTTCTTGATCTCTAAGACACTGGACTTTTCTAATTAGTTCCTTCTCTATTCCATTTTCTGTTTAGTTTTAATAATGAAAATATTCCTCTAATGCCCTGTTACTTCTCCAGAGAAGCCAGGAGCTTGAGCCCACAAAGTTTTACATTTGCTGGAGGTATGAATTCTGCATAGTGTTGGTATTTTTCGTTTGAAGAAATATTGGGCTTCCTCCACAGGCAGTCCCCTGAGGTCCTGAATCCACTCTAGGAGTTTGTATTTTCTGATCATAGTTCTTTTCTTGCACTTTCTATTTCTGGCAACATAATATGTTTATCATAGAATCATAGAATAGTTAGGGTTGGAAAGGACCTTAAGATCGTCACATAAGTAACAATATACAAATCTGTAATGTTTTACTGAGTAATGGTTGCCAAGGACTGGTCTTACTTATAGTATAAGTACCTATAAATCAAAAGTATATCATAAGAATCTATAAATTGAACAATAGCTCCAAATACAGTAGTAAGTTATGCACCATCTCATAATTTATTATAATACAAACAAGTTTGTCAAACACAATATATTGTCTACTTATGAAAATATCAATATTCACAATTTAAATAGGTGATAGGTCCCATAATTTTATATACCAGCAACTCATCTAAAAAGTCTTTTGTTCCTATCAGTGGTCTTCAAGGACATATACCTGTAACTGTAAAACTGTCCATTCACAGCTTATTTTTTTCTACTTGTAGATATTTGAAATATAAATTAAATAGAGTACAAAAGACCATCTCCACAACAGAGATGGTTTTGTCTCCAGGATACTTTTCCCCCAAATAATGGCACTATATGTGCTTGGTTAAGTTTTTACTATTGGAAAATTAGGAGGTATGAATAATACAGCAAGACATCGGCTAGTTAGCAACAGTCATTGCAAGACGCTTCACACAACCAAAAATAAGGCAAGTATTACCAACAGCAGCTTCCATATGGCAGACTAAAAAGTCAAGGCTTTATTATCCAAACTGGACTCTAAGAAGGCTTCAAATGTCCATTAGCAAGATACAGCTTGATCCAAAGCCCTCATAAATTGATGGGGATTGGAAAAACGAACCACAAAACCCACAAGCAACCTTCCCTTTGACTTCAAGGGGCTTTGGAAGTAAGCTCTTAAAACCCTAAATTATCAGAAATGAAATGACCGATCCACCACACATGGAAATTGCACCTTGTCATTTCTAAAATGATATGGGAAAGGATGGTGAGGTTTTTCAAATGAAGTTACAATTTAATGGGTTATTTTTAGTGGGAAATAAAATATTCACACAAAGGTCTTGTTTTCAGATACGGTAATTTACAAAAATACATCATCAGAACAGGAAAAATCAGATGACACTGCTTGTTTGCAGGATAAACATTATGTTACAGAAACTAATAAATCACACCATGTGAATGGCAGCATATGCCATGCACCTAATTGAATCTTTTCAATAAATAAAAGCCCTAAACATTCACTATTTTCTGTAAGGTTACTATTATATTAAGTAGAATAGTGAATTTCTTGTATAAATAGTTTTTTTCAATAGATACATTCTCCAAAATGAACCACTTATCTGTACAGATATTGCACTTCAGACTCATTCACATGTAACTCAGACAAGCATTCCTCATAACAAATTTAGAATAAAAATAAGTTATAAATACAGTGTTTTCCCGAAATGAAACACACAGTACCTTTTTCATAAGGTAACTTTGGTTACTATCAACTGACAAAGACCAGAGAGAGGTTTCTGAGAGGAGGGTAAAAGGCATGGCCCCAAAACAGAATTTCTGTATACTCTGGCAAAGGGAGCGATAATTTCAACCTTGCCATGGCAAATACAGCAAGGCTGAGCATCCTTCTTATGCTTTATTATTGCAAGTAAGTGTGAAGCTTTGCTGAGATCACAGGGAGAAGCAGCCTACAGGATGAAGAAGCTCCTCATTTTCCTTTCAATATGGGGAGATTTAGGTGGGTAGCATCCCTTTGGTGGGTGAGGGTGGGAAGGGTCACCTTTTGCTCTCAGCTCCCCTTCTTTTTGCTTTAACCAGAGTGGTCCCTGTGGTGCTCCAGCACCTCACAGAGGAGTGCTGAGCAGCTCTCCAGACTGCTCTGTTGGTAGGAGAGGTTTGGGTAGTGCATGCCCCCCGAGGCACTGGTCATTCTGTCTCTGTGCTCCTGACTGACCTGAGTAGCCTCGATCTGTTCTGAGAAAGCCCCTTCACACACAAGCCAGCCTTTGCGTGGGGTTCTGGTCTTCATGGCTTGTGCTGCTGTTTCCTCCTGGGGAAGGCATGCTCAGGTCTGGCACGGGTTTTGCTCTTGCAGGATGCCAGTATAAGTAGGTGTGCAAATGCAACCTTTGTGGCAGAAGGGAACCAAGCTGCTGTCCTCAGTAGGATTCTTGCAACTTGGTGTTTCTTAGGGGAAACACGCCAAAACTGAGCCATCCATGGGGTTTAGAGAGATGCTTTTAGCCCTCGTATCCCACCAAATTGGGATTGACTTGATCCCTTCTCAGAGGACCTTGATGTTAGCCCCTGAAGCCCCACTGGAAATGGAGATGGGCACAGACACAAATGTAGAGCTAGCACCAGGCTGCTTCTCATTTGCTGGGAAGCTGCTGTGTCCACTGACCACATTGTGCTTGTGTTCGCCACACAAGAAGTCTGCTCTCACATTCAGTAAGGCTGTATTAAGTGTCTGATATAGAAGAGGGCCCACATGCCAAGGTCTGAGAAAGAGAGAAATTAAAAGAAATGCATTTTCAGCCTTCCTGTAAATCTCCTCTCAATTTCTGCACTCACCATTACTGGGATTGAATGTAAAGGAAGAGAAGTTAAGCTAATTGAAATAAGATAAATACTCCAAAGCCTTAGTCGAAGCTGATCTATGTTTTTACTGCTGTTGGGCATTTAATGGACTTGTTTCACAAATTGTTTTTTTTTTTTTAACAATTAAATGGCAAATCTGCAATAGGGGGGCATAAACTGTCAGGACAAAAATCTTAGACTGAGTTTTTTTAGATGTTAATGCCTAAAGGCCTGAACATGTGATTAACTGAGAATCTTTATTGATTAAGAGGGAGCCTGAAGGCTGTGATCCCTCCAAACCTCGCAGGAACAGCTTCAGTGGGATCTCTGCATTAGGCAGGACCTGGCCTCACACTTGAAAGTCTGTAGACACCATAACTGAAATAGCTGGGAAAAGATGCTGCTTTTGTTCTTGGCTCTAGAAACCTCCCTCCCTCCCTTGAGCTCTCCTGTCTTGGTCTCATTCTTAAATAACAACTTAAAACGTGTGAATATTGGCAGCTTGCAGGATTGCTTTCTGTGCCAAGGCTGTGACAGGTACTATATTGGTCCTCAAGCCTTGTTCAGGTGAGCCAAAAAGGGCATGTCCCCATTTGTGTCTCACAGGCTGCCTTGCGCAGCAAGGTCTTGATAGCAAGACTGTGGTAGTATTTCGTGTTAGCAACAACTTATCATTTTTTGGCAAGTGCACACACCAGAAATGGCACACTTCCACATACATAAAAGCATCCATTTGCTGTGTTGATAGCGAACTGCAAGGTCAAGTAAGGTTTTGTTGTTGTGTTTTAAAAGTTGTAATTAAACACTGCTGTGGCTTCCCTCCTCCAATGACTTCAGACTGCACTGGTGCTGGGATGCAAAACATTTGAGTGCGACTGAACACTAAGACTTGAACTCTGAAGCATATTCAAAACGCTATGTAAGAGATGGAAGCATTTGCCTTCTTACTTTTGCTCCTAAAATCAAGTGCTCCTGATCCCTCCTTAGCAGTCTGATCTGCCCTCGGTCTCCCAGGGAAATGAAATCAAATGACCACTTGTCAAAACAGCCATTTCAGCAAATTACATCCTGAAGATGTAACCACTTGAAAACTTGCATCCAGAAATTCAAACTATTGCCCTTTTCATGGTGATATTTTTATAGGCTTTCCATTCTTATCATACTGGTAAACAAGCATTTTGATGCAGTGCGAGTTGGCTGGGGAAATCCAAGGGCTGCTTGTTATGGAAAAGTTATGGTTTGTATAGAATTGCACAGGTTGCTTCTGACACTTAAAGAAGGCTTTCAGCGTGGCAGCTGCCATTGTGCGAAATCTTTTGCTAATAAAACAGTAGAGGAAGAAATTAATTGCAGTGTTCAGCAGCGCGAGCATATTGGCAATGTCTGACACAATATGTACCACCCAGCTGTTGTTTATAGGTGATACGTAGAGGTGATACAATATCATGATTACTCTTGGTGCCCAAAGTATGGCAAAAATAGAAGTTATAGTAAACAAAATGGCTGTTGTTTTCCCCGTGGAGTACCCTCGCAGTCGGAAATGGCTCTTTCGACGCAGCTTGTACACGATGATGGAATTCAGGATGAAGAAGATGGAGCAGGGCACCAAGTAAACGGTAAAGCAGTGGATCCAGATGAGGACGTGATGCATTGATGTGCTTATGTAGTCTTCAATCCAAATGTTAGGCCACCAGTAGTAGGGGATGCTGGTCAAAAAGCAGGTGATGTAGACGCTTACAATGACTTTTCGAGTACGAGCAGGGTAGGAGACTGTGTGATACTTCAGCGGATGGCACACAGCTATATACCTATCGATGGTTAGCGGAACCGTAATCCAAATGGAGGTGTGGATAGAAGAGAACTCCAAGACCTCAATTATTTTGTCCAGTACCTGAGGCATCTGTTTGTTTAAGATGAAGTCTTCCATGAGGAAGTCAACAAAGACGATGAAGAACAGAACCAGGATGTCAGCAGCAGCTAGAGCTAGAAGGTAGTTATAGGAGGACTTCTGCCTGCGAGCCACGAGCTGAGATAGGATGATAACTGTCAAGATGTTTGCTGTGGAAACAGAAACACAGAGTTAGCCTGTTGAGACATAACACTGCCTTTCCTGAGCACTTGCTTGGAGCAGTAGCTCTGTTCAATCACCTATCAACATGACCACCTTTAATGAAGTTCAAGAAACCAAAAGGAAGGCACTACAGTTGGATCCCTCAGAGAAGCTGTTGCAATGAGGAGCATGTGGCTCTGCTCCCAGCTGTGGGATACACTAACACTCAGTGTCCCGGCAGACTGGGATGAGAGACAGAGGAATGTGGGACTCCAGGCATGGGGTTAGGTAGTATCCAATATCCCTTGGCTATCTCCTTGGAGCAGACATAGAGTTATGGCCCTAGCTCTGTTGCTGCTCTCTGGTGAGCCCTGCTGCTGCTGTGGGTACAGCAGCAGCATTGTAAGCAGGGGGTGCTGGGACCCCTGCCTGTGCACTGCGAGGAAGGTCAGCAGGAGAAAGAAATTGGTATCTCTCACACACACTCTCTTATTTCCCCACTTGCTTTTTTCACTTTTTAAACAACTGACAGATCGGAAGGGTGAGGTGGGCTGTGGAGAGAGACATTTTGTTCCTCATCCCAGCTCATGGTGCTTGCCTGTTCTAGTTTAGAACTCTGTCTAGAAAGAGCTGAAAGGCCACCTGGATTAGGTGATTCTTCCTTGACTGAGTGGGAACCTCATCTAGAGAGGGTCTATCTGGGAAACATGTCCTTGGGTCTCCTGGGAGCTGGAGGTGTGTTACAGCACACCAAGTTTTCAGCTCTGCCCAGGATGTAATTGTCATCTCCTACAGATAGGCTCTGAAGAAGCATCTCCCCGTCCCATCACTGAAACAGTCTGTTCCACAGACTTGCTTGCTTATCCAGAGCTGTTCTTTAGAAGTCCTTCAGCTGGAAGGCATTTTTCCTCTGGAGTGATACAGCTGAGTCTTTAAGGAAATCCTGCTGGTCACTTCAGACATGATGGATGTTCTGATTCAGGCTAAGTATAAACATCCTTGAGTTTCCTGAAAAGGCATCTGCTTGCAACTCTCTGGCCACAGTACAGACTCATCACCTAAACCGTGACTAGATGTATTGCATGACACTAAATAGTCCACTGAAGCAAGTGTTCTATCTCTGCTGTTTCACTGTCTGGTTTGCTTCAGTCTTCTAAAGCTGTGACATGTTTTGGTGTCTGCTTGAACCGGTGCTATAAGGTATGCTCTAGGAAGGACTCAGTCCTACAGCCCCTGGCTGGCAAGAGCTGCTCACCATGGCTGCAAACAGCCCTTGCAGTCCTTGAGAGCCTTCCTGGAGCACTAAGGTGTAGCTGAACTTTAACTACTTGCTCACATTTAATAGAACTTACTGTGGAGTCTTGAATAGGGGAAAAAAATCCTGTTATTACTAGTGGTATGGCTGGAACGAGACAGGTGAAATTGTTCCCATCAGAAGTTTGGATCATTTGCCTACAATACCTGAAGTGGTGCTTAAAAATCAGGGATCTGGTTTACTGTACTAGAGACTGCCAAGTGTTTGCATTTGACATTTTTGTAAATGTTCTATAAATCCCCTGTTCTGTGAATTCAGTGCTTCAAACGTTTCTGTCAGCTTTGATGGATTTCCCAAAACAAATCAACAATAAGTGTAAGGACTCTTTTGAATCAGAGAGAAAGGAAGTTGCTGATGTTAAGGTAATGATGACCTAGGACGTATGTCCTACAGCTGAAAATGCTCATTCTTTTTGAAGTGTTGGCACTGGAGAAAACTTGTGCTTTCATAAATGCCTTCAAAGGCTGTTGTCTGGGTGCAGATTTCTGCCACCAGGGAAATGAACTGCAGCAGAGTGAATGATATTGAGTAATAGCCCTTATAAGTGTCACTTTCTTTTGTATTGACTTCATATATTAATTTTGTAACTCGGAACAAAACAAAATGAAACATGACAGTCAACTGATTCCTTCCCTAAATAAAAAAATAAGCATGAACTTTCCATCAACGTTGTCTCAAATTGCCTTCAGGGTAATTTTCCCAGTTCTGCCCTCTATTAACATGAATGCAACTGCATTGATTTCCGCTCAGAGCAGGTGTGGGAGATGGGGGGCAATACAACTAGAACTGCTGTGTCATTTTTCACTTACTTGCTTACGAAATGCCTCTGTTATGCCTGCTGCTGTGCTGTAGAGGTACAGTGAGTGATGTACTGTCAAGGAAATCCTCAAGCTGGAATGTTTATCTTGTCTCTGCAGCAAATGTTGGTTTTGGCCAGCCAGGCTGAGTGGCTTGGCTTCACAATTACTGGATGTGACCCACAGGCTTCATCTTCTTTTTAAATCCTTTGGATTTGACTCACTCCAGTGACAGCAGCTGAAGCCAGTGTGCAGCAAGGGGAATGCTTGAGGACACTGGTCACTGCTGGTAACCCTGGCCAGCCTGTCAGAGGGTACCCTGCAGGGATGCTGAAGTCATATCATGTCCAGGCACAGCAGCCTTGCTCCCCACCCAGCTCCCCACCCATTCTGCCCATTGTGGGGATCCTGCTGTCTGGTTCTAACCCCACTCTCAGTTTTCTACAGGAGTAGATTTATGAGCAGTCCTTTCCTGTGTACCTTCTCTCCCTGTCATTCTCAGGGTTCCCAGCAATAGCAGTAATAGCATGTACTGAAATGCAAGTTATTCACTTACTGCCAGCGAGCTTTGCTTGGTGAGCTCGATTAGAAAATTGATCTGACAAAGTACATGCAATTTTTTTGCAAGGGTTACAGTATTGTGTATTGGAAATGCTTTCTCTGGGATCACATTAGGGCTTTTTCTGGCTAGATGATACAAAATATTGTAACATCATTTACTTTATGAAAGCAGACATACACTGGGGTGCAGCTGAAAGTTGCCAATATTACAGTGCCTTAGCACAGGGCTTGGGACTATTTTTCCTGCTGCATGATGTATATGGAAAGGGAAGATGAGCTATGGATAAGTCTCAGTCCTTCACCCATTTCTGAGCCAGTGTCCTCACTGGTGTGTCCTCAAACGCTCTCTAAAGCTCAGTAAAATGGGAAATGGGTGGGAACAACACTGTATGAATAATTGTGTCCTTGTGCCAGCACCTTGGTGACTCCTGGGTCCTTGGTGACTCGGTGCCCCACAAGCTCTCCTGTAGGCAAAAATTATCTACTCCAGGTGAAAGGTGATGAAAGAGTATTTGCAACCAGATCTTAACCTAGTTTACCCTAATTCTTGCACTCATATTGTAGTCAGTGATAAAGACTATGGTAGAGATGGTGATGGAGATATAAAAGTGTTTGTCCCTACTGTAACTGTGGAGCTGCAGCTACTGGATAAGTCAGTGCCCCTAAATTGTCCTGCATGGTATAATGCACATTTCTTGCAGTGTTTTTTCTAGATACAAAGTAGTTAAGATCATCTGAATTTGAAAGACATTGATCACTCTGCTGGGAGTTGATTAGGGGATGATAGATGGGAATTTCTGCCAGCGTCGCTTGCTGCGGTGCAGCATTCTGAATTTAAAAGTATGTGGTTGAGAACTAGGGCTTGATTAGGGACTAGATCACTGAAGCCTTGAGATGCCTCTAGCAGATGATGAGAAGTAACTGTAAGAATGCCAGTCTCAAGTCTTTCCCTTCAGACATTGAGACACAACTTCAGAATATCTCTTGACACCCAAACTTAATTGGTCCATGCTTCTGAAAATACAGCAACCTTCTAACCCAGGCAGGCTTCATCATGGGATACTTGCATCTCTGCTTTGACATCTCCTCTGACTCATCTTCTGCATACAAACTGTAGCACTGAAATTCATGCCACTGGGGGTCCTATCTGAGAGGGGTCATCCTTTAGGAGGAACCCTTGTTCTCATGTGGATGTAGGTCTGTTTCCCATACCAACACCATGCTGCCGTGCCTGCAGACCCCAGTCAGTCTTCTGTGCCTCTTCAAAGCAGTGCCTATGACCTAAAGGCACAGTTTTTTCTCCACCTTCTTGTTTTATGGATTATAGTCATAGCTCAAATGCGGGGGATTCGCAGAGCTTCTTCCACTGGCTATTATCACAGTGTGTGAGCTTAAGCAGGAGCAATTGTATTTGTCTAAAGAAGAAATAGGCATGTTTCTGGGATTTGGTGTTTTTTTTATTGAGAGCATTTTGCATGTACACAGCAGCCTGTGCAGTGAAATAGCCTTTACAACACAAGTGGTAGCACCGCTGAGTTGGGAATAAGGCCTGCTGTGTGGTTCAGTAGTTCAGCATCATAAACCACCTAAATGAAGTAGCCGTGAGTGTCGCTTACTGAGTGTGATAAACATTAGGTCACTGACTATAATGGACACCTTTTACCGAATGCAGTTGTTGCTAGGATCCCTACAAATTATTGTGCAGGGCATGAAACTACTCTGCAGGCCTTGTGTTGGTCACCTGAATGGCACAAAGAGATGGTTACAAACAGGAAAACTTAAATTGCCATAGAAACCATGTTTGTAACACCTCCTCCTTAGATTTAGAAACTCTGAGTACAATATGCTGAAAGTACATAGTGAAAAAAGGTGATGTCTTGGCTAGATGGGAATAGATTATTTCCTCTAATCTAGAAGGTAATATTATTAAGATGTAAACAGGTACAGTGTCCAACAGCCAAATCTGAGCATGGTTACTAACATAGTCACTTGCCAATAGCTACCAGATTGGAGATGAGGATGGTATTCAGCGCTCAGTCTGTGTGTGGGCTCTCTGCAGAAGATGATGACAATGAGAGATTTCTGACGGGAGCTACACAACAGAATTGTTAATACAATAAAATGCTGTGGTAACAGAAACGTGTTTATTACTGGTTATGTGGTCTTTTAAAATGACCCCTGGATGCTGTCTGCCCCTGAAGAAGATAGGGTAGATACGTTTTCCTCTTACAACTGGTATTGGCCAAACTCAACACTACAGCATACAGGGACAGACCCTGTGAATGGTGCCTGCTCATGGCTAACAGTTTGTTCCTCTCTTTTATTATGGTATTCTGAGATCCTTCCTTAAACCATTGTGAAGTGTAAAGAGATACTTTATAATTAGTGCAATATAAGTCTTTCCTTCCCTGAGAGTTCCTGTGAGGATTGACTTTTAAAATAAATTGATTTATTTGTTGTTCAATTATCTGAGCGTGCTGAATGGCATGGACCTGCTCACCCTTGGGGGAGGTGAGAGCCCTCAGCCCCTTCTGCTGGTGCCTGCGTCACCTCCCAGGGAATGGAGAGGGGTCTAAGATGGCAAATGATCATCACAAAAGCTACTGTAGGGGCACAGATGCAGGTCTGCCACTGGAAGAGATTTTGAACCAAGTTGTAAGGCTCTCATGTGGTTTGTGCTTAGAAATCACATGTACAGGGACAGACTGTGCCAGTTTTGATGGTGGGAGTGAACCTGAAGGTAGAGGATGATCAAGCTCCTGCCCAGGACAACCCAAACACCCCTCCATATGCAGGAGACTGGGTTAGTGATGCCAGAGGAAACACAGCATGGCCTTGCACTTACAAGTCGCAAGTGAATTAAAGAGTTAGTGTCAGAGGCCAGATTCTGATGATGAAATCTGTCCTCCAGGGCTATTTTTCTCACTGACAGCTTTATTAGCTGAGGTGGCTCTGGGGAAGAATGCAGTGAATGGGGTACTCTGCTCCATAGCTGGTACTAGCTGTCAGTGGGTCACAGAGGCCAGAGAAGGATTTTAATCCAGCCAAAAGCACTTCCTCTCTGTTGGAGGGCACAGATATGGTAATGGCATGGAGATGCCAATGGTGGGTACTTACTTTGAGCCTTGACAACCACTCAGGCTTAAGTGCAGTAACTTGTCTGGCAGACAGGTGTAATTACATTGTGTTGTTATTGGCTTTCCTAGACCATTGGAGTAGGGTTTTTTCACTAATCTTTATAAAATAGGGCTATTTCTGCAATATTAGAACGGCCCAGAGGATCCCTAGGTTAGGATGTGGGGAGGACCAGTACATGCTCACTGATGGCACATGTAAATGTGACAGGGATCTGGTTCTTGCCATCTTCACCCTCCTTATCCACCTGTCCTGAGCAGTGCAGAAAGCCTCTAATGACTCTTGGATGTTCTCTCCCTCCTTGAAGTCTTTCTTAAAGGCACACACACCAGGACAAAAATGTTTAATACTCCCATCTCACAATCTAGTGTTATAGCAGTAAAGCTTTCTCATGAAGTTGGTGCTGGGGGGAGGAAAAAGTGATCTGCAAGATAATGGTTATTCATGTAAGATATCTGGACAGATGGAAATTTTCAAGGCAATTCGGGTAACTCATTTGGCAGGTGTCTGTGGCTTCTAAATGTAGGCTGTCAGTAAAGTTTAAGAGGTCTCAAGCTGAGTAACTTGAGCTCAAAGATGGCATTATACCCTTCTGATACCAAACACCAAAGCATTAAGGCAGGTGCCAAAGGTATTTGATGAGATGACTAGGACAGAGGGAGGACGTGATTTCAAAAGGGCACCAGCATGAATTCTTTACTGAACATGAATAATTAAGAGGATTTTACTTTTGATTGAGGTTTTACTAAAAAAACCCACCCAGTCTTTATGTCTTCCTAAAGCATTAGCTAATGCAATAGGAGCTCACGCTTGCAAACCCCATGGCCAAGCTTTTCAGAGACTCTGCCAATTTCACACAATATGCAGGAAATTACAAACTATGTAAAATCATCAGGGTTTGGCTTTATTTCCCCCACACAGAATGCACTGCATCCATACTAGATAGATCACTCTTTGGTGTGCTAGTCTGGACATAGAGGAAAACACACACTTGGAATGAACAAATGTTTGTAACATATCCTAGTCTGATGTAACTGACAGGTAATTTTTCTTGAAACCAAAGGCAACCTCTAGTGCACCTGTCCATAGAGTCAATGCACCGTATGATTGAAAAGATGGAGAAGTTAAATGACTCTCTATTCCAGGGACTCTCAGTTTCAGATGGCAGAAAAGAACAATTTCAGTGAAAAACATGTGTTCAGTGTTTCATAAGCAGGCTTCTCTCCTGTTCCATATATAAAGGGATAAAACTCCTTGTAGTCATCTTCTGTACTGGTAATTCTGGTCCTACTTGGTTGCCTCTACTCCATTTCCTCTGCACAACCATACTGGTGTCCTGGGCGGGAACACAATACCATCTTCTCCCATCAGGTCACTCCTAGAACAGCACCAACAGCACTGCAGACACTAGGGTTTAGAATGCTTACACGCATACATATCTTTACACTGCAGAATAAAAATGAAATTGTGTGCAAGGCCTCCTATGCTCAAGAGGTTAATTTTGGCTTTGCTTCCTTTTCTGGTGTCTCAAAGCTAATGGTAAAAGAGATTAAAGGCTCAAAAAGACCACCTGAAACAGAAGGTTATAGACCAGGGAGTGTTTTGCCCTTCGCATGTGAAAGCAGAGAGTGCACCACATCAGGACAGATATCTCCATGTTGTTTGTTGCCTATAGCAAATTGTTTTGACATATGCGGATGAAGGCCTTCTCCTGCTGGCTTGTTTCTGCTGATTCACCCCCATTTTACAGAAGAGAGCAGAAAGAGGAGGAGGAGGATAGAACTAAGGGGTTGGATGAAGAACAGCAGGGTATTAGACTGCCTAGTGCTTCTGAATGCTTGACTTCTTAACAACTGGGGGCTCTGCATTACCCACCTACCGTGAAAACTGGCTGTGCTCTGTGTTTTGTGGTGTTGTCATTTCAAGGAAAAATCTCCTTTGGAGTTTTTCCTTCCCAATCCATTTTAGCAGCCTGCCATGCAAGGTTGTGCACTTCATAGTCTACTGAGCCTCCCAAATATTGCACCTCGTTATCATTACAGCCCTGACAGTGCTCTTTCCTACTGATGTGGCAGAAGAAAACCAAAGTTAGCAGTTGTACTCTGTAGTGGCATTCAGAGATGCACAATCAAGTCCTCTTCTGCATGAGCATGGATTCAGCCACACACTGCCATTCAGGATGCAAGGTTTTAGTGGCCACAGTCTCGAGACATAGTGACCAAACTAAATCGCTCCCATCTGTCACTGGTTCTATGCAGAGACACTGTAATGAAACTATTCTTTTTCCTAATAATTCTTCTTCCCTTAAAGAAAAAACATTCATTTTACAACAGGAAATGAGTCATTTTAAGCATGTTAGCAGCAGTTTTGTTTCCCTCTGTCCAGTAGTGCTACTATAATGTGCTGCAGTGCCCTTCAGTTGCTCCGACAGCTGAGCTAAAGTTCTGCCAGTTTATTTGCCCTCCTTTAAGCAGGATGCAATGTACTGGCTTTGTGTCCAATTCAGATTTTAAGTCAGAGAAAGTGTGGCCTTTAAAAGGGGGTTTGAATAAGGCCTCAGGAGTGTTCAGTTCTTATTCATTCTATGAACTCTATCTAATGAGCAACAGCTAAGGACTGCTGCTTTTTCAAGGTCATAACTGTGCTTGTAACAATTTTTCCCACTCATATTTTCAGATCTTCCTCTAGCACTTCTATTGTTCAGGTGTTCTTTTGTGAAAAAGGCTATTTATTCAGGCGTTGGAAATGCTCTCTTTAATCAGAAGCCTGTACTGTGATTGCAGAAGAATATACTAGGCAGTAGATGGCAGGAATCCAAAACAGGTCAGACACACTTCTGCACTGCTGTGTGTACACCTACCTTCTGCCTGCTTTGGTATTTACTGGGTATTACATGCCATGTGAGTCATCAACAAACATTGCTACCTGTCCTCCTTCCTACTCGTGGTACTAACCAGGTCATGGCTACAAGCACAGGGATGGCAATGTTCTTCAGGTTCATTCCCCCTACACCGTGTGAGTGGAGGTAGCACAGCTGGGCTGTTGCATGGTGGTGGTCTCTTAGATCAGGGATGCACAGCCCACCAGCACTACCTGCCTTGCCAGGATAATGACCCTGGCTTGCATTCCTCCCGAATAGCCTCCTTATTCCACACTGCATCTGGGCAGAAGGCTGCAGAAGGAGCAGTTCTCCACTGTTTCAGTTTGCCTGTTACTGTACTGTTGTTTGCATGGGCATAGTGCAAATGTTACGCTCCTGAGTGTCAATCCAACACCCGAGGGAGCGTCTGGCTTACTGTGTGAGGACACACAGTCTGCTGGGGGAAGGTCCATAACGTTGTACCTATCTTTTGACAGTGTGTTATAAAGGTCAGGCACCCTGCAGAGCTTACTTCCTCTAGGTCAGGACTACAGCTTCTCTCCCTCTGTGTGAAGGCCATCGAGTACACTCTGTGCATGGCTGGGCTTTGAAGGATACAGGTTGTCCCCACCTCCACAACACCTTGTTCAGCAGCAGGTCTGACATGAGAGCTATCTGCTTGCACCCAAGTGTGTCCAGCCTGCTTTCCCAAGCTTGCAATCCTGAATTTGCGTTTAGATGGGATCAGTTTTAAGCACAAAGAAAAGAAGCATTTGTGGACTTTCAAAGTTTGGAGTTGTACTTCCATGGGGCATTGGTTTGTAACCTCCTGGAGATGCTGTAAGGATTCCAGGTATGTGTCTGTACTTTGTGTCACTGGGATGTGATGTCCCCTGAAGCAGAGTTGCTCCCCAGGTAGGCAACTGACTGGGGAGCAAAGTGGAACCAGCGATCACACGGTAAGAAAGCCAGATTTTACTCTCCCTCTCCAGGAGGAGGAGACCCGTGGTAAGTAGGAATCAGGCCAGGCCCCAGTGTGGGAAATGCTGCCACTTTGTCTTTTCCGCAGCAATACACTACACCCCGGACAGGGAAGGTGACTGCATGGAAGGCAACTCTGTTGCTGCTGCACCTTCTAATGAAGCAGGAATCGGGGTCAAGGCCAGGTGCTTGCAGCAAGCGCTGCTGCTTCTCTGCCTGACCTTCCTGGCCACGTTCAGAGGCACAGCCATAGCAGGAGCTCTTTGGTGTAACTGCTTTGTGCAGCTCTCGCTGGCAAAGGGATGGACTAAGAGTTGGTACCTGTTGCTCTATGCTTCCTCACCTGACCAGCCCCCTTCTAGATTGAATCAAAGCAATTTCTTCTCTCCTCCATGTCCAACACCTCTTCTCTGGCATTTTCTCTCACTAAAGCAAGAAACACTTCCATTAAGCCTTCCTGCAGCCCTGCTCTTGCCTCCTGGCTAACTGGAGGTGCTTGAGAAGTTCTCTCTGACTGAGTCAAGGGGAGTGCAGGGATGGTAGAACAGGGGCGGCAAAACAGCTCTGTAAACTATACCATTCCCCCAACAAATGGGAGTATGACCCCAGTTCCAGTGCTACTGCCTCACCCTGCTCCCCACCCTTGCACCAGCAGCTTCTCCCTGTCTCATACAGCCTGCTTCTGGCAGCAGGACTGCACACTTGTGGGACACCTTTGCACATCTGCACTCAGAACAAGTTTGAGAAAACAGTTTCTGTCTCACCAGTCTCTGCTTCGAGGGAAAAGAGATCTCCCATCCCTGCTGATCAGGAGGCAGGATCACCTCTGGCAGACTGTGCCTACAGTACAGTACCAGACCACCTGGGGACACAGTACCTGCTGCAGCAGGGTCTGCTTGCACTGGTGCCTCTGTGGTTCCCCCTCTTTGCAGGGCACGGCTTGGAACTTGCCTCTGTGTGCCACTGCCAGAGCAGGGGTGAAGGAGTTCACTCTGTGCTCTCTTGTCTCTGCCTTTCTCAGACTTTCTGGTGCCTGGTTGAACAGGGAGGGAGAAAAAGTCGCTGCTGAGAACAGGATCTGCTGAGGTGCCTGGGTTATGCAAGGGAGGGGAAAGGATGCTTTCTCTGCATGCACAATCAGGCCTGGCATCACTTGGCCTCAAAGCGGAGTTGTTGAGTTAGTGAAATTTCCTTCCAACACTAGATCAGGAAAGGCAGAAACAGTTAATTGGTTTCTCTTCTCATCAGTCTGTCGTCAAGATTTGTGGCAAGGAGTAAACCGTTTGCATTTCAGCAAAACACTGCACTAGTGCTGTGTTTGAGAACATATTCTAGACACAGTTTCTCTTAAGTTCTTGGCACTACACAAAGCTAATTACTCTGATCCCACAGACTTCAGGGTTCTTTTTCTACACATAATAAGTGTGCTACCTTTACCATTTTCTAATGTCAGACAACTGAAAAGCAGCTTCAAATTAAAACATGAAAAGCTCTTTTTAGCACTGCTCTCACCCTATAACATATCCTCAATGAAGCTTGACTATTTGAATCTTCCCCTAAACATACCCAGCTTGTTCTCATCTCTGTGCAGTCTTCAGATGAGAATCATAAATTTCTCATGCACTCAGCACACTGTGCATGTGCAGTGTTTCCAGGTGTTAGTGCCAATGTTATCCTCAGATAATGTGCACTGAACAAGCTGACACATTCATACCTGATGTGAGTCCACTGAACCCAGCACTGTTTCACCACCAAATGCTCTGGCCAGTTCTGTTATATGCTACCACTGGTGCTGCTGCTCTAATCAACTGATGTCCAATTCCTTGAGAAATGCATGTCACCATTGCTAATGTGGATTGTACACCAATTTTAACCATGTTCTTAAAGTAACAGTGTTATATCTGTAATTACAATGCAGTATCCCTAGGGAGCTGGTGCAAGTATGTGCTGAACACTCATTAAGTGATCTTTCTTGTCTGTGCATGTAAGACCTTCCCCATTCCAGAGACATACAAAGGCAAGTTTAGCTACAGACTGCTTCATAACAACTTCTTCACCTAATAATCTTGAGAGGGTCTTGGTCAGTTCCTAGGGGACAGGTGTTGAAACAGAGCTTGTCATTACCGTGGACATCTAAGGCACTAATGAAGAGGAAACTACCTCCTTATCCCTGCTGGCTGGGTCCCTTCAGACCAGAGCTGATACTCGTCAATACTGTGGAGCAGTGACACTTGCCTATGCCCTACATCCTCTGTGGGGAAATACAGGACTTAACTTCCCAGTTTTCTGAAGCATTAGTCTGAACTATTAGCCAATCTTCAAATTTTAATTATAAGCCAGGGAGGCATAGAAAAACCCAAACCAAACCAAACCCCACCACAAAGAACATTATTTCATGCAGATACCTGCTATTGTAGGCTTCTTTTTATGTCCGATTAGATTTTTTTCTATGAATTGCTTGAAGAAGGAAATTAGGTGAACAAAACATTTAGAAATTGTAGACTACTGAATGTCGCTGCTGCTTGTCATTTTACACAGCAATTCAAATGTGTAGCTGTACATAGACACAATCAAACTCTTGTATTGCACCCTTTAAATACCGATTCACCCTGGAGCATCACATTGCTCTAACTTTCCCCCGACTCATTCTGCCTGTCCTTGAGATTGCTGTAGGTCACTCTGAGGCTTGGAGATGTTAAGTAAGGGAGCAAGCCATGATGTTTGCCCACCCAAACTGTGCTGGGCTGCAGCTCTGCCTGCTGAAGCCCAGTCTTTAACTGCAGAAGTGGTGCTGCACGAGCAGTTCCCTGTGGTCCTATGTGCCAAGGTGTCTCACTGAGCCTCAGATAGTCCCCTCCGGGAGGTGAAACCTGCTTTTTCCCTTGTCTCAGCTGACACACTGATGCTGATGTGATGCTCATGTGGCATCTGCACATTCTGAGCTGTGGATACATGCATGCTGGCAATGGTGCTTCACAGGTATTCACACCCAAGCCCGAAACATCCTTTCCTTCCCCATTTGGGGTCTCTCTTGCTTTTCTCATCTCTAGCATCTCTAGATTGTCTTTGTCCCCTTTCTAAGTAGGAGATTTCACTGAAGGTTATGCAGGCTGGAGGCTGGTGCCTGTGAGCTGGGACTTTCTTCTGAGCCCTGTACCTGCACTTGGGGATTTCTGTGTCAGTATTCCCATTGCCCTTGCAGGGCACTGACCCCAAAACCAGACTTTCTAGGTACTGCCCTGCTCCATCAGCTGTAGGCACAGGCTCCTGAGTAAGACAAAACTGTCTGCTAACCTCTTAATAGCATGCTCCTTCCCCAGCCTAGTTCCTCACCGGTGGCATGCTGCTCCTAAAGCCAACCTTGCCCCAGGTCTGCACTACGAAACCTCGTCAGCTACACTTCTCATTACAGCCAGCCCGGCCCGCGATCGACAGGGGGCAGACCCGGCTGCCCTCGCACCGCTCTGTCCTCGCATCGCCAAACTGATAACGGCCGGAACTTCACGACAGGCTGAGACTTTGTATGTCAAGTTCAAAGTCAGAGCGCCCGAGGCCGGGTGGGAGAGCGGCTGCAGAGGTGCGAGGGCAGGCGGGGACAAACCCCGGCGAGCGACCAAAACGCAGGGGCAGCGGCGTGTCGAAGAAATAAGAAACACCCGCGCTCAGCCCTGCCGAGAACCCGCTCCCGGGGACGCCGCAGGGCGCCCATCCCGCACCGCGCCGCGCCGCAGGCAGCCGGGCAGAGGACGCTCCGGCGGGCGCTGCCGGCAGCTCTGCGGGAGCCTCTCCCGGCAGCGGCAGCTCCAGGAGCAGCCCGGGCACGGCGGCGCGTCCCCGCCCGGCACTCACCCGGCAGCCCGAGGCACAGCAGCAGGCTGTAGTAGACGACAGGTGCGTACCCCAAGCCGCAGCCATAGCGGTGGTGCGCCAGGAGGGACCCGTTGTGCAGGTGGACGTGGTTGTGCTCCATGGACCCCGCTCTCCCCGCGGCAGCGCTGCCGGCGCCCGCTCCGCCGCACGGGCCGCCCCGCCCGCCCCTCGCGCGCTCAGCGGCGGCGAGCTCAGCGCGGCACGCGGCGGCGCGGGGCGGGGCGGGACCAGCCGGCTGCCGGCGGCGGGGCGGGGCGGGCAGCCCCCCCTCAGGCTGTGCCCGCCTCAGGCTGTGCCCGCCTCAGGCTGTGCCCGCCTCAGGCAGCCCCCGCCTCACGCCGCCCTGGCTGCCGCCGCCTTAGAGCAACCCCGTCCGGGGGCTGTTCCCGCCTGAGTCCCGCCGCGGCTGCCGCCGCTCTTAGACCGTTCCCGCCTCAGAGTAGCCCCCGCCTGAGGGCAGCCCCGGCTGCCGCCGCAGCTCGAGTAATGGAGTCTGGGACCCTCCGCTCGGCAGAGGCAGGTCTGGGGCCGAGGAGGAGGGGTAGCCCGGCGGAGTAGGTTCTGAGGAGGATTCTGAGGGCACCCTGCCTCGGGGCTGCACTTTGGCTCCCCCGGGACCCTCTTCCTTCTGCCCGCGGCAGCGCGGGGGTGCTCCGCTGTCACCCCGGCTGTGGAGCTGGGCCGGACGGTGGTGAGGGCGAACCTCCCCGGGCGCGGTCGGCCCCGTGGCGAGGAGCGGCCAGGGAGTTCCCACGAGCCAGTAGGGTAGGGAGAGAGGCGGGCAGGGTTTATCAGCGGCGTGGAGCTGTCCGGCAGCCCGGGTTGCGCTTCAGAACAGGCTGCGAAGGAAGTAGTAAATCCAGAAATGAGCATTTATAGCTGCAAAACTGAAACGCAAACCTGGGGTTAATGACACTGTCACTGTTCTCCCCACAGAGAGACTCGGCCAGCAGTGAAATACACCGTGCTCCCCCCACCCAGGATCCACGGGTGTGTGTACAATTCCTGTGAGGTAAAGCAGAAGGGAAATCAGGATGTCTAAAATCGTTTCCACCCTTTCCTTAACACTTACGTACTTCAGTGTGTAGTCCTGTGTGCAACTAGCAAAGAGTAGAGTTACATTCATTACATTAAGGTGGTAGAGCCCTGTGTTTTGTGCTGCATGTCAGTGGACACTGATGTGGTGAGGAGGTCACAGTTTAGTAATAAAATAGATGTTTGATTACACTTCTACTGAGCAGAAAACATGACTTTTTGTCACCCAGAGTGCGTAGAGTTGAGTCCCACAGCCTGGCACTGCATATGGAAAGCATCCCCTGGATTGCTGCCAGAGCAGGGCAAGGGGGTTTATGTGCACAATACCTTTGAGGTTGGTCACTGAGGCATGTCTGTTGGGATGCACACAAGGTACAGTGGGTGGGTTACAAAGCTAAATAAAGATGTGGTCTCTTGCTCTTTGAAAACACCCAACATAACAATAATACAGCATAAAATGTGTGCTACAGGTAGGAAGGCACTAGTAGGCAAGTGCTGTAACAGTCCATCAGGTAACTAAGCCATGACATGTATATCTTTGGGTTTCCGTGAGCTTGTTTGAAGTTGTTGAAATGTCGTTTAGCTTCTGTTTAGAAACACAGCAAGGACCAAGCAAGGCTCTGGTCCTGAAAGGGCTTGGGCAGATTACTTTGCTGGGAGAGTCAGCGAGATTATTCACGTGCTTTTTAATAGAAAAGGTCTTTTTTAACTGTACTGAAACCAGTGTTAAGTTTCCCAGGTTAAGCATGCTGGAAAAAACATATTTGTTCTCTTCTTATTTGGTTGGAGTCTTTGTGAATGTAGCTTTAAACATAGTCACAGTCTGCTAGTATGGCCTTTTAAGTGTATGTTTTCTTAAAATGAAGTCTTTTGAATCTGTTCATTCAAATGATCAACAAATTGTGTGAAGTGGTGTGTGGGGGTGTGATTATACAGTACAAAGCCTTGTGAATTCAGCTCATGCTGGGTGGCTTGTTTTTTTTATAGACAGTTAACCTACAGGGTTTTCTTATAATTTTAAAAAGTGTAATTTCTTCTCATGTTCCTCCAACAGACCTGGTGAGGAAAGAGAATTCTTATTGCCTCCCAAAAGGGAAGTGGTGATTGCTAAAACTTTTTCTTGGGTGAAGTAAGTGCATCAGCAGAGTTGAAAGCATGACCCCCTGTTTCAAAGTTATGTGAAGTTTACCGGTAAAGCAGCACACAAAAGGAGAGGGCAGTGAAGCAGTAGTCAGCAAGCGATGGTTAAAAAGCCTCACATCCCATTTGCAGTGCCCTGGGTCTCTCAACTTTCCAATTAACAGCAGTGAAATCCTGCAGAGGCTGGAGACTAAGGAAGCACCTCTGCCATCCATTTTTTGTTGTGCTGCTGCCACCGTTCTGTCTGGCCTAGTTTTAAACATCCTGAGCAATAGGACCTCCCTGGAGAGGTTTCTGTAATAGTAGCATTCGTTTCTTTGGAGTTAGACTTGTCTCCAGGGCGCTGTTCAGGTAGCTGCTCATGTGCTGGAAAGAGCTTTTGGTCATAAGAGAAATAATCTTTTGCCATCTTCCCACCTTGAGCTCTCACTAGAGCTTTGCAGCTGCAATCTGATATGTTTCTGTTGTATGAACGGAAAAACTGGAAAATTTGGTCATGTTCACTGGCACTTCCTCTGGCCTGCCCTGCAAATGGAGAGGCCAGAGAAAATGAATCTGCTCCTGGTACCTCAGTTAGCTTGATTCAAGTTTGTTTGAGGAACTTTTCTGCCTTGCTGCACCAAGAGATTCTAAGAACAGGATAGACCAAGTTTCCAGGTCTGATTTGCTTTTGTTTCACTGAAGACAAGTTAACAAAATGCTTTGTAATATATCAGAATTAAAGCCTCAAAGATTGCTCTTCTGTTCAGTGTGTAAAAGGTTATTTGAGAGTGTTCTGTCCTTCAAATAACTTCAAATGAGTTTTTGCCCTCAATTAAATGAATTTGGTTATTCTGCTCTCTGAATTGTGCAGTAACAGAACCTTGGACATAAAGAAATTTCAATAAAGCCAATCCAAACCTAACCACAGTGTTTGCTTCTACTTGAAGCTGTTTATCTTTAAACTTCTTGTTGTTTTCTAGCTACTTTCTGAAGGGATGACATTTACATGTAACATCAGGCCCTCAGTGAGAAGAGCACTGTGTTCTGCTTGTGAATTAACAGTGAAGGCAGAATTCCTCTGGAGCTTTAAGGAGGATGGTTTCTGAATCTCATCTCATAAACAGCCATGTGCTCAGACAATGAATAACATTTTTTTTTTCCAAAGAGCTCTTTATTCTTTGTATGACGTGCTACATAAGAGATGGGTGTACTTTGCTTTTAAAATTCTAGAGCTATTTGAACTTGGTTAGCTTTCTGTTTTTCAGAGGAACTGAGCCTCCCTGTAAATTGCTAGGCAGTGGTCCTTGGGGAAGGAAGATCGAACAGTATGTTAGCCATATACATCCCCCTCCACTCAAGCTGTGGAGGAAAGCAGTAGTTACTTCAAGAGAAATGAGGCATTGACTCAAAGAGTCTGGAAGAACTAAATGTTGTGTTGTTGCAAGACACTGGCATGAGTAACATGCCTGGAAGGTAGCAAGGGTGAGACTGGAAGACAAATGCGTGGAGTCTGTACAAGGGATTAGGAGACTCATTGTGAGGGTAGAGGAGTCTTTCAAAGGAAGAAGTGTAATTTGGACAAAAAAAGGGGGCTAACAATTACAAGAGGAAGGGACGTTGGCAACAGAACTGCTTTACCTGATCAAGGTTGTCTTACTTGTGTAGCGGTGCTGCAGGAATTTGTTTCAGAGCTACTACAGAGAAAATGATAGCTGTATGAATGATAAGTCTTAGATTATACTTTATTAGATGCTTGTATATAATTTTGCTGCAATGAAACCCTTCTCTTCAAAGCAATATTTTTATCTTTACTTACTGTTAGCCTGCAGAATAATTGAGTCAAATTCTACTCCTGAGTTGAAGGACTGTCTTTGTCAATACCATTCTCCAGGTCTCTTCAGGCTTGGAAGGGGAGAAAGACCTTCCTGTGTTCTCATAAAAGCTCTTAAGAAGAAAATGTGATTATGAAAGTGCTTGACTGGAGCCTCCTCAGTGCCTTTGAATAGGCAGGCTCCAGTTTTACAAGAGAACACTGAAGATTTATTCATTTTTAAGGTGGAAAGTTTTTCTTGTGCTGGTGGTGATTGCTGGAGAAGGCTGCAGGGCCAGAATACTGGTGCATCAAGGCTTCTGCTTGTGCTGCAGGTTCATGGCCTGCACCCTCAGGCTCCCCACCCTGTAGACTTCACCTCTGCTTCCTGTGGCCTTACATCTCTCTGGAGACCTCATGAAGGTTACATCAGGTCTCAAACTGTGGCTGTAATGGAGCTTTGCCTATTTGAACCATCTGAAAACGTGTTTAAAGCTATTAAACACCTACGTTTTTCCTCCTAAAATTAAATGCTTATTCCCTGACCTCCCTTTTAGGTTTCAACTGACAAATCTCATTGTAATTCATTTGAGCACTATTGTGAGTATACTTTCCAAGGGAACAGAAAACAGATGTGATAAGTGCCTGAGCATGAGATTTAACCTAGCATCTGTTGTTTTAAAGAAGCATTGCAAAACAAAGGAAGGTAACTCTGTTTTGTTTGCATTTAACCAGTAGGTGATACACCTGATTTTCCATAGTAGTCTTTTCAGGTTACATTGAAAACATGGGACAGAAATGTGCCCTGAGATAAACTCACTTCACCTGTCCAGTTTGCAGTGGTTATGACAAATTAACACTATTTTTTGGGACCGTCAGCATATAGGTGGTGTTTCAGGTAAAATTAATTCATTATAATATAAATTACATGCTTTCTGCAGGATAAGGAAGTGGAAAGTATCCATCAGAGTTTACATGATGCTTAACTGTAGTGTTAATGGGCTAATTCATATGTTTAGCATAAGGATATGCTCAAGTGCTTTGCTGGATTCAGGCATAAATAAATTAGGATTAAAATGTAACTACTTGACAAATACTTGTAAAGACTGAGGCTAATTTAATCCTCTTCCCAAGGTGAAAAGAAAGCACATGAGATTCATGTCACAGACGCTCTGCATTTCTTCTGCTGGGATTTTTAAAAGTTGAATAATAAAGTACTTGAACATTGAAGTTTTTGTTTGGGCTGGAAATTCCACGTGGTTTAACTGTAGAAAAGATAGAGTGTGCAAAGGCCTAACAAATGGAGGTGAAACTTTCTTGTTCCATTACTGTGCAGAAGTCAAGTCCAGCCTTTGAATGCCAAGAAAAAGAGTGAAAACAGATTAGATTATCTCTTATTTTAAAATCATTATAACAATTGTTTGTACTAATTATTGCAAAAGATCACCTCACAAGCGTGTCAAGGTCCCTCTGGATGGCATTCCTTCCCTCCAACGTATCAACCGAACCACACAGCTTGGTGTCATTGGCAAACTTGCTGAGGGCGCACTCAATCCCACTCTCCATGGCACTGACAAAGATGTTGAACAAGACCAGTCCCAACACCGATCCCTGAGGGACACCACTCGTTCCTGGTCTCCAGCTGGACATTGAGCCATTGAGCACAACTCTTTGCGTGCAGCCATCCAGCCAGTTCTTTATCCACCGAGTGGTCCACCTATCAAATTGATGTCTCTCCAACTTAGAGACAAGGATGTCGTGTGGGACAGTGTCAAATGCTTTGCACAAGTCTGGGTAGATGACATCAACTGCTCTACCCCTGTCCATCAGTTCTGTAGCCCCATCATAGAAGGCCACCAGATTGGTCAGGCAGGATTTCCCCTTAGTGAAGCCATGCTGGCTGTCACCAACCACCTTGTTGTTTTTCATGTGCCTCAGCATGCATTCCAGGAGAATCTGCTCCAAGATTTTGCCAGGCACAGAGGTGAGGCTGACTGGTCTGTAGTTCCCTGGGTCATCCATTTTCCCCTTCTTGAAAATGGGGGTTATATTTCCCTTTTTCCAGTCATCGGGAGCTTCACCTGACTGCCATGATTTTTCAAATATGATAGACAGTGGCTTAGCAACTTCATTTGCCAGCTCCTTCAAGACCCGCGGATGGATTTCATCAGGTCACATGGACTTGTATACATTCAGGTTCCTAAGATGGTCTGGAACCAGATCCTCTCCTACAGTGGGCCCAGGGTCTTCATTCTCACTGTCCCTGCATCTGCCTTCCAAGACTTGGGTGGTATGGTCAGAGCATTTTCCTGTGAAGACTGAGGCAAAGAAGTCATTAAGAACCTCAGCTTTCTCCAAATCCAGGGTAGCCAGTTCTCCCGATAGCTTCTGGAGAGGGCCCACGTTGTCCCTAGTCTGGCTTTTATTTGCAATGTACCTATAGAATCCCTTCCTGTTATCCTTAATATCCTTAGCCAAGTTTAATTCTAAGTGGGCTTTACCTTTCCTAACCTGGTCCGTAGCTTCCTGGATGGTCCTACACCTGGGTCAGAGCAATCCCAGGCACAGCTACAGGTTGGGCAGAGAAGAGATACAGAGCAGCCCTGCGGAGAAGGACTTGGGGGTGTTGGTTGATGAGAAATGAACATGAGCCGGCAGTGTGTGGTTGCAGCCCAGAAAGCCAACCGTATCGTGGGCTGCATCCAAAGGAGCGTGACCAGCAGGTCGAGGGAGGTGATCCTGCCCCTCTACTCTGCTCTTGTGAGACCTCACTTGGAGTCTTGTGTGCAGTTCTGGTGTCCTCAACATAAAAAGACATGGAACTGTTGGAACAAGTCCAGAGGAGGGCCACGAGGATGATCAGGAGACTGGAGCACCTCCCGTATGAAGATAGGATGAGAAAGTTGGGCTGTTCAGCCTGGAGAAGAGAAGGCTGCATGGAGACCTCATAGCAGCCTTTCAATATCTGAAGGGATGCTGGGGAGGGACTCTTCATGAAGGACTGTAGTGATAGGACAAGGGGTAACGGGTTCAAACTTAAACAGGGGAAGTTTAGATTGGATATAAGGAGGAAGTTTACTGTAAGGGTGGTGAGGCACTGGAATGGATTGCCCAGGAAGTTGTGAATGCTCCATCGCTGGCAGTGTTCAAGGCCAGGTTGGACATAGCCTTGGGTGGTATGGTTTAGTGGGAGGTGTCCCTGCCCCTGGCAGGGGGGTTGGAACTAGATGATCTTCAGGTCCTTTCCAACCCTAACTATTCTATGATTCTATGTTCTTATTACAACAATGTATTCATATTCGTCATGCTAAATGTCATTAGACCTCATTTCAAGATCAAGTCACGAAGTTACTTACTTCGTTCTGTAGTTTCCTATGTAAATGCCATGTTTAGTTGGTTTGGTTAAATCCTCCTTGCACATCTCAAGATAAAACTTTCATTTAGATTTGGAACTTTTCTTCAAGAAAAAAATACCCTCCTTAACCATATGTGCTTGTTGATGCCTTCGCATTACTGGAACACAACAAGCACCAGCAAAATCAATGCACCTCCTCATGAGAGCAGGGAATGGTTTCTGTATGGAGCAGTCATCACTGGCTGGTAGCGAGGCGCCTACAGAGAGTGTCTTGTCAGGAGTGGTGGCTCTGGCATTGGTGTGCTTGTCAAGGGCATGCGCAGCAGCAATCCCTGTAGCCACGGGAACTTAGTGCTGGAGGCAGCTTCTCCACTGACTTGTGTGGGGCTTATTACTGACAGCTTGATAGAGCTGAAGGAGGGTCTTGCAGCATCACCTTTGTTTTCTATGGGGAGGGGCAGGAGGCGTAGAAGAGTTTGGCTCCATGGACAAAAAGCTGATGCAGACTGATCCTGTGGCCAATTAAATAGATTGCAAGCCCCCTTGTTAACTTCTGCCTGTCTACCAAATGAGCAGCAGCCCAAGCAGAATACGATTATGTTCTCATTTTACATATGGTTTTCACATGCTATCCCTCCTATTAATTAACTAGATTAAAGGTTTTGTCTTCCTTGAACTCCTCTTTTTCTTGCCTGATACACTCTGAATTAGATGTAACCATTAAAAAACATACCAGAAGCAGAAGACTATTTTTTTCTAACTTTCTAGGTGTTGTGGATATTTTTAGATACCACACTTGGCAGATACAACAAAAATACCTTCCTGCAGGTGGATGTTTTAAGTGGACATAACAGCTGCTGTTTATCTGGCTTTTATTTCCTTGATGTAAGAAAATCTATTTTGAATCTTCAGTAAGAGTGATTTGTCTGTCAGTGTATCTGTCAGTCGTATTTTCCTGCTTTGGGATTGTCCTTTTTGTTGTTGTTTTAGCTCTAGATAAAGAGAACTAGTGTTTATTCAAACAGCAGTGCTGTTAAAAACGTCAATGAGCTTTGTACCCAGTCTTACTCTCATGTAGTTTCACTGACTGGGCCACAGTTTCTCCTAATTTACCTCAGCATAAGTGAGGCATAAGCAGGATCTGGCAAAGGTTAGCTGCAGTTTTTCTGTAATCCTTAAGGCCAGTGAGAGCACAAAAAAAAGTAGCTGTACATAATCGGAAATCAAATAATGTAGTCTTTACATCTCTGCTTAGTTGCTTGCTGGTGATGTTGAGCATATGTCCAAGCCTACACTAGAGGCACAACAAGCAGTTGCCTGGGGGAAGAGCAGCAAGACCAGTGGTGTATCTGAGCTCCAAGGCTAGAAATGGTTTTGATTAAATTTGTGTCATTTTACAGACAGGTGCAGCGCTCTGATATGCTTATGTTTATTCTGCAGCTCACCTAGCTTTGTCTATGGCAGGAGGAAAAGATGTTGGAACACATCACTGAAGAAAGGAAAAAAAAAGAAACCGAAAATTGAACTTGTCAGTATTAGCAGGGAGAGGGATGTAACTGCAAACTAACTGATGTGGTTCAACTCAGCCGAGACAAGCGAGCAGCAGAGGCTGAACAGCTATAAGGCTGCTTTCTAGGTGGGGACCAGTTTCATTAACTTCAATAAGATTGCTTCACTGAGTGGGATGAGCAGGATTTGGCTTTTAAAAAACTGCAGAGAATATTATTGCAGGGTTCTCAGATTTTTTTTCCCTGTTTAAATTGGCTCAGCAGGCCTTGCAAAAATCCCTGTGGGTTTGAACAAAAAATGATTTGCAGTTTCCTAGAGGCCGACAACTGTTTCTCCTCTAATCAGATATTGCCCTGAAGAAAGCTTTGGTCTCCCTGTGGATCCAGCAGCGGTAATCTAAAGTTACTTACAGGGGGCCTAATCCTGCTTGCCAGCATGTTTTAAAGAGGGTTAGTAGATTATTTTACACCTAAGACCACATAGGCTCTGCATGATATAGATAGTGTGGTAAGATTGCATGGCAAAAGTTTCTGTCCTTGATGATGTTAGTACTTGGGCACACTTTTGACAAAGACATACGGCTGTGATTTTCCTACCTTGAACTTGAAAGAGAAGTCAGGATTTAATTTTATGTCAGCACCTGGAGGCTCTTTGTTTCTCGCCTTTGCTCTTTATTGCTCCCACACTGCAAAAACATACACCAAACTGAAGCCTCTAATAATACAGTCTATGGAAATCACAAATGCAAGGTCACACAAGTGCTTGCTATTGGCCCCTGAAGTCCAACTTGGGCATTGCTATAAAAGCAGAGACTCTTCTGCCATTGACTCTTCTCTTGCACTGCCGTTGGCCTGGGAACACTAGAGCATTTACTAGACTACAGGGCTCTTCTTCCAGATACGTCATGAACAGAACAGTATTTTCCAAAGGGGCCACTGACTTTTCACCTGGAGACAGTGGAAGCTGTCAGTGGCCAACATTTCCAGTATGAGGCCTGAAGTTCGTAGTCATGTTGCTGCTCCTGCTGGTTGACATGCACAGGCTTTGTCGGATCAATGGCAGTGTTGCATTCCTGAGTCAGACTTGGCCTTGTTTTTTTTTTTTTGGTGGAATTGGGTTTATGTGAGAGGGGAAGGAAAGCTATCAGGAGGACTTCATCCCTTTCCTTTTCCTCTTTTCGTACTGGCCAGTGCCTCTGGCCCAGATGATGCAAGTGTAAGTTTCTGTGGATGTGTATAAGCATTGATGGAGTACTGTGCTAACAGTGAGTTGCCTGCAGCTGCGGGTTGAGTACTCTCTTTTTAGTCTTTGAATGAACCTACATATTTCTGAACTTCACTTCTTTTGCACGATACTTAAAATACTCCTCAGCTTGGACACTCAAGTGTTTCCTCATTTTCAGGGGTTTGTTTTGTTTTGTGATGGTTGTACAATGACCGATGAAATAAGCATTTGGTTTTCAGTTTGGGGTAGCTAATGGATTTCAAGGCAATTTGCTATTGTAATCTTTTGCCTAATTGTTTTCTCTCTGTGACTGTATGCCTTCACTTTCAGGATTTACTCTTACATTCCCATGTAGTTAGTTTGATGCAGATCCTGTGTGCTTCCACAAAATGACTCTCTGTTCAATAGCAATCAAGGTTGCAGACAGGGGAGACAGAGTCTGCAAGATTATTTTCATCTGCCACTTGAAATGTAATTTCTGACCTGCTTTTGGAAAAAATGACACCCCAATCTCAGAAAATGGGTAACGTATCATCGTATGTGGCAAACATTTGGAAGTGCTGGGCAGCTGACTAATGAGAGGGACAAACAAGCTGTGCATGAGTCAAATTTCTGATTCGCTTTTACAAAGGCGTTTTTTGCACAGGTACCAGTTTGTAACCAATGTGCTTTAGATTTGGTCTAGCATGTGGGAAGCTTCTTGTAGGTTGGCACCACTTTGAACATTAGGGTGGTATCTAGTTTCTGTAAATATTGATTTCTCTTTAAACAGGTTGACTTTAACTTGTTTTTAATGAGCAATGGCAGATGTTCAGCTGGAAGAACACCTAGGGATCATTATTCTAATATTGTCCTATTAGCTTTTAAACCTTCCTCTTAATGTAAATATGTAATTAGAGTGCTCTATGCTGCATCCTACTACAAAATCTGTCTGTAAGCCAATACACTGGGATGCCAAAAAGCTGCAGGGATTGTAAATAGTGTCTTATGACTCTGTGTTTCAGATAACTGCACTCTGAGGACAAAGCAGAGTAACACAGCAGAGCTGCAGCAGCAGCCCCCATCATCTTCCAGTTCAAAGGAAGGATATTCCCTTGGGTGGAGGATGCTTTGACAGCAAGGGAAGACTGAAGAGGTGGAGCACTGTTTGTAGTCATTATGTCCCACTGAGAGAATCCAGATGCAGAACAGCCCTTGCCCACACCTCCCTTGCAAGGGCAAGCTTGGTGATGGTCTGTCCCAGCAGGGCAGAGCAAGAGAATGCCTCTGGCCCTAGGGGAAGACTATTGTCCTCTGAGTTTGGTCAAGGGTCTGTCAGAATTAAGACTATTTCATGTAGGTCCCTGGCTACATGAGTGAGATAACATGGAAGGTATCTGAGGAGGCTTTACCTCTGCTGGAAGCTTTTGGGTTTTTATATATTTAGGTGAATGTTTCTCCCCTATGTCATTATTTCACTACCTCACATATGTTCAGTCCCAAACATTATGGCACTTCATTAATGTGATTTTGTATCAGCACATCTCTACTGACTCTCACCAAGCCATTCCAGCACCAAACTGATATAAACCACGAGTGAACCAGGTTGTGAGCTGTGTCTGTAAGCACACATGTAGAATTTAGATGGCTTAGTTGGTTTATCCCTGTAACTTAACTCTTACAAACAAAACCCAACCCATTTCATTCACTGCCCTCTGGTGGCATATTCACTTTTCCTCATATTAATCCTTCCTCACGTACAAATATATCATCCATTTCATCTGTGGATCCCAAAGGAGAAGCTGATGTCATTATTTGCACATGGCACAAATCAGATGTGCAGGGACCTTCTTAGTTGCCTACAGTAACACTGGCAACATCCAGAGCTTCAGAAGACCCCATGGGTTGTGGATCCACAGTCCCCTGGCTCCCACCCCACCTCCTGTGAGAGGTGCTCTTCAATCTATTACTCACAAACCACTAATCCCATTCACATTTTCCATTGCAATAGAAAGTACTCATTCTTGCTATCAGATAGGATGGCATATGTGACTATATATTTTATGTTTCCCTTGAGAATGTAGCTTCATTAAACTCCTTCAGTGTTGAGTCTTAACCATGTACCCACACTGAAATAGAATGACATTCTAAAAACCTCACTCCAACTTTCCAGCCTCCTGGAGCCAAGCCTAGAGTGGCATAAATCTGCCATGCTGTCTGTGAGAGACTTATTTCTAGTCCTGCAGTGACACAATCTTTTTGACTTATCTGCAAAGATTTCCTTCCTTGCTCTCTTCCCATCCCACTCACTGTCTCTTTTCCTGCAGGCACAGTGCTTAGCTACTGGCTTAATTTAAAATAAATAAATAATGCTCTAAGGTATCCATCAGACTCTTTTCAGGATCACTCTTGAAAGGTCACTCTGTACTCACATGGCATGTTGAAGTTACCAGAGCCTGCTGACCTGTTTCTCTTATTTATCCTCCAGACTTCACACTGGCAGTGTCTGCCTTTAGTAATTGGATAACCTGCACAAATGGAGTCAACAGGTGCCAGGTTTTATGCTGATGCAGGAAAAGAACCAGACTCTATCTTTCTTTACATTTCTTTTACAAGACAAAGATACCTGATACTCTTGAAAGCCATCAAACTGCCATCTTGATGTGTGCTGATATGTCCACTTTATTTCCTTTAAGTCCATACCCTGTTCCCTTCCAGTATGCTGTGCAGTCTTACTCGAAGGCTTTATATTACCTCTTGCTTTTTAGGGAAGAAAATATTAGGGTTCTTTTCTTAATTACCTTACATTTCTCAGTGTTTAACTTCATTCTTTCATTCAGGCAGTGCCTGAAGCATATCCTGCCTGATGTGACTAAGCTGTTGACTCACTCCTTTTATGGCTGTAATAAAACTAGATCTAATGACCAATGTCTGGATATCAAACACAAACAGTATTTGCAAAAAAAACCCAGATTGTTCCTTTTCAAGGTTGTGTGTCCTGGTATAACATTTACTTAATTTCAAGTATCAAGTATGTATGGCCCAGATGTAATCACAGTTTTGTTTTCTTCTTTAATAGAGATGACCTGTTTGGCTTTAGCATTATCCCAGACCCTCCAGTTCTGAAAGTTTTAAATAGCAGTGTTTTGGAATCTGTCCCTGCAACCATTAGAGCTGGTAATTGCACTCAAAGACTTAATGTAGACAATTAGCCTTGCACTCGGCCCTAGGGATTCAATAATTTTATGAATTTGCAGCTTGCCTCAATTTTGCCATCCAGCTGGTGTAACTCTGGGGCCTCTCAGCCCCTGCTATCATCTCAGGTGGGTTATTGTCTGTGATTCCAGCATGTCTGTACCACACAGGGATAGGGAAGAGCAGGCCTCTAATTTTTGGTTGTGGGTGACCCCAACAAGTGTCCCCAATATAAGGAAGGCTGTGGTGAGCATCTGCATGAGAATGTGGCCCTTACAATTCTGCTTATGTCTTTGTTGAATATAAGTGGAATTTCATGCTTGGGAAGGTGGTGTGTGAGAAGCCATTTCCTCCCCATATATCCTTGGTAGCTTCCTTGCCAGTGGAAAAATAGTGGACTATTAAATGTAGTACAGGGCATGGATAGGAAAGAAAACTGGGGACCTGGAGCTGGTTCCCTAGAGACTCCACCATCTGCTGTGCTGAGAAAGCTCACAGTAATTCTACGCATTGAAGCCAGACTCAGGGAAGTAGTGGGGTTTAGCCGTAAGACATTTACAGTCTTTTCCAAATTGATATTGTATCACAGTATTTGGTGCTGGAGTCATTCAATTACATAAGATTCTCAGTTTCACTTACAAGAAAAAATAAGTTTCTGTACTGCAGAGTACCAAAGATTAGCTTGCAGAGATGAGCTGAGGGACTAGGAAAGCCTCACAATCCATGGACTGAAGAGTCTGATGTTTGTTTGACATCTCATCATTTTAGAACCCATCTCACAGTCCAGCCAGCCTCATAATGGGAAGTTCCTTTTTTTAAAAAAGCCCCAAATCCAACAGTGGCAGTTTCAGCAGATCTGAAGCTTTCTGTGAATTCAGGTGATATTCAGCAAATACTTTGGGAGGGAAACAGGAGACATTTGCTTTGGAGAAGCTGAATTACTTTTCTCAAACATTCTAGTTTTCGCTCTGACCCGGTGTTTACATTAGAGAATTGAGTTGTTCTTAACAAAGGAAATTAGACAAAGAGGATAAACAAAACAATAGGGGATGATTTAAAAAAATATGGAAGGTGCAGAGATTTTGATTTGACATAATATACACCCATTATATGCACACTCTTAGTTTGGAGATGTGGCAGGCAAGCTTTTGTTCTTTTGGGGAAGACTGCTGCAGGGAAAGCTGCCCTGGAAAAATAGAGCGGAGACCTTAAACATGCTGCAGTGGTTTGTGCCTTAGTACCAATAGAGAAAAATCCAGTGCCCCTCAGGATCTGGCCCACTTCTCCAAAAAAGGGGTAAATGTTCCATCCCTGGCAGTGTTCAAGGCCAGGTTGGACAGAGCCTTGGGCAATGTGGTCTAGTGTGAGGTGTCCCTGCCCATGGCGGGGGGGGGGAACTAGATGATCTTAAGGTCCCTTTCCAACCTTAACAATTCTATGATTCTGTGTGTAAAGGTATTATGGGCTTCCTTTCCTTTGGCTTTCTTGTCTTGCCACAAAGTGAGCTTACCTGAACACCTCACCTCCCGGCTGTAATCAGCAGAGCATTAAAACATACATCCAGGCCTTGGTTTGAAAGAAGTTTTGAGGTTATATTGAATCACCTTGTCAAACCCAGTAACACTGACTTGGAATTTGGCTCTTCTGTTTGATGCTTCTTGCTGCTTCTCGTGTGCTTGTCCATGGGCTGTCAGCTCCTGCAGGCTTTAGCTAGGGTTGTATTTAGAGTGGGGGGACTGGAGTGGGGAGACGGACTGTGCCCCTCTTCCTGCAGCACAGCCAATACTCCTTGGTATGTGTCAGGGGAGAGACCATGGCACGGTGCGGCTCTGCTGGCACCACCCTCATGGCATCCACCTTGCCTAATCTGATGAGCTAGTGGAAATGGGGACAACCATGGTACTGGTTGTGTGTGTGAGAAAAGCTTTTCTTCTCTTTTTTGCTGTGATTTTATAGAGTAGAAGGTCTTGGGGCAGTGATGGTCAGTTTTCTTTTTGTACCGTGCTGAGCTGAGGACTTCAGACCTCATAGGTGTCAACTGGTGGCATCATTTTTATTAACAAGGTAACTGGTATGTTTCCAGTGCCAATACTGGTAGATGTTACCCCAGACTTCCCAGAAACATCTGACCCTAGAGAAAATGATCCATATACTCAATCTATTTGGAGAAGGACACGTGTCCTTCATCTGCATTATGTCAGGTTAAGTTCAGCCTCTGAGATTCCTTAAAGGAACAAAATGCCAAAGAGGAAAACTGCCTATTGAAAGGTTGGGGGAGGAAATAGCACCATGCTTTCTTCTGATAAAAGCAGGCGATGGTCCGAAGGAGACACCTCAGGATCTGATCCCACTTAAGGAATTCTGCCTGGGAAACCTCAGGGTCTGGCTTGACTGTTGCATTTCTGCAGCTCTCACAGTGTCCAGGATCCCTAAAAAAATAGGGGCTTTTCAGTGGAGCTGAGTGAGAAGTTTTTATGCTCAGTTCTAAGAGCAGCACTGGCTTTTGATAAGTGGTTGAGTGGTTTTAAACAATGAAAAATTAAAACAATCATTCAATTATATGTGAGCAGATGCCCTGAAGTGAGCTGGTGTGGCTAACTTTACAGCTTTATTGATGATAAGGCTTGGAAGTATTTGATCATTCTTATTTCATGACTCTCCCTTGCTTAGGATAATCCTTTTTTATAGCTGAGGTGGTTTTAAATCACGAGATAAATTTTTGCAGCAGCAATACATTTTCCTGAAGAAAATGCAAATCTCCAGGAATGGCTTATTTAGAGTACACTGAGCCAGAGGAGGTCCTACTTGACTTTTATTTAGAGCAAGATTTCACAAGATATTTAGGTGTCTGTATGGGATATGAACAATCGGGCTTTTCAGAATCACTTTGCCAAGGCCCCCCATGAATGCTTTTTGAAAATGGGCCTTTACTTCATATGGAGACAAAAATCCTTTTTAATAGAGCAGCCGCGGTCTCTTTGATCCCCTAAAGGCAGGAGCTGCTCCATCTCGGCGCCTGCAGGGACTACTATTGCATGAAAGCAGGAGCTAAACCACTTTCAAAGAAAAATTATCCCTATTTTATTTGCCTGTTCTTTTGCAGAAACTGAAAACTTCTGCTTTAGCAGATTCATCCCCAACTTTCTTGAATGCACTGTATAAATTGATGCTCAAATATTTTTTGAAGGTCTGGGTTTCTTATTTATTTTGGTTTTAAACTCTTGTAAGCTTTTGAAGTTAAGGGAAAGTGATGGGGAGAAGGCCCAGCCTGGGGATCCTTCATGTTATTGCACTCAGAAGAGGGAACTTGTTTCCCTGTACCCTGGATCCTAGTATAAAAATAGCTTGATGAAGAATCCCCAAGTATGGGAAACTGTCCTGTTTCATTCTTTCCTTCTGAGAAGTGGGAAGAACTTCAAAATCCACATTTTTGTTACTTTAGATTTCACCTGCTCTGTTGTAGACCTATTTCTCTCTTCCATCCATCCCAGCTACGTCCCTGCCAGGCCGGTAGAGCAGTGGCATTCAGCAGGTCCCATCCACCCAAGCTGTCCCTGGAGTCCTGCTGCATTGCACTGAGGTGCTGGATGTGCTCTGCCCCATGAACATCCCCCACCAGCCGCTCTGCGTGGTGCAGTGCTCGCTGTGCCCCAGCTTGTGTTTCGTGTGCTGGGAATGGCCATGTCATGTTCAATATGCAGAGTGCCTCAGGGACACAGGCTGAAGAATCAGAGGGCAGCTGATTACCCTCTTCACTGCCAAAGCTGGACACTAAAGAGGTGACATGTCTGAAAAGCAGCTTGTCTTGTCACTGATTTGACTATTTGTTTATGTCTGGTCCATTGTGTCATTTTCAGGAGCATTTCCTCCTTGTTTCTGTATGTACGGGTTTTGCTGCATTTCTGAATAGGCCAGGCAATACCTTCCACCCCCACTGCAAATGAAGAAGGTGGTGCAAGTACTGAAAAGCATGAAGAGTGCAAATAATTACTTCCTTGGGAAGATGAGATGTGGTTTACCTCATTAGAGTAAACTAATTAAAGCTGGACTCAAATCCTACCCTTTGGGCTATGCATTGACACCTGGTGATAATACAGCCAAGTATTATCACATAAGTCAATGGGAAATAAAAGTCCCTATTTGTATTAATATAGCAGAATGAGCTTTAACCTTCCCTTTGGGTTTCTAAGAGGGACTATTAACAGGAAGGAAATACACAGTTCTGGATAAGAATTTAATTTTCTGGAGGCAAAGCCTGTAAAGATATTGTCTGCTAAAGGCCCACTCAGGCTTTACCTCTCTCTGAAGCTGCCTCATGCCTCAAAATGCTCTGCACTTCTCCCTCAAACCAGGTTGACCTTCAGAGGTTCACATTTTCCTTCACCATGAGATGATGACTGTTTCAATCCTGGTTGAGAACTGAAGAGATTTCCTTATCTCTTCCTTTGTTTTCTGCCTTCTTTTCCCAAATCCAACACCACTTATATTTTAGAGGCGCTTCCACAAGTTCCCTGTGGAAGTTGCACCTGTACTCTTGGGCAGCAATTGCTCATGATGCCTGCTCCTCTCTTGTCTTTTGATTTCAGTGGATTTTGCCTTGAACCAGTCTCTATCTGTATGGCCATGCTGCAGCATTTTTGGCTTTGTATCCCAAAGGGATTTTTTATTCTGGAATACAATTGGTAGTTATTTACTGGTAATAAACTAGAAATAACTCTCATGTCTGCAAGTATAGGAAAAGAAATGCAGTAAAGAATGCCAGTGAAGCCAGCCAGCAGGTTGCATTTTTGAGGGAGTGTGAAACTCAGTTCTAGTCTGAGCAGAGAGAGCAGCATAAGCAGCTCTTACATGCCTTAGAAGTATCATTTTAAAGGTACCACTGATATTACTGGCTCCTTAGCCATGCCACTGCTTAGCAACTGCACATTAAAATGTCCAAAAGCTCTGCGTTAACTTGAAAGAGGAGAAACAGAGATAATAACTTCAAAGTTGGAGGCATCAGTGCTTTAGGCATCAGTTTGAAAACCCCACAAGAGGGACCATATGCAATACTGTAGTCATCCGGGGCCAGATGATCAAACCAAGAAGCCATCTCCACACCTAAGCTGGATTCTTAGCAGGTGGTAGAGCCAATCCACCTTCTCATAAGGCTGTAAAACCTTTGCGGGGCTAGTCCATGGCAGCCATGGTGCTGCTGTTATCCCTCGTATGGTATCAGCTGGGACTCTGAAGAAATGACTTCAGTGGTGGCAGACCCTGCCCAGCTCTGATTTATGCCAAACCAGGAGAAAATGAACCTAGGAAAAGGAGGAGCTGTAATGTGGGTGCAAGGTGGCTGCCTGCTGCAGGCTTGCAGGGGGGGTTGCTTAGGCTTTGTGCTGCTCATCTGAGGGCTAGTGAGTTAGAGGGGAACTGGAAATCCCTTGCTCTGTTTACTAGATGTTCTCCCAAGAGATCTGTTCTACTTAGGTAATTCTTTGGTTACCATTTGTCACAGAAACACATAATAATATCACAGAAGACAGGAAGAATGTCATGCTGAGTGGCTGTGTCTGGGAATTAGAGGAGAACTTTCATAACATCACTTGGGATCTCTCAAACACTCCTTTAAGGCAAAATGAAAAAGTTAACATGAAATACTAAGTCTGAATTTAACTGTTCTGATTTGGGTTTTGAACTCCTAAATCCTTTGAAAACATCAATCAGAGTTTTGATTTTGACAGAGTGTTATTCAGTATAAAACTGCTGAACAAATTCAATTCAAGTAGGAATGTTTTGTTTAAAGAATTCATTTCAGAGATGCCTGAAGTAGAGGAATACCTACGACCTCTGCTAAGTGGTATGCTGTGATGTTCCTGATAGGACTAAGAGATTATGTGTTATATATTTCAAGTTATTTTCTCAAAGGCTTTTAAGATGAAAGACTATATTTTGAAGAAGAAAAGTCTGTGGAACATGTTTGATGAGGAAAAAGGCAACATCTGTAAAATGGAAGTGTGCATTCATCACAGCAAAGATTAATTGTCAGAAAGGGTGGTAGTTATGAATAACAGCATGGTAAATTGAAAATGTCTGAAAATACTGTGTAAGGTTCAAAACCTGTCAATGGCAGACAGGGAAAATTTAAGGTGAAGAGAATGCAAGCATTGCAGAGTGCACAGTATAAACCTGCCTTTTTTTCTGATTAGAAATACACCAGCTAAATAAAATTAAGGAACATCACTTGTCTGAGTCAGAATCTGAAAAAGGTTAGAAGAAGAAATCTTTTCAAAGTGTTTACAAGCCACAGGGGGGTGTAAATCCCACTTGAGTTTTACAACCTCAGAGGCACTGGTTTGAACTCATATTTTTGTGACCATCTTTGTACATGTTTTCATAATGTACTATGCTTTTTCCCCTTTTTTTGGAATGGTAGCACTGGTTTCTGTGCTCAACAGAACAGATTTTAAAGAGTCTTTCAGGGAATGAGAAGTTATAAATGTCTGCTTGTGGCCACAAAGTTTTTCATTACTAAAAATGAATCCACAAGAGAAGACACTCTCTGGCTTAAGCATATAGGAACTTTGCAGATATCGGGATGAATAGAGTTTTTAGTTCAAATTTGACCATTCTGAAGATCATAAGTGATCACATACCATGCTACTTTCATAAGCGATTGCTGCTATCCTGGAAAAAGGTCTTTATCAATAGAACACTTTACTACAGAAGGAAACACTGTGGTGGGTTGTGAGGAGCCAGAGGACAACTGAAGTCCTAAACTCTTCCCATCTTTGTGATGCATTGCACATAATTAACAGGAATGATGAAGAGACTGGAGGCAGAAATCTCCTGAGCAGAATATAAGGTGAAATGGTCTCTGTGTACTTATTGAATCTAATAATTTACATCTCATTGAATCCAATCAAGTTAGCAGTTTATCACATTAAGATTGCATTAAGTTGGTTGTCTCCAGCAAGCCTGAATTATTGCTGGAGGGGATCCTACAGCTTTGTGCTTGGGGCTTTTATATTCCCCAAGTAAAAGGTCTAATTCTGGCCGGGATGTGCCTTTGCAGAGGCCACCTTGCCTGACGTAGCTCCATGTCTTACTCACTAGTGATGAAAGAAAGCTGTTGGCAATCAAAAGGAGATGGCTCCACACTCTCATCTTGTTTACACTCAGTCACTGAAATGTCACGGAAATCAGCAGGTTTGTTTGGAATTTTCTTCCTTGCAGCTGAGGTCTGATCAAATCCTTTAAATGTAGTTTTATGATAGAAGGCTCTTGTTAGCCAGGTCTGTAAGCAGATGGCAGCAACAGCAGTTGTATGATGCCCCTTTACCTTCACCTATTGAGAATATACAGTTACTGGAATATTTTGAAATTCAGAAGTTGATCAGGTGTGACCAGAAAGAAAACCACCCAAGTGTCCAGTTTCCAACTGATTCTATGATTCAGCAATGCCCACTGGCTATAGAAATGTACTGCAAGAGTGAAGGACAGAGTTTTTCTTAACACTGAGAAATGAAAGTTAGAAAACGAGCTATTTTGTGTAGCCCAGTTACAATATCCCAGATTGTATGAAAATAGTTTTTGTAACTAACTCTTGCTTATGAGGCAAAACCAAATTACTGTGCTTTTTGTTTTTCATCTGAAAGTACTCAGCCTGTAAACTGGAATGAGCCTGAAGAGAAGAGTGCTCTGCAGAGATGACTTGGGTGCCGTATAGATTTTTATGGGGAATTTCATCTCTGCAGTGGAACTCTGGTGGGTGATTTTACAGTTCTGGGGAAAGATTGTTCCTGTTTCTTGAAGAGCTTCATCTAAACGCATGGGTCCTGCTGGTGCTGCTGCTGTTCAGATGTGCAGGGCACAGCCCATGGCCCTGCCTGTAGGAGCCAGCACCCAGGGGGTAGGTGGAAGCCCCACGGGGTGGCTGCAGTCAAGACCAGTGTCTCCTGACCTACGGGGTTGTTTTGTGTTGTTCCAAGGGTTGTCTTCTATGCAGTCAATAGTGTCTGACCTTAGAGACTACTGGTGCGGTCTTGACCTAATCGCTGGAGGTATAAATACAAAACATAAAAACAAAAGAAAAACGTGGTGGGAGCAAGCTGGTTACTGTGCACAGCTTACAGGTGTAAAGACAAAGGTTTTCATTGGCAGTAGACTTCTAAATAGCTTTTTCTTCGGGGTTGCAGCTGCTGATTGCACGATGTCATAAAGCCTCTTGGTTTGATTCTCCATTTTCTCCCTGCTCTGCGGTTTTCCCACTGTTCTGCATCCCGCTCACGTTCTGCTGAGTAGTGTGCAGAGCAGAGTTTTAATATTCTTTAAAACAGCTTGTGGGCAGTTGATCCAAAATTACCAGTGTCCTGCAAATGGTTGTCGTTATTTAAACATCAGATAGAGAATCTCTGCCCTGGGGCCTGGGCCGAATAAATATGATTTTGCTGCAAAATGGTTTTATAATAATAATTTGAATATGAGCTGAAAAGAGGGGAAGGCCTTCATCTCACTTCCCATATCTCATTACAACTTACTCCAGTGCAGTAATATGGGAATCATCAGGAAAGGCAGCTCAGTTTTTATCAAAGACTCGGTGTCATTTTTCTTGGGGCTTGCAGTAGGTGCAAACTGATTAGGTTTGTTTTGGAATAGGCTGGATAAAGTAGGATTCCACAGAAGTTAAATAAAAGCCTGGGTTATTTCTAAATGATAATTCTGGGATCACTGGAAAGGCATTTAAGTAAGTACTGTATTTTCAGAAAGGAATGCAGGTTTTTAGTAATTTTCTATTTCTCTTCTGGACTTATTAAAAGTCAGTGTATTTGCCTTTCGATAGTGACCCAATGTTCTCATCTGTATTTAGCCCAGTGTTGAGTAATTATGCAATGTGGTTCATGTGACCTCATTTTCTAGAGCCCTCTGGACAACTGGACTGCCTTTCAGGTCCTGCAATCCTTCAATTAACTGGATTTTTTCTCAGCTGCCATCTTCTGTGTAGCAATACTTTTAGTCCTTGCAAAGACCTTTCAAGTTTTCGGGAGGGTTCACACCTATTTTAATTCAGCCAGAAGCTGGTGCAGAATGGGGCTGCAGGGACATGCATATATTGAAGCTTGGCTGGTTTAACAAAGGTGACTTTGAACTACCACTGTGCTCCAGTAATTGTGAGATTGGTGAGCTCTGAAGGAGAACTGGAAGGGAAATGAGATTACATCAGCGCATGATATCTTTTCTTTGCCATCACTTACATGTTTCTGAGACAGGGGTACCATTAACACATCCAGCAGCTGATTTTATGTAAAGACTCACCAAATCATTGCATTAGTCTTGCTATTTTGAAGTCTGACTTTTACTATCACAAAAGAGATTTAATGCACTAACGAATGGAGTCAGTAAGTTAAAAGATTTGGCCAATGAGCAGCTGGACAGAAAAGACTTTAAGTAAAGTTATCACATAGGTAAAGATGTTTTTACTCTGCTTTTTTTGTTCTTTCACGGGTTTATTCAACAATAAACACAATTAATTTAGTGGCTATGCTCCAAATCATCTACGTGTTATTCACAGTGAAATAATACAAAATACTCAAGGGTGTTGTTCTAGTGATTTCTCTTGGTGAGCAGTTTAAAATGGCTGTTACATTTGGACTTGGTGGAAAATCCAATTTCCAAGACTGGAAAATACTTTGTTTTTTAAAATCAGGCATGTTTATTAAACTCATAAAAGTTAATGGAAACAACAAAAAGCCAATAAGATCTGGGAAGAGATAACAAGGTTTCTCTCCTTAATAAAACTACCTTTGCCTGGATGGCATTTTCTGTCCCTCTCTGCAGGGAGCTAGGCAGCCCCTGGTGCTGGGGGAGGAAGGCTGAGTCAGTGGCAGGGCTCACAGGTAACCATCGGGACAGAATAACCCCGAAAAACCTCTCGGATGCTGTGAGCTCGCCCTTGAAATCAAGAATACGCAGTGGAGCTCGGGAAAGCAGCCTCTTAATGAAAGCCTCTGAGGCTACCCCTGGGCCAGACAGGGCCTTGAACTAGGGCTTTCTAGGGGGATTTTCAGCAGTGATGGAGCTCCCAGATGAGTATCTGCAGCATGAAGAGAACAGAGTGAGGCTGGCACGTCCCACCCTGGTGGCCTGCTTCCCTGGCCAGGCAGTGGTGGTGTAGGAACCCTGACCTGTCTTTTGGGGTCACCTCTGCAGAGATGCTTCCTACTGTCAGCTTCACTGGAGTCCCTATCTAAGGATAGGATTAACTCAGTGACAGTGCAGACAAAGTTTTAATCATTTCCAGGTTTGAAATTGTATTTTGTGGAAGCAGACTCTGATCCTGCTAAAGCACTGGCCTTTGGGGAAGATTATCAAGCACATCTCCCGTTTATGTTTGAACACACAGGAGAGAGAACAAGTTACTTACTCTATTCTGCTTGGTTTGAGGGTTTTCTTTTTAGCAGTCAGTGTCTCCACAAACTTGGCAAACGACCCAGAAAATAAAACACATGGACTGTGGCTCTCTGGTAGTAATGGAAATAGCAGTGGGAAAGCTCAAATTGTACCACAGCCAGGTTATGTTACAGAGACAAGGACTGCTGTAAAGCAGGAGAAGGGCTGTCTTATTTTTCTGCAGAGTAAACTGAATTACAAGGAGGAAGCCCATCTTCTCTTAGGCATATACAGAAGACATCATTAACTATTTTGGTCACGAGAAGCAAGGAAAGGGATGCATTTAATGACTCCATGTTAGAGCTGTAGAAGATTAATAGATTCCTTGGAAATAGCTGGCATTTGGGTTAGAGCATCCTTCAACAAAGAGCCCAGCTGTGATCCTGTTTCTGTGTAGGGCTATTCTCTCTGCCAGGTGCCTGCCTCCAAGAGAGCAGTGAGTGCTGGGCTGCCAGTCAGGCTGGATGGCGAGATGCTGAGAGAGCCCCAGTTGTTAGCAGAATGTGTGGCTTTATTCCTTTTCAATTAACGTCATCATGTGTAAATCTGCTGTGGGACTCCAGTGATAAAGAAAACTGACATGCACCACTCCAGTGCAATAAATCTTTAGGCTCTGGCTGTGGGGATGCCAAATCCACTCGTCAGCTTGTTATTCTTGAGCTCATCAATTGTGTGGCAGTTGCTGCTGCAGTCTGAACACCATTGTTTTGTGCAGAGGCTGAGCTCTGGTTGGGCAACTGAAAAAATCCGTAAGTGTGAAGCTTAGGTTTTGCTTCTCCCTTTTCTGTAATAGATCATGTTCAATAATCATTTTAAGATTGTAGTTGACTTCCGTGCCACATCTTCACTATTGATGGTTTTAGATTTCAGTTTTCAACATGTGCTTGTGTATCTGTGTGCACAGTGCATGCATATGGAGGGCCTTTAAAGTTGCAATCAGACAACTTTCTAACCTGATTAATTTCTACTGGGATGGTTTTGCACCATCATTTCTGGGCGTCCTGGGTTTGGAGTGAATCCAGGCGGAATGGACTCAGGTCTCTCTGCTCTCTGTGTATTTCTATAGGACCTACTGCATGAAGGATTTGTTCATGGCTGGGGCTCCTGAGTATGTGCATGCTAAGGTGAGAACAATTTGAATTAATCTACTCCCAGACCAAGATGTAGCTCCTGATGGTGAAGTATCCCAGCTTTGAGTTTAAAGAAGTTCTCTGCTCTGAAGCTTTGTGACATTAAAGAAGTTGAACATTATCTTTCTTTAAATAAATCACATTATTTTGCTGGAGACCTCAGTATTTTGTCCAGCTGTTGTCTCGTCTAGTACAGTACATCAGACTGGCTGGCTGAGGTACTTGCAAAAGCCATGCAGTTCCTAGTGATGGACCATTTGGGGCTTATTCTCATTATAAGCTTTTTTATCATTATTCTTAAAGTAGAAGCCTGCCACAAATAATGTATGTAGTGTCTGGCATGAGCTAACTAATGGCCTGCTGGCAGGGCAGCTCTTTTGCTGCCTACAGTACCTTGTACTTGAATATTCTAGTGGGATGGGAGCTATGTAATGCTAACTGTAGTAATGATGGGCTACTTGCACAAGCCTATATATATGTCCCAGAAAACTGCTTCCTTTGGTACTCATTTGTTCTTTAAGCACCTTATATTACATAGGCTATAATAACACCACAATTTAATATCAGAAAAATTAGGTGAAATGAAAAAAAACCCTTAAAGTTGCACATAAATCATATTACTCCATTTTTCATAACCACTTTATTTCTTGAAGAGAAGGTGAGGGGCTGTGAGAGTTGAAATTCCCTTTCTGAGCAATCCTTATAATTATTTATACTACATCATGACAGCAGTCCCACTAAGGGATGCTGTCTTTATGGCGGTTGTATAGTGACAAGAAAAGATGAGGTACTGCTGCGGGAGAGCTGTGTCAATGTATTACAGTACCTGGAGAGCTGGGGGAGCAAATTTGGATTTGGGAAGCTTGTGAAAATGGTGTGGAAGGAAAGAGAAATAGCAAAAAATGATTTTTAAAGTGGATTATTTCAATTTCTTTACTGAGTATTTAGATTTTTTTTTTAATAAGTTGATGGCTCAGAATTTCAACCAACTTCACGAAAGAGCAACTCCAAAATGTTCAGTACGATTTGTCATTGTGATGTTGGATCTGCGTCTTTTCCTCCCTAACTTCTCCATTAGCCAGCAAAGTGAAAAACCCTCTAGATTCTCTTTTAAAACTTGACAAAATTTGAGCAGCTGCAGGAAAGGAGTTTTGCTGCAATCAGCCATTGCTATTTCTATATGAGTATTATTAGGTTTCAGAAATAATTTCTATATGTAAAAGGGAAAAGCTAAGTAATTTTTGAGTGAATATATATGGTTGTAGCATAATCATGTTTATGTTCTGTACCTGCATTATTATTAACATATTTTAATTTTGTGTGTTGATGAGACAACTGGACGACTGAAGAGCGAGTTACCGAAGCTGATTGTATTTTCCTTCTCCCATCTATCAGAGAATCACAGAATGGTTAGGGTTGGAAAGGACCTTAAGATCATCTAGTTCCAACCCTCCTGCCATGGGCAAGGACACCTCACACTAAACCATGCCACCCAAGGCTCTGTCCAGCCTGGCCTTGAGCACTGCCAGGGATGGAGCATTCACAACTTCTCTGGGCAACCCATTCCAGTGCCTCACCACCCTTACAGTAAAGAACTTCCTCCTTATATCTAACCTGAATTTCTCCTGTTTAAGTTTGAATCCATTACATAGCCTTGGGTGGCATGGTTTAGTGGGAGGTGTCCCTGCCCCTGGCAGGGGGGTTGGAACTAGATGATCTTGAGGTCCTTTCCAACCCTAACTATTCTATGATTCTATGATTCTATCACTACAGTCCTTAATGAAGAGTCCCTCCCCAGCATCCTTATAGGCTCCCTTCAGGTACTGGAAGGCTGCTCGGAGGTCTCCACGCAGCCTTCTCTTGTCCAGGCTGAACAGCCCCAACTTTCTCAGCCTGTGTTCATACGGGAGGTGCTTGAGCTCCTGTGTCATCCTTGTGGCCCTCCTCTGGACTTGTTCCAACAGCTCCATGTCCTTCTTATGTTGAGGACACCAAAATAATCTTTCTTTTTCTTTCTATATAGTTCCCAGTAAATATGATTGAGCAATTCATATAATATATTTGCACATGAAATTGAATCTGCTCAAGCTCCTGATACACGAGCAATGCAGGATCAAGCTCATAAACTTTCTGAAAATTTCTGCTGCTTTCTGCATGTATTTAGCCCACTTAACTTGGAATCCACATTAAAAGCTAAATGCTTCAGCAGCTGCCATCACTATGTAATGTGTCAGTTAATGCTTGTATTGCTGTATTCAGACAAAATTGAGGCAACACAGAATTTTCCAATTTTTGTTTAATTACCCAAGTCACTTTTTAATAAATGAGGAAGTTGTTTCACTTCTTGTAAACACATCTATTTGCATGAAACTCCAGGAAAGCTGTCAAACCGTCATTCTTGCTTGAATTTTGGGTGTCACTTTTTATCACTGTCAAGATGATGGAATTTAAATTGGTGATTAAAACCAACACTCTTAAGGATCTCATTTGCTTTTAAGAACCCTGAAAATACAAGTGGCTCAATTCAGACCTGCCAGTTAAGACAAGTCATTAGAGTTTCTGGAAATGTGAGAGACACCACTAATGAGACCTATGCATCTGCTCTCTGATAGCATGGAGGTGGGTTTAACTCTCTGGAAATTCCCTGAAAACAGTCTCTTTTTAAGACACTTGGCAGGCAGGAGAGGAAGAGCAGACTTCATTTCAGACACATTTTGTTTCCAGCTTTAGTTTTGCTCCTTTCCAGTTTCTATTTATTCTCAGCTATTATAATGCTTACTAAACACCTAGATAACCAAATACATACATACACAGAGATAAATAAAATATTGATGTTATCTGGACATGCTGTGCTCCTGCAGCAATAAAGTAAACTATTTATGCTGTCTGAATAACAGTGTAAATTATACATCATATAATTATACCATGTGAGTGCTGAAAATAATAGGATGAAACTTAAGCAAAACAAAGCAGGTATGCAGAGGAAGTAGCCTTACGCTCTGCACTAGCTTTAGATGGCATTAACTGAGCTAAAGGAAAAGGTTCAGGCTTTGTTGATGCCAACTGTGCAAATAATATTTGTTGCCTGGGCTGCATATAATCATAGCTGGTGATGAGAGCCTGTGGTTTGAATGCTATGTAGAACAACTGATTTAAAGAGGGATTTTGGTCCAGGAATTTTAATTCGACCTCCTCCAGATTTCTAGAAAATCTGAAAAAAGAATCTTAGTTTTTCATTTGAGATGTAGGGATTTCACTAACAATTCTGCATTAATTTGTTTTAACAAGGGTATGATCTTTTGAAGGAATGAATTGTGTTTTGGCAATATTTAAATGAAAACTTTCTTGTATTTGGTTGGACAACTGGCAGGTTTTAAATGAAGGTGAGCTTCAGAGCTTTGCCAAAGTAGCACATTACTGATTTTTTTCTCCTTGTCCTTAAATGACCAAGTCTACAAAATGCCTGAGAGAAAAGATAGGCACAGCATGCCAAGAAAATCTGGCAGAAGAAGGAGGAAAGCATTCTCCATAGGTGGAGTGTTTTCACTGGTAATTCCTTATCACTGAATATCCTCAGTTACATAAGAGCAACTCCTATATGGATCTTGGCTGCAATAATGTAGGTATGTTCTGGTAGCTCCCAAAACCTGAACCCTTCTATTGACTTCACTGGGTCACAGCTGAGCTGCTTTGGAGAAAGGGCCATCTCTCTGCTACCGAGATCCCAAACTATCATCAGTTCAGAGCATTGGGGTAGCCATTACTTGCACAAAGGAAGGATCCGGCATCTTAGCTTCTCTGACATTATGTTTGCACTAATGTGTACATCATGCTTAGAACCAGCATTTGGTAAGTGATAATCAAGATCTTTTTCTGCAAGATGCCAAGGGAGCTGAAGAGCCTGAGAGAATGAAGCTCTTTGAAGTGGTAGCCCAGACGCTCATTAAATGCCCCTGTTGGGTTTTCATCCTTCCTCTGGACCTCTGTCTGCAACTGCTCAATTGTTTCCATTTCTTCCAGACACGCTATTTCATTACGATGCCTCCTGGATTAGATAGAAAAGCAATAATAAGTTTAATTGTTTAATCACTGATGAGATTAGGCTGAACTAGACATGAATTCAGTTATGTAATTCTGAATATAATATTTTGAGATTGAACTGAGAACAGAGCTGGTCCAAACCTCGGGCAAAGGAGGCAGGAGTCTGGCCTTGCAGGCTGCAAGGGACACCTCTCCTTGTCCAGGAATAGGCGTAGGAAGGGATAGGAAGAGCTCAGCCCTGCTCCCAGATCCCATAGCTCTCTGCCAGGGGAGGAGGGAGTGGAAGGCTCTTACCCGTGCTGCCAGCACTGGCTTCATCCTTTTCCCCATCTCCCTGGCAGCAGGAACAGGAATCTCTGGGGTTTTGTCCCTCCCTGGTCCTTTCCCAAAGCCTCACTGACAGATGATACCTGGCCAGGGGTAGGACTAGGACAGCAAAAAGCATCCTGTGCCTCGAACACTGGGGAAGGAACAGAGGATCTGGAAACAGGGAAGGGCTATGCCTTACTCATTTCCAAGCCCTTCAGCAGACCGCCTCAAAAATCCTATTCACCCCTCCCAGCCCTCATCTCCTGACAGCTTCCTTACTCTCCCTGGCATCTGCCTTCGCACTCTTGCCACCAACACTCTCTTCCCTTGCGCATCCTCATTGTCACATCCTGGCTTGTGTCCAACCAGACTCTGAAAATCGTGGATCTCCCAGAAAGACATCTCGTCCACCCACCCTCTGCCATTCTCTTCCTGCCACTAGCACAAAGTGGGATTTTGCCTCCATTGCTGGGGTATTTGGAGATGGCATCAGTTACAACATCCAATGGGTGAGTGCTGTGGTGATGAGAGATGGTTGGGACAGGAGTTCAAAATGAAGTCTCTGCTCTGGAGTAACTGGTTGTAATCATCGCCACAGCTGCCCGAGTTTAGATTGCAACAGTTACCCAAGCAAATCAATAATGCCTGGTGGGGGATGATACGCTGGTGTGGGTACCAATAAGTAACCTGGTGCCATCATATATGAACAGAAGGAAACTGCGTACATCAGCATAACAATGTAGACATAGATTTGCATGAATTTATTAATTTTATTCAGAAGAGCCTCCTGTATTCTGCTCCCCATTTTTATTGCCCGCTGTATATACTCATATGCTGGAGTTTGCTTTGCTATGAAGGAAAAATAATAAAAGATGAACCTGCAGGTATCATCATTGTTTATAGCTCTCATATATCCTTGCAAAGCAAAACTGGTTATTAGAGAGCCTAGATACTGAGCAAAGTTATCTGCAGCATATAAGATGCTTTTCCAAACACTGTAGTAAATACACAGAGTAGTGACACCCCAACTGTTCTCTGGCATTAATGAACTAACAGAAAGCTAAGAACCTGCTCAGTCTAAGCCCCCATGTAGATAGCCTTGCTGATTTACAGTGCTACTTTCAAAGTAATTGAGTAATGTGCTTGAGACATTTTTCTCTGGAGCCTTTTATTCAGCAGTTTTACAACCATAAGTAACTGCAGTGAGTTGATGCATCAGCTGGTGCAACTCAGGACAGCTCCACTGAAATCACTGAAATAAGTCCTGTATTAAAATTGCCTGATTATTTGTAGGAATTAATTCTTGATTCATTCTGTGCAGATCTAAGTGTAAGTTAAGAGTCTTCGTGTACCATGAAAGTACTCTGTAGTTGTTAGGTTAGCAATGACCTAATACCAGAACTTTTCTTGGCATACTTTTATGTCTATATGTTGATACAGTTACCTTTTCAGTTGGATGGGTTGTGTTAGTTGGATGCTAAATACTATTTCATGACATCAAGAGATAAATTGTGTTATCAAATCTTTATGAGCAAATCAACCTGTAAATATGGATCTGTTCTTCTACTACGGTCTAGCAATGGAGTCTAATTTTAATCAGAAAATTTACCTAGATGGAAGAACCCAAATGTGCAATGATTTGAACTGTGATGATTTTATGGATCTTGAATTTCAAGATCACTTTTTGCTATACAGCAAAGATAGTGTGTTTTTTTGAGTTACCTATATCTGTAATTCTCAGGTATAGTTGTATATATAGCATTAAGAAAAAATGAAAATCATATATAAAGGAGAACTTTTAGATACATATATTTTGGTGGGGCTTATGGGGTTGTAGCCCATCCCCTGGGCACAGGGCACTTTGAAGCATACTGCATATGGTGTTATGGGGAAGGCCACACTGTGTGCTGTCCTGATTGGGGTCACAGCTGTATAAGAGTTATTCCTATTCCCATCAGTAACAGTTATGAAGACCTTTGCAAATTTGAAATCACTTGTCCTTGCATCACCTCTGAAGTAATATTATATCCATTTTACAAATGGGAAGCTGAAGCACAGAGAAAGTAGATGACTGTCTGTAGCCTCATCCTCAATCAATGTGTATCAAATTAGCTTAATGTTCATCCAAGTGCCCAGATTTGTCTAGAAGAAAGTGTGATCATCACCAGATAATGTCATTCACTTGTCATTATGGTCAAAATGACTAGACAGCGTAAAGATATGTTGCTTCTTGTCCTGAGAGCCAAGTCACCCAAGTTGTGTCTTTCAATGGTAAAGCTTCACCCTATGTGTGGTCACATTGCAGTGGGTTCAGCTCCCCAGCTTTGAGCTGAGCACATTATCTGTTATCTCTGTTCTCCCCATTAGGTGCTACTGGCATAGTTTAATGTAAGTATAGTGTGACTCTCTTGAATGACAAATCCTATTTTCTGTAAAGCAGCAGGCAGGCTCCCCAGTTCTTATATCCTGTACAACAGATAGATAAGTAAATGCAGTTACTCCCAGGTCACCTCTGGTGAATGCATGACTTTGCCTGCTGGGACAAGGCGTAGTGTATGTCCTAGTAAAAGGAATGATGAAATGAGAAGAGAAACTCATTTTCAAATCAGAGAGCGTGGCTACAAAGCAATTATTTTACATGTTTACAGAAAAGTAACTCCCTCCAGGCTATGATTTTTTGCAGGACCATAGAGGCACTTCGTACTTCCATGGTGCTGTGATGTAGAGAAAATGTATGTTAGCTAATGTCATTCTAATTAGTTAATCTTACTCTGTGATTTACAGCACATGGGCCATAGCGCCAAAGACACACCAAAAAATACCTGAAAGTACCTAGAGCTGCTTTCAACATGGACAAACTGCTTTTGGAACTGTTTAGATGGGTCATGATTTCCTTCCACCTCTTATTATCCTCCACACACTTTCCCAGAGATAGTATTTTGGACACTGGACATCAAGAATGATGGGTCAGGTATATATTTGTGTTAGACTATAAGCTTTTAGAGACTTAATTAAGTTTGTAGAGCTGCCTGTAATACTGCGTATTCTACCTGTAGATTTGTTACCAGGCTCTTTTCATACTGACAACCATGCTGTTTGCACATTATGCTGAAGACAGTCCCCTGTTCAGCAGTGGAAGGGGTTTGTTCCTCTGCAAGGGTTAGCTCTGATTAAGCTACATTTTATTGTTGAACTCATAACTGCAGATGAGACAATTCAGGTGAGGAGAAAAAGGGAACAATGGATATCTAAGAAACTGCTACAGTAGTTTCCAGACAGTTTTCCAGAACCTACTAGGAAGAAGACTCAAACCTAGTTGCTGGTGTGTAGGTGGTTGGATGGACCCTGGTAAGACAGGCATTTGCTTAGGCTGGCTACAGCAGTCATCACTGTTTGTTCGATGTTGTTTCCACTATTGCATTTAAACCAAGTTGTTGTTCTCTTTAATTCTGTTTTGAGTCTTCTAAAATGTCAAATGTTATGGTTCTAAATGGAAAAATGCTAGGGAGGACAAACCCAACCTGACATATCTGTGTAGCTGAGACCAGTATAACAGGAGTCAGAGGTGAAGGCAAATGAAGAGATTGGAAAGGGGAAGGGTATTGCTGTCCTCAAAATGTAGACTATGAGTGTCTTTTTCATTAAAGTTGAGGGCTCTGTACTTCAATATCTTTGTATACTACCATCTCTTTATATAACCATCTCTTTGTAGAGCTGTATGCTCAACGATCCCTTTGCCAACATCAGGGTTTGCGCTGCAGTAGATTTCTTATCCCAGTAAAATGAGTGGAAAGCAACCTAACCTATTCACCTCTCTTGATGGATCATTTTAAGTTAAATTCTGATAAGGTCCCTTCGCAGTGCTATCTGGTGGCTCTGAAATCCTTGGTCAGATTAAATGTAGGGGCAGAAGTCTACATCTTCTAATTGCTTATGTTTTGATTATCTGCTGTTAGATTCTCCCCAGCATCCCTCTAGGGTAGACAGGTCCCAGGTTACGTTGTTCAGGAATGTTTTATGTTCTCAGTTAAGCTCTTGGTTTGGTGAAAATTTTGTATCCTGTTTTGGAGTACAGTGAATAGACTGTGCAGTAGTCTATTGAAGGAAGAGGAATTTATGTCTTTCATTAACTTCACTTCTGGAGCATTACCTCCACTACTTGATGTCTGAAGCCAGATCCAGTGTTGTTTTCTATGTCTTGAACTCAGCTGCCTTCTTTCTAGCCTGTTGCTGTATCACTTGCTTTTACCCCAGCAAACAGTGTCAACAGTACTTAGTAACAGTGTGCACAGCCACAGTGGTAGCTGACCATGCTGGGTTGATGTGGGATGGATAAGTGGGCTGTGTTTATGCTGTTGCTCTTGCTGGGTTTCAGATGGATGTGAAACTGCAGCACGAGGGGAGCATCGCCTCAGCATTGCAAGCTGACCTCTGGGAGGCTGTGGGATATCACAGCTATCTCCTGGCTCCACAGGAGGGGGCTACGTACTGCTCTGCATCTTTGACAGAAATGATTGCTTTGCTATGTATTCTGGGAATATGAATGATATTCAAATCTACAAAGTAGATTACCAAAAGAGTTGCTCTCTCCTGAGAAAAGCCCTAGTGATGAACAGTAGGGAGAAGTAACTTTTGCCATCACCCTTCTCCTGGGGAGGAACACTTTGTACTTCTCAGATATCAGTCTAATACATACAACAAGCATGAGGAGACTGTGCTGCTGAGATTAGAGAATCTTTTAACTTTGGGATTCCTGATCAAAGACAGAAGAAATAAAGATTAATACTAAGATGTGAAGTACTAGATTTGAATGAGTACCACAAATGCTCTCTAACACGGAAATTAAATCCAATGAAGCAGGGAGCAATATATACCTTCAAATAAACAAAAAGCAGTTCATTTTGACCAAGACTGCTGATCTGATCTCTGATTCTAATTATTTTGCCAAATCATGTTTAAAGAATGTGAAAAAGCCTGAGACAGAATAGCTGAAGAGATTTCAAATGGAATAAGGAGTGCTGCAGATGTCTCTTGAAATTGCTGTTAGGTATTCAGCTTGAGTTTCTCTGTATTGAGACATATGTATAAAGTTCTGAAAGGGCTGCAATAACATCTGGATGGTGTTTTGGTGGCATAATGGGCTGGTAAATAACATTACTGGAAGTGAGGAATGATGCTGTGCATATCTTTTTTTTGCTGTTTCCACTCTAGCAGGAGTTTTAAAACAGTGTTAAAACAAAGATGCCTGATTAATGATATATCCAGGTACTTGTATCAGATTTGCAGCGGTGTTCTCAAGGGTAAAAGTCACTAATAACTAATATTTGCTCTATTAAGTTTCCTAAACTAAACTCTGACTGACCTGGTGGAATCCTAAATCCTGAGCAAGAGTAGTGCTACTCTTCAAGGGGATTTTATAGCCTTGATGATATATTGCTAGCTGTAAGGAAGACTTTCAAAGCTAGGAAAATTGAGAAGGAAAAAACTGGGATTCCAATGAGCACCTATCCCAACTTCTAGAGCCAGTGCTCCAGTGGTATAAGCCAGTATTTTCCATGGCAGTCAGTGGAGTTGTGCCAGTTTACAGTAGATGAGAGCTCGGTCCTGAACTTCAGTAGACTGTAAATGTCAGCTCTTACTAGCAGACGTAGAAAATACGGAGCATTGTTGTGATGCACTGCATAATCTTCAGCCCTTAATCCATTTAATCAAGCAGAAATAATAGAAACTGGCTAATTCTGACACCCTCACTGTTCCTTAGCTGGGTAGAGTGTTGACTTTCTCAGAGATCCCTGTGCTAATGAATATTTAGCAATATGACTAAAGGGGAAAAAGCAAATGACAGTGAGTTTGTTACTTGCACGTGTTTCCTATCATATAACATGAAGCTAATTCCAGCTATTCATATAAAGGTACACTCTTGTCTCCAAATACTTCATCATTTCATTAGCGTTCTTCTAAAACACATTTCCTATGTAATCCAGGATTACTTTATAGTTACTGAGAGTGAAAGGGCATTTAAAAAACAAATAGATACAAGTATAGTACCATAATCTATTTAGAAAGGAGTGTGTTAAATCAAGTCCTGCATAAAATAAAGGAAGCTCCACAGGCTCAAGTTAATTTCTTCTGTATGTATTTGCTTCTATTCATTATACGGCTGCAATACAAAGACCAGATAAGATAGACTTTGACCCTGATATAATTCTTTCTGCACTAGCTCAACCTCCAAGAACCAAACACCTCAGATGAGATCCTCTAAGTGGAGCTTTGAAGAATTTTAGGTTTTTTAATCTTATTTTTATTTAGTTTGCTTGAGGATACTGACATGGAGGCAAAGGGAAGAGCAGCTCTTTCAGCTACTACAAAGTATGAGCATAAACAGTACAGTCAAAATGCAAAACTTTTCAGGATGTGCTTTGTTTTATGGAGGGTGCTATGTCTGCAGTATTCACAGGGACCTTTGGTTAAGACAAGCCTACACAAACCATCTTAACCGATGGTGCTCTGACTGAGCTCTTAAAGCAGAAAAGGGCATAGTGGGATTGGAGACCTTCCCAGGATGAAGGAACAGGAACATCCCTCTTTTGTCTCAGACAGTCCCACAGCACCTCTCATTTTCAACAACTTGTATGTATCCTATAGCCAATGACACCAAGCTGTGTGTTTCGGTTGATATGCTGGAGGGAAGGAATGCCATCCGGAGGGACCTTGACATGCTTGTGAGGTGGGCAGATGCCAACCTTATGAAGTTTAACCATGACAAGTGCAAGGTCCTCCACCTGGGTCGGAGCAATCCCAGGCAAAGCTACAGGTTGGGCAGGGAAGAGATTCAGAGCAGTCCTGTAGAGAAGGACTTGGGGGTGTTGGTCGATGAGAAAATGAACATGAGCCGGCAGTGTGCGCTTGCAGCCCAGAAAGCCAACCGTATCCTGGGCTGCATCCAAAGGAGTGTGACCAGCAGGTCGAGGGAGGTGATCCTGCCCTTCTACTCTGCTCTTGTGAGACCTCACTTGGAGTCTTGTGTGCAGTTCTGGTGTCCTCAACATAAAAAGGACATGGAACTGTTGGAACAAGTCCAAAGGAGTGCCACGAGGATGATCAGGGGACTGAAGCACCTCCCGTATGAAGACAGGCTGAGAAAGTTGGGGCTGTTCAGCCTGGAGAAGAGAAGGCTGCATGGAGACCTCATAGCATCCTTCCAATATATGAAGGGGGCCTACAGGGATGCTGGGGAGAGACTCTTCATTAGGGACTGTAGTGAGAGGACAAGGGGTAACGGGTTCAAACTTAAACAGGGGAGGTTTAGACTGGATATAAGGAGGAAGTTCTTTACTGTAAGGGTGGTGAGGCACTGGAATGGGTTGTGCAGGGAAGTTGTGAGTGCTCCATCGCTGGCAGTGTTCAAGGCCAAGTTGGGCAGAGCCTTGGGTGACACAGTTTAGTGTGAGGTGTCCCTGCCCATGGCACAGGGATTAGAACTAGATGATCTTAAGGTCCTTTCCAACCCTAACTATTCTATGCTTCTATGATGCTATCTTAGATGTTCCATCAAAGCATTTCTAAATAGGGGTGTTAAGGTTGCATATTCTGATTCGAATGCAGGAGCAGATACAATCAGTGGAAACTGGAGGAGCACGTCATTAGGGAGCCAATCAGATAGGTTTTATGCAAACACAATTAGGGCTTTGCATGACTCAGTTGCTGGTGCTCTTGCTATCTCCTTCCTGCATTTATTCAGAACCCGTTGTCAGTGCAGCTGAGCACATACCAGATACTGAGGCATGCAAACATTGACTTTGTTTGTATAAAGTCACTTTTTGGCAAATTGGCTTCATAAACCGTGATTATGCATTGATAGCGTTGATGTATGTAGTCAAACTAATCCCAAAATACAGAGACAGGCGATCCATTTTAAGCTAAAACATTGCTGAGAGAACCACTATTGTCATGGGGAAACACTGGGACATTTCATGAAGAAGGGGTAGATCTTGTTGAAGTTATAAAATGCTGATGCAGCTGCTCTGAAACTGGTAGTAAGGAATGATTTCTAGTGTCAGTTTCAGGTCTGCACAATGATAGGAGAGAGAAGGTTTTTTTTGGCACGTACTCTGGCAGAGTTTAAGAGTTGAGACTTTCTGGAAAGGCAAATAACTAAAGAGAAAGATCAAGAATGGCTCTAATTTGGTAACTAATTGCTACACTTAAACATTTCTTAAAGCTTATTGTTGATCCTGGTACATTTCTGCCATGCAGCAGCGCAGGGTCCACATGACTTGGCAAGATCCCTTCCCTTTAGATACTCTCCACTATCACATTTCCAGGCACAAGTGGCACACCAAGCCCTTTTACAGCAGTAAGTTTAGTTTAGGTCTTGCTTCACTGTCTGGATGTCTGGATCCTTCCTCTGTAACATAGTGGATGCATTATGGAGGGCATCTCTGCTCCCTGCTGCTGCAGTGTTTCCTGGGCCTGGTGCATGTGCAGGTGTCAGGATGAGAGCTGGGAGCCTCAGTGCTCCAGGTGTTCCTTGGCTGTGCTCCTGAGGAGCTTGGTTGCCACTGTGGGCAGGGAGGAACCTCTGCTCAGCCTGGTATAGCTAGGGTTATCATATTAATTCTGTGCAAAATGAAGATTAAAGTTTCTTTGGGAAGCATTGATGTAGATAAGCTTTTCATGGTTTCAGTATATATCATTTACTATTCTTCCTGACACATCTTCCTTGTAGATAAACAGGCTTTGTCTTTTTTTGACCTGTTTTTGTTGCCCGATGGGTGTTTGGGTTGATGTATACTGTCTTTGTTAACCAGGAGGCTGGAAATTCCTTGTAATTCTGAAGAGGAGGGCTGGACAAGAGAAACCATTGATTTTTCTGATTCTTCAGCCAAAATCCTGCAGCCGTGGAAACAGGTTATCAGCCTGAGCTCAGCAGGCTGTTTGATACTTTTAGGTGGTCAGAGCTGCAACAGTATTTCATTTTGGAGAGCAAACCAGATTTGAGAGTCTTTGTATCACACTAACACCAATGACAGAGCAAGCAGCATTGGTGGGGTGTCACAGCAGCGCAGGAGGACTTGGCAGCTTTATTTCAGGCGCCAGATCTGCTCGTGACTCACTTGGGAATTTCAGGTAAATGACCTGAAATTGCCTTCAGCAGTTTGGGTCTGTCTTGGGAACAGTGGCTGAAGTGATGGTCACTGCCTCTGTGGAGGAATTGTCAGAAAAAGAGGTTTTAAAATTATCTTCAGGTAACAGGCATGTCCCAGGACTAGGTGGTCATTAAAATGTTAAAACACAGGAAGTTCTGCCTCAGGAGAGCTGGTCGGAGGTGTGAGAGTTTGGATGACAGTAAGAATTTCAGTGCTTGGAAAACATGGAATGTACATAGGTGAGAGGCAGTGAGGGAAGAGGTGCCAAGAATGAGATAGCCCTTGGGATTCTGTTATTGTGACCTCTTGAGAACATCGAGTGGGCAGCGGGTGTTCAGGCAGACTCAGGTGTGCCAAACCCAACAGCTTATGTGCTTTCTGTTTTCACTTTGCCTTTATGTCTAGGCATAGGAATAACTGAGACCAGGATGAAGCATACACAATTCTGTGCCAGCTTCTAGATTACAAGAGCACTTGAGCCTATGCAGAGATGCCAAAGATGGTGAGACTGATCCCTCCAGAGAGCCCAGGTTGAGTTTGCATCTCAGTGCATGCTGGTATATGAAGTGTGGCTGGTAAGTGACTCTAGGTTTGAGAGCAGGCTTAGGCTTAAGCTAAATGGCAGTGAAGGCATCTTGTAGATTCTAGGAAAGGACTAAGGTATAGCTAGACATCCCTGCCCTCCTTTAGAATGTCTATATAATGTCTGATAGCAATATTGGATATCCAAGAGAATTCTGGAGCAAGAATCACAGCAGATTCAACAAGGTTTCTTGGGTTAACACAGCCCTTGTCAAATTATGAAAATGTGCTTAAACCTGAACATGGCACTGGAAGAGTCAATGGATCAGGAAGCTGGATTTGCATATTCTTGTGAAGTATTTTGCAAACTATTGGGACTGCAGAAGGCCTGGCGTAACCTCCCCTCCGGCTGGGATCCTGGGTAACCAGGATGCTTTTACTGTTCTGAGCATAGCAGTCTTAAATCTTCGCATGGGAATGTTCAGTGAGGGCTGATGTAAATGGACTGCACTAGATATAAATTAGGTTTTAAAGATATAAAGTATTCTAACTTTATTTAACTAATGCTTTGAAATACGGCATTCCCTGTAAAGGGAGACTCTTAAATTGTATGTACTGAGTGGGCACGCATTGCAACTTGGTTAACTTTTGCATTTATTTGTTATCCAGGGTATTGCTGGTATAGTATGATATTTATACAAAGTGTGCTTGGGCTTAATGTTTTTCCATTTCCAAATTCTTACTTTTATTTTCAGTAGCAGGGAAGCTGCTATCAAATGTATTTACAGCTTGTGCAATATGAGTCTTAAAAGTGTAATGCTTCAAGAACCTAAGAGATAAGTGACATAATATGTGATGAATGGATGAATGAATGAATGAATGCAGCTAGAATGTTTAAACAGCTCCATAGCAATAGGTCTTCATAGAGAGACACAGGTACCATGTCTGAGATGCAGCATTCATTTTTGCTGGTGTTTAAGATGGCAAGACAGTGATGATAAGATCATTAAATGAATCACAGAATCATAGACTGGTCTGAGTTGGAAGGGACCTTAAAGACCGTCCAGTTCCAAACCCCCTGCCATGGGCAGGGACACCTTTACTAGCCCAGGTTGCTCAAGACCCCATCCAGCCTGGCCTTGAACCCTTCCAGGGATGAGGCAGCCATAACTCCTCTGAGCAACCTGTTCATAGTGAAGAACTTTTTCCTAATATCTAATGTAAATCTCCCCTCTGTCAGGTTAAAGCTATTCCCCCTCGTCCTGATCCTCTCCAGATTTCTTGTCAGCCCCTTTAGGCACTGGAAGGTCTAAGGTCTCCCCAGAGCCTTCTCTCCTCCAGGCTGAACAAGCCCAGCTGTCTCACCCTGTCTCCATAGCAGAGCTGCTCCAGCCCAGAGCTTTGTAGTGGCCTTCATTTAAAAAAAGTGGAGAAAAAAAAGAAGACTTTTTACAGTCTATTTCTTTGACCCTTGTTTAAGGGTTTAAGGTCAAAGAGCTCGTATGTGTCTTGGCACTGGCAGTAGCTGGTGATCCCAGCTGAAATGTCTTTTAACAGTGGCAGTGTTGGTGCTGGCAATGGCAACTAAAGGGTGGAGTGAGGTGGGGGATGAGTGCTAAACACTGGAATCCTTTCCAAAGGAGGCATGAGAATGTGTGACAGGCATTAGCATCTGTGTCCCACAGGATGGATTCTGTGCCAGAGACTACAGGGACTTTTGCTACATACTGCAGGCTTAGCAGTTGGAGACCGTAAACTTAAGTCAATTGTAATAAAATGATGAGCTGTCAAAGTGTCCAGTCTGAAATGGGCTGGTATGGTCCTCGATTGCATCAATGAAAATATTCTTGGTGATGGTGGGCAGTGTTTATACTATAGTATAAGACATTTTCAAGATTGCATTTAGAATTACAAATACAAGAAAAACTATAAATTATATTTAAAAGCATCAATGTTTTAAATAAAATAAGAAAAGTCAAGCCTGTTGAAGCTCTTCAAGGACAAGGTCCGTTCACAGCCAGTGGGATTCTGTCCAAAAATCCACACTTCTCATTTACTGCAGAACATTTCTCAGCTTCAGTGAATTAGCCTCTAATTAGAGGTCAGGCTTTTATAATCTAAACGTGGGAAAATAGGAAAAGGCAACCTACAGTAAGTCATCTTGAAAGACAAACTTGGAGGAAAAAATAGATGTTTCCCTATGTGCAGAAAATATTACAACAATTTATCTTTGGATGTCATCCCCTAGGAAGGATGTAAAGCAAGGACAAATGATGGTTATGCCAGACATTAAGTTTAGAATTGTAGCACTTCATTTATTCGACAGCAGAAATCAAAATGTCCCAAAATGTCTATTTTCTCTGGAAGCAAATGACTTAAAACAATCCCTGTAATGGTTTATTGCACTGGTAAACATTTTGGGAAGCTCTGTATGGAGAAGCTTGTAAGGAAATTAGTTAAATTGAATTTTGTGTAAAGAACACATCAGTTAATGACTCTTTAGAGAGCCTACACACTGGGGAATCTTAATAAATATGAAAAATAGGGATTTTAAATTCTGCTTAACACTCAGGACCTGATTATTACCTTGCTACTAAGGAAATGGGAGACCTGCCTTTCCAGGTAAACAGAATAGGCCACAGAGTCCACTTTTCCAAGGTATATATTACCAGGGAGTAACACAGCCTGACTGAACCCTTACAGCATGTTCCCAGATCTCATTGTGGATGCAAAGCCTCTGCGCATGCTGTTGGTGCCTGTCAGTTTAGGATTGTTTACAACTGTTTGTGTACATCTTTAGAAGTAGAAGTGAGCGCAAAGCTGCATTGACAGATTTGGTATTTGCCTGCATGGGAAATACCCAGTTTTAAACACATGTGTGAATGCTCCTGGGGCTGAATGCTGAGTATATTCAGCAAAATACTTAGACTCTTATCTTTCAGGTCAAGATGAACCAATGGTCACATGATATCATGCCCAGTATGACACAGGCTGTAAAACCTCATTTATTGCAGAGGGAAATATCCTTCTGTGCCACGTAAAAAAAGCACAGTTTGCATGCAGCTGAGAACATATGGTTTTTTGCATTCATAATAGTACACTCACACTTATACAGATCAGGCTGATGGTCTCAACTTTTGCATATGTCCAGTTCTTTGAGCACCAGGACCATTACCAGCCTCGAGTCAAGAAAGTGTACTGGAGAAAGCTTACTGTTCTCAGGCCTGATCATCATCAGGAGCAGATGCAACAAAAATACCATTAAAAAGTCATTTTACATCAGGAGCTGTAAAAAGAAATCTGTTTACAGGCAATTGCATGGATATTTCCTATAAAAAGATGAGAAAGAAGAAGCCAACCAGAACTACTGTAATGATATAATATCCCATTACCACAGTTCATGGAGTGGCATTGTACACAGTATTGAAAGAGAGTAAAGGCATGAGCCATTGAACTGTATTTGGAGTAATTGCAGCCTCCAAGTTTAAAACATTTTGGGGCTTATCTTCTGCAGGTGTAAATGAGTTTTGCTGTACTGTTGTCAGTGGAGCTGTACCCGCTTTCAGCCACCAGGGATCTGTCTCATTAGGTTCATCTGACATGCTGTGCTGGAAACCATGTCTTTTGCAAGCTCTACAGTTATTGCTGCCAAAACTTTTCAACCTTGAGAGAGTGAAAGAAATGTGTGACAAAACAATTGCACTTTGGGGATAAAGCATGTCCTTAAAAAAATCTGTTTTTCTTTGTCCGGTTGCCAAATGCTTCCTCCCACATAAGCAATAGAAAAGTCGCATTTGAGCAACTTCTCGGGAATAGTGTAACTGTTGCAAAAAATGTATGGTCTGAAAGCCCATCATAAGTATTTAAAACAATCTTTTCTCAGAACCAAGGGGAATAGAAGAGCTGCCAACCTTCTCTCACAAGCAAGTTCTGGCTGAATTTAAGGTTGCTGGTAAGACAGGCAGAAACTTGGAAGATGAACTTTTGTCCTTTTTCCTCCCAGGAGTATGTGCCACACCAAAGCTCTCACACCAGCTACAAGGCTGATCACCTGCCCATTCCCTTTCTGTGGTCAGTCATGGGATATTCCCAACAACCCAGAGTGTTTCTTCAGGTCACTTGCAGAATTTCATAAATAGCAAAATAATCCCTTGATTCATACAGGTATAAAAAAGTGCCTGAGAGGTAGAGCTATCCTTGTTTAGTGATCTGAGACAAGGAGACATTTAATCTGCAGGAAATATGGGGTTAGGTCAGAGTAGCAGCCAGGTCTGCTGCTCCCTGGAAAATCATGCTCTTTATTACCTACAGGCTAACTCAGACAGACATCACAGAGATAAATAATCAGAAGTGCAGTGCAACTTGATCAAATAAGGAGCTATGCTAGAAACTTGCTGGAATTACTGACAAACAAGAAAAGGAAAGCAAGATGGGAACAGGTGTAATATGGGTCCAGGAGTACCAAAGATGTGATTGAAGGCCCAGAACAGAGTTGTCCTGTTACTAAACCGCAGTGGTGAACAATGCTTGGTGGGAAACCATCAGGAAGGCTTAGTCTTGGGCACTAACACCTTCCAGGCTCTTCACGTGTGTCTGTCTGTGTGGGATGTGACTCTGGAGTTTGGGCTAACGGCTTACAGGCAGGTGGAAAGTGTTTGAAAGCAGCTGCAGACAGGTTATAATGTTTCTCATACTGGTGTTTCTCTGTGCTACTGGAACAAGAGTATCTCCCCCAAGTAGCTGCGTGTCCTATGTTTCTACATCAGGGTCTGAGTGTGACCCTGTGAAGCTAATGGGCATTGATAGGACTCTTGGTACTCGGGTGAAATAACATACTGTTCAAAATGTAGAGTGGCAGATGATTGATGTTTTACCTTGCCTTTTAAAATTTAAGTGAAAAGTAAGTTTAAACTGCTTTTGTCATCTGATGTGCAGGATTTTTGTACATTAAAGGTTCTGTTGTTGTAACATTTATACAGCCAGAGAAGTCCTAAGATATCCCTGTTGATTTTAACTTTGACTTACTTTCACCCTGTGGGTAAGCTTCTTCAAAAATCAGTACTTTTACATTTGACAAATCTGTTGCAAATGCGTTGTTGTACCTATGAAATGGGAAGAAAAGGAAAGCTGGTCAGCATAAAACCTTCCTCATCTTACTTAATATTGCTCATAGTAAGCCTCATAGAGCATATGTGGTATATGCTCTCTCCTAAGTGACCAGGATTTGCATTTAAGGTCTCGCTTGGAATTTTGGCATTGTGGGCTATCTTACACCAAAATCTGGTAGTTTAACAACAGCACTAGGGAGAAAGTTTCCAAGACTATTAAGCTTTAAAAGCACATTAGAGGTACTGATGGCCACTGGCATACTCATTTTGCAGGCAGAGGGGAAAAAAGGACTGCCAAGGTGACAGGAAGGCTGTATAGCAGATTAGGAATTTCCTCCTAGTGGAAGCGCAGCTTCTGTTTGGGCACTGTTTGGTGGAGCGCATCTCACTGCATAGGACCAAACTTCCTTCTGGTATAAGTACCCAAAACTGATGTTGCACAGGGCACTTGTAGACAGTGTCTAAAAGTTCTGCTTCATTGCTTCACTGAAAGCCACGGGACTTTGTCATTGACTTCCACAGCCACACAGACAGCTCCAAAATATTTTTATACTCTATTTTTTTAAAAATTAGGCTGCTTCCATTCGAACTTCCCTTAAGCAACATTAACTGCTGTGACCGCACTTAGCAGGTCATCTTGGGTCCCACTGACATTGGCAGGATTAAGCGGGGCCTTAATTTTAATGATGAGAAGCTGTCAGACAAATAATTTCAACTGCTGTTTATTCAGAAATGTAAATTCCTTTAACAGTCATTGAGGGCTCTGAAGGACACCTGTTGTTGTTTAATTTCTACCAGCAAATGCATTTATTATGATTATGTGGCTGTCAGAGTCAGGAGTGCTGCCCTGCCTTTCACCAGGAGCCGAGGAGGAAGGATGATGAGCACTGCGAAGTCCAGTTAAATCTGCTCAGAAGGCAAATACCTGAGTGTGCTGCCGCACACTTTTCTCCTCAGGATGGGTCTGCTTTAGGGAAAGACAGAGGCCAGGAGCCACTATCACATCTCCCACTGATTTCAGCTGAAAAATGACCTTTAATTCACAGCATTCCTCAGACACAGGAGCCTACTCCTGCATCCCACCTGGGTGAGGACGAGGTTGAGGGAAGCTCCTCCTGCAGTCCCAGAAGGTGCTTTTGACTGGCCCTGCTCCCCTCCACGCTGCTATATGCAGTGGCTGCAGCCCAGGATCTGCTATGTCCCAGCCAAGCAGGAGTACCTTCATGCCTTCAGAACAAGGGAGAGGGGGTCCCCCTCAATGAAGCAGCCTTCCTATGCCTAGCAGGAAACTGTTCTCCTGCTGAAGTGTTAATGTAAGGTGAAGTCTTCCATGTCTTCTTGTAGCCCTGCTCACAAGCTTCTTGAAGTGCACACAAGGACTGCTCAAAGGCAGGAACTGCCTTTCAAACAGAATGAATGCTGATGGCACATAATGCTTATTGCTAAATCCATGCTGCATCTGATAGCATCACACTGGATAGTTACACTTAGTTGTCCATTATTCTTCATCCCTAACCAGCAGGAAGAGCAGTGTTCAAGAATGTCAGACAAGGTAGCACAAGGTAAGATACAGGCTTCTTAAAAGGAGAGAGTGAATCAAGAGCAGAAAATGAGAGGTCTGGAAGCCCTGCAAAATGAGGCTCTGAAATACATATTGCTGTTATTTAATGATAGTATTAATCCATCCAGTCAGTTTATTGCTTCCTGCTCTTACCCAACCCTGTAAGCCATCATCCATCTACTGTACAGTCTCAGTTGCTTTGGAAAAGTTTCTCTGTCCAACAGAGAAAACAAGAAGAACAGCTAGAGACTACTCTGCAGCTCCTCAAATGCCTTGTAGTGTCAGTCACACACTGATCTGCCCCTGGGGAATTCAGGGTCTTACTCTGTAACTCCAGAGGACACAGTCCTGGAGCCCTTCCTCCTGGAGACAGCACTGGCTCCAAAGTCACTGGGCTGCTAAAATACATATATTTCCTTTTCCGTTTTGAGATACTCCCTGCGGTAGTTACAGTGTCTTTCTAACAAAGATCCTATATTCTTTTGAGATTATAGACCAATGGCTTGATTTCCTGAGAAGGGTGCCCAGGGTGTCCCCAGCCCAGGTTTCAATGCAGTAATCGCAGAGATCTTGCTTTGACAAGTAAGAATGGGGAGAGCCTTCCCAATTTCTAGATGCCAAGGACAGCCCCAGGCATGAGTTCCGTATGAAAGTCCTGTTTTGTGGTTCCTTGTCATTTCTGCTAATCAGTTGCATCCATGAGCTGGGTATCAACTGCCTCTCTGATTTAGGGGATAGAGATCAATTGTCTAATAGTATAGTATTACCCTTTTGATAGTTACTAATATTAGCTATATATAAAATGATAACAAGGCAGTGATTGGAGTGCCTTAGTGTGAGTTATTTATAGCTTATTGCTTATATCTAATCTCAGTGCTACTTTGTACAATTTTCTAGGCCCTCTGGAAAGCTGTGAACACTCCTACAGTTTTATATCAAGCTGTGAAGTGCTATAGTGCTGAGAGTATGCTGTACATCAGATGGAAACTCAAGCATGCTCAGGGCATGAGCAACTCAGTGCTGAACTATAACATCAGGAGTTAAAATCTGGGTTAAGAGAAGTTAAGGAAGGTGTGACTGCACTTCTGGAGTTTTTCCCCACTCCAAGGACAGGATGCCATTTGCGCTTTTGCCCTTTTTGGTTTTAGATGCAAGACTGAATGAAGCCAAAGAGATCTTGTTTTGCTGAGATGTTAAACAACCCTTTTATTTTTTTAAATAAAAGGACTCAGCCAAGTAATTCTGACCATTTAATTGGAAAATACTCTGTACTGTTCTTGCTGACCCCTCTGAACAAGGCAACATTATCACCAGCATGCAGAAAAGTCCCTGACAGAAAGCACACATTCAGAGTATCTTTAATACAGTACAAATAAGAGGGTGGGACTGAACTTTGGGATGCTTTTGCAGTCATGCCATCTATTCCTCTGAAAGTGCATGCCCTCTGCCTGCTTCCAGGGAAACATCAAATTGAATTATCAGCTGCTCTGAATGCACAGAACTGGTGCAGAGATTAGAGCATCTGACAGCAGCAACTGTTTGTTCTGCATTCAGTAACATCCTTCTCCACAGACGTCCCTTATCTGTGATATTGTATGTTGGGTCAGTACATTCAAGTAATGCACAGAAGTAGAATATCTGAGGTGGAATCCAGACTGGAAGCACTTGGCACAGGCTGAATCACATCAGAACTATAAAAAGCCTGTTTTAACAATGCTGGACAGTAAAGCCAGAAAAAACACAATTAGTGCGATCTGAAATTCACCAGTTTCTGCAGAGTGGCCAGAAACTTCCTGTATACCTTCTTTGGGTTTGCTTGCTAACTCTTTTCCCAGGACTGAAAGCTGTTTCCCTCTCTGTTTGAAATGCCTGTCAGTATCTGCAGCAAGCTGGGGAGGGAGAGCAGGGGGAGCACATTGTTGGTGCCACCTGAACATGTGGCATGTGAGCATCGCTTTCCCACAGCCTTCACTGCCTCTATGGTGCTCCAGCTACTCCCAGGCCACATCATCCAGCATCCTCAATGCAAACATCGCCATTGCTTTAACAAATGGTGCAGTACTGAAACAAATGCATTCCCACAGGAAAAGGTCTTGGCTTGTTTGTCAAAATGCTGATTATTGCTTTTAAGTTAATATTTTCCATCAAATGGGTTTCAATTCCAGAACGTAGGAAGCACCTTGAAGGTTGGTAGCTTTGCTTTTTGTTATGAATATCATACCTGTTTGTTAATGCTACAGGTCCTTCCTTGCTCTCCTGTCCCCACAAGGGTCGAGGCATCACTTTTGTCATAAATAGGAAACACAGTCATTTTCTATTCATAGGGGAAGCACTTTGTTCTCAGAGAAGAATGAATTATGTAGTCGAAACAGGTGACACATAGTAGATGTTGTTGCTTTCCACAACCTGAGCTGTAACCCACCTGTGCCCTTTGCTTTTGCAGATGTCAGCCCTACCATCTGCTGATAAAAAAGAAATAGATGCATCGCTGTGGAAACACTGAGCAGTTCTGTGGTCTTTTCTGCACTCTGCTCAGGCTGTACATTTTTAAATAGCATGACCTTTATTGATTCTTTCAAAAATGAACTGTCCAAGATGGAAAACCTGAAAAGTATATTGTCAGAGATTCCTGTTACAACAAAGAATACAATTCTTTTACAGAAGTGTTCAAGCCAGAAGAGATGAAATCAGTTAATTTCCTCTGAAAATGTTTGGAAGAGCTTCAGAAAAATAGAATGAGTGATAACAGGAAACAGAGCTGCTCAGAGGGAGAGTGGGATGGGAAAAATACTTGCTCCCTTCAAGTCAGAGGTAGTTTTGGAATTGCTTTCAGTGGAACAAGGGTTTCATCAACTATAATGTTTAATGCACCACAATTTTTTAGCATTTTGTGTAAGGAGGATGCTGTCCCCTGAAATCCTTCTCTCTGCTGCAGGCATAAGCTGGCACCTGGTGGTTACCTGCTGTCAGGGGCTGGCTGGGAAGCAATTGCAAACAGCCAGGGAAGGGGAAACCTGTGTGCAGTGTGAGCCTTACTGCTTTGCATGCCTCCAATTTCCTGCATCCAGGCCAGTTGTTGTCTTCTCCTCTCATGAGAGCTACAGAGATGTTGTCTTTCCGTACATGAGGTCCTCCACTCTGGTTCTTCCAAGTGTCCCTAGGACAGCTTCTCTCAGCTGGTCCTCCTGAGGGTTTATTCCCAGACCTGCCAAACCAGCTTTGCTTTTTCCTCTTTGTTCCATGCCACTGCCCCATGTTCTATCAACAGTGAGAAGATGGGCCAGAAAATACAAGCCCTTTTGAAGCCTCCATCATTGTTCATATCTACTCCTGGCCACAGCTGGATAGCAGAAGGTCTTCAGTTGCAGTCTTTATTACTAGGCTCCAGTGAGACAACCTGAAGTAAAACACTGAAGCAATTGCTTCGTGTGCTGTAAAGGACTTAACAGTGGTTTTGTTTCCTCTTCAATTAACCAAATTTTAGATAGTTCTAGAAGGAACACAAGTGTTGTGGTTTAGCAGACGACCAAATAGTTTCAGTGTGCTGAAGAGCACAGCAAGTAGTTTTAACTCTGCAGTGTTGTACTCTTCATGGCCACTGCTATCATGAAGTACCAAAAAAGTGTATACGTACTCAAACAAAATCACTCAAATTTAACTGGGAAAATATAACTATCCTCCCTGGGTTCAGATTTTCAGTGTCTATGTTCTTCTGGGACTAATGGCAGCAAACTTCATTTCTGCTCTTGCATAGCTTTTATGTGCAAGCTCCATTTGAGTAAGTACTCAAAAGTCTAGGCTTAACAAACCAGCTTTCTGAATTCAAAGGGGATGGAAGACAAATTAAGGAAGTACTGTGCTGCTTTGTGTTACTGTGAAACAGCATGTATTCTTCAAACAGCCACAAACAATGTCAAGTGTCTTCAGACTCCCTGAAGAAGGACGAAAATGGGAAGATCCTACTAAAAATAGGAAAACAGGGACTCGTACTATTAGACCATTAGTCTGGCTGGTCTGAGAGGGGCAATCTAGTGGAGGGGCTGGCTGCTGTATTCATCAGCATTGTCTGCAGCCTGCAGATTCCTTATGGCTGATGAAGAATCCTGACAGTTTTCTATGTCTGGTTATGTGAAGGCTGTTTGTGGAAGTTATGACACTTAAATTTGTGCAGGATATTTCTGAGGCTGTTTCTGGGAGATGATTTACCATAATAGTAAGTGAAACTGCAGACTCCTCCAGAAGAGAACATTTGATGTCTAACACAGACAGCTCCTGATGTAAATGTTTATGAAGAGTTTGTTAAGTATGTGATATTGCCTGTATGGTAATGCAGAAATGATCCTGCTAGTGAATGATATGTTGTGATTATAAAAATCAGTGGACAAGGAATGGATAAGAACGGTGCCAAAATAGGATACTGCTGTGACAAATGTAGTGCCAAGCAAGTGCAGCAAGAAGAAAGTCTATTAACTACATATATTCACTTAGTGGCATATCTTGAATTCGTCATTTTAAGATGCTGTTAAAATTAATGCTGTCCTGAGAGGTACTTTTGGAACTATGTATAAAATTGCCTCATTAGCGGAAAAAAAAAAAAGGCATTCCAATTAGATGCTAGATCTTGAGAGAGAAGCAGTGAGCAGCTCAGTAAGCCACAAAGCACTCATAAAATGGACTCTCCTTGGAGAAGAGTGCTTTGCCTCTGATTTCCAAGAACTGCCTTGCAGCAGGAACTAAAGATCGTATCTGCAAATCTTTCAATTTCGAAAGGTATTCTTTTATTTATTAAAAAGGCATTTTATTGAATGGATCCAGACTGCAAATCAGTGGGCTTAATTTAGTGAAATAAATTACCCTCTTACCGAAACTGTCTTTCATTTAAAGATGCAGGCCTCGAAATCACCGGTCACTGGTTTCCATGTCCATAATTTAATCTCACAGTGAAACAGAGGGAATCCCTGATATTTACCTCTGGCAAAACAAATGCAAGCATTTCTCAGATACTTTCTTTTCCCATCTGGTCCACTGTAGGACCCAAAACAGCTTTAATGACCTGTCTGTGTGCTGTGGGGTCTGTAAAATAATCAGAATAGCTAAACCTCTGGTCCTACTGGGCTAACAGCTGATAGGAGAGACCAACATATTTTAGAAGGCAGAATGGTGTCAGACATAAAGGAAAAGCACAGGAAGGTGCGGGAGCATTATGCATACATAGGGAGAGAAGTGCTGGAAATGCCCAAAGACACAGACAGGGGGATGCACTGGAGCAAATAGGGACCTCCGGAGGTCCAAGCTGTGATAACCAGATCTCTTTCAGGTGAGGTTGTTCTCTGAGCTGCACCAGTTGAGTTCTGAGCGTGGTTAAAGGTGGGGAGGGACTGAGCTGAGCATTTCTGCAACCCAGACAGAGCCTCTGGTGTCCCTGCACATGGATTTATCCTCCCCACCATCAGTGGCTGTCAGTGTTCATACTTTCTGGCAGTAAGCACCTACTGGTATAATCTTCTCTACTGTGGCAGTACCCAAGTCAATAAGTGAAATCACAGCCTTGTATTGATTTTATGTTCCGCTGATAATGAATTTGGGAATCCTCTGGGATTAGGTATATGTGCTGACACAGAGCTATGGGGAGGGTTCCTGTATTCCTGTTGCACAGCAGCTAGCCATTATTGACACACGTTTTTGTAACAGTGATGTATTAAAATTCAATATGTGTGTTTCATTTGAAGTAAGAGGTGGGGGAGGTGTGAAGGGGCCTGCTAATCCTAATAAAAGGAAACCCATTCAAATGAGTAATTTTATAAACTACTGAGCACTTGTGCTGAATAAGAAGTTATTGCCAGAGCTACTTCTATTAGCTCTGGCAATAACAGGCTGATTTTGATTATTAAAGCCATCATGAGGGAATACCTAGCAGCAGATGCTGCCAGTGAACCACACAGACTTTGGACAGGAGATCCTTTCAATATGCAAGTGTAGGGAAACATTTCCTTTAATAAAAGAGAAGAAAATGAGATTCCCACTACATTCAAAACAAAACTGTTCTGCAAAAAAATTACAATGGTACTATCATGCTGTATATAAATGATCTTTTTGCTCTGCTAGGACGTATACATTGTGCGGTATGAACCCACTATTGCACAAACCACTGCTGTGCAATGCTTAAAACACATGCAGCAGAGACAGATACAGGGAAACATGCACCAGGAAACCTGGATGTCATGGTTTTAAGTCGTAACTCACTCAGTTTGCTCACTTACTCCCCCCTCCTTCTTCCCCCCCACTCCCGGAGGGATGGGGAGGAGAATCAAAAGAATGTAACTCCCACAGGTTGAGATAAGAACAGTTCAGTAACTAAGGTAAAACACAAACCACTGCTGCTACCACCAATAATAATAATAAGGGAAATAACAAGGGAAGGGAATACAACCGCTCACCACCCGACGACCGAGCTGTGAAATAACTCTTCTGGGTTCCTGCCCCCAGTTTTTTACATCCTGGGCATGATGTGCTGTGGTATGGAATACCTCTTTGGTCAGTTTGGGTCAGGTGTCCTGTCTCTGCTTCCTCCTGGCTTCCCCTCCTCCCTGGCAGAACATGAGGCTCAGAAAGTCCTTCATTAGAGTAAACATTACTGGGCAGCAACTAAAAACATCGGTGTTATCAGTGCTGTTCCCAGGCCATCTGCTGCTCCCAGTGTCAGACCCTGCCTTGAGCAGACACTGTTACAGCCATTTCCCTCTGAGTACAGGAAGACACAGAACAGAAGCCCCATGTGAACAGCCTGCAGTAAATATTAGAAACCTTTTGAGAACCAAGTTTAATAGTTAAAATTTGATGTTTGTACTTTGGCAATTTATATATTAACATTTCCTGATTCTTGCTCATGGAAGGCAGCGCTTGTAACATTTACAAAGCTCACACAATCCTCAGAATTTGCTTAGATAGTGATTTTGAAAGCATGTGCTGCTAATCAATGTGTTAATGATTTCTTCCATGCTGTAATCCATCATTTTATCACAGCACACAATTTAGCAATTTGCTTATGCTAATTACTACAACAGCCAGAGCAGTTCTGAGCACAGCTCTAGGCTATGGCTAGAAAGATGTTTGCTGTGTTATTTACATTTACTCCGTTTACCAGGGGGAAGGCCCAGAATCCACAGTACACCAGGAAATATTTACTTAAATACCAAAGATGCACATCTTGCAATGAGCAGGTTTTCCTCAGTGATCACTGCCAAGGAGATATAAGGAGACTCATCTCCTGAACCCACTGCACTCAGAGATGTAGATGCGAACAGGCTACAGACAAGAATCAGAAGTAAAAGAGTCTTCTTGCACTGCTGCTTGTAGCAGGGTAAATGTGTTCCGGCATCATGGCTGTTAATCACAAGAGCAAAGCAGAGACAGCAGTCTGGCAGATAGAGGACTAGGCAGACATCGCATTTAGACTTTATCTTCCATCTTTTGTTGTATTGACTGTTTAGGCTGCTTTGACCTTTCTGAGGGCAGGAAGCATTGCCAGGGAATCCTGCTGGTGTGTGTTCCTAACTGAAGGTATTTTGCCAGTGCAGTCAGCAGTGTGTGGGCAAGTGTCCCTGCTCTAGACTGTCCGCTGGGGTAAACAGAGCTCCCCTCTTTCCTGTCTGTGCTGTAGAAATCTTATGCACGGCTTAAGCACAAGAAGGGGATTTGCTATATCTAACCAGTAATGCAGCCTCCCAGTACAGCAGCTGATGGCAGCGCTAAGTGAGAAGGAGCCTTCAGGGTATCCTGATGTGGGATTTAGGCAGTGGTCCAGTGTGACCACTCTGTCCAGTATGACATAGAGTGTGGCAGCTCTGAGGGAGCTGCCAGGCATTATATGGGCACAGAGACACCCTTCTCCATCCCATCCTGGGGGAACCCAGCAAATATCCTCATCAACTGGGGAAGTGTCAGATGCACTTCCAGTCAGAGCTCTGCACCTTGGTGAGTGCAATAGCCAGTGGCCCAAGAGAGTGAGCACTTGGGTGTTTTAGAGGGCAGCTGTGGCTGGAGGGCATTTGAACCTACTGCCATGCCCCTGGCCTTGCTGGGAACTTGAAGGCAATGTTGAAATTGCAGCCTGTCATGGAACAATAGTTTTCAACCTCCATCATAATTGCCCTCTTAAAAGTAGCACAGAAGACTTTCCTGACAAGGCCATTACTGCTGAAAGGACAAAGGGAAAGTAGTTAGTTGGCTGTGTTCAGAACTGGGTTATCAAATTAGCTTCAGCCACTTTCAATTACAGAATCTCATGGTTTTGAAATGAGCTCTAAATGAGGGGCTATAATTCTTTGTCAGCAGTGAGCAAAAAGAACATAATCATCATTATTTAACAGGAGCCTGCAGTCTAGCTAGCTCCAGGATAAGTTTGTCCAAGAAAAGAAAGGATTCAGTTGGCATAAGCAAGGCAAAAGATTATCAGCTGGCCAGGCTTCAGTGCATTTCTCCAACTGCAGCTATGGAAGTGACCTTGGGACTCATCCAGGAGGGATTTACTCCCAGAGGCACTCTGAACCACTAGGTAATGAAACCTAAATGAGAGCAGTATGGGTTGTCCCAAGCATGCATCATTCCACCTTAAGATGGTGCTTTCTTCTGCTGTGACTTCCACTCTGCTTGAAGACTGTTGTTATTATAATGATGGTGTTAAATTCTACCTGTCTGGTGGCTGTTGGGTGTTAGTGCTGCTTTGTATCACTATAACAAGGAGAAGATCTGGGCTCATGCCAATAGAAAGAAGGTTCATTTGTAGGATCAGGCAGCCTTCTGGAACCAGTGCCTGTCTGGCTGCACCTCATTTTCCTGATGCAGTCAGCCAGCCTCTTGGTCTGGTACAGTAGACAAGCTTACCCAGGGGCCACTGGATCACCTGCAGTGGGACCAAATCCAGAAATGCAAGGGCTCTTAGGGTCTCTGAGGAGCTGACGCCATGCTGTCACCATCCTCCAGGATGCTTCAGGAACCCACAGCCAGGTTCAAGAGAATGGCTGTTCCTGTGCAGCCTCGCAGCCTCCCTCCCTGGTCAGTCTGTGGTTAGGTTGCTTGGGGTGGTCAAAATCTGAGAGTCAGGGCAGTGCCTGAGACCTCCGAGGCCATCTTCCAAACACAGTCCTTTAACAATATGCACAGGCAACATCAGTGAAATTGTCCAGGCTTCTTGGTCTCTGAGGGAGCTCATGATGACATTCAGATTGCTTTTCAGTGCATGGTCCAGAGCATCTACAGTGACATAAGTTGCAAGACCACCATTGTCACGCAGGCGTTTGTGGGCCACCAAGGGAGATCAACAGATATCTTGGCAGGCTTCATTGCACACTTCATGACATTTATGTTCTCTCTAATTCAGGCTCTGAAACCAGTTTTAATACATTAAAGAGGTTGAATTATGGTCTCCCTTTTTTTCCAGTGCCTCCATCTGGAAATGTGAGACCATACTGCTTCTCTGTATCTCAGGATGGCAGCTGTAAGGGTAAGTGTGAGAAGATGAGAAAATTCAGGGGTGGAGTCATGGTAACCAGTATAGGCTTGTGTATATGGCACAATACATGGAGCCAAGAATGGATGTATATACCACATGAGATAGTCTGCACTAATCCTCCCACTGCATGCTCTTAACACAAAGTAAGCATGAGGTCATTTGTCACATCTTGAAGGTAAATTCTGATCTGGCCTATCCCACATGAAGCTATGTGATTACTCCACCTAACTCTAGATTGACACATCTACTTAAGGAGCTTACACCACCCCTGAGGTAGTGGAGAAAGAGGTGTCAGCAGATGTATGACAAGGTGGGGGTAGGAAAGCAAGTTGGAGCATTGTCTGATAGCTTTTCAGGAAAATTTTGCAGACCAGATGAACAACCCGGAGACCATTTTCCTCCTTCTATTCACTGGATTTCAGAGATCACATTTACTGCCTTCTGGCTGTTGATAAGTTTGGCCCAAACATCTGGGGCGAAATTCTGTCTCTGCTGAAGTCAAGAGAGTTTTGTCATTTATTTCAACAGGTCATTGACTCTTTAATTTGTGTTCTGCCTTTCTGAATCAACACCGCCCTCAGGCTTGGGAATATATTTAGATTTACACAGTCATGAATACACACACAAATGAAAGCAACAGAGAAAGAAACCATTGCAAGTCTCACAGCTTTTATTAATTTGTTCAGTCCCTGCTCTGTACATTAATTTTATTTTCAACAAGATGTCATTCTATACAAGTTACAAAATGGATATCTGGGGAAAACTCATGCCGTTTCACACTAGATTTGTTGTTACTGTCAGGAATTGAGACATTGACTTTCTTGTTTTCCTTGACATTTTTGAGGGGTTTATTCTGTTCTTCACCATAAATGGAGTTTCACTGACAATGCCTAACAGCTGCTGAAATTGCTTTGAAGTTTTCCTTGGGAAGCATCATAATATTGTATTTGAAAATTAAATGATTGTAATGATGTGGAGGTCAGTCAGTAGTGCAGTATAAGATTGTAGCAAAAAAGGTGCAAAATATTTCCTTAATGGATGCATTGCTTGACTAAGGGTTTCAGCATTTACCCTCAACTTACTGGTCAGAATGGCAAAGAATTCTCATTTTGAAAAATTAAAGTAGATAGAAAATTAGCATTCTGATTAGCCCCGAAATGGAAGGATCTCTTTTCTCATCAGAGAGACAGACATTTAGAAGACCAGCATGTAATTTGGGCATCAGAACAGGAGTTTTATTCAGGTGCTGAATGAAAAAGCAGGGCTTGGGTTCACTCCTGAGTTTGTTGCCAGGGTCATGTGCTGCTTCCATGCTGTGGTTTCACTCACAGGAAGTGGGAGCTTGATCTTTTGCCTTCCTTGTGTTTTCTTTTTCTGTGTTGACACTTAGGTTTTAGACACTTTACAGGAAACAGAAGGAGTCTTGGGGCCTTGATTTTGTCAGGTCCACATAGTCCTGCTACAAATCTAAGTGTTATTTATTACAGACAGTTCTGTATACATTGTCAAGTCCCGAAGTGCTAGTTGGCTCTTATAGAACCTGTTGTCAACTCTGTTAGTGCAAGGAAGACAGTTCCAATTTTGAGCTCTAAACGTACTGGAGACCATTAGCTAGTCAAAGCCTTCTCTCAGGGATCTGTGAAATTCCCTGCAGTTCCTCTTTGGCTTTCAGGAAAGAGAAATCCCACCTTCCCTTGTCTCCATGACCATAGTACATGCATACGCTCATGCATGGAGTGCAGTACATGCGCACTCACAGCCAGTAAGAGGAATTAGCACTTCAGTGTGCAAAACAAAGGGCCAGCTGGTGTGGCTGTGTTGTGTTTACACACCTTATTCACGCAAAGCTCTGTTAAATGGCCTAGTGAAATAAGGTGCTGTGAGGGAAAAGCCCATTTAACAGAATAACAAATCCCATTAAGCTCAGTAGAGCTGGAAATGTACTGCATAATAAATTAACTCTGAATTTGTGGCTTTGAACATAAATTTCCAGGTCTAGACTGACACATTTTTAAACTTGTATGCAACTTGGGTAATATGCTCAGCATTGGTTTTCCTTCAGATACATTTTGCTGACAGTTTGTTTCTATAAAAGCAGCAGTTTTATTGCTCTGTCCTCCTGCTACAGAAGGAAGAGCTGTCATTACTCAAACTGCAGGAGCACTTTGCATTGATGTTCAAGAGTGAGACCCCAAGATGGAAGGTATCACCCAGACCTGCAAGCAAAGGACTGTCCCTGTCCCAAAGGCCTGGCAATCTATGGCAGTCTAATACAGCCCGTGTATCCACAGATCAGGAAGAAGAGAAATGCTGTCTTAAAGTGACACAATCAGCTGCACACGAGCCCTTTTAGGCTGGGAAACAGTATGGTTGTATATGACTTGGTACAAGGCCCACAGTAATAAGCCAGGACACAGGTTTTACTGATCTGGATATAATTCAGCATGAATGTGGCTATGCAACTTCCAGGCCAGATCTGGAGTGCCCACTGCACTGTGGGAACCTACTTGGGGCCTGTCCAACATCTCAGCTTTGGGCTCTGTCCCACGGTGTAAGCATATGTTGTCTCCCGTGCAGCATGCATCAAGTCTTGTCTTGAAATTGTATTGCTGGCATGCTACCCAGGAGATACAGGAGTGTCAACACAGTAAAATCCTGGTAGAATTAATTTGAGCAACTTCCCTCTCAGTTACTGCTTCTGACTGATCACAGCAGCTACATGGATTAAGCAGTGAAATCACCAAATCAGACTACTTGAATAAAAGCTGAATTTCCAACCTGTGAAGCCAGAATGCATCCTGCAAAGCTCTTCACTGACAAGGCAGCTCAGTCATATTATATAATTGGCACCCTCATAAGCTTTTAATCTTTGGCAGAGTGGTACTCGAAAGGAGTGAAGTTCTCTCCTACCCTTGAAAATATCAATGAAACTCAGAGAGTGCTTACTGCTGAATGTCCCGTGATCACAAGAAGCCAAGGGCACCCTGCCTTAGCACCAACAAGAAAAGAGCTTTTGGAAAGTCAATCTCCCTCCTCTTAAAAAAAATAAATAAAAAATCAGTGATTTTTGGGAGTGTTCCCACCAAAACAACTTAGGTCCTTTGGGCCACTAATTCCTACTTTATGTGATGTGAGAGCTCCAGATCCAATCCAGAGGCTTTTTTTTCACAGCTTGTATTCAGGAACAGTGGAAATGTGTTCTCTGCCTTCCTGTGGCAGGTTGGAGGCCTTGCCTAGCCCATCTGGACATACCATTGTGGTGCAGTGAGCCCCTCAACACAGCATTTACAACCTCCCAAGGGACCCGGTGAGCTTGAGATTGTGGGAGCACATTTTGGGGCTTGAGTTTGAGCAAGCAATGACTCTGTCCTTGTGGGTTGACAGTGCACATGCTTTTCAAGGGCAACAAGATGCGGACAGCTCAAGCCTTAACTTACTGGGGTGAATCAATTCTGATATAACTTCATGCATGTCAGTAAAATTACACTTGGTCCAGGATCTGTACATTCTGAGTATGTCACTGGATTTATTGCTGTCTCCTATAGAGCAACTGAGACATTTCTGTGAGGAGAACTGTCGAGGAGAGCTGTCAAGGACAGGGCACCAGCATCCCCCAGGACATCAGAAAGGTTAGCTGGATGGTGTCATTAAATCTCTGTTAATATTCGGGGTCAGCAAACCCTCTGCAGAGTGCCAGTCCATAAGCAGCAGGTAAGTAGGTAGAGAAGACCTCTCCGAGGGGAGCTGTAGCTGCTGGAATCTTCTCATCCTTGTTGAGAAAATGACAAGTACATTGGGACCTGCAGTTTAGATTAACATATACCTGTTTATGCTCACTTTTTGGTTTGGTTTGGGATGAGGGCTGTTTGTTCAATAACAGGTAATGGTGAGGGCCATCACCAGTGGTGTTTGAGGACTCATTTAAAGTCAGGAATGCAGGAAGGTGACCAGAACTCTGGGAGTTAGGAGGAAATTGCTATGTGTCAGGCTGTTTTTCTTTATTTAACCTTTAGGACAGCCTGACTGGGCTCTTTGCTTGCTTTTAACTCCCTTCAGCTTGTTACTTTTCCTGGGCTTCTTAGAACCAGAAAGGTGCCAGCAGGGAAACGTCTTCAGAGGACAACAGAGCCTATTAAGGACTGAAACGGGGATGTGAAGCAAACGCCGAGTGGAGACGGGACCTGCAATAGTTGGCAATCGCTAAGGGCGACCCTTCCCTGCCGCCAGCAGCAGCGGGACACCGAGCGGCGGCTCGGCGGACCCAGCGCCATCGCCCCCGCTGCTGCACCCAGCGCTGCCGGCGGGGAGGGGCGGGGCGGGCTGATGGGGCCCTGGGGGCGCCGTGCGTGCCGGGGAGACCCTGGCCATAAAGGCGCGACCCGGGCCGGAACGTGCGGTTTGTAGCGGCCGTGGCGGGGCTGTGGTGCGTGAGGGGAGCTGGGCTTCTGCTGAGGCGTCGTGTGGAGGCGGCAGCTTGCGCCAGGGGCTGCGCTGAGGGCTTGGCAGGGTGGAGGTAAGGCAGCCGTGCTGTCGTGGACTTTACAAGAGGCAGGTGCTGTGAGCACGAGCTGCCCTCAAATTGCATTCTGCGCAAGTTGTTTTCCTGTGGCTGTTTATCTCGCATGAGAGGAAAAGCTGAGTGCTGTTTGTGCAACACATTAACTAACAAGCTTCCTCCTGCACGTGCTCCCCGGAGGGTTCCTGTCAGCCCTGAGATCTTCACCAGGATGCGCACGGGATGTTTGAGGGGGGGCAGCCCCGCCATCATGGCTCTCCCCCACCACATAGCCCTGCATGGTGGCTGTGGTGGCAGCCAGGGTGCTGGTGGGGTGAGCTGCGCAGGGCTTTAGTGCTGAGCTGGATTGTGCCCACTGGCCTGCGTCCGCTTCCGTTGCCCAGACAGAATCATAGACTCACAGAATAGTCAGGGTTGGAAAGGACCTTAAGATCATCTAGTTCCACCCCCGCTGCCACAGGCAGGGAGACCTCCCACTAAACCATGCCACCCAAAGGAAGGAGTCTGAAGCTTTTCCTTATTCTAACATGATTTTTCAGCATGTTAACGTTTGGGGGTGATGTTGTTCAGCTCCTTATTTATTTTCTGGACTTTGCTGGACCAAACCATGAAGCTGGAGTTAGAGCATCTGAGGGGAGGGGGGAAGTGGCTGGTGGAATGTTTTTACAGGTGTTTACAGTAGGAAAAAAGAATTATTAAATACTGTGGTGGGAAAGATAAATCTGTGAACGCTATTTTTGCTATGAAGTATTTCAGCTTGGTCAAATAACCTGCTGAAGGCAAGAGGAGAAAGATACAGCTGATACTTTAGAGAAAGCATGTCTCTCTGGGCCTGTGCTTTAGCTCATACTGTGTATTCCAGTACCTCATTAGGTGAGTTGCTCTCAGGTGGAAAGCAGAGGAGAGTGGGACTCTAGACATCTGTTTTGTGAAGTTAAAATTGTTGTTAAATAAGTAGAGTTTATCTTCTGCTAGTGCTGTAGGTTCAGGATGAACCCCAGATATTAGAGCTGAGCATGAGCAACTTCTGCACTGGAGTCACATAAACTAATAAGATGAACTTGGATTCACCTTCTGTATTGTCATCTTTAGCATGAGGTGGTTCATTGTTCCAGCTAGCCTCAAAGTCACAGCAGAGCGCTGATGCTTGTGGAATTTAATATTCCTAAAGTTGGCAATTCTCGTTGCCCATAAAGTTCACTGCACCCTGTTGTCTAGTGTCTGCACTTCCTCCACTTGACAATTTTCATGCTGCCATTTTAAATAGTATTATTAATCTCCAAAACAATTAAGGTGCGCTTTATTGCTTATTGAAGAGATGGAAGATGTGTGGAGACTGTTAATTCTTGTGCATGAGATTCACCGACTTGTTTGTCCATGGATATTAAAATTGGAATTGAATTCATCTGTCTTTTAGAATGTATGAATCAAAAATAAACTCTCATGGCTTGTACCGAAAACTTTACAGTGAGAGACTCTGCAGCTCTTCATAAGTTTTGTAGGAGCATCAGTTGTTTATTTTGGATTTTTTAAAGTACGCTGTAAGAGCTGTTGGTTCTCTGACTCTTTATATATAGCACACAGCATTTTTTCTGTTAAAGCAAAGTTCAAATAGAGAAGAGCATCTTGCTTTCTTTTGTGTGCATTTCTGTGTAGTAGCTTCTCAGAGGACGATTTCTAAAATGAAACTGTTTACAATGACCTCCTCAGATAAAAACATTTGAGCACAAAATTTTCATGTCTTGCACTTTAGCTCTGATGTGCCTTGCTCTCGTATTTTGCCCAGAGGCTTGGTTATTGTTCCATTACCAATACAAATGGAGGAGCTTCTGTTGCAATTCAGGCTTTTCAAGTAAACTCTGAATCATCAAGGTCTACGCACTGTACTTTTTTAATCTCTAGCTATAACTTTCTTGCTTTTCCACTTATTGTTTAAAATCTGTTTTCTGTTCACCCTTTTATAACTTGAATGTAATGATGTTTTTCCTCTTTTCATCATTGTTCTCCTTGCTTTCCATCTTTTTTGCTTTGCCATACCCTTATGATGGTGTTTATTGCTTGAATTCTCTTCAGTCAACTTGAACCCTGGAGATAGCACAAGTGTGTCTGAAGAAACAGGTAAGAGGGTAGCATTTCCCAATATCCAAGAGTACAGCACTACTTATAATACTGATTGGAGTTATTCCTGGGTGCTACAAACTACTGTGAGCATTGAAAAAGTCCAGTTCATTGCCTATCAACTTGGTAACTCAAGTAAGCAATTGTTAAAGTGGTTCATCTGCTTGTTCAGTACTACAGGTTCACAGTTCCGCATGTTGCCCCAGTGTCAAAATGGACTTTGTTTCCTTGCAGGGGAGGCAAATGAAGAAAGTGCTTCTTCTGACAGAAATTTCTTAACAATAGCAAAAATGAAATCGCATTGTATCTTCTTTGCAGTAATCTTAGACTTTCTCTTTGGCATTTCTGTACAATTTTACTGTAGCATATACATACAAATTATAGCTCTGATGAACAGTCATCGAGGGCATCCAGAACTCAGTGCTGTTACTGTATCTCCTTGTTTTTACTTAGAATATTGCGAGTCAGATTAACTACATTGGAATATGTCTGAGTCTGCTGAAGTGAAAGTGTCGTTTTCTTAATAGGGTTTTGTTCTATGACTGCGTTGCTAATGGCCTGTGCACCCTGCTTCTTAGCAATGGCCTAATTAAAGGTTTGACATTGAAAAAGTAATTAAAATTTGCATGAAAAAGTATTGAAGGGATTATTTATTTTTTTTCTGGTGAGTTGGTAAGAACTAACGTGTTTTGGTAAATATTAGAGCTCTGATCCGGTGGTCTTGCTGGACAGAAGCATCTATTCAAGGGATGGCATTTGATGCTTACTAATTTTTTCAGACTTAAGCATGTGTTTAAAGTTCAGCAGCTATTACATATGTTAGATCCTGAACAGGGTGTGAACCCTGTATGCCAGTACTTGGCAGAATTATAACTCTTTGTATATATTTACTTTTGAATATGCTTTTGGCAGTTTTAAAGGATAACCCTTTACAAAATTTAATAGGTGAATAACTAATATAGGGTTAGGTTCTGGGTAACCTTACTTGTACTGAGCAGCACACACTTCAAACAATAGCCCTGCTGAAGTAATAGACTATCAAAAACATATCTGTAACACTGTTGGAATCTGTCCCATTGACAGTGGCTGGATGAGAATATCAATATAACTCATGCCAAGTCTGAATTCAGCAATATATATTTTTAAAAGGCACCTGGTTTTGCAACAAGCAGGTAACAGGCCTTTGTATAGACACAGTGGCATACTTCTTCCTCCCAGTGCAACTGTATTGGCTTAAGTGAAGTTGTTCAAATTGGTACTTGATCTATAGAATAGAAACTGTAGAACTACTGGAGGGAACTTTCTTCTTGCTGTTGTATTGTCAGAGAACTGCTTCATCTATCCCCACTGCCATGATACAGTGTTTTCAAAAGGATTCCATCCTGTGGGCAACTTCTGCGTTCATCTCTAGTGCTTAAAATGTGACATGCAAATCAACTAAGGGCAATTACAAGCATTGCCAGGAGCTGCAAGCAGATGACTGAATGCTCGTAGGCAGGAACATACTGTGCATTGGATGTCTATGGATCTCAATTGTGCAAGTAGGTCTTTCTTCCTTTAAGCTGTGTATGTACATGTGCAGGTTTCTGTATTAGTTACCTCTGCTCAGTGAGGAAGAAAAGACTTGCTGCTCAAGCAAGCCCTGTATCAGGGCTCTTCATGAGCAAAGTAAGCTAGAAAGTATCTCAGTGCATCATACAATTCTGTGTTAACTGTTTTTTTGACTGTTATTTTGAAGTGTGCCTGCAAGGCCTGAGTATTAAGTATCTCTAGCAATTTATGCTCCGGCATATCAGGTTCAAGTAGAGAAGGCTCTTGTTGCTGTCTCATAAATAGATACCATGTTATGGAGAGACGGTATATTTTGAAAACTTGAACATGAGATTTCTAGGAATACAAAATTCAAATGTTTGAGGAGCTACTAGTCAGATGAGGCAGGATGCCAAAACAAGGATCAGGGCTCCTGTTACAGAATTAGTGAGGGGAAAATCTGAGTGTACTGTAATTCTGTTGAGAATCGAAACTTCTGCTGAGTAATTCCCTGTAGAAACATAAAACCTTCTGCATGAAGATCTGACCCACTTCAGGCATTGAAACCTTATATCAGACTTTGACAGAAGGCAAGTAACTAGATTGTTAAGAAGAATCATTTGAGAATTAGGTAATTTAAATCTTACAAACCCAATGGGGAGAGAGCTCTCTTGAGCGAGTCAGGATCTCTAGCAATTCCCTGCATTTCCTGGAAACAGTATGTCTGTCCTGCTACTGGCCATCTCACAGTCTGACCTCTCTGTTGTTCAGTTTTACCCCCAGTTAACCTAAATATGCCGATCCAAACAAAAGGGAGGGCTCTGCATCAATGTAGGCACCAATCTGTACTAATTTATTCCTGTTCCTGTGGCCCCAGAGGTCTTTACTTCAGGTGTAGATAGCCAGAGCCATAAGAATGTTGTGTGGGTCCCTGGATCTTTGGTGGGTATGTGTCAGAAAAGCCTCTAAGTATATTTTTCACTGTAGCTGTGAAGCTGCCTGTTTTGTGGAGTTGATAATCCTGAATTGCTTCTCTGCATCCATGCTGCGAAGAAATGGCCCTTGTCAGTGTCCCTCCTGCAGGAGGGACCTTGCATGCCAGTGTATCTGAGCAGAAAACTGAACCTATGCATTCCCACTGGGAAGCTGTTGTACCATATGTTTATAAGCTGCTCAGATAGCCTGCCTGCCTTCTACTCCCCCTTTATAAATGCTTTAAGGCAAAAAGCAAATGTAGTTTTGTTTCTTCTTCCCCCGGGCTTTATTTTTTTCTATGGCCTGGTATTAGTCTTTTTTGATTTGTGCATGCGAAGTACATGGAGGGAAGTCATTCCTGAACCTAGTAAGCTTTTTCCCCAAACCAAAGATTAAAAGCTCAAACTAAAAACTTGCTTGTGAGAATGTGAGCTCACTAGCTGGAGATGCTCTGCTTGATCTGTTTGGATACAAAGGCTTGATCTGTTTGGATACAAAGGCTTGATCTGTTTAGATACAAAGGCAATGCTTGCTCAGTGTCAGGCTTTTAGGACTGCTATAGCACGAATGAATGATGCCACAAACTGTTGGGTTTTATTCCCTGTGCATAGACAGAGGCAGCAGTCTATCTGCGTAGGCAGGGTACTAGTGTGAATTAATTCAACTCTTGGAAAAAAAAGAGAAAAGTAAACCCAACTTCATTACACCCCGATGCAACTGAACAGGAATGCTCATTTTTTTTCAAGAGGCTTATTAAACTTTGAAAAAGCACAGTATATAATAGAAGGAGGATGTGCTGTGCATATGTAATTATTGCCCTTAAACGCTCTCTCTGGGCACAGAAAGAAGGAATAAACCTGCACAATAGAACTACAGGGAGGCGAAATGCATAAAACAACAAACAAAAGACTCTTAACAGAACCAAATACTGTGGAAAGTGCAGAGCCTTTGCAGGTTTTTGATAAGCAGTGGTTCAACGCTTGGATACTTGGCAAACAGGCCTTTTAGCATGGGAAGTAACTTTGTTTTAGTGGTGTGTAAGCTTATATTCTACTTTCCTTTATTCAGTAGCCATCTCTGTCTGCAAAGAATGATAGCTTGAAATTCAAGAAGAGCTGCTTGGCTTAGGTACCTCTCTTGCTTGTCACAGCACTGTTTCCCCCAGCTTGCTCCTCAGTGCTGCCATACATCCAGTCCTCTGTGAGATGCAAGTCTGACACATTCCTTGGGTTGATGTTTGTTGGCTTAATACCGTCTCCCTGATGCTCGTAGTAAATGAGCAGACATGGGACTTGGTGAGCAAAGGCGACTCATTTGAAATGAATAATAGTAAATGTGTAAATAATTCACAGCCTTTATCTAGCTCTTTGCACATCCCACACTATATATATGTGAAACCCACCATCTCTAGTAATTTCAAACGTGAATATGGGAGCCAACCTTGTTCAGTGTTATTCTATCAAGCAAATGTACATATTTTACAAACAAAAAATTGTGGTTTTAATGATGCTGCTGAGAATCTATCAGTGCTGGTTAGGGCCCAGTGTGCAATGCGCTGTGCAAGAGAAAACAGCCTTGACAGGACGAGCTTCCATTCAAAGCATAAATGCCAAATGGCGATGGGCAATGGAAATAAATCCTTCAGTAATGGTTACACTGGGTGCCCTAGCAGCCTGTCTATTAAATGTGTCTTGTAGATGTCCCAGGAAAAGAGGGATCTGAACAAGAGTGAAGCTGGTATTTGTACATGCAAAGTCTCTTTGCACAGTTACTGTTAGGTAAAAATGCTTGTGCAGGAGGAGGAAACGTGACATATTCTCTCTGTATACCTATATGTGTGTGTGTGTAGGTTGTTTTTATGATATACTTATGTTAGTGGTAGTAATTACACTGTGCAAAAGAAGAATTATAAATAATGAAGGAAGAATGAGCTTTGGGCAACCTAATTAAAAACCTGCTCTCTTTATTGGTTAGCAAAGTAATTTAAGTCAACCTCTGGCTCTAAAGATTTTTTCACTGTGCTGTAAAGGAAATTAATCATCTCTTAAAGAGTATTTTCTTTAACTCTTCACCTTGGCAAGAGTGCTGGTTCAAAATAGATTTTGGAAGAAAATGAATAGGTGAAGCTGGAAATACTACTTTTTTTAATTTGGATGTACATTCTTTCATAGATAGAAACAGCTGCATGTTGCTTCCTGTCTGGTACCTGCTAGTCTGGAGCACTTCACACTAAGTAACTTGCATGCAGGGCAAACTCCGCATGTGTACTTACCCTCTTGAGTCCAGTGCTTCTGATAAAACTTGTTCAAGTTTATGTTCTCTTAACTGCTGAATTGTTTTTCTGTCAGTTTAAGATACTATTACAGGTTTAAATAATTAATTAATACTTGTGTTTTGATAATAGCCCTGACTGGGAAATGTGGGGAAAGAAGACAACAGTAATTTTCTAGAAATACTCATGCTTTTAAACAGTCCACTGAAGAATGAAGTAGTTCTTCATTGGAAGTTACTGTGTGCCAGCACACATGAACCAAATGGTTCCTTGATGTATTTACATTTTATGAAGTTTTCAGGAAAAAAAATGGGGGAAGGATGAGTTTTAGAAGAGGAGAAAGATAATGGGCCTTTCTGTAGCACTCGGGCATGCCAGGGCCTCTTGAATTATTAAACTTCATTAGTTTCATTTGTTATTCCTGCAGGCTACAAATATAAAATGCTAATCTAAAGTGTGGTATGTTTGATGTGGTGGGATCATGGATTTGGGAATATACTGCAATGCCGCTAAACTTCTGAATAAACCCACGGTTATGCTGTGCTCTCATTTTATGAAGAGTGCATGTATTTTCTTAGAATGCTGGTAGAAAATAAGAGCATCTTAAAATGTGCTTGGCGTTGTGTGATACCTCAGTAGTCCAGGGGATGCTTCAGTCTGTGCTTCTGAAGTTATTTAGGTCCTGATTTCGTATAAGCTTGTACGTGTGCAGAACATCATTCATTGATTGCAAGTGCCTGTGCAAACCTTTGCAATAGATGTCACTTCTGGCAAACGTGGCTTCTGAAAAGTGATGTTTTTCTTTGGCTTGTAGTTAATAACCTCTTGGGGTGTTGTATCTTGGTAACTAATACAGCAAGTTATCTCATGTTGAGAAAATACTTCATCTACACAATAGAAGTGAGAAAATTTGATCCCTGCCCCTTGCTAGTTATGCTCCTGAAACAGACAAATGAGAAAACACTTTTAGCTGTGATAGGCAAGGAATATCCTGTACAGAGAGCAGAATTCTAGCACCGAGCTTGTCAATTAGTGGAACAAAGTAGTTTTTTCTTTTACCTAAAGAAGCTGATCTTGGCAAGCGGGGAGATGTCAGGTAGCAATGGAAATCAAAACCTGGCTGCAGTGCTCCAGTCATTACTGTGCTATTGCTGCCAGCCTCAGATGCCTTTTAACAGATGATCATGGACACCAGGTCTAACATGCCATCACTAGCTTGTTAGTCTGCAACTCCTGTGTAAGTTGAAGAGCATCCTTCCTGCTCTTGAGAACTAATGACCCTCTGAAATGAAGTTTTCCTGTAAGCAGGATAAAGAGGGTGTGGAAATAATTTGGTACAGAGTAGGAAGAGGTTTGTTGTGTAAGACTTTTTTTTTTTTTTTTTTTTCTTTCACATACTTTTTCAGAGATGACCTTCCAAAATTTTAGGTACTTCTTGCCAGCACTAACTTCCTAGATAGCTATTTCCAGAAGGCCATTAAACTCCTCCAAAGTAGGAGGAAGAACAGCTAAGTACAGCAGTGCAGACTGGAAAGGCAGAACTGTATTGAAGTGGGCCCAATTTAGTCACTTAAAAATTCATTGAAGCCTACAGTTACTTAATCCTGCAAAGAACAGGCTCTCCCAGCCTGGCTGACATTTTGGTACTTTATCTTCATTTGTGGCTCAGGTGAGATTTTTCTGACCTTCACAAAACAGTGACTTGATTCAACTTCTGACCAAACTGGAGCTCTTGGATCCATTTTACATCTTAATCAATAGTAATGGTTAGTTAAGGAAGGAAGGGTAATAAAAATTACTCTAAATCATGGGCTTGCCCCTGGCTGTGTTAACTGATCGCCTTTACAGTTAACCTCTCTTTTTGGCAAGATGGTGTGCATCATCTTTATTGTATTCTAGTTGTAAATTAATCTGTTGCAAAATAATTGATCAGTCTTGTATAGTATTAAAGGCAGTGAAAAAGCAAGAAGGCAGTTCTCATACCAGAGTTAGTGCAAGCTAGAAGAGGATAGTCCATTTAGATGGAAAAGGGCATGAATTTTGCCAGAAACTTAATGAAAAAATCAAATTTGGAAGAAGGAGAGATGGAAGGGGAAAGACGATGATGAAAGGAGTGTTGGAGTTTTACCATTCTCCAGTTTTCAGAACTATTCATATATGCAGACCCAGTAACTGAGTGGTGATTTACAGTCAAGTCAGCTGTCTTTTAAATCATTCCAGGGATTTTGGTATTCCCATACAATGCACTGCATTAATGCTTTAATAATGTTGCATTTTGCTACTAATTATGCTTCTGTACTGTTTGAGTCATGTGAGAGATTTAGTTTTAGGCTGGTCATTCTTTTCAGTTATGAATTAGTAATGGGCTTATTTCCCTATTGGTTTTGTTTTCTGATCATATCTTGGAATATACTAAAAGGTTATCAACAGGCTGCTGCTTAGTTGAGAGATTTTGTCTTGAAAGAAAACAGGGAGGATGAAAGGACGAATGGGCAACAGTGACATCCTAAAGCAGTATTTAGGTATAAAATAATATATTGCCCTAAAGGTCTAATTAGCAATGAATCACCTGTAGTGAGAGACTGCTTTCTTAAATGATCTTCTCAGCCCCATTCATACATGGGTTTGTACTACCATCTTTTATAAGGCGTGTTAGGATATTTCTATAGAGGTGAGAGAGGGGAAGAGAATATGTGCACTGTCAGATTCCCCTTAATGTCTTAGGTGGCTCAGGTGGGAGGGTGTCCTTAACACAGCGTAAAGCACAGAGATGATTTTGCAAGGGATTTATTGTTATAAACTGTGGAGAGGAGAGATGACAGGAAAGTCTCAAGCAGCAGCAAAAATTTCCTAGTCAACATAGAAGGCGTCTAATGAATCACAGAGCTAAATCACTGAGAATTGTTACTTGGGATACCTTTATCTCAAAAACTTAACTTGTGTGTTGACCAGGAAAAAAATCTGTAACTAAACCCACTGCATTTAATAGTAATTATCATACTTTGATCTATTTATGGAATGAGATACTGTAAAGTTTCCCCAGTCATTCTTCAAAACTGGACATGATGCAGGTTACTGCTAACAGGCAGCTCCTGCTTTCTGTGGTGTAATCCTTAATGCTAATGCTATACTGATGTTAAGACTCCTGTGAAAAAGCTGCTTATAGAAGTTAGCTCTGAACATCTTTAGTATTATCTTTATGTTAGGTCACAAATGCTGATTCCTGAATGGTTCTGAATGCCTGTAATACAAAATGATTTAATTTAGGGTTTGATTTTTATTTATTTCCCAGTGGAAGCTCGATCTGTGTGCTCAGCAGATGCTCAGCTTCTGTCAGGAACCAAGCCCTGATTAATTCATATTCCCTTTTTTGTATTTATTCTCTGAATGTTTTTGCAGTGTGGATGAAGCTCTTGAATTTAAAAACACTCATAAGATCGAAACATCTGAAAATGTGCTCTTTAAAATTCAGTTACTTTGTGAATCAGCACTAATCTCTGAAAATAAAATCAGATTTTTCAAGCAGAATGGATTTGCAATTGGTCACCAGATTTATGTTCCTTCTAAATCCAGACAGAGTCAGATGTTGGTATTTTGGGTATAACACTACCCACATCTAGCAAGGAATTGGATATGCAGTAAACACATAAACTGTTGACAGAAGACATGTTAATCTGTTCTGTTTTGACATCAGATTGAAAAACTGGCTCAATTGCCTCAAACTATGAGGCAAGCTTACTGGAGGAGATTAATACAGGAAACATCCTGGGGTATCTCGCTGTATTATTGGGGCCAGATTCTGTCATCCAGCATAGCTGTGTCCTAACTGCTACCCCTCCAAGATCAGTTTATAATAGGTGACTATAAAGAGTTTTGATTGAGGGCTCAGGTGCCCTTACTTAATTTTGAAGTCAAAACAGAACAAAAGGGCTGACACAGCCTCCAAATCACTTTGCAGTCACAGTGCTTGGTTCTACATTAGTGTAGTTTTGAGATCTCCTGTTCCTGTTTTCTTAACACAGACTTTCAGAAGAAGGAAGTTCTGTTTTGGTTTGATCAGTGTGTCCTGACTAGGTGAAATACAGAGTTTATAAAATATTTAGCCATGGAAAATGTAGCACTTGGCAATTCTTCCTAACTAAATGACACATGAAGTCAGATAAAATACAGAAGGAGCTTGTGCTGTGCTTGTGAGTAAAAGCACAAGCGTAGTGGGAATGAACTGAACTCGTGAAAGCTGACCCCCTTGAAAATAGTCATTTAAGCATCAAAAAAAACCCAACAAATATCCAAGGGCTGCTGTCTTTCTGATGGACTTGATTTGTTGTCCTTTGCCAGGGGAAAAACAGCCAAATGAGGACAGGCTGTGGGGAACACAGGCTGGCAAAGAGGGTGATGAATCTGCTCGCTGTAGTCTAATAACATTGTTCCTGTCTTATTAAAGGTAATGAGCTTCTATGAGAAATGAGCAACTTCCAGAGAAGATGTTTGGCAGGGGACAGAGAGGAGAGGCCCCAGCCTGCCCTCCTGCTGCAGAGCAGGGGGAAGTACTCAGTGCTACCTGCATGCTGAATTCAGAAGTCAACACATGCCTCATCTTTTTATTAAAGTGCTGAACAGATCTCCACCATTTCTTATTTGAAAAAGCACATTAATACACTGCTTCAGTTCAGATGATGCAAATGAAATAATAAATGGTGGTTTCAGTCAACTGACTTGCTGATGTGAGAGAGGAGAGCGGCTGTTCTCCAGTGTTGTGCAGTGATTTTCTGTGTCCCTGTAGAATAGGTCCGCTATCTAATTCCCCACTAATAATTAATTTCTTTTTTTTTCCTTTTTAAAAGCAGTTTGAAATAGCATGAAAAATATATATTCTGGGGCATTTAAAGTATATATTCTGGAACTTTAGTGATGGAAGAGCTTTTGAAGCCACTGTATTGGCAGTCATATTTTGAAGAGATGTTGCTGTAGCTGTGGAGCTGTTCTTTTTTTACAGGACTTAGCAGTCAACAAATGGAGTCGGCTGACTGTAACCAGCAATTCCAAGGCCTCTAGAAATGAGTTTGACAGGTAGCTGCCTACAGCTGGTACTCTTTAGGATGGGGGAAAATGCCATTAGGAAAATAACAACAAAGAGGGAGGAAAGTAACCACCTAACTTCACTCTGTGTATTCCAGTCTTTTCACAGGGGTTGGATATTGCAAACAACAAGCAGATGTGTCCCTTTGACTCACAAATCCAAAGTCAAATAACCTGCGAATAACGCTTTCAAGTAGTGGTAAATATTACATTGGATATGGGAGCATTACCGCATCTGAGCTTCATGTAGATCTTCAAATTGGTCTGTTAGATCAGAAAGCTTACTTACAGCATACTTTTGGTACTGGAATAATGAAAGCAGGAAATGATTAGTATTTCATAGAAAGTATACCTCTTTACTTAACAGAGAAAGTTATTTGCTTTAGTGACTTTTTAGAGAAGAGCCACTTACAAAATTTCAGTAAACTTAGTTTGTTCACAACAGGCTCAGGACTTTACCTGTTTCTGATACAAAATTAAAAGCCTGAGCTCCACCAGCAAAGAAAGGTTTGATCAGTCAGTTGGAAAGATGGTTCTTAAAGTTCATCATTCAGTACAGTACAAGCAGGGTTGGAGACAGGGAAATCACTTATCATAATGACATTGACTGTCGTAAGGATTAAAATCAGAAGAGAGAGGCTTTAAAGCAGTGCAGACATTAATGGAACATTGAAGAGCAGCTGTGATCCAGAGCACATCCCAATTTGTTGGTGTGGTCTTATCAGTACCAGCTACTGCAGTAGTGCAAGCAATGTTTTCCTCTTTCACTTATTTCAATGCTGGCTGATGACCTGCAGGATGGCAGTTAGCATCCAGCTGTTACCAGTAAGGTTTGCATTAAATAATTGAAAGGCAATGTGGGTGTTAATTTAAAGAAAAAAATAAAACCAGTATTTAAACTGGCTCCAATTTTCCTCAAATCAGCGGGAGTGTGCCCCTTTAAATAAAGGCTTAGGCTAAATCCATAACATTAGAAACAAGACAAAAATAATGCCCTCTCCCTTTACCCCTCTGCTTTTAATTTCTCCCAGTGGTGTCTGGAAAGATGCTGTATGTGGTAAATGTGTCTGGAAGAAAGGGCATGCTTTCTATGTCCAGAAAGCATGGGTCTGCTGGCGTGTGAGCAGGACAGTGCCACAGAGCTTGCAGTGCTGGAGGTGAGGTGAGCTTCCGCTGTGCCCTGGCAGGACTGTGGGATGTTTTACCCATTGACAAAGTCTCCACTTCACTACAGTGACTTGTTGCTTGTGTATTGTTTTCCTGGAGCTGTTCTGGGTGGGATACAAAGCTTGCTGTGGACTTGGCAGTGTGGCAGAACAGCTGTCACCTGTGAGAATCTGTCAGTCCTAAATACTATAAGTATCTTTGGAAATTGCTTTTGTAATTGCCCTGTTGTTGCATTGAACAGATGTGCAGATTAGAACTACTGAAAAGTCTCTTAAATAAGGTCAATACATGCACAGCCAAAGAAATAGCTTTAAAACTATTGGGACAGTCTTTAAAAACATGACAAAATTGATTTTTGAGTCTAATTCTTCACTAGTGTTCTGCTGATTTCAGTGGAGCTGACCCAGTTTTCACTTACACCAAACCAGAACTTAGTGTTTTAATCTGGCTTTGCTCTGAACCTTTCAACAGCCTGTATATGTGCTTGCTGCAAGTGATGCGCCCGAGCTGTGCTGGAGGACCATAGTTACACTGGCAATCCAGGCTCTGCACGTTCAGGCAGGATCAGGTCTCTCTGCCTTCATGGGAGAGTTGCTTGTTTGAGGATTTGGGATGGATTTCCAATGCTCTGAGAACAGATCTCCTACTTTTGAAGTAGGGAAGGAGGTGGATCGTGAAGCACTTCTTCAAGTGAGCCAGGTTTGTTGCTGGGATGATGTTCTACCTCTATCTACCCTGTGTGGAAATACAGTGCAGGCTAGTGGTGATGGGAATGAGTCAGCAGTTTTGCATCAGATCATCCGACTGCTCAGAGGGAGAGAAAGCATGTGAAAAGGTTTTATATATTGAGTTTCAGTATATGTGTGCAGCATTGCACATTTTATAGTGTTCTCCTTCCTCCAAACATAACCTCTAAAGATATTTATCTTCTGCATGGGAAAATTACCACACAATCTGCTGTAAGAGTATACATCTTTAAAGCGTCACAGTGCAGTATCTTGGGGTATAATACTGTCTTCTTGTCCTCTTTTTTTTTTTTTTTTTTTTTGTGTGTGTTTTGAAACACCGTTTGCTACCAAACCAGACAAGTTGGCAGCTTGACAAAGAGAAGCTTTGGGGTTTCAGTTTTATGAACTTGCTGCCTGACACCTCACACAAAGCTGCTAATTTCTTTGGCCATAAAGCAAAGGTTGAGATGCAGAATGGCTTCTGGGTACATGTTGTGTAGAATGAAATCTTAGTTTAGGGATTCATTCTCCGCTCAGTATTCAAGGCTTGTGTCTGATTCCTCAGATGTGGAAAATGTTCAGTGTTCCTCTTAAGGCCAGTGAATGGGCACTGTTACATGACAGAGGGTACATTTGCTGTCCACTTGCTCCATTCACAATTTTGTTATTTTGCAAACACATTCCTTTTTCTAATGTCTGTGCCCCCAAATTTTATAGCATGAAAATACATGGCCTATTGTTTTTGATGCCAACTGTGCTCTGTAAACAGTGGTGTGAGGCAGAATAAATGTGACCTTTTCAGGCTGCTAAGTAACTCCATATGTTGCAGTATCCTGGAAACTTTAAAATGTTACTTAATGTGAAGATCACAGCTCAGACAAGGGGTAACGGGTTCAAACTTAAACAGGGGAAGTTTAGACTGGATATGAGGAAGAAATTCTTTACTGTAAGGGTGGTGAGGCACTGGAATGGGTTGCCCAGGGAAGTTGTGAATGCTCCATCGCTGGCAGTGTTCAAGGCCAGGTTGGACAGAGCCTTGAGTGGCATGGTTTAGTGTGAGGTGTCCCTGCCCCTGGCAGGGGGGTTGGAACTAGATGATCTTAAGGTTCTTTCCAACCCTAACCTATGATTCTATGATTCACATCTCTAATCAGAGTGAGAGGAGTTCTGTCTTAGTGTGATAGTTTTAGTCCTCAGCCTGCAAGCTGGGTTAAATCATGTAGCTGAAACACAAAGAAATAGCAATAATTTAAATAAGCAGTGATCAGTGGTTCTCCGGGTAAATCATGGCCTGTTACAAAACCACTGGACCAAAGCTCCTTCAAGTCACACCATGCTGTACTTGTGTGTTTTGGGGCTTCCCTTTATTTGAGTGGGATACAGCACTGCTTTACTTTAGGCCTCCAGCATGGCTGAGCCCAGTGTCAGTCTTCTATCTCCTCCATGTGGAAGTTGCTTTTATGATGATTGCCTCTTAGCCTGGCTTGTAGATGCTTCTTTTCCCAGCACCCGTTTTCCGATCCCATTGGATTTACAGTTCACCTCTCAAAAAGCGGAAGATGCTTCAGTCATGTAGAGTTTATAAAGGGTTACCCTAAACTTTGAGGAAACAAGTGGCACCCTTTTGGCACCCTTCGTTATCAGTGCATTAACTGCAGTCTTGACTTCTACCTTGGTGTGGAGACCAAAGGGGACAGCAGACAACCAAACTCCATATTGTGTCAAAATGCACAGTCTGTACTCAGAGTGCCTACGTTTACAGGCCTCATGGGCAGATCCACAGTAGGAAATCTGCCAGAAACATACACTCAAGGCGCACCTGGATCTTTCAGTGGTCTGGAATTTGCTGTGCATCCAGCACCATAAACACAGGGCTTTGGAAGGAAAAGAGGTAAAATGAAGGTGCTTTGAAACCCACTGCTAGGATCTGCTGTGGGCCTGCCACAGGCATCAAATGCTGCTTTTGCTTCTACTGACCAGGAGCCTTGTGAGCATGGAAGTTGATGTTGTCCTGAGTTCAGAGTAAGTTTCCCTTCCTTGCCTATTCCTCCTAATCACTTCAAATCTTGCATAAATGCAGTCTGCTGTTGGTGTCCCAGACCAAGCAAAACATCCATGGGGAACTTTGGATCAGCAAGAGTAGTAGTCCCATGTCTATGGAGACATCTGAATTTCTGGTTACCTTCCAGTGCATTTCTGCTAATGGCTGATACTCAGCTTCAGAGCACATAAAAAATTTAAAGAATCACTAAATGCTAAGTAAAATAAATACAATGGAGTTCTCTGCACTCAGTGAAATTATTGAAGCAATAAAGAATAATGCTTTTGCAGATGAGGCTCCAGACCAGGCATTGCAGAGTAAATCAATAATGTCATACTTCTTGCCAGAATCAAAATACTAGTGGAAATAGCTGTGGAATGGAAGAGGAAAAGGTTTGTTTCAATCAATCATGCTTGTTGTATAATGCAGTATCACAGACAAAACTAACTTGCTTACTAGGGACTTTAAGAGCTTGAAAAGCATTTAATCAAAAATGTAGAGGCGCTGTTTATCCTGAAGGCTCATTATAGAGGGAGAATGTGATGGATACAGGGGAGGCAGGCTAAACTAGCAAGGTTACATCAGGTCCAGGACACTTTCCCTGCATGTCCTCATGCAAAAATCAGGTTTCTGAAGCTTCAAGCCTGACTTTTAGTTCAGAGCATCTCATTGTGTGTTCAGCCTGTGACTGCTAGTGAAACGGGGAGAAATACCCAGTCAGAGTGTGCAGGCTGGAAGCAGCTTTCTTGGTATCTTGATGTTTGTAATGCAGCATTGCACTGGAGTCCAGCTGTGAGTCATTCTTTACTCTCTTCCAGCTGTTACAGGTTACTCAGTGTTTAGGTGGTCCTGCTCTTGGGCAATTTACAGTTTAAGCAGTTAGTGTATGCTTGGAGTAGGTGAAAGTGCTAATGAAATTAAATGACCTGCTCAGGAAAGGTGTAGTGGAGCTGAGAGCTGAAAACAGAACTCATGAATCCTAGTCCCAAAACTTTATAGTCAAGCTGTCCTTTATAGACAGCACCAAGCTAATGCAGGCAAACAAATGTGGATTAGAATTGCTCCCTGAAGGTGGCTGTGATTGACAGCAGCTCATGTTAGTGTGTCTAGGGCCCGAAGACTGTTACAAAGGGATAATTCATGATACAGTAAATGGCCATCCAGTAGTATTGCCCAGGGTTTGGTTCAGGAGCTCCTGTTGCAGCTGCACAGGAGCTCTTCAGATGTAGAGCATCAGACAATACTCTGAACTTAGTGCTGGTTTGTTTAAATGATACCTATTTTGATACCGGTATTGAATGTGTCCCTGGAACCTCAATTCACCAGATGTGAGAAAACTTTCATAGTTTCCCTGTTTAAAAAATGAGGTTGTTTTTTGGGTTTGTTTTTTTTTTGTTTTTCCAAAAAAAGAGGAACATGATCTTCAGTTCCTACTGAACAGAATGATGCAACAGAAGTGATTGTTTCTCTAGTACACACACTCTCCGAAGCCTGTATTGTGTATTAATCAAGAGGATGTGACAATTTCCCTCTCTTTTGATGTCAGTATTTTATTGCTGGAAGGGCAGCAACTCCAATTTCAGCGGCTTTTCAGGATTTGAAACACATTAATTCTGCTGTGGAGCAATATGAACTCTATTTTTATATGAATATGGAATTGCTGTAACTTAATTTCCAGGGTGAAAGTCCAGTTTTGTGTGGGAGACCAAGATCCATGTGCTCTGACTGCACGTAGGAGTTCATCTGCTTAGGTAATTTCTTATCCCAGATATTCCTGACTTGGCCAGAACAGGGAACTGAACTGAAGTCTCCCTTCATGCTATGATATAGTCATCTCTGGTTTTATTTCTTTTAATTTTTATAATGTTCAAACTAATTAATTGCCACAAATTATTTGCTAAACCAGCACAATTCTACAAGATCCAGCTGAACCAGCAAAATTTTGGTCACTGTAGTTAAACTATCTTGCAGTTCTCTTGAAGGTCATCTCAAGGCTTGAAGTTTTTTGGGTTTTGGAATGGAAATTGTCATCTTCATTCATTTTGAGTAATAGTGAAAGAAACTAGAATTATAAATTGAGATTCAGTTCTTCCTCATTCAGCTACTGAATGAAAAAAAGTTGTATAAAATGAGATCCATCTTCTGATTACTCAGAACAGGATTTTCAGCCTCTCATAAGGCAGGTCAAACAATGCCCAGAAAGTTTCCCCTCCTTTCCTTAGGCCATTAGAGAATTAAATTGATTGCATCATTTTCAGCATCATTTCACAACAGTCAATAGTCCATCTTCCAAATTACATCAGTGCCTCGTACCATAATACCCATCTGGAAGAAGGAGCAGCTGCCCCTTCCTGATGCACAAGGCATTTAAAATTCTCCTACAGAAAATTATTCAAACAAAACAGCAAAATGGCAGCAATTTGCCAGCTATTTTCTCCTGCAAAGAGTCTTCTGTAAGAAAAAATTATTTACTGTTGTTCTTTTTTTCTTCTCCCATTAAGTAGCCTAAATTCACCATTATGTAGAGAAGTTTAGATCAAACGAGAATACACGGAGTAACTGTGCTGTAATAGTCATAGGCATTAACTGAATAAAGCAAAGTCAAGAAGTCAGCTTGGAGGCTGGGAGGAATCAATTCTGACAGTGTGCTGCTCTGTTGCACTGTTTTGTCTTCTTACCTGGAGGCTTATTTAGTGATGGAAAGGGGAAGGACTGCCAGCCTGGCTGGTGTGTGCCTTGGGAATGAAGCAGGAAAGGCAGTAGGAACTGGAATACAGTTTCACACTTCTGGAGGCTTTTTTCCTCCCAAGCTGCAGTTATTTTTCATAACCACTTCATGAAAAATATTCTGTCCCTGGCTGACCCCTTTACAGATGATCCTCCTCCTGAACTTAGTGGTGTAAAAAAGACCTACTTAAATTTACCCTGTAAATGTATTCTGTATCAGTAACAGGATGCAGCTGTGGTCCAGAGAAATATTAACTTTAACCTTTCTGCCCTTGAGTTCTGGATATGAATAAAACCAATTTATGTGTGTATTTTTGTTGTGTGATCAGCCCACAAGGAGGAGGCATGTCAATAGGCTTGTACCAAATCTAGCCCCAGTCTTCCTTTCTGCTCCCCCTCAACTGTTGTCCCAGCCCCCTCTTGTGAGCCACAGCCTTTGACCATAGGAGGTTGCTGCCGATGCTCCTGCCTAGGTTAAAAAATAGAGAAAGCATGTTATAAGCAGCAACAGTTTATCAGTTACTGGCTCAGTATGACTGCCAATGGGCCAGCAAAGACTGGCCATCACACTCTTAAATTGAATAATTTCTGCTTTTTTTCCTGAGGCTTAGTGTTCCCAGAATATCAGTGAGTTAAAGGGCATGAGACAGAAAGCACATCTCTCAGCTGGCCTGATCTGTGTGTTAACTGAACAAGCTGGATTCTGGACCATAGTGCGTTTCAATTGCTCAGCCCAAACTTCTGTTCTGCAGCCCTGAAAATGTTGCTGCAGCACTTCGTGTGAGCAGCTCAGAGTGAGCCCTTTCTACTGCTTGCTTATGGTTTGGGGACCTCTGAGCTCAGAATTTTCTTTTCCCGGTAGATCTACAGGATTTTCCAAAGCGCTGCAAAAGTAGTACATTTGCTCACCTCTGTTGGCTCAACATGGAGTTGATCCTTGTGGTAAGGTGGAGCTGTAGCAGTGTGTGTGTTTGCTGAGGTGTGGTTGATAGTATTTTAGGACAAATTGAAAGCAAATGCAGAAATTCACAACTTGCTTTCAGTAAGGTATTTGTTAAGACCCAAAAGACCTGAAGAGTGTATGGCAGAGTTTGCCTGTAGCTATTCTCTTTGGTTCCTTTCACTTTGTTGTATTTTTCCCCCAAATAGAAATGCTAGTGCTTATTTCTTTTTCTGTAACAAGACAGAGGGTGATAGCTGCATGAAAGGCAACCATAGTTTATATTTTTACTTTGATTTGCTGTCATGGTAGCATATGGAACAGCTAGTGAGGCGTTTAAGGAATGTATTCAACATCACTACTTTTGATTGGAAATGTGGTTCAGTGGTAGCCTGGCTGTGTAGGAAACAGTTCTTTCTTTTTCTTCCCAGATGAAGAGGTATTGAAGCATCCAGGGACTACCTCTCCTTTAGGCAATGGCTTGATAAGATTGCTGCCTGGATTATAGAGTCTCCTGGTGCCTTGTGGTCAGTGTGCATGATTGCCACATGGGTAGAACTTAGGAACAGAGTTCAGATTCAACACTAGAGCTGGTGAACTTTTCACCACTTTGATCCATCTGTCCATCTTCTTTGTCCTGCAAACCAGTCTCCAGAAAGTGCTTTCTGAACCTCTTTGCTGCTCCCTCGCCTTTAGCAGAATCTCTCTGCTTAAACTTCATTCTGCTTGCATTTTGCCACTGCAACACCTCATAGTCCCCAGGGCTCCCTACGAATTTGCCTCTTGGACATTTTCCAAACTGCTAAGGGACTACTTCCCCATCTTGCTGTGCTGAGGACTGTTTCAGGGCATTTCTGTGCCATAGATATTACAAGGGTTGGTTCAGTGATCCTAAATGGGAGAAGGGCCATACCAGCAGTATATGATCCAGTGCTGTGTCCTGGAGACATGAGCTGTAAGCTGTAAGAATAAAATCTAGCAAACATTAGTTCTCAGCATGGTCTTGGTGCAGGGAAGCCTTTGGCAGGAACAGTTCTCACATCCAGGGAAGCATGATAACCACTCCAGTGCTGCCAGGTAGTCTGGCTTGGAGAAGTTAGGAGGTGATCCATCAGTGCCATCCCCCTTGCAAACCAGACTAACTTACAGTGACTTGAAACATGGAGGAGTCAGGGTGCAGTTTGGTGCCATGTCCCCATGCACTGGTTTGGTTAAAATCAGCTGCAGTCAGCAGGGCTTAATGATTTCAGGCCCAGCACCTTGCTAATGTTGTTACTGGGCTTCTGGTTTTGCCCTTCTGGTAACAGCTACTTGTTCAGGGCTCTCTGCACTGTACTTGGTTTGGGGTGTAGCTGCTCCCTATGTGTGTAATAGAGGTCTAGATAAACCAATGCTAATACTGCTGCTGACCAACACTAATCTATAATTTTTTTTTTGTTATTGATCTCAGCCAGTGTTACCTCATCTGTATCCTACCTCAAATGCATACATTTAGACAGCAAAGTAACTTTCCCTCTTGTGATTGACATGTGTAAGTGAAGGCCTCGCTCCACAGGAACTGCTGGGTATGTGATTGCAATCCTCCCATCAGACCATCTGGCTGCAGTCACCAAGTTATTTTGATCCAGACCACTGTTACGAGGCTGGTAACAGAAAATCCCTTTTGGGATTGAGGTTTGAATAAGAAAGAGTAAAATCTTGATGTAGAAAAGTCCGATGGTGTATTAACCTGCCAGTTTAGGAGGTACCCACCCCACTGTGAATATAAACATGCTCTTAATGTGAGTGCAGAAACTGTCAGGGACCATTTTTTTCGAAGTGAAAACAAACTCTTCAGCAAGCACTGTAATCTGTTAAATTGCAGGATTACAGTTTGAGGTGATACAGGGAGGTGAGAAGAGTCCTTAGCTTGTCTAAGAAAGTAATCATTTCAGGTATGATGAGAGTTATTTCTGATAAGGTTACTTGTAACAGTTCCAACCATGTAATTTCAGTCTCTGCAGGACTTAATACATAGCCAGAAAACAGCTCTCTGGGTTTAAGTGGGAGATACAAAGCTAGTGATCACATCCGTACAGCCTAGAGCTACTCCACTTGTACCCTCTCATTTTCCTGGAGGCACATCTAGGCTCACATAGAAGTTTCTCCATATAATCTGAGACAAATCTGTTGTTCCAGATTTCCCCCTGTCTCAGTGGATGGTGTTGTATCCTCTCAGGAAACATCATACTCTTTTCCTGGATATTTGACAGTGGCCATTCCCCTGGCTGTTATTACATGTTTACCAGCAAGTAGGATATATCGAAGGCCAGATATGGGAAATGAGATGTATAAAGTGCCTGAGAACATAATGTGTGCCTCTGATAATAGAACTTCTCCGAGTACGTCATGTTAATAGCACACTTGTATCTACAGAGTTTCCTCCAAAGACCTGCAGAGACTCCATCACAGGCTTTGCGCAGTTGAGAGCAGCTGTTGTGGTTTAAACCCTGGCAGCAACTAAGCCCCACTCAGCCACATGCTCACTGTCCCCCAATGGGTCAGGTGAGAAATCAGAAAAGTGAGAAAATTTGTGGGTTGAGATACAGGCAGTTTAATAGGTAAAGCACAAACCATGCTCACAAGCAAAACTAAACAAGAAATCCATTCACCACTTCCCATAGTCAGGCAGTTATTCAGCATTTCCAGAAAAGCAGAGCTCCATCATGCATAACAGTGACTTGAAAAGACAAAACGCCATCACCCCAAGCATATGTTCACTCTTCCTTCTTCGCTGAGCTCTGTTAAACTGAGCGTGACATCACAGGGTATGGAGTATGAATGGCTTGGAAGGAGCATTCTTTGGCTACAAGTTTGGAGGGATTGTTTTTTTCCTGCACTAGGTGAGTTGTGGCAGGCCATGTTAGGGATGGAATAGCATAGCTGTATCTGTGGATGACTGATGCAACCAGCAGCCTGCATGCCTCACTGAGCACTACTGACGGTAGATTGATACCATGAGCCTCCTGCTTCTAGGTTGTCTTATATTTTCAAAGTGATGTGGACTGTATTCTGTGTGCTACTGAGGTTTGGTTGCAGAGGGAGTCAGAAACAAACTGGAAAGTGCAAATGACTGCAGCTGCACCATGATGTTCTACACAACCTGCTGTGACCTCAATGAGAGTCTTCGTGGCTCATCAGGTGAATTTATCTACTCCAAAGCCACTTTGAGATTGTGTCAAGCTCCCAGAGAAGCAGGGGGAGAGATTATCTCCTATATCACTCTCAGCAGTATCATGCCACTCAGAAGGTGAAGAAGTTGCATCTTCTTGCTGTTACTATCAGCCTTTACTTTGACATTAGAATTAACATGATTTCCTTCAAAATGTATTTGTGTTGACTAGCAGAGACATCTACGATCAGCAGACCTACATATTCAAATATATTTTCTTGCTTTTTGTTTCTTTTCTCCAAATGAGACTGGTCTAATAGCACTCCTACAGTCTCTTTCAGAAATTATAACTGCTGTAGACTGCATGCCGCAGGAGGTGAGCTCTGAAAATTGGCAGTTTTGCCTCTCTAAATCTTCTGCCAACTTGCAGAGTTCATGTGGTTCACCCTTTAGGCTAACAGCTTCTGTATATTTAAGCACACACATACACTTTCCCTCACAGTTAGTTTTTTATCTTAACTCGGAAAAGCATTGCAGCCTTTTTGCTATTTCATTATACATTTAAATGAAAATTGGCACTCCCTTTTATAATATAGCCACATTAGCTGGTCAGTTACTATGTTCGATCTTCTGGTAACTTTAGAGGAGAAAAGGGGGTTTGGGTTTGGCTTTCTCTGGGCTTATGCTGGGCACTTGAGGAACAACATGTAATATAAATGATATCTGATGTGAGTAATAGATGTAATCACTGTTAGGTCTGTTAAAGATAGTGGGTATGTTGTACTCCAGCTATGCTGTGCCATAATTGTGTGTCTGCCACATTCCCCATGCTATACTGTTCATCTGAAAAACCTATGCCAACCAAAAGGGTCAAAGTTAATACTGTTATAGAACCATCAATAGATGTGCTTAATTAGTCAAGATCTATTCTTTGCTTTTAAGGTGATTCTTCCAAGGCTAATTACTCTTGTAATAACTCATGTATTGCTTTTACTTCTTGGAGTCAGTTCTGACAAGGAAATACTGACTGTACAGTGCCTACATGACATACATTTGGCAAACATAGCTGGTGCTTGGGAAGGTGCTATTAAACATTTAGATTCAGAAAAAGACAAGAATGAGATTTTTATAGGTTATTCTGAAACATAACATTTATGGATCCACTGCAAAATTCAGTAGCAGGAATTCAGGCTGAAGACACTGACCTGAACACCAGTTTGAATTTCTTTGTTATTTGCTCAGCTATTCTTTCTTGTTTACCCTTTGCCATAATGTAACAGCTCCCTGGGCCAAGTGCTGTTTTAGCTCTTATTCCCCATCCCAAAGTCACAAGGGCTTCTCAGAGCTCAAGAGCAGAGCCAAAATGTGAAGATAAAATTCTCTTGCTCTCCCAAACCTGGAAAGCTCTCTGTCCCCCTGTTGCCATAGTAACACCTCCCATCCACATTCCTTCATCACTGCTCACTATTACCTTGCTGTATGGCTGTCTTGAAGTAATCATTGTCTTTTTCTATCTCTGTGCTGAAGCAAGGAGAAAAAGTACGTAGAAACTGAAGGAACAGCCATAAGCACACAAGGATAGGTTCATTCTGGGTATAAAACCACCAAGATGATTAGCCCTGGGGACAGGATAGTCAGAGAATGAACAAATTGGGGATTGGAAAGGGCAGCTCTGGTTCTCATCAGTAATTCCCTGCCTAACTTTTACATTGATGGTTGCAAAGATCATTCCCAGGCATAGCTGCTTTCAGTTATGCCTCTGAAATTTGGGACTGTTTAGGGAGGTTATTGCTTGGGATTTCTCTTGACTCATGGTGGGCCACCTGGCCAAGCTAAAAGGTGTCTGGTGAAGGGTTTGTCTCAGAAAGCAAACTGGCTTGAGACTGTAGAAAATACTGTGAAGGGGTTAAGATGAAATGACTGCACTGCCACTTCCCAGAGGCTCTATTCCTCAAAGTGATGTCCAGTAAATTCATTGAAATGGGCTTGGCTCAAGCTTCAGTTACGTAGCTGGTGATCTTTGTAGAGGCTGTAGTTCTTTCTACAAGAAAATGCTTAATGGCAACCAGCCTGGCAAACTCTCCTTGTAGATAATATTTATATCCCCCAAATGAACGTATGTGTGCTAGTTCTCTGAGTGCAGTGAGTTTTGCAGGTTTGTCAGTAGGTCTGTACCTCTGCTTTTGGTGTAGCTGGATAAAGTTGAAAAGTTTTTTGTGTTCTCTGAACCTACATGACTATGCAACACAAGAAAGTGTGGGCCATGTCTTATTTTGATGCAAAGGTAATCACATGTAATTACACAGTTCTGTACAGTTACCTATTTTTAATTAGAAATATTGATAATTATCTGTTCAAAAGTAGATAATTACAGTACTTCTAACTAAAACTCACTTGTTGGTGGCTCCTAGAATGTGAATGAGGGCTGTTCTCCTGCTCCTGAAGTGTACATTTTACCTGTCACGGTGTGAGACAAGGTGAGTGACATCATGGGATGTCCTAATCATCTGTACTTGGTCTTTTTCCTGGCAACATGGTAACTGATGTACTTGGAACAATAACCTAACACAGCCTGGTGTAACCACATATCCACAGTGCATACTGCACAGTCTTAATGGAAACTTCATAATCAGAATTATTCCAGGAAACTGGTTTTGTATCATATTGATAGTTTTCACTGTAGGTTTAACTGGAATGTTCTCCATCGCCTGGCACTTTTCTGAGATTCAATAAAACTGCTTCTTCAAATTAGAGGCATTGTAAATCAAACCCAAATGATTCCATAGTGGAATCCAAAGGCTTTTATTGGAAACGGGCTGGGGAGACTTGCGCTGATAGTTAATCTTCTCTGTGTGAGGTGTCTTAAGGATGATGTGGCTGTGTATTTAGGACTGGATGGGAGAGTAGTCAGCAGTAAAGCTTCCCCCCTCTTATAAAATCAGTTCTGTCTTCTGTTCTTTATGCTCGTATGCTTCTCTTCTCATGAAGACTTGGCCTGTCCTACTTAGTCTTTTTAGGTTTTCTTCTTTTGGGAGTCTCTCATTTTGGCAGTGGCTTGCTCTCCCACTAGTCCCATGGTATGTCTTCATTTCACAGATCACTTTCTACTCTGCCCTTCCCTTTGTACTTTTTGTGACACTAGAAGAACAGGGGAGGGAAAGATGGGTACAACATAATGAAGATGAGAGATTGTGTCATTGCTTGAGTACGGTGTAGTATATGTAGAAAAGTAGTATCTGCAGGAGGAATGACATGCACAGAGCACAGGTTTTTCATGGTATCCTCTAGAAGATTTCTGCTGAGATCCCATAAGATTGAAAGGATAGCGGAAAATTTACTCAAATTAATTTCTTCTCTCTATAAGCAAATGGATTGATAGCATTAAGCTTTGAGAAATGATGGATTCCCTTCAACAAGATGTTCATTGTGTCTTGCTCCAAAGCCTTATCCTACTCCTAATGTTATACGGAGTCTGCTAAATATAGGTAATTTTTCTGATATTCAGACATGAAGAGAAGGTAATTAGTGGTGTTTGTGTACAGAAGAAGCTGATTTGTGCAGGGAAGACACAAACTTTGCTTCCCTCATTTCCATGACAGAGTGAGTTTAAAACTGTAACACATCCTTTTTCTTTCTTGCCTCCTCAGACAGAGGGGAAAGAAGAAAACGAGGCTCTTTAGTCAAAAATGCACTCAAAGAAACTGGGAGAGTTCATCCAACACACCAACTTGAGCAACTTTAATTGAGGATGTTTAGTCATGATAATGAGCAAATGAAAATCAGAATTGGGATGATGTCAGTCCAGTTAACTTTAATTTGATTCTCAACATGCATCAGTCAGCATAGCTCCATTAGTTGAAGAGCATGTGTCTGATCCTGTTGCTGTTGTCATCAGAGCTCTTCTACACAAGAACATTAAAATCAACAAATCAATAAGATGGAAATGAACCATCAGCAGGAACCCTGCTGCTCCTGAAAGCTTCAAAAAATCCAGAGGAGCTTCTTACACACAGAGAAAATCACAACTCTTGCACAACCAATCTCAGCTTTTTGCATCTGCTTATTTATCCAGGTTTACCTGGTAAGCTAACCCTGCCCCACCACCTCCTGATGCTCAGTGGTGCTAGCAGAGTATTCAGACTCTAGTAAAACAAGAAGAGGCTGGCATGGAGTGACATATACTGACCTGGGCCTGTAAGTATCCTGCTCTTCTGTAGTATGCATAGTATTTTTCCAGTAAGCGTTAGCTTGAGATTCTTATGCCGTAGTGCATCCATATTTGTATAACAGAGGTAGCTCTGAAATGAGAAAATAAATATATAGACAGCTCACAAGTCAGTGGATAAAGGTACATAAACCTACCAAGTACATACAAAAATGTCTTGCAGTGTGAGGGGAATCTATGTCAGGTCTATTGACTTGTGGTAGAAAATAGCCCTCTGTTGACTTTCATCAGGTGTAGGTGTTGCAGGTATGTGCTGAGGCTTGGTGTTGTGTTCAGAGACGGAAATGTAATGCAGCCATGAAAAGCCAGGCAGTTCAAAGTGATCATCACTATGCTATGGCCTATGCCATGCTTCACTGTCCTCCAACCTCAGTTTTCACTCCTGACTTTGAGCCAGTGAGGAACTGTGGAGGAATTCTTCATGAAAAGGGGATTGAGATCCACTGAGAAAATACCTGTCTCTAAACCAAACTCTCTTTAATGCTTCAAATTTCCCTAGTAATGTGTGCTGCATACAAAAAGTTGCTCATAAATAACAAAGCTCATATTACCAGCCAGCAGGGTGCTGATGCATACTCTTCCAGTGCAAAGCATTGCTCATTTGAGCATGTTAGAAAGGTACTGCCTCTGCTGAGAGGGTCACTGGAATGGTACTTCATTGAAAATACAGATATCACAAGGAACAGATAGCATTTTGAATGCATGGCATTTCCCTTATACTTCCAGTCACTATTCATCACAGTTTGTATTTTACTATGTTATGTCTCTTTTCATTTGACTGTATTTTTAGGGGATTTTGAAATTACTGCTTAAAAACCTGTCTCCGTTCCTTTGAGATGCAAAATGCAGATCTCACAAAATCATCTTTTCCATGCTTTAAAATTCTCTTGGGATTGGTTTAGGAGGGGCATTCCCCATTATTGTACAGCTATGGTGGCAGAAAGCAACTGTGGTGGCCAGAAAGTGATGTGTAAGAGAAGGTGTTGTAGTGCAAGCTAAGGAAAACATTAATGGTGAACATAGAGCAGGCTTCAGACTGTTTACATGATCTTGTAAAGGTTTTATTTTTAATCAGTTAAAGTGAGTGTTTATTCAAATACTTGTTGAGTTATGCTGATGGTGGAATGGCTGTGTCAGCCTCCATGACAAATGTGTAAATGCATTTGAATGTGACGTTAAAACGGCAGTGGTTGCGATGGGAAGTCCCCAACCTAATATTGAATGCAGATGGTGTTTCAGCGTTGTCAGTCAATCAGGTAATCGATTAGGAACAAATTCTTATGTTTTTGTCTTAGCTTTGAAAGTGCAGAGAGATCAAAATCGACTGGTACTTTGCTGCCTGTACTTGATTTTTCTGCACATACAAAGAATTCATTTTGTACAGCAGAGATCTTTGGTCGCCTGTAATGTGCTGTACACTGGCCTCAGTACATCACTGTCTCTGCAGATGCCCCTTCTGTAAGCACTAGTGCGTAGTCCTTCAGAGACAGCAGTTTTTGCCCAGGAGGGGATAAAGTCTTGAGTCTTCTGTATGAAGAGAACCAGAGAAACTAGAGCCAGGAAGATGAAGAAGTATTAGAGGAAATGATGATAATGAAGAACTGGGCAGATCCTGGAAGTCATCAAAAATAGGATTATCTTGGAGGAGTAAGCCAGTGGGATATGAAAACCAGCAAAACCCAAGACCATGCACGATAGCTGGTCTAGTAGGATCAGGAGGAAGCTGTCTTGGGGTGTTACCCTTGCTGTGAATTTGTTTTGTCAATTCTGTGGCTCAGTATAGATGGAAGTCCTCTATCTTTTCTGTAAACATCAGCAGCTCACTTGTTATATTTCCAAGGAGACATTATTTAAATTGCAGTCTGGTCTCATGATAGACACAGCAGTGTTGTGTTTGCAGCTTCTCAGAGCACATTAACATGGTAGCTCTGTTGTAGTGATGTGTTTCGATGTGAGGAGTTCAACTGGCATGTCACATATAGAATGTTCTGATGTGTTCTGTTTCTGTTTCAAATTTGTAGAATTCGGAAAAGTATTTTTATATTCTTGAAAGAGACCTAAAGACCTTGCTGTGATTTTATGGATTGACATACAATGGTAACTTTGACATAGTATGACTTTGGGCAGAGGTCAAGATATTTCCATTTTAACTTTCTAGGTTGAGCTTTTTTCTTGGTTTCATTTTTTCATATTTGAAAAATCATGGCTGTCAGGTAAAGTTCCTGACGACTGGAAAAAGGGAAATATAACCACCATTTTCAAGAAGGGGAAAATGGATGACCCAGGGAACTACAGACCAGTCAGCCTTACCTCTGTGCCTGGCAAATCCTTGGAGCGGATTCTCCTGGAAGGCATGCTGAGGCACATGAAAAACAACAAGGTGGTTGGTGACAGCCAGCATGGCTTCACTAAGGGGGAATCCTGCCTGACCAATCTGGTGGCCTTCTATGATGGGGCTACAGAACTGATGGACAGGGGTAGAGCAGTTGATGTCATCTACCCAGACTTGTGCAAAGCATTTGACACTGTCCCACATGACATCCTTGTCTCTAAGTTGGAGAGACATCAATTTGATAGGTGAACCACTGGGTGGATAAAGAACTGGCTGGATGGCTGCACGCAAAGAGTTGTGCTCAATGGCTCAATGTCCAGCTGGAGACCAGTAACGAGTGGTGTCCCTCAGGGATCGGTGCTGGGACTGGTCTTGTTCAACATCTTTGTCAGTGACATGGAGAGTGGGATTGAGTGCGCCCTCAGCAAGTTTGCTGATGATGTCAAACTGTGTGGTTTGGTTGATACGCTGGAGGGAAGGAGTGCCATCCAGAGGGACCCTGACACGCTTGTTAGGTGGGCTGATGCCAACCTGATGAAGTTTAACCCTGACAAGTGCAAGGTCCTCCACCTGGGTCGGAGCAATCCCAGGCACAGCTACAGGTTGGGCAGAGAAAAGATTCAGAGCAGCCCTATGGAGAAGGACTTGGAGGTGTTGGTCGATGAGAAATGAACATGAGCCGGCAGTGTGTGCTTGCAGCCCAGAAAGCCAACCGTATCGTGGGCTGCATCCAAAGGAGCGTGACCAGCAGGTCGAGGGAGGTGATCCTGCCCCTCTATTCTGCTCTCATGAGACCTCGCTTGGAGTATTGTGTGCAGTTCTGGTGTCCTCAACATAAAAAGGACATGGAACTGTTGGAACAAGTCCAGAGGAGGGCCACGAGGATGATCAGGGGACTGCAGCACCTCCCGTATGAAGATAGGCTGAGAAAGTTGGGGCTGTTCAGCCTGGAGAAGAGAAGGCTGTGTGGAGACCTCATAGCAGCCTTCCAGTATCTGAAGGGGGCCTGTAGGGATGCTGGGGAGGGACTCTTCATGAGGAACTGTAGTGATAGGACAAGGGGTAATGGGTTCAAACTTAAACAGGGGAAGTTTAGATTGGATATGAGGAAGAAATTCTTTACTGTAAGGGTGGTGAGGCACTGGAATGGGTTGCCCAGAGAAGTTGTGAATGCTCCATTGCTGGCAGCGTTCAAGGCCAGGTTGGACAGAGCCTTGGGTGGCATGGCTTAGTGTGAGGTGTCCCTGCCCCTGGCAGGGGGGTTGGAACTAGATGTTCTTAAGGTCCTTTCCAACCCTAGCTATTCTATGATTCTAGCTTTGTGCCTCTGATTTTTCACTGATGTTTTGTTTTGCAAAAAATGTCTGATCTGTCAGGCCAATTCCAAAAGGCCAAAATTACTCCTGTTCTGGGTAGCTTGATGTCAGCGTTCTTTAGCTGGAAGTCACTGGTTAACTGGATTTATTAAATGCATTGGCACTCATCTGAGCTCTCCAGCTTGTCCTGGAGTTTGGTGAGTGTTGCATTACAGGTATGAAGGGTCAAGTAGTTCTTCATTTAGATGTTCTCTTTCACATGGATAGGTCAGTGATCCTTAGGGTCCCTAAAGGTATTGCCCATGAAGTCTTTTCTCTGCCAGATATGATGTTCTTTGGACCTGTTGGTACTCTGTATTGTGTCCCTCGGATCGCCAAGTCCGACAAGGAGCCAACACGGAGGTATGATCTTCCGATTTACCAGCAGGTGGCATTAACGGAGCAGATAGAGATGTGCTCTGGGCGTTGCTAATGAAGAAATCAGTGGTCCCGGTTTCCTGGAAAGCTTGACTTATTCCTGGTACCTTGTTACTCGCCGGCTCATTCCCTTAGACTGCGCCTGGGCAGCTTTCCTGACACTTTCAAATCTTGTGCAGAACGATGGCCTTAAGTTTCTGTTGTTTAACGCTCACTGATTTTTCCTAAGTCATATGGCCTAAATTCTTATCTCTGTACCATTGAAATACATTGTTGTACGAGGCTAGATAAATTATTAGGAACAAGCTCGTGGAGGAATAAACGTATTTGGAAAATTATTTTATGTGCTCCCAATATAAATCAGAATGTGTTCACTTCAAAACTGCAGTGGCTCTCAGCTGAAAGAGAAGATTTCAGATTGCACAATTATTTAAGTTTCAAAATGAAGGCAGTCATTTATCCAAATGGATGTCTTTTTCCTATATTCACCTTCACCAATGACTCTTCAATAGAAAGCCATCTTTCTTGTCCTATATGAAGTCTTCCGGTTGCTGACAGAGCACGTCCTTCACATTTCCACATCAGTGAGTGGAGGAAATCGCCCAAAGAATTCTTGTGTCAACCAGCATCTTAGTGCCAGGGTTTTAAGGGGGAAAATACACAGATGAATTTACAGCAAAAGTTGTCAAGCGCACACTAAAAAGTGTCCAGTTTCTTCTTTCAATGAGTCTTAATGAAGGATTATGTGGGAAATTATCAATGTCTAGAACAAAACTAGTTCAAACTAGGGGCATGTATTTAATGCCAATGGGAAGATTGTTACATCCTGCTCGCGGCTCTTACAAAGGCTGTAATTGCCACCCATAAACTAAGTATTCCTGGAGGCACCTGATGCTGTGCAGCCAGTGTAAAACAGTGATACAGACTTTTGCAATATGGTCTGAGTCTTCCAAGCACATGTGATTTCTGGGCAAATGCCTTTGTCCACTGAAGTTACTAGACTTTGGCAAATAGTTATTTATGAAAAGGATCAGGACGTGATGGAAGAGGGTGAGTATTTTCCTATAGCAGTGCTTTGGAGGAAAAGTGAGGCATCAGAGACCCAGCAGCGTCAAACTATGTGAAGGGAAATAATACTTAGCCAATATTTATGAACCCTTCCATCATTACTGGTCTTAAGGAACTGTGTTTCTGACAACCATAGATGACATAACCTGGGATGTAGAGGCTGGAGGGATTGTTTTCGCAGAGTATTGCTTTAGCTCAGGAGCAGTGTCTGAGTCCATTAGCATGTAGTGTGCATGCTAAGAAATAACCAGCAATTGCTCAAAAATGGCAAGGCCAGAGAAAAGAAATTTAGGCAGAATTCCCAAATTATTTCAGTCTATTAAATGCATGCTTTGAAGAGCTCAGGCTTCAGCAGTGATGTTTGCACATGTATGGTCCTTAGCCTCTGCTGACTAATGATTCTTACCTATGTTGTTCTTGGCAAGTAGACAGCATTTGTTCAAGGGGGCTCCTGCCAGCTGTGCTGTTGAAAGTGCTGTTCAATAAGATTCCGATTAAATGTTTTATTAATATTTATTATTCACTGGTTGCAGTTGTTGGTAACAGGAAAGCTTAAATGAAGTGCAGGAAGGTGTTAACTGCTGGGGAGGGGGAGAAAAACAATTCTGAGGGTTTTTTGTGTTCACTGCCTGGTGTATAAGTGCTGATATAGACACAACATGTGGATGATGAGGATGCCTGTTCAGTGAATCCCACTCATGACCTGGTGTAGTGTAGCGGGCAGGCTCTGGTGGAAAGGCAGCCATTGCATGTTCATTCAGTAGCGAGAGGCGTGGGCAGCAGGGCTGGCATGGCTTTAGCTCTGTCAATGTTTTACATGAAGGAACTTCTTCCAGGTGATTCTCAGAAACTGGAAAATTAGGACACATTGGGCGCTGTGTGTTCCTCTTGGTCCAGTACTGCACCATGACAAACTGCTGCCTCCTCCAACACTAATGAAAGAGCTCAATTTGGCTTGGCTTTTCAGTCATGGTAGTTCCCACATGTAGTGAATTAAATGTGAACCATAAGCAGTGGAATTTACCTGGAAGCGCTCTGAACTGGACACAAACTTGAGTTGAATAAATGACAGCTTCTGTGGGACTCTTGATTCACAGAGGCAGTAGCGTGGTCACAAGCCCAGGTGGGTTTGAAGCATTTCCCAAATCACAGTTTCAGATGAGCACAACCTCCTTCCCCCTGTCACCGCTGATTATACCAAGCACAGTTTTCAAACATCTGAGCTGAATAACTTCCATCGGCCAAACTCTACTTTACACAATAGCATATTTTTATTTAAGTGTGAATTGTTACTTTTTGTTATTATTTCTGCATAAAATCATTGTGGCCTTGCAGCAGACTCCCCTCTCTTTGCTCTCAGGAGTGAGTGTGAGAGAAAGGCAATACAGTTAAAGGCTTCCTAATGTGAAGTTTGTCAATCCAAGTCTTTGAATTAAATGCCTGAAATTTAAACACCTCGCTCTGGCCATCCCATCAGCCTTCGAACATATAACACATAGTCTTCAAGCATGTATATATGTAAGGCATATATATGTCTCTAGCAAAGCCAAACTTCTGACCTTCAAGCCAGACCTTCAGATTTATACCATTTATGCCACTTCCACACATCAGGGGTTTTTGAACAGTCAACATATTTGTTGTGCATTTGTATTAATCTCTCTTAATGTACTGTGGTTCTGTTTTTGTTATGCTGATGCCAGTTGAGGGTAATTCCTGGAGAGTAAAGCTAGGATGGAACTGTTGTAAAGAGGAAAAGAATTATTGCATTTCTCTTTAGGACTGATTTTTCCTTTGAATTTGAGCATTTATGAATGGTTGTCAATTCTGAACAACATTTTTCTTCCCTGAGACTTAAGAAAAGAACTAGATGAATTGCCAGCTGCAAGATGTTCAGAGGTGCGTTTTAAGACAGAATAGGCTGACATTTAGTGAAAAAGGAGTCAGCATTTCTTGGGGATGGTTCAGGTTTACCCCCTTTTTTTGTATTAAACCTTGCTGTGCTTCACATTTTGTTTGTGAGCTCCTTTATAAATAAAATTCTTAGCTGTGAGTGGAGCTTCCTGTGCTCTGTATTGATAACCAGACCATCTTGACATTGCACATGAAACCAGCTCCATGCTCGGTACACACTGCTCTCTCTTTACTTAGTCCCGTTGATCTTAATTGATAGGGCTTATTTATGTGCATGAGGAGATTTTTCATATGATTGGTGTATTCAAAATATTGGTATTCATTTGCAGGAACAAATTTGACTAATAAACATTGACTTTATTTTTTGTATGGATTTAAATAATTTTTAGAATGCTTGAGTGCAGTTATAATGGTGTACTCTTTAAAATGAAACAGATTTGCTTCATGTTTAGACTGAAATAAAAGCAGTGTTTGACTTAGCAAAGCTTGAAGAAGTGGTTCCATTTCAGACATTTAGGGTTCAATTCTGCTTGTTATAGTTGAGGAGCCACTACAGTGTTATGAATTTTGTTTGGTGACAGAAGCTAGCATGATAGAGTGAGTTGGTGGTGGATTATCTGAATCTGCTTAAAACCCCTTTACATTTTTGTTCCAGGAAAATATTCTGGAACTTTGGATCAGAGGGAAAATGAGACAACACATAAGGCCACTTGCCTGGCACGAGGGCATGTCCTGCCTTGGTCAAGTGTTGGAGGAGCCTCACCCAGCCAGGAAGGAGGCAGGCTTTCGACCACAGGAGGAGCTGCCTTTCAGGCAGGCTTTTAACAGATGCTTTTTAAAGTAGATTTACAACTCTTGTCATGCACCAGGGCATAGCATGTGTGTCTGCACTTGGCCTCTTGTCTTGACACAGCATCTGAGAGTGGCTGGAATAGAAATGAGAACATCATTTGCCGAGATGGCACATGTTTTCATTAAAATGTAATCTTACACCTTATAATGGGATAGATAGCAGCTTCAGGATTGAGCCTTGTGTACAGTGTGTAGGCACAGTGAAAATTAATTTTTTTTCATTATCTTGAATGGTATACCCATCTGCCAGATACAGAGTGGTACTGAACAGTGCTTACTCTGGCTTTCTGTGAGGAAACTAATTAAAAGATTATAGCTTCTGTGTTTAATAGTTGTTCAAAATATATTGGTGGCAATGCTTGCCATTTGAATTTCATCATGTTGCAAGCAGCAAAGGGAGAGCATACTGACACTTCCCTCTCTTTGGGATTTACTTTATCTCATTTGGTTTCCAATCTATCTCCGAGGATAGCAAATGAGAGCTGCTGTTTGTTGATGAAGGCCCAATGTTAAATGAAAGTGAAATGAAACCTGATAGCCAGCAGTGTGTAAGACCCTTCTGGCAATGTCCCAGAGAATTCATGTTTGTGTCCAAAGGAGAACTGACTTTCTCAGTTGTGTGCAAGAGTAACAGTTTTGGCACACTTCAGTGGTTGAGTTGACAAGACATTGTTTCTATCAGATACTTGTAAATAAAGTCCACTTAACAAGGATGCTGAGAAACGCTTCCTGTTTCCTGGATCTCGCACTGTCCAGTTGATTTGCAGGGTACTGCAGTTATGTCAAAAACTTGCTCTGCCCAAAACCCACGAGCATTCGACTTTACTCAGCATCTTCAAAGAATATTTCTTCTTTTAGGTAATAGTAGCTCAGCTGGGTACACAATTAGAAGTGAAGGAGCAGGCTGCAGCTCTTGAATCTACCATTCTGACTTTCGAGCTGGTTTCCTTATGTAGGTTTAAGGTCCTTTTGCCCTTGTAGATGATGTTGCTGGGACAGAGAAAGGAGCTGCAGCTGGCACAAACCTGCATGCGTGGAGCCAGTTTGATCAGTTGTCTTCACCAATTTCAGATAGCTTAAGTAAACTGCTCATAAACTAAGTCCAAGACCTTCAAAACCCAGGTGGACCATACTGTTAATGATCTACCACTGAACACTTCCACAGGAATCCTTTTCTATTAACACGATTTAGTTGAAGTCCCAATGAATGTTAACCCCAACAGAGATTAAACTGTGCCTGCAAAGTATCACCATAAACTGTTGTACTTTGTGTTGTCTTGTTAACTCCTTATCAGTAAAAGCCAGCTCATGAGGTATGTGTCTTGCATGTTGAGTGCTATTTATTTGGATAAACTGAAGTAGAGAAGTTAATATTTCATCTTAAATCTCCAAGAGCAGGTGCACATTGCACCTTCATAGCATACAAGGTATCTCACATGTACTTCACTTTTAGCAAATAGTTGTAAGAGATTCAGTACTTTAAAATTGTCCATTTCTTGTTGACTTGTGTGACAGGTGAGAATTGGGAGATTGCCACTGTTCTTTCAGTGCTGTATTCTTCACTGCTGTGATTAATCCTCCTTCCATTCAAATGGGTGTTCCCTAATTTTGTAAGATTTCACCTTCTTTTCCTCTGCTTACATAGGAAAGTAGCTTATTAGCATTAACAAGTTGGGAACAAAGACTTTTGGAAACCTGCTTTTGAAATAAAATGCTAATGAATGAATTTCCTTCTCTAATTGTGTAGGAAAAGGTTTCAGATTTTCAGAATTATTTCTGCTTTATCTGGCCCTTGCAGGAAGAAATTAGCATTGTCCAGCAGTTCCACCAGCTGCACTTTATATGTGGGATGGTTAAGGGACCTAACGTAGCTGAACTGTGAATCATACCTGTGACTTTGTTTATTAGAGATGATCTTTTTTGTACTGGAATTAAATTATATCTTTGTTTTTGCATTTTTTTACTGCTTGATAATAAAATCCCTAACTGCCCTTTGGTGCCCCTTCAGGCACAGCCCTTAGCTTCAGTTATTACTTTGGAAGAGTACTTTGGAAATGCTCTTTGCAATGTGAGTCCCATTCTTCTGTGAGCTTTTTATCTCCTTTGAAAACAACAGGGCTGTCTTAGGGTACATTGGAAAGCAACTGGTTACAAACCTGTAGCAAATTTTGTTCAGAAATAATAGTTTTATATCTTGATCTGTTTGCCATGGCACACGCATCTTCTGAACTGAGAGCAGTTTTATCGATAATAAAGGCATCATTTGAGCAAAATTTGTAATAGATTAAGAACCGATGACAACTGATCCCAGTAAAACTAGGAGTGAAATTGGATTCAGAAGAGAGGTCACACATAACGAGCCATTGATTACGAATTCTTTACTTTTATTCTTTGATCCAGCTCTGTGTTCACTTGAGATGATTCATTCTTCCAGTGAGTCCCTTCCAGGGAGGATTCCACACAATCCTTGGAATTTTGCTCTTTGTGCTACTAAACTTCTTTCTCCATTATTACAGTTTCTTTTTGGCTGAGTCCTCTTTGATTCCTGCGAAAGGATCTTTTTATAAAAGGAAATGCAAGAGCTAGGCTGCTTATTGCAAAAAGAATTGCTCTAATAATTGTTTCCTTACCCCCCCCTTCCCCCCAAAAAAAGAAATTGATTATGTGAAATGCAGATTTTCATCTATCCAACCAAGAAACTTGAAGACTTGTTAATGAGGTCAGAAGTAGTGCAGGTGTTGCTAAAATGTGTTAATGTGTTAAACTGGCCTTTTAACTTACTCTTTCGTGTGAAATAAAGCATGAAGAAGAGATGACAGAATGTACACAGCTCAGACATTGTATCTAAAAGGCTGTGTAGGACTTGAAACACATCACTAAAGAACATGCAACCGGGGCAGATGCCAAATGTAGGGTGAGTATTGGAAAATGGAATTGTGCAATGACTGGGCAGAGCTCAGTGTCTCATCCTTCACTGCAGACTTAAGTGTCCCAGTGTTAGTGTTGTCATCTCTCTCCATTTGTAACCATCTATTTGAGCAGTGAATTCGGGAGCAAATCAAAGCCTCTGGTGGAAATAAGTCTGCAAACTCAAAACTCTTTCCCTGCTGGTTGAAAGGAGCATTTGCTGTCCTGTGGATCTACTTTACTTCCAGGCAGAATGGGCCTATGATTCTTATACTGGATGGACAGCATCTCCATCTTATGTGTCAGTTTTTTCTCTTGCTTGGAGCTGTCTGTGTGGAGGTTGATAATATAGTTCACATACAGTATGTCTTTTTGCAGTGAAGTGTCTGGGATTGGGGAACATCCTAGGCTGATCTGGGACAGCTAATGCTTATCTATTCTGATTTACAGTAGAGGAGAAGGGGTTGAGGAATTGGACAATAATCATAACCAGATTGCCAAGAGAGTGGACAGTATCTGCTCTCAGTTGTGCCCTTGCTTTATGAAGAGAAGCTGCACTGAATGTAGCAGGATGAGGCAGGCAATGGATGTTTGAACCACTCCAACTATAGCTAAAACTAACTTAGCTGGGGCTTCTTTTTCCAGCTAAAATCCTGATGAAGTTTTGCTTACACCTGTTAAGGAGCAGATTCCTTTCTGCCATGCAGTACTTAGTATCAGAGTATTAATGTAGTGCTTCAGTGCTGACTTGAGAGTGGGAGAAGTGTTTTCTTGTGTGATGAAAACAAGGATGTGAGTGGGTGTGTGCCTGCCAGGCAGTGATACATGACTGCAGCTAGCATGGTCATCCCAACCTAGACAGCTTGGAACCAGGTAAGAGCTGGTAAGAACCACCCAAGCATTGACAGGAGCAGTGGCTGAAGCCCATACATGTGGCTGTGCTATAGGCAGTTCAGCCATGCCTGTACAAGTTGTGAACATGCCTTGGATTACACAGCAGATCAGTCAGTGTCTAGATCAAATGCCATACCTTCTCTCCTGCTTCTGCTTTTGTCTCGTTTTGTTCTTCTAAGAATTCAGAAAATGCCTCCAAGGTGTGCTCCCCAGCATAGGACACCTCCTGAAAGAGTTTTAAGGTTAAGTATTAACTCTGTACACAAAATGCTGGAAATAATGCCATAATCAGATGCCGGATTTCAGTTCTTTAGAATGACCGATCTCTAGACTTTTGTGCTTAGTTTAGAAAGCGAGGGTAGAGGCACAGCAGGTTCCAACGTCATCTGAAACTCAAATGTGAAGAAGAAATAGGTGTATGTCGCTCGGAAGGAAAGAATTTTTATCAAAACCATAACTGTATAATACCAATACCAGACACCAGTGTATTTTTGTGATTACCAGTAAGTGCTTGCAAGATATTTTGAAGAGCAGAGTCTTTCAAGTGTCCAGCCATGATATTCAGTGCTGGCTAAAGATTTTAATGGAAATGTTGTTTCTGAAAAAGCTGGGAAATGCACAATCCAGACGTACCAGCTGTTGCACAGCTTGAAAGAGCAAGATGATGATGAGCAGTGATATTAATTTTCTTACACTTCATGTTAAGTTGGGGGGTTACTGAGGATTTTTCTTCTGAGGAATTTTAATGGAAGAAGCACTTTCTGTTTAGAGCTTTAAATTGTCTGGGTAGGTCTAAGCACCATACTGTATTTTAAAGATCCACCACTCTACCATACCTTTGCTCTCTGGAAGTATGAAAAGATATTGCACAAGCCTTCTAACAAAAAATTGTACACGCTCATGTGCATGACACTGGGAATTGTCTGCTGTTACCTGATTATATCTAGAAATAGGCAGGTACCTATTCTCACTTGGGTTAAGCTCACTTATTCCCACTGAAATGAATAGTGCTGTGCTACTTTACACTAGTTAGTCTTACACTTGGTGAGAGTTAAAAGGACTTAACGAAACACCTCCGTTCTCTGCTGACTTCACTAGAGGTATGCACAGGTTTGATGGTTCCATTCAGTAAGGTGTTCTTTTGTAATAAGAAGTGTGTCAGCTGGAACAGCAATTTCTCAGAGCCCAGTGTCCTGTAAAGCCAGAGAAGCAGCTGATCCCTGCACTGGTTACTGAGGGTATGTGTCAACACTTCTCAATAGAGTAATTGTGCATGAGAGTATGTAAATGTTATTTTTCTCACTTAATCCATAGAAACAAATAGAATAATCTTAAATCTGTCTCCATGTTTTTCTCTTACATTTGGAGTGGATGATGCAGTGGATGAGTTGTTCATCAGCTTCACAGATGGAGCTCGGATGATGCCTGGTCACTCCCTCCTCCATGTAATTCATCAGATTCCCTCTCTTCTTCCTTCAGCTCTGGCTATAGCTATTATTCAGCATAGAAACAGTCAGTGCTTTGGAAAACTGATCACATGCTTAAGTACCCAACAATAGATCTAGGTGTCTTAGTTCATGCAACTCCACTGAACTCCAATTAACCTGGACTGGCTCCTGATTTAAAAATGTTGTGCATCTAGTTTTGCATCCACTGAAATTGAGAGGGTGACTTGTCATTAACTTCAGGAAAAGTTCAGCCGATTCTTACACAGACTTAAGAGTGACAATCCACAGACAGTTCATAGCCTGAAGATTTAGAAGATACTTCTCTTCAAAGGATGATATTGAATACAATCTCATCAGGTGAGAGGGCTTGGAAGATACTGCATAAAAATGTGTTCTGTATATGGCTTTGCCTCTAAGGGGGTGTAAGGGTGTCTCTGGCCTCCAGAGAACTTAATCCAGTTCTAGAAAACAGCTTTGGGTCATGTTAGCTACATTTCCCTTTGTTCACCAGGAGCAGGTTCAGACTTCTTTTTGTGCATTTTGATGTGCTTTCTAGAGTCTTCTTAACCCAGGACAACGCTGTGGTATTACATTTGTATTCTGTGCTCTGACTTTGGTTACCTTCCAGAAAAGGACAAGTATATGTGGGATAATTCGCAGTATATTTGCTGGTTGAGTGGGATATGACTGCTGCATTGACTGTGTGTTAACAGCTTGATTGTGTCTCAGATCATTTATGATTGCCTGTAGTGAGTAAAGATGATGTGGCCAGCTGTTCATATAGTGCCATAAGAAGGAAGGCCAGAGTCAGACATCTCTGCATTGGTAGTCATGTCCAAGTTAAAATCCTGAAGTTGAGGGAACTGGTATAAAAACCATGGTCCACAAGGAAGAACGTGATATTTCAAATACTCTTTAATTTTGTGGTATTGTACATATGAAACAATCCCTTAATATTTAATGAAAATTGTTACTGATATTTCTTGACAAACTGACATTTATTATGAGCATTTAATGGGTTCCTGCTTTCCTGCATAAAGAATGAACGTGGTGTGAGCGTACAGGACTGCAGTTCAACTTATTAGGAGCTGTGCATGCACATCTGAGAAGAAAATCTCTCCCTCAAAGATTAAATGAGGACATGGGCAAATGTCTTAGAATTTAATTTAAGTTTAGGACTAAGAAGAAAAATGAAAAGCTTAGAAATGTCTTAATTATAACAGTGTCTTAGCGTTGAATTTTTTTTTTTGCTTCAGAGATATTTTCTTTTTAATTAGGTTATGCAGATGGAGGAATGTAACTTTAATATTTTTCTTTGCCTCTTTCTGCAGCATTTTTTGATTTATTGTGTAGCATAGCTGATTATAGCTGATAGCTATAGTTGATAGGTAGCATATTGTAGAGATCAGTGGTCTTAGCAACAAATATTTATTCCAAATTGAGGCTGTGATGCTGGAATGAAGTAAAAGTACTGGCATAAGTGTATAGAAGAAAGTTTGGGATTTGGATTTTGTGAAAATACAGAGGATATCAAGAGTAGCACCAGCATTTTAGAGAGTATAGTCATACCTGCTCTGGGAACAACCATGGCAGGGTAGTGCTTTAACAGTACATCTCTACTCATGGTTTGAAGTAGAAAGACACTGCAGTGATGAGGAGGTATCTGTAAATTCATTCTGAGTTGAGGCTGTTGCTAGAACCCAACAGGCAGATTGGAGGTTATTCAACAGCAGAATGTAAGGTTGTAATGACTTGCAGGTCCGAGTTGGTAAATGATGCATGGGCTTTTGCCACAGCCTCCTACATAGGAAAAGACAACAGAAAGACTTCTCTAATTCACGTACTTGACAGCAATGTATCCAATGTTGAGTAGATAAGGACCAAAGATTGCTTGCTTAAAGGACTCCTCACCATGGCAGACACATGTAGACACACACACACACATTCCTCATCAGTGTCTCCACATTCTTCCCTGACAGCTTTTTGCTTGGTAGTCTGGTCCAGCAGGAAAGAGTCTGAAGAATGGCTAGGGAGTTAATCCAACAGACAGGATGTAGTTTGCTGTGACATCTGTCTTTGCAATGATTATGTCTGTGTGACTTTCATAGCGCTCTCCTAATTCATCCCAGATTGGCAGGAATTTTCGGCAGTCATAGGACTAATGGGCATCTGCAAAATTAAAAATAAAAGTAGAAGGATAGAGTTTGGCAGAGAGCATGTGCTGGTGTAATCGCTGGGACACATTTAGCCCTTAAAATTAACAGGGGTTTGCATTTCAGTTGTGGTCAGTCTCTACTTGAAATCATTCACCCTTCATGAATTTCATTAGTTTTCATGTAGTGATTACTACCTGTTCACTAGTGCATTTCTGACAGCAGTGCTGCTTTAGCTCTGTTTAGGTTTTTTATGACTATGACAAACACACAACCCTTGCCAGATGACTTTGCTGTAGGGATGTGCCAGATGACCAATGCAGCCTAAGTACGTCTTGCATCATTCCTATGGTGAAATGCTTGCCAGAAGCACAAAATGCTTTCTACATACTAAAATGAACCATGTTAATAAACTATGCTATATTTACATTAAAAGGAGGAGCTATGACGATGTTTTGACTCTGAGTACTGCATGAATGCTGTTTAAAAAAAAAAGGCGGACTGCTGAGAACACAGTATCCCCTTAAATAGCATACAAGATGGTCACAGTCCTTCAATTATGAGAACAGTGCTCATACTCAGTTTGGATGGAATTAAACTTCCCTGAATACGCTACATCCCATTTATCCCATTTATCAGCCTTTCATTTCCAGCAGACTTGGTTCAGTTCTTGCCTAGGTCAGTCTGTTCATGATACTGCAATGTAAAGATGACTTGCATGAATTAAATGGCTGCAGCCAACAAGGAGGATTGCAGGAACATACTACCTTTAAGAACTTTAGAATTCCAGGTAGTACAGCTGCTTGTCGTTGTCAATGCTGTATGTCTGCTCTGCTGAAGTAATTAAGGCACAAACTAATCCCCGGTATCTGGTACAGGGATAGGGCATTGGTTTCTTCGTGGGAAGAGTCAAGCAGGAAAGCCACTTTCCTTGGAGGAAGAGGAGCAAAAAGGAGTTACAATTTGCTAAACCACAGCTCCTCTCTGGGATTTAATCCTAGAGCATGATAACCTGATGTCCTAGGTTCAGCAGTAGCAGTCATTTTTTCTCCTTCTTAGTAGCTGGTGTAGCTCTGTGTTTTCAACTTTCGGCCTGGAAACAGCGCTGATGACACTGATGTTTATAGTTACGGCTTAGAATGTTTGGTTTGACCAAGGACTTTCTGAGCCTCATGCTCTGCCAGGGTGGAGGGGAAGCCGGGAGGAAGCAGAGACAGGACACCTGACCCAAACTGACCAAAGAGGTATTCCATGCCACCGCACATCATGCTCGGGATGTAAAAACGGAGGGCAGAGACCCGGAAGGGTGGGGGGCACTGCTTGGTCTGGCTGGGTATAGGTGGTGAGCAATTCTATTCTTTTCCCTTGTATTTCTCTTGTCATTATTATTATTGGTGGTAGCAGTAGTGGTCTTGTGTTATACTTTAGTTACTAAACTGTTCTTATCTCAGCCTGTGGGAGTTGCATTCTTTTGATTCTCCTTCCTATCCCCCTGGGACTGGGGGAAGAAAGAGGGGGGAGTGAGTGAGCGAACTGTGTGAGGGGCTTAAACCATGACACCTGACAACCTCATTTAGCTCTCCCTCTGTCCTTGAAAGACAGACCAACTCATGCTGTACAGCACCCTGTAATGTTCTGTTGTGCAACATGCTGCTCTAGTGTCATTTTGTCTTTCAACACTGACATGGCCTTGGCAAATATTTATTTAAGAGAGCCAGTGTTATTCAGTACAGCCCTAAGTCAGCAAACGTATCACAGTGTTTCCATAGATATGACACATTTTTTCTTCAATGCTTTCATCGGACAATGAAAATTCATTAAGCTCAGCTCCTGTAAAGTGCGAAGATGAGTTTGGTGTTGTAAGCATGAGCTTTTGTTTTTCACTTCAGATTGATGAAGTTAAAGCAACTTAAAACCTGAATACAACAATGACACTTAAAAAACATAACAAACTAACAAACACAGTCTTGGTCTTATCGAAGACAGTCCTGTTAAAGTTCTTCCCAACAGGCGCTTTGACAGGCATCTTGTCCCAGTCCTCTGGAATTTCCTCACTGGAGGGGTCTAGCTAAGCAGAAACAGAAACACTTCTGTGAAAGAGCAGGGAGCATTGAGGAAGTGTACTGTTGCTTAAGTTACTGTGAGACCAGTGGGACATTTCTCTACCTAATGTGCACTATTACTATGTGAATTTTTAAATATATTTATAGCCAGCCTTCATGTGCTAGTACCTTCTCTCCCTTCAGCAGGGAGCTGAGGTCTTGCACCCCTGTGTAATTGGGAGTCAGGATTACTCATCCCTCTCTTGAATACAGCCTCCATAGTACACAGTCTGAAAATGACCCTTTGTAACACGTTTGCATTCATTTTACTGAATTCTTTCTGCCCAGTGTTCAGAAGCTAGACTACTGAAAAGCTTACCTATTGTTGGCTTTCAAAAGTGATGTAAAATACACAAGACAGTGTGCATTGCTGCTTAAATTTCTGCCTTTTCCACCACTGACAGTCCTCACAGAACTGCTACAATTTACGGTATATTAGCTGGAAGTGTTTTTTCTTTTACACGCCAGCGCTGCAGTAGAAAGGCACACATTCCCCATAGAAGCTGTTCCCTGTCATGAGTTTGTCACTCAAGTAGATCTTGTTGGAGAAGAGATAACACCCCCACCTCTTCTGTCCTCCTGCCCCCCCCTCCAACATTGAAATCAGGATCTACTACTCTAATCTCTTTAAATCTGTCTGCTCTCAGGTGGACTATTTCATCTTTTCTCCTCATGATGGAAACAAAAGTAAATCACCCTGAGGAGCACTGAATAAACAAAACATTTTAATGTATTTTTCTTGTGAGTGTGGAGAATGATGCTTCATTATGATAGCAAATACTGCATTTACCATTGGAAATGATTCTGCTGGTGCAAATTCACTCTGAGTTTGCTTACAACAAATACCAAATCTTACTCCACTCTGAAACTCAATTTTCTATTTATTGGACTTCTCCAAATCCTCAGAATCTGTTGCAGTCATTGTTTGCATCTCTCCCAAGGGAATTAAATAGCTCCATTATAGTATTGGCAAGATCAAGACATAGGGAGTTTGAGTTTTTAAACCACTAAAGTACATCAGCTGAAATCAACTAGAACATTGTTTGATAAATGATTTATCCAGTTTTTACATAGGAGGACTAGGGAAATTTGTAGTCTACATCAGTTGTTAAATACAGAAGAAAGCTCTGTCAGCAACTGTAGATGAATGCTTTGGAAGGAGAGTAAATTACTAAACTGATGATCAGAACAGCACATTGTTATCATTTAAAAAGGATGTTTTGCAAATTTGTCATTGTTTTAGCTGGGGTAGTAAAGGGATGTCTCATTAGTAATGGACATACCTTGCTTTTCCATTTAGCTCACTCTGGCAGACTTCTTTCAGGTTCTCCACAGTCACCTCATCTGCAGGCATTTTGTACATTGCCTCACTTGTCAGATTTAGGATTCTCACGGCAGGAACGTCAACCTCCCTGATGCGAAAGTACTCAAAAACTCATCCATTCCTTGGTTCATTAATATCCACCAAGGCAAACATTATCTGATAAGAAAGAGTCATGCATCTGGTTGAGTCTTCCAGCTTTGGTTTAGCCATTTTAGAGAAGTGGCTTATGGAGCTTGACAGTGTGTTAGGATCTGACATTAAATGCAAGAAATTGTGTAGAACAAGGAATTGTAGGTTGTTTGGTCTCAGTCCAACAACCAGCTGTTCTGTGGACTTTATCATACCTTGATCCTAGTTAATAACAAGTGCTAAAGGAGCCAAAAGGAACAAAGCTTTTCCCTCTGTCATTTGCGGTGGTTTGCTGTCACCTATTTTAGTAACACTTCCAAATTATCCCTCAAAACTTCTATTGCTCTGCCTAATAAGTCTTAACAGGACAAAAGAGCTGAAACACCTGTAATCCAGTGTCTTTACCAATGTGATGGTGGCAGAAATTGCCAGAACCTTGCTAAAACTACCTTTGGTTGGAAGTTGCTCATAAAAGTCATATTTGCAATATGAAACAAGTTTATTGGGAACAGCTGGAATAAAGTGTTGGTTTGTGTGATTGTTGCATTTTAAAGAATAATTTTCAAGTGAAGGTTCTTTTTCAGCTTGTCACCCTAACATCTCAAGAATGGTTGCTGATACTGTTTTAAAATGATTTCGTAGACTTAGAAGATGGACTGACAGCAGTGTACTTCTACCAGTAATGTTGGTGAGTGTTTTTCCATTGATCATTTGGCATTCATATTTGCAGCAGCAGATTTGTAGTTTTCATAAATTGCACTGAACATCTCTTGAGATTCGTTGGGGCAAACAGAAGGATGTGATTTTCAACAAGGACATCAAAAATCTTCACAGATGTCTGGGAAACAAAAGACTCAATATCTGTTCCACTCTTTGTAAGCAGAGCAGTGAATCAGAGGCTCAGCGTATCAGTATCATTTAGTTGTGCTATTGCAAATTTTACTTTTTAAGACTCAGATCCCAATAATTTCCATAACTGTTGGGTTTTTTCATTGTTTTAAAGAAGATAAAGTGAGAAAAATCAGCAGCTGCTGAGTGTTTTCTCTGTTCCAGGGAAAACCTCATTGTTATTCATAGATTTTTACAGTCAGAAGGGACTGTTGTGATCTGCCAGTCTGAACTCCTGTGTAACACACACTGAAGAATTAACACTAAAGATGTGCTGGAAGTAAAAAGCATTGTTACCCAGGAAGGTCCAGCTGCAGCTGCTGTGGGAACTGGATGTGGTTGGGGTACTTCCTTCATTTCTGGGTGGCATCAGCAGCTTACATCTCTGTCCCTGCATAGAGTTGCCACCCCACCATGATCAAAGGCAATGGGATGTCCCCCCAGTAAGCAGGTATTTCTAAGATTTCCATGTCTTCCCCTTCCTGTCTGCACTAACAATTATTGCTGGCTTCTTTCTTCCTCTCCTTGGCCAAGAGGACCTGTTTGTTGCGTGGGAGTGGAAGAATTGAAAACCTTCCAACCTCCAAGCTGACGTAGTTACTGCAGAAGCAGCTCAGGCCTTGTGTTGGCTCCACAGGAGGGAGGTGTTTGTGTACGCAGACAAATTCGCTGTTTGGCTAGCTATTCCTCTTCTAAGAAACGTCTTGCCAGAGAGAAGCATACTTTGGCATGGATTAGACCAAGAGCTGCCTGTTGGGTTCTGCTGATATTTCTAGATGTGTTTAGGGCTAGCCTAGTCAAACAAGCAAGCAAAATTCTTGAACACTAAGGAGCAGAATAGCTCCCTAAGTGTTTTTCTACATGGGTTCTTGTCTTCTGTGACTTTTGTTAATACAATGAAATACACATACCTCAAAATTATATTCAGTGACCAAACCCAGGGTAAAGTTTTTTATTAGCCTCATTAGATCCAGTTTGTTCTGTCTGTCGTCTTCCAGCACTTCATTATGCACAGGTTTTCCCTTGGGCAAGTAGTGAGGTTTGTGAGGTTGTTGCCCTTATCGACTACATTAGCAAAGAGACTGCCTTTACTCTAAAATGTTGTTCTCAGCTTTGCTGTTTTATGATTCTCAATAACTGAAATTCTGTAACTTGTAAAATGAATGTCACAGCTAGATTACAGAACAAGATTATAGCTAAAATTCAAGGTACAGCTGACAGTTTTAATTTGCTTGGTAATCTTAACATACTGAAAGATCTGTTCTATATATATGCTGTGACATACACTCACTTGGGACATCCTTGGTCTGACTAGTTCATAGCCTAAACGTTGGTGCTACTTCTGTGTAGTTTTATTCTTGTTGGACACCTCTGTTGTGGCCTGAAAGAAAAGAAGATTCCTGGCCAAAATCAACACAAAGGAAAAGAGGAGAATGTCTGCAAAACTCACTGAACCTGGCAGCATGTGTTGATTAGAACGTTGGTTGGAAAATAAAGATATTTTATCAAGATGCCTAAATATAAATTAGGAGGCTGAATATAGGCAACTGTGTTGAAGTTATCAGTTGTCCAAAGGTTGCTGTTTGCTTCTGCTTGTCACTCTTGTCTGTACATGTGATATTTTTTGTGATAAGCTGTTCAAATTTCAACTAGGAAGTATTTAACCTGAAAAATTCCCAAACTGCCTTTCCATAACCTAAAGCTGCTATGGCAGCTACTGCACCTTGCCTCCTAGGCTTTTGTACTCCTACCTTCTTAAGCACAACAAGGGTATTCTTTTGGATGCCGTAATTAGCACAGACATCTTCACTGGCTATCATCCCAAAAGGCATCTCTGGCACATCTCTTGCCGTCTCACAGAAAATTTCCACACTGTCACTGTGAAGTTCCTAGTCCCAGAAAGAATATGTATTAAGGCTGTGTGCTGCATCCTGCTAGGATGTGTAGAAGTGAGAGCTATTAGTGAGGCAGGCTGCTAAAGGCTTGTTAGGTAGAGAGGAGAGTGTAATTGTGAAGTGGGTATAGCTTGCCATGATTACTGCGAAGGGGAGATCTTTACAACAGGGATGATCCTAGGAATGCTATGACACTGCTAGTGCCTTCACCTTTCCAGCAAGTGCTGGCTGGCCTGGGTCAATATGTATGGTGTATGGTGCCCTGTGTCCTTCTTGCACTAACCTCATCTGCCCAGCACTCCCCTGGCATTTCCACACTCTGCAAAGACTTCTGCAGATGGAGAAAGATCATACAAACAGCAGCTCCCCTGCTGCAGCTCGTCTGTACAACCAGCAGGATGGGATGGATTAGACAGGAGGGCTCTCTGCTTGCAAGAGGACCTGACTGATGTGTTTGGTGCTTTGACTGTGTGCTCTTCAAGGCAGGGACCTTGACTCCTACATCTGTCAAATAGTGACTGTGCTGTCCACCCTCAGACTAATAGTAAATAAGCATGATGAAAGGCAATAGTGCTTCCAGATTTGATTTAATCAGACAATTATTTCATGCTAGATGAATAGTAATTTATATGCTGAGTCCTCCCAGCACATCCTGGCACTCGCATTTGTGAACAATCTGTGACTAATAGAAAGCCAAATACAGCTCTTTATTTACTTGGATGCTGTTTTGTTGGCTTCCACCCACTAAATTTCTGACATGCCCTAACTCATGCTCATCTATTGTCATTTCAGCCTCAGAGTGAAATCATGGAGTCAAGTCAAACACATCTGCAGGCAGTATCTGCTATCAGCGTGGTTCTGGGAGTTCACCAGTATCACTGCAATAGCAAGGGCTTCTCAATCTGGCCCAGCACTGGGAAACTGCCTTCCTTCATATATGGCTGCAAGCAGATTGCTACAAAGCAAAATTCTGGGCACTCTGAGCATTTTCACAGTTTGTCCTATTATGCTGTACGTGTTCACTAGCTCTGTTGCTATGGGGCATTTTGGTAATGAATCCTGTTTTCCACATCCTTAAGGCTTGGACTATCCACTGTAGCCAGCACACCTGGGACCTTATCAGCTGAGGTATAAGTCCAGACACTGTGCTTTCAACTAGGCAGAGAGATACCACAATAAAAGTCTCTTTAGTTACAGAAAATTCTTGATTGAATGTTTCAGATATGACAGATTTCAGGGACACATTGAAAAGCAGGAAAAAAATATTCCTATTTTACTCCCTTCTGACTTCATGCCATGACAGCTAAAATTTATTTTGCACTACTTAACTGTTCTGTATCATTCAGCCCCAAATCTTAAGAACTTTATTCTGCTATGGAAATTAGTAGGAATTTGCTTGAGAAAGGACTATATGAGTTGGATCATACACAGTAAAATATTTTATGACTTCCTATCGATGCAGATTTCTTAGCTGGCAGGAACTAAAATGCAGTTAGCCTGATATTTATGGAGCTGTGTCTGTCCCCCTGAATTTTACTGAAGTTGTTTAAATCATCAAACGGGAAGAGGAAGAAAAGGTACTCCAGTATGTTAGACAATATATACCGCTTTTTTTTTCTTATGGGCTTAAGCAGGAAGAGAACAGTCCTTCACTAGAACAACCTGCAACTGTTCATGCCTATGATTTTACACTGGGTTTGAATAGAAATGCAGTGATCAGTAACCCTAGATTTTTAGTTCAGTTACAACTCTGGGCAAGGATTTACAACTTTATGCATTTGGAGGCTCCAGTAGCAGCGTAACCCACATCAACAATGGGTTGAGTCTTTCCAAAGAAAAGGATGAAGTAAGGATAGGTGGTTGAGTAGTTCTGACCTCTTCCCACCAGCCACCAAATTTGGGATGGTTTGTCAGAAGCTCTTTCTCTGAGGATACAGGAAAGTATGCTGTGACCAGGGTTGTGCAAACACTGCTGTCACATCATGTTCTCAGAATCTGGTCTCAGAGTGGTAGGTCTCTGTGCCTGGGAAAAGTGCTGTGGTGCAAGATGTTCTTATCTCTGCCTGTGCTGCTTATTTAGAAGTGTGAAAAAGATAAAAACAAGTAGAAAATGCAGAGAAAAACTGAGGGCCTGGAGGTTTCAGGCAAGTTCTAGGTCTTTTGGATGTGTGGGATTTGGTGACGATAGCAAGCAGTATATCCCAAAGTTGAAATAAACCAGCCTTTTGAGTTTTCCAGTGAATTACCTTAAAAAAGCCAGTCACTGCCAAATCATCAGCATTTATGATGGCTTCAGCCTCATCAGTAGAGTTGATTAAAACAGTGCTAGGTCCTGTTCTTCTTTTCACCCATGTAATAAAGGCTGAGGCTTGTCTGACTCCTGTGGAAAGTAAAGATTGTTAAAATGACCATCAAAATGAATGACAAAAATTTCTGTGCAATCAGGGTAGAGGTAGTGGGGTGCAGAAGGATGGTGAATACAAATAGACTTGGGCTTCTTAGGACCGGGGTCAAAACTGATTCAAGGTGGGCCTGGGGCATCACAATTCAAGCTCAGGTTCTAGTCATTGTTTAAACTATTGCTGACTGTAAAATATCAATGGTAGATCAGTGCTGTGTTTTCTGGGACCTCTGTAAATGGCTGTATGTCCAATTAGCTGCTTAATCACATATGGAGAATAGAGATGAGGAAATTCAGACAAGTAGAGAACAAGTTCAGCAAGATTTCCTGTGTCCCAAACTCACAGTCACCTATAAAGAGCTATTGACCTGAGGTTTAATCTAAAATGACTTCAAACCAATTGCAGATTTTATTGAACTGTCTCTTCAATTAAATTAGGTGTCAGAAATGTTCCTTCGGTGCTGCAGAAGGCATCTGATAGGCTTAGAGACGTGTTAAAATTCCTCTGGGGTGCTGCATCCTCACTGTTCAGTTTAGACACAAGAAACAAAGCTGAGGTGTCAAAGTTGTCCTGTAATTCTGGATTGTTCCAAATTACTGCTACCAGACATGACAGTCTGTTTATTTGGTAAGTTCTCTTCAAGCTTTCAGGCGTTTTAGGAATCTTGAGTCTCTTTTAAAGTTTGTAGCTATCATGTTTTCAGAGGAATTGGAGCTGTAAATTTAGTCTTGGGAGATTAAAATCGCAGCTGTAAAGTAGCCCTTTCATTTCTGTATGACATCCTTGTTGGATCAGGGCTGAGTCCAGCAAAGAGTTAATGGAAGTTATATATAAGAAAAAGAAAAATTCTATGCTGTGAAAAATGCTAGAGTCAAGATGTACAGTACAAGTGGATTATCAAAGATGAGAGTCCTGGTACTGTGCATTTTAGCATTATGACAAGATTAAAATTGAGTCAGACCATTTTACTGCCATCAAGTCATTTTGCAGCAGGCTGCACTGCAACTAGCTTAAACCACTGTTTTTTTAAGATGAAGCTGGCAGGCATATGATCTGGGGTGAGTAGGCTCCAGAGCAAAGCACACAGCAGTATCTAGTGGCCACATAGTGCTTGACTTCTGCTGTCTCACATGCAGGTTTGAGGTCTTGCAGCTTATGTCAGTGGTACAACCCCTCAGCATATTTTTCGTGTGATTAAACTTTCTACGGGGTTGCTTTAAACAGCCTGTGTAGTTTGTTTCTACTGTCCAAATGGAGTTGTAAATGACAATTTCACAAAGCCTAAGGTTTGGCTTTCATACTCTGTCCATTGCAGGACAACCATTTAAAAACTCCCTCTGCCATAAAATATTTTAGTTAATTTATTGATTTAAGTGCAGTCTGCAGGTTTTTTCTGTGGTATGAAGTATATACCAAGCTCTGTATGAGAAGTCACTGGCCAGTCACTGCATGTTTTCAGTTGCCAGGTAGCAGTGGTTTAAAAGTCATATGCCATAGGTCAGATTTTACTGGTTGTTGTACATAAGCATTTATCACTCAACAAAGTGTAGTTTAAGTCATTACTGGTGGTACATCTGAAAGGTTGATGCTATCTTGTACAAATCACAGAGCAGAAGCCAGTTTCCTAATATCTTGATAGTGCGTCTTAATTAGCTCTCTGCTGAAGGGTGATTGATTATCTGTGTTCACTGGTTCTCACTAGTGAACCTGTCAAATTGGTTTGCCAGTTTAAAAGAGGTTTTCTTGTCAACGCTATAGATACAATCAAAGACTGAAGGTAGGTGCTTTCGCGCTCATGTAGCAGCACCTCCAATAAAAGCTTAGTGTGGCAAATCACACTTTTGTGGCAGTTGTGCACAAGCTGCTGTTTGCACAAGTGGTGGTAATTTGGTAAGAAATTCAATAGCAATGAGGAGCAAGTTACTAGCAAGCCACAAGGGGCTCAGCAGTTACAGAAATCAGAGCACTTGGTTGTGTACAGGCTCAGGAGGCAAAGTCAAGGTTCCTTTTTTTGTTGGCTGTATTGAACTTGTGATTCAACTGTATCTGCTGAGAACACACTGACAGATGCTTGGCCAAGTCCTGCCATTTTTGTCAACTCTGAAAAAATTCTTTAATTTAGGGAGAAATAAAAATAAAATCTTTCTTATATATACTTTTAGTGGAAGAAAAAGTCTCCATAAGGCCTGGATTTCCCAGATTGCTCAGTCCTATTGTCTGTGCTTAATCACTTTTTATAAAAGGCCTCAAATAATTCCATGGGTTTTCTGAGCCACATATGAGCTCCCTCTGATGGCTAAATTGCAAAATGATTTTCCTTGGCTTAGGAGTATATGTAGGAAGTATATTAATGTAGGAAGTATACCTAGAAACTTAGGAAGTATTGTAAGGAAGCTAGTGAATTCAGGATTCATTGTCAGATGCTCAAGAGTATTGCTCCAGCCTACTGCCTTAGGTGCACTACCTGTGAACTAGAAGAGCAAATGGGATAGGTTTGGGACCAAATTCTTCTTTGGCATAACTAATTTATTTATGTTTATTGTGTAAATGGGAGTAAGTCATCTTCTTGCGGAGATTTTCTGTACTTGGTGGAATTACGCCAGCAATTAATTTGGCTGAGCGAACTAACCATTGCAAAGCATGTTCAGCTATACACCTGGAAGATCAATTAAAATCAAAGTTATTGCATTGGTACAGGTGCAGTTGTGTATTTCAAATCATGGGCAAAACCAGTCATTTACCTTGCATATTCTCTGAGTATCTATATTTTTCTTCTCAACAGCGTAACAGATAGGTACATCCTGCTGTTACTTATCATTATCTTATCAGCGCATAAGACAGTTTACCTTTGCAGTCTATGGGATCTTCCCTGCTGCCATCCACAAAAAATTTCACAGTAGGAAACTCTTGACAATTAACTTATTTTCTCAAATCAGGTTGGTATGTGACATCAGTTTTACCAGATTGGATTCTTGGAGCTGCTGTTTTAAGCTGTTGTGCAGCTTCAGCAAATTCTTCAGAAAAATTCTGAGATGATTGGGATAAAGAAACATCTAGAAAGGGTCAACCAAAAGCAAATGGGTTACACAGGCCCGAGCGTGAAGCTTCCTAGTGAGATTTTTCTGTCACGTTGTAGCTTGAATAAGCTACAACAGCTTATTGAATAAGGGGTTGAGTAAGGTTTTTATGACTCAAATACAACAGAAGGTATATTTAGTTTTTATTTCTTTGTATTGATGGTGATTGTTGGCCACTCTACATATCCTCAGACCAGTCATAGTGACCAGCAAGTAAGATTTCAATACTCTTCTGTTGGGAAGAAATGACATGGAATTAAAAAGTAGTTTGACTGACTATACTGGGTATGAATCAAAGGGAGGTCAAGAGCAGAGTTAGTTATTTCTCACATTAGGACTCTTCGATTAGATACCATTTTCGTAAGCACTTCACTAAGACAAACTTCTGTGATGCAGAAACTACTTTTCCAGATAAGAAATGGCAGTGGGGGAAGGAGAGCAGCAGAGTATGGTCTTTCAGAGACTGGAGAAGTATTTCTGCATGTTGTGCTATGTGCCAGCCCTTCTGTAGCTCAGATGATAGAATGCAGTTGTGTGTTTAGAGGAAGGAGAAGGGTCATCCTAGTCTTAGCCCTGGAGCTGTAAGTTATATTAATGTGAAAAAAGGATAAGAGAAAGAAACTGGTCACACATCAGCTGCTCTGTATTCAAAGTCAAGTAACAGGGGGAGGTCTGGAGCTTTGCAGTTTTGCAGCTTGGGTTGGAAAGGAAATAAATTCAGCTTTCTTTTGATTAAAATTGAGATAACCTATCTTGTTGAATTTGTTTTGTTATAAAGAGCAAAACCTTTTTTCCTTTTTCTTTAGATGCTGCACAGATTAGTATGCATCATCAATATACTTTTCAAATAGGAACAGATGAAAAGCATTCAATTAATGTTAGTTTCATACATTTATGTGTGTTCCTCTGTGTGCATACACACATTCAGATACATACTTAGACAAGCACAAACACTTTGCTTTGACACCTGTGTGTCAAAGCATAAATCTAACAGAGTAATTCTCTTTTTTCTTTCACAAAATTACAAATGCACTTCTGTACAGCCTACCTGGTGAAGATATTGCCCAGCATAATTATAACCAAGAAGTGAATGAACATTTCTGCAGGAGTTCTGATAAATGAAAGATAAAACCACTAATCTAACTCAGTGCTGAGTTACATTTCTTGCATTATTCATCCTTATCCTTGCTCTGAATCCCAGCCATCAATCATCTTTTTCCACCTAACTGCTACAGCAAGGAGTGGGAAGAGTAGCATTGAGTAATGTGATTTTTTCAAAACATTAACGTGATAGGTCCTGTGAATTCTGTCACATATAAACCCATCTTGACTTAGGCTTGCAGAAACCCCAGCACTGGAACAGCTGCTCCAGCTGCTAATGTGCCAAAGGGGGTTCCTGTTGATAGAGCAAAACTTAGTGTCTATTCAGGAGGCACTCAGATACCATAGTGATGAATCGAAGGTGCTTCTCTAAAATAGTAAATGATCTTAAGGCATCAGTCCAAAGCAATTTGTGGTTTCAGGATCCATTTTTCTCTAAAATATTCCAGTTACAAACAGATACTTTAAGAATGAGCTGTTACCACTGAATGACCTGAATAAGCGGAGTTGCAGGTAACTAACTAATAATGTAACTAGCATGCTCAGGTAATGAGAGTTGGTAAAGTTAGTAGCTCCTGGCTGGAGCTGGGGAAAGTGCACGACTCCATCCCATAAAAAGTACTCATTGCAGTCAGAGACCAGTAGAAATCAGAGTATCATTAACCTGGCAACTCTGAGACTGAAGTTCAGTAAGTGAACAACCTTATTCATCAGACAGATAAAAACTGTTTCCTTGACTACCTAAAAAGCATGTGGAAACATCCATCGCACACCTTTCCTGAGTGATTAGGCTCCTCTTCAGCTTTCCATCAATTCCTTTTCATTCCACTCATTCTCTGTTTGCCTCCCAGGTGCTTTATTTTTCAAGTCACTTGAATGTTGCAGGAAATCATCACTCCTTTTATTTGAAGCCTTTTCTTGAGTTTTGTTTCACTTCCTCTGGTTTAGATTTTTATTGATACTGATCGCTTCAGGCATTGGGGTGAGGAAGCAGCTGCCGAGGCTAACACAGCATCACAGAGCTCGACTTAAGGAGAGCTGAGCACCAGCAGAATACAAGGCCTGACACAGATGAGAGGTAACAGAGGTGGTGGCAAGGTCATGAGGGAAGACGTGCATGGGTGGTGGGACATGGGTTTGCTGAGATTTTTAATCTTTTTTCCTAGATAGTGTTTTTGACCTGCCTTTTGGAAGTATCACTGAATTCCCTCCCATCCTGTGTCACTGATGTTTTGTGAGTATCCTTTTCAAAACACATGCAAACCTCTAGTGGAGCATTTTAACAGATTTCCACTATTTGGTAATGGGTACAGGAGGTCCTGAAAATAAATCGTCTGAGAACCGCTCAAGCGCTTTGTCTCAGTTTTGGGAAGAATTAAAATTGACTACAGAACAAGGAGAATTAAAAGCCCCTGTGAAGTGTTCTCCCGAATTTCTACTCTTTTCTTTTCTTTTTGGTAACAATTGATCTGCAACCAGTCACCTTTTTAAATCACTTGCAGGGGGGAGACTAGCACTATTTCTGCAGCCACTTTGCTCTGACAGTATTGGCGTGTTGTCTTTGTGAGTAGAAGGCCCTGCACTGAAGAATGTCACGTTTTCAGCGCCTTCATAGAATCATAGAATCATAGAATAGTTAGGGTTGGAAAGGACCTTAAGAACATCTAGTTCCAACCCCCCTGCCAGGAGCAGGGACACCTCCCACTAAACCATGCCATCCAAAGCTATGTCCAACCCGGCCTTGAACACCGCCAGCAATGGAGCATTCACAACTTCCCTGGGCAACCCATTCCAGTGCCTCACCACCCTTACAGTAAAGAATTTCTTCCTCATATCCAGTCTAAACTTCCCCTGTTTAAGTTTGAGCCCATTACCCCTTGTCCTGTCGCTACAGTTCCTCATGAAGAGTCCCTCCCCAGCATCCCTATAGGCCCCCTTCAGATACTGGAAGGCTGCTATGAGGTCTCCACGCAGCCTTCTCTTCTCCAGGCTGAACAGCCCCAACTGACAACTAAAGTTTCCCTTATTTTAGAAACTGTTCTAAGAATGCTTCTCTCTAAAGATCATGCTGAATGAATCTTACACACACTTTCATTCCACAAAGGAAGGGTGTTGGGTGTGGGAAGATTGATGCATTTTCCATTTCATGAAGTACAGTAAAGGATATTTTGTTGGTTTTGTTTTCCATGGACAGCAGTGAACCAGGTTAACATGAAATCCTATGTACATTGAAAACGAAGCCTGACAAACTGGAAGGGAATACAATTTTTGAATCAGATTGTGAAAAATGCTGATTTTTACAGCTGAAGCTGCTGACAGTCTTGTTCTAGGCACTGTGAAATGTTTGGTGAGAAACCAGTCCTACTTCTCTGAAGAATTTACAGTGTGATTGCATAAGGATCAAGAACAAGGTGGGTATCATTACATGTTATCATCTCTATGTTAGAGAGGCAGTGTATATTTTACCTGAAGCCACACCAAATGGATATGGCAAAAGTGGGAAGAGAACGAGAAATCCTATACTTGGAGAGACTCTTTCTCTTGAGCACATCAATAACCTGAGTAAGTTGATTCTTTTTTTTCAGTGCACTTTACTGAAGTAAAATATATTGAAATGTGGACAGAGAAAATTTTTGCTGATAACATAAATGTGTTTGTGTGTTTAAAGCATTCTTGAAGTGAGCATACATGAAAGGATGGTAAAAGTTGCTCCTTTAGCTAATTGCTGGTGGCTCCATATATTTTTCTGCAGTCTATTTTTATGGTCTGGTGATTGCTGCAGTCATTGTGAATATGCCTGTTGTCATGCTTAATACTTATTTCCTAGCTATTAGTTTCTGCTATGGTCTGAAAGTAATTTTAGCAGTCCCACTTTACATCTTGTGTGTAGGCTGCTTTTACAGTTTTACTACAGATCTATAATTTTCTCTGTAGCAGACTCTTGAGATGAAGAATGGATTTATGTTTAACATACCAGAGTTGGAGGGACGTTAATCTTGTTGCAGTTGCAAACTTTCTTGTGTGACCTTGAATTCTCCCATTCTCCCCTGTGCTGACCCCTGTGCTTTTAAACTTATATTTGTAGTTTACTTGAGATCATCTGCTATGCAAACATCAAGGATTATTCTACAGTTTGAATCCTTATTCAAAGCATTCAATAAAATAAGCATGTGTAAGACATACCTACGGAAGGGACTCATGCTAATCAGTAAGTCTGTGCTGTAGGTAAGTAGAACATCATCTAGTGACTCTTGTACCTGTCTGGACATACATTTCCACTGTCTTGCTCTTTTTTGCATGCATACTTTGCGAACAGTTTAAGCAACTCTTTTAAGAAGATTTATTTCTACAAGACTGACACAGATTCCTGAGAAAACCTACAGACGTGAGTCACCCACCTTCCACTGTTTTTCACACTGCAATAGGTTCTTATAGTAAGCTTAGTTGTAAGAAACAGCTGTTCTGGGTGGTTTTGAACTCTTGGCATTCATCTCCTGTGTTAAGGAGACCATTGTATGCTGAAATCAGCTCTTAGCATAGAAGTGAATACGCTTTGGATGTTGGCTTTTTAAGTGAGCTGATCATCTGATCTCTACAGCTGATTTAAGACCAGTCATGTCCCCCAGCCTGTTTTCTAAAAATCCCCCGTATCTGTACATGAGGACCAATTTATTGGTGGTTTGGTGGTTTTTTTTTTTCAGTAACATCACCTTCAGCTTTTGTGGCTTGAACAGGAGATGTTTGTCTTTAAGAGTAACCCATACCTTACTGATTAAATGTCATTACCTCAGTGCAAATTGTTAGTCACAGGCTGCAGGAATCCTATGGCTGACCCGGTGCCTCACTGGGTGTATAAATGTTTTTCTAGAAAAGGTAAACATTACTTTTTCATAAATGAGAGTGCACTTAGCACACAGAACAGCAGCACGAGTTCCGTACTGCTTGTGTGTTTGTCCCTAGGTTATCCCTATGTTTATCCAGGAACTGAAAACTTCACTGAAAGGACAGGAGCAGGCATTCTCAGAGATCTGAGGAGTCAAACATTTGCTGAGGTCTAGGCCTTTTCCTGGGTTCTTCTGCTAGGCAGGAGAAAGTGGCTTTAGCATGTGCTCTGCACCCATTTTGTTTCCCCAGATATGCTATTAACCAGGTTAAAGGCTTGTAGAACTAGAGCTGTAAGGGGCTTGGCGAGGTTGTTTGTCTGGCCTAAAGCAAGAAATGATACCTAAACCAATCTTGACAGCTATTTGACTAATCTGGCTTTAAATATTGCCATGAATGGATATACCAGAGCCATCCTAGGCATCATTAGCCTTCCCGATAAATGGTCATCTTCATCTCTGCCTATGATATCTGTAGTGTTTAAATCCATTACATTGCCAGTGGCAATGTATAACAGTGTAATACCTGTTTCTATGCAGGAACAGTGAATTTGGTTACATTTAACATGTCTCCTCTCAGTCACAGTACCGTCTGTTGCTGATGTGGGCTGATGCACTGTATTTTATCCCTGGGCTGGAGCGTGTTGTGAGCTATTTCTGCCTCTCTGGCCTGGGAAAACCTTAAGCATGAATGGTAGTCACTGTACTGTTTGGGAGATCTGAGAACTGTTCTTCCATGGAGAAATATGAGACAATTGCAGAGTCTTGTGAAAACCAATCTGACAACAGAAAATTGGAAGGGTTTACAACAGGCTTTTGAAGAGAAACTGTCCTGGGTTCAGCAGTAGCAGTCATTTTTCTCTTTCTTAGTAGCTGGTGCAGTGCTGTGTTTTTGACTTTCAGCCTGGGAACAGCGCTGGTAACACCAATGTTTATAGTTACTGCTCAGTAATGTTTACTGTGACCAAGGACTTTCTGAGTCTCATGCTCTGCCAGGGAGGAGGGGAAGCCGGGAGGAAGCGGAGACAGGACACCTGACCCAAACTAGCCAAAGAGGTATTCCATACCACAGCACGTCATGCCGAGTATATAAACTGGGGGCAGTTACCCGGAAGAGTTAGATCGCTGCTCGGTCGGGCTGGATATCGGTCGGTGGGTGGTGAGCAGTTGTATTCTCTTCCCTTGTTATTTCCCTTATCATTATTATTATTATTGGTGGTAGCAGCAGTGGTTTGTGTTATACCTTAGTTACTGAACTGTTCTTATCTCAACCCGTGGGAGTTACATTCTTTCCATTTTCCTCCCCATCCCTCCGGGAGTGGGGTGAAAGAAGGGAGGGAGTGAGTGGGGACTGTGTGGTGGCTGATTTGCCGACTGGGTTTAAACCACGACATAAACAAAACAGATGTCCCTCACAGTGTTCTGATAGTTGCTGCCCCTGGGAAAATCAGAGAAATGCATGACTTCAGCTGGTTACAGTTTGCAGTGGTGTGCAGCAGTGCTTTTAGTGTTTGTGGGTTTAAGTGTACAAAGCTTATTTTCCCTGTGATGAAGACATTTGTGAAGTGCTTGGGATTTTGGGGTTTGTTGGGTTTTTTGAAAGCATCAGTATTCTGCAATGAAAGTTAACATAGGGACTTATATTTATCTAATGTATAGTGTAAAGCATAAAATTCTCCCATGCAGGCAACACTGATCTACCTTCTGCGGGTGGCAAGTGCCCTATATTCCCTGTGCTGAAAGGCATTTGTGTGATATTTAGATCAGTTTAACATGGATAGGGAGATGCCACAAACTGCAGCAGAGGACAGTTTGCAATTGAGCATTTAGATTAGGTCCTCCTAAAACATGCAGGGCATATAACTCAGCTGGGCAGGCAGGAGGACTTGCATCTGTATAGGAGGGTAGGCACATTGCTGTGTGCTGCTTGCATTGGTTTCAGACATTGTTCCCTGTGCCTTCCCGAAAAACAAAGTGAAGCTGGGACCTCTTTTTCTTCACCCTCTTTATGCTGCCCCTTCAGCTACCCTTTTGTTGAACAATGCAGTTGTTCAACCAAAGTTGACAGAAGAGTGCAGATTTCTGGGTCACTAGTTTGTTTCCATGCTGGGTATCTGCCCAGTGTACTTTGCTCAGACTCTGAGGGCAGCCTCATGCTGCTTGGCAGAAAGTCAGCGTACGTTTTTGTAGTACACCTTGCCTGAAAGAAGGCAGATCTGGGACACTGTGAGGGTGAAACTGAAGGACATTAGGAGGACTTGTGAGTCACTGGGCAGAGGACATCAAAGCAGCCTCTCCTGATAAATATTGTGGGATTGGTAAGTACATAATGGTACACAACAGGGAAAGTGTTGGGCTTTTCACATAAAAGATAGGCCTAGGGCAGATCCTAGAGTGCTGAATCATTTTCCCACGTTGGTACAGCACTATATCAATCCCACTTTCTGGGAAACATGGGATTCCTTCCCATTCTCTGACTGTGACTTTGTGATTGAGAATGGGTCGAGAAGAGAACAGTCTCAGGTACACCATTCATTCTGGATTTCTGAATCTAATTCCTGACAGTCCCACAGACTTCCTGTGTCTCTGGGGAATATTGCTTTGTCTCTCATTATCTAAATTCCCTTAATAGTTCCATATTCACACAGACTGTTTATTTACATAGCCTGTTTTAAGGAGTAGGACATAAAATATTAGGGCTTTATGGTTTCTCTGTGCAGGTATGTGTGTGTGTCCTGTCTTTAGTCTCTTTCTATTGTGGCAGTGCATGTGATTCCAGAAAATGAACCATCTGGCTCAGCATTGTGGACTCAGGTTTCCTACATCTTGGGGCAATGCCTTGCTGTAGGATAGCTTTTCACTGCTCCAGAGGCTGTTTAGTGTCGTGTCTCTGAAGACAGCTATTGAGATTGAGGTCAGTGATTTCCAGATAATGTGTGTGAGCTGTGGAGCTCATCACTTTCATGAGTGATTCTGTAATTCTCCACAGGGTCTATGGATGCCTTTATGGATTATGGGGTAAAGGCAGTCCATGAGTTTTCAGTGAGCTCTTGACCTGGAATCCAAACCAGAAGGCAGTGAGAATCACTAGAGCAAAGTATGGTTGGGGAGCAGTGTTTCATCTCTGACTTATTTAGAAGATGCATGGAGTGGAAGAGTGTTTCTCCTTCCCTTCTGAAGAAAACCGGTTGTGAGGATAGTGGGATATGAGAGAAGTCCAAGATTCTGCTCTCAAGTGGGGAGAAGAAATCCTGGTTTAGATCTCCTGCATCGTTTGAGTGCCCAAGTCCCTGTGTTAATGTATTCTGAACAATATTTTCTTCATCTCTTCATGAAAATTTTCATATCTTTCCATTCAGTGTTAGGTTGAAATTATAGAGTGTTGCAGTATCTCATTGTTGATCAGCTCTGCCAGTACTACGGAGCTTTGGCTGCAAACTCTTCCTTGACATGGATGTTTAGGTTCTCTGCTTTGAATCAGCTCTTAACAAAGCTAAGAATAGAGCTTGACTGAGGGTTTTCTGCTAAATTATTTCTTCACCAAAATAATGCATCTTCTGAGGGATCAGAACAGTTCACAGGTGCAGACTGGATTTGGCAAACAGCTTTAGACCTCCACAACTGAAAAATAAAATCTTACTAACTTTCAACACTTTCAAAAGTGTTCAAAAGTCTTAACCATTAAGTTTTATAGAAATTTCTGATGTGATTGTTCTGAAAGTTTTCAAAATATTTAAAGTTTTATCGAATTGTTTCAGGATTAATGAAATGTTTGGTATGTTCCAAGCATATTTTTAGTTTAGTTAATCTGTTACTGTATATTTAGGTTTTGTTGTTGGAAAAATACAGGTGTTTTCAGTTCAGATTGACCTACATTGCTACTACTACTTTTTATTGTCATCATCATCCAGGTTTGATAGTGAGGCAAAAGGACAATTTATGTGCACTTCTGCAAAGTTGAGATATTGCCTTAATTTCAAATATCCCTTCCAAATATGAAATAGATTGGGATTTTTAGCTTGTGCCTGCTCTGATGCCTGTCTCCAAAGGCGTGCTGGTTTGCAAGCTGCTGGTACAATTTAAGGCTGTGTGAATGCATGCACTGAGCTCAGTGAGTATGGCACAGTGAAGCAACACCAAGGCAAAGCAATGGAGACAAAGCTTTTGCTCTCTTAGGCACATCGAAGTGTTTCTCCTACCAGCAGACTTCTGGGAAATACAGCTCCATGTTTGTGAAGACAGAATTATGCATTGTCTGCACTTTTAGATGAGTAACATTACGAGAATGTACCTTTTGGCTTTTGCTTTTGTGATACGCTTTCTGTAAGACTTGGATCTTCTAACAAAGTTAATTACTTGAGAGCACCCACTACTTTTCTCACCATGAGGAATGAGCATGAACTTAATAGAAAAACCAAAAAACTGGCCTCCACTTTATCAGCTGCTAATTTCAGGTAAAGAGTCCAACTTAATGCAATTAGAGACACCAGAATATTGGAAAAGACACTCTCTGAAGCCCGAACTCTCACAGAGACCTGCCACCCAGCAAAACCTTACACAAAGCACTAATGAAAATGTAAGAGGGAGAAAAGCCTTCTCTGTTGGTTTTTTTTTAGTATCCATCACTGCTGTGAAACACATACTTGCAAAGTCAGGCAGTGGAAGTAGAGAATGCCAGCTCAGTATTGTATGTGAGGACCCATCTTACTCACATTATCCATCTTGCATAGCAGGCTGGTATTTAGCCACCCCAAAAGGGAATAAATTACTGTAGTTATGGTCAGAAATAGAGACATGGAGAAAAATAAAAGAAACAAGGACTACTGGGAGAAATAGCAGTGGTAAAGTAAACATACCGAAGTGCCGCAGCATCAGTCATGCTCTACACAGCCATCACGGTAAGAGAGAGCAGGAATTGATGCTCACAGAGCTCCACCAGCAGGTACTTAGTTTCCTTCAGTGCTCTGTCAAAGTTGCTCTTTTTCAGCAAGAGGGCATTGTTCTCGTTTTTTATTTTGAGGAGTTTGGCTTTCTTTGGCCTTGTTTCATTTGGGCTTATGCTGTCTGCTGACGGGAAGCCTGTGAAGAAATAATGGCAGAAGGAAAAACTGATGTGTCTTCATGTGTCCAGTTACTGAGAAAGAAAGCAAAGGAGTGCTAAGCAGTAGGGTTTGCTGCTTAAATGGCTGTTGTTCTGTCAGCCAAACTAAGAGGCTGATAAGGTTGATAATGGAGTCTATCACCAGTGGAGCCAACTGCACCTTTCCACAGGAAGATTAATATAGTTAATGACTTCAGCAGTGTTTGGAAAAGAAGTCTGTGTGGGGAAGGTGGGTTTACTGTTTCTTGCCTGCAGAAGCACCATTCAATTTGTAGTGCACTTCTCTAATTAGACAGCCTGCTTGTGCCACCATTACCTAGTGCAGAGCTGCAGACAAAACAGTAAGTGGGGTACCTGGGGCAGTATTTGAGGGCTGATCCTCTGCTGAATATTTGGATGTCCGTTGCACTTATAGAGCTATCTGATTATGGATCTGTTTCAGAGCATGCTGTAGTCAGGGAAAAACTCCCATTGCTTTGTATGTGTAATTTTAATGTCTGTGTTTCTTCAGTGCCTTGTCTGTGAGTCTCCCATCTCTGCTGAGGATGGGAAGTGGCAAGCTGTAGCTCAAGTAAGGTATTACTTTGTGGGTTAAACCAGAGATTTTGCCATTGGTTTTCAGTGATAGCATGATTTCATGCAGCTAATACCTGTAGAGTAAGCTGAAGGCACTAAATGTTCTTTTCATTCTTAGATAGATACTTCATTCTTAGGATAATCATCAGCTGTGTCTGTGAACTATGAGGCCTCCCTGGCTGGTCTTTTCAGAACATTTTAAGAAGTATCTTACAAAAAGGACTGAGGCACCATTTACTAAGAATTAGTTATTTCTGCAAATCCGTGCCAGTCTGTAATAGTAGCAGAAACCCTTTCTTTAACCCCTGAACTGTGCTGAAATTTGTGAACTGTACACCCAAAGCGGTAGCCTCTCAAGAGGGGACCAGGTATTCTGGTGGTGGTTTTGTTGACACAGACAAGGACAGGTGGGTCTGGATTAGTAGAACCAAACTGATAGTTGAAGAAATTGCCCCCAGTAATGACTCTTGCTTTCTCTTCTGGAGCAGTTAAGTGCTGCTTTGTTCCTTCATGCCCTTAGGCTAAAGGGTGGAGTGTTCCTAATGGTGGTTGATGAGGTAGCCCCCATTTATTGGGGGTGAAGGATGTTGGGTGGCATATAGCTCCAGTTTAGGTTGTTTTCATGTCTGATGTGAGTGGGATTGGGTCTCAAGTGAACTCTTTCCTCTCAATCTCAAAGGCTTTGGGTTGTAATGTACCTTGAGATGTGTCCTATGAGCACTTGCACAGGGTGCATAATGAAATCAGAGGGAGCTGTATATTCAGGCTGCTTGCAAGATAAGATCACGCTTAAATATAGATGCAGTAATCAGGTACTAAACAAAAAGAAAAGGGCAGAAAGATAAGAGTCTCCTGTTTGACTTTGTGGTCTTTTTCTCTTCCTAACAGGCTCCTTTCCAAAGATGCCTTCGAAGTAATATTCTAGGACTGTTAAAAAGCATCTTTGGAAAACCCAGCAAGGCCTGTCTTACCTGAACAGGCTGTGCTGTAAGCTCAGAAAACAGCCTGAGGCTCCCAGAACATTGATAGGATGACAAAATCATTTTCTTAGAAAGCTTGTTTTCCTCTTTCTGCAACTAAAACAAGTAACAGTCAACACAAAAGCCTTTTGGAAATCTCCAACCACGAAATGGGCACTATTTTTGATAGGACTTCTAAACTCTATGTCCTGGAAGGAAACTGCAGTTTCCTTCAGATTTGCAATGAGGAAAGGAGTGGGATTTAGTGGAGCTGAACAGAAAATTGAAACTGATGGAGTACAGTGTTTTGGTTTGGGTATACAGCAGATTAGGTCACATTTCTGCACGTTTCTTTATCAGTGCTGACTAGTTCTGGCTCCTTCGTTGTGTTTTACAGTTTTTAAGAGGTATATGGAAAATCTGCCTTTTGCAGAAGTCACAGGCTGGTCAGCAGGAAATGCTGAATGCAGAATAAGTACAATTCTTGGGCCTTCTGCTCGGTTACTACCCAAACCCTGGAAATCATTGCATGATCAAGAACTGTTGACGAATGCCTCACATGTGAGCACCTTCTATTTGCATTTCTGTTTTGCCTCACAAATACAGTGATTTTAGAGTGGTGACACTGTTATTTATTGGCATTAAACACTTTAACCTGTTACGAGATCTACGCTTGCAATACATAATACAAGTAACTGTGCAGTATCCATGTTAGAAAGGTATGTGCTATTAAATAAGGAAAAGGTAATGCCACAGAAGTGTTGAAAAGCATCAAGAAATTGGTTACACTCAAAACAAGTTTATCAGAAGATTCTGCACCTGTGAGCAAAGATCCAGTTTTACTGAATTACAAGGCTGGGCTTTAAATAACTGCGGTATCATCAATTTTGTCTCTTCTGCATGTACCTGTATGGTGTGTAGGAAAGACTAGGAGGAACTGGAAATGCTGGAATTTTCTTTGCAAGTTTGTTTTGCAATATGTATCATTTTCCAAGTTGCGCACTTCAGCTGAAGTGCAAAGCAAATGGAAGTCTTTGACATTTCAGCTTTCATTGACTAGTGTTTATTTTGTATTTATACCGTGCCCCAAATGAAAATAGAACTCACAAGGAAATAAATTAGATTCATCAGTTTTATTGGTGACTAAGATCAGTGTGAATCGCCATCTAGTGTATATTTAAGACACTGCATAATTACAGAAACTTTTAAATCCAGATCATAAAGTATCCTCAAAACACTTTCTATAGCTAGTGGCATTTTATTTCTATATGCAGGCAAAATAAAATCTAAAATCTGCAGGAATCAAGAGATAGATATTCAGAAAAGGACTGGAAGTGAAAGTTTAGAGATAAGAGATTCATTCATCGGCTGGCCAGTAGAGAGCAAAGATTATAATGAAAAAAACACCACAAGATCTCTTTGCCAGAAATGGAGAAACACTTATTTGTAAAAATCACATAAAATAATGGGGAAAAATGAGGAGAGACACAAACAACCTATTTATTGAAGCTGGTTTGCGTTAATTTGTCCAGCACCACAAAGTAGGCAGCATCCAATATGTGGCTGATTTTAAATGTGTTTTCTTTCATTTCAGATGACTGCTGCAGGTGTGCATCTGATTTTTTAACCCACTGTCTGATAAAACATCATTTATCATGAGGATATTTATTAAATCATGGATTCCTCAGTGTTTGCAGATTCTTGGGTCACCTTGCAGGTTATTCCATGGATGCAACAGGCTTTTTACATCTCAGATTATTTCTTATTATGACTCTATAAACCAGTGTAAGAAGGAACTGCCAGAATATTTTAACTTTGCAAGTGATGTCTTAGATGAGTGGTCACGACTGGAAAAGGTAGTATTTTTCTTTTACTTCATAGACATTGGAACAAATCTCAGATGATACAAATCATTTTTTCTAATGGATACTGGGTAGTATAAGCTGCAAAGTAGAACACACTGCTTTATTTTCTTTGTCAGAAATATGGGTGTCATTTTAAGACACTAGTTGCTGGGGTGAGTTGGTTATCTGGAGTTATTTTGGATAGAAATGAAACATTTTAAGGTTTGTCTTCTGTTGCATTCTAGGTTGGAAAACAAACAGCAATTCCAGCTTTTTGGTGGGTAAATGATGAGGGAGAAGAGGCAAAGTGGAGCTTTGAAGAGCTGGGATTTCTTTCTAGGAAAGCAGCTAATATACTTTCTGAGGCATGTGGTTTGCAGAGAGGAGACAGAGTTATAGTAGTGCTGCCTCGTGTTCCTGAATGGTGGCTACTGTATGTAGCCTGTATGCGAACAGGTGAGTGACTTTACTGATCTCTTGGATGCAGAAAAAATAAATATAAGATATGAAAAGTACACTGAATTAAATTTTTTTAAAAATGTAAGCAGGAATATGCTGCTGTGCCCTGTACAGTTCAGCTTTTGCATAGAGGGGGAATTGGCAGCACCCACACAGGAAACGAAGCAACACTGCACTAGATGCTGAACAGACATGGTCCAGTTAAACGCCTTCTTAGTTGAAGCCCTTGAAGGTTGAATGGCTATAATCTAAGGCCAGGTTTGGCCAGATACATTATCAGTATGAGCAGTTTTAATGCAGTAAGTTATATGACCATACTGGTTAAGAATTCAATACAATATTTTTTTTTTTGCTCTGCTATTACAGTTTAGCAAATTCTTGGCAGAATTTAACCCATTGCATTTTTAGAGCGCTACGCATCCATGACAGAACAATTTAGCATCAAGAGGGACATGATCAAGTATTTTTGTCCCACTTATAAGTTCTGTGATTTTAGCGGGTTGTAAATGGTGTTAAGGCTCAGAGAATCCAATTCTATCTAATCCAAGAGTTTTTTGGGCTACAATGTGGGAATAGCATTCAGTGTCTCAGTGTCTCCATTTCCCAGTTGTAAAATTTGTTAGACATCTCTGAAAGTGCATGAAGACTGTAATCAGTATAGGTCAATTCGGTTGAAATTCTTGGGAAAGGGAGAATATAGAAATGCAGTGAAGCACGTAGAAGTGCACTAAATTGACATTCAACCACTCTCAATGTGATTTAAGTCACATTGTAGTCAGTATCCAAACTTGGGTTTGTTCACATTACAAAATGAATCCAAGCTTGAGGGATTTGTTGGCTGAGCAGTGTATGTAAGCTGCCTGACTCAATGTATTTATCCCATAGCAAGATGTATTAATTCCTTATTGAAATGAATAATGGGTTTATTCCAGATGTAAATATAATCCATATGCTGGTTGTCTTCATATACTTAATAAAGGGGATGATAACACTTCCTTACTGATTTATAAATCATGAAGGAAATGCTCAAAACCACTCTAAATCTACATCTTACTCATGATCTAGACACCTTTAATATGGATGACACAAAACTTATCACTGTTGCAGGGCTTGAAGGTCTTTTAGAGACAGATAGTCCCAGGTCATTTCTAGACCACAAATTCACCCAAGCTCTGCCTTCAAACATGAATTATACTTGACTCCTGTTTCTCAGAGAACAAGAAATAGCTCAGCTTTTCTATGTCTGGGGTCATGTCCTGTAAATGTAATATAGAGAAATGGTCAATTTTCTAAATTGCTTGTTGCTTTTTTCCAGGAATTGTCTTTATTTCAGGAACATCTCAGTTAACATCCAAAGATATCTTATACCGACTCCAGACTTCAAAGGCCAAGTGCATCATTACTGATGACACACTGGCACCTGCAGTGGAATCGGTCATACCTGACTGCCAGTTTCTGAAAAGCAAACTAATTGTAGCCAAAGGGAGCAGAGATGGGTGGCTGAACTTCAAAGAACTCTTTGCGTGAGTATCCAGCTGTTACACCGTCACCCCTGTGAGGTGAAAGAAGCTGTATCAGGTGACATCGCTGAATTTTTTAATTAATTTCCAGAATGCAAATGGAATACATTTTTGCACCCCTCTGCCAACTTGCTGTAATCACTGCATTAAGTACAAAACCCCCCAACACACTTCTTGCGAGCTACATTCAGCTCTTTCTGCTGCTTTTTATTCAACAGCCTGCCAGTTTGTAAAAGCTCTTTGCTTCCACTGTGATCACAGGACAAGCACACAGAGTACTAATCTTGCAGTTGTTTCATGCTTGTCTTCTAGAGCCCAGCCTAATGCCTCTTGAATTCAATGAGAAGATGCCCATTGCCAGTTCTTAGAGCTCAGCTAACCTGGGATCAGTTATTTCTTCTCTTTGCTATGTTGGTAGCCCAGACAATCTGAATTGTTCATCAGTCTCTTGAACATAAATGGTATAGTGCATGTCCAGGACCTGACATGATAGACTGAATTTGGCCCCCATTGACTTCATATTGTGACACAATATGTGTTGAGATAGAAGTTGGTTTTGCTCTGTAACAAGCACCCTGAGTGCCCTTGCAAAATAGTTGTAAACAAAGTCACTGGAATGTGCTGTAGGTGCTCACATCTTGAAAGTTACAGCATACAGAGCACACTTATGACTAGCAAAATGTGCTCTCTAACTCTTACCTGTGGTGTCTGATGCAACTATTTATTTAGTGAGATCATGCAGTCTGGGGCCATTTTCCTGTTTATTTCCTAAACCCTAAGAAGTACTGCTTTCTTTGTGAAAAACTACATGCAGTGACTGTCTTATACTCTTTCTTCTGAAGGGTGGCATCTGCTGACCATAAATGTGTCAAGACAAGGAGTCAAGACCCAATGATAATTAGTTTTACTAGTGGAAGTACAGGCTTTCCAAAAATGGTGGTGCAGTCCCACAGCAGTTACGGCATTGGATTTGCAACCAGTGGCAGGTAAACCTTGCAATTGCTCCCAGTGTCCTGGTTAAGTGACATGGTCGCAGTTAAATTTAAAGTGTGACTGTAAAAATTCCAGTAAATGTAGGCATTTCATAAGTGTAAGTTCTTGCTTCTTCCTCACCTTTCCCCTCTCACAGTGAATCCTTATTATAAAAAGCTTCTTGAAGACTCAGTTGGCATCATCAAACACAGTATGCTGGCACCCAGAGGACTGACTGCAGAGTAGCAGTATGGGTAGCGTCGTTGTAGCAAAACCAGATAAAGTGCTTTAGTACTGTGTAAACCTTCCTTGAGAATGAAAGCAACCTTGGGCCATAGCATTATACCTTAAAAGTTACAGTTTAGTCTGACTCTGTGTTTTGGTACTGATTTGCTTTCATTTAACATCTTTTGTTTATGCTTTGAAGGAGTGAGAAATTTCATTAAAATCAAAGGATACATTTCCCAAGGAACACTGAGGTGGAAGTTGATGGTGTATAATCCATAGAAGTAATATGATTAGTTTCATAGAGAAATAAAATGTGATTTAGCTGATGTCGCTAATCCACAAGGTGGGGAAGACCTACTCCAAATGATCTGTTTGGTTTTTCATCCAGATCCATATCGTGCAACTCAAGCCAAGGATGTTCTGCACTGTTCAGGAGAAAACCAAATGCTGGAAATGTTAAACAGGAGGGAGTGATGGGAAATAAGAGAGTGTTTAAGATACTTCAGCTCTTAGAAACTTTCTAAAGAGCCCTACTTGCTGATGTCACATCTTCTAATGGAAGCCTCTTGCCCTTTAATTATGCTGTGACCTGTGCCTGTGCCTTTCACACTCTATGAAGCATTTGTTTTCTCTCTGTTTTATCATCAGGTACTGGATGAACTTGACTCCTTCAGATATAATGTGGAATACTTCTGATACTGGCTGGATAAAATCATCTTGGAGCAGTGTTTTTGCACCATGGATCTGTGGATCATGTGTCTTTGTACACAATATGCCACAGTTTAAACCAGAAGTTATTGCAGAAGTAAGTGTAACATTTGTAACTGAGTTTTATTTCCATTTTGCATAACAGGAGCAAAGCCCATACAGAGCATGGGTACCCACTGCTGTGTAGCAGAAGAGATAATAATTCCCACATCCCAAGCAATCATTCCTCCCTTTGGTGTCCAGAAACGTAGAGGAACAAGTGTTTTCCATCCTGGTTAGGCCATGTGACATGGCTGCAGTGTAGAGGGGATGTGATGAAAGATGCAGGATAAAAAGAACTCAGGATCACTGCTGTCTTGTCCCATATTTAGCCAAAGTTCACTTCAGGTACGAACTTCAGCTGCTTTGGGCTCAGGATGAGCATGGTCCAATGATCAGAGTATGGCATAGATGTGAATCAGGGCCGCCTTATCCTGATTTTCAATGAGTTGCCAAAATGCCTGTTCCTCCTCTCTGCCATTTCACAAAACCAGTCAGCTGGCCTATTTGCCCCAGCATTGGTCTCTTGTGTGGAGAGGAGTCCCAGACCTCCCAAGAATAAAATTGGAAAAGCTTTGGTCTAGTTCACTGTTCTCACTTAGTCTTGAGCATAGAACACAGTTGCCTGGGAAGCAGAAAACAATCTTAACTGGAACTACTACTCTCAGTGGACATCCATTTACATGAGAATCATATTTCTGGCAGTGGTGGGACTGACAGGTACAGCCACTCCACAGTCAGGATTCATAGTCACTAATGCATAGGTGTTCTCTGTGTCGAATGTATGTTGCATTTTTATAGTTTTCATTTTGCAGACATTTGAGCACATAACTTGTGTTAATCACCTTCACACTTGCAGGGTCAGACCCAACATTACATTCTCTTTTCAACAGGATAACTTTCTATGTTTCCTAGACTCTCTCAAGATACCCCATCACTACCTTTTGCACTGTTCCCACCGCCTACGGCATGCTGGTCCAACATGATCTGAGCAGGTACATCTGAGCATCTGTGCATTCCAGGGGTAGCAGAGAGAGGCTGGGATACAATGCTGGGACAGCTCTGGCTGTTTAGTTCCTTATGTTGCTTAATTTTTCTTTTTTTTTCAATTAAAAGAAATATAATTGAAATTGCTCTAGAAAATTCTCAGTGTCTTTATTTGATCTAGGATGTTGGCATGTAACTTGGCTTTCCACAAGTATCTGATGTGCTTGCTCAGACTTCTCCTTTCTTGTTAGCTTTTCCAAGAAAACGTCTTTCCTCCCTCTTCTTCCAGAAAAAAAAAAGCTACTTCTGTAGGCTTAAATTATAGGTTTAAACTAACAATAATTCGTGTGGCTTTAAACTAACATAGTACAGCAAACTGTTCTAACTTGCTAACACATAGAGAGAAAGAAATGTTCGGCTGACGGGGGAAGAAGCATCATGGGACTGATAACAACTAAGGAAACGCAAGGATGCTAGCCTTCAAGATAGCAGAGTGGTGCCCAATGTGGGGTGAGACTGGAACAGAACAGAACAGAAGCAAGGACATACCAACTGCTAACTCAGCCCTAGGACCTTGTGAGCATGTGCAAGCACTGAAGTCATTCAGTAAACACAGTGAGGAAGACTATCAGTGACCACCAGAGACCCCCACTCAGCAAGAAAGTGCATACATAATTAGAATGCAAATATAGTTAGTTCATGGAAATATCATGAATATGTAAACCATTTCCTGGAAAATCTGTAAATATGCATGAGCATGCTAAATATATAACTGCTGCCCACAAGTAATAGGCACGCTTACCTTTGCAAAACTATTCACATGTGCGCCCAGCACTGCAATAAAGAATGCCTGCTTGCTGAAACTCCAAATTGAGTCTTAGAGAGTTTCTCTGACCAGCTTTTATGGTAACACTTCCAGTGACGCAGGTATAAACCCCATTGTCCTCAGAGGTAACACGAGCAATCTAGGAGTTGAATCCAGATCTTTGTAGCGGGATGATTATTATAATTTCCAGAGTAGCTTTTGAAGTTTTAGGCATACTAGCTCTGAAAGTTGAGGGAGGCTGTTCAGTTAAGACCATTCACCACTGTCTTCAGGAGTTTAAAGAAATAAATATTTAATTTGTTATTTCTCTCAAGGTATAAGTTCATGAGTCTGAAACACTGTGTAACTGGAGGGGAACCACTCAATCCTGAAGTGATGGCAAAGTGGAAAATCCAGACAGGGGTGGATATCCATGAAGGTTATGGCCAGACAGAAACCGTATGTTTGCATTAATTCTTGCAGTATGCCTTTTCAAAGGTAACAATACCAGAGGCACATTGTACTTGATAAATCAATGGAAAAGGTGAGAATCATTTAAATGAATTATAGGCAATATATAATTATGCTTATATATTTCTAAAATCAACTAGCAGCATGTTTTAATGCTTATAGAAAGTACTGTGACTGTGGAGTTCAGCCCCCTGAAAAAGCTGTGCCAGAGATTATCTCAGATCAAATAACTTGTGGTAGATCCCTTCCATCATCTTTACTTAAAAGGCAGAACTAAAAAGAAATAAAATAAATAATTTGCTTTGGGTATCAATTTGGCCTGTCTGAGGTTTTAATGAAAAATATTAAATCAGTTCACATCCAGACTTCTCTGCAAGTGAACATTAACAAAGCTATTAAGAGTCAGATTTCAGGCATTCTCTTTCTCCTCTTACCCTTGGTATGGTCCCAAATTAATTGTCCCATTAGAGAAATAAAATCTGTAATAATTTCACATCTGCTGTCATGCAAAATCAAGTGTTTGCAGAAGAACCCACTGGCTCAGACTGAACACAGCCAACCTTGTTCTACAAGGCTGAACTGGAATGCTTCTCAACCCTCTCTGATGTGCTTGAGAACCACACTGTATTAGTCCTGATTCAGCCCTTGTCACGGCAAAGTCATGAAGAGGTGTCATGCCTAATGCAAACAATAATAAAGTCTACAAGATGTTGCACAAATTAAAAATAAAATCTATTTACAGGTGCCAATTTGTGCCAATATGAAAGGAATGAAAATTAAACCTGGCTCTTTGGGAAAACCTGTTCCCCCTTATGATGTGCAGGTATGTTGATACATCTCATCTGATCTCAGCTGCAGTTGTGGGTACAAGAGTAAGGGAATGCTGTCTGTGTCCCTTCTCTGTCCTGCACTGTGCTATAGCAGATATTTCATTGAGTTAATCAAAGCAGTAATGATGTGTTCTTTCTGCAGATCATAGATGACCATGGGGCTATTCTGCCTGCAGGAGAAGAAGGCAACATTGCTGTCCGAATTAAACCAACGCGACCGTTCTGCATGTTCTCTGAGTACTTGGTAAGTCTGAGTTGGTCTGTCTGTGCCTTCCAAGAAGCTCCAGAGAGATCCAGGGCAAAGTTTTAACTTATTCAAGAGGCAGAATTTCATCTAGGACCTTCACAAAGTCTCCATAGGCTGCTTGAGGACTTTGAGCCTGATCAGTACATTGTTCTGATAATCCTGGAACAGGCTGACTGGCAGAGTATAACTTCAAGATGCAACATAAAGCAGTGGCTACCTTGTTCCAGACCGGTATCTGGCAGTTGGCACAAACTTCACATTCAGTGCATCACTCCCTTCCATTCTGCTCCAATCCTTGGCTAAGGATTAATGAAGAAAGCCCATAAAGGCTACTGTAATACATCAAAAGTTCAGGAAGGCTTTCCAAAGAGCACAAGTATCTTATGTCCTCATACCACTGTCAGAGGTATCCATAGATTTCTCTCTTACATCTTTAAAAGTTACCAGCATGCACATATATCTGGTGTCAGAGAAACCCTTTGTGCAGTGATGATCCCATGGGTTTGTGGTAGTGGCATATGTAATCTAACACCACTATTCAAATGGGAATGCTCTACCCACTGAAAGCAGAACAGGTTTAACAAAATTCAGAAAAATGGCCATCTTGGTTCAGGTCAAAGGTCCATCTAAGCTAGTATTCAGTCTGCAGTGGCGCTGAGTTCTATTGTACATTCTTAAGAAAACACTAGAATCGGGCAGATGCAAAGATACTCTTCACTGCATTCGAACTATCATGTTGCGTGTGCTTTGGGGAACCTGTCTGTGTTTTTAAACCTCCTCTGAAACCCCATAATATTTGGATATTTTTAGCATCCTCAAACAACAACTGGCACAGAGTAATTACTATGTGATAAAAAGCTGCTTTTGGTTCAGTACTGTTATTTCAACTTTTCATTTTGTCTTCTGTCATCAAGGTGTTTTTCCTGTGTAATCTACACCCAATAGATCAGTTTAGATAGTGAAGTTTTTCCTGTAGGTTGCCTCATTTATGTTTTGATCTTGAAGGTTGGGGGTAAATGGTTTCCACTGACAGGAGGTTATTGTGGCAACTCCCTGCAGTGATAAATAGCTTCCCTGAAGACAGTGGGTTATTCAGTTTAGTAATTTGCTATAATGGATGAGCATTTTGATTTAACACAGCCTTTTTTCCCTAGAAAATGAAACCATGTCTACACAAATGTTTTCCACCTCTCACAAGTTTCCACCACAGAATTGCTGTTTTTCTTAATTGGAGACATAAAATAATACTTATGTTGAGAACGACTTAAAAATTGTCTTGATTGTTTTTAGCATCACTGCGAATAAATGCATTAAATTTTATTACATACATTACCTTTCACTAACAATCAGATACATTTTTTTACATGTTTGATTGTTGTCAGTATAATCCAGAGAAAACTGCTGCCTCTGTGTGTGGAAATTTTTATGTCACTGGGGACAGAGGGACTATGTGTGAAGAAGGATATGTCTGGTTTGTTGGAAGAGCTGATGATATAATTAATTCTTCTGGGTAAGTCAGTTGTTATTAGCAGTGCTCTTTTGCCTGTTAGAAGTCAATCTGAAACACCAGTTGAGTGGCTGCCTTGCTGCAACTGTCATATCTGCATTTTCTCCCAGGTATCGCATTGGCCCATTTGAAGTTGAAAGTGCATTAATGCAGCACCCTGCAGTCTCAGAGGTAGCTGTTGTCAGCAGTCCTGATCCAGTTCGAGGGGAGGTAAATAGAAAAAAAGAAGATATAGAAAGAAATGGACTTTATTCTGAGCATCAAGTTCCTTCAATGTACTAGGCTGCTTTGGAGTTAAGATATTGCTGATTTATAAGATTAAAATCAGTCAAAAAAACTTTAAACCCATACCTTGACAAATCTTAGAATTTCATAATTATTTCCTTGTTTGCAGGGTTTTATTTGGGGAAAGAAAAGTTTGGCTCTTAAGACTTATTTTGGCATCTTGTCTAAGAACTACGATTCAGATTATTTCTCTTTGTCACTAAGCATCTGGTGGCAATTATATGGAGAGTATCTAATTTTTCTTTATGTTTCAAAGTTGAAAATATATAAACTTTGAGCTCCAGGGTGAGATTTTTAGCTGGTTACTTTTTTTGTTGTTCTACAACTTTCTGCAAGTTTAGTAGTGTATAAAGTGAAAAAATAGCTGCAGAATATTTCCTTCATAATATTGCAGTCTGTAATAAACAGCCAATGAAAAGAGAAATTGGAGAAAAAGCTCAAATTTTTGCATTCTGAATTTTGATACTCAGTTCTGGTATGAAATATATCCCTTTATTCCCATGTCTGGAAGATAATGGAGTCCCTTAACTTTTGTGGCACAGGTAGTCAAAGCCTTCATTGTTTTAGCTCCTGCTTACATGTCACATGATCCAGAAAAATTAACTCATGAGCTTCAGCAATATGTCAAGAAGGTGACTGCACCTTACAAATATCCAAGGAAGGTAAGTACACCACAGAAAGACTGATCTTCTGATGGCATCAGGCATGGAACAGTCTTTGTCCTGCTTTGGCTTCTTTTCAGCTGCATTCTGACAAACACCCCAACCATAGTTAAATAAAATTAAAACAAATTACAGGATATGTTGCAGCTGTGGCCTTGGGTTCACTATATGTGCTGGAAAGAACCCATAGGGAGGAAATGGAGTGTAACTTGCTTTATCAGAGTCCAGTCTTCCTTTCATAAAATACTGAGGTTTTCATAGCAACTCAGGGGCAAGGCGTTCAGCTCTTACTGGTTCCTCTCTGGAGCTCTGTTCAGACTCTCACCCAAAGCAAAGGGGAAATTACTGCTGGCATCAGATGGGTTGGAATCCATCCCTTATAACCAGAAAAAACATCAGTAACTCCCTGTCCTGATAGCTGAAGCACTCTTCTCTTCAGGACTGTATCCCTGCAAATACTGCCTGTGCAGTCAGCTAAAATGTGTGGTAAGGAGTTTTACCATCCCAGCCCCAACCTGTGCAGCTTCCCATCTTTTTACTCCAGCCATAATTAAAGTGTCCCTTCCTTGCAGCCGGGAGTTTAATCAGAATGTTATTTCGCTAAAAGTGAGCATTTTTGCCTTTCAGGTAGAATTTGTTCAGGATCTGCCAAAGACAACTACTGGGAAAATCAAAAGAAAGGTTCTAAGGAACAAAGAGTGGGGAAGAGTCTAATGTGATCTGGAAACAGAGGAGAGAAGATTCCCATCATCTGTACCAGCCATAGCACATCACACTTGGCATGTGGTCATGACCCAGAGCACTAGGAGAACTTAGGAAAAAACAAGCCATAGAAAAAAAGGGGGGAAGTAACACTCACATGGCTTGAGGATCCCATCGACCTACAGATTTCCAGAAGGCAGAAGGTGCAAGTAATTAAGAATGAGGAACAGGAGAGAAAAGGGTGATTACAAAGGTTTAATTATTTTCCTGGAATTAGTATGAACAGTTTCCTTAAAAAAAGTGTAATGACAACATTTTAATAATGTTTACAAATAAATGAGAAATTAATAAAAAATATTTCTCCTCTAGTGGGTATCAGCAGTGAAGTGATATTCTCTCTTCAAAACCTATCACTGTAACATTCACATTTTCTCTCTATCTGGAAGGAGAAAGACATATTCTTTAACACTTTCCTCTTCATGAAGTTGTGATCTGCTTAAGTGGTTGAAGTGGGGGAAAAAAGAAGATACAAAGTACTTTAGGTAAAGGTGCAATTTACGCACAATTGACAACAGTGTAAATGATTATATGAAAAAGGTTGCTCCACAGGAAGAATCATGCTTTCTGGTCTGTTTTGCGCGACGTCCTGTTCTCATTACTGCAAAAGAAGCAAGTGAAAGAGTGGAAATGTTTCACTCCAAATCCTTTTTGGCAGAACGTCACGTTTGTCACGTTTAGATAAAAACTAATCTTTACAGTGCCTTGTTTGGGAAACATATGTCCTGAAAGCAGAATGAACTGAATGAAGAGGATCTACTCAGCCAGCTCTCCATCTATACTGTCCACAACAAACAGGTCAGGAAAATATAGTTTGAATTCCTAGTGTTGCTGATGGTTGAGAAGCAGCAGATGGTACTAAATTAGGAAAAATAATGTCTGATTCTTGCAGCAGTTTAGAGGTCTTTGCCATTACCGGGTCTTTTCCTCAGTTTTTTTACTTCATTTTCACCTGTACGCTTGCAGGTGAAAAAGTGCTAAAAACTGAAGGCTGTCACGGCAGAACTGTGATGACATTTTTGTAGACCACTAGGGAATCCTGGATTTAAGATGTTTATCATTCTACCAGTCCTGAATACCATTTCCAATCTTGAATACTGTTCCTGAATGTTTTTTCTCTCCTATTTTCTTCACAGGCTATTGTGTAAATTTTGTCATTGCAATGCTCTTAAATCTGCTGATTAGAGCTAAACCATAGAATCAGAGCAGACTAAGAAATGAGAAATATCTGTGTTATTAAAAAGAATAATCAGAGTTATTAGTTATTTAGTTCTTCTGTTAAGGGAACTAAAGTGGATCCATTGGTTTTTAGCATTAACAGTGGAGGTCATAACCTCGAAGAAAGGTTACATTTAACAAAAATCTTATCTATTTTTACTGGCAGTTGTTTCCTCATGTAAGAGAAAAAAACCTGAATAAAAATGAATGTATATCCCAAAATATGATATAAACCCCCTGAATTTAATGTCCATTTCCTATGGATGTAATTAGGGAATATTTAAAATACCTTTTTTCACCAGTAAAATCCCTTTAGGTTAATTTTTACCAGGTGCTATTAATAGAGTTTTGATTTAAAAGCTCTATGTAAAATGTAAGTACTATCTAAATAAGTTTCTACTCTATAATCATCATTCTGAAGTGGGTGACACTTAGGGACACAATACTTAGTTTTATATCCATGTCCTGTGATTGTTTCTCAGGAGCAAATTATACCTTACAGGTTTGTTTACAGCTGGTCGGTATTTCTCTACCCCAATCTCAATGTAGCATGAAGAACACTGTGAATTATGTATCTGTTCTGGGGGAAAAATTATGCTGTCAGATATCACTGAAAAGATTAAGTTGTCCAAGTTCTAAGTATTTGAGTTCATTCACCTGGTGGGCAGATTAAATATTACTGTAAAAGCTCTGCTAAAGAATAAGGAACTGTTAAATAATTTACTTTTTCTCAGGGGATAAAATTTGACCAAAACTGAGATCCAGGCATCAGAGATGTAATGATAAGTGGTTACAGTTGAAGACACAGGGCAAAAGGTAAATAAATGCAAAAAAAACTTTAAACCTTGGGACAAAGGGCGAAACTTTGCAATTTGTTCAGGCCACAGAACTTTCCACAGGGAAAAGAACTTAGCTGAGAATTTACCTATAATTTGGTTCCTAGTTTGTGAATAGCTTCAGCCTTTGTAAGAACAGAAAATTAACCTGTATTTCAACAGTAACTCACCTTAACCTTAGTAACTTGTGTTTGTGGTTAAAAAAGGAATAGATAGACCTAGGTTTTAGGATCATCAACTGGCTTCTGCTCTGACTGCAAGCTCTCCCAGACGTGTTTGATAATCTTCATGTGCATGTACAAGAAACCTCTTGATGGCTTTGAAATGTTTGGAGTTGAGGGCAGTTCTGAAGCAATCTTCTAGACTGCTGAAAATGATAGTAGTAATATAAAAAGAAAGAAAAAAAGAAAAGTGCAATGGAAAGGAAGAAAATAATTTGACTTGAGGGCTTTTAGAGTCATTATGGGGAGTATAGATAGAACATGGCATTTACAGCAAGCAAATATAGAAGTGTCTAAATAAAATTTGAGGACCTATGGTAAGGTATTACTGAAGCAAAGGTTCTCTGAGAGAGATGTGGTGATGAATGGATATATCAGTCAGCAATTGTTCAAGCTAACGCAGTGAGAATCTTGATGGAAATAGTCTGGAAACATCCTTCAGCTCCATGTGAAGGAAAAGGAATAGAGAATCAGCTATTGAATGCTTTGGAGTAAGAACCAGTAACCTTCTTACAATGCAAACAATAACCTCTGATGTTGTGTTTGACTAAGGAAAGTTGTGAGCAGTTAGCAGCCCCAAAGATCCATAAGGGTCTGCTGAGCTACAGGGAAGATGCGAGATCAGTACAGTACATTAAATCCTTAAAAACCTGATGGTAAAAAATGAAAGAAAGCAGGATGGAGAAGTTCACGTCTAATTGAACTGATAAAAACATCAGTTTGGCTGTGACTAGCCTAAGTGACTTCAAATAATAACTCATCAATTCAAACTAAATTGTCTTTGGATAATCTTAAAGTTCTTTTTTCTTTTTCTTTTGTTGTTGCTGCAGGATTCACTGCAACGATTCTGCTAATTTTTATATAGTCTGTAGCATCTACGTACATCCTCTTCTGCCATGAAGTTGTTGTTCAAATTACAGACTCTAAAACCCTTCTGGACCTTGAAGTCTCCTAACAGGACTTTCCATGGACACCCCAGGCTGCTCACATCTGATGTATATTCACAATACGAGCCTGTCAGGCGGGGCAAACAGGAAATACCAAAATACTTCAACTTTGCAAGTGATGTACTGGACAAATGGTCTGAGATTGAAAAGGTAGATGATCTTTTGGTGTGCAGATGAGACACTTTAATTTGAAATTTTACTTGAAATAAGTTGGGTATTTATCAAAAAAATCAGTTGTCGAAACCCATTTGCATTAGGAAATGATACAAAATCTCATTCTTTCTTGCTTTATTTTAGAAGTGTCCCTGACCCTTGGTGCTTCATATATAGGCAGAAAAAGCAGTGCTAAGTCCCTTTTGACTTTGATTTAACCTCAGAATAGTTGTGCTTATTCCTTCTGCATGCTATAATGTTAGATACATCATAAAAATACAGATAACATAACAACATTGCATGCTAGAGAAAACTCACACAAATACTTTAATTGCCTTGTCCCAAAGTGGGTTCTGCATTTGTCCAGATGCTCTGTAGTTAAAGACCACTCAGCTCTCCTGTTCCTGATACTGCGTCATCCTGTTGTTTTATTTTGTCCTCTGCCAGTGCTGATTCTGTTTAACAGTGTTCCACAACTCCATCCAGAATATCAGGAGTAGTATGTGAAGTATTTCCTATTATCTGTTATTTTGTAGAAACATTAATGCTGAGCATAAGGTTTAAACTGAAATAGGATCTAGACTAGGCCTTGAGACTGGAAACAATTTAGCTGGTAAACATTTCCAGTTCAGAAAAGGAGAATTTATTGAATATATCTGAGCTTGATCCATTAAGGACAAAGGAAAAAACAATAGTTTATATACCAGTTGTGAAATACTCAAAACTTGCAGATACTCAATATTTGCAGATATTTGTGCATTATAATTTCATGTTTTTTCAGAAGAAATGTTTTGGGTTTGGATCCCTATGTTTTATAGGCTGGAAAGAGACCATCAAACCCTGCCTTTTGGTGGATAAATGGAGAAGGTGAAGAAGTGAAGTGGAGCTTTGAGGAGCTGGGGTTCCTGTCTCGGAAAGTGGCAAATGTACTGACTAAAGTATGTGGACTGCAGAAGGGGGACAGAATTGTTGTGATCCTGCCACGAGTTCCAGAATGGTGGCTGGTAACTGTGGCTTGCATGCGAGCAGGTCAGTGAGCGTATCTGAGACTGGTAAAACTGGCTAATGCAGATTGGTTGAGAAGATCAAGAATTTAATATGGCTTGTAAAGAAAAAGCAGTGTAATAATCTAGGGAGTGTCCTAGCTATGCAGGCAGTCCTGGAGGATTTGCACTATGTGCTATGGGAAAAGTGGCCTGTGCAGCAGACATGGAGGTGAAAGGAGTCAGGGAATAACACTGCCTGATCACCAGTAGACATTGTTTATGGTCGAATCTCCTGTGCAGCTCCCTTGACCTTACTCCGTTTTATGGCAAAACTGGCTTTTAGCAGGATTTGGATTATTTTCCTCCCTTTCTCAAACAAAAGAGTCACGAGACAGGTCCATGTTTCATTCCTTACAGGAGAGCACAAGCAGCTCCATTATTCCACTATGACTGTCTGGCTTGGGAATGCCAGGGCAAATTAATCTCAGAGATCAGTTTAGGAATAGTTAATAGTTTAGATTCTCAGAAAAGGATCTGATGTAAAAAATGCTATCCCTAACTAACTTTACTGCTCTTCCAGGAATTGTCTTAATTCCAGGAATATCCCAGTTGTCAGCCAGAGATATATTATATCGACTCCAGGTTTCAAAAGCCACGTGCATCATTACTGATGATACACTGACTCCTGCTGTGGACTCAGTGGCATCTGAGTGTCAGTTTCTGAAAACCAAGCTGACTGTGTCCAAAGGCAGTAGGGAGGGATGGCTCAACTTCACTGACCTGTACAAGTGAGTATGAGTTAGAGGCACTGCAGTCACGATGCAGAAAGCAGACCTGTTCTCCACAGCTGCTCATTTACAAGTGTTCATTGTAACACCAGATGCCAGCATTATGGTGTTAATTGTGACAATTTGATTGCTGATCCACATGAGAATTGTTTACCAACAGTGGTCTTGTTCTGTGCAGTTTCTGTCCTGTTCTTAAGGGGAATTCTGTCTTTGAGGAAGTGTAACTCCACATTATTTTAGTCTGATTTGGTGAAAAGCTTCTGTGGAACTTATTTGGGGTAGGAGTTCTGCAACATGTAATACTTAACTACATTCTGAAGCCTATGTAAAGTAACCATTGAATTATTTGCATTATTGATTATTGCATTCTCTGTTTTAAAGAAACCAATCTGCTGACCATTCCTGTGTCAAAACAAGGATTCAAGACTCGATGATTATCTTCTTTACCAGTGGAACCACAGGTTCTCCAAAGATGGTTGAACATTCCCAGGGTAGTCTTGGTTTCAGACCGCTTTTAAGTGAAAGGTATGAAAGGTCTGAGCCTGGTTCAACTTGGGGTAGTTGAAGCTGCATAGTGGAACTGATGAAAAATTGCTGAATAAGAAATACCGATGTATGGCTCTAGACCTTCTCTCTCTGAAATTGGACTAGAAACTCCAGCAGATTTCTAGGGCAGTAGGATCACCCCCAAATGTTCCCATTTTTTAATGAATATCTGCATCCTGGTTTCAGCAGTAGCAGTCATTTTTGTCCTCCTTAGTAGCTGGTGCAGTGCTGTGTTTTTGACTTTCAGCCTGGGAGCAGCGCTGATAACACCGATGGTTTTAGTTGCTGCCCAGTAATGTTTACTGTGACCAAGGACTTTCTGAGTCTCATGCTCTGCCAGGGAGGAGGGGAAGCCGGGAGGGAGCAGAGACAGGACACCTGACCCAAACTGACCAAAGGGGTATTCCGTACCCGTCATGCCGAGTACATAAACTGGGGGCAGTTACCCGGAAGGGCTAGATCACTGCTCAGGTTAGGCTGGGTACCGGTCGGTGGGTGGTGAGCAGTTGTATTCTCTTCCCTTGTTATTTCCCTTATCATTATTATTATTGGTGGTAGCAGCAGTGGTTTGTGTTATACCTTAGTTACTGGACTGTTCTTATCTCAACCTACGGGAGTTACATTCTTCGGTTTCTCTTCCCCAGCCCTCCAGGAGCTGGGGGAGGAAGAGGAAGGAGTAAGAGAATGGCTGTGTGGTTTCTGGGTTGCCGGCTGGGCTTAAACCACAACAATCTGTTATCCTTTCTTTAAAGTGGTTCAAAGGACAGCCATCAGCTGGAAATAGTTTAGTGCAAAGAACCAATATATACTGTGCTGTCAGGGCTGCAAAATGCTTGGTGATGTGCAGATGAGCAGAGGCAGAGTCTATACTGGTTGCACAAATCATCCTGTCCCTTAGCCTTAGAACTGAATACCTGGTGTCCATAAGAGCATCCATCAATGCTGCTGCTTCAGCCCTATCTTCCTACCTAGTGGAAAGTCACTTTATTGAAAGAAATTCAGGCTACTCTCTTCCCCTTACTCTATCTTATGAATGGCATCATATATGTATGACATACACGTGTGCGTATATTTATGCATACATATAGTTAGGTGCCCTTTTATCCTAGAGCTAGCTCATAAAATAAGCTTATTCGGAGCGTACAGTGCACATGTATCCTGCCAGAAATCTTGTACTTGTTGGTTTTTTTGGTTTGTTTTTTTTTTTTTTTTAGTTTTTGGGGTTTTTTAGTTTTGTGGTTTAGGTGAGGGTGTTAAGCAAAAAATTTTCATTATCTTTTTGATCATTTTTTCCTGCTCTATCAGATATTGGTTGGATTTGACTCCCTCAGATGTGATATGGAGCACAGCAGACACAGGATGGGTAGTAGCTTCACTGGCGTCTGTTTTTGATCCCTGGGTTTTTGGATCATGCATCTTTGTACATAAGCTACCACGGATTGAATCAGCAGCCATCTTAAATGTAAGGAAAAACTCATGGAGATGTCTTAATTTGCAGAAAGGGCACCAAAAAAATATTCTTAGCAGCATCTATAGATCTCATGAGGGTTGCATTTGAGATGCTGTATCTGTTGCATAAAGCCTCTCCTTGCATCTTTGATGTACACAGAAGGGGCCAAGCCTGCCCTTCATTCCCACATTTTGCTTGTAGCTGGTGAGCACATGAATGAAAATCATCCAAAAGCAGCACTAATTGCTGGTATTAATGCAGACTGAAACCTAAGCGTTCCTCTGCCCATGCTGACCAAGATGAAAGTGAAAACCTTACCTATAATGTTGACAAAGAGGAGCCTATTCTGGCCATGCTCCAGGCTATGTGGTCTGGGTGTCATGTTGATATGTTAGCACGAGATTTTGTCCTACCAAATATCCTGTGAATCTCTGCATATTACACTAACTACAGGAGGGTTTCTTACCCAACAGAGAGCGTATGGTGCTTTTCCATAGAAAGAGGAGCCTACATTTTCCCTCTAGATTACCTATTCACTGTACATCCAAGAGGCAATTTTTTATCTCAGCTTCATATGTCTGTCTTGTTGTTTAACTCACTAGACTCTCTGCAGATTCCCTATTGACACACTGGTTAGTGCTCCAACATTGTTCCGCATGCTGGTACAAAATGATGTTTCCAGGTATGTCAAGGAATTATTTACTCATATTGAATTTATCCAAACCAAACCTTAGTGATCTCCCAGATCTAGCTGCTTGACCGAAAATAGGGTAGTAGTTAAGTTTAAAATACCCTTTGTGAAAAGACTGGCATAGAAAATGTTGTGATTTTCAATTACCAAATTAATTTTCCATGCCTTGGGAAGAACTGTCATCCTAGAAAGTGAATGTCAGCATATGTGTGAGGGAGTGACTTGTGGCAGTTGTACATCATCCCCTGCTCCACTTCTCACTGCCTGCCTATGTTCCTTCCTTCCCTTTTGCATTTTCTCACTTGGGCTGCTGCACAGGGTCAGCAGTCAGGGCCCTGGCTCAGCAAATTGCTCTGTGATTCGTTATAGGCATGTCCTTAAATCCCAGCTGACTTCAGCAAAAAATTTACTTTGTTTTTCATGTGTGTTTAATTCTGACTACTACTACTCTGAGTGTTGAGCACAGACTGATAGCCTTGCTGTATCAGGAGCTGAAGGATCCGGAATCCTCTGGTTTCCCCACTTCATGGGACTAACTCTCCCAGTAAACAGCTCTCCAGTATTACTTGTTTGTAGTTTCATGCTCCTTGTCTTGCCACTAGATTGAAATACTGCTTATTTTGGTTTTTAACTCCTTGTGAAGCTACAAATTCATGAACCTGAAGCACTGCTTGAGTGGAGGAGAGCCACTCAACCCAGAAGTTCTGGAGCAGTGGAAAAGCAAGACTGGGCTGGACATCCATGAAATATATGGGCAGACTGAAACGGTACATCTCTAGAGTCAATGTTCTGTTAAATCTTTATAATTCCTTTTTGTTGCATGGTGTTTTATGGTTTGTTTTGAAAGAACACAGCCTGTTTCTTCCCTGATGTTTCTGTGAGTGTCTCAGAACCTCGCCATGATAACCTCTGACAGAAACAATTTTATGGCTCTCCTCACAGAACCTGCCAGAAACATGGATTGCTGGGAGGAAATGTGCTAATTTCCATAAATGTCCTTAAGCAAATTCCAAGAGACAGGGACAGGCAAGAGGGCAGAGTCTGACTCTTAAGGAAGGGGACTGCTTAGCAGAGGGCATTAATTCTTTGCAGATAATGCAAAAGAATCCTTTCAGGGACTTTCTTGATTTTGCTTATCTGTACCATATAGCTCTGACATACGGGATCCTATGAATCTTAATTCCTTACTTTGGAATTACTCTAGAAAGTACATTTAATGAATTGAATATAAATGCAGCAGTTTTCTATTGTAAAACATTGATTTGATTTTGATTTTTTCAGGGAATAATCTGCTCTGGTTTTAAAGGAATGAAGATTAAGCCTGGATCAATGGGGAAGGCAGCTCCCCTTTACGATGTTCAGGTTTGTTGGCTGCTTTTAAATTCTTTCATCAAGTTTTTTGTTTGGTTGGTGTTGGGTTTGTTTTGGGTTTGATTTTCCCTTTGGACTAAAACGTGTTGTTTCTCATTCTAGATTGTAGACAAAAATGCTAATATTCTGCCTCCAGGACAACAGGGGGAAATTGCTGTCAGAAGCAAACCTGTAAAACCACTTGGTTTTTTCTCTGGATATGTGGTAAGGACTTTATTTTATTCTCACTGCCACTGATCTCTCCAGTTGAGCATAGTGGCTCAAAAGGCTGAATATTTTTCACCAGTTTATTATTTATCACCAGAGTAATTTGTTTGTTTGGGTTGGTGGAGGTTAGAAAATGGAAGAGTTGGCTGAAGATTGAGTTAAAATTTTATAGCAATATCAGTACAATTCTTGAACATTCTTAACTGAAAAATTAAGTTTCAGTGCACTTAATGTTATGTTGTTATAGCATAATGTATAGGTAGTGCATGTTCAAAATCTAAACTACTGTTTGTAAACCACTTTGAGGATAACCCAAAGAAAACCGCAGAAACTGAACGTGGGGATTTTTATGTCACTGGAGACAGAGGGACGGTGGACGAAGATGGATATTTTCAGTTCTTTGGAAGAGATGATGACATCATCATTTCTTCAGGGTCAGTTTGCACACTTCCTTTCAAAATCTGCCATTATATAGTCTTACGTATTATGTTCCTGGTGAGCTTCTGACGTGATAATTCTGTGATGAATGTATTGACCTCTTGATTTAGGAATACTTGCTTTTATTATTAGCTTTTCATAGACTTGCAGTACCATCTTGGTGATGTCAGTGGCATCTCTGTATCCATTTTGCATGCAACATCTTGTCTGTTTCAACAAAAAGTGAAGACTGCCATTAACAGAGGAGGGTTTTTTTTTTTGTTTCTAACTAAAATTGAAGGACATCTCTATCAAAAGAGCATTTGAGACATTTTATTTTTAACATGGTAGAATGAAACAATTTTATACTGTATGATGTGATACCATAACATGACATTGGCTGATACTACAGACCCCAAATATCAGGTTGAGGTGGAGCTCCAGTCTAGGAGCCACAGGGAAAGGGAGAGATGGGAGAGGTATGCACAGCCCCAGCAGTCCTCTACCCCCATGACCACCATGAAATGCTCCTACCTTCCAACACAGCCAACCTTCCCATTCTGCCTGAGGTTTCTGTAGTTGGTTGTTGGTTTGTTTTGGGTTTCGTCTGCCATATGAACATTAAAAACCCACTTGGTACTGGTTTTCGAGCTCATAAAGCCAAATCCTGCTTTTTTTTTCCTTACCTAGATATCGCATTGGGCCTTTTGAAGTAGAGAATGCCCTTATAGAACACCCAGCAGTAGCAGAAACAGCTGTTGTCAGCAGCCCAGATCGCCTCAGAGGAGAGGTAATGATGCTGAGCAGTGGTGGGGGAAGCAGTGTGTTTGTTTAAATACATAATTTACTGAATAATGTACAGCTCTAAGGCAGTCATGTCATCACAGATAATCCTGCTTGGGATGACAGGCAAAATCCCTTCTTATTCACATGCCTTTGCTCTTAGTTTATTTTCATCCCAAGATGATCTCTGGAGAATATTACAGTGATGTTTACTTTCCTCTTGTTTTTAAGCACTTGTCTGTACACTGAAATTGTCTTTTTTGGCTGTCTTGGTGTAACCAAAGTTATACTGTACTAGCATTAGCTAGTTACATATACGTAACTAGCATACTGTAACTAGCATTAGAAAGCACGGTGCTGTGCTGGGATGATACGGGCCTTCTATCCCCAGTGTGAACTTCAGAGAGAAACAAAATGTCCCTCACCTTCAGGGAGAACTCTGCAGAGACACCTCTTATTGCTCCTCCTTCTTGATGCCTGCTGATAAGATAGAGCAAATGCTCTTCCTTTGTAATGAGGGAAGAAAAACTCTGTTTTCAACTTTCCCTTCTGTGAGGCATGTGCAGAAGCTCGGCGCAGCAATTTCTTACACCATGCTGTTTTTTCTGCTCCTCCCTTTTGCATGTCATGAGACTGAGCAGTACTGTTCACTGGTAACTTGTGTATCAGCTTTTAAAAATGGATGGTGTTAGATCACTTCTGTTGACCTTTTCTTACAGGTTGTGAAAGCATTTGTGGTCCTGTCCCCAACTTTTTCATCCAGTGATTTAGAGAGCTTAACCTGGGACTTGCAGGAACATGTCAAGAAAACTACTGCTCCATATAAATACCCCAGAAAGGTAAACACTTCTGAGGTGGTCAACCAGGTCGCCCTTCCATAAATCTCACAGAATGACTATTTGGATTTTCATGATTGACCTGAAAGAGACAGTAGTAAAGATTCAGCTAAAGCCTTGGCTCCAGAAAATCTTTTCTAAATATCTCCATTTTGTATTTAATCTTCAACTGAGCACTCTCTAGTGACTTTAGGGTAGTATCTGACTGAATCTGAGTTTTTATCTGCTGCTTCTCTCAGTTAATAAATAAGATGAAAGTCCAGGAGGACACACTTGCTGTTTTGCAGTAATCCCAGCCCTACAGGAAAAGAGCTATTAGCAGTGACCTAGTTCACTTATGAAGAACTCATAGGAACGAAGGACCATTAAAGACTATGTGCCAATAACATCTTTTTTCTTTTTTTTTTATCATTTGTCTCTGACTTCTGATACCATTTAAGTACTCATCCTTCTGTTACAGTACTGACGTTACAGTACTCAGTTTGCTAGCTGGGAGGCAGCTACACAGGTCTGTGGCCATCTAGGCAGCCGAAGAAACTGTTTGACAAATGGCACAATATGCTGCTTTGATTTGGCTTGGACTTGATCCTTTAGGCAAGTTGTTCTTACAGATAGGAATCCTCTTAGTTTTCTACATATGCTAAGAGCTAATCTTGGAAAACCAACTCTGTTGAACTTAGAATCATAGAATAGTTAGGGTTGGAAAGGACCTTAAGATCATCTAGTTCCAACCCCCCTGCCAGGGGCAGGGACACCTCCCACTAAACCATGCCGCCCAAGGCTATGTCCACTCCAGCCTTGAGCCCTGCCAGCGTGGAGCATTCACAACTTCCCTGGGCAACCCATTCCAGTGCCTCACCACCCTTACAGTAAAGAATTTCTTCCTCATATCCAATCTAAACTTCCCCTGTTTAAGTTTGAACCCGTTACCCCTTGTCCTCTCACTACAGTCCCTCATGAAGAGTCCCTCCCCAGCATCCCTATAGGCCCCCTTCAGATACTGGAAGGCTGCTGTGAGGTCTCCATGCAGCCTTCTCTTCTCCAGGCTGAACAGCCCCAACTTTCTCAGCCTATCTTCATACGGGAGGTGCTCCAGTCCCCTGATCATCCTGGTGGCCCTCCTTTGGACTTGTTCCAACAGTTCCATGTCCTTGCTACATTGTTGTCTGTCTTTTTTTATTTAGGTGGAATTTGTCCAAGAGCTGCCAAAAACAGTCACTGGGAAGATCAAGAGGAATGAATTAAGAAAGAAAGAGTGGGGATGGATGTAGCATTGTTTGGAAATTAACGGAACTTCTTTCATTCCATTAATGAATTACACATTTCTCTGATATAATTGCCTTCCTCATTTTTGTTAAATGCCTGAGTATCAAAAGCTATAGATAACACTAAGATGTGATGTTTGCACCTGCTTCCAAAGTGTCAGTACCATCATTTCAGTTCCTGAAGCACTGCTGGAAAAGGGAGCAAATGATACGACTCCGTTCTAGTCCCAAATGTCCACAGGTTCACCAGAGTTTGGCTGCTGACCCACCTCTTTTAGACAGTATTCAGGATGAGTGAAGAGATATTGCTGATTATCAGTTGTCTAGCTCGAAGCTGCAGAAAAGGCAGGAATGGATTTGAGTGGTTCAAATGCTCTGTACTTAAATGCAGTGTGTTTAATCTGAATGCAGGCCTCCTATCATTTATTGAAGATGGAAAGACTCCTCTTTATTGATACCACCATACAACCTTCATAAACCTTTCTTGATTAATACATGTGTTGATGATAAGCACTGCTAGTTTCTCCTGTGCTTTATCCACAAATACTGTCCATGCAGAAGTAGCTTCATTGTTCCCCTCTGCTCTAATCTTTGCATACAATGGACAAAACTTCTGTACCACTTCTGCCACTTCTGTACCACTTCATTCCATTCCATTCCGTGCCAGCACCTGGCAATGCAGCAGTCACAATGCCCCAGGACAGGATAAAAGGGAGCAGCCTTCTGTGTCCCCTGGCACAGGTGGCACAGGGCAGCCCTGAGACATCCCAGAGGAAGCCCTTGAGCTTCTGGAGTTAGCTACAGGGGGCTCAGGCAGGAAGGGCAGGTGCTGGTGGAGGCTGCTGGAGGTTCTCAGGTGCAAGGCCAGCTGCTGGCAGGAACAGCTTCTTAGCTCATGGGAGGGATAGCAGTCCTTTTCAGCTGGGTAGTCGTGGCCAGAGCATAGGAATGTCTTCTTGAGGAGCACTGTAGAGCTCACCATCCTCATCCACCACAGAGCCAGGGGCAGCAGCCATAAGCAATAGGATACAGAGGTTTTTCCAGGGATCCCTGTGCTTCTCTCAGAAGCCCATGAGGTGTCTCCAGGCTGAGGGAGAATCGGGCTTGGGTATCTCCTGGGAGGCATGATGAGCCTGTGGACCAGGTCTTGCTCACATGCTCAGGAATAGCCAATCGCCAGCACTGGGATCAGGAAGGAATTTTCCCCCGGGGCAGATTGGCACTGGTCCCCAGGGGTTTTTTGCCTTCCTCTGGGCATTGAGCAGGACCACTCGTCAGGGCTCCTCTGGTTCATTCTGCTGGGTTACTGCCTGCTGCTCATGCCCCACGAAGGTGGCCCCTCGTGTCCTGCAGCTGGGGAGGGAAGCCTTTTTTTCTCCACAGAGGACTTGCAAGTGTCCCCGGGGTTTTTTTGCCTTCCTCTGCAGCTGAGCACAGCTTTTTCATGGGGTTCCTATGGGCTATTGTGGCCCAAAGGCTGCAGCTCGTGCTCCACGCCGGTGGCCCTCATACCCCACATCCAGGGGGAGGAAGCCTTCTGGCCTCCCAGGGTATTCCCTGGGAGTTACTGCTTGTCCTCTGGAGCACTGAGCATATCCCCTTGTCAGGCTTCCCCTTTGGCCTCTGTTCTTGCCCACTGCTCTCGCACCTCCAAGGCACTCTTGTGTCCTGGCTCTCTTTGGTTCCATTGCCCAATGCAAGCTCGGAGTGGAAGCGAGCTCTGCTCTTCCCTTAGGTCCATCTCCTGGGGGTTCTTGCTTCTGCACAGCAGCCTGTGCTTGGAAGGGCTCCAGCTTTGCTGCACCATCAGCAGCTGCCACTCTCCTGCTCTCCCTGCATGCAACACCAGCACTGGGCAGGCACGAGAGCACTTTTCATGCATCCCTGGACAGGAAGCTCAGCAAACAAACGAGTGTTGGAAGTCGGTTGTGTGCTTATCATCAATAGGTGTCATGCTTTGGGAAATACCCCATGCTGCCACACCTTCTTCTTGTTCTACTTCTTCTTGCACATTTGTGTGTGGTCTGTGACGATGCTCATAAATAATAACAAACTTTCAGGCTGTATGTAAGGAAGAAGTGTCAGTGTGCTGTCAGGGTACTGAGGCACTGGAACAGGTTGCCTAAGGAACCTGTGTATGCTCCTTCCCATGGCGATGTACAACATCACGTTGTACAGACCCTTGGGTGACATCTCCTGGTGAGGTATAAGACCAGGCTGCACCGAGCCTTGGGCGACATGTTTCTCGTGTGAGGCGTCCCTGAAAATGGCAGGGCAGTTGGAACTAGGTGCTCTTGAGGTGCTCTCCACCCCTAACTAGTCTATGATTCTAGGATGTAATGATTCTAAAAGAACATAAAATAGAAGAAACCAAACCAAAATCAAATGGAATAATAAAATAAAATCTTGTTTCCACATGAAAGCTTTGTGATTTGTGTCCTTGAAAGTGGTTTTGGAGCTGAAAACCCCTGACATTGAAGAGAAATCAGTGTCACTGTTATTCAGCTCAGGTTGAGTGTAGGGAATGGAGTGGAATGGAATAGAATGGAATGGAACGGAATGAAACAGACTACACTAGACTGGACTAGAACAGAATTGGTATAGGTTAGGCTGTGTTATGCCTGAAACTCTGCTTGACAAGTGATGCCCTTGTTGTTGGGCAGGTGACCCAATTTGTAAAACAAACCATGGTTCTTTGCCATAGTAGACACTTGCTACAGGACAAGTCTATTTCTGCAGTCACTTAAAGGTGAAACCAGTGAAAAACATTCCTTGGTCTGGTTTGGATGATCACTTCATTTTTTAACATTTAACTCTGAGCTTCATGAAGAAGCGTGTACGAAGTGTACACACCCTTACCTCTTACAGCAACACATGCAATAGTGGTGCAGACTTCAAGGTAGTATCAGTTCTTAGGTGTTCATCCTGCGTTTTTGTGGGGGTTTTTTTATTTTTTTGAATTTCATTTTCTGGCACAAATTTTCAGTATTTAACAAAAGCATCTCCAGCCTTAGAGTCCTCTTATGTTCATTATGTAAGAAGAAATTGCTGGGTAACAATAGCGTCTGTAGGCAAGAAAGAAGGGCTTTTACAGTTGTGCTTCACTGCCTGGAGTTCTGTGTCTGCTGCAGCTGTAAAGTGGGATTTGGAGCATTCTAATCTTGAGGAATGAAAATATTTTATTTCTTGAGGGTAAACACTTGTGTCACTAGAACAATTTCTGTACTAGCAACTGCTTGAAATAAAAGTAATTGTCAATAAATACATTTACGTCACTCTTTTTGACACTAGCTTCATTTTTTGGAATTCTTAATATTCCAGAAAAGTTTTAAAACACTCACTCCTGAGTTTTCTGAGGAGCATTAGGTTGTGTGATTATAAAACTGATCATTAGTTTCTTCAATGCACTTGTTTGGGCATGTCACTTGTTGCTGCCTCAAGGTCTTTTCTGTACCCAGTTCAGTTTCCTTTAACGGCCATGTACTCCTGGGCCTTCCAAGGACTCTACATCTTCTAGATCTTTCTGCTTGGTTTTAAGCAGAGAAGTGTTTAAAAAAAACAAAGAGGCTGCAAAAAGTGGAATGATGAACAAGTGTACAAACTGGAATTCAGAGCACCTGGAAACTCCCCTTGTATCTGCAGTTAGCTGTTTGGGCAGTTAAGCTCCAGTGATGTCTGAGAATTAGGAAGTTTTGGGGTTTTTTTGCCCTTACCAAATTTAAGGACCTAAAATCAAGCAACTAAATTCAGAGTTGGGATTCAGAACCTTTAAAGAAAAGGTCTGAATCAAACTACCACACTGAAGACTGGAGTTTTACCACTGATTTCAGTGGGGTCATGACTCTAAGTTCTAGTGTGTCTCATTAGAATAATGTGCTCCAGGCTTCAATGCTAGAACTGTCATCTATGGTAATCCCTTCCTTATTTGACCATAGAAACTGAGTTTCTATTGTGCTATAGTACCTGGATTTTTGCGTGAACTGTCCAGGGTCAAAGTCAAGCAGGCTCACAGGTTATTCATGCCACATGCTGTGGCTCTAGGCTGTGAGGTGCTCTGCTCCGTGCTACAGCAACCTCTTATTAGCAGTATTCAGTATACTTTTCTGTCTCGTGTTTAAGGTAGATGGTTTGTATACTTCTTCTCCTATGCCCAGAATAAGAGACTTGCCAATATATTTCCTCTGATCCATGCAGAATGATTTGAGACATAGAATTGCAGCTACAAGCAATTGAAAGCAAAGTAAATCTCTGTAGCACATGTCTTTCTTCTGGAGCCACAAAGTTTGAAACTTGACTGGATTATATCATTATGGCTGAAAAATATATTTTTCAATAGACTAGTCTTTCCCTTTGAGACCTCCTCTCCTTCTCTCTTACAGCCCAGCTTTATATTGCATGCTTAATGTAGCATGTATATATATACACGGTGTGTGTGTGTTGGGTGCATATATTTTGGCACGTAAAATTGTTCTGCTTGCATTAGTAAAAAAGTTAATACTTAGTTTTATGCCTGGATGTCCTTTGTACATTTCCAGAATGTGTTTGGAACCTGGTCTTGCAGATTTGCTGAATGGTGATTCTTATGACTTTGCATGTCCTTTGCGTGACTGACTTTTAGCCAGTCCATTGCGCAGGAGTGTTTTATAAGTGATCTACAACTTCATCTCCTTTCCAGCAATACAAAAAGTTGGAATAAAGGTGCAGCCATGAGGTGAGTTTGATTTTAATTATTCATGTAAGAATAAAAATGAGCACAATTTATTTATAAATGGATGTAATCATATGTGTGTGAGAAGGGTTCATTATTGAAAAGATCAATTACAGAAGGGGTAATTAGCCAAGTTTGGCCATTACATTCAAATGTTAGATTTAAGGTACAGATCAGAACTCACTGTCAGTGTCTGAACTTCATCAGCTGTGGCAGAGCAACAGAGTCCAGCAGCTGCTTGTTTCTTAAGGGATTCCTTTGTAGTCCTAAAATCCAAAATAAAGTTATCTTCAAGCGCAATCTCACAGGCTTCTAGTGAACATAGAAAATGAAATCCCCTGCGAGAGCAAGACTTTGTTTAATGTGATTCTACCAGAAGGAAAGTGAGCGTAATAAGCTTGTGGTCAGATCTGGTTCTAGCAGCTCCTTCTGCCAAGGAGCCTATGCTCTGATCAGCTCCATACTCTCAATCAGGTTCCCCTTGAGAGAGGGAAGCTGCAGGCGCCAGACCTCTGCTCTTTTATGCCCTCTGTGAGTGCCACAAATTTCAGATAAACAGGCTCAATCAGAGAAGGTAACACACTTCACCTCTTTAATTCAGGTATTTATTTCACTTGCTCCCAGTGGGTGATACGGCATATGGGTATGTTTCCAAAAAATGCTTATCTCAGCCTTTTATGATACTTTCATAAAAGTTTAGTATTTGTTTCCCTGTGATACTTCCTAGGCAAGTGCAGTCAGGTGCAGAGGTGAGGTTATTTGTTGGGCAGGGGGCCAGGCATTCATAGCTAGATTGTTTAAACCTCATTGCCTGTTATTAGTATTTTGGTCAGACTGGCTAGTTCTGGGTAGAAAGCATTATTTTCTTAGTAAATGAAATAACAGAAATTTGAAAGAAGCAGAGAGGACTTTGTGTGCTTCCTTTAAATCATTTTAAATACTTCCACGGGTCTTTTTCCCTTCCATGCTTATGATCTGCAGCAAAATGACATTAAAGGTAAACCTCTTCTACTCAGTGACATGAAGCTACACTCCTGAGAGATTCATTAAGGAATCAGGCCTGTTAATGAATTGAAAGAGGATTATGTAAACTGACAACATCTACATCTGCTTAGCCCCATTTGTAAATTCTTTTTTCCTATTAAATGCTTCATTTATAATTTTCTCATCATTACTAAGCTTGGGTGAATTTGTATTCCTCTGATACACTATGGGGTCTTATACAGGCTGGATTCTACCTCATTTTCTCCATAGATTCAGAGATCATGCCTCTTTTTACATGGCTAGCTACAGATGGCACAGCAACTATTTTAAATGTAAGAATAAGAAGTGTGTTATCAAAAACGAAAGCTGCTGTATTAGTGGGTTGTTAATGCATGGTGGGAAACAGTGCTGTCAGTAGAGTGGAAATCCAAAAACACATTCCATTTTTGTATCACCCACAGACATGTGGATTGATCTTGGGCAAGTCACATCTCTCTGTAACACCACGGATTCTTTCCACAAAAATGAGTAACGAAATCTCACTCTGCAAGGTAAACTATCCTGAGTCACGCTCTGCTTCCACCAAATAATGGTGTCACTGTCTCTCTGATTTTTGCTTAGAGTTTGCTTGTTGGAGCTACCTATAACATCTAACATAAATGTCTGTGGAGAAATAGCTGTGTCCGTGAGGGAAATATTGGCTTATATTAACATTGTGTCATGGGTTCAGCAGCAGCAGTCATTTTTCTCCTTCGTAGTAGCTGGTGCAGTGCTGTGTTTTCAATTTTCGGTCTGGGAACAGCGCTGATAACACCAACGGTTATAGTTATGGCTTAGAATGTTTTGGCCTGACCAAGGACTTTGAGTCTCATGCTCTGCCAGGGAGGGGAGGAAGCAGAGACAGGACACCTGACCCAAACTGACCAAAGAGCTATTCCATGCCACAGCACGTCATGCCCAGGATGTAAAACTGGGGGCAGGAACCCAGAAGAGTTCAGTTCACAGCTCGGTCATCGAGTGGTGAGCAATTGTATCCTCTTTCCTTGTATTTCCCTGGTCATTGGTGGTGGTGGTGGTGGCAGCGGTGGTTTGTGTTATACCTTAGTTACTGGACTGTTCTTATCTCAACCCATGGGAGTTGCATTCTTTTGATTCTTCTCCCCATTCCCCCTCCCCCCCCCGGAGTGGGGGGGAAGAAGGAGGGGGAAGTGAGTGGTCGGGCTTTGTATTAGAAGGGGTGAGCTATTGTATTCTTGCCTTGTCTTTGCCTTGTCATTATTATTATTGGTGGTAGCAGTAGTGGTCTTGTGTTATACTTTAGTTACTAAGCTGTTCTTATCTCAACCTGTGGGAGTTGCATTCTTTTGATTCTCTTCCCCATCCACCTGGGAGCAGGGGGAAGAAAGAGAGGGGAGTGAGTGAGAGAGCGACTGCGTGATTTACGGCTTAAACTACGACATATTGTAAAGATGTAGACTGGCATTTTTAAATACATTTTTGTATGTATTTGAAATATATACAAAAGAGGAATCTGACTTCCTTTTGATTTCAGAAAAATTAGGGGCTCCTACACCAGTGGCTTCGCTGTATTCCAGTGAGATCTTATATCTTGAAGGTACCCTAGCTATTCTTAGGAAGATCATTAAGTAAATATGGTTTGTCTAAGTCACCCCTCTTTAACACTGAGGACATGATGTGCCTGTCTAACCACCAGTGAAGTATTCCTATCTGCTGGGAATGCCACTGTGCTGTTTTAAAGCTGATTTCTGGAACTCAACAAATAATAAAAACCAGTAAGTTGTCCAGCGTCTGGCTTGGAAACTTGTATTTCTATGGGTTTGAAAGAGATTTGATTGTAGAAAATGGTGTTATTCGTCTTAGTCATTCTATTTGTCATGGGTTCAGCAGTAGCAGTCATTTTTCTCCTTCTTGGTAGCTGGTGCAGCGCTGTGTTTTTGATTTTGGGCCTGGGAACAGCGCTGATAACACCAGTGTTTTCAGTTACTGCTTGGTAATGTTTTGGTCTGGCCAAGGACTTTCTGAGCCTCATGCTCTGCCAGGGAGGAGGGGAAGCCGGGAGAAAGCAGAGGTAGGACACCTGACCCAAACTGACCAAAGAGGTATTCCATGCCACAGCATGTCATGCCCAGGATGTAGAAACGGAGAGCAGAGACCCGGAAGGGTGGGGGGGGGGGGGGGGGGGGTGCACAGCTTGGTAGGGCTGGGTATAGGTGGTGAGCGATTGTATTCTTTCCTTGTATTTGCCTTGTCATTATTATTATTGGTGGTAGCAGCTGTGGTTTGTGTTATACCTTAGTTACTAAACTGTTCTTATCTCAACCTGTGGGAGTTGCATTCTTTTGATTCTCCTTCCCATTCCCCTGGGAGTGAGGGGAAGAAAGAGGGGGGAGTGAGTGAGCAAAACTGCATGAGTTATAGAGGCTTAAACCACGACACTATTGAACATTATTCATCAAGTTAGTGATTGCTGAGTTTTGCCTTACTCTAGCTCTCTCCTTTAGGTGGTATCAGCTTTTATTGTTCTGTCTCCTGAATTTAGGTTTCAAGATCCTGAAAGATTACTTCTTCAGCATGTGAGAAAAGCTACTGCACCTTACAAATACCCAAGAAAGGCAAGTACCACAGAGTTCTGAATATACAAGTAGTTCCTGGCAACACACTCTAAAATTAGAGCTCCTCTAATCAAACCTAATAATCTGATAAGAAAAATAGTCAGGTTATATTTTGGAATAGTAGAATTTTGTTTTTTTTTTCTCCTGGAACTTCTTTTAATCAGGTTTTGAAATGTAACATTGAGAATCTGATAGCAACACACACCCTTTACATGAGTAAACGCTGCTTAGCTGAACATCATAGGCCTATCCTGATAGGATCTGATGTTGTCTTCTTACATTGAAACTGCAGAGGAGCCTATATTAGATTTCACTGTGATTATATACAGGGAAATGAAATGTTCCTTTACCTAATCAAATTGTGTCTATGAGTATAAATTTATCCTAATTATTTGAAACAAAAGAATCAGATTCTACAAATTCAATACAATTATAAAATATTAAATGCATTTCTATACATCTTGAATGACTAACTGAACAGAGACAGATAATTCTTGGATGCTTTAATAACAGAGGGTTGAATTCTGTAGTGCCTCAGCTGGCAACAATCAATTGGCCTGTCAAGTCCCTCAGCAGAGTTATCACAGTTTGCACTGGTTGCAGATTATCAGGCTTAAAGGGTATGGCAGGTTTGAGGGAATCTCAGCATGATTTTCACATCTCATTACTGGTGGCAGTGGGTTGTACAGAGGCAAACAGTACTACAGCTATCGCAGGTGAAGCAGGGCTCACACTCCACTAGCAGAGCATCTAGAATGGTTGAAAAGAACCCCAGGGCCTCCAGAGTTAACGTGAATAGTTCATCAGGAGAAGGAGGATAAGCCCCACCTGGCTAAAGCCTCACCTGGCTAAGCAATGATGCACCACATCCCACCAAAAGTCTTCAGAAAGGACTTCACGGTCTGCGTTTGGCTTCCTTCAGTTTCTGCGCAGGGTTCCACAGCCGTGATGGAGGGTTTTAAATTTCCCTTCCCTTTTCCTGAGTAACAGCTTTTCTCTGGGAGATTAATTTTTCTCTCCTTGATTCAGTTGGAACAGAGGTAAAACACATTGGATATTTCAAACGTAATCCCCTTGTTTGAGCAGAATAACTAGAAATAGGGTTAGATTGTTAAGTGAAATCAAAAAAACATGTTGAAAAATGTAATCCAGTCACCATTTCAGAATCTGACTCTTTTTAAGCACGTTCAGATTTCAAATGTCAGTACTTTTTGGCAAAGTAATTCATTTTTGAGTGAGTAATCAGATTTTTTTTACATAATCCATTTATTCTAGGTCAGTAATAATTTTTTTAACATAATCTAATTATGACCTTGGAAATTAATTGTTTTTAAAGCAATCTTAAAACTGTAATCCTGGAAGAGATTCTTGGGTTTTGGTAGTGGTGTGTGTTGGGTTTTAAACGGATACAGCTAGATTTTCCCCTGAGCCCTGTTCTAGTGGTTTAAATTGCTCATTACAGCAGGGAAGGTCTCACTCAGATTTCCTCTCTGGTGCAGTCACAGACTTCTCAGTCTATACACTGGGTCTGTCAGATTCACCATGTTAGTGCAGTTTTGTAATCATAGAACCGACTAGGTTGAAAAAGACGTTTAGGATCATCAAGTCCAATCATTACCCCAGCACTGCCAAGTCCACCACTAAACCATGTCAAAATCTGAACATGACCAGGAAAAAGAAGAAACAAACAGGTGGATCAAAACATTTCTGTTGGGGGTGTGTGCAGGAGTGTCCAGTGAGCTCTGCCTCACTGGCCACCGTTTCAAGCAAGCTTCAGCAAACAAATAAAGCCTCTTAGCAGCCCCCTTTCCCAAGTTGTGCTCAAATTCAGTGGGGTGTGATTGTCTCTCCCAACTGGTTTGAAGAATTGCTGAGTGACCGAAGTGATGAACTCTGCTTCTCTAAGAAGTCACTCTTTTTGTTGGGCAATGGGTGTGCTGCCTGCCTGCTTCATCCTCAGAAGAGCCTGTAGCTTTTAGAATCGCAGGCTTGCCACAGAAAAGGAACACAGCTTGGAATGAAGCTGGAAGTTCTGTCAAACTGCTGAGTATTGTTATTTCTTTACAGACAAGTTGGAGTTTGTTCAACAACCGCCCAAGATAGTCTCTGGGAAAATCCGAAGGAAGAATCTAAGAAAGACTGGGGAAGAGCTGAGTTTTGCTGCTGAGTTATTATCCAGAATGTGCTGAAGATAACTGCTTTTCTGCTTTCCGGCATCCTGTTCCCTAACAGTCTTAAGAGGTGCTGGAGAACCTTCTGAGTGAGAGTAGAAGATACCAATTTTTGGTCTTGTGCTTTTGGGTATTTCTAAAGCAATATTTTCCCTATAATTTAAAATGTGTGTGGGAGAAGCTGGTTTGAAAATAATGATAAACGAGGAGAAATTAGACTTACCTTCAGCTTTTGCTTTTATTTTTGTACGTGCGTTGTTTCACTGAAAGCCACAAAGTATGCAAGTCAAATCCTATTCTGTGAGAATGTCTTTTAATAATTGTTGATGATCAGACTTTACACTTTAGACAGCGCTGGGTCACAGATAGTTTCAGGATTAGATATAATCAAGGATTTCCTGGACTAAGTAGTCAGTTCAGGCTGTGAGAAATTTCCATAACAGTCAAGCAGAGTTACGTGACTATGGCTGCAGCAGAGGTTTAGATCATCCCTGCTAGGTCACATCTCACATTTCTTGTGACCCCTCTGTAGCACTTGCACCTCACACACTGCTGCTACAGCGCAGGCTGTATACTCTTTATTCTTGCTTCAGAAGATGTAAGTAGTAGTTGAACTCTATGACCAATGCTGTATTTACTAGAAGCACAAAAACACCAGTGCACAAAGTGCACAAAAACACCAAGCCCAGGGTTGTTTATCTCAGAATTTCCTTGTTCTGCTGTAAACCCACTAGACAGTACCCATGAGCCCATCAGCTGTTGTACCAACAGCCTGGGAAAATAGCAAACGTGCTGTGTAGTAAAGCTGTTGATGACCTTTCAGGACAGCTAATGGAGTTATTAACTGGCTAACAAGCACAAGTCCCAGGAGACGCTGTGCCAGGAGGGTTCTGCAGGTGGATCTCACTTCTTTCATACTCTTAAGCTCTGAAATGGATATTGCTTTGCTTTCCACTTAGAAAGCACGTAATTGTCCGAGATCAAAACCAAAGAGAAAGCAAATGCACAAAATGCTACGTCTGTGTAGATTACATCAATCTAAATGTATCTGAGCTCGCACTACTCGGGATAGATGAAAATTTATTTCTTTAGGAGCAGAATTAGACCTCAGATGAAAAATAAACCCTACTCTCTGGAGAATTTGCATGCTGTGAGCATTAAATGTTTTTAGAAAATTACGAAAGGGACAGGAAGGAGGTTGGTTTGGATATTTTATTAGCCAGTCCTTTGGAAATTCATTCCACAGAAAGTCTTTAGACTGTCCAAAATGTTGTACTTAAAGTAACAGACATGCAGAGAGGAAATGTATCATCTGCCTTGAATGGGTCTCTACTACATTTGCATCAACAGCTGCTCTAAATTCTGCTTCCTGGGAGCAGGTAGTTAATTTGGTGAGCAAATGAGAAACTTCTCTGGATTTCATTGCAAATACCATGAAAATCATGGGTCAACTGGGGATTTTTCCGTATGTGCTAGTGGAAGACTGCTACAGTACATTCACTGTTTGGGGGCTGTCACCCTTTTTGTTCTAGGATTTTGTGGACAAATTGGGCTGACCCATCCATGTGTGTATAATCCGTCATTATTGCACTGAATAATGGTTTATGACATTTACAAACAGCAGCAGCTGTGTTGTGTCTCCAAATATGTTTACATGGTGAAAGCAGCACCAGAGATGTCACTGGAGTTGTTGCTGTAAACTCCTGAGTGCTCTTAGAAATTTACCCTAATTTACCCTGAGAAAAGGGCCAAATCTGCCTGCCCTGAAAATCTGTGAGCAAATGCAGTCATTGATTTCAGTCTCTCCACACTGGGTTGAGGACGGGCTTAATGCCCTCTCATGTATGTACATTAGAAACACTGTGTGTTTGGAATGGCTCTTCACGTGTGTTTTGCACAGCTAAAAAGCCACTTAACAACCACAGTAAAATAAGGAATGGGAGGAGTAATTTCCACATGGGGAGAGCAGATGGAAAATTCTGGGCCATGTTACAAAAGCCTGAAGTTCCTCAAACCCTGACCCAAACATGCTTGCTGTGAATCTCCCTGTGGATGCTGCTGAAGTGTACATTCAAAGAACTGAGCACTGCACTGTGGCTTTTCTCCAGCTTTCACTGGGAATTTTGTGTGGTTGCCATTGCTCTGTCCATTTTAATTTCTCTGAATACATAAGCTACCAGGCAGAATAAGACACAGTTATCTTTGCTCCTAGTCTTGACTGAAAAATGGTAAGAGGAGAAGCAGAACCAGTTAAATAGCAGTCAGATCAGAAAAATAGGGTAATTCTCTTTTCAGATCACCTTAACATCAGTAAACACTGTCACCTGAGGCAGCCTGCTGCATGCCCTTTTCTAAATGTTAAGATGAGAGACAGGTAACCTGTAATTACTTTAGCTTTGGGTATCTGCATTTTCAGAATATCATACGTGATTTACCAAGCTGGGAAGGGTCATCTTCTAACACTGAACTCTACAGCAGTAGGTTGGGGAAGCTGGCTCCAAGCCTACAAGACGCAGAAGACAGGGAGAGAGAGGTTGTATGTGACTTATGCAAAGACACTGATGCCAAATTGGATAGTTTACTTCTGAGTAATTTCAGAACTTACATTCAGTTTGCAAAAGTGGCTTGAAAGCTTTCCAATACCCGTAACACACAGCAATTCAATGGTTTTCTTGGAAGACTGTCCATGCGTTGATGCCTGCAGAGATTCCACATGTAGGCTCCTACAGCCTGGTTCTGCCTCTTCATAGTCCCTTATTTCCATGGCTGCTCTTTGTACTTGTTTCTAGCAGCATCTCTGTTTCCTGACTCTGATCCTTAGTTATACCCTGTACTGCCTCTATATAGAATCATAGAGTAATTTAGTTTGGAAAAGACCTTTAAGATCATCAAGTCCAACAACAAGCCCAACTTTGCCAAAGTCCACCACTAAACCATGTCCCTAAGTGCTATATCTATGCATCTTTTAAATACCTATATTTATATACAGTCTGTGTGTATCATATAGTCTATGTGTATGCTTATGTATAGCTTTTATTTATCTACATCTTAGTTTAAAAATATTTTCCCCTTTCAGAGCTTATTGCCTCTGGTAGCAATACTAACAGACATTACTGTGACTGCAGTAGAATTCACCTAATCCAAGTTTACCAAGCTCGCCATAATTGAATACCTGGAGAACCTCTATCATGTCTTTCAGAGCATGGATTTTGCGTCTCATCCCTTTGTCACCCTTTTCATTGCAATGACTGTAGTTTGAATTTTCATTGTCCTCAGAGCTGACGGCCCATGTCAGAACTGCATGTATTTTGTCCACAGAAGTATCTGATGGCAGATATTATAGGTGATATTTATTGGCAACAGGCTTTGAAAATCTTCGTTATCTTTATCATACCAATTCTCATGCTATGTTTAACTCCAGAATCTGAGAATAAAGCCCCATTGTTGCTATTTCCAAAGTCATTGGTGCCATAAAATAGTTATACAGTAATGTATGGTAGATTATCCATTCTCCAAAGGCAATGAACCAGAAACGCAATCATTCATACTCAGTGCTCTTTCTGTCTTCTCTTAGCTTTTTCAGTGATTGTGCCTTTCTCCAGAAGGAGATTGGAGAAATGAATTCCGTGCTCTCAGGGGAAACAATCCCCACCACAGAACGTGATGTGTGATCCTAATGAAGGGCCACAGCTGCTCAAAGAACTAGAGGGAAGCCAGAAGGCAGTACTCACCAATTAAATACTAGGCAAGATACATGAGGAGGAGTTGAAAGAAGTCTCACCTGGTCACAAATGACGTCTCCAGGTAAGCACAACCTGTTTAAACACCCTGAGAAATTAGTTTTTATTTAATAGTTGTTCAGATGTCTTCTCAAATGAAAGACGCTATCTACAGATGTGAAAAAAATACAACTCTGCAGTGCTCTGTTCTATTCCTCTTTCTTCACAAGATTCTCACTTTTATGAAAGAGGGTGGACTACTTCTCTGTTTTGTCCCAAGCAGACTGAAGAGGTGGCTTCTTTCTGCAAGAACATCTTCTAGGTCTAAGTCTGCAATCGCTGCCTCAGATCTAAGGGAAAAATAAACCAGCAGCCATGTCCACAAAGATGTCACTGATTAACCGTGAGTTCTGGAATCTGGCTTTTTTAATGGCCTCTTAGGGATAGAGATAAGAAGCAATGTGTTATAAGCAAATTATGTGAAAAAAGAAAAATCCTCTTTTATTAGTCTCTGAAGCTGATGCATCCTGAGCACCATGTTCCCATACATATGGCTCTAATTCACTCTTTTGCAAAGTGTTTTCAAGGTAATGCAAAACTACAAATGGTATTTTGTAAAACCAAATGCAACTCAGTATATTTAAGGACAAATGCAGATGTGGCAAAAGCATTAGTCTGGTAAACAAATCAATAATAGAATGTGGAAAGCCACCTCAGAGTTATTCATAATACTTTGCTATCCAACTAATAAAATGCAAATGCCAGCGGTGGGAGGGAACACAATTTTTTCTCTGGACAGTAAGGAAGACAGAGTAAATGGTGCAATGTGGAATACCCAGCTTAGCTCCTACCTTGGTTGGACAGAATAGGAATTGCCAGCTCTAGGGAGAATTCCCTGAGAAACCTGTGGACAGATGAAAAAGCAGGAGACTTAAAAGTGGCACCAGAGCTCTAGGTTACCCATAAGGACAGGTGGGATAAAATACCATAAAGAGGTGGACCTGCTGCTCTGTATACATCTGTTCCATTTGGAGCCAGCAGCTCATCTGGGAATGTGCACACCATAATGCTATTCTTGATTTTTCAGCCTCTTGTAGGAAGGAAATAATCATTAAAAAGCCAGTTCTGATGGTTATTGTATCCAAAAGCCCCCATACATCTGCTTTTGTGCCATGAAGATTTTACTTGTATTTCAAGTGTTGCAGTCCCCATGGAGCATCCACACACTTCGCAGATTATTCCACCAGTATCACAAGACTTTTGCACCTTTGAATTTCTCATATTATGAAGCTGTCAGTCGTTGTGAACAGGAAGTACCCGAGTACTTTAATTTTGCAAGTGATGTGCTGGACAAGTGGTCTCAAATCGAGAAGGTAATGTTTCTGACCCTGTAGATTCAGTATTTTCAGTAAAGCTGTGCCCCTATCCCCAAAATCAAGTCTAAAACCATCACCGGCTTCAGTGGGACCAGAATTTCCTCCACTATTTCTATTTTAGCACAATATTGACATTGCAGAGAAAGGAGAGGCAACTTGATTGGCATCAGAAAGTACATGGTGCTTTGTGACTCTGATTCAGCAGTGTGTGCAGCGCTGGGGTTGTAAAAGCCTCTAAGTAGTTCATGAAGATTGCAAATTGGGTAGATATACTCACCAACTTATAGTTGCCTTGGAAAAGGTCTCTTTTAAACCACACACTTAATATCCCTGCCCTATAATATGTCATACTATCAGATTCCACTTCCTGGACCATCCCAAAAACTCTGCATGGAACCACAGGCATATCAGAAGTAACCAACATGCTCTTTACACTTATGTACAGGAACGAAAAGGACCATCAAATCCAGCTCTATGGTGGATAAATGGAAAAGGAGATGAAATTAAATGGAGCTTTGAGGAGCTGGGCTTCCTGTCCCAAAAAGTGGCCAACATACTCTCTGGGCCATGCAGTCTGGAAAGAGGAGACCGAGTTTTAGTGATTCTCCCCCGAATCCCAGAGTGGTGGCTGCTGTGTATGGCTTGTATGCGAACAGGTGAATTGTATCATTCCTAATGGTCTGGAGATTGGTTGTTACCTTCTATGCCAAAAGTTGCTTAACAGTTCATTTAACAATTACATTTCTTATTTGACGGTGTAGCAAACATTTGACAGTCACAGAGGTTGATAGTGTAGTCTGTTATGACTGATGGAATTACCTTCACCATTTTTCTTTCCTTTCTGTGGCTTGTGTTGATTGTGTTAAATCGATTTGGTTGTGTTAAATCAATTTAACTTCAATAGAGTTAAGTTAAAGCTGCTAGTGTTTACTGCCCCAAAGTTATACTTTCTACTTACATTGTGCCTGGAGCAAAGGATCTCATAAAAACAAAAGCTATATTGTACTGCAGATTGGCATATCTGTATTCAAGTTCATGTGTGTGGCACTTGTTTTATCTTCTTCTCATTTCTGGACTGAATGGTGCTGATATTCAGCAATTCAAGAAAGCTATGAAGTTATCAGGACTGAAAGTGACAAATACCTAATAAATTCCCAATTTTATTGCACTTTCAGGTGTTATCATCATCCCAGGGACCACACAACTGACAGCACAAGATATCTGCTATAGATTGCTGGCTTCCAAGGCTAAGTGCATTATTACAACTGATGTGCTTGCTCCTGTGGTGGACTTGGTTGCATCCAAATCCCAGTTTCTGAAAACGAAGGTCATTGTATCTGAAAGTAGAAGGGCCGAGTGGCTGAACTTCAATGATTTGCTCAAGTAAGTGCCTTCTACTGTAACTCCATCATCATTAACTCTAGTGGAACATTTCTCATGTTTAAATACACTTGTGCACTTGTGTCTAGATATGGGCTAGATACCTTTGAGGGGGTGTGAGAGAAGGCAGTTAAGTCTCTTTTCTACAGAGTATTTGGAAATAGCCAAATTAAAAAATAAGTACAGTCTTACAATGACTAGGTTTTTCATATATGACTATGAAATAATACAGAATAATGGACAGGAAAGCCTCTCTTATTGACAACTGTGGCCTGTTTACCCTCTAAAGCTCAAAAAAATATTCTATACCAATTATTCCAATCCATATTCCTTTAGCTACTAAAATGGCACCCAACAGACAGCTCTTCACTGCAGTGCATGGGGCTGTAGAAAGGGTGGAAAGGCAGAGTGGAGAAGAAAAGCAAGTACCCTGTTAAAACCAGTGTAGTTAAACCATTATTTCAAGGTGGGATCCAAGCGCTTCAGTCGCTTTAAGAGCTTCATAAGGTGTACTACGTGTTCTCACAACTACACATGTCTGAACTAGTATTACATGTGCAGCTCACTGTACAGCCTGACTGTATTTGCATCTGCTCTTTCAAACAATGGCCCATTTCAGTGTCACCAAACTGAAAGACAGGGAAAGCAGTAACACTGCATTCTCAGACCTCTTAGAGCTACTAAAACTTTGTCAAGTCGATCTGATGAATCCTCTTTCATGCTGGGCTAATATTCCACGTCTCAGTTCCATGGCAGAGAGTAAAATTGATTTTGATAAAACCTAAATATTGTCTGGGGCTGCATCAGTCCTGCAGAGGCTGTGCCTGGCAGGCAGGCAGGTAGGCTGCCTAGTTTCCCAGGGTGGCTGTCTTGTGAAGTGCTGGCTGCCTGGCTCCCGGGTTGCTCAGCTGTCAGGCTCAGACCTCCTAGAGTGCTGGGCTGCTATCCTGCCTGGCTTGCTGTCTCGCCAGATCACTGGCAGCCTGCCTATCTACTGGGATACTTGCCCAGTCTGCCCAGCTCCCCATGTCCTCAGCTGCCTTAGCCAACTGCTAAACCAGCCAGGAGGCTGTGAGGCTCTGGAGTGAGGGCTCCAGCACAGGGAGATGGCTGGCCTGGGCAGCCAGACTTCCCATGCCCAACCTTGCAGGCATGGGTAGTGTTTGCATGCCAAGTAAAAACTTTCTGAACATCAGTCCTGGCAGAGAAAGGGTTTTGCTTTCTCATCCTAGAAAGTGATGAGAAATATTTTCCCTGTCACATGCCAGATGACCAAGAGTTTGAGCCTCCTCATACTTCCCAAACGTGGCAGGGATAATTAACTAGTGGGACCACATACCAAAAGAAATGGTGGGTCCTCCATCAGCTTATCACATTAAGACTGGAAGATACAGTTTCTGGAGGGCACTTGTGTCAAGCACAAGGTGCTGGGCCCTTTTGGTGGCTGTTAAGGGAGGCAAATAAAAGCCAGCCAGTTGGCATTTTTACTGTGGAGAAGGTAGACATGGAGAATAGTTAAAGACCAAGATCAGCAATGCTTTAATACAGAGCTAACAGTGCAAGAGCGAGGGGATCTCAGTAGTTCCTTATCCCTCACATCTCACTATACAAAGTGCTGCATACATTGGGTACAGAGGATTGAAGCTGAGTGTGCTGAATAATGCAGCCACTGTTTCAATAACCTGTTTTGTTCTTTTAAGGGCTGCCCCTGCTATCCATAACTGTGTGAAGACAAAAAGCCAGGATCCAATGGCAATCTATTTTACCAGTGGTACTACAGGCTCTCCCAAAATGGTTGAACATTCCTACGGAAGCTTTGGTCTCGGTTTTTTTCTCTTAGGAAGGTAAAGTATTCAGCTAATTATGTCTTTTCAGCTCTGGAATGTGAAACAGAGAGATTTTATGTGTGATAGAATTATGATAGATGATGAGGCGCCAACAATACCGTACTTGTCATTTCTTTTGGTCTCCTCAGCTGAATCGTGCCAAGGAAGCAAGGATCTTGTTGGATACGGTATATGGCTCCATTTTAGAAACTGCTTGTCTTTTAGGCTAAATAATGAGTTAGGGTATTGTTTGATTTTCTTTTATCAGTATAAAGCCTGGGCAAAAGGCATTTATTTGAGCTCCCGAGTTTCAAATCAAATTTACCATGCCTTTCTAAGGAAAAATCAAAACAAAACAACAGCCAAAGAACCACCAAACAAACAAAAAGAACCCACAAAAAACCCAACCCACCTCACATTCCTAATTTCCAGTTACAGGCTTTCTTACAGACACCTTTGTCTTCAACAGCTATTGGATGAATTTGACTCCCTCAGACATCTTGTGGAACATATCAGACACTGCTTGGGTAAAGGCAGCTGCTGGGAGCGTTTTCGGGCCATGGTTCCAGGGCTCATGTGTTTTCATACATGCCATGCCACAGTTTGATGCAAGAGAGACCTTAAATGTAAGAACACCATGTTCATAATGAACCGTTACTCATATTTCATGTTGTTTTCCAAGCAGGCCACAAAACTAAGCTTCTCAGGTTTATGGGATTAGTCGTTTTAAGATGGCGTAACCACAAGGTGATTGTTCTTTGATAGGAATATAATACAGGAAGGATTTTGCAGCATGACTCTTTTGAGCCCAGGATATTACCAGCTGCTTCCAATCAGCAGGAGTTACTGGTGTTACTTAAGCCTCTTCTCTACTGTATTTCACTACTGAAATGATAAATGAGCTGGCTTACATGTAAATTAATAGTTTAATTACACTGTTGTGCCCATTAAGGAAGTCAGGTGCGTACTGGGAAGCACTGAAGCTGTGAGGTTGACTTGAAAGAAATTGCTCTTAAAGGAAATTATTTTCAAGCTTCTCAAACCAATCTGAGTGTTAATCTAATGCAGGAGGAAGGCTGCTGCTCCCAAATGGCTCAAAGCACCTATGTGGAAAAGTGTATGTTCCTAACGTGGGGGTTCTTTGGGGATTTGAATACTGTTTCATTTCCTTTTTAAAATGGTAGTTGCTGGTTTGGTTTTCTTTTTTGTATAAATTTCCCAGCTGCTTTACCCCCGGCATGGCTGGAGTGAAAGCTGCTGAAGGAGAGGTCTTTCCCCTCTGTGAGCAGATTTGCATTGCAGGCAGAAAGGAGTTTAAAGAAAAAAGAAGTAAGGCTTAGCTCTACCTGAGTGACTGCGAATCATCCGCTGGTGGTGTGGGCAGGAATTAAAGATGTGCCAGAAAACAGAGGCTTGACTGAGAACTTTATTTTGCTAGCAAGGTGCTCCTGTCCTGGCTGATATAAAGGAGGATATACAAATCTACTAGTCCAAAACAACCTTTTAATACAGCATTACTCACAACTCAGCCAGGGCTAGTGGAGACTTGGCTCTGCATGTCAGGCCTTTTGTTAGGACAGCTGAGGGAATTAGAATATGTCTAAAGATTAGTGACAGTCCTTTTCAGAAAGTGTGGGGCTAGATAAAACACAGGCAAAATGTTCTTAAGAAACCTGTAATTTTAGTTGCCTCCATTTTGAGGTGTCTGACTTTGTTCTAGGGTGAGATGTGAGTTTTACATGGAACTGTTGGAACAAGTCCAAAGGAGGGCCACCAGGATGATCAGGGGACTGGAGCACCTCCCGTATGAAGATAGGCTGAGAAAGTTGGGGCTGTTCAGCCTGGAGAAGAGAAGGCTGCGTGGAGACCTCATAGCAGCCTTCCAATATCTGAAGGGGGCCTATAGGGATGCTGGGGAGGGACTCTTCATGAGGAACTGTAGTGATAGGACAAGGGGTAACGGGTTCAAACTTAAACAGGGGAAGTTTAGATTGGATATGAGGAAGAAATTCTGTACTGTAAGGGTGGTGAGGCACTGGAATGGGTTGCCCAGGGAAGTTGTGAATGCTCCATCGCTGGCAGTGTTCAAGGCTGGATTGGACATAGCCTTGGGTGGCATGGTTTCGTGGGAGGTGTCCCTGCCCCTGGCAGGGGGGTTGGAACTAGATGATCTTCAGGTCCTTTCCAACCCTAACTATTCTATGATTCTGTGATTCTATGAAGTGGCCTGCAAAACTTAGGTTGCTCCTCCAGGGCCAGGGTTTCATACCAAGGGGTGGTCCTTGTGCTTCAAGTAAGCATCAAGACAGATCAGGTACACCAGTGATTTACCACAGTGTATCACCTCTTCAGCTGATGTTTGAGCACTGTAACATCTTTCCTGAATGCTGAAAGTAACACCAATTACTTTGCTTTCCATGTAAATGGGGTTACAATCAGGTCTTGTATTTTGTGCTGTAGTATGCAATAGAAAGTAATAGTTTGCAGCAGGGGTTTTCCCAAAATAATATTATTTAGTCTTCTTTTTCTTTTTATTTGTTAGACCTTGTGCAGGTACCCAGTGACCACTCTGTGCTGCGCGCCAACTGCCTACCGCATGCTGGTACAGCACGACCTCACCAGGTACTGCCCGTCTGTTAACAAGTGGCCATGCTGTGTCTGCAAGCTATTGTCTGGCTCTTAACAGTGATTTCCACAGGACCTCATAGCCATTTAAACTCTTAGAGTGGTGGAGATCTGTTGAAGGCAGAGCTTTTTCTTTAGCGCTGCAGGGAGAGGTAATGAAATCCACCCCTCGGGCACCTCCAATGCAAAGCAGGTTTTGCCCTGAGGCATTAGGGACAGTGAATACAGAGGCTGGTATTCAGCCCTTGAAGGCACAGGCGAGGCTGCACTGCCATCAGTCCTGTGCATCCTTGCAGCTCACTGCTTAGGCAGCCCCTTTCCAGCCGCACTCCAATTAGAGCTCTAGATTTTCTCTCAACCCTAACCCTTACTCTAAGAGAGTCCGGTGTGTCCTGAAGTCACGGGGTTGGACATAACAACTGTCAGGGAGAGCATTTGTCCCCTTTTTGTCCTCTGATACTCAGTAATGTCCTCTGCTTATGAAGGTATGCGTTCAAGACACTGAAGCACTGTTTGACTACAGGGGAACCACTCAACCCAGACGTGATGGCACAGTGGAAAAGCCAAACAGGACTGAATATCTATGAAGGCTACGGCCAAACCGAAACTGTACGTTCCGCTTTTTTGTAAAGCTCAGCCGTCACTTGGGGCCTTGGATTCTCTCTCATTCCTCTTAGTAAATATGGAACTGGGCCATACATATTTGATTACAAAGAAAGATGGCATTAGAATATGTGGCAATTGCCTACAGGAGGGTTTATAGTTTAGCATCATGGCTTGGTTATGATACTGCTTCTAAGACTACTTAAGCTGTAAAATATCTTGAACTATTTGTCCAAGACTCTCAGTGAAATTCAGTGTTTTGGCTCACACAAATGGAAAATTTAGAGCTTACACTAGCCCAACAATGGGCATTGTACAAGAACAGGAAGAGCCTCAGGAATAACAGTGAAAAATACCTGGGCTGGTTGGTTGTCTTTTCCAACAGGGAATGGTATGTGCCAATACAAAAGGAATGAAAATTAAGCCAGGTTCCTTGGGAAAGGCAGCTCCCCCCCATGATATTCAGGTAGGCAGTCCCATTTTCTGCTTACTGTTGATTTCATAGGAAGTAGAACACAAGACAGTACAACATACTGTACAAGTTTCAGTACCATATAGTGGTATTCATGGCAGGCTGACTTTTTTGGTTGAGCTGTTGGCTGTTGGTTAGTTTTAGCACATGGCTTTCTTAAAATGGGAATTTATAATCACCCGTTTGCCTTTTCTATTGCAGATTATAGATGAAAATGGCAGTGTTCTGCCTCCTGGGAAAGAAGGAGACATTGCTATTAAAGTAGATGCCAAGCGGCCGTTTACTTTTTTCACTCGATATGTGGTAAGCCTAAAGTGAATTTCTAGACAGCCAGTTGAGGCCTGCAGCATGGTATGTATTTATGCCAACAGGAGCAGGTGCAGCACTGAAGAGCTTTGGCTCATCTTGACCTCACAATGTTCTGACTTACAACACTTTAATTCCCTACACCGGTCTTCTGCAGACCTACTGTGTGACCTTAAGTTCCCTATCTGGCCCTGTGATAAGCTTGCCCCTCTGGAAGAAGCAAGCACAAGCTATTGCATACTTGAGACAAAAAACAAGCAGTGAAAAATATTTTGGGTAGTGTCCAAAGAGGCAAAACTCATCTCTAAGTTTAAGGCTTCTCAATATTCAGAGTAATTGTTGTTTGTTTAACAGGATGATCCAGTGAAAACTGCTTCCACAATCCGTGGGAACTTCTATATCACTGGAGACAGAGGAAGCATGGATGAAGATGGATACATATGGTTTATGGGGAGATCTGATGATGTCATTATCTCCTCTGGGTTTGTAGATTTCAGTTAAAATGTCAAGAAATGTCTAAAAATAAGCACATACTTTTTACTTACTAAGCATTTAATTTCTTTCTCCTAGGTATCGTATTGGACCATTTGAAATAGAGAGTGCCCTGATAGAGCACCCAGCTGTTGCTGAGTCAGCTGTGGTCAGCAGCCCAGATCCCATCAGAGGGGAGGTAATTAGTGACCACTCTCCTATCCATAAACTGCCTTGTGTGACAGAGCTCACACTCACGCTTCCACTGAACTCGCAAGATTTTTAATACAGCTACACAAACTTCTCTCCATCACTTCACCCAAAGCAAGGGGAGCAGTAGTCTGTGTACCCCTTTTTTTCTTTCTTCAAAATGAAAATATAATCCTTGGTTTCCTAAAGAACATGACACTGAGTATAAAGGTGACTCTGGTAAGAACTGACGTACACTTTGACCCACTGCCTGGAGAATTATATTCTTTAGCAACACACATTTACAGAAAAGGCTGTAGCATCTAGGAACTTTTAAGCAGTCCTTTAGAGAACTCTCATGAATTTCAAGCAGAGTTTAAAACTTTCATCATGTATCACTTAGGACCTTTACTAATGTAAGGTAGAATCAGTCTTTTGTCCTAATTTTAGATTTGCTGACAGAAAAGCAAGATTTGCTGTACTGCACAGGTGTGATAGAATAATCCTGTAGTGCAGGCAGTACTGACTCTCAATTAACTGCCTCATTTCTTAGGTTGCTCCGGTTTAACTAATTCTGCACTTTTATCTATTTTCCCTTTATAGGTGGTAAAAGCTTTTGTGGTCTTGTCTCCTTCCTTTAAGTCACAAGATCCAAAGAAACTGGCCTGTGAATTGCAAGATCATGTCAGGAAAGCCACTGCTCCGTACAAGTACCCCAGGAAGGCAAGTAAACATGAGTGTATTAAAAACATTAAATAAAATCCCAAACACCTATTTGAACCATGGAGAGGCTAGAAACAGAAAGGACAGACTCAGTTCAAATGCAGTAACAGAAAAAGCCCAAATATTTGCTGTGCAAGAAAAATAACAAGCATTATTATTTAAGGAGAACAGATCCAACACAATCTAAAATGAAATCAGGAGTTATTTCCACAGTCCCCTAATTCTTATTTAAATTAAGTAGGATGGAGACTTTAAGTAGGATGGAGCTGTTTTGAAAAAAACCCCACAAATGTAAATGACATATACTCATTTTAGTTTCTTCCTCTTTTGAATCAGATTGAATTTGTCCAGCAGCTTCCAAAGACAATCACTGGGAAAATCAGGCGTAATGAACTGAAGAACAAGGAATGGAGAAAGACTTAATTTTGATAAGCAATCTAAAAAGGCATATCCCTATCAATTTCATTCATAATGGAGCTCTTCTAACAACTGTAAGCACCAACACAGGATTATATTTCACCCACTAAGCAGTGACTGTGTAAGAATGCACAAGGTTTAAAAATTCCCAACTGTATGTTTTTTAAATGCTTGTGTTCTTGCTTAACAAAAATCAAGCCTACCTTCGCTAGGCACATGCAAACACAACTTCCAGCCACCTGGCACTTTTCAGAATTACAGTACAAGTAGAAATGATTTCAAGATGAAGGAGTAGTGTGTTCATTCTTTTGAGACCAGAAAATTTAATTCACAAGAGGCTTACTAACAAGGAAATCGTGATAGTGTACAATGAAGTACCCAGATATGGCCAAGATCTTGCATGCATCCAAATGAAGCACCCTGCTTATATGAATCTAAATAAATTTAGGAATTAATGTGTTAACAGTGAATGTTCAGTAAGTGCAAGTTATAAAAAAACGAAAGTAAAAGAAGGAAGACATCTTTTAAGACTGCAGCATAGGCAGCATGTAAATGTCAGACAGACACAGGCTTGACAAAGAGCAGCTATTCAGCAGTTTCTTCTGAAGAACTGTAGGTCCTGTAGACACATATGAGTGAGAAGGGAAAAAAATAACCCCAACCCAAAACCCAACAATCAAAAAACCTACAAACTATCCATGAGTCTATCCTTGTCCTTAGTAAGGTAAGCAGGCTGTCTTGAATCATCATCAACACAAGCCACCAATAAACATTCACAGCTGACCTTCATACCTGGTCTCAAATGGTTCTTTCCTATGTGCTACCCAGACATTGCTGGTTTTAGTTCACACACAAGAGGCTTTAAAATTTAAAGAAAACACTGATGGAGGTAAGAAAGCAGAGTTTTAATAAATGGGTGGTAAGGGAAAGAGAACTGGGGTAAAGAGTTGTTTTAATCTTCCAGCTTCTGAAAGAATTTTGAGAAGAGGAAAATACAAATTCAACACTGATGAGAGACTTTGACAAATCCTTTTCATTAAACCAAGACAAGTAACAAGTAGTGTTCTTCAAGATGAGACTTTTCCTATTGGCAACCACAAGCTTTTATGCTAGAAATGAAATACTAAGCTAGACAGTTGTACAGGAAGCATGCTCGGAACCTTATTGGAAAGCAGGTTATAGATGCACTGGCTTTGGTTGGTTTTTAAGTCACTGGGATATCAAAAGAGCTGCTGTAACAAACAGGCAACAGAAAGACTCACTAACATTACTTTCAATCTGAAACAAAATTAATACTGTAAAGCTAAAACTGTACCAAAAATTAAGCTTAATTCCCTTTATCCAGTATAGTCGAATGGAAGCTTCTTTCATGAGAAGTTCCCAAGCAGTATTTAAATTCAAATTTTGAGACCTAAATAAAAACAAAACAAAAAAAAAACTTCATAAATGGCCCAAAGGATTAAGTCTTTGGAAAGAGCAGCAAAAGGCTGTTTGCAGATTACTCAAAAGGAGTCTGTTCAGTGACTACAACATTTCTTACAAACCAGTAACTGCTGTATACACAGCTAATGTAAACACACATGTAGTTTTTGCTAAAAACATCTGCAACGCCTGCACTATACTTCTATTGTCCTAGAACAGTCAAATCTATGACTCTAAAAAGTCTCAGAATATTCAAGTATTTTGAAGATAGCAGTTCTTCCTATTTACTTTCAAGACTTAGCATATCTTTGTAGATCAATGTGTATGTGTGTATATATATGTATATAACCCTCCATCATACAGGAAATGATCAGGTTTAGCTCATTCTGTTGTTCACGCAGAAAACTGTATCTGAGTTCTGCAGTCACACAAGTTGTCAGATCACATCCTTAAAACCCCTCTGCAGTTTTTTTCAGATCTCCCACTTCCATCAATACTTCCTGATAGAGCTGACTCTGCACTGCCTTTTGGCTTCTGTAGCCATCAGATATAACAAAGGAGAGTCAATGTACATCAGGATGGCCACATTTACATATGCCATGCACACACTCCTGCTTTCTGTACTAGCTAAAGGCATTGCAGAACAAAGCTGTAAAAGAATGACAGCAAGCTTCACCAGAAAGGTGAGTACTCTTGCATCTGCTGTAATGTCAGCTCTACCTGCAACAAGCATTAAATTCTTACACATGTGGATTTTAAAAACAAGATTTCAAAACAAAACCACTCTCCTCTTTAAAAACACCCTTTCAGAGCTCTAGGGCAACTCTTTTAGTTTGGATTGTGTTTATCTTTCCCTTCTGTCACACTTTTTACACTGTCAGCGTATCATTCCCCTTGGGCTCAGCTTCTGTTTCACCTTGATTCTTGTTCTCTAGTTTTACTTCTTCTGAGCTCTTCTGCTCCCCTTCGGCTTCTGGTTTTACTACCTTGGAGTTCTGTTCTTCTGTCAAACTTGACGTGTTTTGTTGTTTGTCTTCTTTGTTGCTCTTCACCACCTCCTGTAGATTGTATTTCCTGAACAGAACATAGTCTTTTACCACACTCAAGCAACAGACGGTTTTTATTATTTCCACCACAATTGTGTATTGTGGGTTATTAAGGTCGACTTTGTTTTCTGGATTGAGGCTGCCCACAATTCCTGTAAAACAAGATGGAGTTTAAAAGATGCTGGGAAAACTGTTTCAATAAGCATGCCCTAATGAAAGGAGAAAAGTTAAGACAGAGAAAGCACCATGCCACTTAGTTGTAACCAACTACTTGTTTTTGTAATTGCTTAAAACAGCTGAATGGAGCAGGACTCAGAATATACCAGTGTAACTGAAAAACTGTCCCACTGCAATTACCAAGAAACAAAATACCAGAGTAAGGTGGAGCTATTTTATGAGTCCTATATTCAATGGAAATAGTAACACATTATTTCAACATAGCACCCAGAAAGCAAGCCTTACAGCATTCATTTCAGAGCACATGTAACTAACACTCCAAACACAGGACTTGTTTCTGCTTGTTGTCTCTTGAGACATTAACACCAGCAAGGAATATTGATGTCAAGTTTTTTTTAAGTCTTAGAGAAGCTTTTGTAATTCAACATACAGATTTTAAGCAACAAGTATGTGTGCCCATTAAGACCACTTTTAATAATCTGACCTATGTTGTGCATGCAGTTGTGGGCTGCTTATGTACTTGTTCTCAGTTTTGTGAGAAATCCATACATACCTGCTAACTCCTTAATTACTTCTTCCCTACTCATATGACTGTTATTACGAGCTTTGTAAACAATCTGGAAAGTACCCTTATTAGGGGCCTTAAACCAAGGCTCAAAAAATGTTTCCGTGTATTTTTTCATATCCTCCATAAAAGCCTTGCAAGTTCCAGAAATGGGCAGCATCCTCAGGATGACTCTTGTTTTCTTCTTTTTAGTGGCATGCATATCCTTTAATATATGGTGCACCAGGTTCTCAGGTTCTACAAGAAAACCAGCTAGGTATGAGAAACAAATTGAAGGCATTTTCTCCCTTCCTCACCCCTCTAAGTAGCACACTGGGGAAACACTCAGCTGCATCGCTGTCAGCCTCAAATCCTTTCCTGTAGAGTTTTTTTTACTGTACCAAAACTGGATAATCAAGGATTCTTTTGTCAATGCAGATTCCTTTACCTTTAGCAACTCTGCTAATGACAAAAGTCAGGGGCTATGCGAAAAGGAAGGGGAAGCCCTGTACGCGTTTGGTATATACGAGTTTCTTGGAAGTCATGCTCTGTAGCCTTTTACTAACACTGTTCAGTGTAGTTTACCCCACAGCATTACATAGCATCAGCTGATGTCCTACCAATGCCCTGGGTTCTGATGAAGACCACGTTGTTGGCACCACTCTCCACCGACTGGAACCGCCGCAGCTTTTGCTCTGTCGAGGCACGGATCTGGCCGACCTCCTTCTTCAAGGCTGCCTCAACGTCATCTTCATCCTCCTCCCTCTCACTTCCTGACAGCCGCTCCTCATGATCTGAAAACTTCACACAAGGCACGTCTCTTGTCTGGTGAGTACTGAACAGAGCAGCCAGAAACCGCCAGCATGGCCCTGGGGCCTGGAGGTGATGGGCAAGGACTTTTTCTCCACCCAACCCGAGGGGCTGTACTGGGGGTTGATGACAGAACCCGGCATTTTCGTGTGCGGTGAACACCGACACGGGGTTTTACACACAGCGAGAGGAGGCTCCGTGCGCCGCGCTCCCCGCCGCGCAGGGGCACCGCTGCCAGGCCTCGCGGAGCAGCGGGGCGGCCGACATCGCGCCAGGGCCGCGCTCCCCGGCGTCAGGGCCGTCCCCCGCCCGGCCCGCCCCGAGCGCCCGGCCGGTCCCGCCCGCACGCACCTGCTCGGGCCCGTAGAGCAGGTCCCCGTACTCGCCGAGGAGACTGTAGGCCTCCCCCACGCACTTGCGCTCGTTCATGTTGCAGGTGATGAGGATGCCGCGCATGCCGGCCTCCAGCTGCCTCCCGCCGCCGCGGGGCCGCTTGGCCCGCCCGGCAGCGAAGTGCCCCTTGGGCCGCCGCTTCCGCGCCGCCGCCTCCGCCGCGGCCATCGACCGCCGCTCGCCGCTGCCGCCGCGCGCTGCGATCGCGTCAGCGCCGCGCCGCGGGGGAGAGCGCCGCCCCGCGGGCAGCGCTGAGGGAGCCGGGCTGGAGCCTCCCGCCGCGCCGGGGGGCAGCCGAGCCGCGGCCCCGGGGGGTGTCCCCGGTGATCCCCAGCCGGCTGCCGGGATCCTCTCCCAGCCGCGGTTGCTGTGGGCAGCGCAGCGCCCTCGGTAAAAGAAGAAACAAACTCCTCCGTCTGGAAGTACAGCTCATCGCAGGGGTTACGCGGGCCAGGGGGAGGGTGAGCATTCCCCAGGCAGGTACTCGGGACTCGGTGCGCTGGGCTGTGGCCATCACTCGTAGCCCTTCATGGCTTCTCTTCTGACGGCCTTCAGTTCCAGGGTTAAAGTCTGGGTTTGCGTTAATGATTCCAGAGCAGAGATCGGTGGGATGGGGGCAGGGGAGGATGGATGCTCACTGAAGTGCAGGGGGAGCAAGGAGACCTCAATCCTGCTCAGCACTGGAGCGTGGAACACTGACCTGTACACCCCAGCGGGGGGAGAGACGGGCCAGCTGCTTCACTGGCTTCATATCTAACTCCTGAATGTGTCATGGTGTAGAGGGATCAGCTGAAACAGAAACTTTATACCGGTAAATTTAGGCATGAGATACTAGAGAACATGTGGTGAGAGAAAAGGCATGGCCCACAGCGTGGATCCTAAAGGAAGGTGTCTCTATGCCTCCCTGTCCATAACAGCCTCTCTGCCTGCAGTAACTCTTGAGTTTCTTGGAGAGTTAATAGGGGAGAATTAAGCCCTTCCTCATTCTGCGAGAACAGGTAGAGGATGCAGCTAAGGAGGCCCTTCTAGGGGCAGGATTATCATTGACCTTCGGAGAACCCAGGTGAGCTCAAGTGCTGTCCTGTGGGGGGGGCTAAAAGTTAAAAAACCATTAAGTTCCCTGTGAGGGTGCTGAGGCGCTGGCATAGGGTGCCCGGAGGCGCTGTGGCTGCCCCATCCCTGGCAGTGTTCAAGGCCAGGTTGGACGAAGCCTGGAGCAACCTCGTCTCTTGGAAGGTGTCCCTGCCTGTGGCAGGGGATTGGAACTGGGTGAGCTCAAGGTCCATTCCAACACAAACCATTGTATAATTTTATGGAAGCAGGAAAAAAGGAAACCACGTGAATTGACGCAAGTTACAACCACAACATGAGGTGGCATTTACGTCTTAGCTGAAGCTTTGTTCCTGCAAAGCCTTTGAGGTTCATCTAATTCTACAGCAGTTGTTAGACATCAGTGGGATTACCGACCACACATAAATTAAAAGTCACACAATCTGTGCAGGGCTGGGGTTGTGTGAAAGACTCAAAGATGTGGTGAAGTACAGTGATAGTCTCTGGAGTTGGGCATGTCAGGACATGTTTGAAACATGAAGAAGTTCTACAGGCAGCTATGAGAGGTGCAGAGGAAATGCAATTAACCATACAGAACATAACTAGGAAATTTCAGTGCTGAAAAGTGCTGGGAGACTTGGAAATACCCATTGGTACTCTGGAAATTAGTTATATGCCCTACCAAAAGAACAGGTTACAGATTAGGTCACTGTGGAAGTTATGGTTTTCTTCCTGAAGTGGAAACCTTTTTGCCTACATCTTACTGGCACATTTGCTGACTCTTATCACAAGCCGTTGCTGTCATGTTTCCTCTGGAGTGATGTGATCTGGGTAGAGAATCCCTTTAAGGCTATTCCTCTGCCTTTCCTCTGGGAGACTTCCACGCAGGCATTTCAAAAAGCTGTTTAACATATCACTACTGCAGACTGACTGTGAGAGCAGGTTTATTGTTTGGGGAGCTGTTTTGAATCAGTTTCTTTCTGCTGCAGTGAATATTGCAGGGAGGTGGTTAATATCTCCTTGGAGTATGTTGCTTACAGGCATGGGCAGAACCCCAGGAGGGAGTTCTGGCAAAATTACAGGGCTTATGTGCCAGGAAAGACTGCAGTGTCACCCTCACTGATCAGCACCCGGAGGGCTGTTCTGCTCCCAAAACGTAAATGGGTATTAGCAAGCTCTCTGCTGCTGATGTTAGAATCATGATTTGAGGATGGAGATACAGTGGGAGCTATTTAGGACTCTGGTAGCCAAGCTCTTAGGATGATGCCCCAATTTAAGCTACATCTGTTACTAGCTCTCTAGTGACTGAAATCCTCTCAGGACAGGCTGAAGGTAGAGGCACACATCAATGCCACACTTGTGCCCAAAGTGACGCTGGGCTGTGGCCTTGGTGTAGCAAAGTTGTAGCGAGGTTTTATGACTGTGTTCCTCCATGGGCTGGTGGGTGGGAAGAGAGAAGTAAAAGGAAACAGGAAAGATTTGGGACTCGCATGTTCTACCTCTACTCTGAGCTCCACAGAAACCTATCAGTCACCTTTCTTACTACATAGGTCTTGTCTCTATAGATTTAGGACTGTTTTCTAGTCTCAGGCTGTTCATGATGAGGAGCTAAACACAGTTACGTCCAGCTTGGTAGCAAGGACAGAGCAGAGGTATCACTTATCTGACACAATTGTTCCTTTTACAGGAAAACCAGGTTTTGGCAGGCTGTAGATAGAACAAAGGACAACCTCTGGAGATGTTTTGTGTTCTGAAGTGTACTGTTAAAATCCGCTCCCCTGAAAATGAACCTTAGTGTTATTGTACCTTCAAATACATAACAAGGTAACATATTCTTGCTGACCCAGTGAATTTTTCGCTCAGGAGGTGACTTAATTACTACTGCTAAATGCATTAGCCGCCTTAAGGCACACTGTATGCATACGTTTCAAATCACTTCATGTATCAGGTAGGTGAGATACTGACTAAAGGTCACACTGTGTGGGCCTGTGCTTTTGCAATGTTGATTTAATTTGCAGAAGTACCAGAGAGGCCCAGTTCCAGATGAAGGAAATTCTTGATCAGCTACAGAAATCCAAGGCAAAGTGTATCATCACTGGTGATTCTGTGGCACCAGCTGTAGAATCAGTTGGGGCTGAATGCCAGTCTCTGAAATTCAAATTGCTTGTGTCAGAGGGCCACAGGGAAGGATGGCTGAACTCCTGAAGTGAGTAAATACCACTGTGAAAGCACCATGGTAATAATGAAAGAAAAGCACAGTGGTTTGTTTTGGATAAGAAAAGCTGGCACACACCAATATATTTTCACCCTGTTAAGACTGCACAGTGAAAAAATATCAGATATTTATGACGCTCTCAATTGCTGCAGTTATTTTGGTTAAATATTTTCAAAATAGTGTAAGTCACACTTTCAAATCACTTTATTAATCATTTTGCTTATTTTAAGAAGTGTTCCTGTGTGCCCATAAAGTGTCAAGATCCAATGGCTGTCTGTTCTACCAGTGGAACTACAGCATCTCCAAAAATGGTTGAACTTTTCCACAGCAGCTATGGTATTGGCTTCACAGTAAGTGGCAGGTATCCTGGGCTGCATGACCAGTAGGTCAAAGGAGGTGATCCTGCCCCTCTATTCTGCTCTCATGAGACCTCACTTGGAGTATTGTGTGCAGTTCTGGTGTCCTCAACATAAAAAGGACATGGAACTGTTGGAACAAGTCCAAAGGAGGGCCACGAGGATGATCAGGGGACTGGAGCACCTCCCGTATGAAGATAGGCTGAGAAAGTTGGGGCTGTTCAGCCTGGAGAAGGCTGCGTGGAGACCTCATAGCAGCCTTCCAGTATCTGAAGGGGACCTATAGAGATGCTGGGGAGGGACTCTTCATTAGGGACCATAGCGATAGGACAAGGGGTAATGGGTTCAAACTTAAACAGGGGAAGTTTAGACTGGATATGAGGAAGAAATTCTGTACTGTAAGGGTGGTGAGGCACTGGAATGGGTTGCCCAGGGAAGTTGTGAATGCTCCATCACTGGTGGTGTTCAAGGCCAGGTTGGACAGAGCCTTAGGTGACATGGTTTAGTGTGAGGTGTCCCTGCCCCTGGCAGGGGGGTTGGAACTAGATGATCTTAAGGTCCTTTCCAACCCTAAGTATTCTATGACTCTATAACATTTTAAATCGGGTGTACTTCTGTAGCTGGTCACACAGCAAAAAAAAGAGAAACATAAATTTTTTTACATGAAGCTTTTGCTTCAATAGTTCAAAACCAGCAATTGTTTTACACCCCCAAAAGCATTTACTTTTCTTTTTATAAAATAAAGGCAGTTTAAGAATGTAGCAGTCATATAGTCACTGATTTCTTTTTAACATTAACTTCGGGTAAATTCTTCACTGTGTATAGTTAATAGATTGCCCGTGAACTGAACATTAGCACAAGTTTATGAAGTCTGTACCATAAAAGGGAAACAAAATAAGTCTGTTAGGCTTCTGAGTTCACTTGTGTCTGGATGAGACACAGCTTCTGCAGAAACAAAATACTGGTAGTTCAAAGTCTTTAAATTTATGAAGTAATGTTTATAAAATTGATATGGCAGAGCATTTCACTCTGACAAGCAGAGAATAACAAAAGAGAAAATGCCAAACTCGAAGTAAATAAACAACAACAAAAAAATCCTCATCACTGAAAATGCGTCCAACAAAACCCCAGCAATCTCATACATATATTCATCCAACACTATGTTCTGAGGTGGTGGTAGCTTGGCTGTCAGTATAATTTTTCCCTTAGAAAAGTGCAACATCAGTCTATCCTGCTGACATCCTCACTATGCTGTTACTTACTCCTGCTTAGAAGTTCACACTTTTCTAATTGCCATTTACCCAAGACAACCGCTGATGGATTTGTTTCACTGGCACATCCCTTGTTGATATTTTAATACTTGCCTTATTCCTGCCAAATAGAGACTATGGAACATTTCTTTCTGTACCTGGTACTGGCTGGACTTGACTTTCTCAGATACATTTTAGAATACATGAGACACTGGCTGGGCAAAGTCAACTTGGAGCAGTATTTTTCACCATGGATTCAAGGGGCATATGTATTTGTACATAAGATACTACACTTCAACCCAAGCATTGCCTTTGAGGTAAGCGAGGAGAGCCCAGAACAAACAGTTCTATTCTCTCTGGCTGATCTTGCCCAGGTTTTCATTTCCTGTGGCACTGCACAGGGGCAGCATGCAGCACAGTTATAACTTCAACCACATAGCAACCAACCAGTAAGTTAAGTAGTGAGTGCTGCATATATCTACCTTCAAACAAGAAAATATTTGCCATCCAAAGAGTTCCATCATACACTGCTCTGGATTAGACTGCACAGAACCTGCAAACATCCACTGTTAGGCCTAAAAGTGAAGCACAAGAGAAATTGTTCTGGGATTTGTGGAGCACTTTGGTGCTGTTATTAGAGTAAGTGACAATAGCAGATGAATGAGAATTTCAGTTGCCTGCACCAGGTAATTCAAAGCTAAGAAGTGAAGAGGCACCAAGGTTGAATTTCTTTAAAAAAGGCACCAATGTTATATTCCCTTGCATCCTTCACACACAGCTCTTCATCATTTGAATGAGACTACCATATTTCATTTTGCATGGAATGACTTTATCATCATATCTGTGTTAATTAATTGCTTGAAATAGCTTGTTAATGTTAGGCTGTGTTGAAGAATAGTCAGTTGTAACACCCACAGAGCATCTAAAAAAGAGCTTTATATGGTTTATATATATGGTTTCACTTGGTTTTCTACTGCAATTATGAAGAAATTCTGCAAGAGAATTAGTTTTAGGTTTGAATAAATTCTTACCTGATTCCCACCATTTGGCTGTCCAAGATGGTATACTAATAGCAAATAGTACAGAAGGAGGTGGATTGAGTATACAAATGAAATAGGAAACTCATATAGTCTGAGTCAAGGTGGTGGGTAAATAAAGTATTTAATGAAATGCTACCAGCATTTTATCTTTATTGATACTTAAAGGATAAAAAAACCCAGTAAGAGTTTAAGAGAACATTACTGCTTCAAGAATCCCTTTTGAGATGTGTAGCAACTTCTAAATACATTTTTAAAAGTTAGTTATAACCATTACAAGTGTATTTAGAAAAAAGTATAAATAAAACCACTATCATTACTAGTCCAGGCCTTAAAGAACATTTTAAAGAATTTAAAAGACTTGATAAAACAGAAATTTAAGATTTGTAGCAACAGCTGCTTCTACTTTAATTTTAGCACTTAATAGTTTTATCTGTTCTCTCACACATCACTAATGAGATACTTTGATATACTGATATTTTTTATGCTTGATTAATTTCCATTTCTGTGTTAACTAAGCTGTGTCATTTCTGTCCCATTCTTAGAATACATATCTGACATCATTTGACTGTTATGATTATATTGAGGATGATCAGCTTGGAGTTTAAGATTTGGACAAAAAAATTACCCATCTCTAAGTTCGCATGGAGGGTCTAAGACACAAATACTTTGTGTTGGAAGAATTATTAGCAACACTTCTGAGAGAGGTCAAAGCATCTGCATTCCAGGCAGGAGCATTAGATTTCTCTTTTAGAAGTGCATATTCCCACTTGAAGTATCCACAACCTTTCTTACTACCTTCGTGCTTGCCAACAGGACAACAAAAAAATGCTTTGCCATGATTTGGACCAGCATTTGACACATACAGTTTTTTAGCTCTTCTGCCACAATTACACAGAGGGGGAGTTGGTTTTCCATTTTCCACAGCTGTTACAGACTGATTCAAATTGACTGTGGAGTTCAGAATGGCAGGAGACACTTTTGGCAAATTTGAACTTCTTGAAGGTAAGGAATGACCAAACGAGGCAGTTTTCTCTTGATATATAGCAAAAGACATTTTTTTCGCTGGCGGGAACATTTTTGGACTAGTTGGCTTTCTTTTAGGAACCTCTGAAGGAGTAGAATAACTTCCAGTTACTGCTGATCGTGACGAAATAGTATTTACCCTTGCAGATGGTAACTTAAAAGCTGAGAAATCTGAAGTCTGCCTTTGTACTGTTCCTATATTATCGACAGTAGTATCAGGACTTTTGTAAATTACAGATTTCAGAGGAACCACAGGTACTTCAGTTTTCTCCAAACTTTGATTAGCTGAACTCATTACAGCTGATGGTTTCAAAATCGCTCTTTCTTCAGACATTGGTAAAATACCTGTACTGGAGTCATCTTCAAATTGAACACAGTCTGAATTCTGTTCATACTGGGATTCTGGTATTAAAGCGACATCTTCCCAGTCAGTTAGCAGAGATAAGCAATCAGAACTAGTGCTGGTATCCTCATTGGAGATATTGACTGAGGAGATGGTAGTGGAGACAAGCACTAATCCTGATCCATGTTCTGGAAGGCTGTATCTGGCTATACTCGGAGGTTGCCCATTGTTCAATCCTTGCCGAATACCAGTTGATACAGTGCTGGGATTTTGCTGTGCCCGCTCAAGAGGAACAGGAAGTCTGTCAGTAGATGCTGTTGAACAGCTTTCGGACTGAGCAGGTAATTCAGCCCTTGAGTTGCTGATAGATACACAGAGGACAGCTGCAGAGGAATCGATGCAAGTGGTCTGTTGTCCCTCAGTTTGTACAGTAGAATGTATCTTAATTCCAGCAATACCGTTACAGTTTTTCTCAGCCAGGGAGTTTGTTTTGCAAGTTCCATCTCTATGTGCTTCAGGTCTGCTGTGACTTCCCAGTGGAGTCTCATCAGTGAAGTTTATAGTCAGTGTTCTGGAAATTAAGTTATTTTTCAGACATGCCTAGGGAGTCCATAAACAAAAGGAGATTTTGGAAAGTAAATATCCAGCAGTTTTAGGAACTAGTGCACAAAATTAATAAGCATATCATCCTAGGGATGTTCTGTTCAGTTCATAGTCAGATGTGGGCTTTATTATTTGAACAGCTCACCTTTCATCTGTACTCCAGGGCTACAAAGCAAGTAGAAGGGAAAATATGAAGTAGTTACTAACCTTATCCAAAGATTTAGTAACCTTCAGCACACATCCATCACAGATCAGCCTCCAAGCTAGGCGGGCAGTATTCCGGGAATCATCCAACCCTTCAAAAGAATGGTTATATGAATACCTTATTTTTAAACTGTTACTGGGGATATGTTCTTGTTGGAGGAAAAGTGTAGTCTAGATAAGCCTTACATAAATGACAGAGATTCACAGAACTCTTGACTAGTCTAGATGAGCCTTACATAAATGACAGGGATTCACAGAACTCTTGACACATAGTTACCTAGTTCAAAAAAGGGAAGCAGAAGTAAAAAATTCCAAAGAATTCCCTGTGCTGCAATGTCTGAAGGACCAATCTATTGAGCTGAATATACATCCACAAGTTTTAAAATCCTTACTGTATTATTAATCATGTAAAACCAATCATATTGTACTGGTATTCTCTAACATGCTGTCCAGACCTGTCAGGTAAAGTCAAGTTTCCTTATCCTCCCCGATTCAGAAATTGATCTTGTTGAACATGCACTCAATAGCACAAGGGGAAATTACAGAAATGAAGCGGGAGGTTAGCAATAACAGACTCGTATCTTTGAAGCATCAAGCTGTTCTTGTTTGATGTTTTTGTTGGACAGAATGTTCTATGTCCTGGTAACAATAGTTACTATTTAGATTAATGACTAGCTATTACTCGGTGCTTTAGTTTCACTGAATAAAGCTAAATAGTAGCTACTAAGCTTTATAAAATATACATATATTAAAATGAGTATCATCATTATCATACTTACCAGAATGTTCCCGTCCTGTAAAAGCTATCCCCAAATCCTGCAAAGCACCATTTAGCCCTTTAGGCTTTCTATTATAGAAGACCTAAGGAAATAAACACAGGTGCTTAACATAAAGCACTTCAAAACCTGTTCATAGTGAAGTGAAAACCATTTCAGAAATAGCATCTTATAAATAATAAATCTCACAAGGCAATTGTGCAAGTCGGGTATCTTCATTTTACAGTTGGGATAAATAAGCCTAAGACCGTAAGTGACTTCTCCTGTAACAAATTAGAATGGAAAGAACCATGAATCCCTTCTCTCAGTCTTAAACTAATCCATTCTGTCTTATCTCTGGAGTCATTCATTTGCACTTTGTGGCTTACACTGAAGGCCTTAAACAGAGCAGCGTTGAAGAATACAACTATAAATAATATCTTGAGATGTTTAAGCTGTTCCATATTGCAAAGGCACAGACATTAATATATTTGGCATAGGTATAAATTCTTTTTAAATGAGAAACAGCAAGTATTGCTACTCACTCCCAGTATCTCATTTGATCACAAAAAAGGGGGAATATTCACACCATTTACCTTTAATAGAGACCTAATTCTGCTGTCTAGATTAAAAGCCTAAGCTCCAAGTGTCAGGGCAGGTGAACTCCTAGATCACCCTTCTAAAGTTTACTCGACCTTCAGAGCTGTCAGCCCCCAGGCTGGAACTCTGGTGCAGTGTAGACTATGTAATCAAATATAAATTCATTTTTTCAATATTATTCATGCTATTCAGAATAGACTTCCTGGTCCAAGTGCAGTTCACATACTAGGCCTTTAAGTACCTCTAAACAGATGCTGATGATTATTTTCTACACAGCAATGAAAGGCAGCAATAAAGCACGCAAAACAAAGTAAGTTAGGAAGCAAGCAGAGCAAAAGATGTCAGAAAAGCAAGAGGAGCTTGAAAAATTCTCCTCAGAAGAATTCATTTATCTATCGAGAGAATTAATTTATCCAACAATAGCACCAGGCTGTTTTCCTAGCATTAAGATTTCTATTAAAATTCACACAGTTCGAGGGCATGCAGTTTGTTATTGAGCAATAACAACATGGAAAGAAAACAAATGGGTTCCTCTAGTCACTGGATTGTACCATACTGGCTTGTAACCTCAGATACAGTTACCCTTTGAGATGATAATATGAGTATAAATGTTTCACAGTCTGTGGATCTTCTCACCCTGTATGTTGCTTTGAGATCAATCCAGGAATTTAAAATGTCAGGTTTTCGCAGCTGCTTCCTTTTACACTCATAATGCAAACACACACCCAGGTCCCAGTCTGCAAAGAAAACACCCACAAATAATCTGTCACTAAAGAACTGGCCTGAAACGTGTGTAAAGGGACATAACAGCTACATAATAGTAGCATCCTGTAGTGCTGGACAGGAAGCACAGGCTAATGCAGTGTTTGTAGATAAAAAGCACTAGGGTTGCTGCAGTGGGACATCAGGGTTAGTGAATGCCTGTTGTTAGCAAAGAATCACTTTATGTGGGTAAAGATCTCACACACCTCATTAAATCATTTAGACACATTGAGAATGGTGACACAGTGCTCTGTATGTAAAGCAGAAAAATGTAACAAGGTCAGACCCTGAAGATGTAGGGAACACATCAGGACTGAGTGGGTTTCATATTTTCCGCCTTACCCCAATATTGGACATCTTTAACACCTAATAACAGGGGTTTGGCTCCCTGGAAGTGCAGACAATCTCACTAGCACTACCAAATGTTAATTTTTAATGGGTATTACTCCCCAGAAAAAGCAAATTATAATTTTATTTACCTGTCCAAGTAACAAAGGTACATGCTTTTGCTTCTGAAGTAGAATTACTTAGGATATCTGTACCGAATACAATTTTCTTCTCCATTTGTATCTTTTGAATCCATTTCAAAAACTGTGATAAACAAATGCTTAGGGGGACCCCTTCATCAACCTGATTCTTTATGAAATAGAATAAGAAGTATGTGTTAGTATGTACTGAAAGTCATTCGAGGGGCATTTGGTTTTAGCTCTTTAAATAATATAATAAATAGTAATTATACCTGTGTTATGCCAGTCAGTTCTGTGCAAAATTCAGAGAGGATAGGATGCTCCTGGGGCTGAACGTATGTGTGGAACTCAGATTCAATCTCTCCTGTTGATGTGTTTAACAGGACCGCTGGAAATTCGACTGTGACAAAGCAGAAGGAGGAAAACAAGGAAGCAAAGAAGCGACCCAACCGACCCCAAAGCCGGGGAGGTTAGAGCCGTTCACAGCCGTCACTCCGCTCGCTGAGCTCGGGGGGTGACCTGCCAGCCGCGCCAAGGAGCGTTGGGAGCGGCCCCCGGTGGCCGCCGCACCCCCCGCACTCACCGACCTCGGGCGCGCGCCGCCCCGCGTCCCGCCAGCACGTGGCCTCGAAGTCGACGACGATCAGGTACCCGAACCGCTGCCGCGCCGCCCGCGCGCTGCTCCGCGCCCGCGCGCTGCTCCGCGCCAGCCCCAGCTGCCTGCGGACCGCACCGGCACCCATCAGAGCCCGCCCAGACACCACCCTCACCCCTCCTGCCCACCTCGATCCCTTCGGGAGCCCCACAGGCACAGCCCCCGTCCCGCCCCAGAGGCTGTCGCCGCGGCCCGCACCTGGCCAGGCGCTTGGTGGCCATCCCGGCCCGCAGCCGCCCCGCGGCCCCCACTTCAAACCACCCGCCGGCGGCAGCGGCCCGCCCCTATCTGCGCTCTCGGCGGTCGGCTGCGCTGGCCTTGCCCGCAGGCAGGCGTAGGTAGCCGCGTGCCGACACGGCTTGCTGTCCTGGGGGGGTCTGTGTGTGTCTGAGGTGGGATCCGCGGCCGAAGCCCCTCCTCGGGGGCCCGGGGCAGCACGGGGCGGCTGCGAGTCAGCCCCGCGGCGTGCGAGCTATGCCCGGGGAGCCCCGGCGGTGGGCGGGCGCTGGGGGCGTCCCCCCGTGTGCGGGGCCGGGGGAGCGTCGCCCCGCGCCGCTATGACCCTGCGGTGGTTTCGTCTAGGCCATGGCGAAGGCTGTCTGCCTGAACGGGTGCAGGAGGCCCGGCGGGGCCGCGGGGGGACCGGCGGCTCGGAGGAGGAGGACGGCGGATGGCGGCGGCCGGGGTCCTGAGGTGAGCGGAGGGGCCCGTGGCGTCCTGTGGCTGTGCGGTGTTTCCCTCGCAGTCCCCCTGTGGTGTTGTGCACGCTGGGGTGCTGGAAATTCAGCAAACGTGAGTTTTACTGGATAAAGGAATTCCCTGCAGAGAACGGTGTGGTTTCTGCCATTTCTGCCACGAAACATGGAAATGAACTCGCTTGGAGTGTTGGGAGTTTTTTACAAACTAAATACAGTCACCAATATAATTTTTTTCCATTATGTTTCCGTGTTAAAGGGTGGCTACGAAAAAGCTGCTCCTTTTTACAAGGAGTCACATGGAAAAGGCAATGGGTAACGGGCACACTCCTGGGGAGGTACGTGGACACAAGAGAAAAATTGTTCACAATGAGAATAATCCCCCCATTGGAATAATCTCCCCGTGGAAGTGGGGACTCCCCAGCACTGGGCACTTTTTAACACCCGGCTGGACAGGGTGCTAGGACGGCCGGTTTAGGTCATGCTTTGCACAGAGAGGTTGGACCTTAAGGTCCCTCCCAACCTGGGAATCTACAATTCTTAAACAAAATAGATCTTGGAAGGAACATTCTGTTCAAGTTTCAGCCTGATGGTAACACCTTGCTCACCCAGGTTATGACTTACTTAGCGCCCAAAACAGGACAAGAGTAAGCGTGTCTGACGTGTGAGATCAGTCTTACTTGTACCCGATTAGAGACTGAAATTCCTGTGGTTGGCAGGTAGCCTTTGCTTGGTGAAACGAAACTCATGCTGTTCGGTTGGGTTTTTGGCAAAGTTCTAATTAGGCTCTGTTGAAAACAACAGTGTCATTGCTTACTTGTCTGAGCATGAGGGACTGGCAATTATACCACCTTATGTTATTATTACCAGATGATTCTTAACCACTTAAACCTCAAAGGCTGTCACCTCTATTTAGCTTTCTCACCCAATGACAAATAGCTTTCACAGTGCACCAGCTCAATCCCAGGTCAAAATTAATGAGCACGAAGCTTGTTAGCGTGGTGGGAACACACAGCTTCTGGTAGTTGTTTGTCCTGTGGGATTCAATATTCTGTAGCAGTCTGTGGTGGTTTTTCTTTTTCCCTGTGGATGCTGTGATGTCTTTTTGTTGCATAAGAGCATCTTTAAAGTTTTTACAGTCTGAAGGAGCCCCATTGAAACAGGCAATATAGTCACTGGAGGGCTCCAAGATCATGCATTTACTTGCTTTGAGGAGAATTTGTGTATTTAGGCTTAAAAAACTGGTGTGTTGAACTGTGTGGTACAGTCTCCATCTCCTCTATTTGCTTTCTTTCTGCAGTTTCCTTGGATTTCACTGAAACTTTTCCTGCAGGGGTCAGCAAACCTACATGCTGAAACAGATCACATCACATAAATGAAGTAAATGGGTTTCAGCAAAACCTTAACCTGAAGTGGCTACATATAACACTTACATAAATGCCCAAAGCTGTAGAACAGCAAGTGGGTGAATGGGTTGAGAAGGCAGAACATTGTGTTTGCAAATCAAATAACTTTGTCTCCTTACTACATACATCTACTTATATTAATCTTTGTCAAATAAATCCTTGAAGTTAGAATACCGGAAATATTAATAGTAGAATTATTATTGAAGAGTGATGTGAAGGGGAACTTGCCTGTAGTGAGTGGAAGAGTTATTTTAAATATTGTTGATTGTATCCAAATAGTTTCCTTTTACTTTATAACTCACTTCATTTTCTGTGAACCCATGTGATTAGATAAAATCTTTCTTAACAAGCGTTTCCCTTTTAACAGGAAAAGTCATCTCGCTTGTCAGCAGCTCTGTTTGGTGAGGACTGTGAGATCAGCCATGACCAGCTGTATGAGCTGTTGAAGTATGCAGCTCTGGGAAAACGCCACAATGCAGCACAGCCCAGGTACAACACATTTGGGAATCAGCTGTGTGTTCCCACATGTTGTGAAAACATAGCTGAAGGCATATTGGCCGTGCTGGTTTTGGAATACTTGCAATGCACTTACCATAATGACAGCCTGTATTATGTAGATACAGGTGCTATTAGACTTGCCCAGAGACCAGAATTCCTCTTCTGACAAAAAATGATACCATTTCATAGTTTTGTTTCATGCAATTATCAAAAAACTAAACAATTTTGTAGAACCAGAGAAGCTTCACTCACTGAGAAATGAAATACTATGGTAAAAATACTGACACAACACAAAAAGTCTGAACAGTGTTCTAGAGTGTTTTGGAAAAAACATTTTAATCACTTTGCCCTTTTTCAGGGCAGCTTCTCAGCAATGGAGGGGAAAGGCTGAGGAAGGTATATAACCTTGGATGGCCAAAATCTGGTGAAATGTAATGACTCTTGAAATGAAACTCAGGGCAAAAATGATTCCACTTTAGATTTTTAGTAGTGAATAGAAAATGATTTTGTGAAACCTTTTTGATGCATTAATTCACGAGACTGCATCACTACAGCTGAAGTTCATAGAATCATAGAATAGTTAGGGTTGGAAAGGACCTGAAGATCATCTAGTTCCAACCCCCCTGCCAGGGGCAGGGACACCTCACACTAAGCCATGCCACTCAAGGCTATGATCAGTCCAGCCTTGAACACCGCCAGCGATGGAGCATTCACAACTTCTCTGGGCAACCCATTCCAGTGCCTCACCACCTTTACAGTAAAGAATTTCTTCCTCATATCCAGTCTAAACTTCCCCTGTTTAAGTTTGAACCCGTTACCCCTTGTCCTATCACTACAGTTCCTCATGAAAAGTCCCTCCCCAGCATCCCTATAGGCCCCCTTCAGATATTGGAAGGATGCTATGAGGTCTCCACGCAGCCTTCTCTTCTCCAGGATGAACAGCCCCAACTTTTCTCAGCCTATCTTCATACGGGAGGTGCTCCAGTCCCCTGATCATCCTCGTGGCCCTCCTCTGGACTTATTCCAACAGTTCCATAGTTCCATGTCCTTTTTATGTTGAGGACACCAGAACTGCACACAATACTCCAAGTGAGGTCTCATGAGAGCAGAATTGAGGGGCAGGATCACCTCCCTTGACCTGCTGGTCACGCTCCTTTGGATGCAGCCCAGGATACGGTTGGCTTTCTGGGCTGCGAGCGCACACTGCCGGCTCATGTTCATTTTCTCATCAACCAACACCCCCAAGTCCTTCTCTGCAGGACTGCTCTGAATCTCTTCTCTGCCCAACCTGGAGCTGTGCCTGGGATTGCTCCGACCCAGGTGGAGGACCTTGCACTTGGCATGGTTAAACTTCATCAGGTTGGCATCAGCCCACCTAACAAGCGTGTCAAGGTCCCTCTGGATGGCATTCGTTCCCTCCAGCGTATCAACCAAACCACACAGCTTGGTGTCATCGGCAAACTTGCTGAGGGGTGCAGTCAATCCCACTGTCCATGTCACTGACAAAGATGTTGAGAAAGACCAGTCCCACCACCGATCCCTGAGGGACACCACTCGTTCCTGGTCTCCAGCTGGACACTGACCCATTGAGCACAACTCTTTGCGTGCAGCCATCCAGCCAGTTCTTTATCCACCGAGTGGTCCACCTATCAAATTGATGTCTCTCTAACTTAGAGACAAGGATGTCATGTGAGACAGTGTCAAACGCTTTGCATAAGTCCAGGTAGATGACATCAGCAGCTCTACCCCTGTCCATCAGTTCCGTAGCCCCATCATAGAAGGCCACCAGATTGGTCAGGCAGGATTTCCCCTTAGTGAAGCCATGCTGGCTGTCACCAAGCACCTTGTTGTTTTTTATGTGCCTCAGCTTGCCTTCCAGGAGAATCCGCTCCAGGATTTTGCCAGGCACAGAGGTGAGGCTGACTGGTCTGTAGTTCCCCAGCTCATCCATTTTCCCCTTCTTGAAAATGGGGGTTATATTTCCCTTTTTCCAGTCATCGGGAACTTCACCTGACTTCCATGATTTTTCAAATATGATGGACAGTGGCTTAGCAACTTCATTTGCCAGTTCCTTCAGGACCCACGGATGGATTTCATCAGGTCCCATGGACTTGTATACCTTCAGGTTCTTAAGATGGTCTCGAACCAGATCCTCTCCTACACTGGGCCCAGGGTCTTCATTCTCACTGTCCCTGCGTCTGGCTTCCAAGACTTGGGTGGTATGGTCAGAGCATTTTCCTGTGAAGACTGAGGCAAAGAAGTCGTTAAGAACCTCAGCCTTCTCCAAATCCAAGGTAGCCAGTTCTCCCGATAGCTTCCGGAGAGGGCCCACGTTGTCCCTGGTCTGCCTTTTATTTGCACTGTACCTATAGAATCCCTTCCTGTTATCCTTAACATCCCTAGCCAAGTTTAATTCTAACTGGGCCCTAGCTTTCCTAACCTGGTCCCTAGCTTCCCGGACAACATCCCTGTATTCTTCCCAGGCCTCCTGTCCTTGCTTCCTCCTTTTAGAAGCCTCTTTTTCCCTTCAAATTTTCCTCAGCAACTCCTTATCCATCCAAGGAGGTCTCCTGGCCCTCCTGCAGCACTTCCTTCTAGTAGGGATGTATCGCTCCTGAGCTTGCAGCAGGTGATCCTTGAATATCAACCAAGAGTCTTGGGCCCCCCTGCCCTCTAGGGCTATATCCAATGGAATCTTACTGAGCAGGTTCCTGAAGAGGCCAAAGTCTGCTCTCTTGAAGTCCAGGGCAGTGAGCTTGCTGCACACTCTTCTCACTGTCCTGAGGATCTCGAATTCGACCATCTCATGATCACTGCAATCAAGGCTGCCCTGGAGCATCACATTTCCAACCAGCCCTTCCCTGTTGGCGAGGATGAGGTCAAGCATGGCACCTCTCCTTGTCGGCTCCTCTATTACTTGCAGAAGGACGTTGTCTTCCACACAATCGAGGAACTTCCTGGATTGCTTGTGCCGGGCCGTACCATCCCTCCAACAGATATCAGGGTGGTTGAAGTCCCCCATGAGGACAAGGGCCTGTGAGCGTGAGGCTGTTCCTATCTGTCTATAGAGTGCTTCATCCACAGAGTCCTCTTGGTCAGGCGGTCTGTAACAGATCCCCACAATAATGTCTTCCATCGCTGTTCTCCCTTTAACCCTGACCCACAAACTCTCTGTCGACTACTCTGATGCATATAAATGAGGTATAAATGTCTTGAAATGGTACTGCAGCACAATTTTGCTACAACTCATTCTTTCTTTGCCTCATATATTCTTTTGCTTTCAGGAATATGTGGTTGTTTGAGATAAGCTATAAAGCCTCTTCTCATTGAAGTCATTTGGCACTTTGCCATTCAGTGACTTAAAAGCTGGGCTGGTTCCAGGTTTGTTTTTGAGAGTGTTTGATAATTGTTTTGATTTTTTTTCTTTTTCAACTGCAGCTGGTGCCGTATTTCTCACCAAAGCCACCTGGCTGGGGTTGTGGTTATTGTTCTACATGAAATGAGCCAACTCCATTTCTACAAATTCTATTTGCAGTTCAAACACCTCAGGAAAGTGTTCCGGCATGTAAGTGCCCAACCTGCATCACTGTCTTCTAAACTTCTTCCAGTCTTGAAACTATGTTCCAGACACTAATCGCTGCAGTGAAATTACTGCCTTTTCTAATAGGAAGTGGCCATGTTTTGACTCTCAAAGCAAGCTACTGAGAGGATATATTTGTAGCCATTGTCAGCTCAGAACAAAGGCCAAGGCTTTGATATTAGAAACAGGTTTTTGAGACATGTCTTTGAAGCCTTACCAGGTGAAACGTGTATTGATGTTTCACTCCTTTGACTGTTAATGCTTCCTGCATCATCAGAATGCCAGTGAGGTTAAAAATATCTGTTAATTTGGAATTCACTCCTGAGTGAGTGATGAGACTCTCAGCAGAATTATGGTAGTCTCACTTTGTGTCACGTTTCTCCCCTTTCCCAAAAAGATTATGAAAGGGATTATTTCAGTTTTCTGAGTTACAAGCAACATTTTTGAAAGAAGAAAGAAAGAAAAAGCACTTCGATTCAGACTTACAGAGAATTCTCCCTGAACTTCAGCAAATGCAGATCACAGCTTAACTGGAAAGTCTGGTACTTGCTTTAGTTTCTATCAAAGTCTTGAGATTTGCCTTCTTGATTGTATCAAGCAAGGCAAATCTGTCCCTTACTACAAAGAATCCTATACCATCTGTCATTAAAACAGGTTTGGTGTGTGTTGGGGTTTTTTCTCTTCCTTGGGAAAACACCAAATGGATCTCCACTACCTTTTTATCCGTCCTTCTCTAAGTCTGGTTGGTTTGGACATCAAGAAACATCTCAGTTGGTTGATATTCCTGCTTCTGTTTGGAAGTCTCTAACATGTCTGTGTTTTTTTCCAGAGATTCATATTAACACCTTCAACTAACTTTTTCACCAGCCTGTATGGAGAGGGAGCAAACCTGAAACCTCAGAACACTGCACAAGGTAGCTTGTTTGGCTTTGCATCATCTCTTTGAACAGTAATTTATACCTTTGCATCCTGTGCAATCCCAGCATGCTGCTATGTTAAACTTGTTTACAAAGGAAAAGATACAGTGGCTTAAACCATGAGACTAGTTCCCCTGACTCGATCAGTAACTTTCTGTGGGGCTTATTGTCAGAAGTAAATGCAAAAAGCAGAAAGTTTTTAACATGTTTAATCCAAAATTCTGATGCTTTATTATCCATTTTGTGATTATTTTGCTCTAAGATGTATCTAATAAAAGATACAGGGGTATAAATCAGATTCAAGTTAAGTAGTTACTCATTTCTTCTTCGTTTTCTTCATTATACTGAGCAGCAAATCAAATTAAAAAGATGGGTGTGTTGGCAACTGATTTCCTATTTTTATACTTTTTATAGAGGTGATTGTAACCCATGAGGCTTGTACAAAACCTGCAAGAGACGACAGTGTGAACTGTTAAAGTGTAACAAAGATTCTTGAATTGGAGTCCTAAATGGGAGAATGAACAGCTCTTACTTTCAGTGTATTGGCAAAGTCCTCTAGCACCCTGACTGTAAACCTCACAGATCTGAGATGTCAGGTATCTTTTTCTTTTAAGTGCAGTCTGCAGAGAGTCACCCGCAGATTATTTAACTTTATACAGCTGTGGATTCTGGTGTCAGTTCAGTGCTTGCTTCTTTGTGAGCCACACTTGGAACGCATTTTCTCCTGATATTACAGAAAAGAATTTCACAAAGGGGTAATGACAATGATAAAATGATAGCTTCTTTTACAGCGTGCATGAAGTAACAGATGATTATGTTGTCACGCTTACAAGGCAAGTTTGTTTTCTTCATCTCTGAAAGGAATGTGAGACACAGACTTGTGATGCTTCTGAATCAGCCAGCAGTCTGTAGCTGAAGTGGGAAAAGATTCAAGTATCCTGAATATCAAGTATATTTTTCACATATATAGAGTATATATACTGTATACATTATGTATACTATAGTACATAGTGTATATTTAATGATGCACATATAATTTCTATAGTGTGCGTATGTATAGACACACAATAGATGTAAACTGAAGATACAAAAAAATATAAATTGGAGAGAAAGAGAGAGAAAAATAAACTGGAGATAGACTATTGTCTGTCTGTCTGTCTGTCTATCTGTCTATCTCTATCTGTCTATCTAATCTATTTCTCCAGTTTGTTGTTCCAGGCAGTGTTTTCCTTTGAAATGGCGTAGCCTCTTAGTGTGCATACTAATGCAGAAAACTGACTGCAGACATGGAGTTCTATCTGAGCTTGACAGATGCTTCTGTATTTTACAGGTTTGACTTCTACTGGCAGTGAATGTATTCCAAAAAACTCAGACTTGCAATGTGATCCGATCATTCAGAAATATGGAATAAAACCCCAAGGCCTTACTAGCTATATTCTATCTTTAGAAGAGCAGAGAAAAAATGACTATCCCATAAAAGGTCAGTTTTGGAGGGTTTTTTTTGTTTGTTTTTAATTTTGACAGTTGTGATATGTTTGGTCATACAAGATCAGTGATGAGTTCTGGAAGAGAGGTCTGTTTCTTATTCATGGGTGTCTTTTCATTCCAGGCTCCCCAGGATGTAAGGGCTATATATATACAGAGTGTGATCAGCAGAGGACAGACAGCAGCCCCCTGTTTGGTCTGGATTGTGAAATGGTAAAAATGCGTATGGCCTTACAAAATGCAGTCAAGCAACCAAACTCTTACCAGCTATTCCACCCTGTGTATTTGCTAAACCACTTCTGCTACATTAGTATCTGCTGCCAGCCCCTTCATTGATGGTACCAATGCGAAGGCAGGCATAAGAATGACTCAGGAAGTGGTTCTTGCAATGAGACAGAAATATCTTGAGCAGTGCAGCAGAGTTCAATTCTGTGTTGGTTGTCAGAGCAGCAGGTGGATCTGCCAGGCCCATCAGCAATGCTGCAGTAACTGCTGACACTGCTATGGAATTCCTCCTCCCAGCCCTCCCCAAGGTTTGGGAAAGGAAAAATGCTTACCTATCACACATCTTTCCTGTTTGACATCAGCACTGAGTAACTAATGATACAACCTAGACTCTGCTTTTAAATTGTACATCTTCTCTGGTGAAGATGCGCTCAGTGACAGCTGTGCCATGCACAGCACAGGCTGATTCTATGAAATCAGTACTTCTTTATAATGGTTTTCTTTGTGTTGTGCTTGCCTGTGTGTTTGCTGTGCTGATGGTGAGCATTTAACAACTAAAATGAAGTATGCTACAGTATAAAACAACTAGTTATAAGTGGTAGATCTCCAAGTTGAGTAACTCCTTAGTAGTGACACTGGCCACAGCCAAAGTGGATGTTAGCAAAGGGTTTTGAATAGCAGCATCAGGCTGATTGAACTGTTGTTTCTGCTTCTTCCTCACAGTGCCTGACTGCAAAAGGGAATGAAGTCACTCGTGTCTCTTTGGTGGATGCCCAGGGTCAATGCCTCTTGGACGAACTAGTCAAACCTGAAAGCAGAGTGATGAACTACCTTACCAGGTGACTTGCACAGAAAGTTCAAGAGCTGCAAACCTTTCAAATTAAGCCTGTTACACAGGACCTTTCAGAAGGCTTTGATTTGCACAGATGCGTATTGCATTTCACTCCCTGTTAAGAATAGAGTTCTTGCTGTGTGATTAGAACAACCAGCATTATGTATACACTCTGCTACATAGTGCCTGCATGGCTGCTAGGCAGAAGCATTACCATTCTGCAGTGTTTTAGGAAAAGTTCTGTTACAAACTAATGATACACAGTGCAAGTTACTCTTTACTGCTGGGTGTAAAATAAGAAGGAGGGTAAGGGTACAGGATTGCAGTCTGCATCTCTCTGCTCCATAATTAAGTTTGCTTATCTCTACAAAATTAATAGAGCAGCTCATCAGCTTCTATACACTTCTAGGGCTGGACTCAGGATTATAACATAAGCAGGCAAAACTCAGGCCTTGTCTTTTCCAAAACTTTGCCTGGCTTTATCCAGGAGGTGATGTGCCAATCCCTCAGGTTTCTTGGAAGCATCTCTTTCCACCATCAGTCTTGCAGCATTTCCTTACCTGTGCTAAGCTGGTTCTGAGAACTGCATTACTTAAAAATAAGTTGTACTTGAGAGAGAGAAACTTTCAAAACCAATGTGGTAGCACTCATAGCAGTTTACTATACCTGTAGTATATCCTCTTATGTTGGAGCAGAAAGCAGTAAATAGTGTTCTGTCATTAGTTACACTGAGTTCATATTTCACATGCCTTGCTCATAATATAGTTCAGTAGGCTAACGTTGCTTTTACTTTATCCAACTTTTTGTTTGAAGATTCTCAGGAGTCACAAAGAAAATGCTTCTTCCAGTGAAAACAAGACTGTCAGACATCCAAACCAGACTAAAAGAAATACTTCCCCATGATGCAGTATTGGTGGGTCATTCTCTAAATGCTGATCTTCAGGCTTTGGAAGTGAGTATGCTTTTTAGAGTATTTTTCCTGACCCTGTGATACGTATTTCAGACCTGAAAACTCCAAACAATTAATCTTTTTGTTAGTGAACATGTGTTAATTGTTTTTTATTATGAATAGCCTTAATCTGTAAGGATTTAAAAGAAAGACTCTCTACATCTGTAAAACTTGCACGGGCTGTTCAGAACACAAAAGGAAGGGAGGAGTCTGTCCATACATAGATAAGGTTGCAACAAAAGCTTTAAGTCTCTGCTTTAGCCAGATGCTTCTGATAGGTCTGTCATGGGAAGAACTGAAGTCCTTCCTGTATTTAATTTAACAAACCTAAAATGCTTGAATCATAATTAATCTTCCTAACCCAATCTAGATCTTCCCAATAGAGTGCTGATAGGAGAGTTGGGCTTGTTTCATTATTCCCATCTGCTCTGTTGTTGTGGATCAGTTATCTATCACTGAGAAACTGGCAACTGAAATGAGAAGGCAGAGGCACAGATGATAATGGAGTTACTGCCCAATTTTGTATGACTGCTGTTCTTAAATGGGTGATGTTTTTTCTCCTCCAGATGATCCACCCTAGTGTTATTGACACTTCATTGCTATTTGCCAGAAATGAAGGTCGAAGATTTAAGCTCAAATTTCTAGCCAAAGCTGTTTTAGGGTAAGATTATTACTGTCTTGTAATGAGAAATACTAGAAACTGTCATGGTGGGTCATACTGAAATTCAAAAGAAAGGAGCAGGCTCTGCAAATAGACATGGTAAAAGGGAATTTACTGCCTGCTGGAAACATCAGGCAGCATAATAAAGTGGCTTGTGTTTCAGCAAGCAGGGACATTGTGACCCAGCCAGGTTTGAGACCTAACAAAACAACCTTTTCTGCGGGTCTGTAGCAGTACCAGTGTATTGAATGGCAGAGCAACAAAGACACTCTGGCTCACACAAATGAAATTAGTTGCAGTTAGCAAGAAAGAAATGCTAATGTATGAAAGTATGATTTACTGACATAAATTATATTCCTTGGTGTGCTAGCAACTACTGGATAGTGTGTCAGTGCTACAGTTCTCACTATTCACATAGTGAATATTAATATTCTGCAGTGCCAGACTTCACTGAGTTGAAGGCTTCTTCCCTGTTATCATGGTTTAAGCTCAGTCAGCCACACAGCCTCTCTCTCACTCCCCACCTCTTCTCCCCCCACTCCCAGAGGGATGGGGAGGAGAATCAAAAGAATATAACTCCCACGGGTTGAGATAAGAACAGTCCTGTAACTAAGGTATAACACAAACCACTGCTGCTACCACCAGTAACAATAATGATAAGGGAAAAACAAGGGAAGAGAATACAACCGCTCACCACCCGCCAACCGATACCCAGCCTGACCCGAGCAGTGATCTAACCCTTCTGGGTATCTGCCCCCAGTTTATATACTTGGCATGACATGCTGTGGTATGGAATGCCTCTTTGGCTAGTTTGGGTCAGGTGTCCTGTCCCTGCTTCCTCCTGGCTTCCCCTCCTCCCTGGCAGAGCATGAGACTCGGAAAGTCCTTGGTCACAGTAAACATTACTGAGCAGCAACTAAAACCATCGGTGTTATCAGCGCTGTTCCCAGGCCAAAAGTCAAAAACGCAGCGCTACACCAGCTACTAAGAAGGACAAAAATGACTGCTACTGCTGAACCCAGGGTACCTGTCTTTGTGCAAATTGTGAGCTGGGTCATTGGTCAAAGAAGTACAATTAAAAATAGCCATGCATCAGAGTACCAAATATTAGCACTGCTTGTGTCAAACCCAGTAAATGGTGTTTTGCTCAACATTGCAAAAACATTTCTTGCAGTAACTTTGGGGAGTATTTCACAAGACTGCTGCTGCACAGAACTGAAATCCGTTTTGGAGAGGGGAAGCTATTTTGCCTGAAAAGGACCCAGTTTAGAAAAGACAGGATGTTGGTCAGTGTGGAAACAGATAACCTGCCTGTACACCTGATTTTGATGCTGTAGGAAGGAGATTCAGTGTGAACAGAAGCTTGGGCATGATCCTGCAGAAGATGCCAGAGCTGCATTGGAATTGGCTCAATTCTTTATCGAACAAGGACCAGCAAAGGTAGCTACATCTAATTAAGATTTATGTCCTTAATTGCAGAACATACAAGTTGTGAAGGAAAAAGAATAATTTCTGCCAATCCTTTTGTTGATTTAAAAGGGAAAATGGAGCTGTGGTGGAGGCCTCAATTTTGACAGCTTGTTACTTTCAGCATTTATCCAGGTATCTCAATAACCTGAGAATTACCTGTGTTTCAGTACTCTAACACTGATGTGAATCAGCATTGCTGCTGATCTTGAAGAGGGGTATTGAGTAAAGAAACATTGAGACACTTGCAGCCTACAGGAATGCCTGTCATTTTTCCAGATGAAAGAAATGAGAGACCTTGTATGTTGTGGTAGTGATTCAGCTGGCTTTATGAGTCTCTTGCTTGTGTTGTTGATTTCTGAGAGAACTTTTTTGGAGCTGATTGCTGGTTGATGCTCTGAGTGCTGCATGCTTCAAATGACAACAGAAAATAATAAGGCAAGAAATTAATGCCCATGTTTGTTCACTGCTGTGGTGTGTGCCTATGTGACTCATAGAAAAAGCACATGCTTTTTGGTTAGCTACAGTTAGCTGAGATGAAAGCCAACTGCTAATCTTCTTCCTTCCCCAAGGTAGCAGAACTAAACTTGGAGATGCTTCTGACAACTGAAAAACTGGCTGAGGACTCACAGAACAAAGCTGCATTACAGCCACAAGGATGTAGAGACCAGAAACAGTTGAATGAGCCTCCACATTTATCCAAACCATGGTAATAAGATTCTGAAATATGCATGTTTTTTCTTCAGTCAGACCCTCAGTAAAATCAAAGAAGTCGGTTATGTTTTGCAGAAGCCATCAGGATCTTTAGAGAGACACAAATAATTATAGCATAGTACTGATAAACTTAGAAGTTGCATCTTATATTTCACAAAGCTTTTTCTAGGCTTCTTTTGATGTTGAGGACAAGAATATTCTTTCAGATATTTTCAATGAACTGTATCATTTTTCTCTGACAAGCACTTCTTAAAAGCTTTTAATTCACCATATCAATAAATCCTGTGATTCACAGCATTCTTTTTTCTGCTAGTTTTTTAGACTGCTTGCAGGTGACTGGCCAAAAACCCGTCCTGTTGGGCAGACAGGGACTAGACTCTTCTGGTCTGTGTCAGAGTAACCTGAGCACTTCAAACAAACAGGTGAGTGGGCTTAGAGTGGGTTGGTCTAAGCAAGCATCAAAGTAGTTCAAAGTTCTTGTTCTGGGGGTGGGTAGATGAATCCTATTTTAAAAAGCTGACTGACGGTACTGTTAGCAATAGTGTTAATACCAGGTTAGCTAAATCCATTTTAACATTTTGGCAATAAGCTTTGATCTTCTACATCCTCTCATGACTCACTAAAGAAGAATTTCTGCCTGAGGGCTTCCTTGAACAATAACGAAAATTAAAGTTGGGAATTCAGTTCTGTAGCTTTGTTTCTGCTCCTTTGCAGTACAGTTCTCTTGTAGGTCTGAGCCTTATACTCTTTTCCTTCCAGATTCTTCAGAGAGCCTTAGAAGATGTTCCCCTGTCCACATTCAGTATCATTCAGTTCAGTTTGGGTCCAGAGTACATTGCATCTCATCTTCTTGCACTTTGTGAACAGGTACTATTTTTTTGAGAACAGTCTTCTCTACTGAGCTTGGAAAGAGTCATTACTGGAGGCACCAAGCAGTTCCTTTGCTTTGTGAAGTTCCTTCTCAACTCTGTGTTCTACAGGTGAGAAGCAAGCTGGCTGACATGCTGACAATTTACGCAGGTCCTTTTGAAGAAGGTTTTTGCCTACATTCTGTGAAAAAAGAATTTGGGAGGTGTGGACCAATCCAGTCTCTTACAGTGGTAACTGAAACGTACAAGGTAAGGAGTGCTCAAAGCATTCAGCTTGCTGATGGGCAGGGTAGGCTCAAGTAATCTCTTGGAAAAATATGGATTAGAACCACTGAAATACCAGTTACTCCATTTGGGTTTGGGTTTTGTTTTTCTTCCTGGTGGCTTAGGTGTCAGCTACAACAGTTCAGGATATCTGAAAGTTGTTGCACAAGAATAAGCAGAGCTCATGTGGCTTAATTGTGCTGTTGAACACAGGAGCACTTTGAGCATGGAGAAGCTGAGGTGCTTTTTGTCCCTTTGTTGACCTTGCATGCTAAGGCCTTTTGTGGCAAGGGAAAACAAAGTTGTTAACTGATGAACTAATTGAGGGTTGTTTTTAACAGCTACTGTGTATGAATTGTTAGATACATTACCTCTAAACCTTTTTCTAAAAAGAAAATACAATTTTATTGAGACCTGTCTTAAAAAAGGGAGGGCTAATGTGTTTTATTGATAAGCCTGAAGTATCTTATCATTCTGTTTCAAGCCTTATGTCTGTATCCAATATGAAGTGCTGGAAGCTGCCCAGCTTGCTGTGGAAAGCCTAAATGGAGCTGAGGTAGCAGGATCCTGCATTAAGGTAAACAACAAAAGTACCAAAAGCCTAAGTTATGTTGTGCACAGAACAGCATCCAGTATGTCTGTTAACATCTACTCACAACCTAGCATCTAGGCAAATGCTGGCTGTTTGTGCTGTTACAATCTCCCTGTCCCTAGACAATTTTGGGCCACTGACAGAAAGGAAATGGTTATAGCTCTCTTCTTCCCTTTCTGCCTGTCAGCAGAAGGGGGTTAGAAAGCATTGTCCTCCAGCTGCAGCTTCAAAAGGAAGAGCCAAGTAACAGGGTGTTAAAATGCTATATACAGTATGGAGTTCTTAATTTGATAGTGTTTCTGCATTGCAAACATAATCTCTCTTCCTTTTTTCATGATTAATTAAGTTAACCTTCATTAGTCATATTTTTTTCAAGAGAGAGAAAATAGCTTGTCAACTCTTGGTAATGGGGGGAAATAATTTACCGTAGAAGCTCAGAACACAGAGCTGATCGAGCTGACGTTTGTTTCTGCTGTATCTACCCCAGGTCCAGAGACCTGTCACTGCAGCAATGCTCGACTGCGATGATTTGATAAAGGAACTAGAACTGGATGTAGAAAATGAAGGTGTGATTTATGTGGCGGGGCTAAAGAAGTCCTTAACAGAGAGAGACTTGCAAGAAGAATTCAGCCAGTTAAAAGACCTGGAAACACTATTCCTGCCAAAGGACCTCCAGAGTGGCAAGCACAGGAACTGCTGTTTCCTCAGTAAGTAGCTTCACATACAGCCTGCTTATTTCCTTCAGATAAGCTCATTTAGAAGCCCTTGGGACTTTGCAGAGACACAGCAAGAGCTACTGCCAGTCATGTATGCTCAAAGCGATGGTATTTAAAATACTCCAGTGAAAGGGGGTATTGTTTGGAGGAGCAGTTTACAGCTAAATATTTTAAAAGGGAGGTGTGAACTTGCTAGAATTTAACTTTAGAATAAGTTCCAGGATAGCTCATTGGCTCCAGTACCTCAGCATGAGGGCTGGCCACTATGCAGCTCCACACAGACAAGTAATCACCTCAGAAAAGGCAAGGAGAACACCTGGGTGAGTGCGGTTGTGGTTAACCGGCAGTTCTATGGTCTAATGTTTACCTGTAGCAAAATGAGGATCTGTTTGCTGCAGTGATTTCAGTTTATCTCCTTTTTGCTCCACGTCTGTAGCCCTGCCCTGCAGTGCCAATGAACAGGGCAGCAACATCCCTGCCAAAGCACATCCCCTTCTCTTTGTGTTTCAGAATTCCAGGAATCACAGAGTGCTGCGGATGCCCTTGAAGTTATAAATGGATGGACTGTGAAGGGTCGCAAACTAAGAAGTAGGAATGCTCTTGCTTCAGGTCACCTCTGGAGATGGATTTGGCAAATGAATCACAGCAATGGGAAGCAAGGAGGACACATCTTATATGAGAAGATGGAGCAACTGTCTGACTCTGTGAGTTTAAGGCTGTGCTGACGTTCGTTGCAGTTAGTGAGGAGGTACTGCCCTGGGAACTAGGAGTGATAAATTTGAGCAGATTTAGGTGTAGAGCTGCATGTAGCAGGAGGGGCTTCTTGTGAGAGGAGAGCAGAAAGGCTGCCAAGGATCAATTCCCACAAGGCAGTTTGGAGAGGTAGTATCATGTGAGATATTACAGGGTACTGTATAACCTTAAAAACAGCATAGCTGTCATGCAACACAGCAGCTGAAGCTAGCACTTGAGAGCAAATAGAGCTATGTACAGGTGTAGCAGGTGGTATGGGAGTCAGAGGGAGAGGTGACTAGTGGTGTAGCCATACACGGGGGAGCAGATCTAGTTGCAGTAACAGAATCACTGCTGTCCTCACCTCTTTAACCCCAACACTGCCCAAGGTCAGTCTTGCCACACCTGCTTTTAAGTGTGATTGCTACAGATCTGCAGATGAATTGAGGATTTTAATGCTCATATTCTGTTATGCAGGAGCAGGATCTAAGGAAGAAGGTGAAGAAGTTAGACCACCATATCAAAAAGCTTTATAGAAGTCTTCAGAATAATACCCTGTGTGTTGTTCTCTTTCCTGGAGTGAGCAGGTAACTTGCCACTGTTTCTGCAAAGTGCCAAGGAAAATACATAGCCAAATATTTTTATCTTAATCTATTACAACCCTGGCACAAGGAAGTGAAAGCCTAAGAAAAGGCCTGAAGAAGCTGTTGTACTTCTTCAGTCTGACTTTCATGTTTGGCCAGTAAAACCTCAGCAGTAAGTTCTGCTAAAACCACTTATGTCCCTGATGGGCCAGATTAGCAAGGCTGAAGTACACAGCGTTGATTAATTACACAGGTCTTCTCAGTTCACCTGCCTTTCCCAGTTGCATGTTTCATCCCTATAAACAATAAAGGTAAGTTTTTTCGCAAGAGCCCAGCAATTTCCGCAGCAGCCAATTTTTTGGGTGGTTTTGTTTGTTTGTTTGAAATGACCCAAGTGCTGCAGCTGAGGCCCCACCTACCAGTTGTTGTGTTGTGGTACCCTGATGTATGTGCTTCAGCCATAGCTCCTGGAGGAGGTGGTTCATGCCCTCATTCTGACATGAGGGACACAGCTGGGAAAAAAGGACATTTTCAGTGAGTCCATAAACTTCTGTAGGAAGGTACAATCCCTGCAGTTAAGTTGGGCTCCAGCACTAATATTGGGGATGCTTCCAGATAGGGTGGGCTTCCTGCATTTCAGACCCTGGAGCCCAAACTGCCAGTTACTGACTGCCTAATTATTAACCAGCAAGGTTAAAGCTTTCCTAGGCAAGGCCGTAGTTACTGAGTACATACTTACTTCAGCAGTCTTCTGTTCTCTCATTGTGTCACTGGTCAGACAGTCAAATAAAGGTCACATCTACTCTTGCCTTTCTTCAGTTTCCCTTCAACAGAAGGAGTACCATTCCTTGTGGAGACAGAAGATGTGCCCTGAAATAGGAGCAGGGAAGCAGAGCTGCTCAGCAGCATCTCTTCCTCCTGGCCAGGCAGCCAGGCCAGGTTCCCCTCTCTTGCAAAGCTTCCTGAGCAGAACACTGATGCTGTGTTACCCTCTGCACCAAACAGTGTCCCCCAGAAGGGAGATGCATCCCAAGCCAAGGGTATATTTAGGCTTAATAGCAATGACAAGCTGTTTCAGCAAGGTTGCGTGCCAAGGGCTGCTCTTGGGGTGATTTGCTCCAGTTGTTCAATTTCCAATAACTTTCTTTTTTAAAGAATATGGTTTTGGTTGGTTTGGTTTTTGGCTGGCCGGGTTTGGTGGTTTGTTCATCCCAGGCTTGGAAGAGGCTTCTTACCCACAGGACTGTTTCCCAGAGGACCGGCAGCCCAGGGGAGGTTTCTTGATTAAAAAGAATGCCAAATAATTATTGGGTGGGGGGGAAAAAAATAGGTTTCCCAATCTGCTGCCTCCGAGGGCTGCAGCTTCCCACCACTAAGACCAGCAAGCTTATTGTGTGCATCAAGGCTACCCTGAGCAGAAATGACGCCCCTCTTGTTTATGTTGCAGCAGGCACGGAGCACAACCTGGCCTTGGTCTGATGGCAGTAAAAGATGACGGAGGGAGGAGTGCTCATTGAACTGCCAAGTTTTTAAGCAAAGTCTTTTGTTAAGATATTTTTAATTACTTTAAATATTGATGTCTTTGAACAGCTCTCCTACCATACGAACAATAGGCTTCCACTCTGTATCTTTTACGAAGTCTAAAAATAAAAGCTATTCAAAACATCTTAAAGCACAAAACTTTTTCCATTAACCCTTCCTGCTATGGCAGCTTCCCGTGGCAGTGGGTGAGGTAGGCAAGGGCATGGGAAGAGCTGGGAACAAGCCAGGGGGGAGTGTTGCTTAAAAGCCCATCTTACAGGCTGCATTGTCTTCACTGAATCATTGCAGGCTGGAAACCAGCAAGCCGAGTTCAAGCAGTACCTGCAGCAGCTGCTCAGTGTTAACAGCTGTCCTCAGGATTGTGTGGATTTCTGGCAACACAGTGTGCCAGCTTCTGAAGCAGTCACTGCCTCCTTTCTGGGAAAGCATTGTACTTAGTCCATGGAAAGGAGGAATTGGTGATTCATAATTCTTGGACAATCTCCACTTAATCCTCCCTCCCTCATCACCCCCCATACCCTTCACACACAATAAAAGAAGAAAAACGAAGTTGCAAGGGCTGTGTTAAGGACAGCACAGTCTGTGGGAGCTTCACACTTCAGTGCTTTCAGCAGGGCACTGGAACTGCAGTTGCAGTAACACTCAGTGCACAACCAGCCGCAGGATGAGGTGTTTGTGACCTGACAACTCCAGACCTGTGCTTTGCAGCCATTGCCACCTCAAATAAAGGCTGCTGGAGCATCTTTTGTTAACATGGGCAATTTCCAAGCAGGAAGATGCCTGGGAGACCTTTTGGCACTCAGGAAAAAAAAGGAAATGTTTGTTACAAGGTTTGAACATGAGACAAAGAATTTCTTGATATGAATTAGAATGGGCTGAGATAAAGTTGAAGTAGTTATTATTCCAGAAATTATTAAATACAGCTGATACAATGTTTACGCCCTCCTACTTTCCAACCCCAAGTTGGCAGCTTATGGAGTGGAAGTTGGGAGTTGCTGCGTGGAGGAGCAGACAAAAATAGAGGCAACGGAGAGAAAGGAGAAAGGCAAATGCAGTGCTAGCCCAGAGGCAGCACTAGTGAGTGGGTAGTGGATGCTCACGTCAGTGTTGCTCCCACCTAAATTTAAAGGCTCCAAAATTCCTGAAATGAAATCTTAATAAAGATGAATGCAGCCAGGTTTCTTTGAAGGAGGCACTTTATGGCCTCCAGCTGAGCCTGGTGGCCTTTGGCTGTAGCTAGCGAACTGGGAACAGCATCAGCATGTGCTACTACAGGATGTGAAAGGAGCCGGTCCCTCACCCAGCACTGCCTATCCCCTTGGTTCCCTGCTCCTGCTCTGTGGAAGGGGCCAAGTGCTGGCCTGCCCCAGCACTCACCCGCTGTGAGAGCACGCTTCTGTTAAGGCTGCTCACATCCAGCATCTCCTTGTAGACATCTGCATTGCAAAGCTGGAAAACCCCAGCTAGTTTTCATTCCATGCACTGAGAAGTGATGTGATCACTTCCTCGCAAGGACTAGACAGAATTTAGTAAGCATCCAGGATTCCTGCTTGAGAACTGCTGGAGGTGACAAATAAAACTAGCAAGCGTCCTATTTATAGGCATGAAAAAATAATTACTTTGTCCCCTTTTAATTGAAAATGTAAAAAGGACTTCAGCTTTAAATAAGACATTTTGTACAAAGCTTGAGCACAAAAAAGTGAACACCAACGTGTCATGTAAACACCACAAATGTTACTCATTTGTTCAGTAATGCACAGAGCAGCGTGCACATGCCCCTTCCAGTGGATTAGATTGCTGTAGCTGTTCCCCTCCCTCCCCTCAGACCTTAATGGCATACAGGAAACCCAGAAGCTTTGGAACATTTACAAAGCTACAGTAGGCAGGATACATTGTGACTGAAGGGTTATTTTGTTTTCTTTGAGGGATTGGTCATTTAAATATACAGAAGTTCAAGAGTCTCACAGGAAAATGAATGGCAACTTGGATTAGAAAAAGCACCAAAATATTTAATATACATCTGGCACAAATTCCACAAGAAGTCAGTAATGGACAAACCAATGCTTTGCTTATAAGAAAAGAAAAACCTCAGACTGCACTTAATGCTCTTCTTCCAAAAGGGACACGACAAAAACATTGCACTCAGGATTGCTATCAAGTAAAGACAACCTTCTCATTACAACCTATTTGCATTGTGCCTTAGATTGCACATTCTAGAAGATGCTGTTTCCATTCTGTTCCAGGCAACAATGGTGAGCAGAATTTCACATAAGAAAAGTAACTGTAAAACTACAAACCCAATGGGACGCAGGAGGTGCATCGGCTTTGAGCCTCTCCCACTTTTCCTCTAAATCACGGTTTACGGATTTGGCCACATCTCTTTAAAAAAGGCCCTACATGAAACAGAATTTACTCCAGCCGTTTTCAAGCATTACATTTACACAGCACCTCTGATACTGCTGCCTTAAAGAGGAAGTGTGGGTCTGCTCCTCAACAAGCAGCACATTCATTGTTTCCCAGAGCAAGAAAACTGGATCATACAGAGTCATCTCTTGGGTGAGTCTGAAAAGGCAAAACCCACTCCCAACAGAGAACAGCAGATCTGATCCTATCCACGCTTGCTGCTTTACTGAGGGATGGGGAGATAGATTGATTCTATTTCCTTAGTTAGAACTAGTTACTTCTCTGGGAGCAAACACTATCAAAACGCATTCCTTCCATAAAGGGTGAGTCAAGACTAAGTTGGGGCCTCAAAATCCGCATGCAAGTACTCCAAGAAACCCAGCTGCGTCAACAAGTTCCCCCAGGCTGACCCTTCTCCTCCACACATCCTGTCAATGATGTGCAGTTGCTTCATGCCCTCAAGACCAGCCAGTACAAACCCCAACAGCTCTGGGACAGGACCTAATCCTGCACATTGCATCCACAGCTCTTGGAACTCAAGTTACTCAACAACTTCACAGCACGAGGCCCCCCCAACCATTCCTACCAGCCCATCTCCTTATTAGAGACTCTTTCGGACTCACAGCTAAGAAAGCAAGCCTACTTTAAAGATAACTATGTTTAGTGTGATTTAAAAAGTCACAACTTCAAAATATTAAGCACTATTCCGTGAAGTCCTCTAATGTGTAATACATACGGGAGTACAAAAACAGCAGCCAGCCCTCCTCAGCTCCACCCCTGGGTGGGTTTGCCACCTCTGATCACGCATCCCCCCCTCTCATGGGCCCAGAGAAGAAGAGCAAGAGTCAGCAGTTGTAACTGCATAAAATGGCAACATTCAAGTAAACACACTGGTGCAACAGTAGGCAACCTGTAGTCCAAATATAATTTACAGGGAGGAAAAGCAACACTTTACAGCGAGAACACTGGAGCTGGATGGTTCCTCCGCCCGCGTGCCAGGTGGATGCTGTTCAGAAAGGGCTTATCTCAAGAGTGCAATTATGCAAAGATAGAAGCTTTTCAAAAATAATTTAAAAACTCTGTATAACCTCCAGAACCTGTTGGATTTTAAAACCTAACTACAGACAGGCCGAGGATTGCTATAGTAGCGAGGAACTGCTCTAACCTCAGTGATTAAGGCAAGCCCTTAGCAGGACTAGGACCTTCAGCCTCCCTTTCCCTGGTGTCTCACACAGCCCCCATTCCCTTGAAATACATGACTGTACAGATAGTGCAAGAGGTCACATCCCAAAAGCAGCCCCCAGACTGGAAGAATCCTGTGGCAACAGTTGCTATAGCACAGCATCTGCTTGGGATCTGCAGTGACCATAACTGCGGTCTAGTTCTCTTTGGGGAAGCATACAAGGGACACAGGTGTGTTCCATGACAGGGACACCACCTGAACACACTAATGAGCACAACAGAGCAACTCTGGCACCTCTAATACACTTGAGAACACTCCAGCTTTGCCATGCATAAGGGTTTTGTCCCGAGCAAGATTCTGACCTCAGGGACAAAAAGGATGCATGCAGCCTCCTGCAGCTCCCATCTCTGCTGGGTGTTACAGGTCCAGTCCAACACCGAACAAAACACAGTCATTTCTAAGTAAAAGAAAAATACACTCATGGCACTGCATCAGGTGGGTTCCTACAGTTTTCCAAGGGCGAAGGAAAAGGCTGATGGCTCCCTCTTGGGGAGCAGCTGCTCCATCTTCAACGTATTGTCCGTACAGGCAGCCGGACCAGGGGAGAGGGTGCATGATAAAACCCCTGAGCCACATGCAGAGTAGCTCCCAGTTGGTCACTCTATGGCACTCCAAAGCTAGCACCCAGGAGGACCAACACTTGTTTGCAGCTTGACTTGGCTCCCTTTCAAAGGGAGCATGCGGATTAAAAGCAGTTTACCAAAAAGGATGGCAGAGAGATAATACTTAACTTGGGTCAATTAAAATAGAGTACTCATCCAGGCATTAAATCCTGGGAGAAAAGGATGGTAACCTCAAACAATTCAAGTCTAAGAACAAGAGGTAGAGATACCTATGTACTTCATGGTGAAGGAGTTACAGCCTTCCATCTTACAATCTCATGTATTTCACTGCAGTTGACAATATAAAACCAAAGCTGCAATCTCCAATAGTCCAGAGAGAAAATTTTAACACTGGTGGTTTTGTTTGCACACAACAAGATTTAAGCACTCAGCTTTCAACACTTCTTGGAGAACACATGTAAGGTTTTGCTGTATATTGAAACACTACCCTGAAGAATTCCGAGTTTCAGCTTAAGCATCTTCCTCTTTAATACAAAAGGCTAAATTCACATGCACACATTTTGAGCGCAGTGAGCTCAAGGGAAGAACCCGGCACCCAATTCACCAAAGGTCTTCTAAAAAAGGATCACACTGCAGAACACAAGGCTGCAAGACCCAGAAACTCACAATGACTATTATTTTCTGATGAATGGGAATGATGTAGTCTCAGCCAACAAATTACATCATGACTGAGGTGGCTGTTAAACTACATGGCGTTTCTTTAACGTTGCTGGGCTTTATTTGGAAACAGGGATTAGAACTGGAAGGAAGATACTTATGTTGTGTCAGGAAAATACTAAGGTCATCAGTCAATGCATAGCCATGCCTGGGAACCATGGGTGACAGACTAGCTCTGGGATCCATGGGTTCTTCAGGCTCTGACAGACATGCAAGGAGTGAAATAAAAGTCGCCCAGGCAAAGCTGCTGAACCCAGTGCTCTGAACCCTCACCTCTGAGCCACCCTACCTGAGGTGGGCTGCATCTATGTGCAACCAGCCTCAAGTCACCCATCAGCAGAGCAGGGTGAACTCGTTTCATACTCTGCAATGTATTGGCTGAAAAGCTATCATGGTTCAGAGGCTGCTGCGTGAGCAGATCTGCCGTGCCAGCCTGGGGCAGCCAGTGCTCAGCACACCCAACTGCCATGGGCTTCAGCTGTTCAGTCTTCTGCCACACCTCCATGTATTTTTCCTGTGGTTCTTTCATTACAATTGCACAGTATTAAAAAGCTATAATTCTCCATACAGAATAGCACCAGCAGCAAGTAAACTCACAATTCATTTGATTTCCATTTCCTCAGTCATGTTTTATGGCCAGCTATGGGCGGAATCTTCCAAATCCTTACTTGAATCAAAGCCTTGACTTCAGAAATACTCACACGTACAAATTAGCACAACTGAGCCTCCAGTCATTCTGGAGCCAAATTCTAAAGGTGTTGCAAACTATACTATGGTGCAGGTGGTCAGTGTTTTATTACTAGGGACTGAAGTTTACAGGAGTTGTATTTCTTTGCATATCAGGGAAGGCAGTAAGATGCCACAGAGTGTGGATGTCAAGACCAGTTTTCCAGTACATTACTATAACTAACTATATAGTATTCTATAGTTATTTACCCCAAGTTGCAGCAGATTCACTACATGCATAAGGTTTCCTAACACATACTATAATTAAAATAAAGTTAAATAGTTGCAATGGTTCCAAGGATTTCATCAGCTGCTCACTATAGTCCTGTGCCTACACAATGAGGATTTAAAGTATAGAGAAAATGAAGAGTGAATGTATTTGGCCTGTTCCACAGATATTCACAGTTTAACCATTAAACAAGCATATCTTTAGAGGCTTCTCAGAACCAGATAGAACCCTCACTCCCACAAGGGAACACCAGCATTACAGAGTACGGTCTGGTCTTGTTTAGGATCATACAATCACCAGGCAATCCAAGGGAAGGTCTGACTCCCTCTCTCACTGTCAGCACTGCCAAAGAGTTGGACCTTCAGCTCCTGGTTCAGGAATATAAAACTGATACAGGTCTGGTTTGCATTCTGTAAATGGCAATTCAAACATTGAAGTTAGGCTAAAAATAAATGGTACTTTGCTAGACAGAGCAGTTGGCTATTTTTGCAAGTAGTCTACCCATTGGGTGGAGTTGCTTCTGCCATGCTGAAAGCAGCAGAACAAGAACAAGGCTGGCCTCATGTACACAGGACTTAAGTCACTGAGAATCATGTCTTTTCCCTAAGAGGAAATAAGATTTTCCCTTCCTCTATATTCACCACCACCATCTTTAAGACCCTGTATTATGTTTTTTATACTAAAATGGCTCAGCCTTGACGTGCTGCAGATTGATTTCCTCACTGCTATCCACATTCATGCCGCAAGATAAGCGCCAGCCTTAGAGCACTCCATCCCTCATCCTCTGGAGCTGCTGCAGTTTAGCACATGACTCAGTAGCAGCTGCTGCCATGATTTGGTGTGTGTGCGTGCATGCACTGCCTATTCATCTGAATACTCAGTTTTCACACTCTGGACATTTTAAATTACCTTTAGAGGAAAAAAAGAGAGATGAACAAAGCATTCCATAGCTGAATGAGAAGTCTCAAACTTATAAATACAGTTCGCATTTACTAAATCAGGCTCCATATGGAACTTTGCTAACAAAGCAGCCTCTGTTGGGGGGCTTTTCTTAAACAACAGCACCAGCAAAAGTCTCACCATAAATTCAATTATAGCAGCACAAGTGCTTTGGCCTGCTTTGTTCACCAACTTGGAATAAGGTTTTGCTGCCCAACTGTGCTTACACCATGGTAGCTTGTAAGGTTATAGTAGCCAGGACAAAGCTTTGGGTGTATTTACCTGTAATACAGCAAGCTCAAGGCTCCCCTCCTGCAAAGAGACAGACTCAGCTGCACCTAGAACAACATTTGTTTTCTACAGCTTAATGCATGTCCCAGCAAGAGTTTGCAGAAGCAGCATGGACCAAACCTTTTATTAGATGAAAGAGAAGCTATCTGTGGCTTGTGGGTTTGGTTTTTAACAGTTTTCAATACCCACATTTTGTTAGTGATTTATGATCTCAGACCCAAGCTATTGCATAGGCTGCACACCAGCAAAACCAGTGACAGAATTCAGGCAGATTCTCCTCTCTCTGCCACCCACTCTGGGGCACAGCAGACTTGCAAAGCACACCACCCTGGAGCCAGTGACACGCTCGTCACCTAAAATCTGGTTCCCTTTAACTTTAAAACCCTGGTATCACAAAAGCCATTAGATGCTATGGATGACTGTCCAGGCTTTGGTTTTGGTTTTGGTTTGTTTTTTTAACTGAAGCCATTCTATGATCCTGAAATGCAGCTCTGAAAATAAAAGGTGTGTAATGGAAACGTATCAAATTCATTAAGCCGGCACTTAGCTCTGCAGAAAGCCGTGGCAACCATCCCTTTTACCAAAAGGTGTAAAAAAGTTGACATAGTAAAATTAAAAAAGGTAGCATCAATAACCAAACAAAAGTTTCAACCAGTGTTAATAAAACTCCCTTTAGGTCACAAGTTTCAACAGGCAAATAGTCCCAATACAGGCATTGTAAAATAATATATTGACTCCTATCCAAAGATTATCAAATCAGTCTAAAAATGACTCATCTACACTGTTGTCATTAAGAACACATTAAGAATTCACTGTGTCATCAGATGCCGATATTGTTGCTCCAGGAAGTGTGCAGTATTAACTGCGCCTTAGCAATTAAACAGAGGCTTTAAAAAATTGGCTCGTCAATATTAATGCAAAAGATAGTTCCTGACATAGAAGTACTGTGCTTGCCAGACAAGTAAGGTAATACTTTACGTATAAATCAAACAAATTAAAGCAGAATTATACCACAGTTTTCCTTGAAGACTTAAGGTTTGTGTGTTGCTTCTGTCAATGCGTAGCAAACTTAAGAAGCAGAACCTTTGGTTCTTTTAGTCAAGTAAAAATAGTCTCGTGTAACCACAAAAATACAACTTCCAGAGAAAAACGGAAGTCCATCAAGAAGTCCACTTTCAATAAAACTGAGGTAGTACTGCTCTTTTATTATGTGATGTGTAAGAGATTTAGATACAAATCGTCACCTAGCACTCAGTTGACTGACAGGTACAGTAATTTTATAAAACAATCCCAACATTTAGTTTGAAACTCCAAAAAAGAAAAAAAAGGAATGATCTGGACTCATTCGCTAAGAGCTCAAATGGGAATCAGCCGCATTACAAAAGGCTGTTGGTTTGGTGGGTTGTTTGGAACCTTATACCGGGGGATTAATGCATTTGTGGTTAACACTGCTGTTCATCTTGGTAGAAAACCTTAACATTATTACAGCCTAAAATGTCAACAATGTAAACAGCACTACACACAGTACAGACCTGCCCTGACAGATGTAGTATGAAAAACTTAAATCTGGCACTGTATAATTTAGCAATGTTAATTTAACCTAACAAAAAAGATCTACATTGTGCAAGAAATATCAGATTTACTTATACTAATCTGAAGTCTTAAAAAAAAACAAAACAAAAAACAACCCCAAAATGCTTAACTTGGAGCTAGGGTCAAATATTTCAGGGCAAGAGTAAAAGGAATAACCAAAATTAAGAAAGTGCCTAAAACATGATACAGCATTTTAGAGCCCTTTCAAAGACAAGGCAGAAAAAGGTGTAGAGTAGAAAAATCTGGAGCCTTGGTAATTTCCAGAAACATCCAGAGTTTACATTTCATGAAGGGCAACAGGTTGCTTCCATCACTGCTGCTTCGATGTCGCTAAGTCTGTTCCGCCTCTGTGTCCGAAGACAGAATACATTTGGTTTCCTCTTCCTTTTTCCTTCGTTCCATTTCCCACTCCACAAAGGTATCAAAGAGACTCGGCCAGGCCTCATCCTCACTGTAGTTGCTAAGGTCCGGTCCAATCACCTGAGTAAAATTTAGAAACATGTTCCACGTGTCCCGGGAGATTCCCTTGATTCCTGAGGGGTTCTCGACTAGGAAGTGTAACCACTGGTCCAAAATAGGGGGCTTGTTTTGGGTGAAGACTAATTTCCAAAGGGCAATGGCTATTTCCCGATGCAGCGACCTCTGTCCCTCTTCAGAGTCCAGGCCAAACTGGAAGGTGAAACGATAGAGATCCTTGAATTTATCTTCCTGCTTAGCTTCGTTCAAGAGGCTGGGAAACCTCGCGCAAATGCCGTCAATGCTGTCTGCGTTTATTGCTTTGCAGCCTTCAAAAAACTCCTTCCTATTAAGCAAGAGAAGAGAAATTAGCATGAGCACTTCACCCTGACCTCACTTGCTGAACACTTCCCGTCTCCATTCAGCTATGTCAAACCAGAAGAGGGTTGTCTGGGTAAGGCAAGGTGTACTCTCAAGCCCAGGTGGCACAAGGATTTTGGCAACGGAGCTGATGGAAAGAGACACATTTCCAGGAAGCTCCTCGTGGCCTGGGGAATCACATACATCCCTCACATCTGGTGGGGTTTGGAAGATTTTGCTGTCTGGCTTTCTGATGACTCGATACTACCACAATCCAGTGCCTTTCACATTAAGAAGTGAACAAAATCTACCACAGAAGAAATATCAGATGTTTGACAACACCACATCTATGCACTGCATCAAGCTGATTTACATCCTGTGCTTCAATATCGCCCATGTCTAAGCACCCATGCTCTGGGTGAGCTGTTCTTAAGGCACAGAGCAGTTCAATGGCAGCTTTCCTGTGGTTTGTTATTGGCCTTCCAGCCTGCAAAGGGTTCCAAGAGCAACGGTCAGCGAGGCACCTGCTGAGAGTGGAAGAGAGCATGGCGTGACAGAGCACAGGCTGCAAGGCAACACGTAAACACCGCTCGAAGCACCAATGCTGTACTAATTAGCCTGCTAATAATCTGACCACGTGGGTAGATGGTAGCTCCGATTTCTCTAATGCTCATGAGCAAGTGTTGCAACCAGCCAATACCAACCAAAGCCAGCAGACTCTGCCACAGGAAGGGCTGGAAGGCAGCACTTAGGAGAACAGAAGACAACATTGCTTTTCTTGATGAAAGAAGTCAATCAGCACCAATCAGTGTGCCCTTGAACAAAGGTAGCCTCTCACCACTAGATGTGCCTTCTCCAAGTAAATCAAAATGACGTTAATGAAACTCACGGTGGTTGTGCAGAATCACAGACACTGCCTGCAATTCACGTTAGCAAAGACCTGTCCCATCAGCAGTCATTAAATCCACATTTGCATTCCAGATTAACTCACCCATTTGACACCCTCCCATGTCCACATAGACTCTGAAGATGCTGGAAAAGCTGTGTTCAGTGCACAGCAAAGGCTTGCTTCGAGGCTCAGAACACCAAAGTAATTTTGAAAGTTATAAGCTGAGTAAAAATAGGAAGCATTACTCAAAATCAAAGATTCATTCTCTCTCAGCAAGTCCCTGTAGGAAATCTTGCCCTTACCTGGCTATCAACAATCAAGCTGGGGAAGGCTGTTGTAGTTTTGGAGCGGTTTTGATTGGTTTTTTTGGTTTTTATTGATAAGTTTTAGCCATTCTATTGTTTCCTGAAGGATCATACATGCTATCAGTCAATTGACTGACCCCCTTGTCCAGGACAGACAGCACTTTAAATACCAATCACTTGTCAGCCAGTATGATACAGCTACCAGTGACAAACCCCGAGCAATTTCTATACTTCAACAGGATTATTCTTGGAAAAAGACATTAAGTATAATACTGGCTGGGCAGGAACAATTCTTTGGAAGCAGTCTGTCATTCTTTTACAGGATGATAACAGAGCTGGGAGCAATTATTAAGGAATCTCACATTACTTTAAAGCAAAAATTATTTTTAGTGTCCAATCACATCACCAAATAATGCTGGAAACAGTAAAATGGTTTTGGTAAATTAAGAATAAATTAATATCTACAGAAGTTCATTACACTGCTCTTCTTTAGCAGCATCATGGCCAAAACCACTTTTGGTTCTGAAACCTACTGTGAGGGGAAAGGGAAAAGAGGGCAATACAAACCTTACCTTCTTAGCGGTAGGAATTAATGTGATCAAAATGCTAGTGTTAGAAAAAATAGGTAAGTGAAGCTACTGAGGCTGTCTCTCCAACACACAGATGACAGGATATACTTTAACGTATGAAAATAATTACAAGTTCTACAAGAACTAACCTTGTAAATTTGCACATGGTAGCAGCCTGGAATTTCCAAGCCAAAACTAGCACTTTAAATTCAGTGGGATCAACACAGAGGTCATTGCAAAATCGTTCCATTCCTTCTTCCAGTATGGCATCTTCCCGTTCATCCTTGTATCTCCTAAATAACTCCCCGATCCTTTGGAGTGAAGATTCTTCTGCGCTGGTAACAGGGTCTTTCTTTATATCTCCAGAAAACGTTGAAGGCTGACTGGACTCTACAGCAGCATCCGCTTTCTTTGTCCCATTCACAAGTATATCTCCTGGAGACTTCCCACAAGCTGAACCATGGTCATCTTTGTGGACTGCACTTCTTTTACTGTGTGACTTGCTGCCGGATTCCCTTTCCCCATTTTTGCTGCCAAGGGTAGAAGAAGGATTCTTGCACTTTGTGACACACTGGCCCATGATGTTGCAAGCCCAGCTTCTAGAGCAGTCCCCTTATCGTCGGACACCCTCGCAGCTGCTCTTCAACACATCTCACCATGCCATTAGCGGTAGTCAACTGACCTGAAAAGCAGTTTCAGAGTCAAATTGCTGTTTTTTCCACAAAGAATATCATAAGAATTGAATGTGGGATAACATTCACCGGGAAGAGACAGACTTCAGGACATTTAAGTTTTGCGTACTGAAAAGGAGTAGTGCACAGAAAGTTGGCATAAACCATAAATTTCAGGCAATTTCAGGCTGTTTTACCTAGAAATCAATGCAGCTCACTCAGTGCCTGCAGTATACTAAAGGGTCCTAATAAAGGAAATTCCTAGAATTCTTACTGTAACACAGGTTACAAAGAGGCTGATTCATGTACAGGCTGCATCAAGACAGACTACTCTAACCCAGAAATATTTTAAAGGAAATGGGTTTGAAAAGTATACCCACATTTCATATATAGAATATAACACACTGAAACAAAGTAGGGGGGGAGGAGGCACTGATGGGACAACCTGGCAGAGTTAAGCATTAGGCTGTACCTTCAGCAAATGGGGGAAAAAAAGGGGTTTTTTTGGGGGGTGGTTGGGTTTGTTTTTAATTGAGGGGAAGGGGGAGGAATGACAACAAGGGGGGGCAGGGATGACGGGAGTTGTGGGTTTGTTTGGGGTTTCTTGCACTCAGTCTGGAATCTAGATTTTTTGTTCTTAACGCACATACAGAGGGTGTTTGCAGAAAGGTGCAACACTCACTTTCCATGCAAGATAGCATTTAGGAATTATTCATTGTTTCAAGTGGGCTCCTCCCTTCAGGTAAGGAGACAGACAAAGGGAGGGGGCCTTTGTAATGAACCTCTTCTCAGACAGACACCCATGCAGATAAGAAGCAGCAATTCCAGTTCAGTTTAAAAAAATTAAATCAAAATTAAAATGCCAAATGATTTCATCATTTTCTGGTTTTATAAATCATAATGTTAAAGTCTTGCATATTTGGAAAAGAAATTTTACCCACAGAAAAGGTTTCTGAAATGATCCCTATTAAAACCAAGCTAACACTCTGACACTATCCTATCAGTATGCAGCCACGCCATGGACAGTCCATTTCTCAGAAACATCAACTCCAAGAAAGCAATTGCTTATCATATTCCTCCTTTACCCACTTATTTGCATTTCACCTCTGCTGTCAGTTAGGCAAAAGCCTCGAACACCAACACTGGGTTTGCCTTGTCTTTGCTTATTGCTCCCAGGTTACAGAATTAGAACAAGAAAGGAGATTAAAATTAAAAATGAAAAAATAAAACAGACTTTAGGTTTTCTGTATTCCTCTGAGATCAAACCCCTGTTTTAAGCTGTAAATCAACTTGGAACGGCAGCACCGAGTGCAGATGAATTCTCCAGATATTAGGATTACAAACATAAATCTTCTCTCAGCCATTACACCCGCTTTGTCAAAACAGCATGTATGCAGTTTCATGAGCAAAGAAAAGGTATTTTCTGCCAAGATGCTGGTTTCAACTACCTGGCTTCCCCTCTCCAATTCCTTTTCTTAAGCCCATAACTTACAAACAAAACTAAGAAAAACCTATTTTTAAGCAGCAGAAGAAACAAATATCTGGTATATCCCTTCATCAAACTGCTTTAACCATGAACTTTGCAGCATCATTTTCATAGGCAAGTAAAGTTCAATTTAATGTATTCAAGAACAATTGCTTATTCATTTGTATTTTAAAGGAATCATTAAAATATGCATTCCCACATAAACAACCCAAAAACCAATTTCATCAGTCCTTAGTACTGCACAGCTCTTTGTGAATTGCAGAGTACAGCCTGGCACTGGTTCTTGCGCCGCCACATGTCTGAGCAACAGCAACTTCTCCAGTCTATACCATTTCTTCATTACACCAAAACAAACAGGATATTATTAGGCAGTGTAAATTACTGCTTAGAGATTAACTCCCAGATACCAGCTTTTTTTTATTCTCCCCTTTAAATTAATCAGAATTCAAATGCTCCATCTACATTAACCCTTGTTCTTCCATCAGTTTCTCCAAGGCAGCTAGCACTGCTTTGGCTAAGTTTTTCTTTAGACAGAAGCATGCAAGTAAAGGGACAGAACGAAGAAATCCTGAGTAAAAACCACTAGTAGAATTTAAAGTATAGCTAGTTTATGAAGCTTTCTGCTCAAACACATAACAGCAATTATTAGCTGCTGGGGATTCAGAAAAAGCTTTTCCCTATGAACAGGCTAAAGAATAGCTGCCTATTAGTGAAAGGTACTATCCTTTAAAATAGCTGGTAGCAGTCAAATCACACATGGCATGGATAGAGATTAATCCAATTCACTTCAGGAATCCCCATTTAAAGTTAAAAAGACAGTCTGCAAGACTAACTTACATACTCTGCCCCTAAGTTTTCCTAATGCAAGCGATTCATGCTGCCATGTTTCCTAAGCAACAGCTTGTATTAATGATGATCTAACATTCGAGTCTACAAAGTGACATCACCAATCTGATGAAACAGATGGGGTTTATTGTCATTTGCTGTCATGAAAAGATAACATTACAGTACACAGAGGGAAGGTCAGCTAGCATTATTAAACACCTGTATGTGAGGAAGCATCCCAACAGCTGTTTCCAAAAACCACTGGAGAGCACAGCAACATTAACCCATACAGTGCAAGTTAACCACGTCCCCTGCAGCACACCCCTCTAACAAACATGTTTTCTGTACTTCAGTCTACTTGCCTCACAAGTAACTGCCTGCTGATCCTGAACAGCCACAGCCTGGGCTCTGCAAGCACCGCTCTTCCCTGCAGTAACAGAGTTCCTTCTTCCTCCCTGCCGAGGAGGCTTTCAAGACCACAATCCTACTTATTAGGAACAAGCACCATAGAAGATACTGAAGTGAAGTTGCTGCAATTCCTCACTTTTCTACTACATGAAACTTGATGCCATGTGCCAGATACTTTGAAGTATTCTACCCCAAAAATAGCAAAACCTGATTAAAAAAATTAAAGGTCAGACTGCATCCGCTGGCAGCTTGTGCATGTATCTGGTTTTGTAAGAGAAAAATCTTCTGGCGCTCCATCAGTTACCCTCTTATAAAATGCCTTCACTGAGCTGGATCCACTTCACTTACTAGTCACCTCCGCTTCCTACATGACTCAGGTTTCAAGGCTTGAAAGGAACAAGAGCCTCGGAAGGAGATAGAAACAAGTGGGAGAAGTCGGCCCTTTTGTTAAGGGAGGCTGGAGAAAGGATCCAGTTGCAGCATCAGGAGCTGCATGGAACTCAGCGTTCAAGGAATATGAAAAAGCACTCTCAGGAAAGCGAACAAAGCGACTCATTTAACTGCAAAGCAAAACAAACATCATGTCTAGGTCATGCTGACTGCAGCTAAGTGAGCACAAGGATGTGCAGAGCTATTTCTCCCAGCTGGATCAGAAACTACAAGTATAAAGTTCTCGTGTACCCAAAGGTTATACTGGATTGGTGACAAAACACTAATTCCCAAGTGGATCATTTCCCAGGAGCAAAACTACTGTAACCGTACAACGTGAACAGTGAGACAAAATGCAGCGCTCAGCACTAGTTTTGCCATTCTGTTAAAAAAGATCAAAATTGAGGGCTAAGGTTGGAACGTACTTAGTGCTACAGGATACAGTACTCCCAAAGAGTTACTCAGACAAGCATTGAGCAATAACCTACAGTAAATATGAATCACCAAGAAGCCCATGAGGCCACCTTCCACATAACAGGAACTGCAAAGCAGATATCAACAATGATGCTCTCTGCTTCTTTCTAGAAGGGAAGGAAAAGGAAAGCCTCCATTTAAGAACAAAGGATGTGTAGAACTATATTGCCCAGTATATAAAACATAAAACCTAGAGAAGATTGGAAAGACCTTGCTAATGCTGGGTGGGGCTTTTTGGTTTGCTTGTTGGGTTGGGTTTTTTTTTTTTAGGTGCTGTAAAGGAATTAGTTTTTCTCCATTTTCAAGTGACCAGATCACATGCAACCCAATATTGGAAGGGAGCAAAACAACCAAATGACTCAGTAATAATTCTCTGTCATACAAGCATGCCATGGCACAACTGAAAACAGCAGCACTGAAGTGGGGGAGAGCTGGCAGGAGGCGAGAAGATGCAAAGGAAATATTTAAGGCACCCTGTATTTTTCCTTAATGACCAACCTTAGTGTAGTAATAGAAATTATCAGATACATCCAGAGAACAACAAAACACAGGCAAGCATAATGCCATTTAATAAAGTGTTGCATCAGAAGGTATTTACAATGAGTTTCAAAACACATTAAGTATAGAAAGAAGAGGAAAAAAACATCCACAGATTCAAGAAGCTGTCAAAGACAAATTTAGGAAATCTCATAACAAAAGGGGACACAGCTCAGCCAACCACTAAATCCCTTCCCAAGTAGCAGTTCACTAGCAAAGACAACATTGCTACAACTTAACTCAGCCTCAACTTTTCACGACACATTATCTACCTTTTAGTGGACAGGGTATACATGACTTCTTCAATAGCTGAAAGTATCATGGGTGCCCTGTCTTCTTCCAGCTTTGAGCAGATACACACAGATTTTCTCTGGGGAGGTACAAAAGGATCACTGCAACTGCTGAACCAGAAGCAATTGCTGTTTTAAGAGTTGATGCTGGACAAGTGATCCTGTAAGCAAACATCTAATACTCACATAGTTTCAGCTACACAGGGAATCATTCCACTAGCTTCATAGCCTCCTTCAGGCTCCCTGGGTTCCACATGAAATGCTGCAAGACAAAAGACCACACAAGTTTTTATGTCCAGAAGAGACTATGAAATCACAAAATACACCACACTGCTCAGAAACAACTATGCATTTAATGAAACCCTTCATAGCCAAAATACATTTGTTGAAAGAGTCATTTTACAAGACTATTTCACTTTTTGACTTATAAGATATCATTAACACCATTAACTCTGCACTGTCATTAAAGCATAGATCATGTACCGAATTCAACACACGAGCTCAAATGTTTGTTACCAGTAAACACACACTTCCGGATACTTTTATGGCTTTCAGTATGGGAGAGTTAAATCCTCATTTCACATGCTCAAAGCAAAACAGAGGACAAGCTATCATTGTCAATGCATGTCAGCTAAGCGGCTGTTTAATCTGTGAATGCCAGACAGCTGCTACCTAGCAAAGCATCATCTGGGTCGAGAAAGTAATTCTCTTTTTTCATTCTCTAGCACATTCTTTTCTGTGTTTGTTTTCTCATGTTCAGTTGAGCTGGCTCAACTGCACTTCTCTTAAATTCCCAGCTCTGCTATGGAACTATGAAGCTCTGAAGAGAAGATAACAGACAAAACATGTGTGGTTTATGTAGCAAAAGCTACAACCGCAGCACCTAGTTAACACCTCTGTTTTTATCTGATCCAGGAAAAAAAGCCCCACAAACAAAAACAAGACAGCTCTGGTAAAGCTCCTCTGCTCCACCATACCAAACCACTAAAATGGTTTGTTTTTACAGCTCCTAGTACATCTGGTGAGAAGGCAGATGACCAAAAGCTGCCTTTCTGCGTACTTCTTTTTACATAAGACCACTATTGAGGAATCAAGTGGGAACATTAGCTTGTTCAGTGCTTCCTTCAGTAAAAGTAGGCAATGGGCGTAGAAAGACTGCCATGAAATAAGTTCATATCGCACATGCCAGTCTCCACACAAATTGAGTTTTCTGCAGACTCAAGTTCTACACGTGTAGTAGAGCAAATCTGACCAACAAATAAAACCTAGTGCAGATGAAAGCTTTTAAAAGCCCAGGAAGCAGCACCCAAAACACTTCAGAACACCTGTGAACTGTGGACTGGTACTGCCACCCACATACACAAAGCAAAAGTGTATCTCCGCTGTACCATTTTTAGCCATTTACTTTTCAGATGGATAGTCCAAAAAGCCTACTTCTGTCTGGATTTACATCCTCTGCTTCCAAACCTCATCTTCCACACAAACAACCACCCTTTTGCACCCACTCCACAGCCTCACAGCTCTTTTAAAGCTCTTGTAGCATACACTCCTGCTGAAAGGGCCACCCTGCACGGGTGTACAGCCATCAGCCCACTTAAATGCTTATATGAACAGAGGAGTTCCTGCCCCTCTCACAGTGGAAGCACTAGCTTGGATTTCTTTCTATTTGACCATAACACTTCATGAATTTCAAGAATTTAAGAAAAAGTAACATTTAGCACTTCTGTGTCAATTCCTTTTGGTCCCCTGCAACTAAATAATTCCTTTTATAAATCATTGGGGAAGGAAAGAAGAGATGGGAGGGACATGAGGGCACTGCAGAGCCTCATTCCCCCAGGAGCCTGCTTCAATAGAGGAGAGGCAACATCTTACACTTCACATTTTAAAACCATTGTCATGGCAACTTTACACAACAAACTAACTACTTTTCAAACACATCTGTATTTCTTTGGAAGAAATCTATGATCCACCAAATCCACATTTCCAGATAACTACTGGAAGCAAACCCTTACTTCAAAGTTCAAAAGGAGCTGAACCTGATGGAGTTCAGCCCTACCCAGCAAAAGCCAAACTTTCTCAGGTTGTCTGAAGTAGTTTCCAGGTTGGCTGACCTGTACACACACACCATGGAGCTGGGAGCTGGAAGTTTTAACATCTGTTAGAACCACCAGCTACAATTCTTCCCCCATTCTTACTACTTTTATTCTACCAAGTTGCCCATTTCACCTTTTTTCTTTATTTTATTTTTATTTTTAATGTAGTAGCAAGTGGAAACTTCTGTGACAATACAATTATGGGATGTGGACTAAAAAAGTCCCTATGAGCAGTAAAGAAACCAAGCTCTTCAAGCCTGTATTTAAAGGCTATCACAGCACAGCAATGCATTGTGGCTGACTTGATGCTAAATAATGTAAGGTGACTGGGATGGAAAGAAGCAAACACATACTTCTGTGGCACAGGTAATTCAGCCCTTGGGTCAGGTTTGCAAGGTATAGCTGTATGCTACGATCACCAAGCATCCCCCCTTGCTGGCACAGCAGGAGTGTCACACTACAGCAACTCAGAAAACAGTCTGCATCGCTCATTAGCAATCCCACTCAGTGGTCCACTGGGACAATACATAAATGGTGTGTGCCCTCAGGATCATGGAGACCTTTGTTTTGCCCACCTGCCTTTCTTTACACCTGTGCCTGACTCCCCCCTGTGACTTTGGCTCTCCTGAGCACTGATGCACAGAGGATCACACTGCAGAACCAGAACTGCTATCGCCCTCCACACTTGTCTTCAGCAGCTTTTCCAGGTGCAAGAGCTGACAGCATTCTCACAAATGGCAACTTTCTTTGCTTTCCTGTGGGGAATCAGTGAAGAATTAGTGATACTGTTTCCCTCTTCAGCAAGCAGAATTTTAGAGGATCAGCTCTGCACATGGAAGATTCTACTGTGCATGTAACTTCTATCAGCACCAAAGCAGTCGGTGCATTAAGTGTTAAAGCACAAACAAAGCTTCGGTCAGCAAAGCCATCATGTTATAGAAACTGCTTATTTCAAGTCATAACCTGCAATTAAACTTTCTCAGCAAAAAGCAGTCTGACTCCCGCACAATGGGCACATTATGGGCTTTCATTAGCCCAGAAGACACCTCACCACATCCCCACCCAAGCGCTGTGCTAGCACCAGTCTGTCACACACATCTGCTCTGCACCTCTGCTGCAGAAAAATGTTTATGCAAAGTTACTTAAGAGGAAGTCCTAAGCAGGAAAGTCCTGCTGCCATTACTTACAATGAATTATTAGTCTGTCAGGCTACCTGCAGTTCAAGCACCTTTTGATGAACTACAGCCTGGTAATGATTTTGGGAGCATACAGAGGGGAGCTCTCTTCACCTCTTCCAAATCAGAGATAACAAGCTATTTCTAATTCACCTCACTTTGAGCTTTGGAAACAAACTAGATTTAGAAATTCAAACGAACTGCATAAAGTTTGTCTCTATAGAACGTACCTGTATCAAAGTAGAAGCTAGTTACACTGAGGCATGAAAAGGGACCATACAGAGTTTTGGCTGCAGGCTGAATGGCAGAAGGCTACATGGCAGTCAGTAGGAAAACCAAGCCAGACAATGTGTATCTTGGAAGCCTGGACACTTTATCAAATGAGATGTGGACTTCTTTGAGAAAGACCATACCAGAAAGGCTTAACTAGCATGGAAGGAAAAACAGGGGCAGATACACAAATACCTAAAAAATATTGTATTTAAGTGACAATATATTCAGAAACTGCCTTACCGTGTCTACAGTCCATAATGCTGGGCCTGCCCTCAGTGCCAAGAACCAGGGCTATCACCAAGCCTCTACCTAGAAGCAGCCCCACTGCTGCCAGGAGCAGGCAAAAAACTCTTAAACACCTGCTCCTCAATACAGTGTGCTGTCACTTCAAGACCAGGACTGGGACATCAAGGGAGGCTTTTCCATTCAAGACCTTGGGCAGCAGAAACCTGCTTTCTGTACTCTGTGTGAAGTAATTCTATAAGATTATTCTTTTTTCTCTTAATATGAAAAATCATAGAGACAGTAATGGCACCTTACCGCTTTCTCTCACGAAAGGCACTCCTTAAGCAGCCTTTTCAGCAAACACCATCATCCTCAAATCCCTCCCTTTCTTTTACACCCTCTAACCGCACAATACCTTACTTACTGATTACTTCTGACTGTTTTACCACTCAGCCCCATTTAAAACTTTTAAATCCTTTCCTATTATGTGCTTCATCCTACTTTATTAGGTGGGTGGAATAATTTGCTAGGATTATTGTATTTTCACAGAGCAAACCCAAGTCCAGTTAGCTAAATAGCATATAATCTTAGAAGGGTGCCTTCAGGTGCTTCTGTAATGTAAATAAATTAATGAACCAATTCATACAGCATTCTATTTATACTATGAGCAAGACAATGGGCAGAACGGAAATCAAGACAGCCAAACAACATGGCTCTTCAAGATCACACCATCAGTTTTCAGTAAAGCTGAAACCAGAACCCCAACCAGATTGCATACAATGCCCTACCTCATTCATACTTCGACATGAACAAACTCGTTGATTTCACTGCACATAACTCAAATCCTGGAGGAGTTTGAATCTATCACTTGGAAAAAACAAAGATTCAGTCGGTGAACAATTCATCTCTATCCATTTAAAAACTATCAACCTTCCCCCTCTACCCTGAGATGAGGCCATACAACTCTCAAGGTCCAGCACTTCCGAAAAAGCAAATCATCATCTAATTAAGGTTTGTGGGGTTTTTCCCTTTAACATGCAAAGGGTCGTAAAAGAATAATCCTTCAGTACTTTTCCAGGGTACACTGTAACTTTTGCACAGCACGATAACCTTTAGCACCTCAGTATGTATTATGAATAATTAAAGCAGCACATACCAGAGCAAGAGACACTTTGTGCTCAAACACAACCAGCAAAACTGCAGATTATGGGACCACCAGAAACCATGGCCCTCAGATATTTGACACAGATTCATTCCACTGTAAGCATCTGAAAGTAGCTATGCTACAAATATTTACCTTACCCTGTCTCATTCAATTCCGTAAATTAATCTAAGGAAAACTGCAACTATCCTGTAGCCAAACCAGAATAACTTTGGAAAACCACCTCGTTCTACAATGCACTCCGCAGTGGGGAAGAACACATTTACTTTTAAACTGAGCTAAGCGTGCAGGGATTTTCTTTTGCACCAAATTCAGCCAGCAGGCTTCACCTTGAAGTTGAGGCACTTTCATCCATTATGTTCAGCTGAACATAATTCAGGTAGATAAAGTGATTCCTTGATATCTACTTGAATTACATTCATATAATAAGATATGCTTTAAACTAACTGCAATAAGTGAATAACTTTATATTTCTTATTCCTCTCAATGATGAAGAAAACACACCAACCACAAAATAAAAAGAAAGTCTTTCCAGCAGCTCTGGTCAACAGCATCCCATCTCCAGCACAAAGCAGCTGTGAGAACTGTGACCCACACAGCCGCCTAACAGGGCAGCAAAGGGACAAGTCTAAAGACAAGAGCCAGATCACCTCATAAGATCACTGCTGGCAGCAGATGCTCATAAGTTTACAGAAGGCCTGACATCCATCTCAGTAAGTGTAACATGGTTTACAGGATGCCAGCCAAAAGAATCACTCATTTAATGCAGTTGTGTAGGAACTCCATTACCATTCTGACCACGTAAATAATCAAATCATATTTAGTTATGTACAAAGAATTGTTCTAAGTGAAAGAGCTGACATCTGAAACTGCTTTAAGAGAACATGCTTGATTTTTATGTAGACTGCAGTTTTTAAAGCAGAAAATACACAAAGCCACCTGCAGAGACCCCAGTTCACTCTACTGATTAGAGTCCTGACTTCCTTATTACAGTGAATCATACTAACTCTTCACACTGTACAAAGGATGCTGCAACATTTAGATGTTAACTGTATCAACTGCTTCAAAGGAGCTCCTCTGAGTACTCGAACTTAGGCCATCAGTTATAACATAGACTGTCAGCTCTCCTTGAGAAATCTGGTGGCAGCTTCAACCAACACATACCTTTTGTTACTAAGTTTTCACATTTCTCAGATTTCACTTGATGGCCTGTGTCTCAAGAGACATAAGGTGTGTAGGCATGCATCCTGTGCTTCACGAGACATAATCACTAACTCCACTCACAGGTAACTGTGCTTGAAGCTGGTATACATCAGACCTTTGGCACTTCCAGACCGCCCACTTATGTGCTGATCCAGATTACCCAAGGCTTTCAGTACAGACTCATTTGTAATGAAAACATTGAACAGTCAGCATATGACCAAAACCAAGTTCTAGGACATTTGTGTTTGTGAGTCCATTACTAAGCTACACACGCCTCCCATAATCATAGGCATTAAGGTGATTTTTCTCCCTCCCTTTCAATGTTTAAACAAAAGGGCAACATTGACTGCATTAGATGTTTGAAGGCTGCAGAAGGAAAAGTTGTATTGCACTAAAAAATGTCAGAGTAAGAACTAAAACCTGTCACTTTCTGCTACTACATGGATGCAAAAACAAGACTGGTATTTTTTCAGGAACACATAATCCCTTTGGTTTAAAAAAAACACTTATGTTCACTAAATAGGAAAAGTGAGACAACAAATAACTGACTGTCATACCGTCTTTGGCAGTCTGACTTTCTGGGAACAACAAACTGTGACAGGAGGTCAGTAACAGCATTCTCACATTTTGCTAAGTAAGTTTTGTCTTTCACGAAACAGATGTCACAGACAGAACAGCATTTATAACTATTCTTTCTGAGACACCAGAAGATTATACTAGTTCACTCTCTTTACTGGAATCCTGGCTCATCCACCTATGCTTTTGTTGGTTTCTCTACAGTATTCCTACTTCCGTGAAAGAGTTCTTTAATACTCACTGCTCAACAGTCCCCTAACCAACACTCTTTTAGTAGCAAAACATTGCAATTAAATAACCTTTACCTAAAATCCATATTTTCCGCTTCTTTCAAGATGCCGACCACTGGACTAGAGAGCTGCCCCCCAACACACATGGATAAAATGAAGACATAATGAGCCTAAACTGGTTAGCTCTCTTATTATCTTTTGGACAAGAAGCTTTGATTCAGCTCTTCCCCTGTTTGCTCTGTTCTGATCAGCACTAAAATCAGAAAGTAAAAGTCACCAAACTGTCACACCAAAGCCACATGTGACAAGAACGTTCTTATAGCACCATAAAGAATAGCGGCATGTGTGCAAGGGAAAGCAGAGCTCCCCTTCAGATGTCAACCACCATTGCCCCTGGGGCTCTCAGACCTCCTCACCAGCAGCGAGTTCCGGATAGCTGAGCAGTTCCACAAAACCTCCCCATGAAAGGGTGAAGTCAAGGTACAAGTGAACGACGGGAGCAAGTCTGCAAGTCTTGGCTTTTCTGATCACTCCCTGGAAAGGCTTCAACCCAGATCTGTAATTACCTGACTCAAATTTGAGTCAAGGGGGGGAGGTGTAGGGAAGAGATAGCTGACTGTTTCGAAAGACACACTGGAGACAACTTACTGTGCAGAAGACACTGAGAAAACTAGCACAGACAGTTTACTTGTGTCATATGTTTACAGGGGGTAAATTGCAGGTGGCTCTTTACCAGAAGGCAACACTTGCCTTGAGCATCTGCCATGAAATTACCATTGTTTCGAGGCAAGTTACTATGTCATTACTGCTGAATAACTTAGAGTCAAGTATACCATTAATCTATCTCACCAATGTAGCAAATCTGCAAAACATTACAGCCATTTAATATAGTATTTTAAAAGGAAGAAGAGGGAAAGAGACAAAAGAAATTATTAGACTTCCAGTAACCAGAAGACAAAGCCTATTAGTCAGAGGCAAATATTGGAAAGGAAGCCAGTGAGATAAGATGCAGACCCCTAGGGAGAAGCAGCCAGAGAGGAGCCCAGTCAGGGAATTCTGATGAAGGCTGTTAAGGGGGTTTCCTCCTATCTTTCTGTGTCTACCAAGTCCCTTAAGTGTTTACAGATTGTTCTTTCAGTCTCCAAGAATTCTGGTTACCAATTTTCAGCTCCTTCTTTGCTTTTAAGAATGAGGATGAAAGAAATGACTGTTTTTCTAACATCCTTTGCCTTTATTTTTACAGTCTCCTCTTACTCAGAACAGTTTTCCTGTTAACATTCACCACTACAAACCATGTGCCTAATGGAACAATAACATTGTTTCTGTACTTTGCAAGTTCTTACACACTGCCAAAACCCATCACAGTAGATTTCATAGTGCTCCAAGACTCTATAAATTTATCAATGCTTCCCCAGCACCAAGTGCTACAGTTTGGGCCAGTTCTGAGCAGTACCAGGAGAATCACTCCTGGCGACTTGCAGCTGTGCATTTCTTGATATCCAAAACACCTTTACATCGTTTTCTGCCATGAGGAAATGCAAATTTAGAAGAGTCATTTCTATATCCCAACCCTCCATCTACTTTATATTCCCCTGCCCCTATTCTTTCCAACACACACACCATACAGGATTTCTTCCTGTTCCTTAAACTGAACCAATGAAAGCAGCAGAACAGACCTCTTCCTCATCCATACAAATCTGTCAGAACGAGTCCCTTTGTCTCTGTCTGTCAAACTGGCAGTCCCTCTTGCTGAAATATATACTTCTTTAACTAATTTCAATGACAGCCTTTCAAAAGAGCTGTTCTTAGTTTTCTCTCAAATCCACCTCTTCAGTTCATCTGATCACTTTATTTAATACAATTCACACTAAATAGAAGATGTAATTGTGAATTTCCAAGATCAACAAACTGTAAGAACTACTGATACAAATCAGTTAGAATTTGCTACAAACAGAAAATGTTCAACTCCAAAATAAAGCAAGAAACCGTGCAAAGAATGAACCTAACCCAGCCTTTAAGATCCAGCGTTTGATTACAGATCATATTGCAGGCTATCAGGCTCCAGGTGAAAGCAATTTCAGATTGAGCAGCCAAAAAGCATCAAAGCTGCAAGTCCCCCCATTAAGTTCTGTGAATTTTTTTAAGGATTATCATCATTCACACCTGTATATAACTTACTATTAGGGAATAATTTGAATTTCAGAAACCACTACAAGAGCTGATATTTGCAGTAGCTTTGTAAAGGCAGTTACACTTTGCAAATCTGAACCAATTCAACACAGATCACAAGCTCTCATCTTTCTGCTGATGTGCAGAAAACCTTTGCTTTAGACTGCGCGCTGCCTTTCATGTAAAGAGCTATGAAGGCTTCCCACAGGTCACACACACGCCCATGCACGGGGAAGATTTTAAATACAAGCCTCAGAACTGACAAGAACATGAAGTCAGATCTCTGTATTTGCACATGTGATTTTAACCAAGGAACTGTTTCCTTTCCTGAGGATTATCTTTTACTGGGGAAACAAGCAGCAGTGTTCAGATGCACTTGAGAAACACCAGTACTCGCTCTCTTCCCATTGCTAGCCCAAATAAAACACTAATACCATAGTTACACATTAACTGTTTAACAAAGAGGCTCTTAAACACATAACGTATTTAGAAGATATGTATTCAATCAGCTGTTCTCATAAAAACAGACCATGCAGCGCAACTGCCAGTGAGGACTGTCTGTAATTTACAGGAGGGTAAGGCAGCTCTGTGCTTTCTCCGCACAGCTCTCCCCCTCTTTTCAGAGCACTTAACCTATTACCGCTTTAAATTATGTGGCAGACAGTCCCATTTAAAAAAAGTTCCCAGCTGAGGATCAATGCTGCATTCCGATAGTCGGCATCAGACTGTTCAGTTATCAATGTAACATTTTGAAGGACAGCGTATCAGCAGCGTTAACTATTTAAAAGATAATCAATGATTCTTTCCAGCAACTACAACACTAACAGGAAAAGCATATTCCTTCGATCAGTACCTGCTTGAAACACCGATTATGCAAGTTAGAATTTATGCTGTTATGAGCAGCTTGTTTGTACCACCACAGCTCCAGAGAGTAAGAGTGATTAGCACAGACTGCAGGTTTCACAGGAAGGGTATACACATCCTCGGGAGAGTGGATGAAAGCCAAAGTTAGAGGAAAAGTGGCAGTACAAGGGTGGCATGTTCCGATTATGGAAACTACGTTGGAAATAAACTGCACTACGTTTTCCCTCTGCCTTTTCCCCGCAAACACTGTGACCATCGCAGTGCTACACGCATAAAGGTGGACACGGAGGGGGGGCTGAACAAAGCAGCTGATCCCCGCGGACCCCGGAGGGATGCGGTGCTGCTCGCAGGGAGGCGGCTTGTCAAGAAACGTCCTGGAACCCTGCAGAAGGCACACACTGACATGGAAAAATAGGGAGAGGACCCCGAGGCGAGCCGCCACCATTACATGAGGCGCACGAACTGGTGGCGGGGGCCTCCAGGGGTGCACCCGCCTGCTGCCCAGCCGTAACGGCCTGCAACGGGGCCAGACCGAGCGACCACCCGCCGGAGAGGCGCCCGGACGGGGCGGCCCCGCGCCGCGGCACAGGGGGAGGCTCCGGCTGCCGGCCGGGCACGCCGGCCCCCGAGGGCCATTGCAACGGCGGGCACTGCGACGGGCCCTGCCGTGAGGGGGCGGCGGCGGCGGCGCGGGGCCCCCCGCACCCAACCGGCCCTGGCGGGGCTGAGGGGCAGAGCGGCGGCCCCCGCCTCCCGCGAGGCTGCGTGCCGAGCCCCGCAGCCCGCGCCCAGCGCAGCCCGCAGCCCAGCCCCGCACCGCCGCCGCAGCCCGCCCGCCGCCCGGCGCGGACGGGAAGAGGCACGGTCCAATTCACTCACCTCCGCGGCTCCGGCGAGACTGCCTCCCCTCCGCGCATCACTTCCGGGGGTGAGCAGTCAGCTGGCGGCGGCGGCGGCGCCGTGACGCGCGACGGCGTGCCCGACGCCGCACGCACGGTGAGGGCAGGTTGGGCGACGGCTCTCCGCGTCCCTCGGCCGTCGGAGCGGGGGGACGGCGCCTGCTGGGGCGGAACCGCGCCGCGAAGGCGGGGAGCGGGACCTCGGTGCGCCTCTTCCCTAAGGTAAAGCGAGATAGGCGGAGGGCGGGCGAGCCGACACGCAGGGAAGGCGGAGGGGAGGGGACCGGCTGGGGGCCTGTGGGGTTGGGCAACCCCCTCCACTTCACGCGTTGGTTCCGCCCGGCTGCAGGGGCAATGCCGCCCCGGCCGCCGGGGGGCAGAAGGGCGCCCGCTCCTGCAGCGCCCCCCGGCGGCCGGGCAGCTGTGTGCGCTGGCGGGGGCGGCCCGCGCCGCCTTATCGCTGGCGGCAGCCTGCGTGGTGCGCCGGAGGCGGAGGGCGGACAGCGCCCGCAGGCATACCGCGCTGTGTGGATGGGGCCCGACCCACACAGCCTGTGCCAGGGTACAGCACCGGCTGCCGGGGTGGCAGTGGCACGGCGCGGGTCCCGGGTGCTTGCGAAATGAGTCCCGAGCCTCTCGCCTGCACCAGCAGTTGCTGCTGACCTGCAGATCCTGTCAAGGAGGTGTCCTGTCACCATCAGGGCCAAGGGTTCGCTCGCCACAGAACCCGAGAGAAGGCTCTGGGATGGATAGAACTGCACTTCCCCTCACCCAGTGTTCCTCTGCCCTTGTGCCAGCTGTGGGGCAGGAGCCCCAAAGGCCGATCTGTCGACCATTCAGGAGAGTCTAGTGCCAGTACTCTCTGAGGTTTTCTTGGCAAAACTCCCAAATTTGAAAGGGATTCTCACACCTGAGTACCAAAATCCAGGTATTTTATATATATCTATGTCTGACCTGCTACAGTGCTCAAATAGGGACTGAAAATCATATATATCAATGTCTTGGGACCAAAGTGCTTGGAAACTGAAGGAGAGGGTTCATAAGCTGAGTTTCATCAAATGACCCACAGAATGAAGTAAGAAATGGGGTAGGGAGGATTGATTTTGGATACCATTAGCATTTATGCCTGTTCTTGAGTTTGGGAGCATTTCCAATGCTGGGAAATATTTCTATTCATGCATTCAGTTGCATTTGGTTCAAAGCCAAGATATGAATAAGGTGCATAAATCCATACTGGGATTTGTGTCTACACTGTTATCTTTCCGTATGCTTCTGTATTATATAAGTAAGGCCATCCAAGGATAGCCAAGACTTCATTTTCTCTGCTAAACATGTTGCACTACATTAAAACCTCTTTCTCTGCTTATAACTGATAGAGAACTAAACACAAAGGAGGAGGAAAAGAGAAAATGGTTGTAACTGTATGAAAGCATAAGCAAAAAGGCTGCACAAGACTAGAGACAGTTCACGTTGCTTTAGTTTACCTGGAGACTGCATGATTTTCAGGAGAAAGCCAAGAAATACAGAAAGTGCTATTTTTTTTTGCTTCCCCTCCCCCTCTCCACAGTCCAAGTCAGCATTTTTGTTCTTCCTGAGGCTACTCCAGCACAGGAGGCACTCACAGAGCTGCAGTCCCTACGTCCTGCTAAAGCCAGATACTGGCTACGTCCTACTAAATGCCTCGACCAACTCAGACTGAGAAAATGAAAACTCTGTGATCAAAAGGGACTAGTTAAGGGCTCCCCTTTCATTTATACAAATGGAGAAGATGTTGTAGAATCCTAATTTCCTGCAATTTCACTTATTTGAAATAACGTAGGAAACCCAGCGATAAAACACAAGTCCTTGTTTTTACTATTTAATTATATTCTCTTTTCATGCAGTTCCCTTTTTCTGATCAAAAGGTTGCTCCATATGTAAGGAAAAGCTTAGAAGAGATCCCAGTTCAGTCAGAAATCCAAGGCATGAATAGAATGGCAGAGCCTCATCCCAGCTGATGAACAGTGTAAGTACAACGACTTAGAGAGGCTGGTTCAGACGTGTTGATTGGTGTTTCACATCAGGATTTCAGATCACTTCAATTTGCCAGCACAAAGATACTGGTATGACAAAATCTAAACCCATGTGAAAGTCACTTTGCTTTCAGGTATTGTTACTGAGTAACTTTATTTGGTAACTTCATTCTTTTTCACCAAATCTGCATAGATTTCTGACTGCAGCTTGTAGATGGAAACAGTGAGACATAGTTGGAATCAAATTAATCCTTGATGGAAACTACTTGACATTTACTTGTATCACTGTAGAAATGAGGATGTAACACCATCATGGAGGACTACAAGCTTTCATTTTAGTTTGTTTTTCACCATGTGAAGATGGAATATTTTAGCTGTGATTGAAGTTTCACTATGATTTGGTTTTGACTAAATATTTAAAAAAGGTTGTTCAATCAAGACTAAAAATCAGATGAGTTTTCACTTTGCTGCATACTGCAGCCATGTGTGGTCGATGCTTGCAGGGCACCAGCTGTCACAGGCCACTAAGTCGTTGGTTCGAGTAAAAGAAGATAAAATTATTTTTGTAGATGCTGGATTTTGGAAATTACTATCACTGGAAGGCATGTGACTTACCCAGCTATCACAGGAATCTGTGACCCCTTCTCTTCTCCCTGTGCCACAGGAACTCATTGTTTCAGTTGTTGTCCCTCAAGGGAACAATAGACCAAATTCAGTGCTGCCTTAAGAACCGCAGACTCATTTTGGCAGACTGGCATGAAAGATGAATATGGATTACTGACCTCCAGTTGCTGTGGATAGCTGTGAAAGGAATGATTGATTATGTGCTGCAATAGCAGCAGGAGAGAGACTGCAGGTCGCTCTTTAGCTAAATGGTATAATTTAGCTCTTAAAACAAAGGCAAGATACAGAGAGGTCTTCACATCTCTTTAGTTAGCCAAAAAGTGCATTTGAAACTATGAGATATGGATTGTCGTGCAGGCCATAACTGCTGTTGATCCATGCTATAATGTTGATACGCTATGCTTTTGAATTATGTCACTTATTTCTGTAACAGAAATGTGGTCACAGCTTGATTTGGACGGCAGTCAGCCCAGCAGTTTTGTCACTGTGTCTTTAGGACTATTTGCCAGTAGCAAGCCAGCTGTCAAATAGAATTTGTGTTGTTTCTATATAAAACATTTTACATCTGAGAAGTTCAAAGGCTCTTTTTCAAATTATTTCACACAGAGTTCTATTCCCCACCATCTCCTCCCCTGAGCAAATGTGGTTTCAGCTTCAGCATCAGCATTAATGCGTGCCCTAGTTAGCTGGGATGTAAAAGAAGAGATCTATTGTTTTAAAATATAATTTTTTACCCATGAGCTATTACTTGCACCCTTTGTTTCCTAAAATCCTCAATGTACTCATTGCTGACAGATTTTATATTTCAAGTGAATAGCTAATACTTGACTTCAAAAGAAAGGATGAAATAAAAGAGACTTACAACTTCAGCAAAGGAGATAGGAGAAGAGTGCTGGACATGCTTTCTTAGCCAAGCATCCCTCCCTGGGAAGCAGCTGTAATTCAGCTGCTCATAGATAGTCAGTGTTCATGCAGCTTGCCTTCTTTGCTTTGACAGTGCAGTTGACAGATTCCACTCCTTATTTTTATCTAAACTTTTAATTTAAATTCTAAACAAACCTGCAAGTAGCAGAAGACAACTGGTGTTTGACTGATTATTCAGATTAGCGAACTTCTGGGTCCGTCATCTAAAAATCCAAAGGAATGCATATTTGTTTCCCCAAAGAAAAACTTGTTATTACATTTCATAGTCTAAAGGACTGTTTGTTCTAATTAACAATGAAAAAAGTTTGCATCTTCACCATGCAGTAACTCATTAACTGCTCAAGCCTCCTTTGCAAGTTTGGATACAATGGGATATTTCACGTGTTTGATCTGCATGTTGATAACAGGGGTTTGCATGTAGATCAAAAGAACGATACAACCCTGCATTATCAGAACTCTACCACAGCATCCAGCAAATGCTATATGGAAGGCAATGCTTGGCTTCCCTCCAAAGGCTGAATTCTAACGCTCAGCTCAAAAGCAACCTACCACTTTTCCCACTGATACATTTGTGCCTACAGACCTACCTTTGACCTCTCCCAGCTTGTTTTGTTGCAGTGAACACCTGAAATTTGCTCAGTTAATACAATAGCCCTGTACTTTTTGACAAAAAAGTCTGTGGTTAACCTCTGTGGGCTGCATTCTGCAATAAAATGAAGGGTGGTAGAAGTTAAACAATGGGTGTGACTACCACAAGATGAGTGTTAGTGGGAAAGTGGTGTAACATCCACTTAACATTCCAGAGATGTGAAATATAATTATGATTTAAATGCCAAAGATGTAAGTTGCAAGATGAGTAACTACAAGGACATGAAAGCCTCCCTTATCTTCCTTTCTGTCCCACTCAGAATCATTTTTACACACCCACAAAACTAATACAAGTAGTGTCACTTGATGAAATTACACCTGATACATGACTTGTACCATCACTTACGTTTCTGTCGGTGTGGGCTCTGTTTATACCAAAGAAAAAACCTGCAATCTCATTTACAGCATTTTAACTTGGAAGTAATTTTGTTCTTGGTAGAATTATCCCGTATTTAGACTCCCACTCAGATTCTGAGCCAGGCTTTGAGTTTTGTCCTATCTGCTCCCATATTTTCCTGTGATAGACAGGGGTCCTCTGGCTGTGAAGAGTTCCTCACACATTCATTTATGTATCTTTGCAGAAATGGTCTATGAGCAGGTCTGTAACATTAGAAATTGTTGACTAAATGCGGCATATATACGAAAAGCTGCTTAATGTCTTTACATCATTTAGCATATGTGGGAAGGAGAGCAATAATGCAGAAATACAGCCCATGCCTAGGTGAGGGGCTACACAGTCCTCTATCAATTCCAACACTGAGAAATTAAAGAAAAAGTAAGTTCTAGGTGGGGGAGCAGAAGCAACTAGTGGGGAAAAAAAAACACTGATTCTAAACCTTTAAACAGTATCTTTATAAAGAGGTTCTTGGTATAGTTAAAACCCAAAAGCGACAGGTATGATTACAGCTCCGAGCAAAGAGCATGCACTGTGCAAGTTGCGGCCTTGGAAATTGTCTGATGTGTAGATCAAAATTTAAACCTCTATTTTAAACATCTTTTCTCCTGACATTATTCCTTTAATTTTTCTTTATATATTACGTGAAAACCTGAGCTGAAAGTTTCCAGTGCAGTACTACCTTTTATTAGCTGTCAGCAGGAAACAAAGAATATTACCAGCTCTGCCAGAAAGTGACACCTTCAAATGAAAGCAGAGGGGTGAGGCCAGGAGAGGCTGTAGGTTAAGGACATGATGTGGGACTTGGCTTGTGCTTGGTCAGCCCTTGTAATTGAACTGTTTATTTTCTGTACAAAATATGCACTTGGCAGAGGGAAGCAGTGGTTTTTCAGATACACGTACACACGTAGCTTCGTGTATGACTAATGCTATTGCCTGAAATGGAGCTGCAAAGTGGATAAAGTGAAGCATTTACTCCAAAGTGCTTGACAAGCTGGGACTATCGAGCTATTATATTGTGCATATTTGTTTCCTAGAAATATCATAAACATTTACTAGAAATACTGGGTAGGAAGAATCATTTTTATATCTGGGGGGAAAAGACATGATTGCTTAAATGTTTTAAAAATACAAATAGCAAAATAAAAATGTTCTCTCAAGAATTAGAGAAAAACAGTTTTATGTCTGTACTTAAGATCCTTAACAGAGTTCATGAAGCAACAAAAAGTCCTTAAATCATAGCAACAGTTAAGACAAAAAATGCTTGGATTTAATACATTGGGGGCTTTTTAGTAAAACGAACTATGGGCCTAGTCATATCTTCAGTTAGCATCTGTAATTCTGACTTTGGTGATGAAAAGACGGTGTGAGTGGCTGAAGCCACAGGAGGACTGAAATACTAGCAGAAGTTAGGTGCTGTGGTGGAGGCGGCCACTTGAGAACTATACGGCTTGAGGAGACTTTTTTTGGTCAAAACCCGGTGCTACTACCCACACCATAGTTAGATGAGTGACAACGGCCACACTGCCAGACTTTGGGTGCGTGCATTGGGAAGTGGCTTTTCCTCTATGACCAAGGGAGGAGAGAGTGCTCCCCCCAGAGGGCTGTTCAGGCCGTCTGGATTATCCTGTTCCAAACTCCTCCGGAGGAGCTATTCCCAGCGCACAGGTCTGATTTCAGGGTTGATTCATCCACAGTAACTAGAGCTCCAGGTTCGCAAATGGATCCTGAGTCAGTCAGGTAATGTCCTGTCTCTGATACTTGTTCCTCGTTGCACCTATATACTTACTATGTAGTGCTACTGCATCTGCCTTTTGGACAGGAAGGTACCTTCAATAGCTGTGGTGTCCCTAAAGCACTAGTCATTGTTTCTGCAGTGGATTTTTTTCAGGGATAATTGTTGTCTGACATGAAATAGTGTCAGTGATGATAAAATACTCATTTAAATAGAAAAGAATAGAATAGGATTTCATTCTTGATTTCTGACAAAGATTTCTGCCACACCTGGAGGCTGATTCAGTGGGCTGAGCAGGTATGCAGCTCTCTGAAAATGAAGACATTCAGAACTTTCCTAAATCCACAGTTAGTCTGCCTCTCCTGCAGTGCTTAGATAAAATAGCTTTCATCACTTTTTCATCACATCAAACTCCAGCTGAATCACTACCATGTACTGTAGTGGTGTCACAGATAAGCTTCTCGGCCTCTGAAACCTATACAGGTTTTCAGCAATACCGTGGTGGTTTTATCATGTATTTTATTCACAGATCCAAGATGCTTTGCAAAGATAGGGGCAGCACTGGTTCAACAGTTTCACAGGAAGGGGGATGCTCAGACTTTCAGTGACTCACCCCATGTCTGTTGCAAAACAGCAGTGAAGCAAAACCTGGGCATTCTTGTACCAGGCTTGTGATTCAGCAAAGCACTAAAGCAAGTGCTTAACTTTGAGCAAGAACTCTGAGCTGTTTGAATGGAGACAGGTTTGAGTGTCAGTTTAAATACTTTGCTGGACTGGGTCTTCAGCTTTCAACAGCTAATTACTGTTTACAACTATTTTGAGGCTTTTGTATAACTCAGCATATCTTTAGATGGTGGAAGTATCTTTAAATTAAATAAATTGTGTGAAAAAGCATACTGCTTGCTGGCCTTTTAGCAATTAAAATGTTCATGCATATATTTGGGGTTTTGTGTTGCTTTTTTAGATGACCCCAGTTACTCGACAAGAAGTTCTTGGCCTTTACCGCAAGATATTCCGAATAGCCAAAAAATGGCAATCAGCATCAGGACAGATAGAAGAAACTATTAAAGAGAAAGAGTACATTATCAATGAAGCCCAAACGTTATTCCGAAAAAACAAAAATGTGAGTGTCCTTACAGTTTTGATTTTCTGAATGGTTGTCCTCTTGCTTTTTGCACCATCACAGTGATTGGGTGCTAACATATGAATATAAGAGCTGATTTCCCAACATTTCATTCACCTTAAATGCTAGTGTATTTTGGTTATAGTTTAAATCCCACCGCTGAAATAATAATAAGAAAACTCAAACCATTTCAGCTCTTCATTAACTACTGTAGAAGTCTAAAAGGTTTAGAGCTTTCACTAAAAAATACCAAGACAAAATTAAAGTCCAAAGATACTGCATATGTAATTGAAGCAGCTTTTGATCTTTTAGGAAGTTAGATAAATGTATCATTACCCCTGCAATGGCAAACAGAGCTCAGTAGCTTCTTATACTCCTTTTCTCAAAGCAGCAACTATTGAAAATTCTTTTAAAAGAAGCACTTTTTTTTCCTGAAGGAATTTCAAACCCCTTTTGAAAGGGACAATACAGACTGCACGGTAATCGAAGGTCATTTTTGTAATCTAGATCACAATGCTTTCTTATATCCCATTTTGGTCTGGTACTAAACTGAAGTAATGCAAAATCAAAAAAATGAATTTAAGTCACAATTTACACCACATTTCTGACTTCAGAGGGAGTTTCTGGATAGGATGATAACAGAATGTAGACCAAGGAGTCTCTTCTCTTTCTTCTCTAGCTATCTTGCCGAGTGATGAATGGGTGAGTGTGGTTTTTTCATAGCTATATTAGTAGTTTACATGTGTATTGTCTTTTTTTTCAATGAAAATACCACGTTTGGGTAAAACCCTCTTTCTGTAGTCTCAGTCAAGATAGCTCCGGGCCTTAATATCCAGCACCATCAAGCCCAGAACTATTGAGTCAAGGCAAATGTTACCTTTTATGGATGTGAAAAATACAACCATTGTATTCTTGGGATTGCCAAAAAAAGCTAGAGAAAGTCACAGGGCTGTGCATCATTTACGCTTGAGCTTTCAATTGCTAACTGCTGTACTCATACAAAACACTTGTTTCTATGATCTTAGGTAACAGATCCAAAGTTGATTAAGCAGTGTATAGACGAATGCAAGGCAAGAATTGAAATTGGACTTCACTATAACATCCCCTACCCAAGGCCTGTGAGTATAAATCTTAAGTCACAAAATCTTCAGCTACACCCTCTTGGCTCTCACTAGGCAATAATTACATCATAGTCTCTGCAGTGCATTTTTAGATGAGCTGGTATTTAAATACTATGCTAAATCAGAGCCAAATAAGCCAAATGTATATTGAAATGTTTTCCATCTATCCTATTTCCCTGTAAATTGGCTAATTTCTTCACAAATAAAGAAGGGAAAGCCTAAATGGAGTAGCATCAGCTAAACTCCCAAGGCCTTTGAATATTTAGGCAGTCTTGTCCAACCAGTGTCCAACCAGAAAAAGACATTAATGGAATCAAACCTGTTAATCTTTCCACGTAATAAAACAACAGAATAAAAATACTTAATTACATCTGACACAGATACAATTATTTTCATAGCCTACATTACTGGTAGCTGTTCTGGTCATAAATCAGGTCTTATGAAACACCTGCTTATGTTGCTTCTTTTCCCCTCTTCCTAGAGAAAAACATGTCCAAGATGACCAAAATGCTGGAAGTTGCAGCAGTGTCTTCTATTGCACCATTCAGTATAGTTACCTCACTGCTGAGTCACTTCTGTCTGTAGTACTTTATGCTGCCTCCAATAGAGACTTCCTCTCAACTCCTGTTGATTAGTTTGTACTTTCACATCTGTAGTTTCCTTATCAAGGAAGTCAAAATTAAATTTTATCTCCATCAGATGCTTGCCTAGAAAGTGGCTTCAGAATCCCAAAGGATCAGTCCAAGATCTGCTCTCTCAGGCAAACTGGATGATTGTTATTTTTCAGATTCTAGTAATCTCTATTGCTGCTTTAGTCTGTGCTTTTACTACTACTTGCACCTAAACAGCTCTCTTGCAGGATGACAGCCTCAGCAACAATAACATCTGACTGCTAACACCTATATTTTTCAATCACTTAGCAGGGGGGATACAGTTGCATGACTCCAACTAACAGTCCCATGAAATACAAAGACTTTGTCAATCAAAGGAAGAACCTGTTGCCTATTGCTCCTTCTGCTTGTGGAGTCAATGACATTGTGCATTTTAATATGGTATATATAATCATAACAATAAGAAGACAGTCTTTCAGTACATACAGTTTTGTGACTTGTTAGGTAGGAATGAGTAGAACACACTGCTACTCAGGAATTTTGAGAGTTTTCTAGGTCTTCCCGTTCTGGAACATCGTCAGCAGTCCTATTTCAACAAGCATTCTATCATTACAATCTGATACCAAGCTCCAAAACAAGGTTACTAAAGTCTAGTGTATATATGATTTTAATAAACACAACATTTAGGGCCTGAAAGTTACACCACTAATCACACCTCACAGTGCTCCTCCTAGAAATCTAATAAGCTGATTTGAGATGGTACAGTTGCCCTCTCCAAAGTGTGAAGAAATTACTTCAAACTCAATGAAACCTAGTCTGTATATATACTTTCTTTTTCTTGTAGCTTCTCAATTCGCACCTAACTGGTGGGATTTTCTTTTCCAGATCCACCTGCCTCCTATGGGTCTTGCCCATAAACAAGGCCGTATGTTGCGACACCAGGAAAAGTTAAGGAAGATTTCTAAGCCAATATACTTGAAATCCCATGATGAAGTTTCATAACCCATTATTTAAGATGTGATGTGTAATCACATCATTTAAACTGTGGACTGCAGTCCAGGTGATTTGTGTGCACAACTGTGAATGAAGCTGTTTGGTCACTTGCTCACATATTTCTGGAGGTCAAAAAGTGATGATACAATGTATATGATGGATAAGGTTGGTCTAGTATTTATTACATTTCAGCCACTGACTGGTCAATAAAAAACACTTTTCAAGGAGTGTGGTGTGATACAAGATTACTTTGACATCAGGAAAATTACAGCAGGTTTTTAAACTCTGTTCATTTATATCAGGGTTCCCTGGTGGTTTGAGAATTACATATACTCAACTGTGATTCAAGGCAGTGCCTTGTGTAAGGGTCAGCAAGAATCAAGAAAGTCCAGGAGAATAAGGCAGACACTGCACCTCCAGAGCTTCCAAATGCAGGTGGGAATACATTGACTGCAGCTGCACTCCTTCCTCTCTTGTCCATGCTCTGAAGAATCATTTCAGTTTCATAGTATCCTTATAGAGAAATATTGCTTCTAAAGGGACAGTAGCAAAGAGACAGCAGAAATGCCACAAGTCCTCCAGTTACCTTTTTGCAAACTGCAGAGGAGTAGCCTAGAGCCTCTATGTCAGCTTTTCTTTTGGTTCCTCCCCACTTCCTTTGGACAGGGTGTGGATGTGAAATGCAAACTTTGGAATGCCATTACACAACTCAGAGTAAAACATTCCACTGTTGGGTTCCTCAGGTTCCCATGTATGGATCGACCGAAAATTCTCCCTTCAGGGTATCACTATGGAAGCCAGCTTAGGATGCTTTGGGTGTCTTCACTGTGCATTTTTCCATGGTTACCTTTTCAGCATAATCAGCACACTGGCTTTCTCAACAATTATTTTAGTGTTAGGTTTTAATTCTTACATTATGGACAGAGCTTCACCTTTATTAAAAGAAAGAAGCTACCACTATTTCTTCTGTCCCTTACGTTTGAGGGGCATTTCTGTTTTGCAGGTGCCTTGTGAATGGAAGTGAAATTAAATTAATTGCTGCCTCACTGGCCACCAGTTGTTTTGGCTCCCTTTCAGTGCTCTGGCTTTACCAGGCTGTTTTCTTCAGGAAGGGCAGGCTGGAAGTACCAATGAGACCAAGCTGTGAACAAGAGCCACACTCTACTGGGAGACTATATAAGCACAGCCCACAGCTGTGCTGAGGGCAGAGGGTATGAGCAGCAAACTATTCCAGCCAGAAGCTAAGGGTGGCAAAAAAGCAAATTTGAAAAATGCCATGTACATTATTTCCTACTGAAACGGGCAAAACCAATGAAGTATCATTTTCTGAGCTCTCCAACACATCCTAAACTCTACAAGTCCTAATAGAAAATGGTATTAAATATTCCTGTCTACCTTAAAAATAAGTTAAAACTGGTCATGTGCAGAACAGAGTGACAGTTCCTTCCCAAGAATGTACTGTGGAAAAAAAAATACAAGCAGATGAGAAAGTACAAGGAAACAACGAGAAGAGAGAGTCAGCATGACAGGTACTGGCTAGCCCTATTTCTCACTACCTTTCATGGCTCCAGTCCACAAAGGTATCTATTCCCATACAATTATTTCCTAGGAATACCTCCTGTGGGAAGTATCATGTAAAATGCCATTGTTCTACCTGTCAGTGGGAGCTTTGCAAATTTACTGCTGCCAGGAAGACACAAAACAAAACTCCTTTTGCCAAGGAAAAGTGGGATGGAACAAAGACAGTAAAAAATAACGTGATTATACACACTGCTTAATCCTTCATTGAAACAAGTCCAAATACAGTCTTTTCCTATCCTCATGCACAGTGTAAAGATGTGTCAAGTGAGCCAAAGAAAAATGTGCAAAGACAAGGGTTTTGAATGGAAGCTTAGCCTCATTCTTTATCATTAAGCTATCATTCTGAATCTTTTGAATTGTTAAAATTCACGTGGCTAATGAAGGTACTAATGCTGTGACTCATCAGGTGAATAAACAGCTATGTAAATGAGCACTGTCAATTTACTCTCTGTATTATAGTCACAACTCTTTCCTGAGCACATACCATAAGACGTAGATTATTTCAAGAGAACATCCCTAAAGTTACAGAAGATTTACACTGAACTGAAATAACAGTATGAGTTTATTTCTGAAGGGAAATATAAATAAGCAATTTTTAAAAGTCTTGAATAGCTCAAATGAGTATCTACTTCCTTGACTGAAAAGCCAGGAAGTTGAACTGCAGTAACATCATCACATTATTTGGGATGCTTTCAAATGCTAGATAGCCCATTTTTCAAAATAATTGTTTGAGAAATTATTAACTAGTGCCTGATCTTCATTATGTTCCAGCACCAGAAGTCAAAGACCGAAATTTCTTAAAACCTCAAGTCTGTTAAGCTAAAGGAAGGATTAGATCAGCTTTTTTGGCAAGTCTGGAGAGCAAACCTCTTTTTTTCACAGCTTCAGTTAAACTCTGTATGGCAAAGAAAACCTGCCTTAAAGAGAGTGCTTTGTTTTTAGAGGTCAAACTGGCAAAATTCCATTTTGAGGGAGCTTCACAAAAAGAATTTCATCTGCAGCTCAGTCCAGTGGGTAGGCAGATGTCTGAACTGGTACTCATTGTATTCATTTCCAAGGACCGTGTAACTGCTGTCAAGTATCCCGACGATGGTGCAATATATCATTCCTACACGTTCATTTTACTTGCAAAAAGATGTTGTCCAAAAATGCATTTGAGTTCTTGAGAGTTTGTAATGCACGGGATTCAACCAGTCAGTGTACACTGTGTCCTGTACTTCCTTAACTTTGTGCACTCCCCTTCCAGAAAATACCGTCTCTTTCAAGTTACCACACTTGTCAGGAGATGCTTTAGAATAATTTAGAAAAAAAAAGATGACAGTAACTTTATATTCTTTAGAAATAAAAATTCTGAATCAGTTGCATGAAACTCTCCTGCAAGCTAACCAGTAGCAATGCAGTAGTCATTTATTGACATGGTATCTGGCCTTGAATATCTCAATAACACCTCCTTTCTGGATATTCTGTCCCTAACTCCTAATTTATGAACCCATGTTCTTATGAAACAAATTAACACTAACATTAGTAAGCACACAGTCACTTAAGAAGATGGAGTTGATACCCGCTTACTGAATGTACCCCCTCAATTTTGTCTAGGGGTGAGGAAACACTCATGAAGTTGCAGCAGTGACCCAATCTATTCCAAGGGAAGTATCATCAAACTGAAACAGGTTAAGAGGGATTAGGTTAATCTGATCTATCTTCCCACAAATACAAGTCTGTTCTTGTAATACCTTTTAAATCTAGAGAAAATAAGCCAACCTGGGCCTCACTCCCTTGGGGCCCTACAATGTATCCATCAGAAATTATATCAGTAACATCCATCTTTTAACCACAGACAAAAAGGATCACTTATTTGATCATACCTATAAATTAATTTTCAAAAATTCTAATTACAGGAGAGACCCACACTTATCACTAATTTTTCTAATCCTATTAGGCAAAACATTCTAGCTTATAGGAACTCAAAAGTAGAAGAATCCTTTGTACCATCTTTCACTTTATCATTGTATAATTTTCTCTTTAACAGCCCAACAGTGCTAAAATCAACAGAGATAGTACTTTCTGTTCCTGAAATGGATTTTTGTACAGATGAGATAAGAGAAAGGAAATGTACTAACCCTATCTGTCTTACAGCATCTCTAGCTGAAAATCTGTCTCTGCTCTAAGGAAGAAACATCTCTTGCTCTGTAATGTCTGTATACTGCAATTTTTCCATCTGCTATGAGTTATTAGCAAGGCTGTAAATCTATGATTTGCTGTAATTGCAGGTGTTTTTTTGTGGTTTGTTTAATGAGAATTTCTAATTAAGAAATTGAAATGCTGAACCCGTAAATCCAAGAATTCTAATATTATTACAAGGTACATTATTTCCCCAAAGATTTTCCATGTTTTTCTCATGTCTACCAGCTGAGTTGTTTTTCATTTTATTTCTTAATGCATCTCAGCCAAGAAATCTTACGAATGCTAATGTTTAGCCAGTTTATCATTCTTCAGGAACATCTAGACAGTGCTCAGGAAATAAGGTCAGGAAGCTCATTTCAATGAACCACAGAAAAATACCTCCAAGACAGATATCCCTCAACAGTAAATTCCATTACTTTTTCTCTAACAGTAAGGGCAGCCCAGGAAATCACATACTTCAGGGACCATCAGCTGAAGCAACTCAGCCATGCCTGATCCCTGATGAAAAGGCAAGCAAGAGATGCATGAAGATACAGACTTCTCTCTTGTCTAGATCTGTTGATCACACCTACAAAAGCTTGAAATACATCTTTAATTACATTCAGAGAGATGCCTTCATCTCAAATCTAACATTAACACAGAAGAAGCATTTAGAAAATCAACACAGTAACAAGGACACTGCACACAATGTAGCAGCAAAGTCACTATATATTCAGAGAATTGTGTTATTTAATAAACTATCCATTAGTGTTTGTTCACAGAAAGGTGTCAACAAGCAACCCACGTAGCAAGCTATCCTACAGTATTTTCCAACAGTTTAAAAGTCATTTATCTCCATAAAATGTAATTTAGATAGCATTTACTAGTGAATCTGTCTTTTAACTTAGAAGGGCTTAATTTAGAGGACTGTGCTTGTAAGACTAGCATTTTCTGAAGAAGGATCGAGAAACTCAACCCTCAAATGCCAACTTCTCTTAATTTTACTGCTTTAAGAATGATTACTCCACTGTTGCCCCAGCTTCCCTTTCAGCAGTGCCTCAGCAGCCATAGGTAAGCTGTCACCAGTCACTGGCATGCATGAGCTCAAATCTAAAGAGAGAGATCCTTCAGAGATCAGTGACTGAACTGATCAGTCCATAGGGAAGGATCTAAGAGCCAGGTCTAGCCACTCTGGCCTGCATGCAAAGCACCTGGCAAGAGGAGGCTCATGACTAGTTTTTTACCTCTGATGCCACTGTGGCCTAATTAGTGATCTGAATTGTTGCTGTGATAACAACAATTAGATGCAGCCCTTCAAAAATATGGTAACTATCACAACGGCGTTTTTTTAATACATAGTATATTTCAGTTACTTTTAATCATGTTACAAATACAAAGTGTCTGTGTTACGAAGCCTAAGAGAATACAGGGGTTTTAAAGGACCAATTTTAATTGATTTATTTCTAGATTTTTTGAAACAGAATTCTCTTCTCAAAAATTGTTGTCAGTTTGGATGACTGTGCTGTAACATTCATAAACAAGTTTATTTTTGCTACAGGTGCCAAGTATCTTCTGGTTTAAATTGTTAAAGAGTAGCTTCTTCCTATCAGTAAGCTGAAACACTTGCACATCTATGTCCCCTTTAGTGAAACAAATATTCATTAAGGCCTGATATTTTTGCCCTAGTCACCATATAACAATAATGATACTCCAAGTGCCTGTAATATTGTACAGTTAGTGAGGCACCAAATATGGTACAGGAAGAAACTGCACTAATGATCTATGCTTATCTTTGGGCAGAGCAGCACTATACAACATAGCTGTAACACTTCTAGCTTACCTGTATGGTACAGTTCTTAAAAGTTACTATTTTATGAATATCTGTATAAAACGACCTGGAGGTTAATAAAACAATACTTTGCACTGTTTTCACCTATTACAGCTAAACACCACACAACAGAGAAATCCCTAAGACAAGAACCATATGTCTGAATGAGTTGTAGCACCATCACTTAATGACTGTAGCAGGATATTGGGAATTGCTGAATTACAGCTGCATCTCTGATTTTATGAGGCCTCAAGCAAGTTATTAAAATATTGCAATTTGGGCAGTGAATAAAAAACCCCAATGAACCAAGGCCCTAAATTAGTGGATGTTTATGCAATGGGGTTTTTTTAAATGTTTGCCTTGATCTTTGTGCTTCTCTTGTAGTGTGTACACACAAGTCTAATGATGCATCTTTAGTACCTTCTTGGCACGCTGTGGGGATTAGCTAATGACTGCACTGCTCTTTGAAGATGTTCGGGCCATTTTATTTTTTATCAATGTCTGCAAGCTACTTTGAGCTTCTCTGATGAAAGTGCTTAAACAGGTACAAAATTTCAGCTGGTTATTAGTGCAATATGCAAGAGGGCAAGATAAGGAAGTAAAATGAAACTACAGGAAAAAGGAAACAACTCCATTTATCAGGCATCTGGGATATGAGGGTAAATAATAGTGAAATAAAAAGTTAAAAAATTACGAGACAGGCATGCTGCTCTGAGAAATGACAGGTTCTCAATGCACGTGCTGTCCAGAGGTTTTCCATGGAATTGTGAGGGTGGTGAGGCACTGGAATGGGTTGCCCAAAGTAGTGGTAAATGCTCCATTCCTGGCAGTGTTCAAGGCCAGGTTGGAGAGAGCCTTGGGTGACAGGGTGAGGCGTCCCTGCCTGGCAGGCGGATTGGAACTAGATGATCTTAAGGTCCTTTCCAACCCAAACCATTCTATCATTCTATGATTCTGTGGCACATCTTTACAGAGTGTCAGTTACTACAGTTTTATAATACAGCCCTGGCAGTTCACTCTAGCTAAGGATTGGGTTTATTTGTTGACAACAAACTATTCTCATCTTCTCCTTCTTTGCCCTACATACTCCTGGGACACAGAAATGGTAGGCAAATCCACAGAGTCTTATTTGCAAGAGTTATGGATTAGATTCCCATTAAAATCAGCAGCATAATTCCTTGAGCCCCATTTCATAAATAAACAAAAACAGCAGCCCTATGATAGTAGCTGAATGTTAATATTTGGATTTCATAAGATTTGTAATGATGTGGGTGGCACACAGTTTGATGGGAGTTCTGTTCATTCTGATCTCCTGCAAGATAAAGCCCAGGCCTTTGAAATAAGTTTCTGTTTGTAGCATTCTGTTTTCACTGACTCTTGGTTCAGAGGCTGATAATGGCTAAAAACCAAAGGAACTTGGGAGCTGCTTTGAAGTCAGCAGGAAATCCTGATACATAAAAATAAATAAATGCAGACATTGGGGAGTAAAGTACATCTTTTAATAACAAAATAGGAGTGTTTGACATGTGTATTCTCAGTCGTCTAACTGGCAAAGTGCTGCCACACCTCGATTTATCCAGTGTTGCTGGGGTTTTTCTGATGGGAGTTCAATTGAGAGAACATAGTTGGTTGAGTGGCCAGTCGTGGATAAGACACCTTTTCTTTCACTTGTCTTGTATACAGGGCATGAATAGATGTTCGTATGACAAACTCTGGAACTATCTCCAGGTTTCAGCCAAATTATGGGCAAAGGATCATAAAGGATTTTTGGAAGCGATTCTCCAATTACCAAGGATTCTCTATCCCATCGTGCACCTTCCAAAAAAAGGCCTCTCACATAAGCCCCATCTTCTGGCATTTTCTCCATTGTATGCTCCTGTTGCATCACCTAGAATGATTAAACCATTGCTTGCTTTATTTTTATCTGGAGTATATTAAATCCTATAAGTGATAGTCTGAAATTGCTTCTTTAAACAAAACTGCTTTTCATTTGCAAACTCTGTTCCTTACTGCCCCAGAACATGTTTCAAGCTGTTCAAGAAAAACAAAATTCTGTTGCATTTTCTTACCTCAAATTCAAATCCAATACGGTCAATTGGGATTGTGTATTTTCTGGCATAGTTTTGTAAGACACCGGTCAAAAAAGACTGAGTGAAGTAGAATCCCGAGAGCCAAAACACCGTGGGCGACCCATTGATGACCCAATCCTGAATACATAGAGAAAAAGCAAACAAGAAAACATACATTTGTAGCTTCACTGCGCCGATTCACCAGAAAAAGGATGTCTTTCAGGATGCTGTTTCAGATATACCACACCGGCACAGTAAGATCTAAACCTTGATGAACCCTCTGCATATTACCATCTGTGTTCTGTGTATTTCAGAGATGGCAAATCACAGAAGTCACTTATTTATGATGAAAAGAATAATCACCCATTCTTAAAGAACCACAACTTGGTGCTACTGAGAAAGAAATTTCAGAAAGTAGCATTAAGCATATTTTGGTAAGTCTAGATTCTAGCCAGAAAAAATAGAAAAAGGAAAAATTATTTAACGTGAACACTTCTACTCTCTTTTACAGTTTTGTAAACACCAATCTCCTAATATGAAAAAAGGCCACATTTTCTTACATAGCATCTTTACTGATCACTGTGAGGGCACTACAGCCAACACATCAAATACTAGTAGAGGAAGCCAATCCAGTAAAAAGATGACAGACAAGGAGATCTTGGGCCAGGATCTTTGTTGGGTATCACAAAGGCATTAGGAAAAAAAAGGTAAGGGCATAATGTCCCCACAGTACTCTAAGCCATTTGGAGTCAAAAGAAGCCCATATGGTACTCTGATTCAGCAAACAGGAAACTGCTGCTTACACAAATCTTTAAGACACTTCTTTCTAGCTTTCTCCTCCCCTGACTTACATGAGTGTCATGGTTTAACCAAAACCAGGACAGTGGAGTTCCACTGCATCTCAGTACCCTAGCTATCTAAGGTACATCTAAAATTTGAAGTAATTTAAAGAGAGCTCTAAGATTGCAAGGGAAAGGGTGATGGAAGAGTGAGTAAAGAATAAAACAGCTTGTTTAAAAATGTGTGGAAGCAGTGTTCCTTTCTATTAAACTTGAAAGAGATTTACAGTCACATAAATTTAATAGTGCCTGTTACGCACCATTTCTAAAGCACCCTCACACCTGGTTCAGCACCCTTTGAGCAGGAAAGTCATTAAGACATCAATGCAAACCAAAATGCATCTTCTAGAAATAGAAACATGGAAACTACCATATGCAGCCCTGGATTAGCACCATAGGATTATACTCCCAATTCACCCTGCTGAGCAATTGCCTGGCTAATTCCAATGCTGTTAATGCAGTGTATATTGGGTCATAAATCTGTACAAACAGTTAACAATCTGGAGCTATAGGGCTAATGTTGAGTGAGGACAGTACTGATACACATTTCAGCTTTCAAATACCAACTCCTTAGACCTGTCAGTCTCAGTTTTGCGTACCTGGAAGAAGACCAAGCGACAGAGGAGATCAGACACATAACTTCCCAGTGGCTTCAGTGATGGATAGGATTTGGCAGCCCACATTGATGGTACTTTTCCAATTAGCATGCTGTTGAAAACATCTTCAAGTTCAGATGACATCAACACTTGGCCTTCAATGGCTTTGCGTAAATTAATGAGACTGCTCCGAATAACTTCAGTAAGCCTTCAGATAAAACAAAGAAATTGTCATCTCATTGTTTATTTCTTATTATCTGGCTAAAGGCCTCTCAGTCCAACTTGAATGAACGGCTGATCAAAGCTGGTAAATGTCCTGTCAGAAAATCCTTCTCACCTGCAGTTATCAAAACTCCTACTTAGAAAAGAAAACAAACAAAAAACCACATACAGAGAAATGAAAGACAGTGAAAAGTCTCATTCTATACAAGGGAAATCAAGTGACAAGAGTTTTAAAGATTGTAACTCTGATTAACACAGTGTACTGTGAATACTGGTGCTTGGATATGACTTAAAAAGAATAAAGTACACTGTCCTACCTCAATACGACAAACTCAAATGTGATTTAAGTTCATACTCCAAGCATATAAGTACTATTTCTATATTAAGGTAGTCAGCCGCACCTTTTAAGTCTTTTTTAAAGGTTCATCCAAAGAAGAATCTTTGCTAAGAACAACGTATTGTAAAAGGCTTATAACTGCTTAAGCACTGGTAAACACAAACATATTTCAGTATTAGTAGTGCTACACAAAACACTGAGCCATACCTGTTAAATCGAATTAGTTCTTGCCTAAGAACTGTATTCATCGACTCTTCATAAAGTACTGGGTAAGTCTTCATAACCACTTCCATATCAAAGTCACTCGGTAATTTGGATAGGATGTCCTGTGCCAACTCTTCAACAGTTTCCTGCAAGCACAAGTTTGCAGTGATAAGGAATTTCCTTTTTTTCACCCATCTTTATTCAATATATTTCACAAAACACTATAGACTTTGTATTTTTTCTGTACAATAGCATATGCATTTTAGTCCATTTTTCTAAAGAAATAATGCTGACATGCTCTTACTCTGTGCAACATCCTGTCTGTCTCTGCATATGCCTTCTTGTTCCTTTTCCCTTCTCAATAAATTTAAATTTGTTAGCAATTTCTATTTAATTTGCAAAAATGTTTTCGTCAACTTCTATGGAAATAGGCAGCAGAACAGACAAACACAATCTTACTACTGCTACAATGAAGGAGAAGACAAAGCATGAAGCATGGGAGAAATGATAGGAAGGCCCCAGCCATGAAAGCTTTACTTACAGCATCAGAGAATAAGATCACTAGACAACCCTGCAAATGAGGGATTGTCTATTGTCAATTCCACTTTCCAATGCTCCACTTGTGTATAAAATATAAAATGTCAAATCGGAGGGGCTTGAAGGGTAATTTATCTCAAATTTGGCACGGATTTGGCCTGAGTAACCTGAACTGCAAGGACAGGATGAAGAAATTCCCAACATCTTCACAACCAGGTCCCGTGGAAGGGTAGGTGACAATGAGGTCTGTGTCCAAGTGATTCCATTCTGCCAAACTGACCCCTTTGTGCCACAAAATTCACAAACACAGTTACACGTTTGGGACTGCAGAAAGTGAAGCAGGCAAGGGAAGCAAAAAAATCACATCTCAAAAACCAAACATTCAGTGAGTAATAACAGACTGGAAGTACCATTATAGCACAGACTTCAGGAAGACAACTTTTGCCTCTAATGGGTGTATATTGACTGCCTGATGGCTGAATGAGTTGATATAATTTCTGGTCACTCTGGAGTCTGTCCCCTAGTGAGAATGGCAGGGATGGTCATACAACCACTGCTGGATGAAGTCAGGCCAGTGCATGAACCTCCACCACTGGAAGTTGTAGACTAGAATTAAATGTCATACTTTCAAAATTGCCTAAAGACAGATGTGATTTGAGGTGCTTTACCAGCTCTGATTGTTAACTGTGGTCTAACTACAATCCATGATCGAAGTAAAGTACTTCACTGTTATTTAAAAAGTGAAATATGAAAGGAATGTTCTTATTCAAACTGTGTGTTCTACTCCGCTAGGTGGGGTTGTATGTTATTAACCTATTGAATTCGAAGTCATCAGGGTATCATCAGTCTTTAGAGGTTCTTCTATGACCAAATCTATCTACAGGGACATTGACATCTACTCCCAGTGCCACAGTCATGTGATGAGAGGTACTGGATTACCCTAAGACTTAGGAAAAGACAGGAAAGGGCATCTTTCGAGCTTGTAAGTTGATCGTTTTGCCCCAGTTACCTGAGAGGACTTTCCACTTCCCCCTGCTTCTCTTGGCAAAGTCAGGAGCACTCCATGGAAAAGCTGGTTAGTCTCCTGGTTATCCTTGGTGATGTCAGCATTTTCATGAAGTCCAAACACTTCAGGGTGTGTTATAATTGGTAAATTTCGTATATATTCAATGTAAGACTGTAAAAGAGACATTCAGATATTCCTAAATGATCAGTAAACCCAATTCGTATAGAACCTTCCCATTTGCAATCAAACACATTAGTTCCCAGTTAAACACAATCAGGAATTGACTTACTCAGTCCACAGAGAAAAATATCCAAGTTTTGAATGCTTCAAAAATGCACAGAGGAGTTGTTCTTACCACCCTCACGTAAGTAGCAAGAGAAAGCAAAAGAAACGAATATACATTATAAATACACCAGGAGTGCTGGTAGGAGTCACAGAATAGAGTAGGATGCTGTATGCATCACTCTCGCAACTGCAGGCTACACATATGTTATCTCTATATGTGCAGTTGTTAGAAGGGGAAAAAGGGATGAAAATTGAGTCAGCAATTCCACCATTCGTGCAATTCCACCTCCTCATCCTGATCACTGCTTTCAAGCTGAAAGTGGTTGCAGGAGGGTGCAGAAGCACCCTGTAAACTCCTGAAGCCTGATTCCTATGGGCTTTCTGGACCTGTACTGGAAACCTGCACAGCAGTGGCTTTTTGTATCAACAAACATCAGGATTTTGGATGATCATTATATCTCCACTGGTGTGTGTTAGATATTAAGTACCAGATTAGTATTTCATACATAAGATATATTCTGGCATTGCTTCGTGATCTTATGTTTTTTATTTTCTATTTGTTGTATTTGGCATATCAAAGTACAGTGTAGATAAGATTTTTTCCTAATAACTCAAAAAGAATTTATAACTGTTATCTTCTCACCTCATATGGACCATGTGGTGGTATGTAGTAGTCATCTCCAGCTGTAAGCATATACTTGTCCTGCTCTATATCCTTGCTGTAGACTATGGAAAGAAGGGACAGGAGAAGACGCCTGTCTTTATCATCTGTTACTCTACCTCCGTAGTTACATTCCCCTGAGAAAGGACAAAGAAAACCAGGATAAAAAATTCAAAGTTAATGAACAAATAAAAATTGTTTCACAATAACAGACAGCTCCAGTAAGCTGAAGTTCTGAAGCTCTGGATCTTCAAAGATTTTAAGTCCTATGCTTCAATTGATTAAATGGAAATTAGTCTCCTTAACACCACTGGGCCAAATTTGTGTGTCTTGATGATGAAAGGCTTAAGGAACACAATGAGCTGGCCTGAGAAACTGCTTCACATGCCACAGTAACTAATGTCATGTTTTAAATGACAACTCTTTTGCTTGAAATTCTCATAAGAATTTTTAGAGCTGTCCAAATCTGAACAGCACTAGATAGCTGATCCTTGTCTTGTTCCTTTCATGCAAGCTTAACCTGATGAGCTATGTATAAAGTAGAAAACAAAGGATCACAAATATATAATACCCCTGTACAGAAGAGTTTGGAGAGATTTAAGCAATGAATGGGCAAGCAATGAGAGGAGATTTACACTTGATATAAAGTACAGAAAGCGACTGAAAGCTCACAGGTATTGCTTTAATTCTGACTCCTGAAATTCTTTTTCATAAAGCTAATCATAATATTAAATAATATAAAAAATCAGGAATAATCTTTATAATGTTGACAAAGGAGGTGCCAAGAAGCAGCTATCTTTCTAGAGAAATAGAACTGAATATCCACAGCAACCAAGTTATTTACAGAGGTCAACACCTCCAGCTTTTAAACTGATGAGTATTATCACATCCTCTGGTGACCTGCCAGTGCTCACTGCGTCAGGATCACATTGACCAGTTAAGGTGGAACAGAGGCCGTTGATATTTTTATTTTACATAGATGAAACAATGACCAGCAGGTTTGCTGGAACATTAGTCATTGTTCCAGCCATATATGAGCCAAGCAGGGGCCTCTGAGCGTTTGGGTTCCAACTTCTCTGTATGTGCAAGGCTAAGAAAGTAAACCTTGAATGGAATTCACTCAGTTTGTCAAGACTTCATCAGTTTATCACTCCACCAGCTGAAAGTGTCTAGCAAAGTCAACATGTATTAGTGTAATGCCTGTACCTGTAAGATATGTTAGAGCTTCAAATGGGACTTCTTCATATTCATTCAGAAACATCTGGATCTGTTGCATACTAATTCTGAGGTCAGATTCATTGAACTCATATGGAATATTCCAACCTGTTTAATTCAGAAAAGATGGGGCAATGGTGCACTGTACTGACAACCATGCTCAGGAAATGATGGTATAGTAAACTCTACTGTTACAACAGAGCTGAAGATAACAGCTGCTATACAGTACCCAGAAACAGCTCTGGAATTTACTGGGCTATCAGGGACAACGTGATTCCGTAATAATATTGTATCCTAAGGCACTATTACCATCGTTCTATATAATTAAAACATAACCACAGGCATTCTGGCATCACATACTTCTGAAAAAATAGATTTTACCTTAAGTAGAACACAGACCTGCTCAGTGCTTTCACCTAATCTGTTGCTATCTGGAGACGACGAGAACAGGAGTTTTAGTTCATTGATTGATTTAATTTTCAGTTTACCCATCTATTAATGTTGTTTGTATGTGACATTCAGAGCAACAGCACAAAAAAAAAAAAAAAACAACCAAAAACCAACCACACATGAGCACAACCCACATAAGAGAACCCTTCAGAAAACCTATAACAGTGCAAACTGGAAAATAGGGCTATTGCTGCAACTATCCTTCTTCTCTCAGACAGCTGGTCACATTAAAACGTAGATGTTGCTTTAGAAAATCACCTCCTTGTCACTTACAAAAATTGTATTTTTACTTTAAAGCAATAAATATCTTCATAGTGGCAGACTAGTGTACATTTAAATAGCTGCCTATTAAAATAAGGACAGTGGCTTCCAGTCAAAATATAACACTTCAGAACTGTAACCTGTTAAGACAGAATCAGTCAGAATGGAAGGCTGAGAACTTCGTGATGTACACCAGTGGAGAGTGTAAGCTTTCTATAGTTATAAAAACTGAATTTACAATTCCATACATTTCTACATAGCTTTCAAAATATCCCAAGATTTCAGAAAGAGCTGAGGCACTGATTCTTATGCATATCTTTTCACTGTTGTCTCACAAACAATACACTCTAGCTATATACATGTGTTTCATGCCAAGTAAACATGCACTAGCTTTGTTAAAACAATGTATACACGCAAGTAACAAAAGCAGAATTGAGGAAGACAAATATTTAATTGCAAAAATTTAAAACAGCACTGGATTTGATGCTTAGTAAGAACTACAGTAATAAATTAATAACATAGCAAGCTATAATTTAACGTAACTGCTGTGTAATATATTTATTCGGAAAAGTGGTACTTTCTAGTCCTCCCTCAGAGTAATGCTTTTAGTAACTTTAAGAGTAGTTTTGCCTGAATAAGAATCCCTACAAATAACAGCTTTTAAACATTATTATGTCCTGTTCAATACATATTGCACTCTGGAAGTGTTGCTAACAACAGTACTGCCTTTTTACAGAGAGGCTCCAATAACGCACTTCAAAACTACTGATCTTTTTGAAACAACCTGCAAAATATTATAAACCTTACCCAGTGGGCCAAAATTTCTCCTTTCTTGCACAACAGCATGAAAAAAGCAAAGGCCAAACAGCAGTTTTTGCCACATTTCTGGCTTTTGGCAACCATTAAAGAACACAGGGTCAGAGATGGGGTCATTAAGGTATGATCGAAGAAGGTTCACTCTCACTCCTTTTGGAGGTTCATTCGTGATTTTGATGCCGTTC